>JARUPZ010000016.1:7381056-8589318 GCA_031213475.1 Nereocystis luetkeana | reverse complement strand
GTACAAAAAAGTGCCAGATTTTATAGACCACTATCAAAAAGCTACCCGCTCCGCAGCACTTGCGATCGAAGCATCACACACAGCTTGCAAATGTGAGATTTCGAGGAAATTTCCGACCTCATCACAGCTGAGAAATATTTTTACCATTCATAAATACTAGCTATTCAGTACACGCCACGGGCGATTGATTTTTTGCGGGCGGCGGGGTGTGGGGGGGGGCGCAATGGGTCACCCTCACCTCGAGCCCGACATTGGTGACATCAGCGTCCAACCAGTTGTAGACGGAAACTGTGATACGTCGCTACGGCCTACTATTGTCGTGGTTCACCTGTACATCGTGGTTCGCTACAGCCCCAGGTGCTATTCTTCATGCACCGAAAACGGCCTGGAATATAATTACCGTTGTATGCACACATTAGATTCCAAACGGGCGTTATATTTACGGCCATATGGCATGCATGTGCCAGCATACACGAATAGAAAATCGCAACTAAACGTAAGTTAACAACGTACTGTAAACCGCTTCGCAACATGTATAACAAAACAAAACACCTCCCCTTTCTGTTTTTGTTGCGCCCCCCTGTTTTTGTTTGTCTCGTTGTATGTGTCGTATGCACAATCCCTACTCGTCTGGTTGTACGCGCTGTATGCGCGTTGGCTGGCCGCGTGCGCTGCGTGTATGCGTGCGATGAGACAGATGGCTATCCACAGATTTCCAGGACACGGGGCGCTGCTAGCGAAGGCGCGCTTGGCGTCGGACATAATTTTGAAGGGGGCGGGATCCGCGCCGCGGTAACCGCTCCGCGCAAGGGACAGATGAGATCAGATCCCTATTTTCAGATCGGATAGATTAGATACCTATGTTCAGATAGGACATACCAGATCCCCATTTCACGATCTAGATTGTGCTGGGCAGGTATACCCCTGATATACAGGTATATATTCTTGTGATCTGCGCGAATTAGATTCGTAAAGAATCCCGGGCGGGATCTGCATGGTTCGTACGGATCTTGAACAACATCTCAAACCGGAAAATACAGGATCTAGATTATGTATTGTAGATCGTGATCTGTCTAATGACTAGCCGTTCCAAGCCTTGTAGGCGCGGTACGTAGCGTCTGTCCCTTGCGCTATGGCTGTGGCGTACAATGTGCGCCGTGGAAAGCTAGCCTTAGTCAGAGGGGAGTTCGGTAATTGTCTCTGTGATAATTTGCCTCCGTGTAGTATCTGCTCGATGTACCGTGACCACGATGTACCTCGTGGTTTGACCAATTTTGACCAATGTTGTGTGGAGAAATAAATTTACTGTCCTGAACTGTAAAGTTATAAGTTGTTGTTTTGGGAGCATGTACGAGTACAAAACCGGAAAGAGCCCTGAGAAGAAGGATTCAGCCCTGTGCCCCGAATTTTTGTCTCTGGGATTGTCTGGACTCGACAACTACTGCAACATCAAGCAGCCGGGACCTTTGCGTCGATCAGCACAAGTCAGCGGAGTCCACGTCGTGCAAGTGATGCGCGCGTCGGACATGCCACCGACGCCCCCTTCGTGATCTAAATCTTCAAGGGCAGACACATTCCTGATCTGTATGATCTAGCCCAGGTTGCCGGGATGGAAGCCGTACAGTCTGCATGATCTGGCACATGTTCGTGAGTTTGATCTGGACTACAGTATACAGATCCCGCGCAAAATCTCAAAACGATGGGTTACAGATCGAAACGATCTACAGATAGAGCGTGGTATGTTCGATGTGTGCTGTTGATTTGACGGATGGGTACACCTATGAAGTGTGTCGAAAGGACAGGGTCTAGAGAATATGAAGAAAATCTTGCGGGGGGTGGCAGCGGCAGAGATAAACCCGAGAAAGTCGATTTACTACCTCGAGTAGATCTGCCCGCGGAGGCACAATCCTTATACATAGTATGTGTTTGCAGAGCGACGCAGAGTATTTCCAAGCACAGCTACCCCACAGAAATATATCTGCCTTGAACGATCTAGATCATGAACTGGGAATGATCTATCTGATATGTTTAAGGTGTGCAGCAATAGGTAAATAAGAAGCACAACGACAGACGCGTGCTGCGGTAGGGGTAGTGCCCACCTTTTTTTTTAAACTCTCCTCGCTTGAGGAACTCCATATTATTGCTAATAAGGCACACTACTAGTCACTGTAAGTCACCCAACAACCGACTGTGAAAAAAGCTACTGCTGTGTGTGTTCTCAACTTTTAAGCCGTTCGTTCTACCCGTGGCCATCCAGCACGAACCAGCGTCCGTGCCGATTCTCCAATCCTAGGTAAGGAGATACAAGATCTGTGATCACAAAGCTACGACACAGAAATACCATATCGTTATGTAGCGAGCAGAGTAGACAATGAAATACCATGTAGTAATCGTATCGGGTACGACAGGCACGACAGACATATTCCAGAGTAGTAGTAGTAGTAGTATTACGGGGGGCCATAGTTAACAGGACCAAATATTGTTAGGGAAAATGGATAAACATATAGGTTTTTATGTATACCATAGGTCCTGTTAACTATGGTCCCCCGTAATAGTAGTAGTAGTATGCTTTGAAAGAGAGAGAAAAATGTGCATAACCCCATGGACTAGACAGACATATATCGAAGAATGTTGGTAAATACATGTCGGATCCGAATATATATACCTGGTATTGGGTTGTTTGCGAGTTGAGGTGCTTCGTCCGTGAGAATAAGCGTGTGGGTTCAAAAGTGCAACCCCAACCTTAGCAGCACGGCTCGACAGCCGCCGACGTTAGAGTCAACTAACTGAAGGTTTTTCAGTCGATCGTCCAGGAGAAAAACGCCACCAGACCTCCGCAGAGACACGAAGAAACGCTGTAGGGTGGCGCGGATGGGTGCTACACGATTATGTGCTGTACTGACTACGAAAAAGCCCCCCACGATACCCGTGGTGGTACTGGCGTCGTTGGAGAGAAAACAAAATGCGAGAGTCAGGCCTATGGATACACACGAACGGACGCACGGACAAGTTATAGTATTCGGTTTCGGAAACTCCGGTTGACATTGGGGAATATAAGTGCCATCACCCCAATCGAATCTGGGGAATACGCTCCCACATTAAAATGTACGCTGTGTGCATTATCATGCAGCGCCATTTAACGGTATTGGTTAGCTGTTCCCCAGTATTTAGTTTTTTTTACGAAGTTGGACGGTCTGGCGAGAAACTTATTACTGAAATAACAGCAACAACGTGACTCCTACCGTCTACCTGAAAATAGCTACGCGCGCACTAATCATACGGGACCCCGGAAAAAACACCACATGACCTTTCGGCGTTAATCACCACCTCCGTGTACAAGGGATATAGTGAGCACTTACCGCGCCGGTAAGTCTGGGCTAGGGGCAAAAATACGTCCCAGACGTAGGCAGGACCATTGACTGGGGCAGGAGGCCTCCCCCAACTCTTACTTCAAACGGTCGGTGAAAGTCGTGGAAGAACGCAACAGTGTAGCTTGGAGATCCAAACAAACGATATGCGTTGGGTGGTGGACGCCATGTGTACGTTTGATGCGATCGACGGTCACCTCGAGCACCCGATTTTTCAGCAGCTTGAAACTCGATCGACAGCACAGTTTTATCCTGGTCGGGCACATCCTTGTCCACACCATGCAGTGCGGTGACTACAAGCTGTATATTTGTGCGAGGAGTATAGTAAGCTGGATAATTCACGTTGTTATCGCCCGACCAAGGAGCGGTTTGGCGTGCTAAGTCCACAAGTGTGTGCACTCGTAACCGTTTGTTGTAGTTGGTCGGGTTTGTGTGAAGGTATGACCTGCTGAGCTAGTCGGGTTTGTATGAGGAGTTGAAAGACCGCACACCTTTTGGACTTTGTTCAACCCCCCCCCGCGCTGAAAAGCTGCTTGAATCTACGTATTCTCTCATTTTGTTTATTTTCCGATTCTTGCTTGTTTCTCTCTTTTCCCTCATGTGTTGTTGATTTTTATTTCGATTTCGATTTCGAATTTTCGACGTCAAATTGTTTTCATCTTGTCTTTTTCTTGTGGGAATCATGCGGTCTTCTCGGTTTCTATGGTGACTCGTACAGCGTACCACCTGTACCTGGTACGTGCGCGTATCTCTCTTTTTGTTTTGTCTGGGGTGTGTGATGTGGTTCAGTTATCATGTTGCGTTGTTGTCCGTTTTTATTTTTGTATTTTGCCGTGGTATTCTTCCACTCCAGAGTTGTTGGAGCCAGTCCTGCGACCACGGACTGCGCTGTGTTGTGACCACGAGTTAATGTATTTGAAAAAAATATTAATCTAGTTTGTCGACATTTGCATAGTACTAGTAGTATAGTTCGAGTTTGTACGAGGGAGGCGGTATATGTCGCCTCGTTTCTGTAGGCACTATTACTGTACCTGCTGCCTGCTGGTACTGCTGTTCTGTACCAGGCACGAAGAGATCTGGAAGCTAAAGCGGGGACCGATTCCACCTGAGTGCGGCAGCCGCACGTATTCCACTTGAGAGCGGCAGCCGCACTTAAGTGGGACGCCTTTGGGTTTAGATATTTACACCGCACCTATTACGTGGGGCCCCGCAGTCAACAGTACCGTACTTGAGCGGGACCCCTCCCGTACTAAAAAATCTACGGAAAGTAGGCCGAAGGGGTTTACGAAATTTCGAAAACGGTGTTCATACCGAAATGACTTCAGAATTTTCGAAAACGCTGTTGTTATATTTTCAAGTTTGCAGACATCAGCGTACGAGGTACCCGGGAGGCATAAGGAAGCAAGGATGGGGAGGCAGGCAGGGAGAGAGGAGAGAGGGAGAGAGGGAGGAAGGAAGAGAGCGAGGGACCGACGGAGAGGAGCGGCAAGGAGGCGAGGGCGGAGGAAAGCCTTTTTGCCATTATTGCCGTGCCACTTATCGCTTGCAGCACGAAACAAAAACAAAGTCACCCTATGTATTCCACTTAAAAATAGAGTTGACAAAAAGTTTTTCGGCTGGCCTCGGGCGAGCGATTGCTGCTGCTCGTCCCGTCACCCCGTTTGGGATGCTGGAAGTCAACTCTAATAACTCCACACACACGGCACCAGATGAGGTGTGGTTTGGACCATGACGATCGCCTCCGCAAGGGCTTCGACCTGATGCGTGCGGCATGGGCGTAGTCGTTTCGAAAGAAAATTGTCCGTAGGTGACCATAGAGTGATCCTCATGCGGACAGACAGACAGGCAGACAGACACTTTTCTGTATCCGTTTTAGAGACCACAAGCGTACCACTTGTGGAATTCTTGGACTCTGGTTGTTCCTTCGCAAGGAGTGTACTCTTTGGTTCTCCCTTTCGCGAGAAAAAGCTACACAACTTGAAGCACATGCCCAGTTTCTTCTCCTATCATTTTTGAAGCAAAACTCCGGTCTATGTTCAAGTATTTTATTAAGCCTTTTTCCCAGTCTACTTTCCAGTCATTTTTGAAGCCATATTTCCAGTCTACTTTCTAGTAACTTTTGAAGCCCTTTTTTAATCTATTCCTTGTCACTTTTGAGGCACCCTTGCTGGTCTCTTTTTTAGTACTTTTCAGGCCAAGCCCTAAACAAACCTATTGTTTAGTCATGTTTGAAGCACCCTTGCCGGGACAGAAAGATTTGTCGTTACACGAGTACAAATACGTAGATGCTACGTACCACACGAAAATTCGTTGGGCGATGACCTCTGAACTATGCCTAGAAGGACGGAATGACACTAGAGAGACGTCGGATACTTCCGCCTATATCATGACCTACTCGCGCATTTACCCAAAGGCTTACAGACACCTTGATGGCGGCGTATCTCACAGGAGCATCCCGAGGACACAAGAGACAGAGCCAGATACTTCGAGCTACGAGATACGTTGTAGATGCTACGAGTGTATATCCGTGGGCGTATCACACAGAGAAGTTCAGCTCCAAACTACGGATAGAAGGATTGTAAGACGCTATGTAGGAAGAGCGCCGGGTGCTTCCGCCTAGCGCCGGCCACGCGGGCATCCACCTGGAGGGTCAACACAGGTCTTCCTTCGCTGGTCCTCTGGAAGCTTGTGGAGCACCGTTTTTTGGGGGGGGAGCTCTACATCGTCGAGTGGTCTGAACGCCAACCAGAGAATTCCCAGGAAGAATTTAACGTGCTGTTTGTTGAAACCGCCATAATTTGGCCCCGCAATTTTTCTTCATCCCGGAATCAAATTATTTCCAGGTACGGTATCTGTTTGCTGCAGCAGCTCGAAGCTGTTCCTCGTCGTTGTTGTCGCTGCTAGTACACTACAGCAGTTTTACCAGCAGTACAACCAGTCTCCCGACCGTTCAGTGTCCGCGGCCTTGGAACCTCGCCGCTTGAGTGTCAGGGTGCGAGCCAATATCGATATTAAAATCAAGTAAACTATTTGGAAACATCGCGCGGTCTCTCGACACCCCGCGTGCAGTCTATTGAGGTACAACAGGGTACTTGAGAGCGCCGTTAGAATAACACACGGGCCGACAAGCCGGTGAAAGACGCCTTCTATCTCAACAACACGGTACAAGAACCAAATCACTACCAACGCCAAAGCTCGATCAGCCCCGTCAAAATAAAATAAAGGGAAAATCACGTATATCACGTGGTGGCGGCAGTCAATCTCCGACAAATCTTGTACGCGAAAGCGACCATGCCCATGCAGGCGTTTTATTCGCAACACACACGAATGCAGGCAACGATACGCCTCTACCGATAGAAAACACGCTAGCGACGGTCGCCACCCCCCTCCCCTTTCCCACTCCCTCTACTTTCGTCTGTTGCAGACCCCGCTCCACCCCCCTCCAAGTCGTCGTCATCATCGTCATCGACGCCCCTGGCGGGTGCTCGCCCCAACGCTCGTGCCACCCTGGGCGTAATGCCAATGCAAGCGATTAGCCGCAATGGCTCCAAAACTTTGCATGTCGCCCACGCGAGGACGAAGCTGCGCGCCCGGTGGTCCTCCGCCATGGCACCGAAAAGTCGGTCCGAGTAGTGGTGCGCCCACTCTGGCGTGTTTTTCATCCATTCTTGCATCTAACACACCGGTGTGGATGGAGAGGGAATATCAGGGTGGGGTGCGGGGTGAGGGCGGGGTGAACGATGGAGGGTGTAAGGGAGGGGTGGGGGGTGGGGGCGGTGATGCGGTAGAAACAACTATTGCGATCTGATTGACTAGAAGGGTACAGGAGGAAGAGCTATGGATGCCGATAGTTTTTTATACGACTGCTGTAGTCTGTCTACTGCAGTTTGGGCTGGCAGGATGCTTGTGAGGCTGGTAGCGGTAGTGGGACGCTGGGTGGAGGCGACAGAGATAACGCTTGCCACCCGACACCCCACCCCTATGATGTGCTCGACAAAGGTACAGGAGAAGGAGCAGGGGGCATGGGTAGCTTTAATGCGACTGCTGTGGACAGTATTCACCGCAGTTTGGTCTGATAAGGTGTCCGTGATTTATGTACTGGAGAGCGATGAGAAATTATTGGGCACCTTGAATGCGACTGCTGTGGTAAGTACACAACACAGTGTGGTCCGACAGCATGTTTTGTGAGGCTGCACTGCACCGGCACCGGGGGGGGTTGTCAAAGCCGGGGGTCGATAGGAAACGAGACACTTCGATGAGTGCTGCGGCAGCTCTACCTGAATGACCTTATCAAAAACACAAATATCAAAACATACCGTGGTATTCCGACGGAACCGCACCCGGGGCAATCAAAACCCACGCGATTGCGTCACCAACTGGTTGACGGGGGAAGCGAACGGAAAGAGCAGCAAAACATGCTTTCCGAAGAATACCGAACTTCGACGTACAAAAACTGTTACTAGAAACAAAAGTCATGGAGAAAACCCACCATGCTGCGCATACCACAGGCCTCTTACAGTATCGTAGTGTCTCCCCAGCGCGGAAGACGCATTGCAGAAAATGCGGTGTGAACATCAAACCAAACGTCCAACCGAAACCTCACGACAAAAACATGGCCATGCGAAGAAAATTCCAACCGAAACCAAGACAGAAACACGGCAGCCTAAACCAGAACTGAGTCGACTCACGCGTTCAATAACCGCTGCCCCTCCCGAGGGAAGGTTGGTCATAACCCCATAGTCGTACACCCCGTAGAAGAACGCGATGCTCCCGAAGTAGATGCCGAAGTAGCACCCGATGCCCACCGCCCCGTATTTGCGCCAGAGCCCTCGGAGCCGCCCCCTGCTCTCCTTCGCCTGGTCGGAAAGTTCTTCTCGCAGTCGGCCTTCCCGGCGCGCGTCTCTCAGCGTCTGCGTCGGCATCCATGGTCCGTGTGCATGCGGATAGGGCATCCATTAGCAAATACCCTACAACTGTCTGATTTCTAAAGCACGCCAACTCGTCCAGTCACCATGCTTGCTCTTTAGAGAGTTGTTTTTGTTTGCTGTGGCAGTCGACGGGAGACGGTGCCCTAGAACTGTCTGATTTCCCCTCAGAAGAGATAGACGACCATGGACACATCCCACGCCCCCCCAAAATGACGTGCTGTTGTTTTTACTAGCAGCGTTAGTGCCGCAGTGTGTGCCCAGCGCAACTTTGTGTTGGGTTTGCTCCGCTGTTCGTCCTTTTTATAGCAGGTTGGTTTCCGATCTGGGGCATTGAACAGGCGCCGGATGTTCGTGAGGTATTAATAGCTTCCGTATAAGTACCAGGTCTATAGCCCAATCCACCCAGGCGTGTTCGAAGCCGTGATTATTTAATAGGAGTTTTCTCCTGTGGATACCAAACGGGCCGGTAACTGGTACGCCCACCGTCTGCAAGAACCGTTACATGTTCTTACCTTCAGCTCTAGAGCGTATCTGAGCGCTGTCACCTGTAACCCAGAACGCCAACACCCTCTGCGAAAGCTATAAGAACCCGGCGTACTCGTTAACCTGGTATTTACTGATGCTGAGCGACTGCTGTCTGTCGAAGTCGCGCGTCACTCTGAACTCTTGTCATTAATTAAAAAATAGCATCGTCCTCGTCGTGACTCTGTCTTACGAAGAAGAGCTCTATTGGCTGAAACAGCGTTGTACTGTACAGTGGGCGAAAAACTGAAACGTCAACCCCCCGTTCGCCTTCGCGGGAGAGCATCTTTTGAGGCTTGAGGAATGCATCGCACGGGGGAATGAATACATACCAACAATCCATTTCGGGGGGGGCATATCATAGACACCTTGATATGCCTTCTTGCAGGTGGGTAGGCGGCGGTGGCGGCCCTGGTTCGTTCGCCCACTTTCGTGCCTCGGGGGTGTGCCGGAAGAGCGAACAATAACATTCCATCGTATCATACGGCAAATAACGTTTTCTTTATACGAAACATATGGATACGAAAAGGATATACAGATACGAGCACGCCACAAGAGATTTTCGCAACGGCGTCCGTCTAATGTGCGGCATCGTGTTACAGCAGCGGCACCCCCAACTAATGCAGACGACCGGCGTCCACACAACCGACCCCCATATGTCTGATGTGCGTACACGCTCGCACCGCACCTCTTGCATGGTGTTCATGTCGTCCCGCTTGTCCTTGATCCAGTCCCGTGCATCCTCCCTGGCGTCAAGCTGAGCATCCATCAACCTGTCCCGAATCTCGGTCATCCTGGGAGCATCGACATCGCCACCACCAGAGGGCAGCTCGGCTCCCCTCTCTCCCGTAGGACCACCGTCTGCGGTACCCTTGCCCCCCTCTCCCGCATAGTTGGCCTTGTCGGCTTCTTGCTGGTCCCGCGTGGCTTGTTCCTCGCTTAAAGCCCCCCGCGCAAACTCTTGCGACGCTGCTGCTGGTGCTGGTGCTTCTGCCGTGGTTGGCTGTGTGCATGAAGCGCCCGCCTCCCCTGCTGTCGAGGAAGCGGGGGAGGAGGAGGTGGAGGAGGCCCCCATCTGTGACTTGCCGCGCTTGTCACTACCCGTGCTGTTACCCCCAGCCCCGCTCGCCGTTGTCATCAACCCCGCGACCTGCATCGCCCACGGCGGACTAGACAGCAAAAAGGCCCTGCCCGCTCCTGTTGCTGGGAGCTCTTGTTGCATTCCCGAGGACGACCACATTCCCCGTCTGACCTCGTCGTTACCGACAGGCAACAAACAGCCCACTCTGGAGTTCGGGCGACTGCCATTATTCCAGCAAATCTTGGCAGATCTGCCTAGAGTTACTTGTCGCCATCGTGACGCCGCACTGCTCTCTGCTGGCGGTGCTGTTGCTGCTGTCGAGTACGCGGTGCTTGTGGGGCGCTGGTGTTCTGAAACTCGCTCTACGGCGTATTTGATGGAGCGTGTGAGCGATGCTGGTGGTCTTGAGTCAGGGAGGAGGAGAGCACTCTTACCACCTCTACTGCTGAGAAGGCGACGGCCTGGCGCCATATTCCTTGCTGAGGCAAGCCCCTGCATCACCATTGCCGTGTGTGGCGATGGTGTACCGTACCACGGTGCGCGACTGGTATGATTTTACGCGCATCGCCAACGTCTCGGTGAACGGAGTTTTTCAGGAACCTGCGAGGCGTACTTAAGTTGGGAATATCAAAATGCGGTGCAACCTCTCGGCTGGGCTCTCAGCTCCAGCTTCGGAATGCACCACCACCACACCAACCCTGGGCAGGCAGTACGAAACACCACCATGTCGTCCGTCGGCGTGAAGAGAAAGCTTCCACCGCCACCAGGAAGCCCCGCCTACATTGCGGCACACGCGGGAGGGCGAGGACGAGGAGATGGAGGACGCAACACCACAGCTACTGGGCGTGGTGGGCGAGGAAGGCGCGGCAGGGGTCGTGGCTCAGGCAGGGGTGGGGGCAGAGGACAGGCAGGGCGGGGGGGTGCCGGAGCGGGAGCGGCCCGAGTTCGAGGCGAGAAGGCCATGGACCGCCAGCTGGGGCAGGATGCACCCCCACCAGAGTCGCTGCATAAGTATGTCCGCGGCCCAGCAAATCCCACGGAGGTGAGCGGCAGTCTGTATCTATCTGTTGATTCGTCATGCATGCTCGGGGTGCACGGCAGCAGTTATGGTCTACCAGGTACCTGGTATCTTACCAGTAGATGTACCCATGGTGGTACGTATGCATCGCCTGGGCGCTCGATGATAAGTAGCTCCATCGCTGGTATTTGGTACCGCACGATTCAAGTGCATCGTCTGCACCGTCCCAGTATCAAGCTGTGAGTGTGTATCCATTTCGAGGATGGTGGACAAGTTGCTGCCGACGCCTGTATGTATGTGTGCGTTTGTCGAGAAAGCTGACAGGAGACGAGCTCTTCGAGCCATGGCTTCTCGACAGGGGCGTACCCGTATCGCTACAGCATTACTCATATCGCTACAGCAACAGCACCGAGGTTTTTGTCTTTCTGGCAAACTGCTGAAAGCCGTGAGTCGATCGACTATATACATACCAGGTACCTGGTATGATACAATACATCGATTGCACCTGTTGTGGGGTTCGTAGATGGTACGACAGAATACTGCAATATTGGGGCGAGAGACGGACTAAAGGCGAAAGCGCACACACCCACACGGGATGGCACAGAGATGGTGGCAGGACCACGAGCGCTTGAGCAGAGCTTGATACAAAGTCAAAGCTGTCATAGAATGTCTATATGCGTACGTAGCGTTTGTTGTTGTCGGGTTTGTTTGTTTCTCACGTTAACTCCTTGGCAATACTTTCTGTAGAGCTACTGCTCTCAGTCCAAAGTACCAGGGGCTGGCTAAAATCACCTGGTACGTGGCATCTGGCATCTGGTCCTACGTGGCCTCACCGTGTCGTTTGGCGTTTAGAAATATAGGTTATGATAGCCTAGTAATAGCCAGGCTGCCGAAGTTAGCGAAGCTATCGCCCGGATTCGGCTGGGTATGCGAGGTCACCCAACAGCTGTATTGGGAAGACACTCACCGAACCGATGATGGCGTCAGCGACAACGAGTCTGCCGTGGACCTTTGACGGTGCCTCGAGGGATTACGCTTTGAGCATTCTTGAAGAGGCGTATCGTATACCTGGTACGACTGTTTTACGATGTGGCCCAGCGTCGACACAAGTTGATATCAGTAGTCCACGCTATCTCCTTTTTATCAACCAGGGCTGTTCACGGATCATGATCCAACCCGCGGGTCGGGTCAGGAGGTCTTCACATGATCACGGATCGGGTCGGGTCGGCTCGGGTCGGCTCGCTACATAGGTGCCCCGATCCGAGCTATCGCCCGGATTCGGCTGGGTATGCGAGGTCACCCAACAGCTGTATTGGGAAGACACTCACCGAACCGATGATGGTGTCAGCGACAACGAGTCTGCCGTGGACCTTTGACGGTGCCTCGAGGGATTACGCTTTGAGCATTCTTGAAGAGGCGTATCGTATACCTGGTACGACTGTTTTACGATGTGGCCCAGCGTCGACACAAGTTGATATCAGTAGTCCACGCTATCTCCTTTTTATCAACCAGGGCTGTTCACGGATCATGATCCAACCCGCGGGTCGGGCCAGGAGGTCTTCACATGATCACGGATCGGGTCGGGTCGGCTCGGGTCGGCTCGCTACATAGGTGCCCCGATCCGACCCGACCCGCGAACAGCCCTGCTCATTACATCTTCATTCCGAGAAATTTCCCGTCGGGGTTAAGGTTTCAAGTCAAAAGTAAAGTGTATTATACACCATTTTGTCGAAGCTACGTCAAGGTTTATGCAGCAATACGCTCCCGATCTCCGCGGCAATGTGGCAGCGCGACTATTATACCAAGACAGCCTTTCTCACAAACATGGACGTATATAATGGTATAGGGCATAACGCCGGCTGTCGACGAGTAAAACTACGTCGGGATTTTGTTGCTGCTGTAGTTGTTGTCGTTGTTGTTGTTGTTGTTGTTGTTGTTGTTGTTGTAGTAGTAGTTGCTGTTGTGGTGAAAACCCACGTATTTTTGGTGACAAACGTGGCCACTATATAATGCACGACACAAACACGACTAAGATTCAGCCAACTCCCAGCTCGCACCCTGTCATTTAGAGCCACATTCGCACACGCATATTGCAATGCCTCGTCACGGCAAACGCCTAAAAAAACACACACACAGACTAATCACTGAAACACGCCTTGATGGTTGATGGTATCGCCCCGGTCTACTACGACGACACTGACGTTATCGATGCGGAGAAGCCTATTAAAGTCCTTGTCGTCGTATCATAGGTGTATTTTCTTTGGGCATGGGCATGGGTTCGGATTTAGACTATATTTAAACGCTCTGTTCCTTGCGCATGCTTCGGACAAAAACTCAAAACCATAACACTCTTTTCTTTGAGCGTGCTTCGGACAATGACTGCCACTCTGGTCGGCAATGTAAGGGCCCTTTCGGTTTCATTTAAGTGTGTAAACGGTGCTTACATTCCCGCCCAAAGTAGTAGACACTAAAAACGCCCTCCTCTTCTTGGTACACACACTGCTGTGTTACACTGTGCCTACCAAACCTGTCCGCAGAAATTGCAAGACCAAAAGCTGCGAAACGGCCTGCAGCGGACGGAGAAAAAATTTACGGACGCCGCTCACAGCGCGGCGGTTGCGGAACTGCTGCTGCCCGAGGACGCCGGCTTCCTGGAGGCGGAAGGCATGGAAGAGACATTCAAATTCGGTCAGGCTCAGATCAAGGTATGGTGCTGTGTATGCGACCAGAGTAGGAAAGGAAGCCTGCATGACTTGTGTGTGTGTCATATATTGTCCATTAGGCATACGTTGGTGCGGAAGCTCTTCGTCTATACGGGGTAAACAGTAGAAAATTGGCCAAGAGCAGCAATTTATCTCGCCACAGAGATAGGGCATCGTAACCGCTCGAGAACGACGTATGACTCCGCATAGGCTATGCTCCCCGGCCTAGCTGCACCCCGGAGCGTTATCTGAGATGTGACGTTTGGTATTTGATTGGCGTGACACCCGGTACAATACATCACGCTCAGTCATTGGCGTGCTCCAGTACATGCCCCCACGCCTTCCCCCGCAACCGCCGTACCACCCCCCACCTCTTCATTCCAACCTCCTATTTACTTTGGTCTACTGTGGTGGCATCATGTCGTCCGTACCTTTCGTTTCAGCTACCCGACGTCGTCTCTCTAATACCGAACACTGGGCGGTTCATCCCCGTTTCTTACTATTGATAACAGCCACCCTATCATTGTAGGCCGCAACGAGGTCCTATAGCTTTACCCTTTGACCACTGCAAGCAAACCCCACACTAATTCCAAGTAGGGTTTACCCCAAAAATATGAGAGCAGCTCTAAAGGGGTTAATCATCACACTACTGTAGTAATACAATACTCGCTCAGTGTGCCGCCCTCACTTCGCGAAAAGGAGGAGATAAACAAAACATTTCTACAGTACATAATACACGAAAAAAACGTAGTAAGCACCCAAACGTTGGAGGCGTCTCCATCAGGAGCAGGAACGGTGCTCCTTCCCAAAAGGGATGCGAGGTCAATGGCCACATGACTAGGACAAGAAACAAATGAGTACCACCCCCCCCCCCCCTTTACCGCCTCATCGACCCCTCCACCCCCTCCTGCTTTTTGACCTTTTTAATTCTGTTGCTCCTTCCTTTTTTTCCTTTTTCCAGGAAGCTGTTGACGTTAACACGGCGAAGGAGATGTTTGACCTGTCCCTGCCAGACCTCGGACCGTACGCGATCGATTACACCAAGAACGGGCGGTTCTTGCTGCTCGGCGGTCGCAAGGGGCACCTCGCGCTGATGGACGTCTTGAGGATGGACATACAGATGGAGGTGCGACGGTGTTTGATGGGGGTTGGCAGGTGGGCCGCGGGGGGGGGGTGCCGGGAGGGGGGTGGGGTTGGAAGATCGGGAGGAGAGGGGGGGGGGGGGTACTCGATATCATGGATGGCGGTAGTCGTATGTCTATAGACCCTCACATCCTTACAATACCGGGACGAAGCACGTCGAGTTTTCACCGACCAGGCAGACATTGCACCAAGCGCGAAGCACCGTGAGGTGTTCGGCGGGTCGCATGAAGGGGGGGTGGATGATCGGCGGGGGAGGGAAGGGGGGAGTGGTTACCGGGTCCGGGGGAGGGGGGGTTGGAGAGGGGCGAGGGGCGTGGTCGATGGCGTTTCTTGGTTAGAGTGTTTGTGGCGGACGCTGCACATCAAGCAATTCCATGGAATGGTTGGTTACGAGCCCCCCCCCCCTTTGTGTGTACAGCGTTTTTAACGACAGGATGATCGGGAAAGGTTCTCGGTAGATTCTGCCGTGACGTCGAGGCAAGAGAAACAAGCTGCTCCGTGCTTGATACCCCCACAAGCCAACACTCTTGATTGTCGCGTCTCGTAGCCGAAATGTTTCTCGGCATCCACGGACGTGGGGAGTGTTTTGTTCACAATAAGCTGATCCTCTCTTTATATAGATGTGGCACGCATCTTGTTGCCATCTTCATTTTTCACCAGAGTAGACTTGTTCCCCATTTTTTTTGTTTGTTTACTGTTCATGTCATTGTTATCGTCCTCCAGCGGAATGGTCAAAAATGAAAGGCCCACCCCGTCTCAGGACCGTACTTCCAATTTGGGGACGAAGCCCTTGAAGTTAGAGTAGGAGCAAGATTTAGGTTTATGTACAGTGAAGCACTAAAAAAGGTTAAGCTCACACCGTACTCCCGCATACCTGGTATGAAATACGCGTCGTTTGTCATGTTAACCCTCTCGAGACTTTCTCGAGGAGGAGAAAAAATGCGATAAAAAATGACGATTAACCCTTTTAGGGCGAAAACCTCATTGCCGTTTTTGGGGACGAACCACTAAAAATATCAAGTAGGTTGTCCCCAGAACGGGACTGCGCTGCGGAAAGGGTTGGAAGCAACGCCCCCTGTAGGAAGTGGGGGACGATACAATGGTTGGCGTCCGAGGTACAATGGTTGAATGCAATGAGTCGTGCGGCACGGGCGCAGGCAGCATGATTCTCCTACCCGTACCGCCCGGCGCTTACGCTGCTCGTACGTAGACGGTTCAATGGTTGGTCAACACCAAAGTTATCAACCATTGTTTTGTTTGTTGCTTTCTCGGAGTCTCGAAGGGGTTGACGCAAGGCTCCATGTGTAACTGCTGTGTTCTGTATCCCGACCCTCTGCGGTACATGGCTGTGGCTACCCTCATCTTTGTTGCGATGTTGTTGTTGACTACAGCAAGCGTATTTGTTGCCGCAATGTCATTGTGTCTACCCCTTGTCGACGCGACTAATTGTGTCTGTCCTTGTTGACGCGACTAATTTTGTCTATGTACCCTTGTTGGCGCGATTAATGGTGTTTACCCTCGTCGATGCGATTCGCCTGTGGGCTATCCTTTTCAACGCGATTGTATCTACCCTCCCGGATGTAAACGTCTGCAGATACATTTGTGCTGTATCCCGCTTCATGATCTAGATCTTTCAGGGACGAGAGTTTTCTGATCTGTATGATATGTATGATCTGTATGCTCTAGCTCATGTTGCAGCGCGGGAGCCGTATAAGCTGCACGATCTACTGTAGGACACATTTCCTGGGCTGGATATGTATCGTACAGATCCTGCACTACATCTCACGACGGTAGGTTTGGATGTACATGGTCTACTGTACATGGGTAGATCATGATCTGTGCGAGCTGCAGATTTTGTTTTACTACAGCAGTGTCCTTGTCGACCCGATTTGTCTCTCTTATCCTTGTCGACGCGATAGTCTCTGCCCCTTTTCAACGTCTCATTGCGGCAGGTGAGGGTTTAGGAGATCTAGATAATGATGATCCATGCTCTCGATAGGCGTGGAATAATTTTTTACTACAGCAGTGTGCTTGTCGGCGCAATGTCTCTCTGACGTTGTCGACGTGATTGTCTCAGTCCTTGCCTACGCCTACTGCCTCTATCCTTGTTGACGCGGTTGTTTCTCTCTATTTGTGGACGCGTTTGTCTCTGCAGGTGCAGCTGCGAGAAACCATTCGAGACGTCAAGACCCTGCACAACGAGAATCTCGTGGCCGTGGCGCAGAAGTACGTTTACATCTACGACAACCAGGGTGCCGAGGTATGTGTCTGTATCAAACCAGGTTTAAAGAAGATTGATGAATATGTTGATGGTGATGTTTAATTGGTGAGGGTTTCGTTGTTGTTGTTGTTGTTGTTGTTGTTGTTGTTGTTGTTGTTGTTGCTGTTGTCGCTGTTGCTGTTGGCGCTGTTGCTGTTTGTTGCTGCTGTTTTGTTGTTGTCGTCATCGTCGCTGTCTATTTTCAGACGAATTATCGCTTGTGCCTGGTGCGTCCGCTAATCGCTGGCACCTTTTGTTTGATTTATGTTTGCTGTAGACCGATTGCTTCCTTCCTACTATAACTCCAAGTGGTTCGCCCCCAACATGTACAGCGGCAGGTGTAGTGGCAAAGGGGTTGAATATCTACATACTGGTGAAAACCGCCGCCGCCGCAGCAGCAGCAGCAGCAGCAGCAGTTCAACCTTGTACATACGCGGTCGGTTCGTTTTTTCGGCTCGCGGCGCTGGTGAAGCCACAAAATAACAAGAAAAAAAACGTACCTGGTTCCTGGTACCTGGTATATATACCCGGTACTACGGGGGACCATAGTTAATAGGACCTACTATTGCCAGTAAAAATAGTTAAATATATAGGTTTTTGTATCTACCGTAGGTCCTATTTACTATGGCCCACCGTAATATTAATAGGAGGCTATCTTTGTATGCCGTGGTAATGAGAGTGACCCCGTCGTGTCTGTCTTGGGAAAATTGCACACTGCAATACACACGAGCAGGTGCACTGCCTCCGGCAGCACGTCGAACCCCGCAGACTGGAGTTTTTGCCGTACCACTTCTTGCTGGCAAGCATCGGCCGAACGGGGTACCTCAAGTACACGGATGTCAGCACGGGACAGCTGGTGGCGGAGATGGGCAGCAAACTTGGAGCGTGTGACAGGTGAGCCCCCGCGTGAAAAGTTTTTCACCGCGGCGAATGCTGGCTGACCCCCGGAGGCGCGGTCGGTCGCCCGCGGAAGGGTATGTTGGTTTGCCACTTGTTCGAGACAATGGTTGAGCGTCCCTGTGTGCAAAGACGAATCTGAGCACCCCTATAACCCTTAAACGCCAATCAGACCCAGTCAACCATTGGTTTAGCGTTAGTCCCTTTGTCTCGTACACAGTGTGTGCCAACCATTTTCTCGAAGAGGGGTAAGCTCCACTGCGCCCGTGACCGTTTTTGTGTGTGGGGGGGGGCTTGCGTCTCGTATGCATTTTTATTTTTTTCCGTGTGGCGCATCTAAAACTAAAGTATTGCTTGCTGCATACCGTCGAAGGGGGGAAATGTGTGTGTGTTAGAAATGATTGTGCACGACATATTGTTGGAAAGCCAATTAGAAACCAGTAATATTTACCTGGTACCTGGTATATGCTACTGCTGCTGTACTGGTACTTGTAGTTTTGGCAAGTCAGACGCGACCTCGATAGTCTAGTCTGCGACGCTGAATGTACATACGACTATGTGAGTGCAGATTGTACCTATGTGGCCACTCTGATTGGAAATGTAAGAACCGTTCGACTATAAAGATCAGTACCTGACGGTCCGTACTTTTCCGTCAGGTGTGGTTGGTACACACGCGCCTGTGACTCCGCTATTGCCAAGCTTCCGAGGTGGTGCAAAACGCAAACGTTGCTCCTCTCCCACCGCCCCCACCCCGTCCCCGCTCCCCATGATACCGCCTTCCAGCTTGCGAGCAAACCCTAACAATGGCGTTCTCCACGCGGGCCACCACAACGGGGTGGTAACGATGTGGTCCCCAGCGATGGGGTCGCCTCTGGTGCGAATGCTCGCGCACCCGGCCCCGATTACCAGCCTTGCCGTTGACAGGAGCGGACACTACATGGTGACTGCCGCGATGGACAAACAGGTGCGGCGTGCGTGGGCTCTTACCTACCTTGTACGCTCGGTCGTCTTCTGGACGGCCATCTCTTTTTTTTCTTCGCGTTCCCTAGCTCCGACTACTATGTAGGTGCTGACTTGAGACCGTTTTCGTTTTGTTTTAGGCGAGTCGTAGGTACTGACTTTTTGAGACACGTTCTTTTTTATATGTAGACGAGGCGAGAATATTACGCCTGCCGCTCATTTTTTTTTTTCCGTTTCCTGGCTCCGGCTAGGTACTGACTTGGTGTGGGTCTCATGTTTTGGTGGATGGTTCAGGAGGGGGAATAGTTTGCAAGAAAATGGTTGTGCCTGATACTCAACCCTGGGTGTTGTGTGTGCGGGCAGTCTCAAATGCTCACGTCGGACAGATCAGATAGATCATTGACAGTTCATGATTTACTCTAGGTTATTCAAGCTTTCAATTCAAGGCAGATACATCCATTTCCGATCATGTATGATTTGGCTCATGTTGCCGGGTGGGACCCGTACAATCCGCACGATGTAAGCAAACGTTTTCGTGAAGTTGGAGCTGTACTTACATGCAGCAGACCCTGCACAGCCTTTCACAACGGCAGGCCATGAACTAGATGATCTGTACTGTAGATAGATAGATATACCCTGATATGTCCGAGGTGCGGGTCACAGTAGCCTATACCGCCAGACTCGCGTTCTTTTCGACCAGGCCGATGAGGTCGTGTTCGTCACGGGGAGGAAGTCGATGGCTTCGTCCGCTTGCCAAACAGCAACGATAGCTGATCCCCATCGCGCCTATGCCACATTGGCGTCTTTGGGCCGAAGTGTGCCCGTTACTACTTGAAACTGTATCCGGCGCCGCAGGTGTCATGTCACTCGGCGGTTGGGTGGGTCCGTATACCGTTCGTTTTTTTTAAATAAAGCTCGAGAAAGACAATCTCATAGCTGTGAATGAAATCGATACGTTCGTCGAATGTCACATTTGCAAGCTGCTTGTGATGCCGTTTTGTCCGTCCACACAATCGAATCTGCGGCGTACCGGTATGTATCATACATAGACCAAACCCGTGCCTCTGACACGAAACGAAACGACCCCCATCGAGGCCGAAATGCACGAAAAAAAGTTACGAACGCAATCCTTGTTGCGCTTCGGTTTTTAACCCTTTTTTCCTCGGCGCGATCTCTGTCGGCTGCTCTGTTTTTTTTTTTCGCCGCGAAAGGTCAAGGTGTGGGACCTGCGCACGTACAAGGAGGTCCATTCGTACCTGGCGAACATGCCTCCGACGGATATGGATATCTCGCACAGGGGCCTGCTCTCGTTGGGCTTCGGGTGCCACGTGCAGGTATCGTGTGTGTATGATTCATACAACTCATACATTTCATACATTTGATGCGAATCATACATACACTTCCTACAAGACAGTACAAGAGTGCATTCGTACGAGTAGCCCCCCCCCCCCTCGGGCCAAGTCCACATGTCCCCGACAACCATTGGGGTACAAAGCGCCACGACTTGAGCCGTTGATTGGTGTCTGATTGGTCTCCCCATACGACACCTCCCCAATTTTTCGTCCCCGGTGGTTGGAGGTGTGGAAGGACGCGATTGCCACGAAGGCCAAGGCTCCGTACATGGAGCACGACCTGCCTTCGAAAATGGTGCACCGGACCCGCTTCCGCCCTCTGCAGGACGTGCTGGGACTGGGGCACACCGAAGGGTGAGGCACTGCATGATCGTTAATAAAGCATTGCTTTTTTTTCCTTTCGTAATCTCTTTCCGTCGGCGAAGAGGATAGTAGATGCTCTGCCCGAGGTGTTGGAAAGTGTCAAGATGCTCCCACTTCCCTCGTTCTCTTGTCTTGCCTACCGGCGCTACGGCAGGTGTTGGGGTACTGCTGTAACACTTTCCAGCTCAACTCTGAACGTTGCCCAATGTCGTTGGACTCGGTATACTTTTTTCTCAACATTATTCCACACGCTGGGCATACATACCACGATCTATTTTATCTACAGATAGATCAGATATATAATCTAGATCCTAACCTGCCGTTCTGAGGTGCTGTGCAGGGCATAGGCAGATCTAGCCCAGGAAACACGTCCTAGATCATGCAGGCTGTACCGCTCCCACCCGGTAACACGAGCTAGATTATACAGATCAGGTATCTATCTTCCTTGAAGTATCTAGATCATCTATTAATAGTAGGAATGATCCATCTGCTCTCCGAGATGTGCAATGTCACTCATGAGATGACCAACCCACGCTTACGCTGTGTATGGTGCTTAGCCTACTTTTTTTTAAAATCGATATCGGTTGTTGAAGTTTCTTAAACCGGGATCAAGTGAGTAGCCCCATAAAAAAAATGGGGCTGAAGTTTTTGGGAGGACGCTAAGAAAAGCGGATTTTGAGACTTTGTGGTCAACGTCGAGCGCTGTTTCAATTCCCACCATGTACCTGGGTATGTAATAACGTATGCTCAAGGCTCTTCAAGGATGTGTTCACGTTGAGGTTCTTAGGCTTGCTCATATTGTAAGTAGGCGTTTCTTGCTGGCGAGCCCATACTGAAATAAAGTAATATACCACTGTCGCAGCACGTTTTTTTTAACCCGTCGGCAAGGTAAAAAGGGTACCGTCGTGCCAATTCCATATTCTACCTCTATTTCCGTCGGTAACGAAACTGTGAGAAAAAAGGCCCCTATCGTGTTACTCGCACTTTTTTATAACCGGTCGGTAAAAAGGATACCCTTCTGAGATTATGCTATTTCCGTCGGTAACGAAACTGCGAAAAAAAGGCCCCTATCGTAGCACGGTGTTCAACCGGTCGGTAAAAAGGTTACCCTCTGAAAATGCCCTCTTATGCCTCTGTTTCCGTCGGTAACGAAACTGTGAAAACAAAAAAAGGTACTCGTCGATGATCGTGCCCGGGTCCGGCGAGCCCAACTTCGACACCTTCGAGGCCAACCCTTTCCAGACGTCCAAGCAGCGCCGGGAGAGCGAGGTGGTGTCCCTCCTCGAGAAGCTCACGCCGGAGACGATCGGCCTGGACCCTTCCTTCGTCGGCAGGGTCGATTCCGACCCGGTCACGCTCCAAGCCGAGCAGGTGAAAACATTCACATTCGCATTCGGTCAGAGATATGGGCGGGGTTGGGGGGGGCGGGGGGTATTTAATTTCTTGTTGCTTGCCTGAAGTCATTTGCCCATTGGCCACTCATCTCTCTCGAGACGGAGGGGGGGGGGGCGGGGTACTCCTTGCCACGCATGGTCGGAGGGAGGGGGGACGTACTCACCTGTAGCCTGCCTTATTCGCCATTTGCCCACCGACCGAACATCCCTTTTGAGACGGAGCAAGTTCCTACTGCTAATAGAGACGCCTCCAGCATGTGGGCGCTCATGACGTTGCTCCCTTATATATAACATAGAAGCGTTTTGATTGTCCTATCCCCTTGCTATTTCGCCGTCCGTCGCCACCATCTATCTCCTAGGATAGCTGGGGGGGGGGGGTTGGGAGAGCATACTTTTTTATTGGGAAAGCACATAGTGTTATAATTGGTTATCAGTTAGGAGGAGAAAATAGAATAGGAGTTCGTCGTTATCCGGCTACGCGGGAAGGCTGGAACGCTTGCTGGTAATATTTTCTCAATTGGGGGGGAGTGGAGAAAGATGGGGTGCGTTGCTGTTCGGCTACAACTCGTAAGCATCGTTTTTCAGTTTTTTGGACAATGGACTAACGCTGCTCCTCTCGTTCCTCTTGTTTGAGCGGAAGGGCGCGAAGACACAGGAAGGTTTTTTCTCTCCGCCAGAGTGTCGTAGGAAGCTTCATGTGCCCTTCCTGTCCTACCACCATGAGTGCCTGCCCATGAACCCATCCCGGCCCGGCCCGACCCATGATAGCACAGAAAAATCGAAAGCGGTGTTGTGGATGCAAGTTGCGCTTCGATTCGCGCGACCGGGTTGCAGTGTCTGACCGACCTTCGTGCTATTAATAGTTTATCTACAGCCGAGGGCGCGGCGAAAGAAACCAAACGTATTACGTATATAGCCAGGGTGTGTGGATAATCGCTACTGCTGTGAACTTTTCGAGTACCAGGATTTCAAACTTATTGTCAATAGTTACAGGTATATCCAGGAACGCTAGAAGTTGTGCTACTGCTCAGAAGTTTGTTTGTGTCGACGGCGGCTAATGTTGTAATCAAAAGCCACCACGGCCCCGAGAACCATGCGCCCCCCTATGTTTTTACACCATACCCTGGTATTTGACATATGCTATGATAAAACTGCACCGTTTTGTTTTTGAGATTCCTGACTTGGCCTTATGGAGCTCTATAATATTAGTAAGTAATTCAGAGCAAAACGAAAATACAACCCGATGAACGAATCCCATGGCCTATGAGTAGTTGAAAAAATCGACGTGCAAAGAAAAAATCTGACATTCCGACGTTTTCGGGTTATGAGGAGCCCCCCATCGTTGTTCAGAAAATACTTTAGCCAAGAAGCGCTACGTATTCGGATCGTAGCACGCGTGATTTTTGAAAAAGAATCTTTCTGCTGTGTCCCCCCGTGAGTTGGACCTTTCCCTTCTTTTGTATCTTGACGTGAATGGGCCTTGATCTACCCGCCCCTGAACGATCGCGGTTTCCCTGTTTCGTGTGTTCCGTTGCCTTCGCAGAGGGCGATCATGGAGGCCGCGGACACGAGAGGGCGCAAGGTGGCGAAGGAGAAGAAGAAAATGAGGGGCAGGAGCAAGGTCAGTCCCACATGAAGACCCTTGTAAACCATACCGTGTACCTGGTATACCGGTAGCACGCAAGATAGCACCCCCCCTCCTTTGGACGAATTTCTCAGCTGGCTTTGTCGACAACGGGAAGCGTATACACGCCGAGTGACGCGCGCGGGTCTGTGGAAAGGTCGTCGAGGAGAGCTTCTCAAAACCCACCATTTTTCGTTTTTGTGTGCGCCGTCCCATGCCTTGGAGAAAAACTCAGCCTCGAGCTTCGTCCCAGGGGATGTGTTATTTTGGATTGCCCCCTACTTGCAGTACGTACGTAGCGCATGCCGCCTACTTGCAGTACATGTGTGGCGCGTCTTCAAAACTGGACCGCTGCGTACTACTTGCAGTACGTACGTAGCACGCCTCCAAAACTGGACCGCTACTACACACTAGACGAAATGTGTGACCCGCACACACAACACAGAAATGTAGTGTTTGGTGACAGGAACACAAAATCTGCTGCAGCTGCTGTGGCGCGGCAACCACCTTTCTCCGCACGAGGACGTATTGTATGCTGTATGCAGCTGCTGTGGCACTGCATCCACCCTGCTCCGCACGATGAAAAACATGTATGCTGTAGCTGCTGTGGCAGGGCGTCCACCGTGCTCCGCATTTTGAAAAAATATCCGCTGCAGCTGAGGCACGGCATCCAACTTGCTCCTCATTTTTGAGCAAACCCACATGTCCGGTCGGGTTGCTGTCGGATCTCGCCCGCCCCCCAAGATGTTTTTCACACGACCTAGAGCTACCTCCGCGTGGAACCCTACTCGTGCGTTTCGATTCCTCTTAAGGTGTGTATGCTGTCTCAACCTTATACACATGAGACAGAACACGAACCGGATCATCTAGACCCTCCGTACATTTTCCATCTTGATTTGGTGTGCAAGAGGCGCATCGTACCGATCCCGCCCGTCAAACCAATGCACAAGAGCTGTGTCATACAGATCCCACCCAGCAAACAAATACGATTTACAGATCGTGCAGATCTGATAAACCAGGGAACTATCTGCCCTGACAGGTTTACCTCCAGATCATCTAGAATCTATGTTGGGGATCTGATCTGTGTCCGATGTGTGCAACCTTCACCTTTCATGCCATAGAGATCCCACCCGGCAAGCAAACACTTTCTACAGAAGTAGATGTTTGCGGGTCATATATATCAGAAATATATCTGCCGTGACAGGTCTACTATACCTCATCTTGATTTTTATTTCTGGAATCTGTTTATCCGATGTGTGCAACCCTAACCCTTCTAGGACTGCAGTCCCGGCTTGGGGGCAAAGTGCGTAAGAACTTGACTGGGTTGTCCCCAAAACGGGACTGCAAGTCTCAAAAAGGGTAACTTTCGTGTCGCACAGATCCTAAGGGATCAATTCGAGCACCGGGTGCGCTTGGGTGATGCGTGGGTGGGGCTTGCCATGAGGCGGAGAGCCTTGCTCACGGAGAGCGGTCGATCGGGAGCATTCGCGCCATAAGGCGGTGGAAGGAGAGAAGATAAATATCAATTATTTTAGTGTACTGGTGGACTATTAATAGTGTACTGAGAGCAAGGGGGCCACGTTCCCCTAGACTCTAGAAGACCCCTGAAAGCAGGTCAAACACAATTTTATGCAACTCCTCGGGGAAACACTAATCCCGCCGCAATCTCCG
Organism: Nereocystis luetkeana; assembly: GCA_031213475.1. Lineage (NCBI taxonomy): Eukaryota > Phaeophyceae > Laminariales > Laminariaceae > Nereocystis > Nereocystis luetkeana. The sequence continues at coordinate 8,564,035 of JARUPZ010000016.1, read as the reverse complement.
TAGATATATTGGAGTGACACAACAGTTACTCAAGACACTTGAACTAATACGACAATGACACGTATCAGACATGTGTACGGCTACATCATACGACCATGTCCGACAGCCTTCCTAGACGTAGCACACTGTCAGGATAATTGTGCCTATTCCGTACCAGATCCACACTCATCCAACACAGAAAAATCCTCTTGTCGTGACACTACAAGTAGCAGTGTATTCACCCCAAAAACAGAAATTCCAAAACCCACTATAGAACCAAACAGCTGCCTCCCTGCTGTCAAAATACCAAAACCTCCAAAACCCAGACTCAAACCAATTCAATCAATGTGAAACAAAATATTGGCCTTACTCCAACCTCTTTCCGGTAATCAAAATACAGCCTTCCCTATGGTAGGTTCAACTGCATGAAATAGGAAAAATAGTAGATTGGCCTTCCAGATTTCAGTATCAATCTCAATATAATCTCAAAAATGAAAGACTCTGAAATTCATCCATATCAGTCGAATACCAAATCAATATTATTCCCTCAACTATCATACCAGCTTGTCATTCAATAACCATGTACCACTCAAAGCCTATAGCCTCTCTTCTGTGGGCACACATTTAATGACATTCAAGAAAAGCGTCAAACATCTCATTGACCAACACACTGCGGTCCTACAAGCCGGGTATGGGTATAGAGCACACCAGAGTTGTACGGTGAGATTCGACTCGTTTCATGAAATAGGGCATGCCCAAAAACTTTACCAGCGGATTTACCAATCTTCTCGTTTCTTAACTGAAAAATCACGAGAAAGTGCGCCGGTTCTTAATATTAAAAGCTCAAAAATATAAATTTTCGAGTTTCTTAACTCATGCAGAACTGAAAAACTGATCCCGACACTAATTCCAAGTAGCTTGCCCCCAAATACGTGGGACTTAAAGGGGTTAACTCCAAAGGAAACTTATCATACGTGAGCATCAGGTATATATGCGTAATACCAGATTCCTGGTACCAAGTGAGACACCTGTCAGCTGAGTATACGGCTGCGGTATTATATACCCAAGTCGTCATATGATACCATCCTGCAGATATGTGAGAGATCAAGATGGTTGATCGCTCAACAGTCAAGATGGTGGTAGAACTTGTGTCGGCAAGATCTGACTGGAAGAAGCCACACACAATTTCAAGCAAAAACGAACCACTACCTGCGCTTTTTACATAGCAGTACCGAGCAAAATAATAAAAAAGACACAACAAAAACACTATCAATACCAACCGTTACCCAATATAATATTAATAGTAGCACTACAACCACACATCACGACCGTCGAGCATCCACCTCATTTTCTCCGTTCACCATGCCCGGTCGTGATTTGGTCCTCTCGTCAACCGTCCACCTGATGCAATCAACGCAGTGCAGTCTCCAAGCAGAGATTCGGCAAATCATCGACAGCGAAAGAGGGGAAAAGCAAGGGTACTCGAATGAGGGAATCTGGTGACTCTTCATCCTATCGGACGAAACATTTATAGCTTGGTGATAGTTGGAAGAGGATATCACCCGCATGGCCTGTGTACACCTCAAATATTGCCTGTGGGGGGAGCAACCAGGGTCATGCAAACTATCAATCAAGATACCCGGTATTCCGTGTGAATTTCCGATGTGCTCAAACTGAACTCTCATACTACCCTCCCTAGTTTGTGCCCATCGCAAACAATATATATACCAGTCAAGTTTTCTATCCTCCAGCCGCGCTCGTCTCAGTAGTTTTTACTCGTATACGAACTGCGTTTTTGTTATCCAACACGTTACGTGTATCGTATATTACGTGAATCGTACGTATGTCCGGAACTTGATACGTATACTCGTAAATGAAAGCTCAAAGTTCCAAAAGTTGCAGTCACACACGCCACGCATCAAATGGCCATCACCAAATTATGACAAGTCTCGAAACGCTGCAAAACAAAAAAAACACAAGATCAAATCCACAGCGAAGACTAGACTACTCGTACTCGTACGAGTATCACGTTTCTAAAAACAAACCAAACACAGACAGCAAGAACGTGCCTGATGAGCAATTGCTCGAAGATGATGGTCCTTCACTTTTCTCGCACGCGCGCCCGCCGTAGCCGAGTCGGACGCCGACCGGCCACCTCATACCCCCACCCCACGAAGGTGCCGCTGCATGACCAACCCGTACCGATCCCAACTCGCTCCCAAGCGCTTCCATTCGGCGCACCGTCGTCCTCGTCAATGTTCTCCGAACACCCGACAGCTCCTTCCGTGACACCAATCTCCCCCACCAGACCCATGCCATCCATTGGGACCCCCTCACGTTCCAAACCGTGTTGCTCCTCCTCATCCGACTCCTCCAGTTCCGTCTCCCTCACCATTCCCATGCCATCCACCGGTACCACTTCACGCTCCAAACCATGCTGCTCCTCCTCATCCGACTCCTCCAGTTCCGTCTCCCTCACCATTCCCATGCCATCCACCGGTACCACTTCACGCTCCAAACCGTGCTGCTCCTCCTCATCCGACTCCTCCTCCTCAGTAATATCCATCAACTCCTCCTCGTCGCCTTTCTTGACGTACGTAGAAGCCCGTACTTGTTGTTGCTGCTGCTGTTGCTGTTGGGCCGCACTTTTTGCTCTCGATAGCACTGGGTCGGCGGGTGACGAGTTGTCGCAGCTCCTCGAACCATTGTCCTGGGCTTGGTGCGTGTTCTCTGTCTTTTTCCTTGCCTCCTCTCGTGCATTCGCGGCGGTTGCGTAACCCCTCCTAGCTCTCAGCTGCTGGTCAACATATTTTTCAATGGCTTCTTGTTGCTCCTTGACGGTAAGCAAGTGGAAAGATGATAAATCCATGCGGCATCCTGCGCCCGGCCTACCGTGACGCTCCTCCTGCTCCTGCTCCTGCTTCTGCTGCTTTGCTGCTGCTGCCGCTGCCGCCGCTGATGCTGCTGCTGCTGCTGCTGCTGCTGCTGCTGCTGATGGGGCTGCTGCTGTTTCCTGTAGCTCACTCCATTCTTCAGGAGTCCATATCCCTAACCCGATGCCCGCTCCCTCGCGGTGTCGCCTCTCCTGATCAAGGATCCTTGTCATCCAAGGAAGCTCCTCCCCTGAAACCACAAAACCCACCATGGTGCGCTACACCCCGTGCCCGAGCGACCGTGACCATATGTCAGAGGCTAACGCTAGCGTAAGGGATCAATTCGAGCACCGGGTACGCTTGGGTGATGCGTGGGTGGGGCTTGCCATGAGGCGGTGGGTAGAAGAAGTAGAAAGGTATCAATTATTTTAGTGTACTGGTGGACTGAGAGCAAGGGGGCCACGTTCCCCTAGACTCTATAAGACCCCTGAAAGCAGGTCAAACACAATTTTATGCAACTCCTCGGGGAAACACTAATCCCGCCGCAATCTCCGTAGATATATTACATTTACAAGAATCACACAATTCAGTACAATCAGAAAATCAGACTTTGGTACGAGCAAATCCCACATTCCCCCTGCTCGTTTCACAGTCCTGATAACTCTCGTCCGGTCAAAATATCAAAAATAAAACCTATGCATCCAACGCCTTTAATGATAACACCCTGAAATCTCAAAATAAAATAACGCAGTCCGAAGGAAGGTCACTAAAGTGTCAATCATGGCTAACGATCATCGACACCCGTTGGGATTAACACGAATTTTACTAAGGTACTGGCCATGGCTAACGATCACCAGTACCCGATGGAATCAATACCACATCAATAGAGTCACCACATATTCATCGCAAGGCTACGGTGGAACTCGAACGATTCTCGCGAGATGGCCTTGGTTAGAAAATCCGCATGCTGAAAAGGGGACGGTACGTGGATGATCGATATCTCTTTCCTCCCAACCAGTTCCCTGAGGAAGTGGTGTCGCACGTCGATGTGCTTGGAGTTTGAGTTGGTGATAGGGTTCTGTGCAAGCTGCACCGCACCCTGATTATCCTCGAACACCGGTATGCACGGCATGCCTACATCAGGCAACATGAAGCGCCAAACCTGTGCTGTGTAGACACGGCCTATATGTATACTGTACGAGGGTTGTGGACTGTGGAGTGCCGACTACCACCTAATCAGAGCACCCGTTTATTGTGACCCAGTTCTGCTTTTGTGTCTATATGGGGTGCGACAAAAAATATAAACCAACCTACGAGTCGCAAGCGTGTGGTGCATGTAATATTCTTGCCTCTGCTCCTGGGCATTCTATCGCCCATCCTCCCTAATTTGAGAGACATGCGAATCTCATTTCTACACCCAACAAAGCAGACCATACGTGCATCCACTCAACAATTCCGAACGCAGACCTGGAAACTGCACCGGAGCCTACCAATAGCACTGATATACCGTTGTAGCCTACCAGTATATAACTATACCCGGCGCCTACTGAGGCGCTACACTGTACCATGATGGTATACTATTAATACTTTACTGGGTATACGTTGTACACTACCAGTATAAAGCGTGAGATTGGAATTCCAACTCCCGTCACCCGACGAAGGCAAACAGCATCAGCCAGGACTTCAAAATAAAAGGAACAAATATGGAATCGGCAGGGCAAAAACTTCCCCACTGCCATCATGTTTTCGCGTGAGACCCGTCTCGCCTCACTTCTCCGTAGATATATTGGAGTGACACAACAGTTACTCAAGACACTTGAACTAATACGACAATGACACGTATCAGACATGTGTACGGCTACATCATACGACCATGTCCGACAGATCCCACCCGGTAGAAAACATTATCCAGATCTGGCAGATCATATACATCGGGAAAAAATCTGCGCTGACTGATCTGGATATAAAAACAGAGATCTGATATGTCCCTCGTGTGCAACCTGTAGCCCCTTTCACAACTGGCCCCACTTTTTTTTTTGGACAATCTATCAGTAGTGGTTGAAATATTGTGTGGCGTTTTGATTTTTTTTAATTTCTTTCCATCGAATCTGTCTTCATTCCAGGTGGCCAAGAAACTCCAGAAAAAGCAGAAGAACGTCGTGGATGCGGGAGCGAAAAAGCTCCGAGAAAAGATGGATGCCGACAAGGGAAGGGAGAGGGTGCGCGAGGAGGACAGGAAGAGGGAGGCTCAGGCTCGAGATGCCCCGTCTGCGCTCGGGCGTTTCTTCAAGAAGTAGGAGGAGTAGGATTGTGCGTACTTCGTTGTGGGGACAGGCCTAACGTGGAGAGTAGAGGTAGGTCTACTACGCAACGTCTTCTGGAGCCAACTACTGTTTTGGGCCCCACAGCACTCTCTCTCGTTGTTGCCAGGCGGTGTAGCAACGGCAGCACTACCAGTGGTGGCGGCTTCGGTGTTGTAGCGCTGTGCTTGCTTGGTGAGGGGGGGGCGGGCGCGGCCGAAAGGGGTCTTCTTCCCACGTGTTTTCGCGTTTTGTTTTGCTGCAGTCGTCCTCCTCGATTTGTTGGAGTTGTATTTTTTGGAAGTATTTATGGTCCGGGAATGGGACCCTGTCCTCCCCGGGTGCTGCACGAAAGAGACAAGGGGCAATACGCCACGAGATAAATGCAGAAAAAACTAGAGCGGAGAAACCCGTCTCCTTTGTCGGCAGCGGGTAGGCTGTCTTTGGGTCATGAGCTATGCAGTGGGTTCTAAAGTAGCCAGCGAACGCGTCGCTCATGTTATTTTCTATTGTCCTTGATCTTGAAGCGTGGCGTCTGTAAACGGCGTTGTGGAGAAAGAGATTGAAGGCACCGCCAGTGTGCTGTAACAATTATTCCACACCTCCAACGGATAGTCGACTCCTCCTCGACGATGTAGCTCTTCCATGGCAGATATCTTCTTGATCTGTATGATCTGTGTGATGTAGCTCATGTTGCCGGGTAGGAGCCGTACAACCTGCGTGGTCCAGAACATGTTTCCTGGACTGGATCTGTACTGTACAAATCCTACACAGCATCTCATATTGGCAGGTTAGGATCTAGATGATATCTATGTGTAGACGATATATCTGGGGATGATCTATTTGGAGATTATCTATCTGGAGATGGTCTATCTGTCCGATGTGCGAAAAGTTACTAGTATACCACACCCGATATCATATCGATTGGCGCTAATTTGATCAACTTGGACCCTCCCGACAGAGGAGCGAAGGGAGAGTGCGGAACACTGCTGAAAACCACGTCAGAGAAATCAACGGGGGATGATAAGGAACGTCTCCTGTGACAAGCGCACGGATGAAGCCAAACGAATAATTGTGAAACCCCTTCGGGAATCTTTGGCCAATATTCCTTAGCTCGGAGGAAAGGGGCAGCTGGTCCAAGTTCAGATTTTTAGGGCCGTGAGTTGCATGACTAAAAGTCGCCACTTAATAATAGGCATTCATTGGCCACAGTTAGTGGCAGAGTGCCAACTGTCCGACCCTTGGGATTTCCTTGATTACGGAGGGATTTTTTAGTACGGGGTGCGCATTTCTCCGTGAGACCACTCGGTCAGAGAGGGAGAAAGGGCTGGGAGGTCTACATCCTACATCAATTTATGGCGCATAAAAAACCCATCGCCATCGACGGTGCCGCGATGCCAGTGCCGAAGACCATTGCCGTTTATTTCGTATTTTTTTTTTGCATGTCAACCGAATAGCGCTCGTAGCCGACTATTAGTATTGCCAACTGAAATCGGTAAGTTCGCTGGCGTCAGCCAACTAATAACTAGCCAGGACGTCTAGCTAGCTCATAGCCTTACAGATTGTAGTTTGTGCGCGAAATGTGAAGCCGGTGTACCTTCCAGTGCGTGTCCTAAACGACAGTTGTTGCTGGGCGCCCCGTGGTACGTGGCCACGGAGTCTTACAAATCAAACGAGATTATCCTATTCCTACACTATTTCCAATTCTAAACTACAACAGGAGTATTCCCTAGTAAAATGGGCTAAATTGACACACGACACGAACGTGGAAGTGTGGTGAGCTTAAGCTTTATTTTTACCAATCCGCCGGAGGATAAAAAAAAAAAAAAAAAAAAGTAAAATGGCGATCCAATCCATGGATTCAAATTTGGCACAAATAATGGAACCATTGATTATATCGAAATGTCTCGGAATTTCTGTGGTGTTAGCGGGCCGGGACTGCCCGGCTATTTGCGACTTTCGGGCGGTCACACGGCGAACATCTCGGCCGCACAGCGGATTGGGTGGGGCTTAATCACTGGGCACCTCTTCCCCGTTGCTACGGCAGAAGGTGGCCGGGGCCATCTCTCTCTCTCTCCGCGGCCCGTATGACGGCGAACCTGCATAGCTATCTGCGAATGGCAGACCTGCCGAACCACTTCACGATGCACTCCTTTCGAGTGGGAGGCTCGCTCAGCAAATCCCTGGCCGGGACGGCTGTGGACGAGATCATGAAAATTGGTGGCTGGAAAACAGAGTCAGTTGCAAGGCATTACATCGGGGCTACCTAGAGGGGACAAGTACAGGGTAGCAAGAAGAAACGTGGCCAAAGCTACGCGAAGCTAGCGAGCTACCGTTGTCGCCGGAGTTCAGAAAGGACTTTGCGGCGGGTGGGTGATAGAAGTTTGGGTGAGACTATTCTGCCCCGGACCAGCGGTCAACCACAAAGAAAGGCAATCTGAAAGGAGGCGTAACGAAGTATGGGCGGGACCACAGGCCAGCGCAGGAGGCCTCATCCAATCCAATACTTACATTAAATGATCCACGGTTGAGAGACATAATACTACAGTAAAATGGCGATCCAATCCATGGATTCAAATTTGGCACAAATAATGGAACCATTGACTATATCGAAATGTCTCGGAATTTGTATGGAATCGAGGTCACTTCTTCCTTTCGCTCCCGAAACCTCGGGAGTAGAGTTGGTCGCGCCATTTCTTGAGACCATCCCACCCACCCGGCAGTAGGATTAGTGTTCTTGGGCTTGTACACCCAGATCATTTACAGGTACTAACCCCGCGCAGAGTTTTGTGATTCGCCACTTTACTCAACGCGGGGGAAAATACCGGACGGGACCTCCTGCCCGGCGCAGGAGGGGCCCAATCCAATCCAATACTTACATTAAATGATCCACGGTAGAGAGACAGAATACGACAGTATTGTCTATCCGACACTGATTCCAAGTGTTTAGTCACCGAACCTTGGGAATAGCGGTTCTAAAGGCTAGATTCACCCTGACTCTAACCAATATACAGTGTGCACCAACCACGTGGCAAGGGACACAGCGACCAAAAACAATGACCAGTGAATGCGGCCGGTCTTATTATCTGCCGTCCTCCACCTGTGGTGAGTTCGCACCGTACAGCAGTAATTGTCATGCGTCGCGAGTGTCGTGTAACTGCCACATACGTGTAAGAAGTATATTCATCCAAGCATCACCGCAGTTCGGCGGGTACCCCATCTATGATGCCCTCTCTACCCCAGCAGCCCGGGCTGCTCCGCATGGCCGACGCTATGTTATGATCAAGTCACTCGCTTTTTCGACGCTTTTCATCCCTCTCAAGTCTCAAGGCCTTAAGGGGTCGCTAACGGAGGCCGTTTTTTTTCTTCTTAGTAGGTGTTTTGACACTTTTGGCAAGGAGGGCGAGGGGAGATTGGTGTTATCCCCGTTTGTTTGTGTGTGCCCTTAGGCAACTGCCTAGAAAAATCAGAGAGTCGAGTGTTATACACCACACTAACTACTCGTGATTTTGTTGTGATTGTGGTTCGGTCTGCTCCGTGCGGTGATAAGTACCGAAACCACAAGAGATGGGTGACCACGTTCTTTTTCCGGTCTTGAACCCGTTTTCGGCATTATTGACAGGAACCAGTTGTTTTTTGTTTCGGTTGGTTTTGTCAATCATCATTTTTACTTTCCAGCTTAACTCGTAGGAGGTTCACCCTCTGCGGTCTTCTTCTGGACAAGGCGTGGTCACAGGTGTCGTCCCTTCTCCCCCCGGTGCGTGCCTTCATTTTTATTGCACACGTGGTTCAACATTCCCACCGCTCGTCGATACCATCAAATGTTGCCAACTCACGCTCTCGCGCAATCAATTTTTATGCCAGAAAAAGTCTGTGCTCAACCCTTTTAGGACTGCAGTCCCGTTTTGGGGACAAAGCACTTATAATTTGACTAGTTTGTCCCCAAAACAGGACTGCGGTTCTAAAAGGGATAAGAGTTTGCACTCGTAGAGACTCGAACCCACGAAGATTTATCAGATTTATCTTATTAATAGTACCGTAGGCACGCGGACCACCTACAAAGTCACCGGGGACGCCGGCACCATAGAATTTGTGGCTGGTGGGCACTGCTGTTATTCTAGACTGTGGTGCAGCGCAAGTGAATGGCATTTCCCCACGTAAGGTTGGATGCATGGAATATTTCCTTCAGTAATTCGGACTCAACAGTAAACATTGTCGCGCTGGGCTGTACTCAGATGAACTCATCGCCACTCACAAGGACAGGCTCCAAGAACTCTACGTCGTAGCGATCTAATCGTACGATCATCAAAGCTGTAGCCAGAACAAGGAAAACCCTTGCTGCTGGTTCCGAACAGAAACCTGCGACCCCCCCCCGCCCCGCCGACCGGTGATGCGCCCGCGCTTTGCCGGAGATACTTTTTTACCGTGTGACGTGGCTTCCCGATTAATAATATTAACAAGAGCTATACGTAAGCATTCCAGGTACCAGGTGCGTACTGCTGTGTTGTACTTTTGATTTTGGGCATGATGTTTCGACGGCAACTCTTCGGTCAGGGGTGGATTATTCACTCGAAGAAAGATATCGGAAAAATGCGGACGAAGCGTGTCCACTCCGCCGCTGATAAGACAGACGCGCAGGCAGGACCCAGTTTCATGTATGTGTTCCCGGTGTATTTTTAGTTTATTCCAAGTACTCAAGCCGCCGTCATTGTAATGGCATCAGAAGGCATCTCCCTCGAGCCAGCCGAGATGTACTGCCAGCAGATCCTGGTTCAGTACTCGACCCTAAATGACTCCTATGAAGAGGATGCCCCTGAGACAGGGGGGGGGGGGGGCGGGAACAATGTATCGGTAACCGATAACACCTTCTCGAATACGATTATTGAGAGAAACTTACTATTCGCACTTAAGGTATAGCGCGGACGAGGCTACTCGTAGCAAATAAACAGCGGCGTTATCATCGCTTCATCAATTTCGTACACAACGTGAAACGGGAAAAAAACAAAGCGAAGCTCTCGCGGCGGTAGGGCTTGCCGTTCGTGAAACTTGTACGTGTGAGCGACGATCGACCGCAAGTTGCAGCAAAAAGAATATCGCGTCAGTCGCCTCTCACATTCCACACTCGTTTGTCTGTGCTATGGAACTGTGAGCCAAAAATAAAGCAAACAGGTGATGGCAGAGAGGGTGACCTAAGGACTGTAGTTTCCTGCTATTATTATTAATATGATACCCGCCTGCTGCATGTCTTGTCGGAAAAAATGGTACACTTCCTTTTGAGTTTCCTTTTTACTTCATTTCACACCCACGAAAGATAATTGAAAGCAGCGACACTGCCATCGAACGCGTTGCAAAAAACACGCCTAAAATCGAAGCGCGCAAACCAAAAAGAGCACCCCTCTGGAACCCGCGCGCGTGTGGTGCGACAGAGCCCCCCCTTCTCCCCACCCCCCCACGCCTCCCCTTAGTTGTTCCCTGACAAGAGAAAAAAGCCAACGGAGGTCAAGAACGGTCTCTCCCGCATCTCCTCTAAAGTGAAGCGGTGACGAAAAACAACTCGCTCGCCGCTCCTCTACCCCCCCCCCCCCCGCGCGCGCGCACGTACAAGCACTCGCTCGGCTCATTCCACAGACGCCTCCCGACGCTGGGTTGTACTCCCAAGCTCCCTCTAGCTGCCATAGGCGACCGCGTAGCACCTAGCCCGCTGCCTTTTGTCGCAACGCCTAATTACTGCACGCCAACATTTACGCCGGGTACGTACGTACGACCCTTTCGCTACTCCCTCGAGACGATGACAAAGCATAACCTATAAATTAGCGATGTATCACCCTCTTTTTCTCAAGATCTTGGCTACAACTGTTACACCGAATGCCTCTCAAAAACCCTGTAAACCCCCCAGACGCGGACTAAACACTTGGCAAAAAATGTCCACCCTCGCCTGTAAGCTTCCCGAGCGTGCTACAAGAGATTATGGGGGGGGGGGGGGGATAATTCGGTCCGGAAGCGGACGACATCAAAGGGCGGCGGCTGGAGGCAGCGGCTAAATGAAGGCAGTACACACTAACCGGACAAGGAGGAAGTAAACTCGAGAGCCCAAGACATGGGGAAAAGGGGGCTGCTGGCTTCAAGATGCACGAACATCAATTGAGAGCAGAGAAACGTGGGGCTAAAAAGGAACACGCATGACACCCAACCCACCAGGACACGAACCATAACCTGGAACCACAGCCCACTAGCTTCAAAAAACGCATTTCCAATCCACATGTGTTACGCTAAGCGTCCCCCCCCACCACCATCACATGGATCTAGCACAACGCATGGCAAAACAGTTTCAGTGATAATGTTTTGCTGCCGCGCTTAGTACTTGTAGCCCTTGACGAAGAGGGTCTCGTCCGCAGACGGCTGAGAGCCGGCAACGTACTTGCCGAGGTTGGCCTCGGAGTTGGCCTGCGCGCGTGCCTTCAACTGGTCCTGGGCGGCGCCGAGGTTTTCGGCCTTGCCCTGCCATGCCTTGAGGGTGGACTGCTGGAGGGCGCGGCCGTACGAGAACGAAAGCGACCTGGGGGAGGGGAGGGGAGGGGCGAAGAGAGGGCGTGGATGCACGAAAGGAACACGGTTAGATACGACAGACGTATAGTGATCACACAGGGGTACTCGAAAAGAAGACAACGACACAATACCCGATTTAAAAAAAAAAATCAAATACAAATCAGTGGGAGGGATTTCTGTACGCATAAATATAAATCAATCACAATATAAATAAATTACGTTCAGTATTTGTAGTGTTAATAGGACCTATTGATACCGGTACATATTACTAGTAAACTCCCTCATTGTCTGCATCAGAAACAAAAAGTGGGGAGCCGGCAACTGATGTGGGCACCCCTGGATCGAAGTAAGTGACCACGACAAGAATGGCGAGGGCGTCAAAGAATTTGTCCAACACAAACGAGAGATAATAATCGGATCCGACGAAGGCCCTCTGCAGTAATGAAAGGCGTCACAAACGGCTACATGGCATCCTTTCGCGTTGTGCTGTTTTTAAGGCAAGCGGAGAGCTGTGTACGATGCTACTACACATTGGAGCTCGTACCATACTAGGGCATAAAACGGGCTTCTCCGCCCCCGCGGCCATAATTTTGTTGCAGCAGTAGGCCCGAACGAACTACGAAACGTGCGAGGTGTAGCTTTCAGTAAACGAATACAAACTGTCAACACCATCCTGCATAAAAAATCGCTCGATATACTATTAATAGCTCCATAGGAGAATGACTCGAGACACGCATAAAATGCCGCCCAGGCTAAATCACGGGCCGTGCGCTGGGAACGCTGCGAGCATGTCACGTCCAAATATATATATATATCGCCGTGGGCTGGCTTGAGCAACGAAGAACCGTGCAAAACATCCATCCATTTATAAAATGAGGACCAAACACTCACCAGGGGCCCTTGCGCGGTGTGGTGTTCATGAGGTTGAGGTTCACGGACGCCTCCTCCTCGGACATGCCGCCAGACAAGAACATCACGCCCGGGACGGCGGCGGGCACGTGGCGCTCCAACACCTGCACGGTGGTCGCGGCCACGTCCTCCGGGGTGACGGCCTCGGTGCAGTCGGCGCCCGGGCAGGTCATGGAGGGCTTGAGGAGGGAGCCCTCAAGGTACACACCGTTCTCCTCGCACGCCTTGTACACGGCGGCCAGGACGCGCTCCTGCCCGTGAGAAGACAGGGGTAGCGAGTAGTAGGGGACGGGACAGCGGAAGGGTAGGCACAGCAAAGGGAAGGAGAGACAAAAGGTCAGCTGATAAAGTGGGTGTACAACGGGCTGTAGGGTTTCCACTACTTACAGGAGAGAGGCATTTTCGCTGTTTTAGGGGGAAAGGGGTATATATAGATGGGAAGGCTAGGCGAAGTAAAAAGGGCAGGCAATCGCCCGCTGAAAAAAGGGGGGTGTACCAGTCTACACGACGAGCTACGGAAATCCCAAAAACAGCGAAAGAGACGCGTTGTTGTGCTGACTTGACAGCTCCTCGTTTGGGCGACCCCGTGCATGTTCGACACCGTCGAAGGCTTTTGTGCAATTTTTTTGAAACGGCGAAACTAGCTTGTGCTGACTTGAACCGACGCGGCAACGTAAAAACGATACGAAAATACAAGATTTCTTCAGTACCACATGTCACCTTTAGCACCGTGCCGAAATGAAAAAACCGTACACACCAGAAATCTTCAAAACTACGCTCGCGGAATGGAACGCCTTCAAGTTACAATTGGCGGGCGAGCGAAACAACCTACCCAATTTTCTGAAATTCAGTCACAGGTAGACAGGCAGCTTGTCCGTCCGATACGGGATCTGACGACTCAGACCTACAAGAAAGACTACTATTAATAACTACATTTCCTCGGGAGGCATGACGAAGAGAGAAACGAGAGCGTGGGAAGTAATCGACAAGAAAACTCTCGGTTCGAGGAGCGGCGGCTCGATCTGAATGGCATTGGCGGCCAAGCCAGCACACAGAAATGCTACCAGTTCTCATTTAGCTCCACTGTCGAAAAAGGACTGCTGCCGTAAAACAGGTATACCTTGCGACTCGTACAGCATTAATACTCCGGAAGATTCAGTCTACGTTCGGGGGCTGTTGCGTTCCAGGAACTCAGTGTCATCGTACTATTAATAGTACAGCCGGTGCTGTCATACTTCGGAAGAATCTCGGCCTACTACTCGGGCCTCTCTTGTACTGAGGCGGACGGAAGACTATCAGCCTACCAACCGTCTTGGGGACTTCACACGGGCAAATTAGTGATTCGAAAATGCCGATTACGGCAACGGCCACTGCAAGGCATTCACGATGCTTGTAAACGGTTAATAATACACCAAAAGTTATCATTGTTTTGGAAGATATCTCGGGGTCCCAAACGCCTAAACAGGAGGGAGCTTTCGTGCTGAGGCGGGGCGGAGGAGAGGCGCAGCATAACCTCTACCGTAATACTTTGTGTAACAATACTACTGGTGGAATGGTGGTCGTGACGAACCTGAACGGCGGCGGTGGTGGCGATCGTGTGGTCACCGTCCATGAGGATCTCCGGCTCAACGATGGGCACAAGCCCCGCCTCTTGCACGGCGCGCGCGTAACGCGCCAGCCCCCACGCGTTCTCCTGGAGGGCAAAAAAAGAAAACGCCCGGGAGGCGAGGGGTGGGGGAGGGGGGGAGGGAGCAGCGAAATTGCGTGAGGGCAAGAAACACACGGTGGTGACAGTGACATCTATAGCATCACACTTGCAAAGATGAGTTTTGAAAAAAAAATATCTCACAGCGGACGTTTTTATAGTTTTTTTTTTCCGAATATGCGACGAGGCTAGGAATAATCGAGTCGAGCCCACCAGACGGGACAATCTAGCTATTGAATCGGTGAAAAACAACAAACACCAGCAAAATAGTGTAACGGGGGAACACACAAACCGAAAAAAAAAACTAGAAATCAAATACCATAATCAAGGGTGTACTTGCAACGTCATAGGTTTGTTGAGTTAGCATATTCGGCGCTGTACATAAAGCCACCACACTCGTACGTAAGAGAGGCCTAGCACGGGCCACAAGACCCAGGAGAACCCCTTGCGCAATACATGAAAATATTTTGGGACTGCTACATCACCACGTACCACCCCAGGCCCCAGGGTACACTCGCGTTACAGTACCTGGTACACGATATGATTAATCTGTAAATAATATGGGAGCTAGGAAATTCATGCTGAGTTTTATGTATATTTGAAAGAATCACAGCTCGGCATTATGCTCAGGGAGGAACGCCACCCTACACATAAAAAGCCTTCAAGAGCCTGTACACGACGTTAATAATAAGCGGCGAGCCTTTAGAGCAGTAGAACTCGCAGCCAAAACAGAAATTCTTGACTGCTGCCGCGTGCTGTTCAAGTCCTTTGACAGTTGCCGCGTGCTGTTCATCCCTTTTGCACTACCGCCCCAGCCCCCTCATGACAAAGAGCGCCACGAGACTCACCCTGATGGAGAGCTCGCTCGGTGCGCCGTCCGAGGTGATCTGGAGCACCGCGCGCCACTTGGCGAATCGGGCACCCTGCGCGTAGTACTTTTTCGCGCGCTCCACAAGCCCGTCCAATCCCGAGCACCAGGTCTCCACCTCGTGCCCTCCGGGCAGCGGCGAGAGGCCGGTGTCCACCTTGATTCCGGGGATGACACCGATCTTGCTCAGGCAGTCGACGAACGGGGTGCCGTCGGCGTGGTTCTGGAAGAGGGTCTCCTCGTAAAGGATGGCCCCCGAGATGTAGCTGCCGAGGCCGGGGGTGGTGAAGAGCATACCTGGTGTGTTGTGTCACAGACACAGTTGACAATGAGGGGGACGGTTCAGGTCGAGGGTAGCATTATAGCCCTCAATCATAGGGCCTTCAGGGGAAAATTGAAGAAAAAAAGTCACGACTACAGCAACGACCGACCACTGCGTCACTGGGGGATGATACAAAAATGGTGCCCGAGTTGCAGTGCAAGGATTCGTACGGCACCGGAGCGACATGATCCTACCCGTACTGCTGGCTGCTTTTGCCTACCAGGCAGGCAGTTGATACCACCCAAATGATCTTAGTTTATTGGCTGTCTCGGCGTCCCAACGGGGTAACTGGGTAATAAAATCCTCTCATACACTACCTACCGACCTTCTCATACGAAAGAGCGCTTTACTTTACAGGAACATCTTTACACCAGCAGTATGTTGTCATATAGGCATTGCACTATTAATACCAGACCTCTTACAAAAAGGGTCTCCGCAAGAGACTCGGCCCTGGGGCATGCCCAACACTTTCGGGGAAACACGGAAACCGGGTGCGGTCACAATTCAGTCGAAAGTAGTGTGGAACACCCTCTTTCTCGAGTAAGAAATATATCCTGCTCCCGGATTTCAACTACCAGACGACTCTGCATGGAAATACACGGGGCAAATGCGTGCACCGAGCGGTCGTTACACTTCCGTCTAGACTTTTGAAAGGGCCGGAACTGGTGCTGTTGAATGGTGTTTTCTTGGGACGAAGTGAAACATGCTGCGAACGCACTAGTACTGACTACTGGCGAGTCCCGCCTCTAGTTTCCAGTTCCTGACCGATGTGGGCCATGCATGAAGCACCCGTTTTCGGAAACTGGGGACAAACAAACCACTTTGGATTAGAAACGGACAGGTGCTAATTGCAATGCCCGTAGTCTCGAACGATTAGTGCAAGGATTGAGAACCAGCAGCATGTACGAGTACTGGCCACCACCCGTACCCGACGAAAGGTGCTTCAGGTACGTGTACCAGACCCGACTGCGATCGGGTCTGTGCGCAACGCTAACTGCTAATACAGACTGCAGTAACTCTTGTACGTAGATAATGTCCGAAGCGGTGCCCGTTTTCGGCAGTTTGGGTTATATACAAAATCTCAGCAAAACGAATTTCGAATTTGATACCTGGTACCTGGTACGTCAAATGTCTCATCTAATTCTCAACCACATTTGCCTACATTCAACACAGGAAGAAACGCGATTCGTCGGCCACGCGTCCTCTATATATAAGCTTCGTCGTGTAGGCATGTAGGACTTACCGCTGCCGTATCATGACTCTTACTATCATCAGCAGGGGCTCGCGGTTTTGTCACCATCTCATTGGTTGACGTCAGTGTACCATGGAGAACATTGGACCTCAACTGCTTGGATCAGTACGTGCGTGAGAGAGCTGCAACGTACCCTGTTAACAGGGTGATCTCATGAAACAAGTTTTGGTACACAAATACCAGAGGAAAGACATAACAGCATCAACAACGAAATCATTCAGCCCCCCTATTATACCTGCGCCCTGCCCCAACCCGGTGGCAGTCAACATATGAGATGGTGTCAATCCCGCCCCAAAAGGAAGGATAGAGATTTGAACGAAGCAGACTGTACCCCACACTTGGTACATCATGCGAGACTGGGCCTGGCGGCAGTTTTAACATGGTAAAACAACACAGGACCAGACAAAACTCACCCCTGTACGCCTGGCGGTTCTCCTCGGTGTTGTCCACACCGATCGAAGCCAACCGCTTTCCGATGGTGTTGGTCGACTCGTCCACAGCCAGGATGCCCTTGCCTGCATACCCCGTTTTGTATGCAACCACGACAGTGCAGGACAAGACAGATAAGGGTGATGTAAGAAAACGTCGGGCAAGGAATATGAGCGGTGGAGATTGGGGGATAGAAAAATGCGTGCATTTTCGGTGGAATAAAGTGATACTACGATCAAGTACTGCTGAAGCAACGCGTAGCATACGCTGGTACATGCATACTACTGTTTCTGTGTAATTCCGCTTCGCAATTATCTGTGTGTTTTAGGTGTGGCTCAAGATAGACAATAGGGTTGTCAGCTAGCTGGCACACGGCAGCTGCCGTCTCTGCAAAACTGGAGAGTCTCGCAAGCCACATACCATCCCTGTGGAGGGAACTGCCGATCTTCGAAGCTTTAGGTCTTCGTACGTACGTCTGTCTGGACTTGTATCGTATTGGTACAAGTTGCAGCAGAGGGGCAACTTCCACGCATGCCTTCAACCCCATACCAGGTTCACAAACGTCTCCACACCCATCGCTACACACGGCTACGGCATGGATAAAGCCGAGCAGTCCACATCAAGCTTAGACAGACCCCACCACACAACAGAACATGCCAACGAAATGTTGATGTCCCCCCAGGGTCACAACGTGTGTGTTGCAGGCAACGCCTTTCTTTGGTGTGTGATGACGTTCAACAATTGTCGCCAATGGTTACAGCCTCAGAAGCACGTAACACCACGTAGTCGGGTGCTACAGCGGCACTTCCTTTCGACCCGGACATATGCTCGACGCACCAAGAAGTATTAGCAGCGCAGAGCGAACAGCGCGCGCTGCTGGCACCACTGCATTAGTGTTCAGAGCGGCGACTCGCTTTCTTCGCTCCCTGCTCTGAATATGTTGCCTGTGCCGAACCAGACACGACAACCTTCTTGGTATGGGCCTTTTGCCTTCTGATATAGGGTGCACACGCACTTGCGAAAATACACATAAAATCACCTTAAATGAGAACCGAAAGCTGGGGCTACACCCACGCTGGTGTGTTTGCAATCTGGACCATTGCCATGCTATTGCTCCACATGGCTAGCTGCAGAAGGGGCCTCTAAGCTGCGACACAGGCGTCGCTCACAAAAAACATGGAATAAAAAGGCCTTGCGGCTTTCGTAGAGATCACACGCACGCACATCCAAAATTCCCGCGAAAAAGCAACACATGTGGACATGTGGACCGAACGACACATGACACCCGCACACTGACCACGAGGACACATAAATTGATAGACACGAAGCATCCACGCGAACAGAAACACCACACGGTCTACCCCATGGATGATATGAGGGTCCTCACCGGGGCTAGCGATCGCGTTCGCGGTGGCAGCCAGCTCCTCCTTGTACTCGCTGAGGGACATGCGCGGGGTGGAGGTTGCGGCAGCCACGCGAGAGGTGGAGAGCGAAACTCCGGAGAAAGCCGAGGGCGCCACAAAGGCCTGGGCAGCGCCCATGGTAGCGGCGGCGAGCACGAGCTTCATGGCTGCTGAAGTGGAGCTAGAAGGTTTGGGTAAAAGGTGGTGTTGGGGTGGAGTGCTCTGAAAACGGAGGTGCGGCTGCTCACGTCGCCTGCAAAAGTACACGCCGTGGAGCAAAACCACTGCTCATCGTAACGTAACCGGAAACAGTTGTTTTACAATTCGTTACGTATGTACGACACTCAAAAATGGAAGAGTAAAGATATCAACATTTCTGGTTTCTATTGGA
This sequence comes from Nereocystis luetkeana, assembly GCA_031213475.1. Lineage (NCBI taxonomy): Eukaryota > Phaeophyceae > Laminariales > Laminariaceae > Nereocystis > Nereocystis luetkeana. The sequence goes on along the minus strand of JARUPZ010000016.1, from coordinate 8,545,058 downwards.
AGTGTGACCACCTGCCCGTCTGACATGGGGTCCCGCAGCATGCAGCACAAAGTTCTGAATTCGATTTGCAAAAACATCAGCAGACACAGTCTCTACCAATACATTCGTTGTGACAACGCTGAACGTCTGTTGCAACATCAAGCCAAGTCGCTGTGACTTGAGAGGGCTTGCACTCCTGGAGGCGGGGCGAATATATCAGCAAAATCCACCAAGAGAGTGCGGTGGATTAAAACAATTTGGGAGACGCAGACACGTCTGTTTCGGGATGGTCATGATCCAGAGCTGGGCGATACCGCCTCCGTCTGCTTCCTGTACTGCAGCTCCAATGGCACTCTCGTGCTCTTGGGCCAATGCCAGGATTGCTTCCCTGCAGCAACGCCGTTTGCGCACCAAAGCATGCTCGGTCAATTCGGACTCCAACGACGGCGATGATCGTCCTCTTCCTATGCTGCGAGGACCGTTCCTCCACCGTGCGGTCTCATCCGTACTGGTTGGATCGTCAGCTTTCGTCACCCTTGCAGACCCGGCGTCGTCGTTAGACACGCAGAGAGACGCTAGGACGGCAAGACCGCCGCCTGCAGCCCTGTTGATGCCGGTGGTGAGATTGAAGGCGAGTTGAAAATGATAGCGGTACCAGGTATGTATTATACCATGCACCTGGTATGTTTTGCTTGACATGAGCCGTAAAATAAGTGAATTCAAACGTTCAAAGATGCGCGAGTTTTCTGTCATACGTGCTCGTACTTCTATAATACTTCAACCAGTTTCAACAACGGCAATAACAAACACGACACGGCAGCAGCAGCAGCAGCAGCAGCAGCAGCAGCAGCAGCAGCCGTGATGCTCTCTAACCAGGGTACCTGGTATCATACATCTGACCTAGTACTCTGTACGAACTCTTGCAGAACTACTGACGCCTGTCCTGTGACAGACTCGATTTTGACGATACATGCAACAGCGGGTGCCGTGTATACACGCATGGGTACAGCAGCAGTACCCCTCGTTACGTAAAAGACATCAATGAGCCAGAATGGAAAGCCCTTTTTTTTCCCGTGAAGGGGAGAGAGACCTCACCTCGCCTTCGTCGTGTGTATGCATATCCTGTATCATCGTGTGTCATACGCATACATTTCGGACAGGCAGCCGCGATGAAACTGATAGCGCTAATGGAGCAGCCCGCCAGTTGGGAGGAAGCGAGATCTTTGTTGCAATCCTCGCCGCTTGCCAGTACAGACTTTACGAAGATCCTGGACCGCTACAGCGATTCAAACTGGGGAAATCACATGCTGGGGGATCTCTACCGGAATCAAGGACTCGAAAGTTTGAAGGTAAGGAGGTATTATCAGCAGTGCCTTCACGTAGTACTTACTGTACCAGGTATGTGCTTTACACACGTACAGCAGTACCAGGTATTAATATTAATAGTAGTCTACTACATACTACTACTGTACCTGGTACATGACAGTAAAACTCTGTTCAGTGGCGTCGTAGAATAATCGAAACGCTCTTATTCTTGTTTGTGTGTTTGATGGTGTTGGTTCTGCCGTGATCAGCAGCTGTCGTAAATAAACATGAAGCTTTCGGTTGCGTACGTCAGTCGAGCCCTGGTATCATGATATGGATGACCTGGATCATACAGCGCATACACTACTATCTCTCCGATCTCCTGTCCTTCGCAGAGGTATGAAGTATGGCTGATCAACCTGGGTAGCGTTCCATAGTCCGTAGCTGCATACATCGACTACCTTATGGCCTTGATCATACTGTCCAACCCAACATCTTAAAAATGCTTGCAGGCTTTGGATGAAGTCATGGCGTTCGCTCTGCAGCAGGAGGCTAATGGGGTGCATGTGACGCAGGAGGACGTCGACGACGTGCGAGAGGCTGGTCGCACCCTGGCAACTAGTATCGACAATTTCTTGTCCCTCGCCCCCCCGGATGATCTGCGAATGGTGTACAAACTCTTCGACAACTCCTCGCTGTTTTGACAAGCGAGACCCACGTGTATGCTTCGTACAGTATCTCACCAACTGGGTGTGCATTGTTTCAGACACCCCCGAGGAGTTCTCTTGAAGAGCTATACTATGCACTCACTGGTAGCAGTATGATACGAGTAGTTTTTTTTTCCCAACATCACTTTTACTTTCCAGCCTACGTAGCTCGTAGGAGGTTTTACCCTCGGCGATCTTCTGGACAAGCCGTGGTCACAGGTGTCGTCCCTTCTCCCCGGTATACGTGCCTTTATTTTTTGTCGCGCATACCTGGTAGGGTTCAGCAGTCCCACTGCTCGTCGATTTTTATCGAATGTATAGCTAACTCACGCTCTCGCGCTTTCCGCTAATCAATTTTTTATGCAAGAAAAAGTCCCTGCGAGCATGCACTCGGTGAGGCTTGAACCCACGAAATGGATCTTGATAGGCACGCGGACCACCTACCAAGCCACCGGGGACGCCGGCACTTGTAGTAGACTCAGGTCAATCGGACGGCTACGTTTCAGTCCAATTTCATTTGATACATGACTCTTAATCGCTCCTTTTCTTGGGTTGTATTCAGTTAGCCGCGGCGGAAAAGGAAATATAGGAGATACATTATACACTTCGTATATTAGCTTATTGTCCGGCGTGTCGTTTGCTCGCCGCCGATCCTCAAGGGTAGCAATTCGCAAAGAACAGACAAACCAAGTCAGCACCAGCTATCATACAGCAAATACAATACAACGGTTCGTATCAGTTCGTTCGGTGAATCATCTTATCGTCTGAACCGACGCCCCGCACTATAACGAAGCATTATTGGACGTGATTTTTCATCATCTTAGCCATCTCGACCGATCGCAGACGTTTCTAAAGCGATAAAAGTCAGCTGGCGCAAATAGACTATTAAATGACGCTCGAAACAGCCGAAACACGCCCCCTTCAGCCAGTTCACTACCGGTCGCTAACGATCGCCTGCTTCGGTGACGGCAAGGCCGCTCCTCTTATGCAGTCCAGCTTGCCATCCACCTCCATAGCTTGTACGTGCTCGTAGCCTCTCTGTCTCATGAATAGCAACCCATCCTGGTTGGTGAGGCTCAGGAAGTTTCCTCGCCTCTCTGCCATCACCATGTCGTCTTCGTAATCGAAGTATACTGCAGAGAGGATTGATGGCGAAAAGACGAGGGAGATTCGCACAATGAGGGCCGGACTGTTTTGGGGTGTGTTCGTGTAAACGCGTGGTGTTTTCCTCGCGTCATGAATCGCATACATGCGCGGCCATCTTTAGAACACAAAAAAAAATACATGGCATAGACAACAGTACGACTGTTCACGTTGCCGCAAATCTGTCACGCTCTCCAAGCACTATGTACGCCGTTACACTGGTGCAGTCCTATCCACCATGTGCAAAATCGCGTGATACTGGTCAAGGGGGTTTCGATTCGAGAGGCCAATTATGCTGCTCACCCGTGGGCTTGTTTGGCCCCAGGGATAGATCTTCGCGGCTAGCCCTGAAAGATCCATCCACGTATCTGGCCGCGCGGGAAAACGACGGGTAGAGCAACGATTGGCAGAAGCCCGCAGAGCGGCAGCCAGTATGTTTCAGTCGTGGAGCAAAAATAGCCCGCTCAGGCCGGCCAGTCGGCATCGAAGAACCCCAACGAGTCCAATACATAATGCTGCTACTAATAAAAGCGCATTAAATGTGAAAGGGGCCTTGCCGGCAAAAAAAACGGCTCTGCCTGACCCAGCGGCATACTAGAAATAGTATGGTAATTTAGTAGTATACTTAGTAAACTGGTACCGGTATATAACAAGCAGCAACTCCCACCGCTGCACAAACCCGTTGTGAGTTTTAATATGTACTGTTTACCTATTAGAATCGCCGGTTCTGACTGACCGCCTGGCCCCATTAAGAAAAATATCGAGCGCTCCCTCATACCAGTACTGTTTTTGGGTTCTCTAGCTGCACCCGTTCAGGTATGCTCGAATGCTGCTGTGGTGTGCCGCACCTGCTTTCCCTGTGCAACGCCGTAAACTTCTGGTTCATGAAGTACGGGATGTGCACCGACGCCATGCAGGACTTTATAAGATCGTCCTTGCTGGAGAAGTCAGAAACGGCCAATCGCTTGCCTGGCTCAGGCCAAACGCCAAGCATCTGATTCGTCCGCAATGAATACAAGAGTCGGTCAGAGTGGGTTAGTGGAAGCGGGAAAATGAGTCGAAAGGGCTAAAGGTCAATAGCTCGATCCTATCTGCAGCAGTGCCGCGACAAACAGCTACGCGAACTACTCTTCGTGCCCGCAGTTTTTGTTTGCTCAAATTGCTCCCAGAGCCTACTCTTTTCAGCGCAGACTGAATCGTGCCCTCCGCAACAAGAAACATGAGCTTCAGAGCGAGGATATCCTCCCTGTTGCTACTATCTGGCGCTTATCTCTCGAAAACATGGCGGTGCACGCGGAATTGATATTTTCATATCTCCCAATCTTGCCGTCCACACGACGCTACGCGCGTATTTATAGGGGTTGTGGAGTCTCGCACAGGTCATGCTTGTTCGATGTGACCGAACACAGCGGTCTGAAAGGCAGTCTTTGCTGACTATCAAACGGGGGGCTTACGAGTGTCGTCAACAGGGCTAATACCGTCATGCTGCGGACGGTACACCACGAAACTCGTTCCTTGCAAGTGGGAGGCATATACAATTGACCGAAAACCTACCCCTGCACTCCCCCAATTCGACGTCTCCTTTGACAGTATCCTTGCTCTCTATTCCCATCCACCCAACTGCCCACCAATAAATGAACCCGATCTCGACAAATGGAGTCTGCGTTCTCTGGCAAAAGCTCGTCTAGCCAGTCTTCTACCATCGCGCCCCAAACTCCAGCGAGACCTAACGGTCGAGACCAAACCTGCAATGGTGTGCAACACGTTGAAAGTCAAGACAGCGGGGGGTCGTGGAACGTTGGCTACCTTAACGCGTACTGGTATGTGTATAGAGCAGCAGGGTCTGAGTTGTTGGAATGTGCGGACAATAATTAGAGGCTCATCATATTTTTGAATGTGGTGTCGTAGGTTTGTCTCCGCAAGAGACTGCCAGAGACTACGTACACAGAGTGACTGCCAAGAGAGACATCTGGTATACGTGTAGCGCCCATTATTAAACGGCCGACGTGCTTAAGAGAGCGATCGAAGGAGACTATTGCAAGAGTGGACTCGATGACGACGGAACATTTCCTCGATCAACCTACAAGGGGATTTCGTGCGCGTAGTTCTCTGATGGCCAACTACAAAGTAAGTTGGACATAGCCCTGCTCCAGTACCCTCGTACCCACATCGAAAAGCAAAACCACAGACGCAAGCTACTGCTGTACCTGGTATACTACAACAATAATGCTAATTTATACGAGTCATCGGTGCTAGTCATCAAGGGTTCATTCGCCCAACCAAGTCCCTGGGCGAGCAATATCTCCCTCACCGAAAATCGATGTCAAAGGTGGACACATTGCCGCGCAGCGAGGGCACGATGGTACACGTCGATGCAGTGTGCACCGTTGTACCACGGGTGCAGTAAAATATGGGAATGAAGGCCCCATCGGTGGGCAACATGTTAATAGCAGCTTCACTCACCACTACGGGACGGGTGTATTCACCTCGTTGGCGTCGCACAATTCAAGAGCAAGAGTCATGGCCAGATCCATATCTGCGTCGCAAGCAGCCAGAGTGGCCGCTAAGGCCCCAGCTGACGCGCCCACAAATTCCACGGACGAGAGGTTGTAGCGTTCCTGAAGCGCGCTGATCGCACCAGCTTGCCACTGTAGACACCGACAATCGTCGACGAGCGACGAGGGACGAATCAAGAGTCAAGTGTCAAGAGGGTCTCAGGTTAGAATGCCGGTTGCGCCGCTTTGTAGGGGCGACGAGAGATTTCAGCTGCACTTCTCCGTTTTCTCTGCCATGTGACGTGAAATCCCTCTATATCCATGATTTGGTACGCACCTCCCTCCGTTTCTCTGCACGTGCTGCGGGCAAAAACTCGAATCTGTACGTACGCTTCCCAGTGTTACACTTCTCAACGTTCTGCCCGTCGTTCCCATATAAGATACGGAGGAGCAATGCGTACAGCAACGGAGGGGCGGCCCCGCTTTTTTCTTTTTTTTAATCATCACTTTCACTTTCCAGCTTAACTCGTAGGAGGTTTTACCCTCTGCGGTCTTCTTCTGGACAAACCGTGGTCACAGGTGTCGTCCCTTCCCCCCCCCCGGTACGTACCTTCATTTTTTTTATCGCGCATAGGGTTCAGCATTCCCACTGCTCGTCGATTTTCATCGAATGCAAGTAGCTAACTCAGGTGGCGCTTTCCGCTAATCAATTTAAATGCAAGAAAAAGTCCTTGCGAGTATGCACTCGGTGAGACTTGAACCCACGAAATTGATCTTAGCAGGCACGCAGACCACCTACTAAGCTACATATGCAGACCCGTACAACACGCTAAACACACATCCTCAGACGAATTGCCAAGCTGAATGTCTCGACAGCAGTAGTAAGAGTGCAAACGCCGAGAGATGCGTCTATACTTGTATGCACAGTAGCAGAAGGATGTCGACGAGACTCCAACGCCACCCTTTTCGACATGTGTGCCCCTTTTGTGTCATAGGATTCGACTCGGAAATTCAGCCTGCGGGTGTGTTATCTTGGGTGTTGTACCGTTACGTACTGTACCGTGTTTTGGTACGTGGCTCTACCAGACCAAGGTACGTGCACTGCCAGACCGAGTTACTTGGCATTACCAGACCGAGTCATCTGGTTGTACCCCAAATAAAATTTGTTGCTCGGTTGCGTTGATGGCAAGCCTGCACGTATCGAACTCACTGCTGCTGTGTTACCCCAGAGTGGCTAGGGCACACGGGAGCACCATGGTCGAGATAAGGCCGTGAATCTACCGATCAAACTGCTACCACTTTTCTGTACTACGACAGAGTTACGAGTACGTATATCAGGTCCCTTCCACCTACGTTGACGTCTTGTAGCAGTAGACGCTGTTGTCATGGTCATCAAACTTCAAATTACTGCAAGATGCTCACGTACTAATCATGCCCTGTACTCGTACGCAAAATGAATGCTGCTACATCAGAGATATGTACCACTACCACCTGTGGTATAAGCTTGTTTCATCAAAAATAGACTTGTTATTTAGTATCGCAGGTTCAATACAATGATTGCAGTAACTTCTGCCACTTCATACGCAGGCTCACCCAAAAAAAGATTCCGCCACCGGGGAAGCTGAGGACCGGGTTGCCCGATCGTAGTGCCACAGATCTGTCATCACCATCGCCACCTTGGGCGTCCGGCGTCGCAGGCAACTGAAGTCGTCGAGCGGCGGGATTGCTCGAAACGCAACGATCTGCTGTTTGGAATGCAGGGTTGCTTCGAAGAACATTGGAAATCGGGGAGATAAACGCGCTTGAGACAAGGAGGCGGTGGATAGCCACTAGAGCCCCCAGTGCACGCATTTTGGTAGAGCTGAGAGAGGGTGGAGGTGGTGGTGCCATGGGCAGGATACGTAGTCCTACCATCGAGGTTTGCCCCTGGAAAGAAACGCCAACTATTGCGCAATGAAACCTGAGGAAAAAACAAAAATAATTGAAAAATAGTATGTACGAAATCTCGCCGCACATTCGCAATCTGACGGCCCACGGCCCGCATGCAAGTACAAGACAGGTAGCTAGTGGCGGTGTGACTGTCACGTCGAGCATGCTTGCCCTTTACGAGGGTGGAGTATATTTGCGAGATTTGTACGTAGGAGCGGTCGCTCGTATCCTATGAACAAAAACTGCAATGCAGCGCCAACGATATGAGGTGGCGTGCTTTCCCCACTATACTGCCTTCCTGATAAATGTTTTTCCCTCTACAACTGTCGGTTGGACGGTGGTACGGCGAGGTTACCAGTTCCAGCAACATACGTTTTGAATAATGCGGCTGCACGTAGCATGTGAGGGCAAAACATGAGGATCGATTGATCTCTGGCGATGTACGAATGAGGGTCGGATAAACGAAATGGGCCTGTGGCCGTCCGTCGTTGTTTCAGTGTATGCGCTCCAGCAATAGCAGGCAGAATCGTGCTGGCTGATCGTCGGGCACCATGTGATGCCATCACTATGTATAGTAGTGCGAGCGAAGGCTCTCGATAGACGGCTCTCCTCTGATAGCTGTACGGTGATAACGTCACGGCGTCAAGATCCCAATATTCGCGACAAGCGATTATTGTTGGTTGCTGCTATTAATAATAGGAAGTGTAGCGTTTGGTGTATTACCAGGTAGTATCCAAGCCCGGCATTAACTTTTCATAGGACAGCACGTCGTGCATTATGACATACCAGGTTCACCAATACCAAGTGGCTAGACGATAAATAAATGGGTACTGGGGCTGTTCACGACTCAATCTGTTGTTGCACTACCGCCAGCTGGAGCACATTAAGTATACCGAAACGAGGAAACGAAAGCTTGCGGTCAACGCGACCTCTCCCCGACGTCAAAATAAAAAATAGTCGAGCTAAGACCCTACTCACAGCTACAAAGCATCAAAGCTTCGCATGCATAGCGTCCAGGCCTTACCGTAAGGTATAAACAAGTTGGAGGGTAACCCCCGACCCCAACCTGCCGACACCCTTACAACGACATCCCGGAGGCAAGCACGTCAACAGACTCCTCCCAAACAAAGCAGACGCTTAAAATAACGTCACAAAACTGCATTGGAAGTGGAATCCGCAGCGACCACCCTATCTGTGGACGGGTTAAAAACGTGATACCCGCCCCCCGCCCCGCCACCCCGGGATTCATTTTCAGGCGAAGCAGTTGAAGGGAGCGCCGCGGACCCCATCCCAGGGGGCGTGTATGCGTAACCGCCTGGCGACGGTAATGAGCCGCGACCTTCGCCGACGCCGCCGTTCATGTTCGAGGGCGGTCGGGGGTACGCCGGCATCGCGCTTTGCTGGTTAGCGGCTGGCGGCGGCGGCTGTGCAAATGGCTGCTGTCCGAAGCTCGTCTGCATGGCCCCGCTCCCACCGTACGGTTGGCCGTAGTATCCTGCCTGCGGGGAAGCATACTGGGAACGGGCTTGAGCTGGGGCATACCCGTCACTGGACTGTCCCGCCATTGGTGGCGGGCCCACCATGGGCGGCGGTCCCGCCATCGCCATTGGAGGCGGCCCTCTCATTGGTGGAGGGTAGGATGCGCCGCCTCCAGGCGGTCCTGGGGGGCCACCCAGCTGGGCGGCCGTAGGGGGTGCTCCCATGTCTCGCACGATTTTTGTGTGGCCGTACCTGCGAATCCAACGGGCACGCAAAGCACGAAACCGAAGTGAGTATATTGCGGGGGGGGGCAGTGAGATGGCAAACAGGGGCTTCCGCTCCTGTACGGCGTATGCCAACCACATACCGTAATCGAGTCTAATCTGGACTTGCATATGAACGTTGTCCGCAGATATATAATTAGGGGGCGCCACAGGCAACATACAAAGGCCTTTTGTACACCCCAAAATAGTGTTTCAGGTATAGACACGAAACTTCCCTCAAGGATAAGAGAGTACGACAAACCTTACACGCTTCGCCGTACTCGTTGCTGGCAATCACCTGCGCTGCAACGCCTTGTCCGATGCACTTGAGTGAAAGCCGTCAGGCTTGATAGGTTTGAACTTGCCCGGGAGTTCACCTGCCGGCTGGTGCGGTCCAGGGCCTGGTGTATAGGGACCCTGCTAGACCAAAACGAAGGACGAAGCGAGTCGATCAAATCTGGCAGTATACACAGCAAGGAGGCACGACAATAAGCCGGTTGCCTTTCGACCACGAATGAGTCTGCTCGTGTTTGGCTCTATGCGTAGAAAACCTACGGCAGGTCGATGTTGAGCGCAAAAATATTTACACTGCCGGTGTTGGTGGGTGTAAGGCGCAAACCTTGTGACACTTCCGTGGTGTTCAGTGATATATAAAACGCAGCAACAGTCACGCTACTATCGTATGTGTGTAAGCAAGCGGCCTCGGCCGAGGATGCACCAAAATAAGAGCAGGCTGGAATGACGCGATCGCGTCACAAGGAGCGAGCGACACAAGAACATTGCGCGGACAATAGCATACAGTCAACTCGTTACAAAACCCAAGACTTACCTGTGGACGAGAAGGCGGTGGCACCCCCCGCCCACTCGAAGGCGCAGACGATGGATGAGCAGGGGGAGGGGGAGGGAGAGCCGCGCCCACCCCTCCAGCTTGAAACGAGCCCTCCTCTCCAGAAATTGTTGCTTGACCCTGAAACGTCGACGAAAGGTCCACATTCGTCATAACCGGGTCGCCCCCCAAAATGGATGTGGAACCAGGTTGCACATGTTCCACCGGAGCGTCCGGCTCCTCCTGTTGCACATGAACAGGCACAACCGAGAATGGCTGTCCACCGACAGCGGGGCTTACACCGGAATTCGGGGGCGTTGCTTTTCTAGCGCCTCCCGCAACCGATACACCTTCTGTTGAAGCAGGCGTTGCCTCCTCGGGGAAACACAGTCCTGCAGACACCGGCTCCATCAGTACGCTGGAGCTAACCGCGTCCCCTCCCGCGCCCGCCCGGGGGCTTCCCGCTGGCGGGGGCGGCTGAGGGTCAGCCTGCGAATCGGTTCCTGGAAACGTTCGCGCTGCAATTTCAGGGGAGTAATTCGCCGCCGCCACCACCGGCGAAGAAGACTGCGCCCGAGAAGTAGCATCCCCGGGTCGGGCAGGCGTAACTGTACCCCCTCCCCCTTCGGCGCTCGCTGGGGGGTCAGGGCTGACCGGTGCTGTTGTCGAAGGGAGCGCGGGAGGGACAGCCCCTGATGCAGCAGCGGTAGGCCCAGCGAACTTAACTGGGGCGGGACCGAGCGCAGGTACAGACTGCCCCGGCGCGGTGGGCGTGGCGGGCGGTAACGCCCCCATCCCCATCGCCGGTGGGGGCGGAAGAGCAGCCGATGGGGCGGCGAACCCTACGCCGCTGCTACCGGGGGGTGGGGGTGGATTAGGGCCGCGTTGCATTGGCAGGGCGCCACCAACGCCTCCGGGGTAAGCGGTGGGGGGTGCCATTCCAGCGGCACCAGGCCGCGGGGGGTCGAAGTTAGGCGCCTGCATCAATGCTCCGAGGGCAGTGCTCATACGGTCAGGGCCTGCCGACGCAGTTGTATGGGCGCCGTGAGGCTGGCTGTGCAGGTCGTTGGGTTGCCCCGGGACGCCGTACTGCTCGTAGTTGCGCGGGGCGTCTGAGGTGATGCCCATGGTGTGCACAGCGTAGTCAGGGTTTCCGGCCTCCGCCTGCGCGCATTATCGAGCAAGGGTAAGATAGAACGAGAATAGCCGACATAAGGTGTTGCACAGGTGCCCGAAGATTGTGTGTCGTAGACGCGTATCAACGCCAACCGAGTAACGTTCAGCGAGATTACGTGTCAGGTATAACGTGGTGGGCGCACGAAAGAAGTCGAAGCTGTTGGCAGAGACAGTACGCACGCGTTTCCTGCCAATCAAGTAGATGCCAGGCACCTCTTCCACAAATAACGACCAAACAATAATAATATTTCACACACCCTGAGATGTTGTGTGCGTGATAAAATATACCAGTACAAAAAATAATATTTGGGGATTTGCGCGAGATACGAGGAAAAGCTGGCCCAGGAATACCTACCTTTCAAAAAGATAATGGTGTAGTTTGTACATGTACCAGGTATGTATTTTAGCACCTTCCGCAATCAAGCGATAATTACTGCGGGGACACGGATATCAAGCAAAAGCAAAATAAAATAGGGGAAACGGTGAGAAACGTCATTTTAACACGATAGAAAAGTGCGAATAAAAAACTACCCGATCCCAAAATTCCTGGGAAAAAAATCGACAAGAGAAAAAGTCCACAAATGCGATGGATTTTTGCCCGGCGCACGCGCTAAAACGACGCCGCTTGGCTGCCTTAGGGGGGGAAAGCTTTCCAGACGAATGATCCGAGAAAAACTTGGGCCTCCGGAGGGTCGAGAGTTCAGGCATGAAAGCTGTACATTCCCAGCACGTTTGGGTTTTCGGGTGGTGGTTTCTGCGATGTGCTTCAGCAGCAAACTCGAAAACGGTGAAAAGCTGGGCCATATCAAGTACCAGCTGTGCGGTCATGATTCCGGTTTGTTTTTTTTCGATCCAGCCATTTTCGGTTCGTTGTAGTCCAAAACGTGCTGAAGAACAGTTTCACGCCACAAAAAAATGCACCAACTGCCCAGCATCTCGTGCCTTGTAGTGCGCAACGAGGTACTATTTCAAAATCCTGACTTCAGATTCAGATTCGAAATCCCCAGCACAGTTGTGACACACCGTGAATTTTTCAGGGAAAAATAGGGGGGGGGGGTCCTCGCTTTTTTTCGGTCTGAAAGTATTGCCGCAGCGAGGAGACCAAACACGTTGAAAACCGGGCACTAACATCGTATTCGTTCTTAATCTCGACGCCCATAAGAAAGGATGCACTCTGAGTGTAGCATATATTTTTCACTACTTCGTAGGGGACTGTTCATCATCATCCCCCCCCCTGGCGAATTCCATATCGCTTGATTGCGGAAGGCATACAATCTTTGCAAAGTGAGTAATCTTGCTACTGGTACTCATCCTCCCTACGATACGATAAATCTATCTGCCGCTCACCCTGAGCTGCAGAGGCAGGAGGTATTGCCGGACGACGTGGTCCGTCGCTACGTCATACGGTGTCAGGCGCGAGCCGTTTCGTTTCTCGACCGCCGCTCCTTGCCCCACCAGCATTTTGACCATCTCCGTGTACCCTCCCTTCGAGGCGTAGTGCAGGGGGGTGTTGCCCGCCTTGTCCGCCGTGATGGTGTCCGCTCCTGTCGAAAAAGACCGAATAAAGACACATCGTGATAGTGGAAGTTGAAAACGAGCAGAGGGTACACACTCGTGGCGCGGTTTTTGGCTCAGGCGGAACGCGCTGCACTCCTTGTGTGCATAACCTCACAAATTCGGCTCCTGCTTCCTTAAAACACCACTACGGTAAAAACCGCGCAAGAGTAACACACACAACAGAAGCGTGTCTGCCGCATTTCACACACACGTTTCCGCCCTCGCTCGCCATGGCCACATTGACCTTAAAATATTGATGCTAAACACCTACGATAACAAGCATCACTCTGATCGAAATGATGAACCCTTGAATATCGACCGCCAAACGTTGGACTAATCCCTTCTGGGAGCTGAAGCCGTTGATCACGACCACCAAAAACACCTTCAACAAGGCGAACGCGTCAAAGACCTATGACATACAGTTACAGCTCACAAAGGGCCTCAAACGTATCAGAGTGAAGACTTGAATGCACGATACTTCAACAGTGGGAGTACAGGGATAGATTTCCATCGAACGGAACACAAGGGGAGTTTTCAGCCGACCGTTCATCTGTTTTTCTAGCGGACGCGTCAGGTATACGATTCTCCTCAGCGACCAATCCCCCGAGTCTAGCCGGTACTACAGTAGGTTGGCAGACAGTGCGGTCGCCTCACCGAGCTCTAGCAGTCGCTGCACAAGGCGCATGTCTCCCGTTTGGCATGCGATGTGCATGGGCCTCACTCCTCGGTCGTTTGCAAAGTTCGCGCCGACCCCTCGCACCTCCAGCAGATCGCGGATCTTTCGATTACGCAGCCGGTTGTACAGTAGCAGCACAGAAATATCGATCACCGTCGATGCGAGGACAACGAGCGAGTGAGATTAGCGCGTGGGCGTCATGCTTCGTATAGCTTCTTCAAGTTGTCAACGACGTGGAGGGGGGGGGAGGGGTCTTGTTTGTACCAGTTAAATACCAGGTACGTGTTTATACGGTGCTCGCCTCAACGTCCTGTTACTGTTGCGGGTATGGATTTTTCGGCGTCGACACGATCGAAAAGTGTTGTAACTACTGACACAATACTTGGGGCGCAAATCATGGTTTGTGAAATCGGGGGTGAAATTGACGAAGGGCTTGATGTCGACGAATGAACGGCTACTCGAAGATGCGGCGCCTTTCGCTTGTGGGCCCGATTCTCATGCAGAGCAATGGAACGAGGCGCATCGGAATGGCCATGCCCATAAATAATATATGAACCGTTGCGCAAATACTGCTACAGAACATTAAGGCTGTACGTACCACGAAACAAACTGAAGCTATTAAACGTATCATGCCAAGTGATCAACGCGAGCCATTACTCGATCAGGCTTGTCGAAGCGCTCCAAAGGCGTGGGTGGGGGCACACACGTATATAGAGACCCTGCTGGTGCTGCCGTACTGCAGTAGTATCATACCAGGTACATGTGTACAAACCAGGCGGAACTTGGGTAACAACGTAGAAACCCAGTCAGCAGCAGCCGTCGAGTGCACCACGTTCGGAAAGATAATCGTAATTATGTAGCGCTGTCAACTACTGTTATTAACCTTAGTACCTGGTACTCTGTATTCAGGCCACGTATTGTACTACTAGACTACTACCGCTTTGGTACATCAGCGAAGGTTTGAGCATCAGAACGGAAACAACCTCGTTTGGTATGTTGCAGGTATCATCTACGCGTACCTACCAGGTATATACCCGTACGGCACAGCAGCATAGAGCTCCCTGTAGCAAGGGCCACAGCAGCAGTAGCAGTAGCCAGACCTTGCCTTTGTATGCCGGGTGCGATGTGGACTATTTTATTTTATTTTATTTTTTGCTCATCCCATTTATTATCCTCGCCTATCTTCTTCTCTCTCTCCTTCCAACTCGTAACTCAGATCCGGGGTCACATAGCAGGCTCTTCCTCCCCCCTTCCCGCTACGGTACGTGCCTTCATTTTTATCGCGAGAAGATTTCAGCCTCTTCTTCCTTCGTCGACTCGCATCGAATTGTGCCTACCCACGCTGCAAGGCGCTCTCAACAATTGAATCCTTTTTATTTTTATTTTTGCAAATAAAGTCAAAGACCGACCTACCTGGGGCTCGAACCCAGGACTCAAACACACGTAGGATTCGAGGTTGACCACTTGAACCACCGGGGCGACCGGCTTTTGTAGACTTTAAAGTACACCAGGTACAGAAGTAGACTTTAAAATACCCTTTACCAGGTACCTGGTATGTACTTGGTACAATCGAGCCTCGGAGATCGGAGGAATACAGGGGCGGGCCTACCCATGTTTTCTACAGCACTACAGCCGCAAATTCCAGCTTGAGCAGGTAGCGGCTTGTTCCCTTTTCGCACTATTTCGATAGCAGTCAGCTCCACTTCCTGTGCGCTATCAGAGACAACAAGCTCGTGGCGCAAATCGCTCAGAAAATACCGCGACGAGCACTCGTAGCTCGTCGTGTAGCAAGCAGCATTTCCCTCACCTTGTCCTGTTGCCTGTTCTGAATCGCTATGAGCAGCTGCGCCTCTGGAGACTGGACGGGCGCCATCATCTCCCCCACCTTACCCTGAAGCAAAAAGTTGAACATGGCTACCTGGAAACAGCCAGCTTGCTGATAAGCTAAACCCAGGCAATCGAGACGGAATAGAGCAGCACCCTCTGCACCCTCTTCCAGGGAGAGCAAGACGATGAGACCTCGCGAGTTATTCGACTGACGGAATCAAAGTGCCAGGAAGTACTCTCACGAGTGGGAGAGTTCTCGTCTGGCGACACACGCGTTCTCCCCAGCGACGTGGGCTCACGGAGGCTTCACCAAGCACGCCCGCCTTCTTTCCTTCAAACAGCACAGCACTACCTGCAGCACTAAGGTGGACGTTTCTCGCTGGCGTTCATAGAAGCATCCTTGCGGGTTAAGGGGACGATAGCGATGTGTTCCCTAAATGTAAGCGCTTCATTTTCTCTACAGAAACACGTTTGTTGGTTTTTCTTTTCTTGCCCTCCCACCAGCACGTATCCACCTTATTTCTAACGGTTGCCCAAGATACGGGCGAGGGGATGCTGAGGGGGCAGTTCAAAGCGTGGGTCGATTCTGCCGTTCTTGCGACGGCTTTTCTGGGATGGAGTGCTGCTGTGCTCGCGTTGCCGCATCAAGTCGTCCCCGTGCCAGCCACCACCGACGCGCTGAGCCTTGTGTTATATGTCAAATCGAGTGAGATACCAATTGTCTGTGTACGAGTATGCTGAAAGGCGTAGAGGCGTAGGCGTACGTAGCGTCTGAAATACTTCAGGTATCAACTGTACTTGCGCCGTGGCAACTCGTGGGCACTCAAACAATCGATAGGCCACATTACGATGACAAAGACTAAGTGTTGCACAAAGGGTAATGCTTGCTCCTTTTTACATGGTACGTGTCGGTCGACACGGGGTAGGAGTACTTACACAAGTACTCGTGAGTACGAGTATATCCCCCCCGCCAAAGGCAGATAGGCCGCATATTTGCAGACGAAGAGACGCTCGGCCATACATACCAAGACATTAAATAACTGTTGAACCGTTGCGCTGGAGCAACGTTTGGGTCGGAATTGCGGTTTTGCGCAACAGGCGCCGGAAAGTTTCGGGGCGCACAAAAGTTTTCGCCGAAAAAATGCGGCGCGTGTCTTCTTCATCGGAGACGAGAATATCTTTTTAGGCACATTTTTTTGTTCGGCGTACGCGAAAATAAACGTTTTTTAGGGGTCTAAACGCACTATGTCGTGTGCTTTTCGGTCATAGATCCACGAAGTTATCGATTGATTTGGTCTCGGGCGGCCTTCCGGGGGGGGCTTCGCGGGCCCCTGCTGGGGGCTAACACGTCCGCGGCGCTTGCGCGCAACACGCCTTGCGGCTCCTGTTACGCTTCGCGAAACAGACGCCAGAACCCTTATAATAGTTACTGCCTGGGTACGTACCAGTACATCGAAGCTCAATCACGTGCCGTACGACGCATATCACTCACTACGCGATACCTACTGTAGGTGTGGGAGAAGCGCACTTCGTGGTCGTTCCGTCTTCAGCCAAAGTAGCGCCTGCTACTGTGACCGCTAATGATTTGGTGGACCCGTCGCAGCACGAGGTTTTCAGAGAGAAAACGGCCAAAAATGGCTCGTTCGCCGTCAGGGCCAGTGAACGAAGCGCTCACGTCATGGACGGCTTGGCTTGTGGACTAGCGTACGACGTCTTCTTCGTGACGGAGGTATGAATAGCCATGACCTTCAGTGTTTTTTTTGTGTGATACCAGGTACGTACTGTACCGACCCAATTCTGTCTATAGCAGTACCGGCAGGAAATAGAGTCCTTTTGATAGTAGTTCGTTTGAAGCAGGGTTGATAGGTGGGACGGTTCGTATCATGACGGTGATTTCGTGTGATGTGCGCAATCATTATATAAGCAACTGCAATGCGTTCTGGGAAAGTCCAGTCTGGAGGTACACGCTCGGTTCACGAAAGTAGGATGCAATGGAAAGGACCGGGGGATACAGCTCATTTTGCTCCACGATGGTCGAAGGCGCACATCGACGAAAACATTAAACGGAGTTTAGTTCTAAACTCAACGAAGAATGGCGACCCGCGTTCCAAAGCCTCGGTCTGCTCGGCCTGCTATCATATGCTATGTGCGACTAGCTGTTTACCCTTGCACGTTGAGCTGGAGAGGGATGTGTGTTACGCGCAACACGTACGCTTACGTTCGCAAATCCACGCGCCGTTCGCAAAAATCTTGCCGTTTGCGGCTTTCAAAAACAGCCCCTGGTGAAAACTGCCTCCATATACAGTGAAAATCTCTACGTCTTCGCCGGACGGGGTTGAAAGTGTATCATCCCCTGTATTTACGCCTTTCAATATGTGCGGTTGCCGTTCGCACTTTAGGCCTATTTCGTGCAAACGTTATTTTAGCCGCAACACGCATCCCTGATTAAAACCACATAGAGCAATACAATGCAAAATCCTTATTCAACATAACACCAAAACTTGGGTCGTCTCCCCCGAGCTCGCAAACACCGATCCTGCCTCCGTCTGGATGGCGTAACCTCCCAAACGACTATAATAAGAAAATTAAAAATAGGCACAACCGCACGACCTCCTTCTGCTTGTGCCCATTCATTAGGCAGCGAACAGCAACGGCCTCTTCAGCCCGGTAGGTCGGGTTCTTGGCGTCTCCACCAATGGCGCTGCGCCTCCCATCTCCTCTATAACCGCAGCGCCGGTCGACGGCCGGACGAATGCCACCGAACTGTCGCTGTCCATGGACGCTCTCAATGTCCCGTGTCGGGTGTGGTATACCGTCCAACCTTTGCAAGATACGGTTCTCCTGAATGTGGCGGAGCTTACCGCTGAGGAGGTTAGGGACGTCGCTCGGCCGGATAGTTTCATCGATCTCCCGCAGGTGAGCGGAGCCTTTTGCTTTGTGCGGCGGCTGAGAGTGGGACCAAGATCTACAGCACGTCCCCTTTCCAAAGTTTGTCGTACCACCCCTTTTCCTGCTTCGAAAATAATCCCACGTTAGGTCCAGGTAGTTTGTCCCCAAAAAGGTAGGCGCAGCACTGCTGTACCAAAGGCGTAAATAGGGCAGTAATGATAGTGTTTTCTACCTCCGGTGATTCGGGTAGAGTAGCCCTTCGTGTGGTTTCGAACCGAAAACGTGTGTTCGCGAACGTGTCTCAATACGCACCTCTTCGATGTTCGTTCGAGACAGCAGCTCAATTCCCTGCTTATCCGTTTGCAATTGCATCCGAATGGTCATCTGCTTGGACCCCTCAGGGCTTGAAGGGAGTACGCATACCCCACCCTGTCAACGAAGATCTGGAGAGCGACACCTGGTACCAGATATCAGCGGTTTCGGAGCGCGCAGAAGGCGTCTTTTGCGAGCCGGTTTTCGCCGTTGCTAAAACCCACAGGGAGCCAGCAAGGGTGATAGAATTTGCTGGCAATCCTGTCCAAGGCTCTACCGACTCCATTAATCTGCACTTGAAGCTAGACTGCTCATCCACACCTACGAACGAGGCGTGTGGGCTGCTGAGGTAAGTTTAGGTGTTTTTTCGAAACGGAGGCTGAAGCGACAGTAGTTCAACCAACAATGAACGTACGAGTAACAGTATGGGTTCAGTAGTGCTCGTTGGGCAGTGAACAATATCCCGTTTGCTTCTGCTGCGCTCAAGTAAACGGGAAAAGAGTATGTCAATCACCGCAAGGTCCGTGCGTCGCCTGCCTGGCATTGCCGATCATTCTAGCCTCGAACGTGCCCTGCGTCAGAGATCTTCGACCTTTCGCGAAACAGTATTTACATGGAACAAGAGCGCTTGGGGTTCAACTTGGAGAACTACTGTGCTTTCCCTCTCGTTCAGAAGATTGGCGCGCACCACCAACGTGCCCACGCGCATCAACGGTTAATCTTCTAGTTATCGACAAGTTGACCCGTACTCTCTTCATCCCTACACACAAACTCAGCTACCGAGTGGCTGAGACGCTGCCCCGAGGGTCCCCGAGCCATCTCAAGCCTCGGCAGGTGGCGCAAGGCACGGCGGTTATTGCAGATGGCCGGGCGGTCTCTCATGGGATATCTGGTCTATCGCCCGGAAAGGTGAGCTAACTGTTGACTCAAAAGTATTCGGCCCAGTAGCCGCATTCCGTGAACAAAAGTGTCGAAAACGAGATAGTGCACCGCATAAAGATGCTGGTGCCCTTGTCCATCTTTGAGAAAAAAACGGTCCTTCACAGTACGTTGTGCTATGGGCGAGTCCCGGTGGTTTCGGATAATTCCTCGGACTGTTAATGAAGATGATGTTCTCACGTTAGCTCGTTTTCCTGAATGCTAGCCATTGGTCGCTGAATAGTGAATGGTCGCGCTCACTTGACTGAAACTGAATGTTGTAGTTCCTTCGAGTTTTGGGATATTTTTCCAGAACAGCAATGAAACCTCTAGATTATGCCCCGAGGCAGTCAGAAGCTGGAACGAGCCATCCGAAACAAAATACAGATATCTCTCGGGTGCTACTTGTTTCAAACCAAACCTTAATCAAAACCAATAGACGAGGGGACATAATCAGTTGTGCCACTACGAAACCCATATTGGTGCCAAAATTCCTTCGCGATCGCACGTGGATGAGAAAAATTTCGGCGCCACGTTTATATCCCTTGTCTCTTCTTTTGCAGGCCTACGCCGTCACCATGGAAGTGGAGAGTCCAGGTTCAAAAGGAGCGTTCGGGTCCACCTTCGAGGTTTCGACGACGACGTTCTCTCGTGCCCCAAGCCTGCTTTTACTTGAGGCAGTGAGGTCTGACGCTGAATCATCGACGGTGACCGTTCGCTACAAACTTTCCGAGGTTAGTTGTTGGGCTGTTCGAAACTAATTCGTCTTGTCGGGAACACGGCGTAGGTAAAAGCGCTTGGGTGGGCGAACACACGTAGCCCCGCAAAGGACAATGGATGAAGTGGTGTGCAATAGAACATTGCATATGTACCGATGTCTGTTCTACTGTAGTATTTCACAGCGGAAGATCCGGGCCTACCGGTGATCGATAGACGGAGTCTGCAGGAGATAAACCCTGTAAAACCTGAACCTTAACCATTTCCGAACGCAAGCTGAAACAGCCTGACCGACACCTGAGGTGTGGTGTAGTCAACGTCGACTATTGTGTGCGTGTTAAAGGTTCTGTACCTTAGACACTTTCTTCACACATAGCCTCACATTTTCACATCAGCGGTGGGAAAAGTTAAATAAAACACGTTATTTCCACCTGCCCCCGAACCCCACGTTTTCTCGTGTACCCTTAGCCGGGTATGATACACGTCAATCTCGTCGAAAGAGTGGGTCACCCCCTCGCTATGCTGGCGACGATGGTTGGCAATCAGCACGGGGTCAGCTTCTCTCAAGAGGTGGGCATGGCACGCAACGGCGAAGACGCTGACGGTGACAGTGACGGCTCAGACACACCAGCCGTATTGGAAGGATCTCAGGTGAGAGGGCAACGGTAACCACGACGTTGTCGTTGTGCGAAACATTTAAGTCCCCCCTCTTCTTGGGAGAGTGTCTCGTTTGACTAATATTATGGGAGAACATAGCAACTATAATCCAAAAACGTTTATAGAGATAGCGGAGTATGTGGTTTCGGCGTCCACCGCGGGTTCTGTTTACGATGCTCGCCCTGCAATAGACGCGTGTACCGCAGGGATATTATAGCACCTAATGTCGAATGTTTCTGAGGCTTCTTTGTACCTGCGGATCTCTGCACGTACTTCATTCGACAGTCGATTTTACAAACAATGAAAGAGTAAGACCGATACGCGTACACAATCTTATGGGCCTGACATTTCACGAATGATGAGGTAAAACACACAACGGAGGTTTCAAACGGGTGCTTGCGAAGAGTTTGGTTGGGGTTGGGTTTTTTATAGTCTGTTTCCTACCAGTAAATGATAGCAATCCCAATCCCCTCCGAAAAATGGTTGCTGCAGGGAAAGGGTGAACCCAACTGACGTGTTTAACCTTACGCATTCTTGGGTTGGGTAGCTCTTGTGCGTGGGTGAGCAAACAGAGTGACTTATAATTTGCCTGTTTTTAACCAATCAGCTTCTCATGTTTGTTGGTTTCAACTTCGCTTTTTGATAGTTTTATAAACCATTCAAATTTGATTGTCGCAAACACCCTAATGATAGTGTGCAGTTCCTTAGTTGAGGAGTCCCTTCAGTGAGAAAAAAGGGCTCGAAAATGCAACCCCTACTGTAGTCGCAACTCCTACCGCAGCACGGCTCAACAATGTGGGCGTATGGCCGGACGGTAACATTGTGATACCAAGTACTGCTGCTTTTCTAGGGTCATATTCACCCGTAACTGTCACCGCACGAGATCACGCATTTGAACGAGTAATCTGCTCTTCGACGCTATGCAGTCTGTACTGGACCACCCCCACCCTCTGCGCCTCTCCTCAGCTCCAGCACGACTCTAACCCTACCCCTTGAGGACAGGCGCTTCATGGTCTTTCGGCGGATTCTGCTTTCGACGTGACGGTGACGACGGAGTCTACTCTGCTTGGCCGGCAGAGCTCCGTGCACGGAAAGCCTTTGTCTCGTGTCGTTGAAGCGGTGCCTCCGCTTCTCTCCCAAGTTCGGTTGAGACCCCCGGACGCCACGACAACTGAACTTCTGCTGGAGTATGAGGTGCTTGAGACGGCTGGACAGATGTACTACGCTCTCTCGGAGGCTGCAGCGATCCCAGAAAGCGCAAAGGTGATGACGCGATGACAGGCCAAAAGCCATGAAGAATCACAGACGGGTGTACCGTTCCTTAAAGGCGTGTCATTCCACACTCGACAGGCGACTTCGCAGGCGCGTGTCATTGCACACTCGGTAAACTGAACATCCAAGCGGCCTTGCAGAGCCAAATTGCGGGCATTTTGGCGTGCCTACGAAAGCACAAACCGATTGATGATGTGTTTCCAATCAAAATGAAGATATATTCACACAACAATACCTTGACCCACTAGCTGTTTTCAACGCTATTCACCACAGGATAGTCTGAAACATTCCCCGGAGAGTGTAAAGTCAGCCAGCAAGGGGCAAGGAGGAGTGGTGGCCGCGGGCTCGACCTCGGTGTCTCCACCCGGTGGCGACGGTCAAGGTGCCAGTGGAAGCGATAGCGACAGCGGTGTTACGCACAGCGGTACACCGACCCCACGACGACTGCGGTTTCGAGGGCTTACATCACAGAGGCGATACGCCTTGACGTTATGCACCGAAAGCAACAGTGGTACGCTTTCGAAGGTTGTCACAGTGGAGGCAGACTCTCATGCAGAGGCACCCTTGGTGAGTTCGATTTTTTCTTGTTTGTGTACATCGAAATACCCCAGGCTGAAACCGTCTGTGTTTTTTAACGAACTCATCAGCCCGTTCGATTGTAGCTGGAAAGAAAAGTCAGCGATTCAGCCTCGATATTAAATGCGCGCTCGCGACCGAGCTGAAGCCCTTTTCAGTCGATTGGTTGGATGCTTCGGTCGCTACAGTATCTACAAATATGTCGAATAACCCAGGAGGGCACGTTCCGAAAACAGAGTGCTTGCACCTAGCTGCCATACTTGAAGCGTTCTGACTGATTATTTGATTTGAAATCAACCTCGCGGCAGGTGACTAAGATTACGGCGACACCGGCGGATCGCTCGTCAGAAGCCCTCTCCCTTGCCGTAGCCCTTGAGTCCGCGGGAATCGTCCATCTCGTTGTTAGGCGGGCCCCACAGGACACGGTGATGACTCGCGACCACACCATAGTGTACAAGGCAACGCACAAGGTCAACGGGACATCGCCCTCTTCTCAGAAAGTTAAAGTTGGCGTTGGAGCGGGGGTCGGAGTCGCCAAGGCCGGAGAACACACAGCTATTGCGGTCATAGAGACGGTGCAAGATCTCGAGCCGAATGCTACGTATGAGGTGCGGTAGCCGCACGCGTGCATCCTGGGCCAGGGGGGTGCTATGGGGATTGCGGGTTATTTTTCTCGTGTACCGTCTTGATTCCCTTGGCTATCTGCTCCAATCTATCTTTCGCGTGGGGGTACCTGTTTTGTTTCTTCTCTTACGGGGACTATCCTGCAGAGGGGCGTCCATCGCGGAGGGATACCACAAGTGTTTGGTCTTCAGTCAGTCTTTACCCCCGCCCATCGGTTGGCTCGTACACTGTCTTGTCACTACAGTAGCAAAACATTGCAATCCGCGTAAATCTTTTTCTGTACGGACCCGGCACGACCTGCCAGGCGTCAGCACTAAACATCAACCACGATTTTCGATCAACTGCACTGTGCTTCTGGAATCCTTCTGGGAATCTCCTTGTCGGGCATCCTACGTTTGTTTTGACCTGTGTTATGTGGTCTACATCATTCTACGGTGTAATAGTGAGCCTGCGAATGTCTCGATGTGTGTTGCCCATTGTGTTCCGGGTGTAGTCTACTCCATTCCTTTGTTTAACTGTAACATCACCCTCTCAGCCACTCGCTTCCTCGCATATCACGCTCAAACCTTCTCCCATCACTCCCCTGACCTTTTCCTGCAAAACACCATGTCGTGGCGTCCCTCTCTCTTCCCCTCAAGGTATTCATCGCAACGGAAACGATCGACTCCAACGGGGTGTACCGAGCACACCCCGGCCCGATACTCGCCACGACCCACCCTGTACCCCCTTTCCTCCAAGACGCGCGTGCTCGGGCTGCAGACGCGTCCTCCTCCGCCCTCGTCGTGACCGTTTCACTCCTGGCTCTAACCGAGGTGCACTATGCGGTGTTCCCAGCAATCTCCGAGGAAAATCTCGCCGGCACGATGGAAAATGAGCGTCATTCTAAGGGGCTGTACGGAGCAGAGAACGCGAACGACAGCGTAAGAACAAGCGACGGCAAGGGGAAAGAAGCGCATTTCAGTTGGGGGTGCGGCAATGCCACAGCTACAACCAGGGGGCCAGTAGCGCTGAATGACACGCGGGGTCTCGTCACCAGCGGGGTGGTGTCCTCACTGCTGGAAAATGTGAACTTCAAGCCGGCACCGGAAGGGAACGTTGCCGTAGCTAGCGCGGTTGCTTCTGCCACGTCACACACGTCTGGGGTGCAGCACGCGTTCACGAAGGGAGTGTCGGGGCGCGAGGAGGCGATGGAAGTGGTATTCCGCGTGGAAGGGCTGAAGGCCGCCGAAGCGTATAACGTTTGCCTGTTTACGGAAACGCCGGGATCCAACGGGTGCGTACGCGCGTTACTGGGGGATGGGCCGTGTACATGCAGCTGGATCAAAGTAGTTTTTAACCGGTCGAATGCTAACTAGTCTCCAGGGCATGGGTGTTTTTGTGGCTTGATGGATTCATATATATCACACGCGCCCTTCCGCTATCACTCACGGCCGTTACGCGAAGGCAAGGAACCTGCTGTTCAGAATGGATAATCCACTCACGTTCTCAGTCAGTGCTTACTGTACCAGGTAGGCTCGTGGGCTATTATTTTGAACAAAAAACACGGTACTATTGATCCGCAGGCAACTAGTTACCCCTGCGCGTCCTGGTGCCCAAATATGACGGCCCATGTGACAGGCTCTTTGGCGACGTTCACGAGCTGCGAGCGGTTTTCACCCACGGTACCGTGCCGGAGTTGGCCTCGAACCAAGTGGCATGCACCTTGAACTGTGTCGAATTAAACCGTGACCCGTGCTGGTTGGAGGCGAACAAGTGCGGTGAATGCGTTCAGGGCTTTGTCGGGAAGGCAGGGCACGTCAACAGCCCCTGCGGAAAGGTGGGAAAGCTTGTCAAAGTCGAGCTGGACGAACCGAGAAAATAGCCAGGCGTCCAACCGTGTGCGTATCGTGGTATACACGCAGACGCGTACATAAGGAAGACTGCTTTCTGTATCTCTGTGCCAAAGGACGAGTGATACAAATCTGTCAGCGTGACATTTTTCTAGCTCCGTGACGACCATTGGTCGTACCGAAGTCGTAGGCAGGGTGCGCGCCATATTAGCTCCGGTTCGCCGGGAGTGTTCGCGCTCGTGTTCGCTTTCAAGGTTGGCTCCTCAAACAAGTGCTATCGCGCCTCAACGCTGAAAGGCGGTCAAATTATATTACCATGCGATCGTTTGGTTGTGCTGGAGAAGATCTGCCATTGTCGCATCTTTCAGGGCAGGCCCTGAGGCTAGCTCTTGCTGCGCCTTTCTGCATACCACCGTGCCCACATGCTTTGCACGCCCAGCACGGCTCATACATTTAATTCAACATTGGCGGGTACCGTTTATCAACCTAGGTAATGGCCTTGACGGACGAGGACATCGCTCGTATTGCCACGCGCGAACGCCAGGAGACGGCGGACCGGGCTGCCGACCCCCACGCGTCGCCTCAAGGCGTCAATGGGAGTCAAGGTCGCGTAACCGGGGGGCCCCAGCAGCATCCGAACGGCATTCCGACGAGCGACGTTCTTCCCCGCCCGCACACTCGCGAGGGGGCATCAGATCTTCCTTCGACCCACCCTGATATCGATGGGCTAGCAGCAGCGAGATCGCGGCGTTTGTTGGGAGTGCCCGTGGCCATGGGACCAAATATCACCAAGTTTGTGTACGCTCATGTGCCCGGAGAAAACGCGGATGGAGACGGTATCAGAGATCAGACCTTTAATGGTAGAAATGGCACGGTGCATGAGTTTGACGCGGACGAGGCGGCCGCTTTGCTTTGCGCAGACCTCCGGGAAGACGAACAGGAGCCTCCCTCCTGTTTGGCGACCTTATCGGTGGACTTGGCCTCGAGGTGGGGGAGATATGCAAAAGTAGATACTAATAGAATATATTAGACTTGTATATCCATTTACGTGTGTGTACAATCCATGTATGGTGCGTCTGCAGAGTCTTTTGTATACCACCATCGTCCTCTTTCGTTTTTTGACGTGACAATAGTTGCCGCACGTGTGCAGCAAAAGACGTGGACACCGTAAAGAGTTGCCGTGTTTCGACTCACGGGTGTGTACCGGAAAGGACGAAACGCGAGTCTACGGCATCTGTTAGCTTGGTGTAAACAGATTCTTCGCGATTGTTCTACAATACTACGCCGAACAAAACAAGGCCGTACACACATAGTGGACGGGAGTAGCATAGCGCTGCCGTAATGCTGATACGACGGGGGGGGCATGCGAATCAGGCTCTATGATGGATCTTAAAACCACATATCCATCTATGTTATTGAGCCACATATCGTTGAGATTACTATGTTTGCCGTATTAGACAACTGTGATACCCCAACAACTACTCGGTTTGAACTTGTCGTATCGTTGTGATGAATGTGCTTGCGCAGGGACCTCCAGCAGCTGAGAGTCGCCATCCCTCCCATGGCTCGTGCTCATCCCACCCGTCGTCCAGAAACAAACGCGTCCTTCCAATCTTGCTCCTGCCTGTCGATGACTTGTTTTTCGCAGATTCCGTGATGGCCATTTCTATCCTGCAGACGACCCCAAACGACCCGTGCTCCAGGCAAGATAACTAGAGATAGAGCCATTACCGTATCACGGCAATGCCATTTAAGTTTTCGCGTTCAACAATGACCATAATTTCTCGTCATAACTTTGAAGTTGAAACCTCTATAATACTTACTCACAAGTCCAAAGTAGAGAGAAAGGGATTTCGTGCCCGCAGTTTTCAGATTGGTCAATTTTTTTTATTTGAAATTTTGATTGGTGGAAAATCCTTGGTCGACATTATTTATCGTCATCCGGAATCGTGACGTCACTTTTCTGAAAAATTAAAAACTTGGAAAAGTGGCCGTGGATGAAGACGTCAGTCCTATTTTTTTGAAAAATTAAGTACGGAAAGTTTTATTCGGAGCATGCTATATTTCCACAATTTTTGTTATCAAAGAGGGGAAAAAAGTTGAAGTCTTCTAAGAATGCACGAAATATCTGGAGTTTTTCGGATCGGAGAAATAAAAATTGGGAAAATAGTCCATAGACTCTGAAATAATGCGATCTATACTAAAATCAAGTACAAAATATTGGATTGTTCATCGATCGCATTGGATTATTCATCAATCGCGTTGGTCTATTTCATCAACATCTTTCGTTTTCATCAATCGCATCAGTCTACTCAACAATCGCTTTGTTCTCTTCGTCAACCATCGTTGACGGGTAAAACAGGTGGAGGTTGAATCCCCGGGAGGGGAGTACCTGGCGTTCACGCTACGCCATGGCGAAGAAGCGGGGAGCGCAGCAGTTGGCTTCTGTCGGGATAACCACAGAGCGCTGCCCGACGAGCAAGCTTGTGTCATTAGGCTTATCCAAGAAATGAGCTCTTGACTACGCTATTTATTTACAGCGTCCATAGGCAAGTGTGGGCTACGTAGCGTGGTGAATAAGGTGTACATGTTGGCGTTCTCTGCCGTCTGGTGGGCGTGTTGACGAATTGGACAATTGGGCAGCTGGGGCAAGGCAGCTTCATCCAGTCATGTGCGCGTCTGCCGGCTTTTTATGTAGCAGCCCATGCCGGTGCACACGGCTCAGGCGAAACCCCCGTGCACAACACGACAGCGCGAGGGAGTTGACACATTTATTTGTTGAATGGGTGTGCTACATGCGAGCAGGAGCTGGTGGGTATGGTTGGATCACTAATGTATTCTGTGTTCCTACCCTGGATCATGTAATGTAAGTACTCGATTAGATGAGCCCCCCTGCGACGGTAGGGGGTATCCTCGCCTGGTATGCCCCCTCTGAGCGGACGCTTGGCTAGCGTATCGTATACTCAGCGCACCGGCATTTTACGCTGTAAGTTTTTTTCTGGCGCGCCATTGATTCGTCGAAAAAGCACTTTTCAGTAGGAGGACCTAGAGTAATTATCTACCAGGTGCATACAGTAGATTGTGATCTATCCGACTTGTGGAAGGTTCGGCCTGCAAATTACGCAGGGCTAAACACTTCCAGGTATATCCCAGCACCCGGTATTTACCAAAATCCTCACTAATAGTCTATTCTCCTCGAGAAAATCGCCAGAAACGACGAAGAAACCACTGCCACAGCCCTACTTTTCTCGGGAACGCGGCTGAAAATCCTTCCGTTACGAGTCATGGGGTTAGATTATACATTTTTTTTAGTTTTTTTCAAGACAAATATTAATAATAACATAACCCATCCACGTAAATGTTATACGCACACATATAATACGAGGTACCAGGTACGGTATTTGGAAGTGTTTTTCAGTTTGCAGCCCTTCGCCCCTTTCACCTTCAAGCCAAGTACCGCCAGATGATACGGAAGAAGATACTAATAGGTACAACTGTTGTATAGTCGTATTGCACTGTTGTACTACAGTGGTACAGTAGGACAGAGCCTTGGGTTGACATGCCATCATCAAAAGTATGGGGAGGGTGGTCTACAGCAGTACTGCAACCTCACAAACATCGTCCGTATCCTTCAAGACAAGATACCGACCAACTAAATGTCGAATGCACCAAAGCACCTGAAATGACACTCGAATTCACCGCCGATGAACTTATCATACGTACGAGCAGCAGTAGTATCTGAAACGCGAAGATATGGTTCATGGGGGGAGCAATGCAGATGATGCCTATGATACGAGTCTAATACACGCTGTTCTCAGAAATCCGCACGAGCCACGAGTACTACGTAAAACAGTGCAGCAGGAGTAGTCGGTACGACGATTACAAACATATGTTCTGCTCCTTCCTGTAGTTGGCCGGGCGCGAAACGTCTTCCCCTGAAAGCTATACGTACTGCCAACACATTTCGTTCAAATTTCATCCGACAATACCACAAAAATCGACAGTTTCATGTTGCACTTTATGCGGACAGTTGTCGAACCAATCAGCGTCCTGTCACGATCTTTAGGAGATCATAAATAGCAAGGCCGGCCCCGTGCGGCTCGCGTATATTGTGTGATCACTCACTGGAGGGGGGACGCCCACATAATGTAAGCAGAGGGTCAGCAAGCATCAGAGTGGGGTTGTTGCACCGTCGTTAAATTAGGGCCAGCGTGCGGCAAAGGCTCGTATGTCTGTGATGGCCGGGCCAACTCAAGAGAGACAGGGCGAGAATAACAATGACGATATCGGCGGCGCAATGCAGCTGCTGCCGCGGCACCGCTACATGCTGCAAAAGGTCGACGCGGCCTTCGGCATCTACGACGAGGGCACCACCGAGTTCATGTTTCTCCACCACGGAGTTATGGACAAGGTATGATAAGATATGCACCTGCGCATCCAAGTCCTCACCTCTGCACGCCGCTTTGTATGCATTGAGCAGTGCAGGTTACCAGCGACAGGATATCCTTATATATATGAATAATAATAGTACATCCCCCTCGTCGTCTTGCAATGCCAACCGTGTTCGTAGCTACGTACAGCAGACTGTACATCAGTATGAATACGGGTGCCGTGCGTACCAATACTTGTGTGTTCATGGGTTCACATAGCATACATACGTCTGGACACAGGGATTCGTGCTCACCTCAAGCCAGCGGGGGCATCTCGCAGCAACTCCTTTATTTTTCTGTGCATCTCAAATGAGTCACACACACGGCATGCCTACAGGATATTGTGTGATGTCGATGTGTCCGTGTTTAGGCCCCGACGCCAGAGTACTCATCTTTATGTCTGTCTGTGAGCAGCTGTGTCGGGAGTCGAGAGTCGGGTTATTCTTCCGAGATAATATGGAGCATACAACAAGTTACAAAGTAGTTCGTGCAGTCTTCCAGCAATCGGAGTGAATTCATGACGATTGCTTATGAATACCTAGAAACAAGTGCGATGGAAGATGTTGTCGAGACTCAAACTTTCAAGCAGATGTGTGTATCAC
Source organism: Nereocystis luetkeana (assembly GCA_031213475.1). NCBI lineage: Eukaryota > Phaeophyceae > Laminariales > Laminariaceae > Nereocystis > Nereocystis luetkeana. Next base: position 8,514,870 of record JARUPZ010000016.1, on the reverse strand, counting down.
TTCAATCACGCGTGCTTTAGGATGTAAATGGCCTCGTGAAGGGTATACAGGTCAGTGGCTCCCCTGGAGTGATATACTTAATGAAGTAAAGTAGTACCAGGTACTTACCTGCGTATAAGTCTGTAGGCAAACAAAACGACGATCCACGTATCCTACGTTCAGTTCGACACGACGCAAATAACATCGCTGCATCTCTCGAGAAACGCAAAGCAAAGGGCAGCCGAGCGGGCGCCACGGATATCCGCACGTTAAGATTGTTTGTGCAGTGCTGTCTATCCTATATCTGGTATATTATGACAAACCGCCACAATGCCCACCTTCAATTCGCTGTGCCCGACCTACTATTTATAATACTGAAAATACTACTACTTTCTGCAACAATTACTTCTAAAGAGTATTGCTACAGTATTACTACAGTATGAATACTACTACTGCACTACTACAACAATAGTACTACTGCTGTACTACTATGACTACTGCTACTACTACTGCTGCTACTACGGGGGACCACAGTAAATAGGACCAAATATTGTCAGTGAAAATAGGTAACTATATAGGTTTTTGTGAGTACCACAGGTCCTTTTTACTGTTGCCCCCCGCAATACTACTACTACTACTACTACTACTACTACTACTACTACTACTACTACTACTACTATTACTACTACTACCCCTGTAACTTCGGCCACGTTGATGAAAACAGATGTCCTCTGGTTTCAGACGTCCTCATTGCACTGTCCTCTTGCGCCCTCAAATCCAGGTAAACCGATTTTTCCAAGCCGACGCTCCCGGCCAACTATTTTTCGAGCATCGGCTTGGTCCAGCCCCGAACACTCCCTCGCCGTCGACTCCTCTTCAAAACACGGACACGCACGGGACCCGCCGCTTGAGCGCCATCCGCGCGAGGCGCGGGAGCATGGGCGCCCGGCGCTTTTCAGGCCTCGGAATACCCCCTTCCGCCGGATCTGAGTTTGACGCGAACGCATCGCGCGCCAGCGGAACCAACAGAGAAAAAGAGTTCACGTCCACTCCTGGGTCTACGACAGGGGGGGGGGCTGGGGAAAGCGACGATGGACTTCCTTTTGCGGCTGGGTATACGTCGGGACATTTTTTTGCGGGGTTCGGGGAAGGGCTCACAACCAAATCACCGGTGGTGTACTTCATGAAGACGAAGCACACGGGGGGGGATGACTGCAAGACCCCGATCAACCCGCACCAGGCGAGTGTGCATTGTTGTCGTTGACGAAATATTCCTTCGTTAGTTCAAGCTCGTTGAATTTGTTGCTGCCTCCCCTCCTATTGAAGGTCAAGGTTTCACTCCTCCGAAAATGTTTGGAATTTGTGCGGGGCCATTTTCGCGGCAATAAAATAATTGCGGCTCCGCTACCTTTTCTCTGATATTTAAGCTCTTAGATTTTGGAACCGACCTGTTTCCAGTCTCGTATTACATCTTGTTGGGTCCCGATTTTTCTGCGGCCACCGACGAATGCTGTCGCTCGTTACCTCTGTCCTACTTTACGTAGCGTGCGAGATTATTCTGACATCTTGGGGGATGGCGCTCCAGTTGTGAGTGCATAACCCGAAAGGGCCGTGTCGGCTACTGGTACCTCGAGTACTTGGCGTGAAGGAAAACAGAGCGGCGGTACACTCAACCAAGCTAACGGGCACGACGGGCATCAAAGAGTTATGCGTGATGTTAACTACTACTCGTACTGCCGCGCAGGTGGACGATGGTTTGCTTTCATTTGGTGTGGTGTCGCACCCGCTGCGGGCTCTGGAAAGCATGGTTAGGACGGTGTATCGGCCAACTTTGCAAGGGCAAGACAACAGGCTGTGGGGAAAGGCACCGCCGGACCTTGTTCACGAGTTCATGGTCGGCTTGGACGGTTTCGTCGACAACTTGCAGGTAAGGGGCCGAGATTTGACAACCTGGACGTAAGCGGGCCTGGTTTGACAATTTGAAAGCAACGGGAATTTTTCTTTTATTAAGTTGCAGGCAAGGAAAGGGGCTCGCTTGGACAACTTGCAGGCAAGAGGGCTTGCATTGAGAACTTGCAGGCGAGGAAGGGGACTCGCCTTGCGTCCCGGTGTTATCTAGGGAAGAACCGTAGTACCTTGTTAGTTGTCCCGGTGTTTTATGTAGGGGTAGAACCGCAGCATCTTGTTCGTCGCGGCGGTGCAATTGAGCGAAGAATCGAGGTGCCTTGTTGGTCGTGCAGGTGCTATTTAGGGAAGGACCAGTATCACATCGCTCGTCGTCCCGTTGCCATTTAGGGAAGAACCGACCACCTTGTTCGTCGTGACGGTGTTTAGTTGGAGGGAACAACCGTAGCACCTGGTTGATCGTGGTGGGAACGTCGCAACTGTGTCGCGATATATGTGGGCAGTACCCGTCACCTGATCCATTGTGATACATCACTCTCAGCCTAGAAGCCTGGCGCCTTATCCACCCCCCGGAGAAAACTTAAAAATCGAGTTATCACTCTAGCAAGCACCAAACACCAGTCGGTGCATCTTCGCTGGTCAAACCGCCACCATAATCTTCGTGACATTCTTGTGTTTTTGGTGGTAGCATTCCACCTCAGCTACATCTCAGCTATGTCCCGCACCTCCGAAGGTTACCCTGGGGTCGAGCTTCTGTTGGACGCACAAAAAACCCAACCTGCTGAAGCCCTGCGGCTTATTTCAACCGCGACGTCTCAGCTTTTCACATCACGTACAGATCATGTACAGATCATTCTCACTTGATGATGTAGATATTTCAGGTCAGATAGATCATCTGTTCCTGATCTGTATGATCTAGCTCATGTGGCCGGGGGGCGAGCCGTCGAATCTGCATAATATAGGACATGTTTCCTGGCTTGGATATGCACTTATACAGATCCTGCACAACGTCTAATAACGGCAGGTAAGAAACTAGACCATCTAGATCGTGATTGGCTCGAAGTGTGCAACTTTGTTTTCTCTTTTTCGCCGATCGCTGTCCGACGCTCGATCAAAAACGGGGGGCCACGCTTGTTATATACAGCAAACTATCACGAATCTGGGGGGTGGGCTAGAGCTCCGCAAGCCAGATGGACACCACGAGGGCCAAGAAGGAGTGGGGGTGGCATCGAGGGGCGCGGCCGCAGCGAAGGACCCGGAGGTGGTGTCGCACTACGTGGAGCTGCTGGAGGAGTGGTGCTCCAAGATACGCGTCTATTTGAAAGAAAGGTATCGGGTCTCGCTAAGATGTAAGGTTACATTTTCGTGTATATGTATAGACTCAGGCGACACCTTAATAAATCGGAACAGGGTGGTATATCGTGCTGCTGTTTGGCCGTACATCACACCAAGGAGTACGACTGATGCAACAGGGTCCACAGTCTTTGGACGAAACTGGCGCTTTCTGATAAAAACAAATTACGGCCACGCTGACCTGTTTTGGTGTACCGATTTATTGCCCTGAGGGTAGTATCCCGTGACTTGCTGCGGCTTCCTCTCTGCAGACCACTGGCACTCTAGCGTTTGCGTTTTTTTTTCAAGCACGACTCAATCCTGGTCTACGCTAGTTGTATACCATACCTGGTACATGGTGTAAAGCACAGGACACGTACAATAGAAAGAAACAGGATTGTTGGGCAGAACCAGAATGGGTGCGTTCTGCACTAATGTCAGTACAACGATTCACGATTTTATCATGTTTCTGTGAATGCCAGCCTGACTTCCTTGGTGCTCGTTTGTTATAGTGTCTTGAACTGTGTACATGTGTTGCAGATAGGAGCGGCAACGTGATCGGATTACTCTTATCCCTTGACTCTGCCCACTTTTTGCGTCGCGAAGCAGTGATCGTGCCGGCTCGGAAAAGACAAACTCGGGCCCCGACACGGAGCTTGAGTTCTGGAGGAGACGCGCGCAGCGTCTGACGAGCATCACGGAGCAGCTCAAAACAAAGGCATGCAAGCTCGTCATCGGTGTCCTGCAGCAGGTGAACGTGACACCCCTCTGGACGAAAATTTAAGGACTGTTGGTGTATACATACGAAGTCAAATTAGTCCTTATAATTGTAACCACTACAGCAGTATCACTCTGGAAGGAACTCAATTAGTTTCTAAAAGGAAGTCATTAGTTTGTAAGTAGGAACTCAAAACCGTACTCGTGCTGCAGTAAGTATCCCTTACATTCCTGACCGACGACTATTGCGAAGGGCCATCTTAATCAGGACCCATCATTGACACAAAAACCTGTATATTCCAGTATTTTTAATGATTATAATTGGTCCTGATTTCTATGCCCCCCCGTAATAACAGGCTTCTCAGCCGAGGAACTACCCAAGAAGGCATGGCTTATCATCAAGAAGGCATGCCTTATCGTTGGAACCCCCTTCGTACTTTTTGCAACACCCATGGGACTGACTCTCCATCGGGTTAAGCGTACCATTGTTTTTCTCAACGCCATGTTTTTTAGGTGGCGCATATTCATGGAGCTCCTTAACCCTTTTACCGCGCTGTGCAGAAACATATATATATGACTCTAATGCCAAGTGATTTGCCCCCCAAACGGAAACTGCAGTCCTAAAGAGGTTGATTCCTTTTAGGGCAAACTAAACTGCAGTCAGTCCCGTTTTGGGGGCAAAACCACTCAAATTCTAAGTACTTTGCCCCCAAAACGGTACTGCAGCACATACATGTTCAAGTGAGGAGCCCTAGAAAAAATAGGTGCACCGCCACCGTAACATGCCTCAACGGTCCTTGCTTCTCCTTCCAGATTGGCAGGATTCCCCCCCCCCCCCCTTGAAACCGCGACACACTACGTATGTGGTTGGAGTTTTTTTAGACCAAGGGAGAGGAGCATGCTGCGCCCCTCCTTGTCCTGCGTGATATTTGGGGAAAAACTACCGGATACCCGACGCTATTGTTTTTTTAGGCCTACACAGTGGCTTTGTTGGTGCTTTCACTCGTTGTAGTGCGGTGAAAACGTCGAATGTTATTTTCCTCGAAAGACAGGCGGCTTTCCAGCACCTAGAACATGCCAGAAGCTTGATATGCCACCAAGGTGTCCTATCTCGGGATGCGCCTGCACTCCGGAGCTCCGATAGCGGTACTGTACCAGCGACATATAAATGCCCATTGTCACCACCACCACCACCACCACCACAACCAGCACCTTTTCTTGGTCAAACTGTCTCTTGGACTGACGGGGCTCCTCAACCGAGGAGCTATCCAAGAAGGCATGCCTCATTATCGTTGAAAACCCCTTTTGTGTTTTGCAGCGAGAAAGCCTAGGCCATGGGATTGGTCATCGGGAGGTAACTTTCTTGGGGGCTTCAGAGGGAGAAATTGAAGAAAGCTAGAAAGTGACGATCACAGGCACGACCGACCACTGCTTGATTGGGAGATGATACGAATCGGTGTCTGGCCTGCAATGGTTGAATGCAAGGGGTTGTACGGAACGGGCGGAATATGATCCTCTCAGTGCTGCAGGATGCTCACCCCCTCATACAAGGTTGATAAACACTTACTTATAGAGTTACCTTTCGGTCCGGTCGCTATCGAGGGGTTCCGAAGGGGGAAAGCGAACATTTTTTCTCCAAACTCAGATATTGGGTAAGGTATGGAGCTCTTCAGGTATGACATGCCCCCCGCCGTGGCATGCTTCGCCTCCACTAGTGTGCTACTTATGTCGTCTGCAAGATGGAGACCCATGGCGTTCTACCTCATGTTGCGGCTGCAGTAGTGCGCTTTTTGTGTCCTGTGTATGCTGGAGAAGACCGAAGGTGCTTCATGTACCCCACGATGAGCTTGAAAGCACTCGTGGTGTAAGTCGTCGTGTCTGCAGCACGGTGGTGGTTTTTCGGCTCAGTGACCACCGGGCAGGGGTTACAGCCGAGTACCAACAACCGAAGTCACAGTTTTCGTCGTTGAACAAGTTCGTTTTTGGTGTTTTTGCTTTGTCGGCAGGTGACAAAGCAAGCTGAGGGCGTCCTGATCGACAGACAGAAAGTGTTCACCCTGGTAAAACAGTGGCGTAAGATCGACATCGAAATCACCGAGGCCGCTAACGAGGCCAAGGATAACGTCAAGGTAGAGGGCTGTGAGTCGGCTGACTAGAAATCGCCGACTAGTTGCTTAGTCGCCGACTAACTGTTCAGTCGCCAACGAAGTATTTAGCCGCCGACTACTTGAGTACTTGCTAATCTGTTATTGGTCGCCGACTAGTGGTTTAGTCGCCGACTGCAGTGTTATTTTGTCACTGACGATGAATTTTTAGGCACCGACTTGTTAATGGTTGCCGACTACCTAGGTATTAGGTGGGTTACGATGCAAGAGTAGAACTGCAGCACACCAGAGAAACGTCCATGTTTCAGGGAGGTCACTAGTGCTCTGCCAGTTTCCTTATTTTAGAGTACGCGCGAGGAGAACGCACGCTCTGCAATAGACTACTACTAATAGAAGATATTCAGTTTGTTGAGTGCGGTACGAACATTTGCGGAGTTGTGCGTATTATGCATCTGACGGGCGTGTTTATGGCTCGGATAGTGTTTTTTTTGTTCATATTTCAGACTAACTCCGCCCGAGTAGTAACTAGCGGTGAAGTCCATCCAAGGCGTGCCTTACTCACAACCCAACTAACCAAGAAAACTACTAAACTAGCCGTAAAGTCCGGCCACGTGGCCCTACGTAACCCGTACGGTTGCTTGTATTGTTATACTTAAATATACTTCAGTGCTTGAGGCGCGAACGGCGCACCAGTGTAGTCACAATCGACTCCCAAACACTTTGTAGAGCAGCAGAAATCCACTCACGACGACCAACATGCAGTAAAGGCCATCGACGCCTAATCTACGAGGAATTTAGGTGGCCTCACTACAGTACGTACCTCTCGAAAACTCTCCAGTACCTCGCGACGATGGAGCGTTTTCTGAAGCTCCTGACGAGTGGCGACCGGGATCTCACCAGTGTAATCCCAATTGAACACTGGCAAAGCACATGCAGCGAGCGCCGCGGCCGACGCCCAATCTACGTAGTGTTTGAGTGCCCTCATTACTGTACGTACCTTCTGCAAACGTTTCCAGTACCTCGCCACGCTGGAGCGCTTTCTGGAGCCCCTCGCCAGTGGCGACTTGGACCAGATACTCGATATCCTGCCGGGCCTTATGAACGCAGTCAAGATGGTGCACACAATAGCTAGGTGAAGAAGCCAGGGGGCGTGGCGTGTGACTGTTTTGTTTTTTACACTACGATGTAAAAAATGCCACTTACATGACCGCAATTGAGAATCATCCGTGAAGAGCCGTCGTGCTTCGCGACGTCGGTTACGGCTCGGTGCGCTTTATAAACGCACTTCGAAATCGCGCATGCAGCTTTGTAGGCACCCCAACCTACATTCTAGAGGCTCTCACTGAAACGCTTTTTCGGCGCGGCTGTACGTAGCTGCGGCAAACGTTCTCAACGGCGATTCACGCACGTGCCTCTTTGACTAATCGCGTTCGTCACGAGAAACCAGGCGGCGGCGGCGGTGCGGTGCTTGCGTGGTGCAAGCACGGTACGCCCATTTAGGTACCTGGTATTGATTTATGTCTGCGTCTGATATATCGGCTTTCATCTACCGGCGAAAACGATCCCAACGAAAAAAAAGGTACTTCAACACCACAGCGCGAATGACTAAGCTCTTCATGAAGATCACCAACCAGCTTATCGAGAGCTGTAAGGACGCGATCAACGGCCAGGAAGCCGCGGATAAGATATGGGACAAGGATCCGGGACCGTTACTGGAGCTTCTGGAGCAGACCCTCATGTGAGTTCAACGGTTTCATTGCTCGCGAGAGTTTTTGGAGGTTTTATCGGATGCTTTTGTTTCGGCGACCCCAGGTAGCCGTTGGACGGAGGAAATGAGAGCTTGATGCTACATCAATGACGAAATAAAAAACTACCTGCATGCACCAAGCAATGGGATCATACAGTATACGCTCCGAAAAAAGATCTGGTGGAGCAATTGGGGGTGTTCATAGGGATCTGTGGCGTGCTTCGTTCATTTCACGTCGTGGTATCGTGATTCTAAAAGTTGTGGTTCAGAAACCCCAGGATCGGAGCTCTTTGGGTTGAACTTGTTTTTCACTAGTGGGGATCAGATGATCGGTCTTACATCTGCCATCGGTTGGCCTCCCGCTCTGCGTAGTGCTCAGTTTTGTTTATATTGTTTTATTTTACCCCACATTTTAACTTTGCCCTCCTCCTTATTATCCGGATGCCTGACCCTAGAAACTCGGATCCGGGGTCACATTGCCGGCACTCCTCCCCCCCCCCCTGCCACTACGGTGCATGCCTTCCTTTTTATCGTGGGAAGAGCTCAGCATTTCTGTTCTTCACTCGTCGACCCCCGTGTAACGGGGACGAATATGTTGGTTGGCTCAATGTCCACGCCTTGAGAAATGTCAAAAACGCGCCTGTGTGTGAGTAAGCGCCCGTTCCGTGGGCGTCGGATGCAGGCTGAACGAGCGCTACCAGGAGCTGTACCAGAGGACGAAAGAGCGCCTTCTAGCCATGCCTAAGGGGAAACAGTTCGACTTCAGCGAGGCACAGATTTTCGGCAGGTAGGTGATGTGCAGAGACAAAACGAGCGAGGGTCCTCGGCAGATAGGTGATGTGCAGAATCAATTGACCTGACACTACTGCTTGTACCCCCCCGTACAGGTTCGATCTCTTCTCGAGACGAGCTATCAAGCTCATCGACTTGTTCAGTACCATCCAGCAGTTCAAGAAATTGCAGGAGGTGAGACAGCGAAAGGTTAGCTTTGTCCGCATACACTATTATGGCTTCTGCAGTCACTGTAACGGTCTACTGCACGTGTTTCGTTGGAAAAAAGAAGTTACAGTAGGTATGCGTGGATCGGAAATCTGGGTCAGAGAGAGACTACAGAAACGGGGTCAGTCAGTCTTCGTAGGGAAGACATTACGTGGCAAGCCAGGATACCAACGCCGAACGCGAGCGAGTCAGGATACCAAACCAGATATGTTTGCACATTGTTTCCCAACCGCGCTCCCCCCCATTTGTTCCCAGCACTTCAAGAAACTGCAGGTGGTGAGACAACGAATTTGCGCTTCTCCCACCAAAGGGTGCGTAAAGCGAGGATACTGACATTGTTTTTAGCAGGAATCACGATCTATCAATTTTGCTGAACCCGACTTTTCGCGCGAATATTGTCGCTCCGGGCAGACCACGACGAGCGCCGGGCTAGTTAGTTCTCTTCGATCGTGTTGTGGAAATCATCATAGGCGCCCCCTATCTTCTTCTACTGCAAAAGCATAGACCGGATGTAAATGCATGTTATGTGCGAAGGGGGTGGCAGCTTTGACCGCATACGCCGGCTAACTGTCCCATGCAACAGCGAGCGGTTCGTTCAGCTTCCGTGCGCACCTTCACGATGGATAGCAGCAACAGTGCTTCTCTATTTTCAGTGTCAAGGTGGCAAGGTTAGCTTTTAGTTGGGTCGCTAAGTAAGCCAACTAGGGCTGTGAACAAGGCATGTCTTGGCCGGACTTAATTGATAAGGCTAGTTCCTACTGTAGTTGGGTGGCGACGTAAGCCAACTAGGGGTGTAAATAAGGCATACCTTGGCTGGATTTGACTGGTATGGCTAGTCAGTAGTTGGGTGGCGAAGTAAGCCAACTAGGATTGATCGTGACTTAAGTATGCCTTAGCTGTATTTCAATCATAAGGCTGGTTGGTACTTCGGTGACGTAGTGAGCCAACAAGAGCTGTGAACAATGCATGCCTTAGCTAAATTTCATTGATAAGGCTAGTCTAGCTGGGTAGCGAAAAAAGCAAGCCAACCGGATGACCTACCAGGAAGTATTTCATCTAAAAACAGACACACGCATTAGTCTATACGTCAAGCCACAAACTCGCCAGTCAGACACTCAGACGCAGAACCCCACAAATTACCGCAGGCAATTACGTACAGTACCTGTATTCCCTATGAACCTATTACGGCCAACTACTAACTATTCCGGGGGAACATTCATATTTGGTAATCAGAACCAAAGGAGGTTGTATGAACATGCCCTTTTCGAGGAGAAATGGTTGAGATTGGACCTACAACATGTTGGCTCAAAACCTGACGGAACTACAGCAGTAGAGCACGCAGTAGTGGTGGCGTTGCCGCGGTGTCCAGTAGCATGCGTCGAGAAAAGGTTCGGGGTAGAGTAAAAACAGATAATCTCTCGCGGCACAGGAGAATACATGGGTTTTAGGGGTCCACCGTGTGTTTCGGATTACTATGCCCCACCCCGTAATGACTGTATTACCTTTTGAGGTGAAAAAAAACAAAAAAGGCCCACTAGCAGTTGAGAGTTTTGAATCTAGAGCCTAAAATACAAACGAAGGCCCCACCAGCAGTAGAAATGTTGGAGTCTTTACAGCCCAAAAACCAAAAAAAACCCTGATGACCAGCGAAAATCTATGGGCCTAATATCTACCTGGTATCTATGATAACCAACTACAATAACTAGTCGGCGACGTTTTGCAGATATATAGTCAGCCGAATCCTACAGTCCGCGACATTTTTGACGTCAACAGGCCCGCATCGAAGGGATGGAACCACTGCTCGACGGATTTAAGACGGCCGTCGTGGTGTTCCGCGTGAAGGGTCACAACCTGCTGGACTACCACAGCAACCGGTTCGATCGAGACTTTGTAGACTTCAACGTCAGGTGAGAATGGGGGTCGTCCATGCCACGGCATAGCCTACAGTAACTGGTGAATCGCAATTCCGCGAATTTGATAAACCCTACTCGTATTAATAGCACGGTGGGCTCGCTTTCCCGTCCTGGTTCGTCGGCCTGACTGTACGGAGGAGTCGGCCGTGCGAGTGTGCCATACACAGCAAGAAAAGAAAATACCGGAAAATGAAAGAGGGTGAAGGATAACAAAAAACAATGGGTTCTTTTTGTTTCCGTGGTTTTCTTGTTCTTCCGGAGCGCTTATGGGTGATCAGCGTTGAAGCTCATGCTGGACAATGTCGGATGGCAAGAATCATAATACTATTAATATCGAAACGAAGAGTTATATACGGTTTCCAGGCGTGTTACTTCTCCTACGTGGAAGTCATTCAGTAATTGGGTATGGGTGGCCGAAATAAAGGACTTAATGACATGGAGTTAGTTATATTGATTAAGTACTCCAGTTCTAAGCATTAATTTGTTTCCACGCCGAGGCACACGATATGGTTGTATTTGTATCGATTGAGCGGGAAAAATGGTTGCAGGTTGGTTGTCCAGGGTATGATAGCTCTCACTCACCTCACCGTAATACGCGATGACCCGTGCTGCGGTAGGGATGTCATCTCAACCATGGTATATTCCGAGTCTCCTTCTCGATACCTACAGTAGCCGCCATAGTAGAGACTGTCAGCTACGCCCGATTCACAGTCATACAATGCATGGTCTTCTGGGTGTATCACTCACGAGTAATATTAACATCAGGTCCGGTTTTCCATCCGACATCAATGTGCAGCATGAATGAGCTTCATCGTTGATCACTCAAAAACATTCCCCAAAAGAAGAAGAACCCCCGATGGGAAACAAAAATAAAAAGGGAACCTATCTGTGCGCGAAGTCTTGCTCTCTTTTGTACCTTGCGCCCTGCCTAACCTCCATCTCATTCGAGTGTAGTTCTTGCTCGTCCTTCTCATTACACGTTCCTCTAACTTTTACCCTCAAGTAACATTATTGGAAACTAAACGTCGGGTTTTCACTTACGATGGTTGAGGATCCCAGGTCCGTCAATGAGAAATGGTTGGGCTCAAAAGTGCAAATCCCTACCTCCACGAACTGGCACCAATCAATCTCTTGCACGTTACGGTACTTCCTCTTCTTCTTCTTCTTCTTCTTCTTCTTCTTCTTCTTCTTCTTTTGCTGCCGCGTTCTTTCTTTCTTTCTTTCTGCTGGTGGTGGCGTTTTTTTTTCGCGATGTTTGCATCATCAGGGTCGGTGAGCTAGAAGAACGGCTCACGGTGTTCATCAATAGGTCGTTCGGGAGTCTGACCTCCATTGAGCAGTCCCTGGCTCTTCTGGAGAAGTACCAGACAGTGCTCCACAGAGAGGCCATGCGCCACGACCTGAGCTCCAAGGTAGGCCGTGTCTAGAGTACTACAATAGTTAGTTAATGCTGGCAGTTGCATGCAAGGCTCATGGTATTAAATACTAGAGCCTGGAAAGGGCTTCAGGAGATCTGTGTTTCGCCGTTGGGTGGGTAAATATATTACTTTTGCCGTTTACCTCCTGCTGTGGCGTCGTCGAAGTGCGCTCCACTAAGTGGGCGTTTTTTATTGGTTCGTGTGAATGATATTGCTTGTTTTGTCATCAACGTGCTCCATTGTTCCGGCGTTTCGTCTTGGAGGTGTAATGGCATTACCTTTTTTTGGCGTTCTTGTTCCATATTAATCAGGACACACGATGAACCCAAGAAACAGATGCTCCCCTATGTGTACACCTCGTATTTTTGGTTCTGACTACTAGACCCCCTGTAGCATGTAGTCGAAGATCGCCGCGCGGTTTCCCTTATCCTACACCCGGCACAAAGTAAGGAGCTACTGCAACCCATGCTCCGCTCAACGTTCTGGCGAACCCCCCGCCCAATCATCCTTGCGCAAGTCCACCCCGCAAGCGGTTCTTAGTAGGATGCAGTCCACCCTTCATACGGCTCGTCGAACACCTCACGTTTCGCTTTGCGCTTGGTGCAGGCAATGCCTGCCTTGTCGGTGAAATCCGACGTGCTCCGTCCTGGCATTGTAGTGATGCGAGGCTCGGTGGTCATACGACTACGGCCATGATTAATATCGAGTACCCCCCGCCCCCTCCGCATTACATACTCATGTAAGAAATAGCGCATACCAGGTATAGTGTAAAGCAGGAAGAGTCCCAGGAGTGTAAACTAGTTCACGTGCGTATGAAGTAAAATCTAGACATCTATGCCGCCCGATTTAACGCAGATCCGGCATGGTTTGCCCGGAAGTGGTGGAAGTCTCGCAAGACATACGGCCTCATGCCAACATGGTCTGGGACGTTTGACGCCATTGTTTCCCGCCTTGATGCCTTTGCACTCTATCAATAGTGTTGATGTTAATTTTCCATGAGTACGATCAAGACCCGGTACGGCTTGTCCGGACACAGTACTGCGTTTCCGGGGTGTAGTACATACTTATTACCGTGGTAGCGTATTCCAGGTACCAGCTAGTAATGTGATTGGGCCCCGTTGTTGTTAAAGTATGCTCGAAGTCAGACAATTAATTTTTCCATTGGTGTTTAGAAATTTGCGTTCGTTTGCGCGGCACACGATAAGACGAATGGCATCATGCCAAAAACACTGGAATATTTTTGCGCCTTGTTTGTTTTGTTTATTCACCTCCACGCCCTGCGTTTTTCGTCAGGTAATGGTGATTTTCCACAACTACGGTCAAGAGCTAGCCGCCGTCCAGGATGCCTACGAGCGCTACAAGAACCACCCCCCGACAGCGCGAAATATGCCACCGGTGGCAGGGAACATCTTGTGGTCTCGGCATCTCCTGGGGCGTATAGAGGGCCCCATGGAACGATTTCACGCTTACCCGGGAGTGTTGCAGACGAAGGATTCTAGGAAGCTCATCAAGACTTATAACAAGGTGGGCACCCCGGCAGTTCCGACAGAGTTTTGAGTCCAAGACCACCGCGAACGAATTATCAGTGGAGCCCCTACTGCTGTGATGGTGTGCACTTCTTACGCAAATCCGCGCCTACTCAGATCACAGTCAGTCTACACTGAAAACCCACTACCAGGTACATGAGACTGGACAAAAGATGCAATCCATAGATCGTATCCATCCGTCTGGATACACGGTTGTCCTATCGCTCTACAAATAACACACCACCACACTACTGGTACCCTATTTGTTTTACGTACGACGATTTGTTTTTGCGTACATGTTGCATGTCTGGTAGAACTGCACGTATCACGTTTTTAGGGGACAATCAACTTGTAATTAGTGTGGGATAGTGTATGCACCGGCGAAAGGGTTTGAGGTGACCCCAAAAGGAAGGCAGTACCGACGGCACGGGATGTAAGGTGTTTTTGCGGGGCGCATATTGCCAGGCGTTACTATCGGACCGGCATCTTGCTTCTAGTTCTTGATCTCAGCAAGATTCCCCCAGAGTAAGATCTGTGTACGACACCGCATGTGGAGAATAATAGTGTTGACCCTGAAATGATCCTCCCAAGCTCTGTATTTGACATCGCAGGTAAATAACTCTGCAAATCAATTACCGCACGTAATCAACCCTGCAGATTTTATTGCCGCACGTAACTAACCCTGCGAATTCATCACCGCGCGTAAATCACCCTGCGAATTGATTACCACACGCAACTAACTCTGCAAATTGATTACCGCACGTAACTACTGGCACAGCCAATTAATAACTAATCGACGACTTTTACTGTAGTCAGCCAACTCGCAGAAAGAAACACTGTAACTCCTATCGTGGTGCGTCCCGAAACAGGTCGCTCGCACGCTTGTGGCGTTCGAGTACATGTGGTACGAGGCCTGGTGCAAGGCGGTGGAGGCTGCGAAAGGAGGGCTCACAGCGACGCTAATAGTGAAACACCCCAAGTCTGGTCGCTTGTACGTCAATTTCGATCCGGAGATACTGCAGCTCATTAGGTGAGAGGAAAAACAGAAGTTAGCTCGTTTCGCCACGGCCAAAAAAAAATACACCCGCTCTTAGTTTCGAGTAGTTTTTTTTTGTGCGCGAAACGTGGGGTTAATCCTTTTAGTACCGAACTGGGCGCGTACCTAAAAATTGACCTTAACTTCAAGTGTTTTGTCCCCACGAAGGGAGTGCAGTCCTAAAAGGGTGAAATCGCTTGCCCGCACAGCAGGGTTATCGGGAGATAAATACCGCTTGTCGGGGGATGGTTCCCTGCAGAAGTACCAAATAACTCGTTTGTGGTTTATTCTGCCGCGAGACACCTTGGTTTTGTCGGTAGCGTGGAGTCTTGGGCACTTTCTATGCCCGCTGCGTTTCGTCCACTTATGAAGCGTGGGGCATTGCACGTACATCGATTTAATCGGTAAAAGGTACCCGATAGGAGCAAACGACACGACGCGTGTGGCAAGTAAGCATGCAGCCAGCGTTACGCCTTTTGGTGCGCAAACAAGCATTCGGACGTGTGAACCACCTCACACACGAGCATGGTTAACCGCCTCACAAACGTACACGGGTGAACTAATATCGGGTGCAATCTCAGGGAGGCGAAGTGCCTGACCAGGATGGGCGTCAGCATACCCGAGGGCGCTAAGATGGTCTTACTCCAGGTTCGAAAAGTACCGGGTGTACGCAGAGATACTACTAGACTGTGCTCACAGAGGGGGGGGGTGGTCGCATCTCGAGCCCCGCGACGTGGGGGTCATTTTCCCGCATTCTTAGCTGACAACACGTTTTGTTCCTGCATACCCTACGGTGATTTCACCTCGCCAACAACAGGTCAATCCTTTTGCCACGGGGTAAAACTGACCACACCTTAATTAAAGTAATTTGACTCCGAAAATGTGGGCGCAGTTGGTAGTGGGGGTTGGGCGTCACCTTCCCTGATCCCCGGAACGAAACTTATGTAGAGTTCCACCAGTGTCTTACTGGTTGTCAGAAGGAGCGGAAGCGTTGGCGTTGCTGTTACCACAACCTGTGCCGCCCGTCTGTCCCACAATGTCGTCAATATTCGAACGGACGGGTGGCCGAGGCATGTGGCACACAACACGCGAGCACCTCCCGAGCGCTCTCACCCACTTTTCCATTACACTCTTCATTCCCTATATAACCCCTTGCTGAATCTTTGACAAATCCACCCACCCACCCATGAACTGCCGCAAGCCATCCCAACCCTTGTTACAACCCCAACCCCAATCCCAACCCTGCCCCTAACCCCGACCCCAATCCCAACCCTACCCCCAACCCCGACGCCAATCCCAACCTTGCCCCCAACCCCGACCCCAATCCCAACCTTGTCCCCAACCCCGACCCCAACCCCGATCCTGGCCCCAACTCCAACCACAACTCCAACCCCAACCCCAACCCCAACCCCCGACCTAACCCTGGCCCTAACCCCAACTCCAACCCTAACCCTGGCGCCAACCCTAACCCTGAACCCGACCCCGGCCCCAACCCCAATCCCTAAGTCCGACTCTGACCCCGACCCAACCTCGCAGGAGGATCGCTTCAAGCACAACCACAACCAGCTCAAACACGCTCTGCGAGAGCACGAGCGAATCGTGCGGTCCATCGTTCCGGTAATGGAGCACCTTCTTCGCCCTCACGTGCAGGTCCGTGCTGCGATCGATCGATCTACGTGCGTGCACAAGGCGCCCCCGCTACTATTTACGGGGGACCGTATTAAACAGGACCTACGGCGCACGCAAAAACCTCTATATTTACCTATATTTACTAGCAATGTTTGGTCCCTATTTACTGTGGTCCCCCGTGATAATGCTAATGTAGTAGTACATGGAACATAGTAGTCACAAACCAAAGTATGGTGTCGAAAGTTAGGGGGGATAATACCTGTTTTCGTTGGGGCCATCGTGGCTTCTTCTGATCACTTTTTTCTGCTTCTTCTTTTCTTTTTTTTGTCTCCTCCCCTACTATCAATTTCGCCCTGCTCTCCAGCTAGTTTCCCTCCCAGTAGTGGCTCAAATCCGGGGTCACATAGCGGGCGTCCCCCCCCCCCCCCCCCCCCACCACCACGATAAGGCCCCGCGTAATACGTGCCAATATGGGAGGGGATAACAATCAGAACCAATTAGAGCGTCTACACCCGATAAGGGAACACCTCTTTTTTCGGGGGTTCATCGTGCGTTATAATTACCCGAGTTGTATGTATGATTGCGGGGGAAAACGCAGCAATCATAACCAAATACTTGTATGGTGTCTAAACATAGCGGGGGTGCATGGTTTTTTGGGTCCATCGTGGGTTCTGATTCTTGCTCCATATGCCCCCGCGCATTACTGTAGGAAGAAACTGCAATTTGGTGTCGAGGCTTAGTTTTTTATATACTTCGGCACCATTGAACACAGACTACTGTTGGCTTCTGGTATTGTATGGGATTTGGCATGGCACCCCACCCCGAGCACCCCCTTTCATCGGTCCAAAATGTATTTTCTTGTGCGAGAAAAAAATGGTGAACGAAAAACAATCTTGCGACAGCATTTCTTGAAACCTGTTTAGGATCGAACAACTCTCGTTTTTGAGGGACAGTTTACTTAAAATTGGAGTCATATTTAGCTTCGGTGCAGGTGAAGTACTAAACAAAGGTTAAGAACAGGCGTCTTCTTTCTCCGCGTATCGGAATTTCTTCACGTGGCTGGGCAGCGTGCTACAGAATAGCCGAAACGCCCTTTTTCTTGCCGTCTCTTGCTCGCCACGAAGACGCCTGCAACAAGGCGTAGGAGTAAGCAAGGTGTCCTCGCTGGTGTTTTCTCGTCTGAGGTTGTAGGAGTCGTTTCAGTTTTGTGTGCTATTAATATCACGGGAGAACATACAGTGTTACGGGGGACCACAGTGAATAGGACGAAACATTCTTGGTAAAAATAGCGAAATACATAGGTTTGTTTCTGTTTGTACCGTAGGTCCTGTTTACTATGGCCCCCCGTAATAGTAATCGGAACCAAATATGGCGTGTGCGCATTTAGGGGTGGGATGGCAGGGCGTTTGGGTCCGTCGTGGGGTCCTGAATACTGCGTCCCCTCGAGATAGTTTTTTTTTTTTTTTCATGGAGAATTTTCAACTCAAGAGTTATTGGTGCCTGTCCCGCGACCGCGGACTTGATCGTGGCGAGGAGTCGAGGTCAGTACAACAACAACATCTCCAGGATGCTTGAAACAACACAGCAACCCACATCTTGGGGGATGCACGCACCACCTCACTGTTGCCGATATAGTGTTATTATCGCAAAACAGTTTTTTTTTACTCTGTGGAAGGTAGAAACGTCTCGTGCTGTCCATATTCTTTTTGCGCTTTTGACTCCAGTCCTTGGAGGCGTGCTTACGTCCGGGCTGGATGGTGCTAACGTGGACGTCGATGAACATCAGCGGGTACCTAGAGTCCGTACACCAAGGACTCCGGAAGCTCGAGGAGCTAATCACGAAGTCCAACGACATAGTGGACAACAGGTAATTTCGTCAAATACGCCCACCAAGGAAACCTGCTAGAGCAAAAATCGAGGGCCAAAATGTTTCGAGCCCGAAGATGAAGCAGCGGCGAGTCCATCATTTAGGACCTGTGGTCATTGTGTATGTTGAATCGAAACATCTGAGCGGTACTGACTCAACAGATCCCGGAGCGAGTTTCACAGGAGCTGGGGGAAATACGAGCAGGGGTTTGTTGGCCAGATCATTGAATGCCTTTCGAAGGGCACCAAGGTTCATGATGACGGAGAAAGTACGTGTGGGTTAGTTAAGGGAATCCCTGACGAATACGGGTGTTTTACACAGATCATTGTTCGCCCGTGAAAAAAGGCATCACCAAACGGGGTAAATGCTCACCCTCAACTATATGAGGGTATAATCCGATAGCTCTACAAGGATGTGACAGCGTTTAAGCATTTGGGAGTCAATAGTTTCAGGATCGAGTTTTGGACGAAACGAATATAGAGGAATGTGGCCATTTTTATCTAGAAAACTTGAATAGGACCCACCCTTCCTCACCATGTATTCGAGACTGGCCCAAAATGAGATATGCCTTAAAGCGGTGTGGCATGTCGCGTACTGTATTTTTGTGACGCATTTCTGCTGAGAAAACGAACGCACCACCATTAAGTTTGTGGCGTGTTACCTGACCTCCAGTCGGAAAAGGATTGACGGAACCAGCGCACCCGAAAAAGCTTTTACTGAACGCACATGCTCGTTTGTTTTGCAATTGCACGTATTTACGTACGTACGTGCCTCTCAACAGGATCGAAAAAAATCTAAAGGTCATCAGTCGGGCGCTCCTGGTCGACATGCCTATGGTGAGCACCAGCACGCCACCAGAGGTTCAGTTTTCATGGGCACCAGTATGACATGTAGGAGGCGCCTGTGTACCTGGGGTATTCGCGGTGCGGGTCAAAACTCACGGATCGGGTCCCGACGTGTGAGATTTTGACGACTTCCTGTTCCGACCCGACCCGTAAGATGTTGAAGACCGCCTGACCCGCGGGCCATGGTCCGTGAGCAGCCGTGGTGTTTGCTGCGTCCGCCGGGATCAATCGGGCTCCAGGGTTCAACATATTTTCATGTTTTCGTGCTTTGCTGTGCTGCCGCTTATGCTCTAATGTACCAAAGTAGTTATATATAGGTAGGACACAACCAAGAATGGTTTTGCACAGGCCGTACCTTTGCGCCCCGTTTGCAGGCCAACTGATGGATAGATAGTGAATTCGTTGCCCTACGAAAACTGTCAGATTTTGTGGACCACGCTGAAGTCTAAGGCCTACACACCCCGTATAGCACACGCGATCAAAGTATCACACCGAACTGGTCATAGATGGGTTTGAAGGAAACTTTCGATTTCATACGTATTTGAGGTGTGTGTGTGTTTTTTCTTCTAATAATGTAGTACAGTATGATATTACAAGCCCACGGTAAAGTAGCTGGGCGTTACGACGATTCCGTGCCTGCTGATCAACCAAGCGCTAGAGTTAAATGCTGTTGCAAAGGTACATTTAATATAATACCGAGAGTGTTTTGTTTCGGATGGTGTGCATGGTCTTACCGAATCGCAAAAAAACAAACTCGTGAACATCAGGACCGGGCCGTCACCCTCGAGGATTTCGTTACGATGCAAGAACAAAGCGTCAGAAACGTCACCGACCAGCTGGTGGAGAGAAACAAGGAGGTAAAAATGAACGATCAAAGGACAGTCAATGTTTTCCGTATCCCCCTAAACAAGTTGATCATGTAGAGTAGCAGTCACTTGAAGGCTGACCAAACCGGCACCATGGGAGCATTAGTGCTGACACTGAAATAGGTGTTCTGCTTCCAAGGAAATATTGGCTGATGTAGGATTGAGAGATAGCTACGTCGATCTTCTTTTTTTTGTCTCGTGCGCCTCGTGTTGGTGTTGGCAGGGTACAAAGTTAAAAATCGTAAAAACTTGAAGCACACAAAACGGTTGTCGGGCATTCGGCGCCAAGGATTCCCGGAAGTTCGCACGGAGATAGAGCCATGCGCAACAATGCTACTTGGTAGCCACACATTGCGTAGGAACGCTTCGCACTCAAAGGATGTGTTTCGGCTCCGTCGTCGATGTTGGCAAACACGGTTACGTAGGAACGCTTGCCAAACCAAAGTACCACTATGTCCCCAAATACAATGAACGATTGTATTAACTATGAATGTATAAACGTTCATTAGAATTCCGTACCGAGTGGTGTATGTTTTCGGCTCCGCGGACGGTTCGCGGGCGAAGTTTGGGGGAATTTGTCAGGCAAAGAATATGTGGTCGGTGTGGATCAAATCGCGCGCTAACCGTAACCCCTCTCGTGCTACACCCAGGTTCTTAGATACAAACTATTTAGAACTAGCGCAGAATATATATATATATATATATATATATATATATATATATATATATATATATATATGATATATTTCTGTGGTACATGGGTTGTCGAGTAGCCGAACACCTCTGCACTTTTTTGTAGAGTGGGTACCACTTGCGTTGCCCGACCAACTTTACCGGGATTTACTCGTCGTTGCTTACCCTCGTTGACCTTGACGAGTAGGACCGATTTGTTTGCAACGTCGTATGTAGAGTGCGTACGAAGCGCGTTTCCCGACCCAAATTTCCAGGGATGTACTCGTCCCAGCTTTCAGCTGGTTGTCACACCGCTAAAAACACGCCTCCTAACATCGACGTGCCCCTCACGTGCCATGACCTCCCTAGGTGGAGATAGCCGTGGAGGACATTATCTACGTTGCGGGAGGCAAGGCAGGGGTAGCAGGGGCTTCCGCGGAGGTGGTGGAGGTTGATCCGGGCGAGGAGCTGCGGAGGCACTACAACGGCCTCATGTACAGGGCTGTCCTATCGTGCACCAAGACCAGCCTTAACGTCATCAAAGCGAGGGCGTGTGCGAAGGTAATTTTGGGCACGTCTTAGTGTGTGCGACTGATGCAAGGCGTAGTTTCTCAAACATGCAGTTGCTTAGTTGCCAGCAGTCGTATTTCATGACAGCTCGCACGTAGTTTTTTTTGTTTTTTGTTTTTTTGTTTCGTCGGGCCTTTTGTTGAAGAGTGTAATACCATCAAGCATCCTTACCATGCGAATGCATAGAAGGCCAGCATACCGCCCCCGGCGTGTCGCAGCAAGTCACAGCGTTGCCATAAAAAAAATGGAGTGTTCCTACTGCTGTATTCGTGGTACATGTTGTGATGGGGAACATATAGTAGTATTACGGGGGACCATAGTACATAGGACCAGATATGACGGGGGGTGCACGGCTTTTGGGTCCATAGTGGGTTGATTACTACGTTTTACTATGGCCCCACGAAATAGATACCGGGTGTCTACTGTATGTACCACTCTGAACGGAAACATAAGGGCCGTCGGAGTGTAAATATGCCCAGAGTGTGTACTGTAGGGACAGAAGGGAAGTTGCTGTGGGAAAAGATGGACGCCAGATGACACAGAAACTCTGTCATGCCTCTTTTAAAATATGAAAGTATTTTGTGAGTGGTCAAAAGTTTAAATCATGGTGGACATTATCGAATGGCAAACGCGATAAGAAATACGTAAAACATATTCTACACCCGCGTCTCTTCCCCTCCAACTGCCGGCGGCATCCTCCCGCTCGCTGTGTCATGCTTTGTTTTTTCTTGAATCAGAGGGGAAGTTCTCCCGGAAAGAAGACGCCGTTTTTCGAGCTAGACGTGCAGCTTAGCGTCCCTAGCGTTCGCCTTAGCCCCAGCTTGGAAGACGTGCAGCGGAGCGTTAACGCAGCGGCGGCAAGCGTTCTCGGGTGAGATGAAAAGCCGACCGTATGATCCCCTAAGCGGTTGCGTGTGCTTGTATGTTCTTCACTTTAAACCGGTACCTCTATATGCTCGTCGACACCTAGCACACCCAGTGTCCGTGCTGATTTTTTGTCCAAGAGAGATGCAAGCTCTGTGGTCCCAAGCACAATATGCTCTCTTCGTTCCTGGCGTTCTTTGTTTTCGCGTATTTATACAACAGATCTGTTATAGTACAGAGTGCTACGCACTGTGCAGCATGTGGAGATAAATGACCCCAAAATAACCCTTCACGTCATCGGCCTCCGAGCATCGTAAATCAAGGGATCTCGTAAAGGTGTGACTGGCGGAAAGCCGTCTAGACTGAAAGTACTAGTTTTTGTGTTGGAGGTGACTGACGGATAGCCGTCTAGACGTAACATACTAGTGTTAGTGTGGGATTCCCTAAATATGCGACCGATGGACGGCCGTCTAGACGTAATACACTATTTTTAGTGTAGCATACCCTAAATGCGAGACTGACGGACAGCCGTCTAGACGTAACATACGAATTGTACGACCTTGTAAATTTCATGACTAACGACGCCCGAACCTGCCGTCTCCTGACATCTCTGCTGGACTTCGACCGCCAACCAACAACACAAGGTGTGCAAAGCGACTAAATGACTGGGGCGAGGCCGACGTCCCCGAGTCGGCTAGATTCAGCTTTTTCGAGGCACTTGGATGCGATCTGGAGATCATCAAGAATGTGCTGCTCCTCACGGGGGCGCTGTACGCCACCACCACGCAGGTGGGTCAATGTGACGCAACTGCGAGCGGTATGCACACGTGGGTGCTATGGGTGTCATGGAGTACCTATGCTCGCCAGAAAAAGTGAGGGTTGTGACACCGTCGTGGCTTTTGAGAAGTAGTGTAAGGTGGGTGGCAGCTGTGTCTCCATCTTTCGAGCACTTTATTCTTGAAACATGTTGCCGGTGTTTATGTTTGTATCGTGTTCGCAACCCAACAACGTGTAGCATGGGCTTCAACTTTGATCACCCAAGAACATTCCCAGAAAGAAGAAAATAAACAAAACGTTGTCAAGGGTGTGAAGGCCCCCAGCTCCTTGTTGTCTGACCCACCCCGTCACACATCGATCGCAAGGTGATTGGGGAAGGAGCGGTACACTCTCGTAGTGCGCAACGAGTTTTCACGGCATGCGCGGGTGTATTTTATGCGCCACAAGTCGGTTATTTACTCTCTCCCGTGTAAGTCAAGTGCACATGTCCTGCGCGCGTTCGCGGATGTTTCGCCTGTGCTTGGCCACAAGGTTCATGAGTACTTGCTACGGTTCCGCAAGTACGACTGGCTCTGGAAGGATGACAAAGATGTCCAGTACAAACAGTTCGTCGCGTCCAACCCGGCCATCAGCGACTACGAGGTGAGACATCGCATAATGAGTCGCAGGGAAGACGTTGTCATCCATTTCCGTATGTATGCCGTCGCTATGACGCGACACCAGCAAATCAAAGTTGTCACGGAATCATTGTACGGAAAGCAGTATCAGCTCTCCGCAAGCGCATAGTCGTGACATGAAACAACTAAGACGGGGGACCATAGTTAATAGGGCCGAATATTTTTAGTAAAAATGGTTAAATATATAGGTTTTTATGTATACCATAGGTCCTATTAACTATGGTCCCCCGTAATATATACCGGTGGACGATTTATTAAAAAAATGTCAAGAGCTTGGGTGTCTGGTCATGATGGCCTTCACGTTGTGGCACTCCGAGACTAGCGACCGAACATTGGCTGATATCTTCGGTGCTATCAGCCGTCTACGAGCGGCGTGAGCGCCGAGAAGTACGGTTAAGGTCACGTCGCTCCCTGCCCGTGCCGTAGGACTCCTTTCATTGTAACCCGGACACCGATCTGTGTAATTTTCCCCTCTCGATCTTCAAGGAGTTTTCGGTGCTGTACTCGTCACTTTTTCCCGTCTTTTTTTTCCCCCGTCTGACGTCCCACGAGGGTTCATTAACGAACCCTTCCTTTCTACTCTCAGCCGCGGCTCGCAGGCATGTCACCATACCTTGCGGCAGGTGGCGAACTAATCGTTTCGTGTCGTGGGTCTGAAGAAAGGGGAATACATTGCTTTGGACCCCTTGCCTCAACGTCTCATTCACCTAGTGTTTTTTGTCCCTTCGAGCCTTTACCTTCTTTGGGCCTCCCTCTACTCAATACGTCATTCTCCCAGTGCCTTTGTCCCTCCAAAACTCGAACCTCCGTTCAATTTTCCTTCAAAAAGGCCGAGCTCGCTAAGTTTATGGACATCGAGAGCGAGATCGACGCGATCCCCACCTTTCACAGCATCGGGCCTCTCAGCTTGAACACCGCCAACCTGAAGCTGCAGCTTAGCAGCGAGTCTCGACAGTGGAAGATACAATACTCCAACAAGGTGAACAAACGCCCAAGGAAGGCTTGTCTTGTCATTAACCCTGCTCCAGCATCCAGCTTCCTCGGCTTCGCGAACACAGGTGGTCGGGACCCCCCCCCCCCCCCCCTGCACAATGCGGGTGAAAAATAAATCCTTGTAGAGATGTTGAGCAATGTAGCAAACACCACAAGGGGTCGACAGCCTGTCAATTCGGTACGCCTAATGGTGTGCTACGGCAGATATTGAAGGTGTCCACTAGGGCTTCTTTACCCCCATATTGTGCAAGGGGGGGGGTCCTGGCCACCCGTGGAGCGTGGATGCTTCGTCAATTTCCATCGAATGTTGGAGCCCCACCTGCTTTCGTTGTGGTGGGGTGGGGTTCGTCGGTGGTCGGGTAGCGTTCTTGAAGGTTTTGGCGACACCGAAGTCCCACGAAGATAAGACTGTTTCCCGCGTAAAAATGGGATCTAAATCAGATAGATCTGTGTCGTGGTCTCAATCCCCAAAGGTTACTGCCGCGACGAGTTGCTTAGCGCGGAGGTGTGATGTATCCCGAGCGAGACTTTCTTGTATCGGGGCAGGAGGCCTCATCCATTCCAATAGTTGCATTAAATTGTCGGAGGCGGAGACAAATGATACAACGTTAAAACTGTCATGATTCATCCCACAAGGTGCACCACCAAGCGCGAGATAGCATGACGGCTCTCATGGACTACATCCGGGTGACGACGACACGCCTGAACGTGGAAGTGGACGGGCTCGATTCGCTCCGATACGTCATGAACGTCTTGAAAGAGGTGCTCAAATGTTTTGTTTTCCTTTTCATGTCCGTTGAAAGCCATCACATAGCAACTGATCTTCTGGTTTGTTGTCACTGATCGACGATACTGCTTGTACGTCACAAACGTCTTGGAAGAAGTGCTTACAACTGTTTCGATTTTGGTTGAAAGACATCACATCACAACCGCTTTCTACCCTTTTGTTTCTCGTTCCACTGATTTAGCAATAAGCCATGAGCGTCTTGAAAGAGGTGTTCCCGTCTTGAAAGAGGTGCTCCAATAGCCAGGATTTTTGTTCTCGTTCATGTCATAGTCCTCGCACGCGGTTTCATTGTTTTTTTGTTTAATTCCATTCGGTCTGTATGCTGGAGAAGCACACACACGTGGTCTAACTAGGTCACCGAAAACAGCGCCTGGCCGGAAGCGTGTTTTCAAGCGTGCCCGCGTTTGTTTGTATGGTTTTTGGTAGGTTCGTGAACGCGAATCCAGCATCGAGATGGAGATCACGCCCATACTTGATATGTACCAGATGCTGGAGCACTATCTCCCCGGGGGGCTCGTCGGAAAGGTAGGCTATAATACTCTACAGCAGTGGCTACTCTCGGAATTGGGTTTAACCTCGGTAAGATGTTTTTTTTTTCAGGACGAAGTTCCTTGGAGACGCGATCTCGTGCTACGGATCAACAAGAATATGTAACCTTATTCAAGACAGGTTCATAACTACAGTAGTTGACTTCAACACTGCAGTTAACTCTTAGGTAATTCCATGCCCGAGGGAGACCGAAGGAATCTATTGAATCTACACTATTTCAAGGCCATTACTTACGTTTCTACCTGCGGGCGACGTGGGTGGAGTGGTTTGTTTTGTTTATTCAAATGTGTGTGTGAAGGGGGGTATGGATGAAATCAACTTGATAAAGTCTTGCTATTAATATTAGTATGGATTAAGAGGCGATACGGCCTATAAAACGATATATCAATCAAATCAACCTGTCTCTGTAACATACATACAGGGTGTGGGTGAAATTCGGTAATTCATTACTTGAGTTATAGTGTGTTTTAATGAATGAGACAATATATGGCCCATGCTCCAGCAAAACAGCCTTGTGCAGGCCGCACGATCTAGAGCCGCGCCCAGATGTACGGCCTGTTTTGTTCGGGATATCTTGCATCTAGCAAGGCACCAACGCATATCCGCGCATAACTCTACACCGGCAACATCCTGGAGGCGTGCATGTCATGGAGCAAGGCCATCGGTTTGGCCAAAACAAAGCTGATGCTTGTTGCTGTGACAATGGAAGGAAAACCGGGTGTCGCTTTCATGCAAACGTTTCTGTAGGCTCTAACGTTAGGACTGGATGCGAAGCTCTGGTGTAAAACACGTACATAGCTCCAAGGAGTTGCCTGATCGCCCGCGAACCGTGCACCTCACCCCACAGGAGGAGATTGATCAGAAAAGCGTTATCAGGCTGACTTGGAGAAAACTTCTTGAGGTTTGCGAGAGGGTGACAGACATGCTGCAAAGCGTTCAGGGCAAGTACAAGAGGCAGCTGATCAGAAACGTCAAGGTAAGGGCGGGCACAATTTTTTGTTTATGCTTAAGACGCGGTCTCCTCGCAGCTTGGGATTTGGACGAGTTGGCTTGTCGCTCCCCAAATCCACGCGACGATTGTGTTCAGAGCGGCCGACCGCGTGCCATGCCCCGCTGTATCGATCGATTCGGTGGTTCCTGCAACCGATTCGACAGAGCTGAGCATTCGCTAACTGTTCTTGTTGTATTCTTCTATGCCTTTCGCCGACCGTTTTGAGTAAAAGCGTTGGATCAAAGGAGGCTCCCTGCCTCAGTCAGTGGTCCAACGATCGGCAATTTTCCTCGTACCGAGGTTAACCCAGCGCCGCGATAAGTGCTCCCTGCACCCCCTGTTCGCGAAGAAAGTGGCACACACGCATTGTGCGCCCTATTCTGACAAAAATCACGTCCAGCGAGGCCAAGCCTCCTTTCGAGAGGACCGCACTGCCCCTTCTCCCCATCGATGCACGCCCGGGTAGGGGTTTGCACCTAATTTTTTATGCTCCCTGTCACCCATATCGTCTAGTCCATTTGCGCTCTTGTTCAACGTGTGTGTTCGGTAGGAGTTGAAGGAGGATGTCCGGAAATTTCGAAGAGAGTGGGAGGCTTCCGGTCCGATGGTCCAAGGAATTTCGCCCCTAGAGGCGGTAGAACGATTGCGGAGGTTCAAAGAAGAGATGCAGCTGCGGGAGAGGAAGGTGTGTTTTTGTTTTTGTTCATGATAGGGCTGCACGAGAGCCGTTGCTCCCGGTGTCATCCATAATACAGCTTGTATCGCGATGTGGAAGGCTCTTTGAACGCATGCACCGCAAAAGTTTGTTTGGTATTTTTTCCCCCTCATGCTGCAAGAATTTCGCTGCGTTGATGATGCTGTCTGGCCTAGAGCGCGAGAGTGGTTTTAGCCACGCCACTCGAACGGCATTTGACTTGAAGCTTGAACGATTTCTACGAAAATAGACTTCCTTGGGTCTATGACAAGGCGCGAGAGCCTTACCGTGCCACTTTGAAGAACTTTCGCTCTGAAACAAATTTGGTTTCCCAACGATACTGAATTGTTCTTTTGTCGAGGATCCGCGCCAGTCAGAAATGTAGAGACCAACCAGGAAATACGCATCTGTGCAGCTCTCGTGCGATCTATTTCCATCGCATTTCACGCTACGAAGTGCGCCATTGTTTAGCCCCCCGTACAATAGATGTCTCCACATCTTGAGTAACCAAAGGCCCCAATGTGTCAAACGGAATGTATAGCTCTTGAGTCACCAATGACCTAATATGCCAAGCGGAAGGTATAACTCGTGAGTCACCAAAGGCCTTAACGTGTCAAACGGAAGGTGTAACTCCTGCACCAATGCGTCAAACCGGATGTATAGCTTCTGAGTCAATAAAGGCCCCAATGTATCGAGCCCAAGGTGCAGCTCTTCGACTTAGCAAAGGTCCCATTGTGTCAACCCGAGATAATAGCTCTTGAGTCACCAAAGGCCCCAATGTAACGAACCCAAGGTACATACCTTTGAGTTCTCAAAGGCGCCAACGTGTCAACCCAGAAGTATGGACCTGCCAGTAGGATGCATGTAGAACCGAAGAGTATAGTGAGTCAGCGAATGCCCCAATATATCAACTCGGAACTATGGATACGGCAGTATGATGGCAGCGCCGTGTCGAAGCGAAATATATTTCCCACAGTAAGTCACCAAAGGCACCAATGTATCAACCCGGAAGTATGGATATAGCAGTACGATGGATGGCAGAGCTGTGTCGAAGCGAAGGTACATATCTGGGGTCATCAAAGGCACCATCGTGGTATCAACCCGGAAGTCTGGATACTGCAGTATGATGAACGCGAGCGGTGTGATCAATCCAGCGATTTTGGACACGCCGTCTGCATGCACAGGCTGAGATGTACACTGCAGGGGAGGAGCTGTTCGCGTTGAAGAACACGCAGCATCCGGAGCTGGTCAAGACCAAGAAGGAGACGTGTTTGTTGGACCAGCTGTACGGCCTGTACATGGACGTGGTCCACACGCTTGAGAGGTGGGGGGAGGGTTATAGGGCGTCGGGTAGTTCAACCATTTCACACCTCGGACAGATCACGATCTACCGTAGACCATCTGTGTCCTAACTTGCCGTTGTCAGCATCGTATCTGTACAATACCCAGAAAACTTGTCGTAGATCATGCAGATTGTACGGGTCTCACCCGGCGACATGAGCTAAATCATACCTGGTACGGATCATACAGATCATACAGATCGGGAATATATATCTATCTGGCCTGAAAGATCTAGATCATGGAGTGAGAATCGATGATCTGTCCAAGGTGCGAACCATTTCCGAGTGCTTGGGCGTTCCACATACCGCTTCACACGCTGACCTCGTATTCCGTCCTGGGATAATGTCGAATTGAAGGGGGGTGTCTGATAGACCACCAATGCTATAGGGCAGCCTACAGGCAGTGATCACAACTGCATATGTATGGTGAGTAAGGACCTGATTTTATAGTCACATCGTGGGTTTTGCTTTGTACTACTGTAGGTATGTGTATGTGTTACTAGCCCCCCCCCCTAATAGGGGCGCATGCTGCGAGGTGTGCATCATCTGTGAATTTCTGAGAAGTATCTGAGGCTCCTCACTTGAGGAACTAGCTCTATATCCCACCCAAAAGAGCTGGCTTTAATAAAGGAAATCACCTTTAATCCCACGAGAACACTCCCATGGCCAATAAGGTCTTTGCAACGAAAACGGTCGTAATGCCCGAAGGCGATTGGTACAGCTAGTTTCTCAGATGAGAAGGCCCAAAAATCAGAAAAATTGCCTTGCAAGGCAAAAAATGGTGATATATACCTGGTATATATGTATATATACCAAGTTAGTGCTCCTATCGTAGAACGCGTCTGTCTAAGGATCTCTGCTAGTACGGAGGAGCACGGCGCCCCTTACTTGCTTGTTTTTTTTTTTGTAATAGTTTACGCCCTCTTCACCGGCCATTGTGGAGTAGTAGGTATTGTGTTTAGATTGGGCCTGCTGCTGGCCCAGTCGGCGGTCCTGCCTGCCCCCGCCTGGATAGATCATCCCCGCGCTTAGCTCAGACTTTAGCGCGGTTAAGCGGTCGCTTGCTACGGTAGAGGTGGTAGCACCTCAATGTTTGTATTAATATAGATATGCACTATATAGGCATATACCTGGTATATGAGGCTCCTCACTTGAGGAGCTTTGAACCCTACCCCAGCAAAACCGAATTCGACAACAAGGGCAAGCTACTTACTATGCCCGACACACAACCCCACAGGGGGGGGGGGTTGTATCGAATATCTTGTTGTAAATGCATTTCGGTACTCGAGCAATGCCATCTTATACGGGTGGTGCCATATCCTCGCATGAGGTGCTCGGTAACCCGCCCCCCCCTCCCGAAACTTGACTTCGGAGAAGTTTTGCTCACGCGCAACCCGATCAATATTTCGGTTCCCACTCGGCAACACCATCTAGACCATGCACATCATACGGCTCTCACCCTGCAACATGAGCTATACTAAGAAACATGCAGATCATGTAGATAATGTAGATAATGTAGATCATGCAGGTCCTACAGATATCACAGGTCATACAGATCATACAGATCATACAGGTCACATATACCATACTTATCATACACATCACACGGATCATACAGATCACACAGATCATACATATCACACAGATCATGCAGATCGCACAAATTATACAGATCACACAGATCATACAGATCATACAGATCACACAGATCACACAAATCAAGCAGATTATAGATTTGTTTTTCAAGTATCGTATGAACCCGTAGTTACGCAGTTAAGGAGCTCAACCGGCCAGAAAATACTTGAAACCTAAAGGTGCATCGCCAACCCTCACCGGGGGATGAGTTGACTGCGAAAGTTGCTGGGTTAGTTCCGCACTCGAGGAGCGCTTCGTCAGTGAGAAATGGTTGGGCTCGAAAGTGCACAACCCTCTAATGGTAGCCCCAGCACCTACCGTAGCACGGCTCTGGACATTACCCGGTGTGATAAATTGCTACAGTAAGGGTATCCCCTCTCCCCTGTTGCGGCGTTATGAATTGTAGCGAGTGTCTCCTCATCATACGTGCCTAGCAAGCGTTATCGCCTGTCTGGATGATGATGATGGTGACCTCGCCTTTTCTTCGTTCAGAAGGCATCTGGCGAGCACTGCCTGCAACCTTCACCATGTGCAAAAACAAAACCGACCTCTCGCTATCTCCAAGTAACCCCCCCCCCCCCGAAACAAAGCGTGGGATGCAAGCTCTAAAGCGGGTCTAAACTTGCATAAGTATACCACTTGGGCGAAATATTCAATCTCCGTTTTATACTAATATCAGAGTCCAAACGGGGATTGTACCACCCGGAAGTAGTATTCATGGTTTCATGTGCCCAGATCATTTACAGATAAACTAACCGCGCGCTGAGTATACGATACGCCGGCTGAGCGTCCACTCAGTGCGTGGGGACGTGCCGGGTGAGGGAGGGCAACGGGACTGGTGCAGAAGGCATAGTCCAATCAAATACTTGCATTATTAGACGATCCTCGGTAAAGAGACATAATACAATAATAGGAATGTACTCCCCCGTTTTTTATTAATAACAGAGTTGTATTCGCGGTCAGGATAGCAAGGTCGGAATTGGGCTTTATGATCAATAACAGGTGCGTCGCCCGAAGACATTGCGCCCGCGTTTCGGCTTTTCCTCGTGTTTTTCGTCGTCCGTACTGCGGTATGGGCGGCATTGCGGAAAGGTCAGAATTCAAGCCACGGTGTTCAGAGTTTTGCTGCTTTTTCGCGTGCACGGAATATGTTCGGGGGGAGGGCTTGAATTTTCAATGGGGAGGATTATTGCCCGATGGCCAGTCACGCGATCATCCTGCACTGAACCATGTATATAACATTATGACCGGGACAGGTACCGGGAGGTCTTGTGGACATCGGCTGAAGACGAACTCGCCGTGATGTCGGAGATGGTGGCATCGTTTGACTCGCGCTGCAGAAAGATGCCTAAAAAGCTGAGGGAGTGGGAGGCCTTCCAGGTGACTTTTCCCCGCCGTCGTCCTTCGCCGTTGTATCTGTCGCTTTGCTTCGAGAGGAAGTGCGAAGCGTCTCTTCGTAAGGATTGCCGCTTGCTGGTGGCCCACCCGAACGTCTGAGTAAAAGGTGTTTGCGTCGGGGTAGAGGCGTGTTGCATGAGTGAACACGGGAGCAAAGTCGCTGTCATCTTGGGGTCAGGCAGGTTATGATAGGCTAATGTTAAGGGTAAGAAACGTTTCTCAGCTTTGTGGTCATCAGGGGACACCCTTGGGAACATCCCCGGGTATCATACGTGGAGGGATTATGCGGATAATATAACACATAGGACATCTTGAGCACATCCCCGGATATTTTGGGCGGATATCAATTCTGCGGATAATATAACGCATGCAGATTACCAGGGACATATTGAGTACACCCCCGGGTATCATAGGTGGATATAGACCATGTTGGTGATATCACGGTTGCGACGTACCGGAGATATCTTGTATACACCCCTGAGTTTCGTCCCTGACATGAAGATCTCTGTACCCCACTCAAAACCCGGTGTTGAGATGATTGTTCAGAACGCGCGTCGATAAACACAACCCCATGGGCTAGTCGTAGGCAACTTTATTGAACGGCAACACACGAACGGCACCGCAGAGCTATTGGGCAGTACCTCAGGGTGGTATTAATAGGTTAAGAGCCCTGACAGCCAAAAATGTGTTGCGCCCAAAGCAGTATACCCCCCTACCGTAGCATGCGTGGCCCATTGCCCCCTTTTGGTATCACCGGTTGGCGTGTAGAAACCCACTACTACCTCGACGTACTGCTGTACACATCTAGAAAGCCAGCCCCCAAGACAAATGTATCCCAACGAGAAGAGCGGCAAAAGCTGCAGGGGCGTGATATCTAAATGTATACCACTTAGTCAGTAGTATAAACGCAACGTCACTGGGAATACAGTCTAGGGATAACTGAGGGTTAAACTATGCTTATCCATGTAAAAAATAAGGGCCTTTGTATATTATTATTCAATCCGAACGATCCGTATATTTGGGGACAGAGTGGCAGGGTTCTGAAAGGGTGAAACGTTTATTTTTTTCCAAGTTGAGGAGACGGGGAAGCTATTGATTTGCCCTTGTTGTAAAGAACGAAAACCTTGTTGCATGCCGTCAACGGGCCGAGCTTGCTGTTGGTAGCGAACCTTGGGCGGACATGCGTGAACCAAAGCCCCTACGTGTTCTATGTTGACGAGATTTTATTCGTATCCTTGTGAGTCTGCTCTTGTTTGTAGTAACACAGCCATATTGCAATTGTTTTGGTAATCGCCACGTGTGCCGGACGGGATTCCAATCCACACCCACACACAGGTGCTGCTGAGCAAAATCACGGACTTCCAGGAAATTCTCCCTCTCATCGAAAACCTTCGAAAACCGAGCATCAAGCCTCGCCATTGGCAGGAAGTGATGACCATCACCAAGACCACCTTTCCGTACGAGAGCGAAACATTCAGCCTGGCCCATATTATGGACAGTCCCATCTTGAAATTCAAAGACGATGTGGAGGAGGTGAGTGCGGGGGGCATGATCGAGGGTATATCATTACTCTCCGATTAAGTACCAATACCTCCGGCCGCAGCTTGTCAACTATCAGATATTTTATAGTTGGTAGTTGGTACGTATTCATTTCGTCTGAGCAAGTATCTGAATCGACAACGGCCTGGGCTTTGTGGCTATGCGACTTCGTAGGGGAGAGGCGCTTATCGTCGTTCCAGAACCAATTTTTGAAAATTGAGCCGGGGGGCGTTATTGCTGTTTTGTCATGGCTTCGATTAGAATTGGCGCCCCTCTCCCGCTCAGGCGTGGCCTGCAGACAGGCAAGCGAAAAAGCCGAGGAAATCACTCCCAAGGGTTGTAAAAAAATGACCTTGTGTTTGGAACATCCGTTGCGCGAAATCGACGAAAAACGTACGATACGCATGACTCGAATCCACTTGACGTTGAAGCGATTGAAGCAGTTTTTTATGACGCGGACAGGTGTGCGACACAGGTGGTTAGGTCTCAGGTACATGATATACCTGAAATGCTCGCAGTCGTGTGTGTTTTTTGTTTCGTTTTGGTTTCATCAGTCATTCTTGGTTTCCATCTCTCAACTCGTGGGAGGTTGCTTCTACCCTGCGGATACATAGAGAGCTATATTATGGACCAAGGTAGAGATTTGTTGTTGTTATTGTTCATATCACATTAACCCATCGCCAAAAACATTGTCCATGGTTACAGGACTTGATCCCCTAGCTCTGGAGATGGCCGATCGATGTAGAGGTAAAAAATATGTGGTCTTCTTGTTACTCGCTAAGAAAGCGCCACCTCTCTGCGCTAACCATTTCGTATAAAATAAAATGCCCAGATATGTGAGGGAGCGGACAAACAATTGACCATTGCCGACAAGCTCAACGATATGACGGACCAGTGGGACCGCGCCTCATTCGAGTTCACATCGTGGAAAAACAGAGGAGTGCCCGTCCTTAAGGTGAGGCCTCGAATTTACAACCAAAACCACAGGAACGATCCTAGGTATTATATATTTGCCCGTCGTCTATTTACGGGGGACCATGTATAGTAATGAGGACCAAATACGGACTGCATGCACATAGAGGGGATATATGGTTTTTGGGTCAATTTTGGGTTCTGATGACTGCAGTCCCCTCCACTAGCGGGAGCGCGCAGCAGCACAACTACGAATACCATGCTACCTTATTCCCGCTTGCGTGCATACATCCCCGACCTCGCCACCAGGCCGGGGTTTTTTCTTTGTGTGCGCGTGATCGATGCGGTAATCGTCACTTGTTTTCGACGCGTTTTCCCCTATAAGGCATGACTTTCAAGTGCCCGGGCTCCATCATTCGGTGTGTATGACCGATGATGTAGTCGTCACTTGTTTTCGACACGTTTTCACCTTGGAGGCGTGCCTTGAAGCCCCTAACAGGGTTCACACTATAGCATGACAAACGGTTGGGGCGAACGCGTGACACAGTGCCACTTCTGGATGGAAATACAAGCTGGGGCGCTTGCCTATTATTCGAGATTCGGTCTCATTGGCTTAGGGTCAGGGTAAGGGTTGCTCTGATTGGCCGAGTTAAGCTTACAGTAGGTCTAGGTCTAGTGTTAGTTCTATTCGTCTCGCACACAGAATGTGTGAACCATTTTCTCGAGTAAGTGGCAAGCTACCGTCAATGTAAGAGGGCCGTTTTTTAGTTTTCTTAGGGATACCTAAAAACTGTCCTGATGTTTCCGAACAGGTTGGATTCTGCTACCTGGTACGTACCAAGCGCACAAAAAGCGCGCATACAAATACACTCCCGAAAATGGAAGGATCGTTTTTTCAATTTTCAATTTTGAATATCCAAACGGTCCTTACACTTTCCGGGTAAAGTGGTGCTGTCTAGCATGTATCTGGTAGCTATTATGGTACATGTGATGTCGGTACGGGCAGCGTTTTTGACGTGAGGTAGCGAGCGCGAGAGGCAGCACCGACCCCAATGGGCCATGGGAACTGAGGTGAACATCCTAACAGGGCGGGTGGTTCCTGGTGTAGACCCCGGGTGTGAGTCACGACGAAAGAAGGGCAAGGGTTTGACAGAGCCAAGGGCTAAAGGAATCACACACGCAGAAAACATGTAGAGCAGTGCGGGCTGTCAAAAGGCGCAGGTATACCTGTAAATGGCTCGAAAGGCATAAGTATATCTATTTTTGGCTTTTGCACAAAATAAATTACGTAAGCAGTGCAGGATGTCAAGTGTGGTTTCCTGTGCATATGGCGGTACAGCTTGCACTGCACTACTGTTTAGCAGCGCGTGGAAACAAAAGCAGTACGCTCGAACCGTGTTTTTTACCTTGTAGTTGTGTGGATGTGCGCGACCAAAAAGACTCGGCTACCGATCTCCGATTTTTTGTGGTATTTTATTTTCCACCCGAAAATGTGCAGATAGCATGAGCCTTAATTAACGTGGGTCACTCCGAAATACTCCCGAAAGATGAAAAAACCAAGGGAAAACCAAGAAGAAGAAAACAAAAAGTGGTGTGTCTTGTAGTGGTCAGGTATCTGTCTCCTCTTCCGATTGTATCTTACCGTGGTTGTCATTAGAGTCCCCGGCAGCAACGACAGAGCACTAAAAACAAAAGGGCGCAGCCCATGCGCGCCGCCAACGATCTCGCCCTTAATGGGCGGAGAGTTCGCTTGTGCGTAGAAAACAAATAGCACGTTCCACAACGCCATTCGCACCACTGTCACGTATTCCATGAAAAATCTCGCTGACACCGGCTTATTCTTTTATTTGCGTCATTTACGATGGTGAGATGTAAACATCCTCCTCCACTGAAGGACTCATCCAACGGTAGGGGTTGCGTTTTCTGACCGCTTAATAGTACTGCAGTCCCGTTTTGGAGACAAACTACTTCGAATTTGAGTGGGTTGTCCCCAAAACGGGACTGCAGTCCTAAAAGAGTCAAGCTCCTCAAGCGAGCAACTACAGGTATGTATGATATTATCACGGGTTGATATCCCAGGCGTTTGTTTCAAGGCTATATGATACGTAGCGTATGTGAAGGCTGGTCGGGTCAGGTGAGCAACGTTTCTTCGAAGTTGTGCTTCGGGTGAGATCTCGGAGCACCACCCACCCCTACAGAAGTGGCATTTACTTTTTGTATGTCTCACGACGGTCACGTATGTGTCTCCTCTTCCGGTTGGTTGTGTCTTAGGGGTGGTCAAGCATCGGCTTCGTCTCGCTATTGTGTCGTAACCCTTGTAGATTTGCGGTCTCGTTTCAGAGACAATTTTCTTGTGAGTTGAGTGGTTTGCCCCCATAACGAGACTGCAGTACTAACAACCCTAAAACGGTTAACGACGGTCAGATACCGGTCTCCTTTTCAATATGCTTGTTTTTCGCGATTTATCAGGCGTATGGGGGCACGATCGAGGAGCTGGAGGATGCCCAGCTTCAACTGCAAACACTTCTGTCCATGCGGCACGTCACGCCCTTCAGAGATGCGGTCCAGGTGACTTGAGGGGTTACTGAGGTGTGTTGGTTTTGTTGCACTACCCACTGGTCTTACCGAGTCACTTGACTCAGAAGGTGACTCAGTAGGCTACCGGGTAGTGCAACCAAGACAATGTACACTTTCGGATTCGTTGAGTCTCACATTGATCTCTGGTGCACCCCCCTCGACGCGTACTTGGAACCATAGTATTAACCATGCCGCATTGATATCTGGGGCACCCCCCTCGACACGTACTTGGAACCATAGTATGAATAGGCAGAACCCGCGATTGGCCCAAAAAGAGTATATTATCCCTTATGTATGTATGCAAACCACACTTAATTATGATTCCTATGCTTTCCCGTGAACGGAAACTACTACTAGAGATCGGGAACCGATGTGAGAATAACGTGCAGTTTGTTGCCGTAGAGAAAATTCGGCGTTACGCTTCATACTCTTTGACTGAGTACGCAGTGCGTACTGGTAGCTCACTTTGACAGCAGCAACTGGCATTACTTGGTTGATCGCGCTTGTGGGAATCCCAAGTGGATACCGCTCGGAATGGTGCTGGCAGACTGGTAGGAACGCGCAAACAGACAGGGCTGTTGCTTGCAGCTGGACAACGGTCGCTCGCTGGGCCAGGTATCTCGTGTTTTATCGCGATTTCAAGAGCTCATCGCTTCAGTCTGGTGAGAGATAAAAGCACATCGGAGTTGGAGTGCATCATACCATTACCTCCGGTTTCGCTCGTTTTTTTTTAGTCATACATGTATTTTTGGACGAAAGCCCGGAGACTTGTTTTCGTTTATCGAAACACGTTTTCACCTCTCTCTTGAACAGAACAAGCTGACCGAGCTGAGCAACGCGACGGACAACCTTGAGCTGTGGGTGAAGGTACAACTTTTGTGGACGGGTCTCGAATCCGTGTTTATGGGGGGGGACATCGCCAAGCAGATGCCAGTGGAAGCGAAAAAGTTCGCGAAGATCGACAAAGACTGGGCGAAGAACATGCTAAAAGGTGCGGGCGTGCATCCTCACCGCTACTGCTGTATAAACTGCGCGCTGACGCTCGACTACAAGAATAGCAACATAAAAAAGGGGTACGCACCCCCAGGAGGAAGGGAAGACACCCGGAAAACCAGATGGTGATGAAAATGATAAAAAAAAGACATGCACATATCAATGGAGTCTTGCTTGTGAGAGCGGGCAAAAACACGCGAGCGCAGCAGCAGGGTACACATAGTCAAGGCCCCACAAGTACCAATAATATTAATAATAGAAGGGTGACCGGTAAGGGCGGGGGCTGACTGTCTGCAAGTCACCGACTAGTTACTAGTTGGCTAGGTAGGTTATCACCGCTATAGTTACCCCCGGTAATTTTGTGGAGTTCTGTCGTTTTTTGTTGCCGACTGACTGGCGCGTTTGTGGCTCGAGTTATATATTTTAAAATCGAATTACTTATTAACCCTTCGTCGACTACGGTCCCCCTAAACGGACCTGCAGTCCCTAAAATTAAAAGGGGAAAGAGTCAGTTCCTTTGCTTATTTTGCCACCCCAAGTATTGCACGGAAACATAGTAGTCAGGAATAAATTTGGTGGGTAGACACAGACAGGGAGATACATGGTTTTGTTTATTCATGGTGAGTTCTAATTACTACGTATGGCCCCGCCGTAATAGCAAGTCGCTGTGAAGTACAGCCAACGGGTGCCTTGCTCACGCCCCTAATGACGGGCGGTTGTCTGCTCTCACACTTTCCTGAGCGACCCAATCTTGATGCAAGAAAGGTCGCTGACCATTGCAGGCTGGAAGTTTTCGTATAGCCAGTCTACACACCCCACCAGTGCCACACAACACGCGTCACGTGCTTCCCCTGTATTCGGTGTTACTGCGCACTACGAGTACTACTGCCAAATCTACCAAGCGCTACTACTGCTACTACGTATACCCTACAAAAGATACTTTGATCTCCTCGCGGAGGGGTGCGATCGTTGTACATACGTTAGCTCGTTCTCTTCGTCCTAGCGAGGAGAATAGCTGCCAATGCCATACAGAGGCCCTGGAAATATCTGGTCGGGATTTTTTTCCCAGAGAAAACACTGCTGTTCAACTCTTTGGCACCCTATCCACCGTCGAGATAAAACGAGTACCGAGAAACGACCGCACCTCTGCGCGAAATTGAAAGCGCTTTACGGTGTTCGTTTGTTTTTAAACCCATCACGAATACCGTTGCTCGCATGGGATAGCCAAGCGATCCCCCACGAACATTATCTAAATCTTTCACGGCAGATATATATGCATATCATCGCGATCTGTACTACTGTATCTACGTACTGTAGCTCATCGTGCTGCCGGTGTGAGCTGTATCATCTGCATGATCTAAGCACACGTTTTGGGGGTTGGATATGTACCCTGCAGATCCTGCGCAACAATTAATAACGGCAGGTGAGGATCTAGATTATCTATCTGTAGATGATCTATCTGTAGATAATCTATCTGTAGCACACGTTTTCTGGGTTGGAAGCCGTATGACCTGCATGATCTATAGCGCATTTCGTGGGTGGGATATGCGCCAAGTATGCAGGTCCTGTACAAAATCTCACAACGGCAGCTAGGTTTGGATCGATATCTTTTAACAGTAGTTATCCCTCTATAGAGCCGGTTGCCCGCTATAGTGCCTGTGAAAAAGTCGCTTGGCACAGGTGGGATGGCAGGTACCCAGTGCGGCAGTGTGTGGAGTAGTGCCGGTTGCCGCTACAGCAGTGACGGCTTTTTGTTCGCTACATAGAAACTACTACTACTGTATTGGGTTTGCCCCCCGACAATGTGCAGCATGAGCCTCAACGTCGATCATCCATGAAAACATCCCCCAACAACAGAAGAAAACCGTTCTGAAAAGGAAACCAAAACATGAAAAGGAAACCTGAAGTCTCATGTCTCCCCACCGTGGATCATTCAAATGCGTGTATTGGATTGGATGAGGCCCCCTGCGCCGGCAGTGGGGTGCGCGCCTGGTATGCATGCCCCCTCGCACTGAGTGAGCACTTGGCTAGCGTATCATACATTGTCAACGCGGAGTTCGTACCTGTAAATGGTCTGGGTACACAAACCTATGAATACGATACTGCCGGGTGGGTGGGATGGTCTCAAGAATTTCGTTCCCAACTCTGCTCACGAGGTTAGGGAGCGAAAAGAAGGACTCCCCCTCTCCGTGATACGAATCCCAAGATATTTCGATGCAGTCCGCGGTTCCATTATGTGTGCCAAACTGTTGGCCCTCTGATGGGATAGGCATTTTACTACGGTATGCACAAAGTGTTACTCCCTTCTGCAACTATCTACTTCCGGCTCAGCCTCTTTCTGCTTCATGTTGCTGTCCTTGCTCCTTCCTTCTCCTCACTACCACACATTGAAATCACGTTCGTTCGCACGCAGCCGAAGAGATCAAGAAGGTCA
The DNA here is from genome assembly GCA_031213475.1 of Nereocystis luetkeana. Classification (NCBI taxonomy): domain Eukaryota; class Phaeophyceae; order Laminariales; family Laminariaceae; genus Nereocystis; species Nereocystis luetkeana. Next base: position 8,474,584 of record JARUPZ010000016.1, on the reverse strand, counting down.
CCGCCTGCTGCGCCAGCGAGGCCCTGTGCACGACGCTCCCGGTGCTCTTCGTGGAGCTCGAAAAGTGCCAGAAGAGTCTCGAGGGCTACCTGGAGCAGAAGCGCTCGAGGTTCCCACGGTTCTACTTCGTCTCCAACCCGGTACTGCTCCTGGTGCTCAGCCAGGGGTCCGACCCGGTGCAGATGCAGCCGTACTATGAGAAAGTTTTCGACAGCATCAGTCAAGTCGTCCACGACAAAAAGTGAGGATGCGTACAAACAACACAGACCATGCCAGCTACGATAGTGGTGCAGGACGTACGTGGCACGTTTTCGCCAACAAAAAACATCTGACTGACGGGGGAGGCCCCCTTGACCCGTTTCAGATTTTGCACCCTCGTTGTTAGGATACAAACTGCTTGGAATTAGAGCTTTTTTGCAGTGTTAGAAGAAGAGTTAACGAAGAAGATGCTGTAGTACCTAAAATTGCTGTCTTCTACGTATGTATGTACCCTTGTTGTGCTTCTCACATGGCAAGCTCAGTACTTCCCCCTAAAACCGACCTTGAAAAAAAAGGACTTGCAACCTATTGGAGATTCCAATGGGATACGTAGGTATGTAGCTTTGGCTTAGAGTGATAGAAGAGAGACCACTGCGGCATGAGAGACCGCTGCCGTATCAGAGTGTCGTAAAACAGACTACAGCGGCGTGTGTTCTTCACATTAGGCCGTTATTTCTACCTGTCGATGCCCGGCACATCCAGTGCCCGTGCCTATTTTTTATTCTAGAGAGATGCAAGTTCTGTAGTCACAAAACTCAGACACGGAGAAATTACAGCAGTGTAACGCAGGAAGGAAGGTGGGCAATGCAATGCAATGCAATGCCATGCCATCGTACTGGATACAACAAGCACAACACACATACGCCAGCAATATGTACGATACATTGTCGGAGGGTAAACCTGAAATGTAAATCAATAAAAAGCGGCGGTAAGTGGGATTCCAAATATATTGAGTAGTTTCCTCGGTTGAGTATTAATAGGTTAAAAGCCCCGTCGGCAGTAAATGAATGCCTCCCGAAGTACCCCCCTCCTACCGTACTGCATATAGTCATATGACTACCGCCATGCATGATATTGAGTACACCCCCCCTACGGCACTGCAGAGCCATGCTACCGCACTATAGAGGCATGGCTCTGGGGTCGGCTCTATGGGTGACCAATCTAAGTCCAGGAACAGCCTGAACTCCCATTGCATGTGTTACACGACGCGTGCTACCTAATTGTCCCGATACTTTTTCCTCGAGCCCTACTTTGTTTGTCCATCCAATGTATCATCTTTGCCCTTCTTTGCTCTATCCCCGCTGGTCGTAGCTCAAACCCGAGGTCACGTAGCAGGCTCTTGTCCCCCCCCCCTCCCCACCACGGTTCGTGCCTAGCGTTTCTATCTCCAGCTATTTTTTCCCTCGTGCAGTTCAACTTAAAACCGTTTTTTGTGACCAAAGGTGAGTGAAACACGACGGGCAATCCCATGGTCTAGGTACATAGATGTGAAACGACAAAGACTAGTCAAGGCCCTGTTGTGTTCACCGCTTCCCCTCTGCCTTTTTGGGAATATCCCCCCGTTTCTTTTATTACTGAACCTGTCTCTGGTGTGTGTCTTAACGACAGAGAAAAATCGTCGATTGTGAGTATGGTCAACATCTCCGGGTCAGACGAGGAGACCATCCCGTTGTGCAGGGCCGTCAAGGCCACCGGTAACATCGAGGATTGGCTAGGGGCTCTCGAGAAGGGGATGCAGGTGAGCTAGCGCTGCCGTTGCCGTTTCTCCCCGACAGTAAAACGGCACGTAACGGCGGCTTTTGCGCCGCCGCCGCCGCCGCCGCCGCCGAGGTATATAGCACCGCTGCGTTCTACCGCTAAAGAGATCGGAGCTCGAAACGAGAAAAAATCCGTGGTTGGTCGTAAGCGATACTGCTTTAAGCATATGCCGGTGTACAAAACGAAGTGTAAGCTCAGGTATCGTGGGTATGGGGTGAAATTATTTGTGTATGGTGGGGTGGGGGGTGAAAGTAGTAAACAGTTGTCTTGAATTTGTACCAGGTATGGCTTAATTCATTGATTATTTTCACGAGACGGGTATTGAGACGTATTGTCTTCATCTCCTTGGCTTATTCGAAGCGTTCACGTCGATATTGGCCACATCAGTACTGTTGTGGTTGTACACCCGACTTAAAATCCACACACCGGTACTGGGATGTGGAAGCGTGGTGAGCTTGAGCTTTACTTCTGCGCATCCGCCGGAGGAATAAAAACGTACGCACCGTTGAAAGCAACCCACGAGCTCGAAACCCTTCCGGTACGGTACGACACTCCGGGCCGTGCTCGGGATTCTTATGTGACGATCTCGCTTAGGCCTTGTGTATTAACACTCCCTGATAATGTGGTAAAAAGGCGTTCCAACGTACGTCGACGGCAATGAGAGGAAGCATGTCATGAATGTGAAATAGGCACCTCCCGATTATAAACTGCGACCTTTTTTCCTCCTCGGGTGTCCTTTACCCCTTTAGAATTGTACCTACACTGTTGCAGACAACCTACTTGGAATTCGTGTACGTTGGCTTCGCAGTATAGGCTCGAAATCTTGGCGTAGATATCCCGCGTGACCATAATACTGACACTTCTTGATACTTGATACTGCTGTTGTTCGGTATTTTGTCTCCAGGTGTCTTTGAAGAGCCTCGCTGAGCTTGCAGCTGTTCAGTGTACTCTGATGCCGCTTCGACAATTCGTTGATTGCAGCTGTGGGCAGTTCGCCCTGCTCGGCCTTCAGTTCTCCTGGACCGCACAAGTAAGTCGGACGGGAACGAGCGCAGTGTCTGTACACGAGGCGCGTTTCGAAGCGCGCATGTTGTCGTAACGCCAATGGTAGTGAGGTTATTTTTTCCATTTTTCATCTAAGGGACGTAAGAGAACGTTGCCACCGGGGGGGCGACCACGTTCATACATCCTTATTCGCTGTTTTTCCTTGTGGGCATTGTGTTAATCGATGCCTATCGATGCTAGGGCCCGGAGTTTTGCCTGTGTAGATCCCACCGGGACAAAAACCAACATTATTATATGTGATCTTCCTCGTGAGCCCCATTTTCATGCGCTTGGGGATTCATTCAATCCGTGCAGTGTCAAGAAGCCTTGGACAAGTGCCGCTCTAACAAGAGCATCATGAACGAGACGAACCGTGGCCAGCTGGGAGTGCTGCAAGAAATGAGCTCATGGTGTCTGCAGGACCTCGGCACAAAGATGAATCGGACCAAGATCGAGACGCTGGTCACCATTCAGGCAAACAGGGGTTGGTGTTGGTTTCTATCTCCAGTCGGCGTGGTGGGCGGTGCATCAGAAAAAACAGCATTCCATCTATATTTTGCTGTCAAACATTCCCTCGAACAAGTAATCAGCTACCATCAGGTCACCCTCGGATCTTGTCCCCAATCGTCCCACACGACGCCATGCTATAGACTCTTGCGATTGAGGTGGCCTGCCTGCTGCATAAGCGCCTCATACACGCGTAGGGTAATGAAGGGGTGAAGTGCTTCATTTACAAACTTGTTGTTTCAGGAAACGATGCACGGTAAGACCTGAACACGCGGTAACTGGGAATGATACCGCCCAGAGCTTGATCATCATGCGGCATGCCTCGAAACTTTTTTTTGTAATGCTTACACCCTTTCTACCGACGCGCTTGTCTCCGGCGTCCGCACAGGTTCACCAACGCGATGTTTTCATGGACCTATGCAGGCTTTACAAGGAGCGCAAGCTCAGCAGCTCCTCAGACTTTGAGTGGCTCAAGCAGGTTCGATCGTTTTTTTCCACATCGTTTCCCAGAAGAACTGCCTCCCCAGATTTAATGTTTCTTGGTGCTACAAGGGTGTCCCCTTACATGACCCCTTGACCCTGTCGACGACCAGACTAGACATACTACAGTGGACATGTGATACCTGCTACGAAAAAGGGGTAGCCGTATTTGTCCAAAATATTTCTGCTTTAGATGAGATTCCTCTACAAGGGAACCAACCAAGATTGCTGGAATAAGGCATCCCTTTGTTCGTGTTTTTATTATGCTTAACCTAGGCCACGGGGTTGCCCATCGGGGAGTTTCGTTTTTCTCTCCAAGCAAGGTTTTTAAGTGGGCTAAAAACGAGGGAGTCTTTTCAAGCGAGAAAGGAGCGTCAGAAAACACTAGGTGCACCCTTGTCGTAGTATGGAAAATATTATCAGAGGTCGGGAACCGATATGATAATAATCTGCAGTTTGTTGTTGTAGAGATGATTAGGCGTTATAGTTCATATTCTTTGGCTGAACAACGCAATTCGAAATATACATCCAACGAAGCATCACATATACTTACAATAGTAGTCATACAGTATACCAGATAACACTCTGTCCCAAAATATAGAGAATGTTTGGATACTAAAGAAATATACAAACGGTCTATGTATTTTGGAACACAGCCCAGACCAGTAAGATAATTGGTGCCTCATATGGTAGCGATACCGCGAGTCACTACGTAACCATCACGAGTTGTGGTTTGAGATGCCGTTGCGTAGGCGTATGCGGGGGGCGCCATGTCGTATTACGTTTGTTATTGTGCTTGACGTCTGACAATGAGCAGCACGAGCTTCAACGAAGGTCATTCAGGAACATTCGCCGAAATAAGAGGAAATAAAACTAATGGAAACAAAAAAGAGCGAAGAAGAAGAAGGACATGTTTTTGGTTTGGATATCTTTAATACATTGAAGGGGGGGCGGTGACATACGTGTTTGAGTTTCTTCAAGAGACGATATCGGCAACATGGGGCGCGTCCCAGGTGAAGAGCAAACGCCAACATTCTGCGTGACCAGCTGGGTTCTTGACCATAAACTCCACAAACGTGGCAGAGACTACGCAAAAACATTTCCCGAATATATCCTTCAAGGTCTCGATGCTGTGTCTTTTATATTCAATGAGACACAAATGGTCTTTTGGTGTACCTCATACAAACTATTACGGGGGACCATAGTTAATAGGACCAAATACTGTTAGTAAAAATGGTTAAATATATAGGTTTTTATGTATAACATAGGTCCTATTAACTATGTTCACCCGTAATAGTGACTATTGGAACCACGTCTATACCATTCCTGGCCCTATATAGCTGGCTCTCGAATTTACTACACAAACACGATATCCCCTCTCGCCCTTTTGATGCTTTCGCTCACAGGCTCGGTTTTATTGGAGACCCGGAGAGGATGATGCCCACGGTGCTGGCAGCTGTGTCATTTCCATCTGTGACGTGGACTTCAAGTACCGTTTCGAGTATCTGGGGTGTAAGGTACTCTACGCACTTCGTCGTATACATGCTCGATTAATAAGCATTACCTCCGCCTTGGGCGAAAGCAATACAAATAGCAATACGAACATGTTAGGGCTTTTTTTTTAATCCAACTGATAGGTGTATACTATTTTTTCTACCTTGGAATGTGATAGTCATGTAAATATTTTTGTTGTGAACGTAAGACGAGGCAAGTTTAACGTGTCCAAGGACGTTTGTTAGGTGCCTCTGTTCGCCAACTCTGGCCTGGACGAGCGCGACCTTGTATACATAAAGAGAGATAGACTACAGGGTTTCGAGCAATGGTTGGCAAAAACAGAACGCCAACTATCCCGGTGTTCCAACTCCGATCTTTCTGAGTACATCGCACCTCACCCATCCTCAAGGGCATGGGATGGGCCGATTGCCGGCATATTTCGACTGGCTTGTAGGCGCATACTATCGTTTTACACTTTTCATCGATACCTCATGGGTCGTAGCCGTTCACACGACTTACGCGCCTGTTCTAACCTGGCTGTTCTTCTTCGTGGCTAGTGCATTGTGAAAACGCGAACGAATAAATGACAACGTACACTCTGCCCCCGCCCCCACCATAAGTTACAAGATACCACCGCTCCCTTGTTTCTCTAACGTACCTGGTACGCAGGAGCGGCTGGTCATCACTCCTCTGACCGATCGTTGCTACATCACTCTTTCCCAAGCACTGGGAATGTTCCTAGGGGGTGCTCCGGCTGGTCCGGCGGGCACGGGCAAAACCGAAACCGTGAAGGATCTGGGGAGGTCCCTCGGAAACTTCGTGGTGAGATATTGTTAGATGCTTACACCTACCTACCTACCTACCTACCTACCTACCTACCTACCTACCTACCTACCTACCTAACTATCGTACCTCTTTTTTTCCCTGAGATATTATCTTTCCACTCGAGAGGTATCGGACTCCGAGGATGAGACTAAAACAATGGTTGATAACTTTAATGCTATCAACCATCTACGAGGCAGCGTCAGCACCCGGCAGTTCGGACAGGGTCATATTGCCTCCGCGCCGTGCGGCTCGTTGCGTTGTAACTCGGACACTAGTTTACACTACCCCCCGACAACGCAGTGGCCGATGGAGTAAATCGCCACTTTTTGTTCGTCCAATTCCCCCCCCCTCTGAACACCTCACGGCACTTCGCGCTTGGTGCGAGCAATGTCTGCCTGGTCGGTGAAAACTCGACGTGCTCCGTGCCGGCATTGTCTAAGGATGCAAGGGTCTATGTTCGTACGACTACGGCCATGCATGATATCGAGTACATGTCTCCTATCGAGTACACCCCCCCCCCCCCTTGACGTCTCAAAGGGGTTCATGTGTAAACAACATCAGTAACAGCAACGACAATCGCCGCGGGTCACACTACTACCGACGTCCTTGTTGCCCGCAGCAGCCAAACTTGTAGGAAGGGAGTTCCCGCCGACCTGGCATCTGACGGGGCTCTAGGTCTCAAACCTCGCCAAATGTCCATGTGTCGCGGTTCTTGTTCCTGTTGCGCGGCATGTGCGTATCACGGTAAGGCCTATCGCGCCCGACTCGTACGTAGCGTCACCGGAAATGCTCGCGCACTGTGCTTGCTGTGTACAAACCTAATGGGTGCTCGATTTTGCTGTGCAGGTGGTTACAAACTGCACGGACCAACAGCGATACACCGACATGGCGAAGATATTCAAGGGCCTGTGCCAGGCGGGGCTCTGGGGATGCTTTGACGAGTTCAACAGGATAGAGCTGCCAGTACTCTCCGTGGTTGCACAACAGGTACCTTATTTTCATCAGACAGCACTTGAGCGTCGGGTTCATTTTTTATGGTGCCGTCGGAATTTGATCTAGTGAAGGATAACATTATAATAGATGTACCAGGTATATATCTACGTTTGGGGGAAGGCCGTTTAGAGAACACCGACGTAGCTAAGGAGGCGTGCTACGATATGGGCACCAATTTTTGGCCAAACGGTCAATTGGATTGGCCGAGCTTCTTAACTCTTTTGGGACTGAAGTACCGTTTTGGGGACAAACCTCTCAAACTCTACGTAGTTTGTTTCCAAAACAAGACTGCAGCCATGAAAGGGTTAACCCACTATCGTTGGAATATACCAATTCACATTAAACCCTATTAAACCGTTCTTTCTGTATACCCAGCTTCATCAGTACACCCAGTGTCTCTCTTGCTTCCTTACCCAAGAGAGATTCATGTCCGATGAAAATTACGGATGTATATATATGCCTGAAAGTCATGGCAATGGTACACACACGTTCAGGCAAGAAACAGCGTCATTATCGGGCGTATTTCTAATACACGCAAGATCACACACCCCACAGGACGAGTTTTTTCCAAGCTGATTTCATCTCAGAGGTCGAGACAGTGAAAAATGCCGAGCGATGCAAGCGCCTACATACATACGGGAAAAGAAACACTCGTCGACGTCTTTCCTACGAGCCTAAACATTTTCGCTGTGTGCCCTCCCCGTATTTCGGAAAAACATCGGCACACCAAAAAAAAATAGTTTTAGGGAATTTAGTCGGTATCTTGCGTACTTCTGTACCTAAATATAAGGCTCTTTTGTACGCTGTTATCAAATGCAAACGCTCCTATAACTTCGGGCAGAGTGGTGTACGGTATGAAAGTGCTCTCGTTCGGTTTTTAATTGCGCCGCTCTCCGCTTCGGTATTTTTCAGGTATTGGCCATCACAAACGCGAAACGCGTCGGAGCGAAGCAGTTCGTATTTCCGGGCGACAGTCAGGTCATCGGGCTCAAGCGGGACGTGGCTTACTTCATCACCATGAACCCGGGTTACCAGGGAAGACAAGAGCTTCCCGAAAACCTCAAGGTATGTGTGACTCACACCGACGGCAACTACAGCAAGTATACGTCTGGGGAAAAAAAAGTACCCAGAACATCTCAAGGTGCACTTCACAACGAAGGACGTTTTTTTTTTTTACTTTTGGAGTGTTCGAGGCAAAAGGAGTCGAACCAGTCAGTGGTTTTGATTTTCTCAGAGGCGAGCGCAAAGCCGCGGGGCTGAACTCTGTAGTCGCTGCAATTCATGAAGGCAGGCTGTGAGGTAAGTCGTTCTCGCTTCAGTGCTCGAAAGAAACTCTCGTATCCTCACCCGAAAAGGTCAACTCATGTCTCATTTCCTGAGAGCGCCTTTTACTCCGAATTAATTCCCCCCCCCCACCAGGTCCTGTTTAGATCGGTGGCCATGATGGTACCCGATCGAGAGATAATCATGAAGGTTAAGCTCTGTTCGGTGGGTTACCAAAGCTTTTCAGACCTTGCGAGGAAGTTCAACGTGCTGTACGCCCTATGCGAGCAGCAGCTGTCTAAGCAGAAACACTACGACTTTGGCCTCAGGAACATCCTCAGTGTCTTAAGGTGAGAGCGAGTGCACGCGTAAAAGAGGCAGCAGTGTTGGACTGGCGGTGCTACTGCAGAGGGGGGCCACCCCGCTTCCATTGCCGCGTCAAGGCCATTCGCGCGACCGAGCATGGCTCTATACCCCACTAAAACAAATTCTATCGAAACTTATTCTCTGTTGGCCCAACGGGAACAAACTGAATCCCTAGGCGGTGCGTGCTTTTTCGCGAAGCAAAAAAACAACAAAAAAAGCTTGATGCTACAGTAAGAGTGCATAACAAATAGGGTGGTCATTCAGCCGAGTGGCTCTGAGTGACTAAAACAAAAAAAAGATTGAGCCCTCTTCGGACTGCACCCCCGTATTGGGGACAAACCACTCAACTTCCAAGTAGTTTATCCCCAAAACGGAACTGCAGTCCTAAAAGGGAAACACTTGACCCCCTCATCGCAAAGTTGGCCGCATGGAGGGGGTAGTAGATTAGAAACGAGGCACTCCTCATTCGTCTCGGCATTGAGTTGTTTCATTGAGTTTCTCCACGCAAACGAAAACAAATGAGAGCGTGGGAGTTTTAGCCGAGATCAATCGTGCCAGGTGTGCTCGATACGTTATATCCGTTAACGCCCGCGCCGAGAATCCTCCGGAGGTTGTTGCTGTAGCACATGCAATGGCGGGATAATTACTGTGATGACGTTGTCCACAGTGGTCACTTTTGGGGTGATAAAATAAAAACTGCTGGAGTACAAAGTACAAGTAGCGGTAACACGCGGCTGCAACCCTAATATTTTCTTCAGATTACCTCCCTCCCACGCACACAGTTCTGCAAAGTACTATATTTACCGTAACAAACATTAAAAACAATGTCATCTGTATGAGATCGAGGATTTGGTTGAAACCCATTAAGTATGTCAGGGGGGCCGAGCGAATCAAAATCCGACTGTCTCGTTTCTGCGAAGCGCACCACAGCTACCTTACACCCGAAACACAGCCGGTATCTAAAACCCTTTTGGATGCTCCTCGCTTAGAGCTGCGCCCTGACGGGTACCCGCCACTAACGGGTACCCACCACAAATCGGAGCCATTAATCGACCAGGGTATCGGATAACCGGCGGATATACCGGGTATCCGCCACAAACCAGAGGGTATCCGCGGACCGATTGCCCGGGTACTACTGTGAACAGGTACCCCCAAGTTTTGGTGGATCCTCACTCTAGGAGAGCCCTGTAACACCTTACTCACCCCATAAGCTGGCTTTAGGGCGAGAAAAACGGCGCGCTCAACCCGATGAACTATATACGTACGGTACGAGTATCCCATGAGGATCCTGTAAAGTACCGATCGAATGTATGTGGTGATTCCAGCGATAAGGGGCATGCCGCATGGAGCAGTCCTTCAGTCGAGGAGCCGCGTCAATGATATCGTGAATAAAATTTGGTCCAAGAAAAGGTGCAGAATTGTACAGTACAGCCCCCCTGCCATTACTGCGCCTTTTACCTTTTTTTAGGTATGGTACTACTACTGCTCTTGCTTGCCGTACACCTTTTGCCTTACTATTATTTATCTTGCCATCCGACAACGTGCAGCATGATCTTCGACATTGATCACACTCATAACTTTCCCGAAAGAAGAAAACTTCGAAAACTTACGGTTTTGAACGAAAAAAATAGACATAAATGGGGGGAACGGTGGGGGAAACCAAGCGAGGTTGGTATGGTACTACTGCTCTTGCTTACAGCACACCTTTTTGTCTCATTGTTTAAAAAAAATAAATGAACGTAAACGGCAGAACGGCGGGGAAAACCAAGCGAGACAACCTGGACGAGAACGAGGACCTCTTGCTCATGAAGACTCTTCGAGACATGAACCTTTCGAAGCTCATCGCACAGGACGTGCCCCTCTTCCTGAGCCTGCTAGGAGACTTGTTCCCCACGGTGGTCGCCGGCTCGTCCGCAGACGCTCATGCCGAGGTAAAAGACGTTCGCCGCAGCAATCTGTACTACTCTGTACCGAAATATAATGAAAGTTTGGATGCAATCTTGATACACAAGCGGTCCTTACATTTCGGTACATGGAGGTATTCACTAGGGCTGTGAGTTGGCTGACTATAAGTCGCCGATTATGGCTGGGTAGGTGCCTGATTAGTATATAGGGCTGTGAGTTGGCTGGCCACGAGTCGCCGATTAGTTGTTCGTTTGCTAGGTAAGTTCCATGAGCAGTATATAGGGCTATGAGTTGCCTGACTACAAGTCGCCGACTAGATATTAGTTGGAGTTGATTGGGTATTTCCGTTGAATTGCGTGTTATCCTTTTGCGCGGAGCTCTGGTTCTTTGTATCTGACTTGGCACGTTGGTAGCTCGACGTCTAATTCACCAGCCAACTAATGAACTAGCCATGCCTATCAATGAAGTCCAGCCAAGGCATGCGTGCCTTACTACACCCTTGGTTGGCCTACTAAGCCACCGTACTACTGACTAGCGGTGAAGTCCGGCCAAGGCAGCTTTACTCAACACCCCGGTGTGATATGAGTGCCACATCTTCACACCAGCCATTCACTAGCCGTACTGGCTAGTGGTGAAGCCCAACCAAGGCAGCTTTACTCAACAGCCCAGCTATTCACTACCCGTAAAATCGAGCTAAGGTATGCCTTACTCACAGCCCTAGTTGGCTCGCTTCGCCACACAACCAATGACTACAGTAGCCTTATCAATGAAGTCCAGCCAAGGCATGCCTTACTCACAGCTCACAACCCATGTATAAATCTTCCAGAGGTTCCTGATTTTTTTTCTTCTAAATATGTGAAATGTAACTTTCCTGATTTTTTTGCTTCTGATGAATTTCACCAATTGTGACAAAACGCCTCTGTATCTCGATACAAATGTCCAACTATTTCCAAACATGGGAAATTCTGGAAAAAAAACTCTTCGATAAGAATGGGCCTTACAAGCCGTGAAATCCACCCCAGACATGCCTTATTCACAGCCCTTGCCTTGACGGTACCCTTTCTGAGCCGCCACCAATCGATTGCTTGAGGGGGGGGGATTGCCAGTTTGCTGGTGAAACGTCCAGATTTACAGTAAGCGTATGTCCGTAGCGAACCAGTTGTTTTTGCCCGGGCCGCATTATTGGAGACTCTGGCTGTTTTTTTTTTCTCATAGTTATTCGAGGGGATGCCGTTTATTTTTCTCGTGGATCGATCTCCTAGCAACTTGATACACAAGGAGCGCACGTGACGACTGCTGTAGTAGTACTGTAGTAGTAGTAGTAGTAGTAGTAGTAGCAGTGGTAGTAGTATTAGTAGTGGTAGTAGTGGTAGTAGTAGTAGTAGTAGTAGTTGTAGTAGTAGTAGCAGTAGTAGTAGTAGTTGTATTAATAGTAGTAGTAGCAGTAGTAGTAGTAGTAGTAGTAGTAGTAGTAGTAGTAGTATTAATAGTAGTAGTAGTAGTAGTAGGAGTAGTAGTAGTAGTAGTAGTAGTAGTAGTAGTAGCAGTAGTAGTAGTAGTAGTAGTAGTAGTAGTAGTAGTAGTAGTAGTAGTAGTAGTAATAGTAATAGTAGTAGTAGTAGTAGCAGTAGTAGTAGTAGTAGTAGTAGCAGTAGTTGTATTAATAGTAGTAGTAGTAGTAGTAGTAGTAGTAGTAGCAGTAGTTGTATTAATAGTAGTAGTAGTAGTAGTAGTAGTAGTAGTAGTAGTAGTAGTAGTAGTAGTAGTAGTAGTAGCAGTAGCAGTAGCAGTGGTAGTAGTAGTAAAATGCCCTGGAATGGCGACGATCGCAATTTTTCGATGGGCGTAAAACCAAAACTCTCTCGTTGATGGGTTTCTCTTTCTCACAGCCTGTGACCACATACTTTGTAACTCTCCGGTAGGATGAATCATCAGGACGGGCACCGGGTGTACACTTGTGATGCCGTTGGGTAGAAATAACGATTCAATGTGAACACAACACACACTTGCTACGGGCGTTACTTTGATCTTGCGCCCGTCCTTTACCCTGTTCCTAAGGTGGAGGCGGCCGCTAGGGCGTCCATCGAGAAGGAGGGTCTCGTCCCTCATCCTTCGTGGCGCCTCAAGGTCTTGCAGCTCTACGAGACTACGCTGGTCCGACATGGGGTGATGATGGTCGGACCACCGGGAGCGGGGAAAAGTTCCACGATCAGCACGCTACAGGTATCATATCTTACCTGCACGACAGATGTATATTGTGATCTTGCTCCATCGATCACGCTAGATGCCTGTAGGTAGCCCCCTCGGCTGATGTGTATGTGGTGATTCTTCACAAACAATCTGCTTACAGGTATTATAGGTGCAGATGCGTGCTACGGTGGCACCTACTTGCCTTATAGGGGTAGCACCTATTTGCCATATAGGGGTAGCACATATTTGCCTTATAGGGGTAGCGCCTATTTGCCTCATAGGGGTAGCACCTAATTCCCCTATAGGGGTAGCACCTAGTTGCCTTATAGGAGTAGAACCTACTTGCCTTATAGGGGTAGCACCTAATTGCCTGATGATAGGGATGGCGCCTACAGTAATATGTTTTCAGTTCCTCACTTGAGTATAATGTAGGAGCTCTATACCCCATGCAATAATAACCGAATTTGGTGAGAATTATTGGAGGCGAAATCCCGATACACATATAGGTGCGCTTGCAAATAATAACAAGCAATACGCATCCGAGGTAAATATACAGCAGTGGTTGGGTAGCTCCGCAGCTGCAATCGTTGAAGAGCCCCGCGTCAGTGGGAAGTGTTAGGGATTTGAACGTGCAACCCCAATCTTGTGGGACGGCTCCCTGTACGGCGGATGCATGGGGATTTCCACAATCATCATGTCACAGGTACCTGCACGGCATGTACGCTGCTGTATGGCGATCTCTCTCTACGATACGGACAACAACACGCACTTAGGTCCGTACTTTAGAGGTGATATGTTCAGGATTAGTTGGGTATCAACGGCAAACCTTTGCAAACACAGTGCCTTGTTCTGTACGCACGGGCCCATCGCGACCGTATGGAACCCAGCTCGAAAAAATTCAACATGTATGTACGTACCCCATCTTGATGCTTTTAAACCCAGCTCATAAAAGTCAATACGATATGTATGCACGGGTCCATGTCAATGGCATGTCAAACGCACGGGTCCGTGTCAATGCTATCATTTGCATGGATCCATTCATGTCGATGAGATATCAAACGCACGGATCCATGTCAATGGTACCAAAACTCAGCTAACAAAAGTGTCACGACGGCCTTTGAACCCTTGCTCCCACCCCGACACTGATTGTTTTTGCAACGGTGTGCAGAGTGCTCTGACAAAGACGACCGGAATACAGCACAAGAATATCCGCATGAACCCGAAGGCCATACGCGCAGAAGAAATGTTCGGGGAGACGAACAAGGCTTCCGGGGAGTGGGTGGATGGCGTGTTCGCCGCCATGTGGAGCAAGTTCAACGATCGCACCAGGAAGGACATGCAGGTACTTGTTGAGTCCCGGCGAGTCAACGCGGGGGTACGTACTGTAGCAGCCCTGGGTTAGAGTATCCGGTTGATCGCAGTAGAGAGGTGTTACTGACCCCAATCGGTATACCGCACCTGCCTGGTACGAACTAAATCGACGGTGAAATGTTGATGTCGACGTTCACGCACCCGTTTCTCACACCGCGTCCCCGTCTCCACCCACCTCACGCATTCCTTTTCGAACTTGGTAACTCCCCAAAGCTTCCGTGAAGCCCCTGCTGTGCGGCCGACGTACGAAGCATCATATATGTATAAGGCTGCCCCGTGTCACCATCCGATACTTATTTTTTCTTTGACGGTTGCCACAGTGGATCATTTGCGATGGCCCTGTCGATGCCATCTGGATCGAGAACCTCAACACCGTGCTGGACGACAACAAGATCCTTACCTTGGCGAACGGTGACCGAATACCCATGACGGATAACGTGAAGCTAATTTTTGAGGTACGGGGTTCTGATAAACTGAAGCGGGTGCCATTATGGATGGAATGATAAGGAACGCTCAACCACTAATTTGAAGACCAAACGGTCCTTACTTCTACGCCAAGAGTGTTGTGTATGAGCGCAAATTATGTTGAACATTGCAAAAATGACAAAGCGGGTCGGAGTTTAGACCTTCCACAACGTATGGGGCCGTTTTGAATAGCAGCGACGTCTCTGCCTTTGAACGGTGTCGTTCTTAAACAACCGAGTGCGTGCCGCCCGGTCGCAGCATAGAGCTCGTGTCCAGCTAGATTGAACGCGAGTCCGATGATGTCGCTATACTCTTAATTTTTTCGTTTCGTTTTGCATGGATGGTTTAGTATTACACAGAGTCATCATATTACGGGGGAACATAGAAAATAGGACCTACGGTGAACACTAAAACCTACTCCGTATATATTTACCTGTTTTTTGTTAACAATATTTGGGCCTATTTCTATGATCTCCCGGAATAGTAATCAGAACCCACGATGGACTCCAAAAAAGTTGTACCCCCCTACCGGTATATTTTTACGAACTAGGTTTGGTTGACTACTGTGTTCCCTCGTAAAGGTTTTGAACACGCATACCATCGCGCCAGGGGAGGAAATCTGGGCTAAGCACGAAACAAAACGAAGTGCAGGCCTATAGCCGCGAGAATACGTCGCCGAAAAAGCTGTTAAAAAAATCTACTAACAAAAGGCAGCTCGCCAGACACAGCTTCCGCCCAGCAAAGCTGTACACGTGTGCCTTTCGTTTTGTCGACCTACCAGGTCGAGGACCTCCGAAATGCGTCGCCTGCAACGGTTTCGCGGGCCGGGATTATCTACGTTTCCGACAGCGATCTTGACTGGCAGCCCGTTATCGAGAGCCGCCTCAAGAAGCTTCCTCCCGCCAGAGGCGACGTGCTGCTGGGTTTTTTCAGGTGAAAACATCCGAATACATTACCTCACCCAGCACACCAGGTCGCTGGCGTCACGTCGTTCCTTTTCTAGCGTAATTAACAGCTACTGGTATTTCGAATTATTACATACTGGTAGAATATTAATAGTGTAATTCGATGCACCCTAGGTACTTTAACGCCCAGGCGCTTCACGGAACCGCAAGGTGTTTTCCTTCATTTGTAGAAAATTATTCAGTGGAGACATTGCACAGTCGACATCGATGTACGGCAGAAGTCTAGGCCCGCGAAAAAAGAAATAACCTCTTGACAGAAAAATAACGCGGTCATTTTTCGGGACACGATGACGAAAGTTGGATTAGGAAATCGTGCTCACAGCGGCGAGCGCTAGACTAAAGTCTACCTGATATATAAGAGCAGGCTGCGCTCTAATGTTGGTCCAAGGATAGTGCCATAATTCGGTACCAAGACTCGCTCAGGCCGTTTGTCACTTATCATCGCCGGGCCCATACTGCCGTAATCAAGCTATGTACAGAAACTCAAAATCTGAACATTCAAGTATCCCACGTTTTCGTTCCGCCCCCCCCCCATCCGTGCATAATTTGGGCTTAAAAAATAATGGAGGAGACATTGAACACTGTACCGCACCATTCCGCGTACGGAATTGAGAGGTTGTCGATACCTTGTGGGGTTTACTAAGTGGGCACATGCCAAAATCAGGTATACCTGATCCGTGTGAGCCAAAACCAGGTACCAGGTACATGCTAAAACCAAGTAAAAAAACGCGCGCCACGAGCGGTGTTATGTCCATGAAAATCCGGTAAAAAAAGATTGCGCCTAAAGCATTAAGCGTGCCACATGGCCCCCAATATCTGAATTGTTTCGTTTTCTTTAGGGTGAAGCTACCACGGGAGTCATTATTAATAGGCTTCGTTTGTTTCGCCACGGCGGGACGCCAAGAGTATTTACTCTTGCGCCCCCTCCCCGTTGGCAGCTTTTGAGCTTCTAGAAGACCGTCCTCGCGGAACCGCCTGCCCGGCACGAAACTATCTTGCCGTACCAAACCTGAGACCACGTCGACGCGGGGTGGTGCTGACGAAATGTTGTGTGGCCATGGTGCTGTATAGACTGCTGTGACCATACAACACATAAAAACAACAAAGTACACATCACAACGAACTGAAGCACAGCGCACACCCCAAAGAAGGAAAGCGCAACCAGCGCACGCATATACGTACTTTTACGTACGACGTACGAGTACTGTACAGAGTTTATATCACATACGTTAATACAGAAAAAATTCAACCGAGGGAGGGAAAAAACAGAGTACGTATGGCCTCTCTGATTGGTGCAAAGTTGGACAAAGTCAGTTGAAAAGCTAGATAGAGTAGAAAAAATCAGGTGCACCTTGGCCTTTTCGAGCCAAAATCAGTCACGATGTCAGCCTGGCCAATAGCAGGGCTCCGGGGGTGTGTTTTGTACCTGGGTTTAGCACGCAACAGATTTTGGCCGAAAAGTGGCCAGGTATACCTGGTTTTGGCTCAAACCCTTACTAAAATGTTTCAATGTGTCCACAATGATTAGTTTACGCCCGCTTTGTGCAAGGCGCGCGGGGGGGGGGGTCCCGGTCCCCTGCGTTGATACACGGCGGTGTGCATGCGAGCCCTCATCGCGGTGTCGATCTGTTGCGTTTCACCCTCCCCCTAGGAAGTACGTCGGCGAATGCTTAGGACCGAAAGAACCCGGGCATCTATTCGCCTTCATCACGAGGATGTGCCACCCGGTCATCAAATGCACTCGAGTGGGACAGGTTGAGGTGGGTGAAAACGCCAAGGCGGTGACAACACGACAACCTGTTATGAAACTGCTTTGTATGAGGTTGAAAGCCCGGTAAATACTTGGGTTCTGGCACTGGGATCGTATTTGTAGTACTTGGAAGGCGTATCTTAGGTGGGAAAAAACAGGGGTTTCCCGAGAGGCACGGGCGTGGTCACAGTCTCCGTCGTGCGCGAAATGAATAAAGCTGCCCTTCTTCTATCTCTAAGCAAACAACAACGTGAGTACCAACGAGTACCGACTTAATAGGCAGACCTGTCCTGGGATACAAAGTCTCCCAGCATGTCCTGATCTCAACAAGTGGCGTCGTCGGCAGGAAAAAATACCCGATAGTACGGACTAGGTGCTGTGACCGTGGAAGTGTTGACCAGTGAAAATACGGGAGCACCTTTGTATCTCGAGGCTTGCGCCACGATGCTACGTACGAAGCAGGGGGGGGGCGACTAGCCACTAGTTTCTCACTTTAAACGGGTTGTCTCGAGGTTCCCACAATACAACTGTTCAACGAATGCTTCTGCAGTGGTGGTCTTGGCCCAAAGCACGATATTGTTGCGCGCGCCCCCCCCCTCATCTTCCCGTTTGCCTAACGTGTCGCCCCTTCATTCTTGGATCAAACTGCTCCTGTTATCGTCTGCTCGTTCCCGATGCCCAATTATCGCCGCTCCTCAAGGCCGCGATGCGACTTATTTCCGGGATGCTCGATACGGCTGACCTCAGCCAGGGCTCTGACGATGCTAATGAGGAATTGGAGCGAATTTTTCTCTTCAGCATATCTTGGGCGGTTGGTGGACTGCTGGAACCAGACGATCGTTCGAGGTATACCCTTTCTCGTGCCCCCCGACTCGGCCGGTACTACCGCAGCATATCGTTTACTTTATTATATGAGGTGTACGATGTTCTTCAGTTGTGAATGTTGTATTTTTGTTGTTGTTGTTGTTATTGTTGTTGTTGCTGTTTTTCCCCTGATGTGTCGGAGTCTATCCTGTGACCACAGACTGGGCTTTTGGTTTCGAATTCACGTGAGAGCAACAACAGCAGCAGCAACAAAGGGGTACTCAACCGCGATGACCTACAACTACGCTGCGGCATATTCCGGCCCGATTTACGGATGTCATTTCCGTGTACTCGCGTTTTGCCTAAGAGCCCTCCCCCCGCTATATACTATGTATGGGTTGGGTTGGTGTCGGTTGGCATCCACCATGTTAAGCATGTCGCTCACCACATGAGCTACACAACCAGGGTACCGTTTTTTTTCGGTCAATTTCTGGTGGTCGGTCACAGCTGGCGATCGAGCTAGACTATGTTTACGGAGTGGATAACCTTTACTCCGCACAAGGGGAATTATCGTATCACGTAGTGTTTAAGGTAAGGCACCCGCGAGCTACATACTACCACCATTGCTGTCTCTGGAAATGCCCCCAACGGGAAGTAAATCACCTTGTAGAAGCTGCCATCCATGAGCAAGTCCGCCTGACAAACAATTTCTAGTAGGATGCAGCTCACCCTTCATTCGATTCACCAAACACGCCACGGCGCTTCGCGCTCGGTACAAGCAACGTCTGCTTGGTCGGGGAAAACCCGACGTGCTCCGCCCCGGCATTGTAGGGATACGAGGGTCTATGGTCACACGACTACGGCCATGCATGATATCGAGTACCCCCCCCCCCTGCCCTACCAGTCTTGAGCGCCCAAAGGTTGGAGGTGTCTCTATTAGGAGTAGCAACGGTGCCGGCCACCTCACGGCGCTTCGCGCTTGGTGCAAGCAATGTCTGCAAAAGCCGGGAAAACCCGACATGCTCCATCCCGGCATTGTAGGGATGCGAGAGTCCATGGTCACACGACTACAGCCATGAATGATATGAGTGATCCCCCCCCCCCCCCCCGCCCACTCCGTCTCGAAAGAGATGCGAAGTCAATGGTCAAATGACTAAGGCAAGCAACGAATGAGTACCCTTCCCCCCTCCCCCCCCCCTCCCCACCAGTCTCTATTAATTGGCGTCAAAGGACGCATTCGCTTGTGCTAAAGCAATGGCCTCTACCGTGAACGGCAGGTTCGACAACTACCTCCGGCAGCTGTGCCCGGACAACATGCCCTCACTTGTACGGGAGCAGGGGTCGGTGGCGGTGGAGGGTATCGGCCGGGCCGGTGACACAGACGGTAGGCGCGGGGTTGTTGCCAACCTTTTGGTTTTTGATCTTATTGACCACAGGACAGAAACGTACAGTGGTTATGGAACATGCTCGGTGGCGAGAAAAATGGAGCTTTTAGCTGACGATCCTACCGTACACTATGATCAAGACAACACATAATATATGAGGAGTTTTCCGGGCCTATGTTCTCCAAAACAATGCCTTATATACGGGGGGTACACAAAAAATAAAATGGTGGCAGTGCTGTACAGATTCGTCGAGATCTGTTCATTGACGTAATATGGCTAACAGTAAGTGTTTGCACTCTCCCCGTTGTCGAAACAATCGGCTATGGCCTAATCATCGTTAGTGTTCTGCGGTATACGCAGGAGGTGCAGCCCTATGTTAGGGGTGACATTCTGCGGTTGTTGCCTACAATGAATATCTGGATGTTGATTTCTACAACTCCTGGGGGGGGGGGGGCTAGCAGTAGTAGCGCTAAAGGTTGGCGCCCGCCCGTCTCTAAGAAAGCAGGCAATAAAACGAGACGAGCGCCGGGCATCTGGTTTTTACGTCAGTTGAGATCACCGTCCGTGAGTAAACAGGCTACTCTGCCACCCGTGTTAAGGCTTCAAATTTAACGAAAGGGTGCAAACTTATTCACGGCAGGGGCGTCAACTATCTTCGATTTTTCGGTGAATCTAGACACGATGGCCTGGGAGGCCTGGGTTGTCCCCGCGTGGGAGTACCCCAAGGTTCCGGCCGAGGTGGACTTTCAGAACCTTCTGGTGCCTACCGTTGATTCAACACGGGCCCTGGCTGTGATACATCACCTTCAGGTGGGACCCGAGGGCTTACCACGTACCTGGTAACATTATTGGGGTTTTTGCCCGCCTACCATGCTGCTACTACGTGAAGGACAACGCTTTTTTTACGCGTTACGCAGTGAAAGAGCAGGTTCTCATGGCGTGTTGCGCAGTGAAGGAGCATGCTCTCTTGAGTTTTTGATTTGTCTCCACTGTAGATACATCCGTTTTTTGCTGATGATAGTGGTTGCGCAATGCTCCTGTTCTGTATTGCTGTGTACCAAGCCATCTGTCTGCGAAATTGTTTGAACATCCCACCAGGACCAGGACTTTCAGTGAGGCGGACTTTACGCTGTATATAAAATCGACACACTTCCGTAACTACTAGGATCATGGCGTAGCTCGATGCATTGTGGGCGTTTCGGAAAATGGTATCGCGTTAATATGTGTAAAAACAAACTTTTCTATAGGTGCCCCCAGCAACCCATCCAACGCTGCCCGTTTGCTGCATACTGCAACAAGCTTGGCGCCTAGGCATCGCCCGGCGCAGCTTTCTTCATGTAGCTAGAGTTTATTGCTCGCTTGCCGCTGCCGCCGTGTTTACGGAGAATGCTGACACCTCACCCAAGGTGAAGGCTCCGTCGCACACGGCCGCCTTATGTTTCCTTCGCTTGCTGTAGTCCAGGCTTCTTGGTTACATAGCACTACCAGCTTGGCTTACCGAGTCGAGTGACTGCAGCATGTAGGCTGGTGGGTAGTGCTATGTAACCAAAAAATGTGAGAAAAATCTTCGTGGTTTCCTTGGATTATCGCCTATGCTGCATTGATCACAGGGGCACCCCCCTCGACACGTACCTACCGCATCCAGGAGCACACTATCATGCCCATTCATAGTAGCGTCTCTCCAGCGCGCATGCTCGACAGCAACAAACATGAAGCAAGGTAAGCGTCTATGCATTCTATGCCTTGTTGTATTTTTACATCACCGCCATACCGCCTTATACCGCTTGCTGTTCGCCGTCTTCGTGGCGAACGTACCTCGCAATGTAGAAACAACGGCATCCTGTGCTCATGGTCGGCGGGAGCGGCACTGCTAAGACGACGACGGCTTTGATGTACTTCGACACCCTGAAGAACGACTCGATGCTGGTGAAGCGAATCAACTTCTCCTCCGCGACTACCTCGGGAATGTTCCAGGCGAGCTCCCCGTACGTCACGATAGGGGGAGAATACCGCAGTAAATTCGGAACCAAACCCGGGGACGCATGAACAGCATCCCCAGGTTGGGAGGAAGCCGGAAGCGCAGTAGGAGAAAACAAGGAAGACACTTGCGCCGCCAGCAGCAGCATTTCAACTAAATCAAAACATAAACTAGTTTCTACAACCGAGGGAGACGACGCATCAAGACAAAACCTGGGTCATTTGACAGACACGCGCCGGGATACGTGACGTTCGCAGCTAATGGCGTCCTTGCGCAGCCCCTCAAGCGAGTTTTAGCGTTTATATGCTGTAGTCGAGCTTCAGGGCACTTTTCGTCGAGGGGTGCGATTTGGGCTGCTATGAACGCCATACAGCTACGTATCGCCGCATGCCTTTTCATGTGCTACCCTTGGGCTGCGGTCGACTTGCACATCTCACACTACTACACGGAGCCGCTGACAAATTTTCAGTGTAGGGCCGCCTTCCTTCGCGCCGCAAGAGAGGTAGTATTGTAGCCGGGCCCAATACGACCCCTCTATGGAGGTTACACAAAGCTCAGAGAAAACTCTGCAGAACGGGTGGGATGTAGACTGTAAGTACCGTATAACGTGCCGCCGCCCCGGCGTGAGGAACTCTCACCATTTGTTCTCGGCCTGCTGACGTGCAGGCGACCATTGAAGGCGAGCTTGACAAGAGGGGGGGTAAGAACTTCGGGCCTCCGTCTGGATGCGGCATGACGGTCTTTTTGGACGACCTCAGCATGCCCGAGGTGATGTGCTACACAAGTTGTCGCCTTCATTTCGACGATTTTCGCGCCTGCCAAAGCCGCGGGCAACCAAACTTTGCGTGACTCATTTCGCCTGGGTGCGCAAGGTTATCACCTCAATTTAAACTGTGTACGCGCCTGTCCCAAAGTTACGGGCAACCAAACTTTGCGTACATAGCACATTTTGTGTGTGCCGGAGCTATATACGCCGCGGTTGTGTGTGCGGCGTGAACTTCTGAGAGGTGGGAAATGCGAGGCTATTTTTCGTTCGAGATTGTGCGAACGATGAAGAAATCAAGCAATTTATAACTATTTTTTCATTGCGCGTGTGAATACACGACGTTTGATTGCGCGACAGAAGTGTTATCGGGGTTACGTACAGCTCGAAAGAAACTCGAATTTCATGTCGATCTGACTGTATAATTCGTGCGGCAGGTGAACGAGTGGGATGACCAACCGACCCTGGAAATAGTTCGTCAACTAGTGGAAACAGGCGGGTTCTGTTTCCTCGATAAAGACAAGCGCGGCGACCTCAAGGTATGTTATGCCCGCCTGTGGAGTTGGAAGAGTTGTCTCCTTTCAGCAGAAACACGACAAACAGCCGTGCCCTTTAATTTTGATTGCAGGGAGTCCCTGCTCATGTGCTCGTTCTCGCCGTGACATGTTGCGAAGGCTCTTTTGCCTTGGAAGCACTCATGAGCCGTGGCTTACCTGTAGTTCTGACCCCTTTCACCAATTGGGGGGGAATTGGTACGAGGACAAGCAAAAATATCGCGTTCACGGTATTTTGTTTTTTTGTTGCTCTATCGAACACCCAAACATGACCGCCTGCTGGGGTCTCTGAGAGTGGTTTGTCACACCCCATCCAACAGGCCCAGAGTGTTGTTTTTTACACGGAGGCGTTCTGCGACACCGGCATATAGATTTTTTCGGCTACAACATTTTTAAATGACGGCTATGGTATACTTTTTTTAAAGGAAATACCAGGTACCCATTATCGTTAGAATGCCGGTTTCGCCGATTTTACATTATGCTTCGATTTATGACCACCAAAGGCCATGGGATTTTCAGTTCATCGGGTTGCACCCATCACTTTTTCCCGGAAAACAAGTTTTTTGGGGCGAGGTATGCGTATAGTAGAGCTCCTGAAGTGAGAATGGATGGAGCCTCGTACTATTTGAGTGCACACGTTTTCGTCGAACGCATTCTACCCTACATGAGATTGCTGTCCACAGCTAATGTCGCCTATTTCTATGTTCTCCAAGGAGAAAGCTTCGTAGAGACAGGGAACGTTTCGAAAATGAATGTACTGTTTGTTGTTGTAGAGAGAACTAGGCGTTTGTTTCATGTTTTTTTGGGTGAGCAGTTTCACTTCGATACCAGCACCGCTTGGCATTGATTTTTTTATCGCAATGTCGATTACATAAATATATCGAGTTTTGAGACGCTGGGATTATTTAACGCAGTACGTATTGTTTTTGATGATCCGCAGGTTATTGAAGACTTACAGTATGTGGGCGCGATGAATCACCCAGGGGCAGGAAAGAATGACATCCCCAACCGTCTGAAGCGCCACTTCTTCATCTTTAACATGATCGTCCCGCCAGAGGAGAGCATAAACTCGATATATGGGCGGATGGTGAGCCGGACTTAGGAACGGTTCTACGTGCGGCAGGGGGGCTACCCCCTTTTTTGCTGGCGCGTACCCCACCCTGCCCTACTATATCCCCCCCCCCCTACACCCTTCATGCGACTCGCCGGACACCTCACGGCGCTTCGCGCTTGGTGCGAGCAATGTCTGCCTGGTCGATGAAAACCCGGCATGCTCCGTCCCGCCATGGTAGGGATGCGAGGGTCTATGGTCATACGACTACGGCCATGCATGAGATCGAGTGCATCTCTCCTATCGAGTACACCCCCCCCTCCCTCTACTCCACCAAATCATTGACTCTATACCTCACTCAAAGTTGGGCTTAGTTTTCGTTGGTGCAGCGTTAAGCACTCTCTCGTGGCGGTGTATAATCGCCGAAACATAAGACGCAAAGGTGTCACGGTAAGACTGCAAATAAAGAGGGTAGCCACTCGCCCGAGTGGCTCTGAGCGGCTTTTTTACAAAAATGGACTCAAAAGTGACCCCCTCCCCCCCCCTCTCCTACCGTAGAGGGGCTCTTGGAGGGAGTCCCTTGAGCCAGTTTGACCTCGCGCCCCTTTATATGTTGTATGTTTAGTTGCACGGACGGAGTTCTCTTTGCGGCCGTGGAGGCTCACGTGTGCGCGGGTGCAGACAAAGTTACGTTACACTCGACTCAGCGTGGATCCACGCGGAAAACGTCACAGGTGCTTTCGAGGGTGGCGTTGCCTTGACTATCAGAACGTGGCGTCGCTGTAGTTATGTAAATGGCTGCTGGTCGTTTGCAGTAAAAACAATTCAACAGTTTCTACACACGGGCACGTATTTGATTACAGCGCACCATGTACCCAGGCACCGTATTCACGCCCAGGTTTTTGCGCGTGTGGTTTTCAGGTGAAAGGTCGGTTCCCGCCGCAGGAACGACGGCCGACGTTCCTGCTCTTCAGCGAACGCTTACCCGCGGCGACAACCGCACTATGGCGATGGATGCGAGCCAAAATGCTCCCCTCGCCGAGCAAATTCCACTATACCTTCAATATGCGGGAGCTCTCCAGGGTTTTCCAGGTAAGTTGAAAACATCTCGGTCGAAGAACTTTTGACACTGCTGTAGACGTCACACAGTGGGGCGCCCACTTTTAGAAGCGCCGATTCGTTTGAAAACGTTTCGAGGGATACTACCGGGTGGACCGGTTTGACACGATAAATAAAGTACTTGGAATTGGTACCGTAAGCGGTAAAAAATAAGACCGTATTGAAGGAGGAAATGCCACATTTATTAGTTTTGTCACGGGTGATCTTAAATGGGCACCCCATTGCACCTTCAACAAGGGGTTTACTGAGGATTTTTCAGGCACACGTAGGGTAGAAACGTCGATCGCAGGGTTGGGCGAGAGTGAGAAGGTACGAAGGCCGCCCGTAGTCTTTTTATGTACCAGGTATAGGTAAACAAACATATATTCGATACATACATATCTAAACGCCTTCATATGTAAATACCCTTCTCTGTCACTAGCTCGCCTACCCGCGGCCCGCCCTTCCTGTTGCTGATATCTATTGGGGATTCTGATTGGTATATGTACGTAAACTAAATGTATACCCCGCCTGTGGTGAACCCTTCCGCGCCTGCGACAGATCATCGCTTCCCACTGCATGATCTAGATTTTTCGAGGCAGATCCATTCCCAATATTGTACAATTTCGCTGATGTTGTCGGGTGGGACTCGTAAATGCATCCGCCATGATCTACAGTAGCAGCAAATGCATGTTTCCTGGGTCTGGATCTGTACTATGCAAACCCCGTACAAAAACCTCTCGCAACGGCGGGTGAGAGGAACTAGATGATTTAGATCATGATGTTGATCAAGGTGTTCAACCCTTCTCTGCCATATAATGCACGCGCCTACCATAGATCATCTACTGCAGATCATGATCTGTTCGAGGTGCTGAACCCTTCTCTTCCGATAACAATGCATGCGCCCGGATGATCTACAGCGCAGTAGAAATATCACGATCTGTGCTATTAATAGATATGAAACGTTTTTTCTCTCTCCAAAATATTCATGCATGTATGCCTACCCGCGGTCCGTCCTTCCTGTTGCTGCCTCAGGGCCTGCTTCGCGCTCCCAAAGAAAGCATCCCGACGGAGGTGGGTCTGGTGAAGCTGTGGCGTCACGAGTGTTGCCGCGTTTTCGCGGACAAGCTGACGACTCTGGAGGACAGATCAGCGTTTCTAAAAGAGTTAGACCACCAGACCGCGATTCTAGGACGCGCAGTTCTCAGCGCACCTCAGGTAAAACGCAATTTTGGGGAGATTTTACAAACTGTTTCACACGTCTGGCAGGTAATCGAATTCCTAGTTTATGATTCAGTCATTTTTCGGGACACACACATATTTACAGATCTGTGTGATCTATCGATCGTGTTACCGGGTGCGAGTCATGCAATTTGCGTGATCTACGTAGCACATTTTTTTCTGGGGTTGGATCTGTACAGTACAGATCCTGCACAACATCTCAAGAGGGCAGGTTATGATATATATATATATATATATATATAAGCTATCTGTAGATGACCTAATTGCTGAAGGTCCTCTGTGTCGACGTGAAATTCTCCAGAAGCAAAAATATCAAGTTCGTTAACATTCCAGTATTTGGAAAAAAAAAAACAGGGTTTGATGCAGATTTGTGATATTCTTCGTGTAACAACTCGCTCTCGCCCTTGTAGGGGTGCGGAACGTTTGTGTATACCAAAGTGCAAGATGTTCGCCCCCCCCCAGGCATACATGAATGGGAGAAAAAAATACGACCCTTCTGGGCGGAAATTTGAGGATCGTTTAGGCATCAAACAAAAGACCCAACCTATGGTTAAAACAAGAGACAGCCCTCTACTCTACTTAGTCAGTGCTGTCCCTTCCGAGCAAGACTGAGTAGCTTGCTACCACAGGGGTAGCACTTTTTGCCTGACTGACCGGGCTACTTGACCCAATATCGTCGAAATACCACGACTATAGGATTATACAGCACTATTCGTGACATACCTACTACTAATAGGTGTGGGGGTTGTTCATCGGGTTGCCCTTCTATTAATAACTACTATCAAAATCAGTTTTCGGATGTCACTGGGATATAGACCTCCTACACTATGATCAAGTGAGGAGCCTCAGAAACGCTTACCGTGGCATGCGTCATGTGTCCTGAGTGGAGTACATGGCAGTAGGTTATCTCTTCTCTGCAATCACACAAACGGTCCTTGCTTTTTCGCCCAGAGCGGTAGTACTCCCTGCACAATTCGACCCGTTTACGTATTCTAGTCTGATTTCCGACGAAAGCGGCGTGATGAAAAAATAAGAAATATATAATTCATACAATTCGTGTATTTGCTGTGAATTATACTTCCCCGGCGGACATATTCGAGGGAGTCCTTGAGCTTGGAACCGTAGGGACGACAAGGTATTGGAGCTTCTAGGTCACATACGCTTCTGGTTTAAACATACTGTTATTTTGGTGTTTGCCGTCCAATACCGGAAAGAAAAAAATACATGGGGAACCAAACCAAAAAGGAAACCTATTGGAGCCTATTGGACCACCGCATATTAGCTTCAACATTGGTGACTCATTAACATTCCCCGAACAAAACACCAACAACTAGGAAAATCAAAACAAAAGGCAACCTATTGGCCTACCGTAAGTAGCCTATTGGACTACAGTATATTCAACGTTGATCACTCAGAAACATTCCCCGCAATAGTAACACCAAGGGAGCGCCAAAACAAAAGGGAACCCTTTGGCCTACAGTAGTCTATTGAAGTACAGTAGCCTATTGAACTACGGTAGCTTCAACGTTGATCACTCGTGAACATTCTCCGAGAGAAGAAAACCAAGGGAAACCAAAACAAAGTAGAAATCTATTTATGCACGAAGGGTAACTCCCTTCTGCACCTACTCATGTTAAACCTCTATCAGACTTATTACCAACGTGGTTACTGGCAAGTTGTCCAATGAAATATACCCGTGGAAAAATCTGCTTAAGGGAAGTCATCGAGGAGCCCATACGATTGTGACCTTTCACCTTCCTGTATTGTGGATTCCTGAGTTGTTCCGTTACCTCGCTGTGTCCTTACGCGATACGTCGATTCGCGATTGAAGCGCTTGGATCTAGGTAACATTTTCGGGACCCGTAACGAACGGCCTGCTAAATTTTGTGTAGCCCGGCACGCAGCTTGGTCATGAACCTGAGCCTGAATACACACCACCCCATGACTTCACTTCGCTTCACTCCCCTGCAGGGCCATTTGCGGACTAATGGAGAGATTGGCTAATGTTTCGCCACAAAGTAAGAAAGTATCCCGGCTCTCTATACCTTCACAGGGACCCATACGTTTTACGGGTACTCGTAGTAATCAAAACCCGCGATGAACCCGAAACACGTATAATAGTACCCCTCTACGTGTACACACTATATTTGGTTCCGATTACTATGCTCCCCGGTAAAGCGGTCCTACGAACCCTGCTCAGTGCCTGCACAAAGCTGGCCAGGGGCCCGGGCCTAAACACGCACCACCTACATACGTGACTTCGCTTCCCTGCAGGGCCATCTGCTGACTTACGAGATGGTGACGGGCGAAAGCCCGGGCGAGGACGAAGTGTCTCCGCAAGCGGACGATGTAACGCTTCAAACGGTAGTTACACAAGAGGCGTTATTCGTGGATTTCCTGAGGACCGACGAGCACGACGAGGACGGGGTAAGCCATTTTCATGTTTTGATTGCGGGAGATCAGGAACTAAGTAGGGTTTATAACGAGTCATGTGCCCCAATCCGTGGGTCGGTCTGGTAAGGCTCCGAAATGTCACAGGTCGAGTTGGGTCGGGTCGGGTCGGGTCGAGTTGAGTCAGGAGGTTTTCGATTTATCACGGATAGGGTGCGGTCACTGTTACCCACCCCGATCCGACCCGACCTGACCCGCGAGGTTTGACCGGGCCCATGAACAGTCCTGGAATCAGGCCTACAGTTGGTTGATTTTTAAGCTGACGGCCGATGCTTTGCTTCTTTCATAGTAGCGTGTTTTGCGGTTTCGGCGGCCCAGCTTCGCAAAATGTCTGCTGGGTGGTGAGACACCCACTATTCCAACTAGTCTCAACCGTGAGGCGTATGGTTTGCTTTTATTTTTGTACCAGGAACGGAAATCCACGCTTCTTCACGTAGCCCTCTTTTTCTGTATTCGATTTACTATGGTACCGCTCCAAAGGGGAAAAGCTTGTGATTGGCATCATTTTTTTTCTAGTTTTTTCTAGGGGTGTTGTTCCTCTCCAGAATCGTTGGACCCCCAGTCTTGATGTGACCACGGATCAGATTATCGCGCTGACTTAATCTTGATGACGATAACTGTTCTCCTGGGAATGTTTTTTAGTGATCAACGTTGACCCTCATGCTGCACATTGTTGGGTGGGAAACCAGCAGTGTAATAAAAATACTAACAACGCAAAACATCTGATGAGTGGTGACTGTTTTGTTTCTTCTCCAGGCGTGGACATGGCAGTACAGGGTGTTTGCGAACGCAGTTTTGTGGTCTGGTCGCGGTCCCGTTCGAACTGCCGAGCGTTTCGGTTCCACACCGTGACGATAAAATAAAATCTGCAGAAAAAGCAGAAGGGCGGGTTTACTTAGTGCAGTCGACAGGTTAAAACACCCTATTTCCCGTTGTGGGTGGTCTTACGGCATGCATAATTTGACAACATTTCGTGCACTCCTGTCCAGTTTTAATGTCGATCGTGCCTTCTCTCTCCGCTTACCTCGCCTGAGAGAATATTTTAACAATTCACATCTCACACCAGATGCATACGTCGTCACTACGCCACTAGTTACCCCCCCCCCCCCCCCCCCCTGTGTAGCACTGTTGTGGGAGACAAAGTACGTTGAATTGGCATGGGGGTGTATTTCGTAGCAGCAGTACTAGGGGCGCGTCCTGCGACAGAGGTATCATAGCACCTAACTTATGTTACGTTCTTCTTCCTTAAGGAGATCTCCAATGCAACCCATCAACTCCACGACATTGGTCCCCGGCAGCTCGTCACCTGACTGAGGAGGAGCCCCGCCAATCGGCAGGGTTTTGCCTCGAAAGGGCAATTCACCCCTTTACCGTAGGTTTTGCCTCAAGAGGGTTGCAGGGTTGTCGGTCTTTCCACCCCGCCCCCCCCGTTTCTTCCCTTGAAAACCAGGTTCTTGTGCAAGCGGCGCCTAAAGTATACGAAGAAGGTCCGGACTTGGAAGTCCTCCGAGCTATGGTGCATGGCTTTGCGGAGCAGTACAACGCAGACTTTCCGGCCAACAAGGTACGCTGAACTTAAGGCAGGCATCCACGTGTTGCAGCCTACGTAGGGGAGAAACGCGGAAAAACAGACGGTGTCAGAGCACAGTGCCTTTGTAGGAGTGGTGCAGTATTATGCTCTGAGCTGCTGTCTCACGCGAGGAGCTCAACATCTCACCCGAAATATAAGTTGGAAGAACTTTGTTCGTGCGACCCAACTTGAAAAATATGCGCGCAATTATAGTCCTAAAAACGAATATAGTACAGTATTAAGGCTATAATAGAAACCTGTATACTAACAGTTGCTCTCTTGAGGGGCCCAGCCGGTCAGAATATGTTGCCTCAGAAGGCAAAAAGTGGAACTCCCACTAATACCATGGGAGGAAACGTCACTTCACTACCATTTTCGAGACAGGGGACGGGGTTTACTGCGACCCAGAAAATACGCACCAAGTATATATTGGACGTACACTTATTTATTTTAGCTTTTTGTAAATTGGACTCGTACAGAAAATATCAACCCACTGGTTCGGTTTGTCATCATGGCCTGCTGGGGTGTGTGTGGCATGTCGTTTTCTATTTTTCGCCATCATATATTTTTCGCCTATCTATGCGCACGGATAACAAAGATGTGATGCTTGCCGAGAAGGCGGTAAAGAACGAAAGCTTTATAGTTGAGTTGGTTGTTCAGGAAACGAAAGCTCCAAGTATTTTCCTGTCGCACCTCATCGTGGGTGTCTCGCGCAGACTTGATTTGCTCTTCTTTGCGTATCGCCGCTCTGTTTTGTCAAAGTTGACCAATCCACACTATCTACGTTAGCTCAAGTCATTTGTTAACTGGTTTCATCCACCCCTACCTCTGGATATATCGTGTGTCTCGTATGCGAAAGCTAATTAATCTACGGTACGCGCTATTCGTGTAAAACACGCTCAATACAGTAATAGATCTCGTATGATATCCGTATACCCGGTATACTCGTACTACTGTACTATCAGTATACCTGATTCTTCTGTATGATAGTCAACAATGAGCCTAAACTAACGCGTGCCGTTGGTACAACATTCACGTAAGGAATTAAGGAATCGCATGTCCCTCGCCCTCCCCCTCCATCCCTCCCCGTCTATCCGCCGGCATTGTTCTAGAAGCCCCGAACAGTAGAGGAGACCATTTTATTCGAGAATAGGTGGTCGACACATGCATACGGTGTACAAGACAGTAGGACTACCGCTAAACCATGGTCGATTGGGTCTGATTGCCTCAGGGATAAGGATAGGGTTAGTTCTGCTGCACTCGTACACAGTAGATAGTGTGAGTCAGCCATTTTATCTAAAACGTGGTGAGCTATACCCTCATCTCAAAGGCGCTCCGCTGCTGTCACTCGTTGTATTGAGGGTGGAAATGGCACACTCTCACCTCCGATAGTTGCAGCAGACTACCTTCCGGGGAATCGTTCAGGAGTTTTGTCCGGGTTTGGTGTCTCCACCGCTCTCTCTCTCTGTAGATTAACACTGTGGTTGACATCCCACGACAAATATAAATTGCCCCCTGTACACGCTGTCCTCATTAAGCCGGCACTGCTTTTCTCCCACGCTTGCTTTGCTTGGATTTGCAGATGGATCTGGTGTTTTTCGACGACGCCCTACGACACCTCATCACCGTTTCTCGGATTTTGGGGATGCCGCGCGGGAACATGCTGTTTGTCGGCGTGGGGGGGTCTGGGAAGCAGAGCTTAACGCGACTCGCAAGCTACATCGCCGGAAACTACACCTTTCAGATCACAATCACGAAGGCTTACAACCTCAACTCTTTCATGGATGACATGAGGTGCGCATACATACACCCTCTCATTTTTTAAAGTCACAGAACAATGAATCGATTCAAGAATGTACCGTATGGCTTTAAGTCGCCGACTAGTTATTAGTTGGTCCCAGTTGGCTAGGTATTACAGCTATTTGCGTGCGGTAATTGTGCGTTCTGGGTAGTTGTATCTGACTGACGCATTTGAATACTACATCGGTCTCAAGACAAATTTATTAATTCACACTATTTAATATGTATATAGCTCAGGTACTTAATACATTATTCTTTACCAAGTGTAGTTATAGTCCCACCAGCCGTCGAAAAATTGAAGTCTATACAGCCCGACAAAGCGAAAGGTATTCTGGACGTCTTCATATATATTCCTCGTGTCGCCCCCCCATTGTCGGCTGCTCCTTTGCACGCTGATTATGTGTGTGTGATATTATATATTTTCCCCGTGCTATCCGTATCGTCGGCCATTCTGTTGCACGCTTGTGTGGCACGAATGTTCTCCTCGTCGTGCTTTTCGCACCGTCGGGCGGTCCTCTGCACGCTTTTGTGGTGTGGCATGTGGCATGGGTGTGCCGGCTTGCAGAGCTTTGTACAAAAAGTGTGGGCAGGAGGGAAAGCCGGCAACGTTCATACTCACAGAGGCGGAGATGAAGGACGAGACCTTTCTGGAGATCATGAACAGCTTCTTGATGACGGGAGAAGTGCCGAACTTGTTTCCTAAGGTGCGCACGCTCAGACTATTACTAAGGCAGATGTTTTCGAGATATCTCGACTCGTAAAAAATAACAATCAATTATGAATGACTCATACTACCGTAATTCAAGGCATGTCACACAGGACGAGAATTTAATTGCTGATGATGGTCGCAGAGAACAGGCTTTTTCTTCCCAGCCTATCCAAAATTTAGCACGGAACGAGTTGTTCATGATGACCGCAGACGCCCGACATTTTGCGCTCGGCAGTCTATCCGATAGACCAGTGAGGGTTTTGCATGTGCCATCTATGTAAAACAGGACGAGTTGCTCATGATGGCCGCAGAGGCCCGACCTTCTTTGGCTAGCCGATCCAACAAACCAAGACCCACTTCGCGTTGGGCAATACACATGTTAAACAGGACGTGTTGGTTGTGTTTATATTTTCAGCGTGCTATATATCCATCTCAAACACGGCGATTTGCTCACGATCGCCGCAGAGATCCGACCTTTGCCTGCCAGCGTATCCAACAAATCAAGACCCGTTTTGCGTTGTGCTATGTGCAGTAATTTACAACGAAACACAGGAGGAGTTGTTCATGATGGCCACAGAGATCTGACCTTTCGTTTTGCATTGTGCTATCTGTGGCATGATGGTCGGCAGTCTAGCCGATACAGTGCAGTAGACGCACACAATAAAAAAACGAGCGATGAGAAACATCCATTACACAATAAGAAAACTTTGGGATCCATTACACTGACGTCAGTGAAGAACACCCCCATTCTCAAAATAAGAGATCCAGCTTGGACCAGCCCTTCCTGTTGCCTGACCACAAGCGTTTTTGCGTTGCGCTGTGTGAAACAGGACGAGTTGTTCATGATGGCCGCAGAGATTCGACCTTTCGCGATCGCCAGTCGGCCCGATTTCGTGGACACTCCCGAGAATCTGGCGCGGTGCTTCGTCGACAGGGTCCGTGCCAACCTGCACTGCATCATATGCATGTCTCCCGTCAGCGTCAAGTGAGTTTCCCCCGATATTTTCGGCTACTACGGTGGGTACCCCGACTTCAAGAGAGGTGGCGTGGCACCGGCCGAAAGCATCCCTCTCGGCTAACGTTGTTTCTCTCTTTTCCGCCATGAGTGGGAATACGTACCTACGGCTGTTGGCAGCGGAAAGCACGTCGGAATATGGGCTATGCAAAGTTGTTGCCTCGGCAGGTTGAGCCTTCTAGGCCAAACTGCAGCCCCGTTTTGGTGACAAGTAGCCTGTCCCCAAAACGGGACCGCAGCTCCAAAAAGGGGATCAAGGTCTCCGTCGCAAGGGCGACGTGCTAAACCTGCCATCGTAAAACAGAGTTGAGTTCGCGCAGGGGTGGGTACGATCGATCTTCAGCGCTCGATTTCTTTCAAGAACTGGAAGGTTCGCCAAATGCCGAACGAGGGAGGCGTTTTCGGAAGAGGTTATGATCGAGAGAGATCCTTCCGGAAGTATAGTGTTTCGACTTCAAGCAACCGGTCACCGTTGTCGATAAAAACGAGCGCTGAAAAAAATGATCACGGCAACCCTATTACGGGGGACCATGTTAAATACCAGGTAGGACCTGCGGTACATACAAAAGCCTGTATATTGCGCTATTTTTACTACCAATATTTGGTCGTATTTACTATGGTTCCCCGTAATAGTGCTAACTCAATGCTCTGTACGGTTTTCAAGAGAAGCACGTACGAGTAACAGAGGTCAAATTGCTTCGGAACGGTCACCGTGAAGCTGTATGATACGGCTCATTCCGGGTTCAAGAGAAGGTGGTGTTTTTCAATATATTGAAGCAATCTGTTTGAGGGGGGGTCACGATTGAGGAGCTATCGGTTCAAGGGCAGCAGCGGACTTCAGATAAAAACACATGGTGGTGAAAAAGTGACGATGAAGGCGAGCGATCACTGGGTAATCGGGGAGGCGATAAAAATTGGTGTGTCCGAGTTAAAGTACAGGGAGTCGTCGTACGGCGCAGGCGCAACATGATCCTGCCCGTACTTTCTGGGTCCTCACCTTGCTCGTAGACAGTAGTTGATAACACTACTGTATAGTCGTCATTGTTTTGGTCGCTACCAGATCTCGGGAGTTCGAAAGGGGTTGAGGGCAGGCCAAACCGCTTGTAAGCATGGCCATACTACTGTAAAGCAACCAGGGACATGATACCCACCCCGGGTTCAGAGAAGTTGTCAGGGTTTGAGAGAATATACCCCTTCCTTTTTTTCCGAGCAATTGCCGGGGTTTAATCCCTTTAGGGCCGCAGTCCCGTTTTAGGGACAAACCACACAAATTCTACAGTAAGTACGTAGTTTGCTCCAAAAACGGGGCTGCAGCCCTACAGCAAAAAGGGTTTGGAGAAGTCTGCTGTAGGCCTGACACACCGTTATCAGGAAAACCTTAAACCGGGACATTAACTCCAAGTAGTTCGTACCACTAGAACGAGGCTGCTGCGGTTCTAAGAAAGTATGGTTCCTCGCACTACTATTAATAAAACGCTTCTCTTCTTTGTTTTTTTCCCATTTTGGGCCTGCCCCCTCGCCTCTCAGGTTTCCCGAGCGGGCACGAAAATTCCCTGGGCTGGTGAACGGCTGCACTATAAACTGGTTCCTGTCGTGGCCGACCGAGGCCCTCGTGGCGGTTTCGAACGGTTTCATCGGTAACGCTCCCATCGAGTGCTCCGCTGAGGTTAGTTGGTCGGTCTGTCCTCTCCATTTTTTGTCGTCGGGGAGGGGGGGGGGCGGGGTCGTGATGTTGACCTTCGAAGGCGATCAGTCAGAAATATAGTACAAAAGCTATCGGAGACCCCCGCACAAGCAGGATATTTGTAACCGTCGTTTGCCTCCGACGGGGAACACTTTCAGAAAACAAAATAGGCCGCTCACGGAAGCAGGGTTGATGCTCGCACGGCAGGCATCAACGTATCGGGAAGGTACAGTAGTATGTACCACGTGTACGCGTACCCTGAACTGTTTTTTTTTTTTGTTCGTTGTTTTGCGTTCCTCGCACCACTTTTCCGCCGACAATTTTGGTGTACGTATGCTCGCAGGTTAGGAAGGAGCTCGTGACCCACATGGGCATGGTCCATCGCATGGTGGTTGAGTCTTGCTCCGACTACTTCGTGCAGATGAGGCGCAGGGTCTACCAGACGCCCCGATCGTTTTTATCCTTCCTCGGGTCTTACCAGGTTCGTCTCGCTTCCCCTCACCCGTAACGCCTGCTACGGTCTAAGAAAGGGGTGGCACCCTAACCTTTCTGAGACCTTTCTCACCGGGGTGGATACCCTTACCCAACATACCGATTTTTCTATAAACTATGTAAAGCTAAGTCCGACACACGGCAAAAAAGGGCTTGCAAAAAAAAATGCAATACATACACATCGGGCGCGAGTATAGTGGGGTATGTAGATGTATTTCAGCGGGAAACATTTTTTGCTAAAAAAATGCAATTCCTAATTGCAACCTCTCATTGCAACCCCTATTTGGAACCCATTACTGCAAACCCCATTTGTAAACTCTAGTTGCAACCCCGAACTGCAAGCCCAGATAGCAAACCCTAATTGCAAGCCCCTATTGCAACCCCTACTGTAGAACCCCGCCTGTACAACAGATATCACTTTGGCCGTAAATATAAGGATCGTTTAGACATCAATATGAAGGCCAAGCGGTTCTTATATTTACATACACCCGGAATGGTAGTATTCTGGACTGGACGGAAATGTAAGAATCGTTTCACCTTCATGGCAATATACAAATATTCCTTATATTCCTGACAATTTTGGGCTTGATTTAGTCCATTAAGCGCACGTAGATACCTGGTAAAATAGAGGGAAAATCAGCGTGTCGAAGATAAAAGTGGTGATTTTTTAAGAGCGTCGGCCGCACGAAGAGGCCCGTACTGCTGAGTTGGCAGGCGCGCCCGAAAGGTGTAACGTATAGAGAAAAGAGACGAACGACGCGCGTGCTGGCAGCAGGATGATGATACTTGTTGCTGTGCTGCACGCGTTAATAGCTGGAAGGTTGACATAACACCGCGCTTTCGTTTTTTTGTCGCTTCAGGATTAATTCAGTAGCTGCTCCTCCGGGATACCGAGTAAAGTGTACTATAGTATTTGATTTCGGGGTGGTTCGGTTCGGGATGGGTGATTGGTTTGATTGGGGTGTGGCCGGGTCGTTTTTTTTTGTTGGCAGAGCCTGTGCGCGGGAGATGGTCCAGGCGATGATGGGCCGCCGTCGGCCTTGGCCTGTGGCAGGTGCATGGCAGTTTCTGTTTCGAGTTTAGCACTCGCTCAATAGAGTCATCCATCGTTTCCTCGAAGCGGGCATCGAATTAAACACGGATGGGGTAGAGAACGTCGCCTAACGTTTGCCGATGATACCCTCCCCTCGCGGCAGAATCACCCAATGACCTACAGTCGGTCATTCAGGGCAGATATAACCGTGATCGAAGGAATCGGCTTAGTCTCCACGACGTATGTATCTATAACACGGCTCTTAGGCACATGCTTTCCGGGTGGGACAGCTCTTGCGAGACACAGATGAATACACATGCATATTATAACGGAAAATATAGGGTCTATGAACGAATGATCTAGATCTTGTTCTGTCCGATTTGTGCGCCAATCCCTTGCGGCAGGAACTCTACTTGACCAAGAAAGAGGGGGTCGACGAGAAAAGCAAGCGGGTCACGGTGGGGCTGGAGAAGCTCAAAAAGGGCGCGGCGGATGTCGAGCTAATGAAGGTGATTTTTTTTGTTCTGTATTATTTTATCTGGATAGCCTTTTCCTTTCCAGCCCAACTCGTGCGAGGTCTGTACCCTCAACGGCATTGTGGAGAAGCCGCGGTGACAGGTCTGTCCCCTGGACACACCAAAATGAAAATCAATGAACTCATTGGAGCTGTCTTCCAATGCAAGAAATTCCACCTCACGAGCGACTCTTAGTAGGAGGTAGCCCACCTTTCACGCGACTCGCCCGACACCTCACGGCTCATCGTGCTTGGTGCAATCAAGGTCTGCCTGGTCTGTGAAAACCCGACGTGTTCCGTCCCGAAATTGTAGGAATGCGAGGGTCTATGGTCCCGAGACTACGGCCATGCATGACTTGAGTGCCCCCCTCCCCCCCCAGCCCCGTGCCTTCTTTTTTATCACGCATAGGGGTCAAAGGTGTCTTATTCCCTGCTCCCCCCCGGCAACCGCCTTCATTTTCATCGCGCACAGGGTTCATTCAGCATTCCCACTGCTCGACGACATAAACGAGAGGGTTCTTAAGAGATAGGCACCTTCCCGAGAATTATCATTTGTGCGTTCGTAGGAGCGAATTGAGGCGTGTAAACAAATGGAATGCGTGGGTTGTTGAGGACTGACCTTCATGGTAGCCACTCTAAAACTGCAGTAACTCTTGGCATGAATAGCTATTATTGCTTTGGACGGCCATTTTTCGTCCCGAACTGATATGCCGAGCAGCTCGCTTGAACACCCTGTCGAAACATAGAAAACGAATGTTATAGCATTGGTGGGGGGCTCGGGATGAACGGCCGAGGAAAAAACACGGAACTAATTTCACGTCGCTCTCGTAATCAAAACAACGATTCGCCAGGTCCAACTAAAGGAGGAGGAGGTGAAGCTCAAAGAGGCCGACCAGGCCACGACAGCGATGCTCAGCAAGCTAGAGGTCAGCCCTGCTGCCCCACACGAGATCGTCGACGACGATTTCGTCAAAACCTCCCCGAGAAACTAGTCGGGGGCATCGTCCTGACCTATTGCATGTATAGGTATCGGCGGTGCTGCTGCTGCTGCTTTAGGACTACGGCAATTTGTTTTTACAAACTGACCGGAAATTAAGGTAGATGCAAATTTAGCGTTTCTGTACAGAACAGCAGAAAAAAAAGGCTGACGCGTGCATGCAGTGCAGCAGAAAAAAGGTGAACCCTTTTGATGCAGCAGTCCCGGTCGGGGACAAACCACTCAGATTGTAAGTACTGTAGTCTGTCCCCTAAACGGGACTGCAGTCCCCAAAGGGTTTCCACAGGAGGCATCAGGAAATTTCTGACGTTCGTCACTAGACTACAGGATAGGAGCTGTATACCTCAGTACCTGGGGTAGCTCATTTTGATAAAAGCTAAAAGTGCAACCCGATGGTCTATACCAGGTATATGTACCACATCATACGCTATTACGGGGGACCACAGTAAATAGGACCAAATATTTTTAGTAAAAACAGGGGAAAATATATGTTTTTGTGTGTACTGTAGGCCCTATTCGATATGGTCCTCCGCAATAGTGGTATTCCAGCGATATAAGGTCAACCCTTTAGGACCGCAGTCCCGTTTGGGGAACAAAGCACTTGGGATTAGAGTGGTTTGTCCCCCAAACAGGACGGCAACACTAAAATGGTTAAAAAGCCCGGTCAGTCCCAGTAACAGTTTGGCCGAAAGTGCTACATACCCCGCTCTGGCGGTCTATCAATAGTGCTTGGGATGCGATCGAATCATAAATATGTGCCAGTATGCTGTAGTATTATCACGGAGGACCATAGTTAATAGGGCCAACTATTGTTAGTAAAAACGGTTAAATATACAGGTTTTTATGTATACAATAGGTCCTACTCATTATGGTCCCCCGTAATAACATGAATGCCGTAGCGCCTTTTCATATTACGGGGGGCCATAGTTAATAGGACCTATGGTATACATAAAAACCTATATGTATAACAATTTTTACCAACAATATTTGGTCCTGTTAACTATGGCCCCCCGTAATACCACCATTTGGTGGTTTCGTGGTAGCGATACGATTGACTGGGTACAGTCAGTAGATAGCTGTCAAGAGATATCGGCGTTAAAACTATGCGGGACACTCTCTACATTCTCGTAATCTATTGGCGGTGCTACACTCCGCAGTTGTGCTATAGTAACACCGTTTAGTGGTGGTTCCGTGGTCTCTAGCGAGACAAAGGCTTCTACCTTTTGTTTTCTGGAGTGCGTCGAAACCACGTTGCCACCGCTTTTGTATTGTACGACCTGGCACTCCCACTCCCGCCAGGTGAGCTCGATGGCGGCCAAAAAGGAAGCCGACGCCGTGGCCGTCATAAAGGAGGCGTGTATGGCGGACGCTA
Organism: Nereocystis luetkeana; assembly: GCA_031213475.1. Lineage (NCBI taxonomy): Eukaryota > Phaeophyceae > Laminariales > Laminariaceae > Nereocystis > Nereocystis luetkeana. The sequence goes on along the minus strand of JARUPZ010000016.1, from coordinate 8,434,657 downwards.
GAAGAATCGCAGGGGAGAAGGGGGACGCCGAAGAAGACCTTGCCCAGGCCAAGCCATTTTTGGAAGAGGCTGAGCGTGCCGTGGAGTCTATCAAAGTGAGAGGTTGTTCTCGAGATGTAGGGGTCCACATCGAGCAGGCATGATAACACGCCGGAAATGAGCTACAATCGGCTCAAGAGGTCAACCTCCGAAACCAAACAACCATTGTTGACGCAGAAAATAGTTTACTATTGCGGGGGGGGGGGGGGGGGGAAGGGGATTAGTAGCCAGAACCCACAATAGACCCGAAAATCAATATCCCCCCAACTTTAGTAGTCACATTTGGTTCTGAACGCTATGTTCCCCGGTAACAATCTCACGTTGTGTGGCTCCAACCCCGGACGGAACCAGGCAAACGACCTGAACGAGCTGAAGAAACTGCAGAAGCCGTCCGACGTCATCAAACTCATATTCGACTGTGTCGGGCTGCTCAAGATGGAGAAAGTGCAGCCGGTGCAGGTCGATGAGATCACGATCGGCATCGGCAAGGAGAAGCAAACCCTCCCCTTCCTCAAGGTGCGCATGTTATGCATACACGGGTTTTCCGACGGAGGCGTGCCGCGGCATGTATATATATAGTATTTCTTTTTTTTTTACAGCATGAAGATTTTTTCGCTGACCGGGAGGAATTATACGTGCCTACTGTGATATTGTTGGATAGGATGTGTATTATTCAATCATATCGTGTCCTTCTGCTGGCGAAACATAGTTAACCCACACTACGATTAATTAATTTCATCCATCCCTACCAATATATAGGTAGGTACGGGTCCCTTTCAGCCTATAGCGAGAAAAATACGCAAAAACGGAGGGCAAATATTAATATTTAAGGCCCCCTTTACACCGTTTTCCCGTATCCTGACTGTAGTTATATATATATACCTGGTATATATATTAACACAGGCTCAGTCGAAACAATAGCACCCTGTGCTATATAAATAGATTCACACAAACCCAATCGATAGCTAGCCCCGTGGGCGCACTACATATATCCCTTGCGGTTTTTCTCGAAGAGGCGCATACTCGTGCAGGGATCCCCAAGCGAGGAGCCCAAGAAAAACGCCTCCACTGTAGGTTGTTATCCTTACCGCAGCACGCTCTTCTGGGAGAGGCCTGCCCGTAGCCACGTTCGTTCGTAGCACGCTTTGTGAGATAGACATGTCCGTAACCACGTTCCTTCGGCATCGTGTGTGTTTCTGTGTGTGTGTGTGGCGCGCTCCGCCCCCTCTTCCCGACAGGATTCGTACAAGTACATGCAGGCGGGGATGCTCTCGGATGCCCGTTTTCTGCAGTCCATCTTCGCCTTTTCCCAGAACGAGAAGGACTTCATGAACGACGAGACCGTGGAGCTGATGGCGCCGTACCTGGAGCTGGAAGGCTTCAACCCCGCCGTTGCTAGAAACGCCTCCAAGGCCGCGGAGGGCCTGTGCACGTGGTGCAGGGCGATGACGTACTATCACGAGGCTTCCAAGGTGAGATGTACGCAAAGAAAATGGGCGCTGGGTCGCTCTTCCCTTGACGCTTTTTTACCCGCGGCGAGAAAAAAAAATCTTGCCGATTTCCTCGATGAAAACGAAAATGGCTTTGAACGTCCGGCTTTGAAATATGACAGCCTGGCCAATTTTCTTGGTACGTTGTAGCCCAGGGGGATCCAAAACAAACTATTATTCCTGAACCAGATAAGCGGGGGTACCAAATGAAACCAACTGTTGTTTTTAACAACATACGACACTCGTAAGACCTATTCCAATGGAAACGCCTAGTTAAAAAGTTTTTTTCAAAGACATTGCTTTCAAAGAACAGCCGAAATTTTCCTCGTACCGCCGTTGTGGGAAAAAAAGAGAAAAATGTTTGTTTAGTTTTGTTTTGTTTTTTTTTTCCCAACGGCTGCAGGCGGCGCAATTTGATTTTTCTGGTTGCAAACTGTCAACACAGTGTTAGAAACCAGCTCGTGCGACGATCCACGCTCGATCTCGACATAGACTCAGCCCACGGCCAACCCGCTGGGTATCTGGCAAGGCCGACGAATGTAGATGACGGCCTCGAAGATAATCAGGTGGATCCATGGTCTAGGGGGCGAGAGCTTGCCGGCTGCGTCCTACCGTATCCTCCCAAACCTGAAAAAAAACCTATTTTTTGCCTTTCGAGACGGATGGAGAGTTTGTCTTCTGTTTCGTGCAAATCAGCGTCCAAATGTTTTTTATCATACGCCTGGTCAGCTCCCCCCACATGACACCGGCCATGGTGTCAAGGCGGCGACTCTGGGTGGGTCGGAGCCCCTAACGAGCGTACTCTGTTCAGAATTCATGACGCAATCGCTGGTTTTGTTGATCGATGTCTGTCGAGGACTCGGAATCTCGCCGCTTCGAACCAAAAGTCGGCCTGAGGTTTTCTCAGGCCGATATTGGTCCAACATCGGCCCCAGATTGTTTTTTCGGGCTTTTTCAAAAGTTAGGAACTTTTTTCTTTTCTCAGCGCGCCCATAGGAAGCGTGTTCTAAATAAATTTGGAGGGTATCTTTGAAATTCAAACTTTTTATTGATACTTCGCTTTCCCATTGGCATACGTCTAAGTGTGTGCCTTGTCTTCACATCAAATAGTTCTCTCTACCCAACTACATCAATACACCCAGTGTCTGTCCTGATTATGTATCCTGGAGAGACACCATATTATGGTGTCACAAGTATGTCTCTTAATCCGTACAGGAATCCCACCCCTCTGGTTCGTTTTTATTCTGGCCTTTATTTTGGACGGTCGAGCCGTTTTTCTCTTTTTAGTAATAGCCGCGTACCCTCGGATGGATGCACACGTCGGACATATCACGACCAATCTATCTGTCTACAGATAGATCATCTAGATCCCGACCTGTCGTTATGAGATTTTGTGCAGGATCTGTACAGTACAGCTCCAACCCAGGAAACATGTCCTAGATCATCCAGATTATACGGCCCCCACCCGGCAACACGAGCTAGATCATACACAGCATACAGATCATACAGATCAGGAATATATCTGCCCTGAAATATCTACATCACCAAGTGGGAATCGATGGTATGTCCGAGGTGTGGGTACCATACCTGGCTGTTTGTATCATGGTCCACCGTACGCTCCGAGGCGAGCACGCCTTCTCGCCACAAACAGCAGTGCAAATGAATCTGAGGCACGTTTCACTCGTCGGTTTGTTGGGTTTCTTCCGATAGCCGCCGTTGGTCAATGCATCGTTGCACATCTCTGGCGAAACGCTGCTATTGCAATCCCCGACGATGTGTTGGTAGGTTGTGAAGCCCAAGCTCGAAGCGTTGAGAATTGCTGAGGTGAAGCTGGAGGATGCGCAGAAGGAGTTGGAGGCGGCCGAGTCGAAGCTTCAAGGCTGCCAGGTGTACGATCGTCTTTTGAAGTTGAAACTAAAATTCAAAACTCGAATGTTATATAGCAGTTCCTTTTCTTTGGTTTGATTGAAAATATTATTGATAGCCTAGACTGATAGTAATAACATAATTTCGCGGTCTCTGCCCGGGTGTGTTCAGCCATTCTTTTTCGTCGCTAAGAGACAGCGGAAGACGCCCTCTTGTCATATTATTTAGAAAGTCGTTAGCCGCTGCACGTTAGACTTAGCGGCTTGCTGTTTTCGTTATCGATGTTCGGACGAAAGCGTAATCTAGAGGGAATACGTAACTTCGGGAAGGATGGGGATTGAAACGAGTTCAGATGAAGGCTGGTGAATACGTTGGAAGGCATGTTCCTGCCGCAGTCGATTTTCGATCAAAGAACACATATGTTTCATAACACAACCAGCCAAGCCAATCGGTGCACATTGTAGGTTGGTAGGCGTCTGCTTGTACGCGTTCCGAGCTCTCGGTCGACGCTACGCGCCGAGGGCTGAAGGTATTGTCAGTCACGCGGGCTTAACGAAGCGGGTCGATCGCGCAAAGTGATCGAGTCTGCCGATGTTCTGATTTACTCGAGCGTCGGACGGGAGTCACATTCCACGGGGAACCTGAAGCCATCGCCTCCGAAAAATACCGCATCTTCCACCCACCAATCACCCGTGCACGTTTGTACATACGAACTGCTGTTATCGCCCCCTACAACAGGCCGTTTTGACCAAGCTCCAAGGAGAATTTGAAGCCCAGATGGCCAAAAAAAGGGCCATCGAGGACAACGCCGCTCGTACACGGAATCGAATGGAACAGGTGATCGCTTGATTGTGCATTTCCCACCAGGGCGTAATATAGGTGGTGAAATGTTGCGCTGGCGCACGTTTTTTTCCCCCCGTAGATCCCGTACTTTTTACCAGTGGCCGTCGGGGTTGCGCGGACTGCCGCACTACAACTTTTTGCGTGCCGCCCCTTTCTTCGCCGTAGGCGGATAGAAGTGTGCGGCCGTTGGGTCTGTTTCGTCAAAGGAGAAATAGTTTTTGGCGTGTTTTTTTACGCAGTAGGTCTGATTGTTACCTGGTTACACCTTATTGATCGTCATTCCGTCCCTGTTTATTTTCCAAATTGCATAACATTTTAAGCCAGCCGGCACGGCGTCTACATAGAGGATGAAACGAGCGGGTGATACGCACATTTTTGAGTGTTTCGGCACAAGCCTGGAATAAGGTAAAAATAAAACGGACTACCGCGACCCTCCTGGGGACCTCGGGCGACCCTCCGGGGCGTACCTCGCCTACGGCTTGTGGTACGGCTGCCGCACCACGAGACGGACGCCCATGTTACGCTCTGCTGGCTACCCTGGCGTAGGTTTGTAGTGAGGCCATCTGTATTGGTGAATAACCCTGGGGGGCGTATTCCCAAAGGTGAAAGGGGGTCGTAGCGCACTGGTCGCCATACGAAAAGTTGGCGCCCACAGTGTTTGGCTTTACGACGAGCGTTGAACTGGGGTCTAAGATTAAAACGCCTCATCGAGAAGATAGCGTATACTATACCTGGTATATCACCGTATATCTCCTCCGTGTGTACAGCTACAGGATAGCAATCGCATTTTCTCGCGCAGTCCAAAGGCTACTCGCATAAATACGCAGGATGAACTACTGTACAGATCGAATGGATCTCTTGACCGACACTACACTCATCGAATGCCACATGTATATCCTGTACCCTCCCTACGACACTCCCTTGCCGCTCGTGATATTTCATCACTCAAAACTATCCACTCACTTCGATCTCTCCAGGCTACCGCTCTTATTGTTGGCCTGGGCGGCGAGCGCACTCGCTGGACGGAGGATAGCCGCAAGTTTGCAGACACGAAGCGGAGGCTCGTCGGCGACGTGGCCCTTTCTTGCGCTTTCGTGGGATACTGTGGCCCTTTCAACCAGGAGTTCCGAGATTACTTGGTCAAAACAAGGTACATGGATGGGTGTCTACAACGACCCAAACAACCAAAGCAACCACCAAACCAACCAAACCAACCGACAACGCAACCAAAACAGCCCCCCCCCTATTTTATATAGGTTGGGTTGGCGTCGGTTGGCAACGCCACTGTAAAACGTGCCGCTCACTACGTAAGCTAGACAACCAAGGTACCGTTTTTGTTTTTTTTTGCGGTCGCCCACAGCTGATTGTCGAGTTAGATCATTTGTGCGAGGTAAATAATATTTACTCCGGACAACGGAATTGATCGTATCACGTAGTGTTCAAGGTAAGGCACCTAAGAGGCAGTTACATAGTACTCCCATTGCTGTCTCTGGAAATTCCTTCTCCGGAAATTAAATTAACTCATTGAAGTTGTCATCCACATGCAAGTCCGCCTCACAGACGGTTCTTAGTAGGATGCAGCTCACCCTTCATGCGACTCGCCGGACACCTCACGGCGCTTCGCGCTTGGTGCAAGCAATGTCTGCCTGGTCGGTGAAAACCCGACATGCTCCGTCCCGTCATTGTAGGGATGCGAGGGTCCATGGTCATACGACTACGGCCATGCATGAGATCGAGTACATCTCTCCTATCGAGTGCCTCCCCCTCCCCCCCCCCCCCTCTCCCATGGCCACACGACTACAGTCATGCATGGCATGAGTACACCCCTCCCCCCCCTACCCCACGGTCACACAACTACGGCCATGCATGGCATGAGTGCACCCTCCCCCCCGCCCCCCCGCCCCCACTACCGTCCCGTCGTCTGAAATGCGACCCCCTCGCATCGCGATTTCGCCTCCTTCGTATTCACGATCGGCGAAGGTTTTGCGAGGACCTCGTGACTCGGGGCATCCCGCTGACGAAAGGGCTAAACTTAACGTCCTTCTTGGTGGATATGGGCACAATCGGAGACTGGAATCTGGACGGCCTGCCTACGGACCCACTGTCGATCCAAAATGGGATACTGGTGAGCCAGAGTATTCCATACATCCGACATGTGAGACAGATCAGACAGATCAGACAGATCAGACAGATCAGACAGATCCTCATTTCACGATCTACGTCTTCAGGGCAGATCGATGTCTGATATCGTCTATTAAAAAAAAAAGTAAGTCAAAAGTCAGAAATTTCCGAGTTATACATTTTCACCTCGCTGGCACCCAGTCCGTTTGTCGAGGAAACAAACAAGCGCCGAGAAACGGTCGCACCTCTATACATGCGAAAATAAAAGAGCTGCTACGAAAATTGGCGTACTTCGCCACTCAACTAAGAACGAGCCCTATCAAGGATTTCCAGCAAAGGCATGCGTTACTCACAGCCCTACAGTAGACTAGCCTTACCCATGAAGACTAGCCAAGGCATGCCTCAGTCACAGGACAGCCCAACTACGTGAGTTCCAGCCGAGGCATGCGACTTACTCACAACCCATATACCATGGTAATCAGGACCCACGATGTGGGCACACCATATTTGTTTCTGAGTACTATCACGGGGGGGCATAGTAAATAGGACCTAATAGAGTTAGTAAAAATAGGTGAATTGATAGGTTTTTGTGTGTGCCGTGGGTCCTACTCCGGAGTATTTACTATGGCCCCCCGTAATATGCCCCCCGCAGTAGTTACCTACCAGGTAGCCTCAAAGTCCAGGCAAGGCATGCCTTTCTCAACAGCGATGAACAAGGCGTGCCTTGATCTAACTCTATCCGTCGTTCGGATACGTTTGCCATCTTCCCCCCCCCCCCCCCGCCGTATATAACGTAGGTGACCAGAAGCTCGCGATATCCCCTGCTGATAGACCCGCAGGGCCAGGCGCTCAGCTGGATACGCAGGCACGAGAAGAGCCGATTGCCCGCCGCGGGCGTGACGTCCTTCTCTAGCGACAAGCTGAGGGACACGCTAGAGTATTGCATGATGGAGGGGAAGGCGCTCATTATCGCTGGGGTGGAGGAAGACATCGATCCAATGCTCACGCCAGTGCTCGAGAAACAGGTTTGTTTTCGCGAACGGAGTTTAGCCGACCACCCGATCTCACCGCGTATGTCAAATGCTAGCGCCTGCAAAATAAGTACAAATGGGCGCCAGAACACCCATACCATCTGACTGTAACAGAATATGTCAGTTTCCCTTGGTTATCTTCTTTTTCAGGGGACTTCTCTGAATGATCAACGTTGCAGCTCATGCTACCTGCACATTATCGGATGACGAACGGAACACTAGTAATAATATATCGGAAATGTCGAATCGACGATATTTTTTTGAAACTATGCACGGTTGTTGCTGCTGTCTCATTCGTTTAATCAGTTTTGTTTTCGATTTCCTGGGAAGGAAGAAGCACGAACTGAAAAACGTTGACTTCACCAAGTTACCCTACTCTCACGTTGTCGTACCCGCTCGTGCCATCCTTCCTTTTTGGTTCCCCAGATTATCGTCAAGGCTCGCAGCAAGTACATCAACGTGGCCGACAAGCTCTGCGAGTTCAACGACTCCTTCATGCTCTATATGACGACGAGGCTGCCGAATCCGCATCTGAGCCCAGAAAACCAGGCTAAGGTATGCAACGACCGAATCTTCCATGCCTTGGACAGACAGATCATGTTCTATCTATCTATATACCTATCTATCTGCAGATCAGATTATCTAGTTCCCCACCTGCGGTTGTGAGAGGTTGTTGTGCAGGATCTGCCTTATAGGGCAGATCTATCCCAGGAAAACATGTTTCTAGATCGTGCAGATTATACGGATCCCACCCGGCAACATGAACTAGATCACACGGAGACCGGAACTAGATGTAGAGCATGAAGTGGGAATGATCTGTAGATGATCCCGTACATGATCTGTTCGAGGTATGGTATGTTCACGATTCGCCGTGGTAGTGTACAGTGGTAACCTCTTCACAAACCGCACCTACTTTTTTGGGAACGCATTTCTTGGAATTAGTGTGTCATGTGTTTTTGCGTACTTGAAGGATGCAGGGAGGCAATACCGTGAAGTTCTTTTGAAAAAGGTGCGCAGGGCGCTTCTCCCTTTTGCTGCGGTGTTCACGGACTCGTCTCCATTTAACCGCTTTTACCCTGTCACTTTTATTTCAGGAAATAATAGATGATCGATTGCAGTAAAATTACAGAGAACACCGCAGAGGGCCGGGACATATCTCCCCCCCCCCCCCCCCTGCATAACGCCGGCGTAAAAATATCACTGTGTAGACGTTGGAGACTATTGGAAACCCCACGGACGAGGTGTCGACAACCTCTCAATTCGGTACGCTGAATGGGCTACTCCACTGTTCAATGTCTCCACAAGGACTCTGCAACACCCACGTTGGGCAGGAGGGGGGGGGGGGGGGGGGGGGGGGCGCCTGTGTTGTCAAACGCTACGGCCCTCTGTCTGCGTCTCCGCTTGAGCTATTCTGTGGTAACAGTGGCTTCGCTGAGCTTGCTGACCGTTTTTGTTTCTCGTTGCGCCACTACTCGGCTGTGCAGACTACGGTCGTGGACTTTACCGTTACGCAGAAGGGTCTGGAAGAGCAGCTGTTGGGGGGTGTCATCCAGAAGGAGCAAAAAAGCCTGGAGGAGCAGCTCAACAACGTGTTGGAAGAGGTGAGGGGGGTTTGAACGAGACTATATTTGGCCGCTTCTTGGCACATTGCACGACGAGAAACCGGCCATCACCTTCGACGATGACTTCGGCGGTGGCTTCACTAGTACAAAGATGCTCAAGAGGATATATCCACAGCATTTTTGTATTTCCAGGACGATGGAGTACATACGGGTGAATCATATAACAATGATATGTATACTCTAGGGTATTGGTAGGTGAAATTAATCAAATAATCAACTAATGGTTAGAGTCAGCGTTAATTTGATGAACGGTTTGCCTTTGGTATCGGAGAGCTTGATTTCCAGGAATCCCAATTTTTGGAATTTTGGAAATTGGTATCAAACTACGGAGGCGGGTTCTGGCTGAATGCGTGAAGCTTGACATTGAGAAAGAAATCAGGAAAGTTAAATTTCACAAATTAGAAAAAAAAAACTGGAAAATCTGGAAAAAATACAAAAACAAATGCGCGGAAACAATGTGTCACACATCTGGAAATTCTGGCAAAAAAACTCCGATAACAAGGGTCCTTAGGAAAAGATACTACCTAATTTGTCTAAATGCTCCTTTTTTCGGCACGAAACACCCTTGCAGGTGACGAGCAACACCAAGGCACTCATGGCGCTCGATCAGCTTCTCCTGGAGCGGCTTAGCGCCAACACTGGCAACCTCCTCGACGACGAAGAACTAATTGGTGAGCACAAAGTTCAATCGCACATACGTATACTGGTATACGCGTACCCCCAGAGCGGAGTAGTGCGGCAGTCGCTGACCCTACAGGGCACCTGAAAGGGGCCAGGCACACGATATTGTTTTATAATCTTACTGTCTTGTAACACATGGCCAAAGCGAAGTGTGAATCACCCTGGTAGTGTACGCAGCAGGCGCCTGAATCTCTCTAGAACAACAGTCAGCAGATCATTCTCGAAATGATCCCCGATCTCTAATAACCTTCTCCTCTGCAACACATGATTGAAAAAAAACGAAGCGTGAATTTACCCTGGTTGTGTCCAACGCCTGTTTGTCTAGGGAAAGCTTTCGTCGGGGCGGTTGTAAAGGTCATATACGTCGAACTTATCATCTACAGATACATCATTTAGATCGTAACCTGCCGTTCTGAGACGTTGTGCAGGATCTGTACTGTCAGTGCAGATCCATCCCAGGAAACGTGTTCTAGATCATGCATCTTTTTTGCAGGGCTCTCATCCGGCGACAGGAGCTACTGCTGTAGATCGTAGCCCAGATCAGGAATCTATCTGACTTGAAAGATGTAGATCATGTATCATTGGGAATCGACGATCTTTTAATATTCTGACGTGAGAAAGGTTACCTACCACGGGGGACGGGAGCAGGCTTCACTTCAGCCGGTCGGCAGTAACACCCTTATCCTCCCAAGCGCAAGCACACCAACCAACGACGACGCATATGCATATGCTTCACCGCAGCGCCGTCCTTTTCGAGGAAACCCCTCGCTCCCTTTCTCCAACCGGGTCAACACAATTGTCACACGTCAGACAGATAGATCATCTACAGATAGATAATCTAGATCCTATCCTGCCCTTAGGAGATGGTGTGCAGGATCTGCTTTATAGGGAAAATCTATTGCAGGAAACACGTGCTACTGTAGATCACACCCATCACACGGCCTAAACGGCTCCCCCCCGGCAACATAACAATGAGCTAGATCAGACAGATCAGGAAAGTATCTTCCCCTTATAGATCTGGGTCATGAGGGGGGAACAGATTATCTGTTCTGTATCTTGTGAGTGAAAACGTCCATCTGAAACGTTTGACTGCGCGCCGCGAGGCCTACCCCAAATCCGGGGGCAAAACCGTGTACCTTCAATAAGTTACCATCCGGGTTACTCGTACAAAAAAAACGTGTCCTTGAAAGGTGCTCTTGCCGAAACTAAGAAAAAGGCCGTACAAGTGAGAGACAAGCTCGTGGCAGCGGGCGATATGCGCCTAGGGATCGACGAGAAACGAGAGCAATACCGGCCTGTTGCGACACGAGGGGCGGTGATGTACTTCACCGTGGTGGATCTCAGTCTGGTGAACGTGATGTACCAGACCAGCCTGGATCAGTTCCAGACACTCTTTACCAGGTACTTGGGGGGGGGGGGTGCACTTGACAGGAGATATGTTCTCGCTCTCATGCATGGCCGTAGTCGTATGACCATAGACCCTCGCATCCCTACAATACCGGGACGGAGCATATCGGGTTTTCCCCGACCAGGCAGATATTGCTTGCACCAAGCGCGAGGGGGGGTACTATTTTGTTGCTTGCCCTAGTCATTGGACCATTGACCGCGCATCCCTTTCGAGACGGACTTGGGGGGGGAGGGGCAAAATCAGCTTGTGATGGTCTTTCTTCCTGCCGCATAATTTAGTCGGTTAGGGAGCGCTTGTGCCCACTTTCGGCGCTTTGTGGCGGCGCTATCTATGGCGCTCCCGTATACGCCGTGTGTGATCATGAGAGTTGAAACGCGCAAGGGCGGAATATTTCGAGATTGACTGTGAGCGTGCGTCCCGTTGTCATTCTTGTCTATGGTGGAACAGTTCGGTGCACATGTGGGTGTTGTAGCGAGTGTGATCGTCGGGGTTCCGCAGGAATTAACACAATTTGAGTCAGCCAACCGAGGACCCCAGCGTCTCAGCAGGAGAAGCCGATGCACAGGTGGCCGGGATTCCCCCCCCCCCCCCCCCCCCCCTACCTGCATAGTTGTGGGCGTAGAACCATCCTTGTGGAAACATTGAACAATGTAGCACACCATTAGGCGTGCCAAATCGAGAAATTGTCGACACCTTGTGGGCTTTGCAACACGGGTTCAACGTTTACAAGGGTTGTTTTACGCGCCTATTGTGGAGCCGGAGGGGGGGGGGGGGGCGGGTTCGGCCACCTGTTTGGCCACTGTCTACAAAGAAAGCCGACCGTCTTTGCAAAAATGAATATGTTGACCCTCGTGCTATTGTAGCACCCCAGGCGAGCCCTCAGCCTATACCCTTCACGAGGCCATGCACAAACCCCGTACGAAGCACGCACGATCGAAGTACCACACGCAGCTTGCTAGACAAGAGTTTCGACGAAAAACACCCCTCTCATCCTCTCGATACCACAGCTGTTCACTGAGGTGTCTTCGTTTTTAGTTGCTATACGACCAGCGCCTCCGCATTTTTTTGTTTCGCTACGTGCAGGGCAATGGACGTCGCGGACAAGGCGCCTCTCGCCTCGAAGCGAGTGTCCAACATCATCGAGACGATGACCTTCAACGTGTACCGGTATATTTCGAGGTGCGGAGGTTTCCCGACGCCTGCGTGTGGTCATGATAAAAACTCTAGAGTGCACTTTTGCTGGAACACGACCACTCGCGCCAGTTTGGTGGCGTACTGACTACTCACTATTCAGCCCCACCACTTCCTTGCGTGTCCCGAGCTATTGTATGTACCGTGAGAGCCTCGATTCTTAGACTGGCGGTGTTGTGTATACATTATATTTTCGCTACATAGGCGTCGTTCGACGGTTTTCGCGGGCACCACAGATGCAACAAGCTACTCACATAAGGCTATGAGTTGGTTGACTATCAGCCACCGATTAGTTGTTAGTTGGCTGATTACAAGTCGCCGACTAGTTGTTAGTTGGCTGGCGACAAGGCGCCGACTAGATATTAGTTGGCAAACTACATATCGCCGACTAGATATTAGTTGACTGTCTGTAAGTCGCCGACTAGATATTAGTTGGCAAACTACATATCGCCGACTAGTTACTAGTTGGTTGACTACGAGTCGCCGACTTGTTGTTCGCTGACTGACCACAAGTCGCCAGCTAGATATAAGTTGGCTGACTATAAACCGCCGACTAGTTGTTTGTTGGTTGTTTGCTGGTTGACTACAAGTCGTCGACTAGACTTTAGTTGGCTGGCAATAAGTCGCCGACTTGTTATTAGTTGTCTGACGCGTTCGTGGTTCGATGCATGTATTGCGAAGCACCAGGTACGACTTTTATCTACATTATTGAGTTTGTCATCCTCAATAATGTGCAGGCAGCATGAGCTTCAGCGTTGATCACTCATACATTCTGAGAAAGAAGGAATCCGAGGGAAGCCAAACAAAAAGGAAGCCTGTGCCATGAGTGAATGGTCGTATTCACGAAGTCAGTAGTTGGTTTTCTTCGCAACCCAACTAATGATTACCTGGTAATCCGGAAGAAGATAATAATCAGAATCGAACATGGGGTGCAAGCATAAGGTAATCGATGTTTTTTGGGCCCATCGTTGGTTCTGATCACAACATTAGCCCCCCATTAGAGTGGGTATCAAATATGTATTTTGGGTCCATCGTGGTTTCTGGTTTCTCTTCTAGTCTCTTGCAAAGGCCATGAGTGGCGAAGTCCAGCCAATTCACAGCCCTACTTGCTACGACAAACAGGACATCGAAAAGTCAAACGTCTGACGGTCGTACGAACGCCACCACCCCCCACCCCGCCCCCCGCCCCCCGTGGTTTTTATTCCCCCCCGCCCGCAACCGCCGTCGCGCACAACTCGCGGACCAGGGGACTGTATGAGCAGGACAAGCTTAGCTTTAAGCTTATACTAGCCCTGAAGATTCTGCTCACAGCACGCCGCCTTGAGCAGGCGGATGTCACCCTGTTCATCAAGGGTGGGGCCGCCCTCGACCTCAACTCCGTTCGACCCAAGCCATACCTCTGGCTGGCGGATCCGGCATGGCTAAACGCCATCCAGCTCAGTAGGGAAAACGCCTTGTTCAAGGTAAGGTATCATTTTTTCGCCCATCCAATTCAGTAGAGAGGAAGCACTGTTAAAGGTGAAGATTCGAAGTTGGGGCACAATATCACGCGCGGCACTATCTGCACAGAATGGCCGTATTGAGTTCGTGCAACTGTGTGCTTTCTGTTGTTTATGTGTTTAGGTTGTGTAAGCTACCATCCTCACGGCAACATCACACGGCACCATCTGGACAGGTCGTATGGAATACAAACATTGCGCTTCCTGTTGCGTGTTCGAAGTGTGCAAGCTGCCACTCCTCTCGTGCAACACCCCCAACGATCTTTCAGGGGGGAAAAATCACTTTCGACGCCGTTTCGTTTCGTTTCGTTTCACCGCCAAGTGATACTGGCAAGCGCGTTGCATGCGGTAGTAACGCGCTCCGCTGAACTCCGGAAGCCGGTGCACCTCGTAAAACGCCTCCGTTTCCGCCTCGTTTTGGTAATTTCGTGCAGACCCTTCCTGACGAATTGGCTCGAAACGAGGCGGCGTGGAAGCTCTGGTACACCGAGAACGAGCCGGAGGAGGTTCCCGTTCCGTATTTTGAGGGAAGACTGGCGGCCGACCCTTCTGTGGGGGCGTTTTTCCGGTTGCTCCTTGTCAGGTAATACACGCGAGGCCTCTCTCTTTTTTTCCCGCCCGTTTTGCTAAATCGATTTTGCTGTCTGCGGGTGCAAATATTGCTACAACGTAACGTAGCTCTGGGTGAGGGCACGTAACATGACTCGGGGCCAGTGGTCATTATAAGGGAGTAAGAAGTCTGGGCGGGACAACTGGCCGGCGCAGAAGGCGTAGCACTAACATTAAGTGATCCGCAACAGAGAGAAAGTACACCACAGTTCTTCTGAGAAAATCAGATGGGACAACCGTGACCCAGTCGAGGCGTTCTACGATAGAGGTTCACCCTAAACCTTATTTTCCTCCTCACTTAAAAGAGCTCCATACCTCGCCCGAAACCTGACTTGAGCAAAAATTAAATAGCATCCCGATGGATTATCCCATGGCCCAAAATGTCATTTTTTGGAAACAAGAACAGCATTCCGACGATATTGGGCTGGGGAGCCCCGTCAATCAGAAACTATTTTAGCTGGAATGTGCTTGCTACCTCTATCGTAGAACGCGTCAGTCGGAGGGTGTCAGGAGGAGCGGGACTAGAAAGAGCTGGTCCTAGCATTTGGTCCGAATGACCGAGAGATAGAGGAAGACGCCCGATCAGTCGTCTCAAGCCTAGCTGAGCCCCGCGATAACAGGGTTAGCACGGGAAAACATTCAACCAGGTACAGCAGAATACTTGATAGCATGTACCAGTCCCAGTACCCCAGAAAGCACTACTGCAGCGTACGGGTACGAGCTCGACCTTCAGAAAACTTCGACTCGATAGGCACCAGTGCCGCATGAGGGCCTGGTCCAGCGCGCGGGTCTGAACACGAGCGTGTACGGTGGGCTGCGGGTTGTGACGCTCGTGAGACCACCCGTGACCAGCATATCAGCGTGTGGCTATGTAAGTGTTGCAAGTGGGAGCTACAGCCGAATGTCCCTTGATGCCTCACGAAAACTCAAGCTAAGCTCCTCCGAGGGAAAAAAAAAATCTCACGGTTTCTTATGGGGACTAGCCCATCCGAGGAATGACTCATCTCACGGTAAGGTTGCACCTTTCTGCCTTCTGAGGCAATTTTTCTGACCGGTTGAACCCCTCGAATGAGCGACTGCTCTTATCATACCGGTTAGTGCGATGATTTTACTATGGCACCTTCGTTTCAGGGCTGGGGCATAGGATGTTGACCGGGTTGCGCGAAGAAACGTATTTGGCGCCATGTTTCGGCCGATATATTGAGCTCCTCGTGTGATATGAAGAGCTCAGAACATATTGCACCATTCCTGTCGCGGCATTGCTCGAGGTGCAAGACGTGCAAGACGCTAAGAATACGTACATCGTCATGGCCTGCATGTTCGTTTTATAAAGGATAGACCACTGAGCTACTCAGTCAGCGCTGACAGAGCTCAGTGGTCTCTCCTTTAATAAAACGAACAAAAGAAGGAGTCAGCGCTGACTGAGTAGCTCAGTGGTCTATCCTTTATAAACGAACAAGAAGTCCGGGGTTCGAGTCCCGCCAGACGTCGTCTTTCCGCTTTATCTGCCGTGGGTAGAAAAAGGGAAATCATGTGGAGAGAACCACAATAAAAGAACACTTGACCAGAGAGTCGGAAGTGCAGTGAACCACTTGAGTAAAAGAACTCACGACTAGGGAGGGGGACAATATGAAGGAAAAACCAGGCGCTGATTAGGGGCTTGATCAACCCCGGAGGATGTTATCGGCGGGAGGCCGTATCGAGCCCAACCGTAATTCTTTTGTTCGTTTTATAAAGGTTAGACCGCTGAGCTACTCAGTCAGCCGCTGACTGAGTAGCTCAGTGGTCTATCCTTTATAAAACGAACACTGCATACTCCATTAGGACCGCGGTTGATCATAAACTACTATACGATAGAGTGACACATACCGTACACCAGCCAGCACGCATGATCGCACCCCTCCCGCCCCCCCCCCATGGGAATAACTTCCGGGTTGAGTTTTCGCCGAAATATGCCTTAAGGGGGGGGACACACACAACGAAAAGGGCAGCTTTGGAAATGTGTCATTGAGCTATTTCCTTGTCATAGACGCTTGCGTCGCTCGGCAGTCGCACTCTTCCCGTTGTCGAGAAAATCAACTACAGTCTCAGTGACGTTCGGGAGAGTGTTTTACGGTATAGGGGTGTATATATACTCGAGCTGCAAAGCACGTAGATATCCGACAGTTGCGTAGCATGAAACCCTTCGAATCGCTGCGCGCTCCCACTGTTATCCCGGTGGAGACGTTGCAGTAGTCAGAACCCACGAAGGGCATAAAAACCAGTCATACTTCCATCTTTACACACCATACGAAATCACTTTTGGTTGCTGTCCCCCCACGGTTGGCAAGACCGTACAAGGTATACCCGACATTTGGTTTTAGCTGCTTATACCTCGACCCCCAAGGGACTAAGTAAGCCTATCCCATGCCCGCGGATGAACGGTGCTTGCCGACGTTGCAGGTCGCTGCGAGAGGACCGCACCTTGCTTTGCGTTAACAACTTCATCAGGCTCACCGACACTATCGAGCACGCTGGAACCCGTCTACCTGCCATGGGGCCCCGTTTCGCGGAACCGCTGACTGATACGGCACGTAACGCTGCTTTCCTGCTTATTGGTTCGTTTTTGAAACGCCGGACACGCATATCTAAAACGCGGCCTGAACTGCATCGTAGTTTGGCTGCGTTCGCATGATGAACAGTCGTCGACAGTACAATGGGGTGTGTTGCTATGATGTTTTTCTTGTCTTCAAGTGCAACCTGCGCTGTACGCTGGGGGGGTCTATAGTACCTGCCTCAGAAGGTGTTGTTGTTTATCTTTCGACGGCCCCAGTCATTTCACGCTCACTTCTCTGAATGCTAACACAGACACAGACATTTATTCTTGCCCTTGGCAACATCGGCGATCACAACGCCATCTAATTGCTCACATTGGTAGATATTTGGTCATGCCCTTGGCAGCGCCTCTCGCCATTACACTTCGTTTATCTGAAGACACATAGGTATTCCTTCCTGTGTGCCATGATTTCTGCCTTTGGTTTCGTTTTTTGTGTCACAGGTGGAGTCCGTTTTCAACGAGATGGACCACACGAGCCCTGTGATATACTTGCTCAGCGCGGGCGCCGACCCCACCGACTCCATCGAAGGACTCGCGAGGAAAAAACGGAGAGACGTCGCCTGCGTTAGCATGGGGGAGGTAAAACACGCATTGCATGCACGTAGTGTGTTCAATTCTATACGAAGTACAACAGCATCCTTATCGTAGTGTTTTCGAACTCTATTTTATTCGTATAGTCTTTTCAGCACTATACAGTGGCAACTAAACGGAATGACTCTATCAGTGGATCGATCCCAACCTACCACACATGGTTCATATTTCGTCCCGTGTTCGCCTCTTCTCCCTCTTGAGGGTAATGTTAGTATGTTTTTCTTTTTATATAAACGTTTAAATGATTCTTATATTTACCTCCAGAGTGGAACTAATAAACCTTCCATCCCCTCGTGGTGATATTCTCCCACTGTTTTGACTTTTCGAAAATGGTCAGGGTCAATCGGTGGTTGCCTCGCGGGCAATTGCCTCCGCGATTGTCAGCGGGAGCTGGGTCCTCTTGCAGAACTGCCATCTAGGGCTGGACTACATGGAGACCATGGAAGACTACCTCCAGGTGTGTGTCTGAATGTTCGCTCTCAGCGGTCAGTTCGTTTCTATCTCCGCTGGCCTGATATCCTACAGCAAGCAGCTGATGCCCATGGTCTGAATTATCCGGGAACCGCATGCTTCACATCGAGCATGTTCGTTCGCTCGGCCCCTGTCTGCTCTAGCCGCCAACGGCTTTGCTGACATCGGCCAGGAAACGGGTTCTTGCTTCCGCTAACCACCTTTGCGCGTGCCAAGGGTGGTTCCGATACAGGTACAGATCATCGGTTCCTGATTCACGATCTAGATATTTCAGGGCAGGTCAGATTCCTTATCTACATGATCCAGCTCAAGTTGCGTGGGTGGGAGCTGTATAGTCTGCATGACCTACAGCAACATATGGCTCACGGGTCGGATCTGTGCTGTACAGACCCTGCACATCAACTCCTACGTAACGACAGGATACGTAGAATATAGATTATATACTGTAGATATACGTTGATCTACTGTGCATGCCCTGTGAGTGGGCACATGTGATGTAAAACGAACATGGCGGCTGACGTCTGCCCGCGTTTCTATCCTCTTTCCAGACACTTCCAGCGTGCCACGTCGACTTCCGCTTGTTCATCACGAGCGAGCCCCACCCGAAGTTTCCGATAGGCCTTTTGCAAATGAGCATCAAGGTCACCAACGAGCCACCAAAGGGCCTGCGAGCGGGGTTGTTGCGATCGTTCACGGTGATCGTTGACCAGGTGAATGGACCTCATGACCAAATTTCCTGTGACACGGAGGGGTTTTCTGAACCAATGGCATCGGTTTTATACCGGTGCACTGCAGGCGTTTTCAAGCACTAAGAGTCACTCATTCCTTACGAACCATCAAACGTCACGAGTGCCACTCACGCGGTATTTTTACGAATCGAGACATTTTTTCACAAATCGCGACGTGGAAGAGTTTTGAAAACTTCGAGAGAACCAAATGATACCACGATTGGTGACAAAACGAAAAGCTTCTGCTTTTTTTTTGCTTTTTGTTCGGGAAACATGACGATAAACCCCAATTTTCCATTTTCACCAATTTTCGTTATTTGTCCTTCATTTTCGACAGGAATAACCCTAATACATATCTCGCTATCTACCGATTAAGGTGCCGCCTGTTTCTCGAGAGTATGAAGACGAACAGGGCTGTGGCGCTGCGAAATTCCACCAGTTGGTGTGATTGTAGGCATTCATTCGTTTTTTGTCCCGCATGTGAGCTGGTACTGACCCTCCAGACGAATCTTGGCTATCGTGCAGCGCGCGTTTCCGATATGGACGCCACTTCTTCTCTATGGCTATATGCGAAAAGAAACATGTTGACTTTCTGGCTGTTAGCGCCAACAACAACAACAACGTGTTTTGTGCGGTGTCGTTTCCAGGACAAACTTGAGCGGGTTGACTCTTCGCAATGGCGGGGCCTGTTGTACAGCCTCTGCTTCATGCACTCGGTTGTGCAGGTAAGTGAAAGCTACAAGCCTGCAGTGTGTGAAAAACAAAATCGGAGCCGAAGTTTTAATCATGATATGTTGTGGTTCTTGCGACGAGGGCAGGTTCTACACCGCGAGAAGGTCGAGGGATTCTGTGGTGGGCTACCGCGGCTGCGTTCAGAACGCATAGTTGTGTCTCCACATTGCAGGATGTTGCGTTTCGTCAGCACGGTCATATTCCTCTCGCATCCGTCTCGTGGCCTTTGGATACCTCGATGTACCCGCCATTGTTAGTTTGGACGCTTCCGTGAAGCTTCTTGACATATACCCACCATTGTTAGAGTGAACAACCCCCGCTCAATCTCTCGTCTTGTTGGTTCATGCGAACGTTGTGATTTGCACAAGCCGCTGCAGCGCCGTTTTTTTTTTGTTGTGTCTGGTCGAAGCCAAGCAGTCGACGCCACGTTAGTTTATTCCACACCGTCACACCCGTGCAACGACTATTTCTCGTCGTTCGCTACTACTGTGTGCGTCGTTGGCGTTCACCCGAACTTCCAGGAGCGGCGAAAGTTTGGCTCCTTGGGGTGGTGCATCCCGTACGAGTTTAACGACGGCGATCTCAACGCGTGCGCTACTTTCTTGGAGAAGCACCTTTACGCTGGTTCCGTTTCATGGCCCACCGTGCAGTACATGGTGAGTTGTTGTTGTCGTCTCGAGGGCTTAAAAAAAAAAAGCGTACCTTCGAAGCCGTGCTATGTGCGCTGGGGGTTTCCACTCTTGAAGCCAACCACTTATAATCTTGACAGGAAGGGGGTTCAACCGTTGCATCAATCACGGAAACTGAGGAGGTACATAACATGTTTGGATCCGGTGTGTTCTACCACAAATGATCCGTGCTACCGTTTGAGTATATACTGCAGTCCCGCGTTGGGTACACTCCACACAAATTCTAAGTAATGTGTCGCCAAAACGGGACTGCAGTATATACAAGAAGGGTTAAGAGAGGGGTTGTAGTTTTCAGCCCCCCCCCCGAAAAAAATAGTTGCTGATGGAGTTGCCGAATCGGGGAGTCAATATCGTTGGAATCCATTGCATTTTATTTCACACATTCATCTCATTTAGATACCTACAGTCATGGGGATACGAATTAATCTACGACGCGAAACAAAAAAGAACGGACGCCCGCAGGGTGGATCCCTTCTCGGGAAAGCCTCATTCGTGTACTGGGAGACAGTGATTTAGTGTCACTTCGTGAGCGATATCGTAGATCTACAACAGCACGACAAAGTAGAAAGAGGCCAGGGGAAAAAAACAGACCATCCCGCCCCCCCATCATTGGTAGCGAGGTGTACCGTCGATAACGACATCAGTTTTGTTAGTGTTTATTTCACCGGGGTATCTATTCTCTGCAACGAGGTGCTGCGTTGATTGCCAGAAAATTGACGCGGGAGAAACAACCTTGGGTGAGAGACTCCGGCTGGTCGCAGCAGCAGGAGGCCTCAATGATCCCAAGCTGTATACGAACTAACCTACGACGCGATGTTACTACAGTATCGGGGTTGGCTCTTACCACTCTGTCCCTGGGTATAAGATCGTTTGTACACTAGCATTCAATATATACGGTCTATTTAATGCAGACGGTATATTTAATGCAAACGGTCTTTTCAAGTCAATTTTATGCAGACGGTGTAGTTAATGGGACGGTGTATTTAATGATTACGGTCTATTCAATACGGACGAGCTATTTAATACGGACGGTCTAGTTAATGCAGACGGCCCATTCAACGCAGGCGGCCTATTTAATACAAATGGCAGATGGTGTTTGTCTTTCGGGACAAAGTGTACCTCTTTCGTATATAGCACGGGTATATTCTTATCCATTATTACGGGGGACCATAGTAAATAGGACCAAATATTGTTAGAAAAAATAGCGCAATATATAGGTTTTTGTGTGTACCGTAGGTCCTATTTAAATAGGACCAAATATTGTTAGAAAAAATAGCGCAATATATAGGTTTTTGTGTGTACCGTAGGTCCTATTTACTACGGTCCCCCGTAATAGATACCTGGTACTTAATAAGTGTAGATGTTACTACCCCTCTGGGTGTCTGTCGATATAAGGACCGCTTCATCTTCACATTATTGCCTAAAAACTCCTTATGTTTACGCCCATAGAAGCACATTTTTTCTCAGAGTCGATCGTTGGGTTGAGTGAGGTATATATACTAGAGCTCCTCAGAAGCGAGGAACCTCACAGAAAATCAGGCTTTACTCTAGTCCCTGCTGCCGTAGATAGCGCGCGTCCTTCGCTGACCTCACCCCCGGCGGGGTTTCCTTGATAGTGTTTTTTTGCTGCGGTTGCGGGTTTTTTGCCATGACGTACGCAGTGCCCGTACTGGGTGTATACTTCGTACGTACAATAGGTGGCTTCAGAGCTTGATTCATCTGGAGGGATTTCATCTTGTGCCTGTCCTCCATCTTGCGAAGTTTTGTTTGAAGCAGCATCGGACTTGATCATTGTTCCTTGCTTCATTATTCGATTGCTCCTACCTTCGCCTCAACCACTAAATGGAAAAGTTTTCTAATCCTCGACTACTGAGATGACCAGCGAGCCGCTTTTAGTCGAGCCCCGCCGGGGAACCATACAAGCACATATGGGCGTTGGGGGTTTCATATAGGGGCGAAATATCTCACGTTCGCTGTGTATCCCATCACGACCTATACCCAGAGACGTTTGTGCTTCATTTTCGCGCTTGATCGCGTATCATGTTAAGTTTTGTTTTAGCGAACCTCTCGGTTCAACACCCAAGGTAGTCATTTTTTCCCATCCCATTTGATATCGTTCCACGACTTTATCCAGCTCCCTTCCTTTCGTACGTAGTTCACATCCCTCAGTATGGTCACACAACCTGCACCCCTACCCCCTCCCCACTACGACAGTGCATGCATTAGCCCAGCATAACAGAACGTATGCAAAGGGATACCTACCCATTTTTAGTGGTCTTAGCTCTCTGCCCACGGCCCTATCTTGGACTATTAATACTGCATAAACTATCTCACGCCCGTACTACTTCTGACGTAACTCCAAATAGACAGGCCTAGTTACCTGGTCCTATCTCCCGAAAGGTCCTACACCGGATGGTCTTGGAGTGGACACCCCACTGTAATTTTAATTGTTCGCCGCCATCCTGACCAGGTCGGAGAGGTGCAGTACGGTGGAAAAATCACAGACGATCTAGACCGACGATTATTCAAAGCGTACACGGAGACCTGGATGGGTCCCGCCGCACTCTCGGCGTCCTTCTGCTTCAATCCTGGCGTGCCGATGAATGGCGCGAACCACTTCAAGTACGTCATCCCGGACAGCCAAGAGGTACGTACGTGTGTACGCCTTCCGTATAACGCGCGGGTCATGTTTTGAAGCATCGAGCAAGCTCAGCTCGAGCGCAGGGTGTGCGCGGCAATTGTTCGGCGCGATGATACCCTCTCCTAACAACACACTATGAAATCAATTATGTCTCCCCCTCTTAACCCTATACGCACATTATACTCACATGTTTTACGGCGATATTATCGCGATCCAACAAACAAACGGCGCGGGCGGGCGGGCGGGACCTTCGTACTTTTCCCACTAGGATGTTTGAAGCTATGCGATCAACCACGCTGCGCAGTTGGTGCTCTGCTACGAAGCACCAGTGATCACGCGGAGCACACGATTCACGCCCAGCCATGCAAGCATTGGCCACTAACCATGTGACGACGATTGAGTCTATATTACCAACTCGGTCCATCTAACAATCGTCACCGTTTTGATGATACCCCCCCTCCCGTTCCGTCCCGAAAGGAATGCGTAGTCAGTGATAAAATGACTAAAGCAACCAACAAATGACTACCCCCCCCACCCCCCCGCGCGCCAGGTGGACGATTACGTTACGTACATCCAGAGCTTTCCGGGAATCGACGGTCCAGGGGTTTTTGGTCTGCACCCCAACGCTGACCTTACCTTCCGCAATAAGGAAGGGCAGCAGCTCCTGGCTACTCTCATGGAGACGCAACCAAAGCAGGCCGCGGGGAGTACGGGCCGCACGAGGGAGGACATGGTACATAAGCACCGAATTTGGTCTAATATGACGATTATTCAAATATACGGTACTTATTTGTTGGAGATTCGGGAGTTTTGCTCATCGGGCCACAACAAACGATGGCTGGGTGTTCTTGCCTTGCGCGGACAGGGCTTGGGCTCTTGTTCCTTCGCCGCTCAGGAGGCTTATCTACATAATGATCGTTGAACGGCCGTTCCTGCGTGATGATCGTTCAACGCCCGTCAACGGCCATTTGTGTGATGATCGTTCAACGACGTTCTACGGCCAGTTCTGCGTGACGATCGTTGAGCGACCTTTTCTACACGATCGTTGAACGGTCATCTCTACATGATGATCGTTGAGCGGTCTCTTCTATACGATCATTAAACGTCCCTTTCTACGCGATCGTTGAGCGGCCTCCAGTTGAACGGCCTTCTGTTGAACGATCATTTCCAGAAGATGGTTAAACGGTTATATCTGCGCGATACTTGCACGGTCATTTCTGTGCAGCTCAAAGGACGTTTTGGTTCCGACCTGGAAATATACAGACAATTTTCAGGAGATTAATTGAAATAAGTTCGTTGTTGTCTTCGACTACAGTACGACTATGAATTAATTAGTTGTACTCGTACTTTTGTATGAGACGATCCCACTTACGTACCAGGTACGTACCAGGAACGCTCATATCCAAGTTTAACCCCCGCGCAGGTGCTCGAAAAATGTACGGAGCTGTTGTCCGCTGTTCCGGGAGGATTCACGGAAGCGTCGTACTTGGAGGATATCGCAGCTCAGGGGGGCTTGGGGGTGCCGCTCAACATATTCCTCATGCAGGTGATGACGATGAAACTCATGTAGCCCATGGAAGACAGATACGTACTTATATATTGCATTATGCACCTAGAGTAGCAGTTGTGTTGAGCACTTATTACGGGGGACCCTAGTTAACAGGACATATGGTGCACATAAAAACCTATATATTTGACCATTTTTACTAACAGTATTTGGTCCTGTTAACTATGGCCCCCCGTAATAGCAACAGCCGTACTTGGCAATTGCGTTGAGTACTTAGCAATGACATTATGTACTTTAGCATTGATGAGTATCCTCTTATCCGAGGCAAGCAGTGGACCCACTCCAAGAAGCTTATCCGTGGACGGGCGGTCCCTAGAAAACATGTCCGAAGGTAAAAAAAAAAAACAAGCCTGTAACGTGCACAACAATGGATCGTTAAGCGCGTTTGGTCGCGGTTTCTCCACATGCCCTGACGATATACCTCATAAAAGAAACGTACACTACAATAGTTTGCAGTGAGGGGGGCGGCTCGGCCATACACATGGCTGTATTCGTGATGTACATATACTGCCTTGATTTATCTGAAAAATGTACATACTGTACTTCGTATGGGCTTTTCCCCGCATTTCCTCGTGCCTTGTACTCACGCATAGATGTGTCCATTGTCCCATTCTGAACATCGCAGGAGGTGCAACGGCTTCAGCTGGTTGTCGTGAACGTCGGGGGGATGCTGAAGGTACCAATACGATACAGTTCCAGTGCGACCCTTAGCTTGGCACACCCTGCGAATAGTGCGTTCTGTCAATGA
The DNA here is from genome assembly GCA_031213475.1 of Nereocystis luetkeana. Classification (NCBI taxonomy): domain Eukaryota; class Phaeophyceae; order Laminariales; family Laminariaceae; genus Nereocystis; species Nereocystis luetkeana. The sequence goes on along the minus strand of JARUPZ010000016.1, from coordinate 8,409,494 downwards.
ACCAAGAGTAGCTTAGCATTACCTCCGGATATATCGTGGCCCCAAAGCACGCGTTCGTTTTTTTTGCAATATCAATCTTCGTTGGTGGGTTTCAAGCGTTTTGGAGCGTGATGTGTTTTTTCCGAGCAACTTGGGTGCGATCGAACCCACATGGAAGAACGATTTATGTTGCTTGGAAGGAGGGTAACCTAAATCAAATCACGCGGGGGTTCGAGTACCGGCGACCATCACTCTTCCAGGCGGAAAAGCGGGAAGGCGGATTCCTCTATTGTTCTGATCAGTCAGCGCCGACTGAGCAGGCAGACTTGAAGGTTATCTATTCTAGCCAACCTATGCGCCATAGGCCAAAGGTAGCAAGGGTAATGTCGTAACCTTTTCCGTCATGCGTGACGCGTGTTCGCCTCTTAATCATATACACCACCACCCATCCACCCACCCACCCACCCACCCACCCCCCTCAGACACTCCTCCAGGCCATTCGGGGTGAAGTGGTTGTCACGGAAGACCTGATGTCGGCCATCAACGCCGTGTACGACGCTCGAGTGCCGCGACAATGGGTGTTCAGCTACGGTGGCGACGAGATATCGTGGATGTCGGCGTCTCTCGGGTTGTGGTTTTCCAGCTTCACGGCGAGGAACGAGCAGCTGGCGAGCTGGCTTTCTGACGGAAGACCGCCGTGCTTCTGGCTCACCGGTTTCTTCAATCCCCAGGTCAGGAAAACACACACACCACAAACATTGTTATGTGCCGTTGGGTTACGGTGGTGTACGCATTTTAGTTTTCAAGACCATCCGGCGTAAGGCCATAGTAGAGATGAAAATCGGCTTGAAGCGAGAAAAAAATACCAGGAGTTAGTATTGGGATCATTTTGTCGGTAAACAAAAAACAAAATCATAGTAGAAACAAGACTACGTTTATTGGCTTGTCACGGGGGGATCTAACTAAGAATAATGGGTACACCAGAGTTTTTCTTTTCTCTTCTCTCCCCATTTATTATCTTCGCCCTTTTTTTTCCCCTCTCCCTCCTATGATAGTCGTAAACTCAGATCCGGGGTCACATAGCAGGCTCTCCCCCCCCCTCCCCGCTGCGGCTCGTGCCTTCGTTTTTATCGCGATGAGACTTCAGCCACTCCTTCACTCGTCGACTCGCGTCGAATTATTGGTGCTGTCCTATCCAGAACCGCGCAAGACAGCGCCAGTCATGCCACCCCTCGGCCACAATGCAGCTCACTATTGACCCTTGTAGTACCGCAGTCCCGTTTTGGGGCAAATTACTTGGAATTTGACCGGATTGTCCCCAAAACGGGATTGCAGTTCTAACAGGGTTAAGCCCTCTAGGAGTTAGAACTGCACCTCATCACAGTTTATGTGCACAAAGTGCTTTGGGATTACTAGCGCGGGATAATCTTTGACAAAACTGGTTTGATATCACCATTAAAAACATCGACGTGCATAAAAAGGAAGTTCATGGGTGATAGAATGGCGCAACTTTAGGAAGAACGGAGGTAGACTTGATGCGTGGGTTTCCTTTTGTTTCCGAGGTTTTCTTCTTTCGGGAAAGTTATGAGTATTCAATGTTGAAGATCATGCTGCACATTGTCGGATGGAAAGAGAAATGATAATATTACGGGGGACCATAGTTAACAGGACCTATGGTACACATAAAAACCTATATGTTTAACAATTTTTACTAACAATATTTGGTCCTGTTAACTATGGCCCCCCGTAATAATAAATATTTATGAAGAGTGGAAATTTTGGCTCGAGTCTTCCCCTCCGCAAGAAATCTCGACCACGCTACAGGGCTGCAAGCAGATAAGGCGATCATGCGTCACTCGTTTTGCCCGAAGCATTGGTTCTCGATGTCTTATTATTTGTGCTTGTCGCCCTTATTGGAAGGCGTCTAGTGGATAACCTTGACCCCCTCCCCCGCCTAACCCACCGCCTACGGCGTTTTCCTATTGTCGTGTTGCCAGGGTTTCGTTACAGCGGTGCAGCAGGAGGTGACTCGAGCGCACAAGGCTGACCGGTGGAGCCTGGATGGAGTGGTACTCCACACCGAGGTAATCAGCTCAGCGATGTATTATGCGGTCGCGTTGCCACGCTACGCTCATCGATAGGTGCTAGGCGTAGCACCCGAGGCGGAGCACCCGGGAGTACAACTACTATATCCTCGGAAAGGGTCGAGGGGGGGGGAGGGGATTGGTGTCGTTCTTGTGCGTCTTTGTGTTGCCCGTGCTGCATTCCGTTTTTTCCGAGAAAGAAAATTTACTTTCACTTGTTTTGCGGAAATAACAAATACGCGTGTTTAGAAGACGACGACATCATTCTGCATCCCGTAAACTTACCACGCGTCAGATAGTTGTGCATACACATTGCCGGGGGGTAGTACACAGGTCGACGCGAGTTCTCTCAACTGTTTTTAACCAACCGAGACGCCTCCCTTCTCTCAGGTGACCGAGTTTGAGAAAGCGGACCAAGTGAAGGCGCCACCAAAAGAGGGGGTGTATATTCACGGCCTCTATCTCGACGGGGCACAATGGAATCGAGCAGAAAACAGGTGATATATCATCTCTTACAAACCAAATTGTTGAATGTGTTTCACCTGTCCCCGTATCTACCTATCCATATATTACGCATTTCGAGGGAATGTCGTGTTTTTTCAAAAGTAATGTTGTGAATCTCTTAAAACATTTTTCTAAAACTAGTCCAAACTGTACATACCACTGTAATTCTAAATTAGATTGACTTACTCTCGTTTTGGTTCGATTCCAGCTGTTTGCCTTCAAACATAGTGTGAGTACTTGATCTGATAGCGCTCTATTTAGACTGAATCCTCCTTTTGGCGCCTTGAGTACTTGATTACAGCGTGGAGAGGGAAATGACGAAGACAGATAAAACGACGATTGCAGACAGCGATCGGCTACTGCTGTTTGGCTGGTGGAAGATTTAAAACAAAAAATTGGCGTCCGTACTACGAATGCACAGAATCGCACGCTACGCCGGTGCAGCATGTTCTTAACTTTTACTGCTGCTCCGTGGTCACGCTACTACTACAGCAGTAGTATCAGCTGACCGGTGAATATTGATAAGTCCAAACCCGCGCGCTACGGTACCGGGTAGCACCTAAAGTAATTCGAGACTACTCCCCTAAGGTGCTCTTTACCCCTCTCACCCAAAACCTCCTCAACCAGAAAAACGTTTGTGATAAACTAACTCAGGCAAGACCGAATATATTTCCAAGGCTTAGGTATATTTATAAAATTAAAAAATTAAACAACTGTGAGATCGAGGATTTCGCCGGAAGTTATGTTGGTAAGCTGCATGATACTGCAGTAGTGATGCTTCGATGTTTGCAAGCTGCGTGATACTACAGTAGCGATACTTCGATCGCGCGTACTACGGGTTTTATATGCCCTCATGCAAGATTTATTTACGTCCCGTGTATGAGGAGGGAAAGAATGAAGCATACAGCGATCAGGCATGCCTTCTTGGGCTGCTTCCCAGCTGAAGAGACCCCGTCAACCGTATTCATTTTGGGTAAAAAAAACGCTACCTCCGTATCGTTATTTTTCTTTGTTCATTGCTCTTCGTATAGGGGTCCCAAAAGGGTTTCCAGGTTGGCTACGTGGATGTGATTGCCAAGTATGCGCTGTCTTACATATAGTTCCACTGCGGAAACTACTCCAGTCAGGTTCCGAGTATATTTGTTCACAAACCGAGGGTACAGGTAGCTATAGCCCCAAGGCGTTTAAGAGATGGCATCTCAATTCCTTAACGCTCCCCACACAATCCCCTCTTTGTTGCTGTATTTTTCAGCCTGGTTCTAATCCGAACCAATGGCGCTCCAGCATTCCCTAACGCTCCTAACCATCTTCCCTATACCTATATAAATATACATGCCGTAAGTTTCTCAGACTGGTGGAGTCCAAACTTGTATAGGAGCTGTGTTTCGCATTCCCTAACGCCCCTGACCACTCCCCCCTATCCCAATTTCTTTCTCAGCCTGGTGGAATCTAAACCCAAGGAGCTTTCCTAACGCCCCTGACCACTCCCCCCTATCCCAATTTCTTTCTCAGCCTGGTGGAATCTAAACCCAAGGAGCTTTTCAGCAGCGTTCCCGTGATGTATGTCACTGCGGTTACCAAGGCACAGCGGAAGGCGCTGAGCGGGGACTACGGCCCGCAGGGGGGCTTCGACTGTCCTGTCTACAAGTACTCGCTAAGGACGGACAAATACATCATCTTCTTGGTCACCTTGGCGGCGAGAAGTAAACCTCCCAGTCATTGGACGTTACGAGGAGTCGCTTTGCTCTGCGGATCGGGAGACACCGTCCAGTAGAAAGGTGTTCCACTCTGTCCCGATGTGTAAGGACCGTTTGCATTGAATATTAATATACAAATGGTCCTTGCATTTAGGTAAGAGGGGTTACCACGCAGTTTAGAGGCGTTATGGTATAGTCTAGAGCTCTATGTACGTAGCCTTTGTTGGTTCTCCGTTTTTTGTTCATGTCTGTGCCGACTTTGCGAGGTACGAAATACTGTTGCAGTATATAAGAGTGGATTTCTGACCGAGGCGTCGTGGCGCTAACTATTGTTGCGCTATAATGTAGCTGATGAAACGACACAATGCAGTGCAGCCTCTGCTTAAGGAGAGAGAGCGCAAGATATATCGTTCGAGAGCGACGCGCATCTAGCGAAGTCGTCATATGAAAATCCAACGAGTTACACATGGAACTACTACAGTTAGTAGTAACTACCAACTCGTTTGGGCGTGTTGGTAGATGATACTTGTTGGGTTGCTTGCCCGGTGGCTACTCGTTTTTCTTCCACGAACCTTTCAAAAAAAATTTAACGTTCTTCGCTCTTGCCCGGTGGCTACGTACGGGTATACGGCTGGTACGAGAAACGATATCCTACTCTGTTCTCCCTTTTCCGCTCGCCGGGATTTCAAGACAACCACAATCCTGAAGGGGAGCCTGGTACGTAAATACTGTAAACGCGAGATAAATATGTTGGTGGATCCGCGTACTGTCTCGTCGTCTGTCTGTCTGTCTGTCTGCCTGTCTGTCTGTCTGTCTGTCTGTCTGTCTGTCTGTCCTGTCTGTCTGTCTGTCTGTCTGTCTGCCTGTCTGTCTGTCTGTCTGTCTGTCTGTCTGTCTGTCTGTCTGTCTGTCTGTCTGTCCCCTTGTTTTTCTGGCAACTTCTTACCAGGTATGACTCCTGTAGACTACTATTGTTTTAAATGTTGAAGACAAATCAAACGACAGCCCACGACCCCATGAATAACGAAGCAGCAGACTCTCCCCCATCAGCGAGCGCCAAGCCTCTGTTTGTTTCTCCCCGAGGTCCCAATGCCGGGTTGATCATTTCGACTCCCCCCCGAGGTCATCCCATACAGTATAATCGTGTAATCGTAATAATGTGAACCTATTACCCTGGTATTTAATAGGTGTGATCGCTATCGATTTCGAAGTCATTTCGAGCGACACCCGGCGATCCTCACAAAAAATAAACCAGCAGACTCTCCCTTACATCGGTGAGCGCCGATACAAACGAATGGCGAAACAACCCTCCCTCGTCTGGGAGCGCTCAGCCTCTTTTGTCTCCGCCCAAGGTCCCAACACCAGTCCATCCTTGCTTTGGAGTCTTTTACTCTACTTCTTACTATTTAGGTTCATTCTTATCGGAGAGCGTTTTTTCCATAATTTATTTCCAAAGTTTTGGGAATAATCGGAGATATGTATCAATATACGGAGGCGTTCTGTCACTAGACGTGAAATTCTCCAGAACCAAAAATATCAAGTTCGTTACCATTCCAATATTTGGAAAAAAAAACAGGAAAATATGGAAGATTGAAAAATTGCGCGAAAAAAATGTCCAAAATTTGGAAAAAAAGCTCTCCGGTAAGAATGACCCTTAATAGACGCCTTCGAGATTTGTCCACGTACTCGTACTTCAATTTTGCACCAGTCAGTGCGTAATACTTTATTTAATGTTAATACTACTACTACTGTAGATTCCCCGGGCATATCACATGCGTTTGCTACGTACCTGGTGCCTGGTATGTATGCAACGGGTTTGCAAACCCCTTTGTGGATACTGCAAATCTTGTGCAACACCGGTTGACGTCATGTACTTACGTACCCTGGTACGTATTATGATGTATTGATAGTGCGCGGAAGAAAGAATCGCAACACAAGAATAAAAAAACTGAGTAATATAAACCCCGTTGGCCGTTTGTGGCCTAGCACACGATATGCGTGATGATTTGCCCCAAGCACCATCACCCACCATCCGATACGTAACAAACAGAATAACCGTTATAGTTGTGTATTGGCACCCGAGAGCAGTAGTAGTTAGTTGTGGTTCGCGCGTACTGTAGTCTACAACAGTCAACGAGCCCTTAACTTTTTCTGGTTCAAGTGGTTAACCTCGAATTCTACTTGCTTGAGTCCTGGGTTCGAGCCCCACTGGCCAGGTGGGTCGGACTTTGACTTTATTTGCAAAAATAAAAATAAAAATAAAAAGGATTCAATTGTTGCGAGCGCCTTCCAGCGTGGGTAGGCACAATTCGATGCGAATCGACGAGGGGAGAAAAGGCTGAAATCTTCTCGCGATAAAAATGAAGGCACGTACCGTAGCGGGAAGGGGGTAGAAGAGCCTGCTATGTGACCCCGGATCTGAGTTACGAGTGGGAAGGAGAGCAGAGAGGAGAAGATGTGCGAAGATAATGAATGGGATGAAAAAAAAAAAGAAGTATATACTTACTATTAATACTGCTGCTGTAGCTCAACCGCACTACATCAGTACGAGTACATTCGACTATTAATACTGTTATTGCGTTACTAAAGAAGGAGTAGTATCATACCTGGCAGCTGTTACTCGTATCTTACCAGGTATACCTTTACAGGATATCATCATCAGGATCAACCTCCGGCGACAAAAGTCACGACGTGACGTGACGGTGACGGCGTGGCGGGTGGGTCGTGACGGCGTCACGACGTCACGGCGTGAGCCAATCAAAAAGCGGTAAGTCCGGACGCGGAGCGACTTAATCTCGCCGCAAAGAGGCTTCGTGCTTCGTGGGAGGAACATCCAACATCGCATCTCACATCATCACATCATCGCCGAGTACACACAGCACTTGCACACAGCAGTTCGAAGCCCGACCCATGCAAAGCTGGCCCAGAGCACAACACGGATTCGGAAACTGATCACCTGACGAGAAGAGCACGAGGAGAGAAGTGAGAGGACGCGAGACAAGCGCTGTGCAGTGGGGAACTATATGTTGACCAGCGGAAAAATGTCGCACAAAAGTTATTAGAGGCACTCTGCTGTCCTGTGTCTGGTGTCAGTCGATGTGCGGACATGCGGTTGTTTCTGGTTCGTGAACAGACAGATCCATGTCGTGCCCCCCTCCTGCCGCCGGGTGTCACTCGCTGAGCGCTCTACCCTTCGCTTCAGACGTGGATGCTGCTGCTGTACCGGCGGCTTTGCGTCGTGATCACCGTGGACGCCACAAGCGGTACATTTGCGAATCATTATTGTTGGAAAGTTGCTGCTGCTTTGCTGCTGGTGCTGGTGCTGTGTGCTGCCGATTACCTCACCCGAGCACTGGCGCTCCGTTCCTCTCGAATGCAATTCTCGTATCGTTAGAGCACCAACAACTATATACGTGTAGGTGACTGCATACTGCTTACCAGGTACCTGGTACTTTGGTATTGGGCTGCGCACGTATGTCCTGCAGGTGTATCCTACCTGGGGGGTCGATACTCGTACGTAATAACGATAAGGAACCCACGGTCGGTCTCCTTTTAGACGCCAACTCGGAATCGTTTGTTCTCTCACGGAACAAAATCGCTTTTTCTCGTGATGAAGCGCATGTGTTCTTCCGGGCCTGCAGTGAGCCTTCTTGCCTTGCTTTCCTCGAGACTCGAGGTACAACGAGCTACCGAAATCCGAACTGTCGCCTGCGTGTGCAGCAGCAGTATGGCATTGCAAACAGACACAACAGTTGCGTCCCTTCGTGTGGTCTCGCACGATGAACTACCTGGTACTGGTGTAGCTGTACGTGCTGTAGTTCGAGATGGGTATATCGCACCACACGGCGTACCTAAAACTTCAGCAGCGCAACCTGTGTCTCAGATGTATCATACCACAGTGTCCGAAAATGTAATAGCATTTGGATTCTCTATTACACACCAAACGGCCCTTAAATTTCCGGACAGGGCGGTGCCCATGTATTGGTACCTCATACTGCAACGAACGTCGTACACTATTGTAGCTACCGTGCACTGCCGGCCCTCTTTTTTACGATGAGGCATGCCATGAGAAAGACCTGGTAAGAAAAGAGACCCATAAGAAACGCAGCAGTAAGGCATGCCTCAACACTTTCGGGAAAATGAGAATTTCGGAAACGGTTATACTTGAATTTACTGCACCAGGTAGAGTGGAACGCACGTTTTCTCGGAAAAGAAATCTAGCCTGCTGGGAAAGTATAATTGCTTCTTGTCGTACGCCGCATATTTCATACGTTCATGTCCAAACATTTTTCTAGTATTTTTACGTTTGACCCGAAATACGCCGATCGATTTGAACTCGTCCGTCCATCCACGTGATGACCAAGTGGAAGGCCACCTGGTGGAAGAGCAGTATCCCGACCTTCTCGCGGAGGAATGCAAGGTGCCCAAGCCGGACAAGGTCCTCAAGTATGGGACCGCAGGTGAGCCGTACCGATACAGCTGTATCGGGTATATTTGTAGGGCGTTTTGTCTATCAGTAGTCTACTGTAGTGTGTACAGCACATCCAATTGCCGGCTGAACCAAGCGGGGGGGAACGTAAGATAAATACTCCGACACCCTACCATTACGTACTGGTACAGAGTAGCCATTTTCGAGACCCATGCAGGGGGAGTACACTAAAACCGAGTAAAACAACGTCCCCTGACTGAACCGGTAGGAAAGTTCTTCGTTTCGGTAGGATCCTCCGCACCACCAGCACACCAGTACCAGGCATCAGACGGTACTGATGTAGGTGCCAACAGGCGCAGCAGCAAAACAAACAGGTGGTGGTATATACACAGCAAACAATGCGGAGTACGTGGTACAGCACATCCGTCCGAAGACAATTTTGTGAAAGGAGCTTCAAAATTTCAGCCATGGAAATGCTGTCTCGAAAAGTGTCCGAGATGTGATATATGCGTTTCTGCTGTACCAGGTACAGCAGTAGTGGTCCCTTTACAGTGCCGGTGCGCGCCCAGCGAACAAAACCGGCAGTATATACAGCGGCAACCGGCACTATTAGCAGCACACTATTACGGGGGGCCATAGTTAATAGGACCTAAGGTATACACAAAAACCTATGTATCCACCTATTTTTACTCACAATATTTGGTTCTATATACTATGGTCCCCCGTAATACTACACTGGTGAATCTGCTGTGACCAGCGATGCCACAGGCACTATAGCGGGCCACCGGCACTATAGAGGGGCCACTACTGCTGTACAGCAGAAGCGTATCTAGATATATATATCGCCCCGGTGGTTCAAGTGGTTAACCTCGAATTCTACTTGTGTTTGAGTCCTGGGTTCGAGCCCCAGGTGGGTCGGACTTTTGATTTTATTTGCAAAAATAAAATCAAAAGGATTCAATTGTTGAGAGCGCCTTGCAGCGTGGGTAGGCACAATTCAATGCGAGTCGACGAGGGAAGAAAAGGCTGAAATCTTCTCGCGATAAAAATGAAGGCACGTACCGTAGCGGGAAGGGGGGAGAAGAGCCTGCTATGTGACCCCGGATCTGAGTCACGAGTTGGAAGGAGAGAGAGCTGAGAGAAGAAGAGGGGTGAAGATAATGATAAAAATAATAATAATAATAATAATAATAATAATAATAATAATAATAATAATAATAATAATAATAATAATAATAATAATAATAATAATAAGATAAACTGACGTGTATGTGTTCATATCGTAAGCCATATTCAGACATATGTGCATACGTTCCGGTAGGTAAGCCTTGGCGGGAGAGGGTGGGCCGCGCCGACTCTTTTCCCACGCTGCTGCACGCCGTCGGCGGAGTTCTCGAGCCGCTGTCGTTTGTACACATGCAACCTTGGACGCTCGTCGTGTAAAGAACGCCTCCGCATCGACCAAATCATCGGCCACCTTGGTTAACCCTTTTAGGACTGCAGTCCCGTTTTGGGGACAAACTGCTTAGAACTTGAATGGTTTATCCCAAAACGGGACTGCAGTCCTCGATAGGTTAAGACCGAAACAAACGTAATAGACCCGCTCGTGTTAAAAGGGGCATTCCCTACCCTACCAACGGTCCAAAGTAAAAAGTAAGGCACGGGTGAAATGAACAAGAACCTTTTATTGTGTTATATTGTATGCCTTCTTACAGCGTCATGTTTTGTACTCGAGGAAAATCCCAGGTCGAAGGTTGGAGGCGGACTGTATTTTCCAGCGCGAAATAGGCCGTGTCCTCGATGGAAGAGCTCGATCGTTTTGCGAACTGTATTTCGCAAATCACTCAGATCAAAACTATGGCGTGTTATTCTACACCTCGGGTTCCACAAAGTATGGGGTAATTGCCGAGTGTCGGGGTGTGCATGACAGAACAGGGTGGCTTCCAAAAGAAGAAATGCGTTGTGGTGTTTATTTTACCGGGGTAACTACTATCTACGACGAGGTGCCGCGTTGATTGCCGACGAATCAATGCGGTGGTAGTAGCCCTGGGCGAAAATCTCCGGCTGATCGCTGCAGAGAGGCCTGATGGATCCCAAACCATGAACGAATGAATGCGACGACGGAATGCTACCGGAGAACTATGCCAAATATAGAGCTACCGGTGTTAAATTTCGTGCTGAAGGCAGCTGTCTACGTGTATGTTTATATACCGCGTAGTCAGCACAGTCAGTACTCGGATGATACTCTACGTATTCTCTCTACTTTATTGTCATAAGAGGGCACTCTCGTATACTATTTATGTACGAAGAAAGCGTGTACGGGAGGGGGACGAAATGCCCAATCCAAGAGTCTGCAACGTTTGACCAATCTCCACCAAACCCTTTCTTTTTCGCAGCATTGAGCACATCGAGTCGATGCAAAAGCTTGAGTTACGTTTTTTGTTTTACACTTGGCAAAGACGTCATGTTAGTCACCGATTTTTTTTAAGAACCCCGAAAACCGCATCGAAAACAAGGCGTGTTTTTTTTCCTTTCGAGGCAAGATATGAATATGATCGTGCGTTCCGCCGAGAGGCTTGTATTACACAGCAGTTCTTTGTTCAGAGGTGGTCTAAGCAGTGGCAGAGGTCGTCTGCCGCGTCACCCTTGTGACGCAATTGCCATGTGGGGGGGGTGTACTCATGCCATGCATGGCCGTAGTCGTATGATCATAGACCCTCGCATCCCTGCGATGCCGAGACCGAGCACGTCGAGTTTTTTTCACCGACCAGGCAGAAATTTTCCTCCTACGAAGCGCGAAGCGCCGTGACGTGTTCGGGCAGTCACAAGAAGGGTGAGCTGTATCCTAATATAAACTGCTTGTGATGTAGAATTTGGTACATTATGCGTACTTTCTTGCGCGTATATGGGTGACAGGGTCGGTTCTTGTTTACCAGGCATGTGTTTTCTGGCGTGGCCACTTCCAGAAAAAGCAATGGGTGTACTATGTAACTGCCTCGTGCGGGTGTTACCATATACCCGTACATGCTACGTGATGCGGTTTCCCCCCTCGTGCGGAGTTAAGGCTCTCCACCCCGTAAAAATCAGGGGGGGGGGTGATCCGGCTTCAACCTAGACGTTAAACAATCACTTTGGGGGCATGCCATTGGTCAGCTATTCCCCCGCAGCCCAAAACCTGCGTGGAAGACGAAAACGTGCCGTCGTCGGCCAGTCATATATGCAGGAGTATTGAGTGCTAAATTCATGTCACGATGCGTGAAAAACAGGCTGCGCTTTATGTCGAGCAACGATAACGACGAAAGCACGCACACTCTGACTCCGGGCCGGGCTCGTTGTCCGAGATTATGATGGTTAGATCGATGGAATGGAACGGACGGTGAGGAGTGGGGTAACATATCACCAGTTGTTAGTCTGAAAATGGTTCTGTGTATCCTATTTATAGCGGATATTCAAGTTCGTACCCTATCGGTCAAGCCGTGGTAGAGAAGATTGCTCTGAATCTAGATCTACGCCAGCTTGTGAGAATGTATGCTTCCTTCCTGATGCCCTCCTCACAATTGGTGGCTAATGTCGCACACCGCTTCAGGGTTCCGGGACCGCGCCGAACTGCTGGACTCAACCTTTCTCAGGATGGGTATGCTAGCGGTACTGAGGAGCCGGTGCGTGTGGATTCGGCACTGTAGTACTCGCTTGTGGGCTTCTTCAAGTGTTTTAGCTCTGTTAGTAGCTCGTTTCTCGGGTTGCCACTTTGAGGCCCTTCTGGCGAAAAATCACGCGAGAAGGGCTTGTAGCGTGCCTGGTATATACCAGGTACGTCTTTGTCACGACGCTGTGAACGCTGATGCATTGGCCGCCGAGGTCCGGGCGCTGCACTCGAATATTCTGGTCGTGTAGCACCTAGCTTAGTCGTCGGTCGCACGAAAAGCTGAACCAAGCACTACATTTTTAGAGAGATTTCCTGGGAGCGATAGCTTGCGCATGCATTTGGGCATGTCTCTTGCTACCTGGGGTGCCGTGCCATACGTTTTTTTCTGGTTGTCCTTTGTATGCTCCAACCCGCACGTCCGGGACCTCAAGATGCCTTGCTTGTTACCGTTCTTAACACGCAAGATAACACACACCCCTCTGACGAATTCATGTTTTTTTTCTCGAGAACGTGGAAGAGTATACGCCGAGTGACCCGTCCATGGAAACATCTCGACGAGATATTTGGAGAGTCACCATTTTCGTTGTATGTGCTCCCCCTCAAGGCATGCTTTGGAGGGAATCGACTCTGGTATTCGTCGCAGGGTGTGTGTAATATTGCGCGTTATACAGTAGGTTGATACCTGATACCCTGGTGCCTGATTTTGTTTTGCTTCACTGCAGTCCCATCTGCAAGAAATAGGCACAGTGCACAGTGAGAGATTTACCGACGGTCATCAGTAGCACACGGCAACAACCTCAACACCATCACTTTTCCCATTGACGTTCGTGGGTTTCCAGTAAAACCGGCCTGGCCGTAGGACTGATGGTGACCGCATCGCACAACGCCGAGGTCGATAACGGCATCAAGATGGTTGATCCCAGCGGTGGCATGTTGTCCCAAGACTGGGAAGGGTACGCGGAGGTAAGTTTTGCGGTAGTTTTTCGCTTGAGCATAGCTGACATCGGTCTTGACCGTTGGTAGACAACCTTCTTCTCCTCCCTGGAGTGGTTGGTTCAAGCGACATGTCCGCTACTTCAGTTTTTTGTGCCGTATTTTCTCTGTGCGCTTCTTGCTTGCACAAGACTGACGACGTGGCATTGTTTTAGCCTACGTTTAATCGAACACAAGCCTCTCATGGTATCTGCTTTGTGCGCTTTTTGTTTGTGTGCGCAAAAAGAGTAACACGAGGTGATTTCTTTTTCATCCTGCGTCTAATCGAACAAGGGCGTCACATTCGCTCGGTACGACCCTCGTCCACTCCGCGCTTTCCCGCGCGCTCCTCCGTCAGATGCTCGCAAATGCCCCCACTGGGAAGGTATCCGAGGCTCTTGCACAGATATGCACCAAAGAGGACATCTCCCTCGAGCAGGGAAAAGACTTTACTCCCATCGTTTACGTCGCGAAGGTGAGCTGCTGCTGAGTGGCACTGGCTAGAACTGCCTGTGTGATCTTTTCGGGACTGCGTTTGCTGGGGTTATCGCGGAAGTGCGAGACTCCGAACGGTACCAACTACTACGAGTCCCAATCCTGACCAATGGTAAACTGTTTCACGTAGCGTTGTGGGTCGACGAGTCGCGAGGTTTTGCGACGCGTCCATGCAGTCTTATGCTAGGCAATTTTTAGATCCAGAGTCGATTTATGAGAGATGCGCGATGCATAGTTTCGGATACGCGCGATCATACTACCCGGACATGCCTTAAAAAATCGTTCAGAAGACCCGAACGTTTTATTTGTGTCCACAGCCGAATGACCCAAAGCCCGCAGGCTTTTCTCGTAAATATTTTTGTTTATTAATGACTGCACCCCCCCTCCCCCCATATTATACACCTGGTATATATAGGATTGATTGGCGTCGGTTGGCGACGACGCCGTAACTCACGCCTCTCACTGCGTGAGTTAGACAACCAGAGCACCGTTTTTTTATGCGATCACCACGGCTGGCGGTTGAGCTAGATCATTCTTGTGAGGGGAGAAGCTTAACTCCACACAAGGGGGATGATCGTATCGCTTAGTGTGTATATGGTAAGGTACCCAGGAGGCAGTTACATAATAAAGGTCCATTGCTGTCTCTGGACGTGACCATACCAGAAATTAATTCAATCCATTGATGCTGTCATCTACATGCAAGAAAATCTGCCTCAAAAGCAGTCCTTAGTAGGATACAGCTCACCCTTCATGCGACTCGCCCAACACCTCATGTTTCTCTCCGCGCTTGGTGCAAGCAATGTCTGATTGGTCGGTAAAAACCCGACCTGCTCCGTCCCGGCATTGTAGGGATGCGAGGGTCTATGGTCATACGACTACGGCCATGGACAATGGTGAGGACACCCTCCCCCCCTCACTAATTTTTTTTGCCACTTTTGGAGTTGCGGGGCAGGTAAAGCCACATTTGACCAAGCAGCGATATGGGGTACTTATGAACATGAACCTAATAATATTTTACAACCTGGAACACACGATAGCATCATGCAGGTAGGGTTGGTCGTGATAGGGGTCCTAAATCCTACTGGGTGAGACCCTATTCAATCGTGCACACACCCCGATGTCAATCAGTGTTCTTTCGTTCCCACTCCCCCCCCCCCCCCCCCCCCCCCCCCCCGCCAACATGCTCCGTCCCGGCATTATAGGGATGCGAGGGTCTATGGTTACACGATTACGGCCATGCATGAGATGGAGTATATATCTCCTATCGAGTACACTCCCCCCCCCCCGCCCCCCCCCCCCCCCCCCCCCCCGCCCCCGCCTGCGACTCTTGTCACACACATTCGCGGTTGCGTGAAATTAGGACACAAGGGCTCACAGCCCCAAACTGGCGGCGCTGGCTCTTCACGGCATCAAGCTGGTTGGCGGGGAGGGGCTCGATCAAGGAATTCTTACGACGCCCATGTTGCACCACTGCGTCAGGTGACGGCGAAGGCGAAAATCAGGCTTGTCTCCGTCGTTTTCGTTAGGTGTAAAGTGCCACACACGCCTCGAGCAGATAGATCTCGGTGTAGGTCAGCACCTAAGGCGGCATCTGCAGTGCAAGCCAGCCACATGGGGAGGGCATTGAGCGCGTGCGTGAAAAAATTACCGGGTTTGTCCTGAGGTTCCGCTTAGTTATGTACTGCTCTGCCCTATGATTTTTCTCGTTGAATTCGCGCAATAGCCACCCTCTTCCAGCGCGATGAAGCTGTGTTCTGTCGGGTATGCGCTTGTCTCGTATTAGCCTTTTGGCTGCGTCAAGTTTTTCTTGGCCAACAAAATGCGAGCCACACCCAAAGATTGGGAACAAATAC
The DNA here is from genome assembly GCA_031213475.1 of Nereocystis luetkeana. NCBI lineage: Eukaryota > Phaeophyceae > Laminariales > Laminariaceae > Nereocystis > Nereocystis luetkeana. Next base: position 8,393,835 of record JARUPZ010000016.1, on the reverse strand, counting down.
GATTCTATTATAGCGCGCTCGTTAAAGCACCCGTCCCGTGTTGTCGCCCACTGAACATAGCTTTCGCAAGTACGACCCTTGACTGTCCAGCCTCATCCCGCCGATTTCCCCGGCCCCTGCACGTCTTGCGCATGCAATTTGTTTCCGTCCGAATTTTGACAGGATGGCCAACGAGGAGGCCGGGTCCGGGCCGTTTTGGGGAAAGCCTGAGTGGCGTGGCGAAGAGGGATACTACAAAATGCTCGCCTCGAGCTTCGCGGACCTAGTCTCCAGCGGTGAGGACAAGCGTCGACACCTTCGCTGTGTAGCCCGCGACACATTTGTGGAGGGAGACTACGTGTCGCGATATTTTTTAATCCCTGAACTGTGCCTCTGGATGGTTATAGTATTGGCCTGGGGCAACGTGTAGTCCGACCCGCCTGGCCACCTTGCCGGTATCGCTGACATGCGGGTGTTATAGGCAGGTGATACAGCGAACGCGCAAGGCGGTACCAGCGAGGTCTGAAACGGCCGCCGTGGGTGGACCGCATGTGCCGCCACGCGCTGTGTAGTATGGACGAGCTGAAAGCTATAAGGTGTGGTCTAAATTCCATACGGGCCTTTGCCCGGAAGCTCTCCTTGTACATTTTACTAGAGTTGTTCAGTGATTATTTCCATAACTCGTCCATATATATGGGTATCGTTTTCTCACCGCGCGTAATTTTCTCCGCCACAGCAAAGGAAGCCAGCACCGGAGGCGTCTATATCGATGCTGCCCATGGAGTGGGAGCCCCTAAAATGGAGGCGCTTGCCAAGGTGAATCTTGCTGGTGCAGAAGCTTGCGCTATTAGTATTACACGTTGTTCGCCTGCGAGTATGATAGAAAAGCGGTCGCACGTTGTGTGCTCTGGCGAAGGAAGTTGCGAGCCCTTACGACAAGGGAATTGACTTTGGTATGTGCTTATTACGACCTTTCTGTTTTGAGGGTTGTTCTACCGGACAGGGAATGGTCATCATCGCATAGCAGTACGGCTCTAGGACCCCGACTGCTTTATGCAGGTTGCCTCTGGAAACGCCTAAACCCTTACACGTGGTTGGTATTCTACTGAATTGCCTTGCTCTGGTGTCTTCTGAACATGCGGGCAAGAGGATACACTCATCATTATTTTCGAGGTACAAGTAACGCCTCCATATCTATCCAGAATAAACACCGTTACTGAGACCAGTGCAAGAAGGGTCACCACGTCTTCTGTCTCCGTGTCTCCGTCAACGCTCTAGCTCGAGGCTGGGTCGAACCTTCGTCCGTTTCGTTTGTCCTCTCTGCTCATGCACCTCATTTTGAACGCGCGTTTCCCTGGCAGGTAATGGAGGCAGAGATGCCGGGGGGTGGACTGGCAGTGGAAGTCAGGAATCGTGTCGGCGAGGGGCAACTGAATGAGGGCTGCGGGGCCGAGTGGGCTCAGAAGGTAGGGGGGCGTACATCAATATTTGAGCTGTATGAAGTTGAGTGCGCTGGCTCCGGCATGGAGTGCTTTTCCCATGGTGAGGCATATTACTCCAGAGGCTTCGCTTTCAGGAGCGGAGATCTGGCGTGCAACCTAAGCGAAGAAATACCACACACCCACACCGAGGAACCTCCAGCTCGAGATGTGCTCAACCCAACCGGAGAGCTCTGCGTACAGATATTTAAAAGCAGCGATTCATCGAACCATGTACCATCGCATTTGAAACAACCCCAAACATAAAACTTATCTTCGAGAGGGGTTGGACGGACGATTTCAACACTTTTTCTGCAGCCTCCGTGCAAGGCATATCACGTCATGACCTCAAGGCATCACCTTGCTGCAAAAAGATGCTGTGATGTAAACAAATTTGACGTGCGAAAGGCCAGGTCTTCGTTTTCTCACCCAAGCCCTCCTCGTTGCACTTTCGCAGAAAGGAGTACAGCCATCCGGGGTGTCGGCGGAGGACGACATCGGCAAGCGCCTGTGCAGTTTCGATGGAGACGCCGACCGACTAGTCTACCACTTCTTCGACGCTACGTGAGACACACTGTTAGTGATAGCCGAGGCGTAAGGCTACGGGCTGGCTGCAGCGGGGACCGTATTTTGGTTGTTATACGCGTACGAGCGGCTTTTGATCTAATTAGTCAGGCGACCTGCGACCGGTGCCGGATTTTTTGCACCCCGACATCATCATAGCACAAAGAGCCTGGATATGTGGTCGAATTCAGGCGGGAGCCGAGCAGCTACGGATTGAGATTCGCGATTCGCCCTCGCGACAAGACAGCCAAGGCGCTCATCGGTCACGTTTTCCGTAGGCGTAACACGTGTTTACCTAACGGTTCTTCTTACTTCTAATGCGTCCTATTTTTCATGGCGTTTTCTTTTCCAGGGGAAAGTGGGTCCTTCTTGACGGCGACAAAATCGCTGCACTGTGCGCCGCTTTCATCCACGAGGAGTTGGCCAACCTCGGTCTTGACAAGGTATGTTCATCCATTAACCGGGCAGGCACCAGATTGCCTCTCTCTGAAGAAAATTGCTCTCTTGTCGAAATATGCCACCGAATCTACGACCTTCGACCGAGGTGCGTATTTATGCCTTGTACGATTCCCCTAATTCTTCACATCTGCCGACGCACACAAGTTGACGACAGTTAAAATATGTATATATACATGTATATATTTCGAAGTTAAATATTATGTATCCTGCTGCGCGAGCTCCTGGCGATAGTTATACCATCTTTATCAGGTGCAGGCCTGACGGTGTTGCTGAGAGTTTCGAGCGACATTTTCTGGTGTTTCGAAACCGTCGTGTGATTTTGCCATGGCTTGCCTCTGTTGGCGTGTTGGTAGATGTGGCACCGAGTTTAGAAAGGGCGACTACTTTCTAGTTCTCGCGAGTATGGTATTAGGAGGGCCCTCGCGTGCTCGACTTGTAAAACAAAGCCGTACTCTCGCCCACTTTGCAACTTGCACCCGCGCATGGTTGTCGCTTCGTGTCGAGCAGGAGTTTTCGATGTCTGTGGTGCAGACGGCGTACGCAAACGGAGGATCCACACAGTAAGTGCATTCTTTGTCACGGAAAATGTATACATTGAAACGAGAAGCTACCTTGTAGCAAAGCGCGCAGAACACCACCTTGAATCTGGCATGCAACAGCATGCCTTGTCGGCACTATTTCGCGCACGAGCTAGAGGATTTCGATTGGGCTAGAGAGCCTGGAAGAGAGTGATTGCTCCACAGGGCTTGTTTCCTCGTAGCCCAGCTTTTTTCGTTTCGCCCCCGATTGTGCTTGGGTGCTCGGCAGGTACCTTAAATCGAACGGTGTGCCTGTGGCGATGGCTAAAACTGGGGTGAAGTTCGTCCACCACGAGGCGGAGAAGTACGACGTGGGAGTCTACTTCGAGGCGAATGGTCACGGAACTGTTCTGTTCAAGGATAAGGTCTTGGCCCGCCTCACTGAGATGCAAAAGGTGACCGTGTACGCTGGCATGCAGCGGGGAAAACAAAACCCATGATGCGGCGGTGTCGTGGTTCGGCTGCGCAAAGGGCCAGTCGAGTAACACGCAATCGGACGTACTAAAGTTATCAATCCTCAAATAGTTGTTTCAAGTACACATAGAGTGGCGACAAGTGATTAGGCTGTGTGAATAACGTGCAGAGGTTTGTTGGCCATTCAACCTTTGCCAGTACGTTTCGCTTGTTTTTTTCGTTTTTGTATACACGCTTGTCCTCGAGCGCGCGGTTTTACTGCTGCTGCTGCTGCTTCAACCATTGAGTCAAGAATTTGAAGATGACATTGGAGTTAAGGATTCATAGATGCCTACGGCATGTTTGCTTAATCTAGTCGATAATAATGGAAGCTAAGTCAGCAGAGGTTGAGACTGCAATTGCCTCTGTACGATGAATGCATTATATCACAACGTCGTTTTAGAATTTCTGCCTACCTTATAGGTGTCTCAACCGCTAACAGCCGTACCAAAACTTGCAGTGCTGCCGCTATTTTCCTGACGCACATGCGTTTCTTCGGTACTGTAGTGCATCGTTTAATCGCGCTCCTTACGAACACGTATATCCCTTGCCCTTCGCAAACCGCTTATCAGAACAGCACGGGCGACCAGTCCGCGGAACAGTCTGTTCGCCGGCTCCTGTCCTCGGCGGCGCTTATCAACCAGGCCGTCGGCGACGCGCTTAGCGATTTGCTCTTTTGCGAGGCAGTACTTCGCCTCAAGGGATGGGGCTGCGAGGTGAACCTCGAGTGACACCCCAAATTCCGTATGCTGCGTTGTGTGTTTACTCGTATCTGTGTAGCTGCATTCACCGAAATTCAGAGAGTTGGTATCTTCCACGACTTGTACCTACTTTGTGGCTAGGTGGCGCTGAAGGGTGCTAGCGGTACGATATGAGTCTATCGATTGTTCCGCGCTGGCATAGCTTTGTTTTTTCGCTTGGCTCATACCTGGTAGGCGCTTGACAACAGGAAACGGCCTTGATCCTGTTCGCTGGATCAGATTGACCAGTTCAGATGGCATGGGAGAGCTTGTAACGAGTACCTGGTATGCTGCGAAGCGTTGGCTCCGTCAAATGCACCTTCACCGGGCGTCGAGCGGAAAACAAAATGAACCCAGGGAACATCACAGAAACGATAAGCACTGGCGTCTAGTAGGAAGGCTAATGTAAGAATGTTATCACGCTGCTCCTTTCATGTTCGGCTCCTGCCGTGGAATACATAAATTACAAGCAATGGCGTCTGCTAGTCGGAAGCTATTTAGAATTTGATCACGCCCCTCCTTTTGTGCGCAACCTGTGCCGTGTTTTCAGGAGTGGTCGTCGTTGTACGCGGACCTCCCCAGCCGCCAGGCCAAAACAGCAGTTGCCGACCGCTCAATCATCACTTGCAGTCCTGATGAGACCAGCGCGCTGTGCCCTCCGGGTCTTCAGGCGGCACTCGACGAATCCATGGCCAACACTCCAAATGGGAGGTGAGTTTTTTTTCTTGGAGTCCTGCGCACCAATTCACATGTTATTACAATACAATCTGATTGGAACCTGTCCTGTGATGACAGACTAGATCATGGCGATGAGTGAATGTGAGAGCAACAGCAACAACAACAACAACAATAATCTGAGGGCTGTCTTCCTAGGCCTATTTAGGGGCTGGAAGCTTGTGCGGGGATTTCTCTGTCGGCGGCGTTGTCCCGGCAGGTTTGATTCGCCGTCGTGGTCACCTGTCGTCTGCTTCGTCGTCGATAAAAAACTGTAATGCACGCTTTTGAGGATAGATGGAAGGTCCGAAATAATGAAGCAGGAAAACTGGGGTGTCCTTACGGCGAGCTGTCGTGCCGTCAAACCTCTAACCACTGGTGGGAAAAATATAGTAAAGGCCCCAGTTTGAGCTACTACGTGCAATTCTCAAGTGCCAAGGTTCGTACTTCCCTATTGTTTCGCCGAGATGTTGCGTCCGGAGTGTTTTATAGAACATTCAGTTTCCAGTTTCAGCCTCAACCGTTGAGAGCAGCAGATCGTCGTCACAGCCTGCCCGCTAGCGTAGTGGGTAGTCGTGACTCTGATGTATTGCGGTCGGCTCGCTTTCTACCGCTTCACTTCACTGGCAGGAATACCTTAGTGGCCAGATAAAACTGAGATTTTATGTTGAACGCACAACGATGTTATTATACTATCGTGGTACATAGCGCTAAGCGCTAAACTACACGGAGGAATCGCCTGGAAGTACGGATGCAAACCAATGTTGTAGTGTGGTCGTGAAGGAGTCCAAATGAGTGCGTTTCTGCTGTCTCTCAGGTTTGGCTTCTTCGCAATGACCCGAATGGGCACCCGGGGTACGCCTGGTATGTTGAAAACGCCTGGCATCGGTTTTGTTGTTTCCCAGCACGTAGAAGAGTACAACTGGCGACGACACGCTCGGATTTACGATCAGCCTTCACGTGATATTACTTGATAGGTGTTCCGTCCAATCCTAACTACGTACCATATATTCTCTTACCTGGTGAGGTGTCATTCAGGATGGGATTGTATTGGTGTGAACCCAGCCCCGTGTGGACAAGCTGACTGGCGTATTAGAGCGCTGCGTGTGTTGAGGCTTTGAAACGACCTACGGTATACTTAAACCAAGACGACGGAAGCGTTCGCGTCGTGCATATATGGCCTCTCGGGGACAGAGGCGGACATCCGACCGGCTTCACTGTTGTGGGAACATTTGAACACATTGAATTCACCCTTTTGACAACGGTAAGCAGTCCATTGCGGGCATCGGGGAGAGGTCTGATTTCTTGCCACCGCCGTTGTTCCTACATATGATCATTCATCATACCGACGGCGGCATTCTTTCTCACGCTGATGGCGACATCTCGTACTGACGACCTTATCATTACCGTCTCTCCCTTTCCCCATCTATGCGCGCCACTTTTGTTTTGCGGTAGGTGCTTCGTGCGGCCTTCAGGAACGGAAGACGTTGTCCGCATCTACGCGGAGGCGGCGACGCAAAAGGACGCCGACGAGTTGTGCCTCAAGGCCATGCAGACCGTGCACGACATCGCGGGTGGCGTTGGTGACCGGCCTAAGTCAATTTGAAGCCCCCTTTGCGCCCCCCCCCCCCCCCCCCCCCCGGATATGACATGACACCTAGTGTGGCGTCTGGAAAGGTGTACGAATGTTCCTGTTGCGTGCGAGGGGAGATATGTGTACTTGGAGCTTCGGTGGCTCGGCAGGCTCTGCGCACATTTAGCTGCGCTCAAGTCGAGGACCCCGAGGCCCACGGGTGTGCCCATTGGTGATAGTGGGGTGGCACCGGTATAGCCTTTCGAAATTCCGTTGGCGTCGATCATCCGGGGTAAAGTTGGATTGCGTTCAAGCTTGTTCACCGTTTGGCTGAGAAATCTATCTCTTGCAAAACATACAAGGATATTTTTGAAACCCCGCACAACACCGTGCCGTCCGCAGGGTGATTCCGTTTCAGAGCGTACGCAATAAACAACGCAAGCAATGCTCGCGGGCTCGATCGATGGCGTTGACTGTGGCCATCGCTCTTGCCGTTGGTACAGCTGGCACACAATCCTCCTTGAGGGTGCCTACGAACAGCGTGAAACACATCAATGTCCGAAACGGTTTTAGGAAGGGAAGTTACGGACCACCCCACCGCCATCCCTGCGTTTCCAAAGCCGAGAACGAGAGCGCCGCTGGCCTGGAGCCCCGCCGCACCACCCCCAATCCCCCCCGCCGGGCCCACCCTGCTGCAGTAGCCTCGCCATACTTGCTACACCTGCAGCCTCCGCCCCCCCGCCCCTGAGCTACCGAAGCCGGGCAGTTGAGCCTGGTCCGCTTGAAGACCTACAGCGACCCGATCCGTTAGTTTTTGTTTCTTCCTCCTCATTTATTTTCTTCACCTTTCTTTTCTCTCTCTCCCTCCTGTTGAAAGTCGCAAACCAGATCCGGGGTCACATATGTAGCAGGCTCCCCCCTCCCGTTCCCCAATATGGTTCGTGCCTTGCATTTTTATCCTTGGAGGACTCCAGCCCTTTCTTCCCTCGTCGACTTGGCGGAGCCCAAACACGCCCGACCGCCGCACCCGAACTCCGTTGCTGACTCCGGTGGAAGGGCAAGCGTCTGCCCGCCAAGGCAAATGAGCAGCCGTTCGACGAAGTACAAGACTTGCTCCTGTGTCCGAAACTCATCTTGTACCGCCACAACCACGCCCGGTATTGTGGCCCGCTTGAAGACCTACAGCGATCCCGCCCGTGCCTTGCTAGGACCCGGCTGCCCCCACAAACCCCATTTGCTGCACCCCGCAGGAGGACGGCAGACTGGCTACAAAGCCGAACGAGCAATTGGGCGATCGATGTACCCGACTTGAGTTCGGTGCCTTAAACGCACCCGTTGCCGCCCTATCCGCGGTATATATACTGATAACTCGACCACAATGGAAAGCGGCGCTTGTTGTCGGGCGAGCCCGAGGGAACCATGTGCTGTTGCTTAGTGAGATCTCTCGATCTGTCGTATTTTTCCACGAACAACGCTGTGTTGCTGGCACTATCGTGCAGTCATTTTTATCTTAAGCAGGCCGGTTGATGTTATCGATCATAGCACTGTTCGCCGAGGGAAGGTGCCCGTGACAACATCAACGAGAGAAGCCTGCAGCAGGTCGCAACTCAACCAGCAGAACATGCGTGTCGGTGGCTCTTTCGGAAAGTGATTACACCTATCTGATTGACTACGTTACAGTGAGGACATGCGCGGCTCGGCGCCGAACCTAGGTGGAGCTACTGTACCAGAAAGAGGCAGGCGCTTGGGGGAGCGTGAGTACCTCCCTGTATCCGGCTAGCCTGCAGGGAAGTTCCTCCCACCGCAAACAGACCCGATCCCGAGTCAACGAGGCTTGCTAAAGCGGTGGGTGAAAATGCCGGTAAAGTAGTAGACCTTTGGGTGAAAAATGCATGGTATCGAAATGCGTGCTTTGTGCCAGTGCAGTCGGAGCTAGCCCGAGTCATCGGTGAACCCGGCCGCACGATTATTGTGGGCACCAAGGCGTACCCTCTGGCACCGGCTCAGGCTGGGATTTACAGCTGTGGCCATCGTGCCATGCACATGACATGTGTCAAACGGGAAGACAGACCGGTCGCGACAGACTGGTGCATGTACACGCGATTCGCTCCAACATCGGGACGCCCTAGGCGCGCTTCTGGGGCCACATGACAACACGGCGTGCCATTTTTCTTAAGCTAAGTCACGAGGTGCGCGAGACATATTATGGAATCGCGCAAGATACCGAAGGGTCCATACACACGCGTAAGCCGTCGGTCACGCGCTCGAGTCGACATGGAGTATCATAGATGCAAACCAATCGCATGGAGACGACGCCAAATTAATCGCTTCGGTTATCACGTAGCCGTGAGTGGCGCGGTGCCCAGATGTTACCAGGCAGAAGGTACCGACGTGACCCTAAAGAAGTGCAGATCCCCCGGGACGGCGTTCTTCTTCTGCACCCCCCATCATCCATGTGGCTGAAGATTGATCACCGGCACTAATGGTGAATGCCCTTCGGGACTCGGCTTGGCATCTCTCAAGCGATTGGGATTTATTCGAGTGTATTTCGACACTTGTCCCCGCGTGAGCTCGAGGAAACGCGCCTTTTCGCCTCGTGGGCAAGGGCACGCGCTTCGCAACATCTGGTGACTCTTTTCATGCCCTAACGTAGCAGGTAGTGAAAGGCAAATGTTCGGACGAAATACGCTCGGCACCGAATATAAAAAAATCGACAGCGCACGTCCTCCGAGACATTGTGCTTGGCGTATCGCCAGCGTTGAAGGCCGGATACGTCGAGCAGAGGTGTTTTCAGTGCCGAAGGACCTTGAAAAAAAATGTTTGGATCGGAATCGGCCATCCTCTAAACACTTGAGATAACCGCAGAATTTGGATGCTGACATGAAAGGCGAAAACACATATCACCAAAATCCACCACCGCTGCGAACTACCCGTACTAAACTAGAAACCGCACAACAGGCTCCAGCCCCAAGCCTTTCGAAGAAAGGCGTGCTGTGCAGACTACAGAAATACAGTCATCCAGGTCCCGCCCCCACGCCTCTTATCCTTGCTAGAGATATAGGTTCTTGTGATACGCACCAATGAGCGGCACAAACCAAACCGAGGCAAAGGTGGCGAAGTGGCTGCGCAGGATGAGCCAACACTCGAAGTTTTCTCGTTAAAAAGTAACTTCGGAAATAATTATAGTTCTATAAGGCAACGACAACGCACGACAACCTTTTAAGTGGGCGTGGGCGTCCTGTGCCTTCATGACGCTTACCCTGCAGCCTGCAGCGCTTCCGTTTTTTACATCTCCATGCGGCGTGAGCACGATGGCTCCGTCAAGTCGCCTGGCAACATTCATCCTATAAGTGAAACATGAACCAGTCAACAATCTTCACAGCACCAGAAGCTACAACCGTCCCCAAAAAAACTGCACGAAGGCTCTCTTGGGCTGTTTGCTTTGGGCCACACTGCTCTATGCTCGCACAGGTGACGAGGTCCGGCTTTACTTCAGTAGTTTACGCGGGATGAGGATGAGATCAGTTTTTATAGCTAGCATCTCTTTTGCGGAGTCAAGCTTCGTCGTCCATCTCGCCATCGTCTCCTTGCCGTTCCTCTTCAGCTTGCTCAGGCGCGACCTCTAACTCGCCGTCCGTGATCAGAATGTGCTCGACAGTCTCCTGCAGCCATTCGAAACTGTGGAACAACGCGAGCTGCCTGAAAAAGGACAACACGACGCACGCAAAAATGGGACACCAGGCACGCGTTAAATTTCACTTTGACTTTCGTTGCCGAGCAAAATCCAGTTTTCGTGTTGTCCCTTCGCAGTTATTCAGGTGACGCGAGACATTTAAAACTACAGCAGTAGGATGACATCGACACTGAACGGGCCCCGATATGGCAAATGCGTCAAGTACTCAAGAGTTCAAGACGCCAAAAACAAAAACGTCGACGGCGTTTTTAGATTTCAGCACCATGTGTGCAAGCGTGCGGCGAGGGTGAGTTACAAGTCCGCCACTTTCCGTGGAGAACGTACATTGGAAGCAAAGGAAACCCACGCCCCTGCTTACCCTCCGAAATAAAGGCATACCGCGATCGCGAGCATCGGCTGGGCATGACCCACCCGGAGGGGGGGGGAGGAAGGGGCAACACACCCGTGACCACGGTTTGTCCACAAGGCCGCTATGGGGGGAAAACATCACGCGAAAATAAGAAATGGCCCATCATTTCGCCTGCTACATGAAGGAAAATCTTATTAGGGATTGGGACCCGATAAGAAAATATTCTGCAGTTTGTTGTAGAGAAAATTAGGCGTTATTGTTCATATTATTTGGCCGGGTACGTATCAGTAGTACGTAGCTCACTTCGACAGCAGCAGCGGGCACTATTTGGTTGATCGCGCTCGTGGGAGTACCAAGTGGATACCGTACGGGACGGTGCTGGCAGCCTGGTAGAACACGGGAACAAACAGGGCCCGTGGCTTGCACCTGAAGCGGTCGCTCGCTGGGCCAGGTACTCGTGAATTCTGATTCATCTCCTGGGAACTAATTAAATCAAGAGTGAGAGCATCAAAAATATTTAGCCCATCATATCGTCTGCTACCGAAAACAATTAAATACTATCGTACACACTGTCTCAAGTAACTAATGAATTGGTTCCACTCATCCATACCCTACGTTTACTCAAGTATTTAGTTATAGTGTCTCAAGGTATATACGTGTACGTGCCTCAAAAGATGCATGGTCTTGTGGAAGTCCTGAGAGCTTTCTTCGGCAACCAGCGGGCCCGAGCAAGGGCACGTAAGGCTCATCGCCCTGCTCGCCACTGAGCCGCACTTCTTGCACCTCATGTCCTGCAGCTGGTACCGCACGCTGTGAATCGAAAAAACATGCCGACACCGCAAGGTAGGCAGAAACCAAACCATGACACTTAACAGGGAACTTATACACGGGGACCATAGCAAATAGGATCAAATGTTGAATAGCAAAATACGGAAATATATAGTTTTTTTGTGTGTACCGTAGGTCCTATCTACTATGGTCCCCCGTAATAGTTGGGAGGCAACGGTACGGGGATACAGACCAAAATGCGAGAACCAAAATATACACTAGTTGCGAGCCAAAAGTACGGGCATGCAGACCAAAGTGCACGTCCTGCAACTTGGTACCGCGCGATGTGAATTCGAAACGCATCGCGGCGACGCAAGGAAGGCAGAAACCCTTAGTCTATCATGTTAGGGGCACAGTGATCAGAACCTACAATGGACCCAAAAGCCATGTATCCCCCTATGTTCACACACCACATTTGGTTCTCTGAAAAGTCCCCCCTTGATACAGCAAAAAACACAGACAGAAATGTGAGCGCAATAGTTTCCCCCCAAAAGAGCGGGTGCAGTTTCTGAAGGGGTCAACAGGAGTATCATCAGTATTAATATTACGGGGGGCCATATTAAATAGGACCTACGGTACACACAACAACCTGCATATTTCGCTATTACTACAAACAATATTTGGTCCTATTTACTATAGTCCCCCGTAATAGTAAGACACGAAAGTCGGAACCTAAAGAACGGGGCTGCACAGGATAGTAGTGGGTATCCGAGCTTCGCAAGAGGAGAGGGGCAATGTCTTGCGTGTTTCGCCTAGCCACACACAGTCAAACAGTCGTGTCCCAAAGCGGAGGCTATCACCGCAAAGGAATGGCATTCGAAAAATAGAAGGCTGGGTTTTGATGATCGGCAGGAGTCACATTTCCAGCTCAGAATCGCGGGGGTTCAATCTAACGTTCCCACGATACCAGTATATTAAAAAAAAAAGTTCCGAGTAGAGGACGAAGCTGTATAACCTGGGTTGAACCTACTGACGCGGCGTTTTTACGATCACGGTGTAGAGCACTACTCGCCAAGGTGAGACAAACATTTCAGCAACGTGGGCTCGCTCTCCAAACCAAGGCAACAGCGTGTCACCCACACTCGAACACAACTCTGGAACGCAATGCCTGTGGGTGAAAAAAAACTTTCGAACCAGCAGTCTGGCCTCATTGTGTGACTTCCGTTCCCACGAGCGATCACATCTTGGGAGCAGCCAATGGGCCCTCGTAACACAACACTGGTCGTGTCTTGGTATTTATTGCGGGTGAGATCCGGAACAAATCGTCATCTACAGTAGTTCACTTTATGCCGACGGCTGTTGTTACGCTTGTTTTTATACTCGTAGTAACATTTTCCGTCGCCGCCGAACGCGACGTCGGACACACACTATGTCATATTTTCGGCTCACGACATTCTCTTTCCTTACCTTCGACGCTGCACGGCCTCAATGAGGGACAGCTCGATGCTACTGCGGTCGTAGGGGTGGTTGCATTGGATGCACTGCCACCGTTCGTCCTGCGTCGTAACAGAGGCAGGGCAAAGCGGAACAGACAAAAGAAACAAAATGTTTCGTCACAACTCCTGAGAGCCGAACCAGTGTAAAACGGTTGCATTGGCGTAAATCCGCGACTTAAGTTAGCCGACCAATGCCACGCTCTGCGACACGTACCAGTACAAGGGAGATCGAAGGGAATGGAGCGTATGGCAGTCGCCTCACGCCTACACTTTTTTTTCTGCGCACGAAAACATGCAAAGCAACAACCCGAGCAAGTCGACCATAATCATGTAGAAAATACCATACATCTAAAAAGTGCCAAGTTGCGTGGCACGTACAGTACAGCACGGTGAAAATTCCACTCAACATTGCACACGCTCGATGCAGACGCATTTACTGTAGGAGAAATCTGACGTCTGAGCGTTTTTTTCTCCTCACCTCGTCCTCGTCCATGAGACGCGAGTCCCGACACAGATCCAAATCTCGGCAGAGGTTGCAGAAGGAGCAGATCACGTCAGGCAACACGAAGCTCACGCACGGGTCGCTAAACTGGCCCTCGGCCGAGAACTGCCGCACGCCCACCTCCGCAAGCGCTTGCTTTCTCAAGTTTTCAACCTGTCTCGAAACGAGACGGCACCGTCGGAATGGGAGAGCGTTTTCATTCCTTGCATGGTGTCAGTCACACCGAGTGTCGTTTGCCACCTAATATTCCGGGGAACTGAACCCACCTTGAAAAAAAAACGAATCTGGCGCTGTAACCGTTTGGCGAGGTAGCTATGGCTCCTCCAGATACCGTGCAACACCCAGGGACGCTACTAAAGAAGGGGACCCGGCGGTTGTTTTACAATTGGGACACCACAAAGCAAAACAACGAAATGTTCAGCGCAAAAAACGGGCCCATTCGTGTTGGACGCTCACCTCATCCGTGACGGTTGTGTCAAGACTCAGGACGTGGCAGAGGCTCTTGATGAACTCCAGCGCTGGGTTTGTGAGCTGGCGCGACGCTCCCGGTTTATGAGGGAAAGCGTCGGGGCCGCTCCCGCTGTACTTTTTGATAGCGGGAACCGTCTCCAGGACCTAGTTCAGGATTCAAGTTCCAACAAAACGGCGTTCATGTATTCAGGTGCTCTCTTTTGTTTTCACGTTTTCCTGTGGTATTCTGCCACTTCAGAGCTTATGGGGCCTGCCCTGTGAAAACGGTCTCGAGTGTGGCGACGATGCGTTTATGCGAGAACAATATCAACAGCAACAATACACAAACGTTCCCTGGCTTGCGGAGCTCACGATTTATTTCCGCCAAATTGTCCAACCACAATAATCGTGGCGCTTGCCTTCGCAAAAAGGTACAATTACAGCCACCGGTTCCAGTGACTCTCCCTGCCTTCGCATACTAGTGCCTTCGGTAGACGATTGGGGAGCCCGCCCAAGCCGACCCCATTGCGTGCACAGCGTTTTTGAAGCAACGGGTGGGCAAGTATCTCCTCGCCAATCTCCGGCGTTCTCTCCGTTCTATCTCAATACCAGATATCTGTTAAGAACGCCAGTTATTATCTGCTGGAAGCGAGCCTCCCGCGTGCTCTCCAATATATCTCATTGTCAACAAATAGTGCCAGGTATCCTCTGCTGGGAAGCGTAGGAGTACATTTTTCCTTGTCATATAATCGGCTCACTTTGTCGGTGAGCGTCTTGCTGACTAGATCCCCCAGGAACTCTGCCATTGACTGCGACTCGCTCGCCTCCTCCTGCCTCAGTGCCTGTCAAAGCGTCAGCGCGAAAAAAACGCCAACATGGCCGTGGGAGTCCACCACATTGTCACACTGAGCCTTATCACACCTCAGACACACTCAGCAGGAACCACGCCCTGCAACAATTGTAGGCTACAACGCGCATGCACACACATGACAATTCCTTTTTCCACTGCAGCACAGCGCAGTACTGGCACAGCACAGCAAAGATACGATACATCACCGCTAGCTCTCCCGTTAGTCATCGACACGCTCAAGCAAAAGTCGTCGCACAACAGAAGAGCAAGAGAACCATCGTGCGTGCCGCGTTTGCCGACGACGATGTCCACAAAAATAACCCCTTCGAGCTGCCTACTGCACGCATTTCTTACCGCCTGGACCGCGAGGGCTGCTTCCACCGTGCTCTCGCCGACTTGGCTCAGAGATGCACCACTCGCTCCAGACGACCCGGGCGCAGTCGGTTGAGATTGAGATCCCTGCGTCAACTGATTGCTGAGGCTCGCCACCATCCTGCTCAGCAGCATCAGGAAGAGACGGACACCGTTGGGCGGACGGATAAAGCAGGACGTGGAGCGGCGCATGAGCGATGGTGCTTGCGAACCGGGGCACTATTGATAGCAGGTATGTTGCTTGCGAACCAGGGCCTGGATGCCATCGAAAAACCGACATCCTCCTAGAACACAGAAAGCGGTGCTACCGCGAAATCATCGCTATATAGCGCAGAGATTCGAGAGATTCAACTGCAGGACGACAGACGAGTAAACAATTCCCTGAGGGTTCCGGAAATCTTAGTGCTTCCCCAAAGAGAAAATAAATCGCGCACCACAGAAATATTGACTTCTCATCCATGGGCGTCGTCATCATCTTCTACGAAAAGTGCAGTACAGCGAATGCCCACCGCAACCAAGGGCGCGGTTCTTAGACCGAGTCGCAGACTTTCGCTCGGTAGGTGGATGGATGCATGGGGCAACAGACGAACAAAAAACGATCCAACCCACGCAGCAAGGAGCACAAATTATCGATCGACCTGGTACGCCCAACGTTATCCGAAAGCGCTTACGTACACCGGTGCTCTTTCGGGGCATTCAAGGCAACCCGAAGCTCACTTTTCGTGTTGCTCGCGCAGCTGTCGCGCCTTCTCGTGAGGCTTCAGGAGGAAGGTGGAAACCAAGATCTGCCGGTTCGGGTGCAGGCGGGACATGGTCGAAGAGGGCGGCGCACGTCGGACAGATCAGATCAGACCAGATAGATCATCTAGATCCTAACACGCCGTTAAACGATGAGGTTTTCCTCTCCAGGATCTGGTCCTTGAAAAAGTACAGATGCGACCCAGGGAACGTGTACAAAACCATGCACATTGTATCGCTTCCGCCCGGAAACATGAGCCAGAACCATACAGATCATACAGAACCTACAGAAAATACAGGTAATACAGATCATACAGTTAAAACATCTAGCTGCCCATATCATGAAAGGGTGATCTCTCCGATGTGCGAACGGTAAAAAGGGTTGTGAGCGCTGCAATGACACCAAATGATGGGGGCGAAATTATTCGCAGCACAACGTCGCAACAGACGCGAAAACTGGTGTTCTTGACACAAAACAAGCGATGATACACGTACGCATTCCAACCGAATACCCTACAACCAAAACCCCCTCTCCTCCCTTTGCTGGCAACTTCGTGCGCCTACTGCACAGTACCGCCACGCAACGCCGCACTCGTATCCTTCCTGCTTGCCGGTAGCTATCTGGCAGCAATCACAGGCCGCAGGCGGTTCTCACCAGGAAAACCTGTCGCACGGAGGCAGGCAGATACTCCGCCAGATTCCAGTGTGAAACGATCGGCGGTATTTTCCGACCAGCCAGGGTCCCACCGCCAGCCACCTGACCGTTTGCCGGCTCGATCACGGCCACGTCGTCCGCTTCATCGTCTCCCGCTGCGAGGTCGAGGTCCCCATTGGCCTGCACCAGGTCGGCATCCCAGGAAAAAGTCAAATAGTAGATCTCTAAACATCAGAAAACAAAATTGAGCCAAGTTTGGGAAAATGGCATGCAATCAGTCCCCAGGCGCGACCAGGTCCTTACAGTGACGAACAATGTCGAAAGTATGCATGGAAACGTGTCCGGCGTTTGTGATTCGTGTGCGTGGTCTTTACCTGCATAGCTCCCGGTACCTAACAAGCACAGGGATGGAGATAGTCATAGCATATTCTACTGTAGAAAGACAACGGCAGAACAGCAGCCACCAATCGTTCCGGCTCGACTCGAGCCGCGCACGCCGCAGCGGCCATTTCGAACCTCTTAGTGAACGACTATCGTACACTAGGTATATAAAACAGAGGCCGAATGTACCATACGTGTCACACGGGTGGTCAGGCAACACACCCCCTGCCACCATATTCTACTGTAGAAAGACAACGACAGAACAGGGCTGGCCATCAATCGTTCCGGCTCGACTCGAGCCGCGCACGCCGCAGCGGTCACTTCGTACTTCTCAAGTGTACGAGTATCGTACACCAGGTAGACAGTAGCCGAATGTACCGTACGTATCACACTGGGTGGTCAGATAGCACAACTCCTGGGACCAATTTCGGCGCCGATTTTATCCAAAACATGTTAAGGGGCACGCTGAACGAAAATGGTGGCTTTGGAAAGGGTTCGTCGACACCTTTCCATGGGCGCTTGCGTCGCTCGGCGCTTACACTCTCTCTCGTGGTCGAAAAAATCAGCTTTGAAGTTCGTCCGAGGGGGTGTGTTATCTTACAACCCGTGTGATAACGTGCATGGGCCGAACAACCCCTCCCCGCCTCCCGCCTCAAAAACGCTCTCAAACTCCCATCACCTCCGGCGAAGCCTTCTTCTTTCCGGGCGCCTTTTTGCCCTTCAAGCGCCTCAATCTCCTTTCTCTGCGTCCGCCCTCTCCTTCCTCCTTGCTCTCCCCCTCCCCCTCCTCCTCCTCCTCTTCACTGTCCTGCAGACCTTCCGAATCCCCTTCGTCAAGCGCCTGCTCCTCCTCCTCCTCTCCGTCCGAATCGATGTCCTCATCCTCGTCCCCGCCCTCAGCCCTCGACTTCTTACCGTCCTCTTCGCCGGCCGCATCACCCCCTCCGCCTGTGCCGTCCTGACCTTCTTCCTCGAAGAGAGACCCCTGCACCTGAATGCCTCCGTAGTTCTGGTCGTCCAGGAAAAGGAGCTGCTCCCAGAACATCTTCGGCTCCAACTGGTATATAGTTTCGCGTCCCAAAGTGGCATTTTTTCATTTTGTTGTTGTTTCGTGGGTGATTTCCATGTGATCGTTCAAATGGTGCTTTCGAAGGTATACATATTTTTTAGATTTCTTGCTGCAGGTGTGATTTGTACTGGTAGTTAGTGTTGTGTTGATCATCACTTTTCAACTTTCCAGCTCATTTCGGAGGAGGTTTCACCCACAGCGGCGTTCTGGAAGTGTTAAAATATCACTCGATATCGGAATCGAGTTTGATACGTTACAGACCGATTCACAAACAAACGAAAAAATCGATACGGCATCGATAGTTGATATTCAACCACAGCGAAGCTTTCGTTCTGTGTCAGCATGAAGAACACGGGGATGCCAGAAGAGGGAGGGCAAACCACGTCTGATACGGTATATCGAAACTTTCGATGCAATATCAAACTCTACCTTCTGTACAAACCGTGGTCACAGGTGTCGTCCCTTCTCCCCGCCGGTATACACATGGGCTTCGTATAACATGGATACACGGTTCGTTATTAGCGAGCCAGGCGGAGAAGGGGAGGCAGACGACCGACCATGTGAACAGGTGCGTGTTGAGAGGTGGGAAGAGCGCAGCGCTCGCTGTGGGCTGCTGGCGTACCACATAACTTTCACCGCGGAGACTTGCCCGATACCTGGTACCTATTAATAGTACGCCTTACGAGTGCACGCGCCCGCTAGGTACCATCCCTTTTGTTCACATCCACACCACAAGATGCTGCTCGTATAGCTATTGCAAGGGGCCCTTAACTCGTGCCCCTAGCTCCTATAGAAGTTCACCGACATTTTCGAGGGGGGGAAGTACTTGAAGTTAGCGTGGAATATATTTTAGCAGTAGCTCAAGGGTTAATCGCCACCCATATCATCTATTTGTACCTGCAAAGTGTTGAACAGGTCCCTCGACGTCACGGTGGACACCACGAACTTCGCATAGTCCCGAGCGGCTTTGACGTCCGTCTTGTTGGTGGCGATGATCACCTTCTGGAAGCTCGCAAATACCACGCACGCCCCCAGGCGGCGCAGCTCGGCTATCAGCCTGCGACAAAAATCACCATGGAAGTTGCGCAGGCGTGGCCGCAAAAAGGAGTGTGATCTAAAACGCAAAAAAAAAACTTGGCAAAAAGGGCCACGATAAAAACGTTCATCGCCAGCCAGACGCAAGAGGTGAGAAGATAGAACGAAGAACGAAAAAAATATTGCCGTTGTGCTCGAACTACTCTCGTCGAGAACACCCGGGTTACCTCGAGCGGTCGATTGGCCGGCAACGCCTTCGCCGGGAAGTCGAACGCCGCCACAAAAGTGAATGCAACATCACGATAGATACTTGCACACCTCGGGTAGAGAATCGATTCCCTCTTTCATCGTCTAAACGTTTCAAGGCAGATTTGATTCCCGGCCTTGTATGACCTGTTGTGGCACATGTTGCCGGATGGGACACCCGTGCGATCTGCAGGATCTACTGTAGCACATGTTTTCCCGAGTTGGATCTGTACTGAGCAGATCCTGCACACCCCCTCACAACGGCAGGCGAGGAGCTAGATGATCTGCTATAGATAGATCGATAAATCATGATCTGTCTGTCCGAGGTGCGAACACTTGTATAGCTAGAACGTCCACTCGGTATCTCGCTACCACCCCAAGTCAACTCTCGGTGTTTTCCGCACCTGCTAAAGACCTTGTGCATCAGCCGGTGTACCAATCGATGAAGCGCTGCGTTGTGCAGCAGCGACTGATGGGCGCACACCCACCTGAACAGCAAGAAAAAGACGCAAGGGTAACCCAGAAAGCAACGAAAATAAGCAGTCCATCCGTCGTTGTTACGTCGTCGACACATCGTCGGCACTATTATTAATAATAGTGTTGGACATCGATATCGGAATCGAGTTCAGTACGATACCAATAAAAATAAAAAATAAATCGATACGACTTTCGATCTTTGATAAGTCCGACCTTTCGTTCAGTGTCAGCCTAAAAAACACGGGGATGCCAGGGGATGGAGGGCAAAACACGATATTCGACACAACACATCGAAAGTTCGATATTTCAAAACAATCAAAACTTAAAAACCTTCGATACGTCACCCAACACTGCCATAGTTGGCACATCGTCGACAAAAACGAGCGAACAATCTCTGGCGGAAGCGGGCTTTTTTGGTCTGCGCCACGAGGTCTTCTTAAGCGCGACCAACAGCTACATGTGCAACGCGACAGCAGCATCGGAGCTGGCCTTACGGAGCGATCGGCAAGGCAGAGATCACCCCCTCACCGATAGAAGTGCACCAGCAGGCTGTCCGCGTGCGCGTTGCCCATGTGGGTCACCTCATCCAACCACGTGGTCACCAACACCTGCCAAAACAAAAATCCCACCACAACAAGAACAAGCGCGTACGTATATCGCCAGGATTTTGCGGCAGACAGGGGGAAGGGTGAGGAGAAATCAACAAGCGTGAGGATGGTAGAGGGGGCAAAAAAAGGGGGATAAAAAGGCGAATCGACAACCCGTCGAGCGATCGTATTTTTTTTTAAAGCTGAAACAGAGACACGTCAGCTACGTCATCCAAAAATTGGTGGAAACTCATCTCCGCACGCCATGCGTGTGATACTTCGATCGCACGTGTTTCAGGGTCTATGACCCCCGTCAAGGACATAGGTCGATGACCCCCCTGGGTGTTGTCACGGGGGACCATAGTAGGAAGATGTTCGAGTATGGTTGTTCAGCAATCAGGGAGTGTGCGTCCATGGGTGTTTGTTTGAACGTGGTTGTCCAGCATTTCGGCAGTTTCATGACTATTCGGGATATCGGCTTATTATAGGTTGCTTGGTTGTTTCTGTAAGTGCACGTGACACACACGTGGTAACTCATTCTGTCTCTACTCTGCCGGGAGGATACCTCTAAAAACCTGAATCATCTTCGTTCTTCGCCTGGGAATGATCAACACATGAACCCACGATATAACGAAAAAACGTGTGTCCTCCTATTTTACGCATCATATTTGGTTCTGATCACCATAATATGGTACCCCTAATACTTTATTCAAGTTTTCGTCCAAGCGGTGCTTCAGCTTGGACGGGGTGGGTGTGACACGGGGTCAACTCGAGTCCCGCGAACGCCACGCAAAGACGCGCTGCTTTTGCGCGGTGTGTGTGTTTACGGCACGGTCGTCGTCAGGGGTGCAGAGGGAGCGATAGCAGCGGTCCAAATACGATAGACGGGGCAGCGCGGATGCAGCGGACATGCAATCGTGCCGGGCACCCGCCCGCACTCCTGGCATGATCGTTAAAAACCTACAGCCAAGGTCAGAGATGGAATAGACTTGGGCGGCGCGAGACAGGCGCAGAACCCCGAACAGCAGGTCCCATCAGAGAGCAAAGTTTTACCAAGGCCTACGGTAGGCCGAGGGTGCACGGTGGCAACGTGGTGATGCCGGTGATGACAATATGGATGACGATGGCAACGATGATCATGCTGATGATGATACTCTCAAGTTCATAGCCCATCTCCCTGAAACCTAGCCCGCGGCAACAAAAACAGGCAAAAAAAACAAGAGGGTCTCGGTCGAAGATCAACTACTACAAAAAAGTACGTGCACACAAAAAAGAGTCACCGTACGTAGTTCTCTCCCGTGGACCCTGACATACCTCTTTTCAACTATATCTGCGTTTCGGGGGGCAATCTGCTTCAAAATACTCCGAGATCATATTTGTATTCCAGCAAAAAAAAGGGATAACGTAGCGCGGCGGGTCAGAAGTGGCAACCTGTAAATTTAGTCTAACCTTCAGAATCCTGAACGCGGAGGCCACGGCCTGGTCATCCCCTCCCCCCCCGCTCCCTCGGCCGCCTCCCCCAACCCCGGCGCCGTCGACACCACCCCCGTCACCGCCACCGCCCCCAGCGAAAATGTTGCCGCCACCACCGTTGCCACTGGCTTCGTTGCTGACGCTAAGTGCGGTCACACCCTGGCTGCCCTCCAGCGCTTCCAGTTGCGAGGACGCCTGGATAGACGGTTAGTGAAGCAAACGCGACGACGATAGCCATGGAAGGACCGGAATATGACGTTCAACGAGGCTTAGATTCAGAGGCGGTAACGAACAGGGGATAGCATACACGAATGCCGTCTGTACGGTGCACTATGCCAACTAATGGGGAAACTGCTACAATGAGGCGAAGGGGACAAAACGCATATACTCTTGAGACGAGAGAAGTTCCCGAGGTAAGCACGAAGCATCACAACGTTTTCACGGCTGAGGGAGCAGGAACATAGCGTTCCTCACAGCGATAAACAGGGCATCTTTTGCGGGCGCGAAAAATTACCGCGAGAACATGCCGTGTGCGCGTTAGGTTTGGGGAGGAACCGAACCAGCGGGGTTCACAGCAGTCCTTACGTGGAATAGAGCATGGGCGTGTTGCTGGGTCGAGATAGGCATACCGCAAACACTGAAAAAATAGAATTTCACCAAAATACTCCACAGTACGCGATGTGGGGGGGGGATATGGTTGAGTCTCCGCAAAAACAACCAGCCCCAAGGATCGATCCGACCGCAACTCACGATGACAGCGCCCACGGCGAGACCATGGATCTCCAATTCGATGCATATATTGCGGTACGCGCCGGGCTGCAGGATGGTGGGGGAAGCCAGGTCTTCCGCCCAGACCTGAGGCAGCAATTTGTCGTACGTGACAGTGGTAAGCGGAGGCACAAGCGCAACGTGGATGCTGCCATGAACAGGCACCGCACTGCCGGAAGCAAAAAAAGAAGCGCGTTGCTATGACACAGGGGCATTGGGGTGCAAACGCCCGCGTTTGTGGAGGTTATACATGATGTATGATGGACAGATACCACACCATAGTACCACAAGACAAAGAAGCAGCGCGTTCCTATGTATGGTACAATGCCAAGGAGAGAGCAAAAGCCAGCGTTGATGAGAATGCGTTCGGCGACGACGCAATACCAGCGCAAAGTAAACGACATCTACGAGCAGCACAAGACGAAGCTGTCAGTCCTACTCTACGAATACGACATAGACGACAAGAAAAAACACGGCCCATTCTGCAGTAGACACCAAAGTCGGGGTGGGCGGGGGACAAGGCGATATTGCCGGTGCACGATTTTCCAGCCCCAAGCTCTCCGCGCCACTCCCACAGCACACCATCGAAAGCTTCTGTCAATAAACATCCATCAGTAAGCTGCTGTGCATGCCGTCTGTTCCACGAGTATTAAAGTTTACACCGATGAACAGACAAAAACATCGAAAGTCGGAGCGAGTACAAAACAATACCAGTACTCACTAAACACCTTGCTGCCCTCCAATTAAAACGCCGACGTATACGTGTACCTATCCTACGCTGGAAACGTCCCTTCCTCTATGCCAACACCAACAATACCGACAACAACGACCGTGCTCTTCACCCCCAACTAGAACGCCTGTTTGACGTTTGTGAACACCCCTTTCTCTGAAATTACTTAGCGGGGGTATACCCCCTTTTGAATAAATTCCCTAGTGCATTCTAGAAAGCACTGCTCTCGACAGCCGCTAGACCGTTGGAGTCGGGTTCGAAAGTAACGAGCTACATATCTTTAGTACGAAATGCCACACGGCAAAATACTGCGAGGCCCTGTAAAATGTGCTCGACGCCCTGTGATGCCGAACTGGTTCGTATTCTCACGTCGTTCTCATCTCCTTCTGTTCCCCCCAAGTCCGGCCTCGACGTCTCCGATGCCCAAAGCACGTGCCGGTTGTGCCTCAGCAGCCGCCCGAAGAACGCGTCGGCCATGGCGCAGGGGGCATCCGCCCCTATATTGGCCAGCGGAAGGTGAGCGTACCGCGCGCACAACAGCCGATCGGCGAGCCACCTCGGAGCGATGAAAAACCTTCAGGACCACACAAAAGATGCGCACGCACGGGCGGGGACAGACAACTTCAAAAGGAGAATTGGTCGACAGATTGAACGGCGATAAGGTAATCGATCGAGGGTTGCTCTCAATAGACGGAGGACGCCCGGAGGCTTCAGGGAAAATTTCTCTTGAGCCTAGCAGGAGA
This sequence comes from Nereocystis luetkeana, assembly GCA_031213475.1. NCBI lineage: Eukaryota > Phaeophyceae > Laminariales > Laminariaceae > Nereocystis > Nereocystis luetkeana. Next base: position 8,369,914 of record JARUPZ010000016.1, on the reverse strand, counting down.
CGAGCGTGACGCTAACAGCTACGTGATGACCGGCAATCTCGAGGGTGTGTCTTGGGGGGCGCCGCTTCACGACAAAGCATGAGACAAGAACAATAGTTGGCGAGAGACTGCCCGCGTGGGTTAGTGTCCAGGCATGCCGTCTAAGGGTCGATCTTAACGAGGACTGCTTTTCAGGGGGTTTTCAGTATTTTCCCGAAGTTTCGGTGTTTCTCGGTATTTTCCTCGGGGGGGGGGGGGGGGGGGGCGGGGGGGGGGAAACATCGAGACGTTTTTTTTGCGTTTTTGTTGATATATTCTCAAACCTTTGCACCATCCTCTGAGCGGCAAACGCTTGCCATCCAAGCGCGGGATATCGCTCGTCCTCTGCGTTGCCGGGGATGTGCGTCACCGGCAGCTCGGAGAGCGCCGGAAGGCGCCGTCGAAGCTCCTGCGCGGCACCATTCGGAGCGGAACGAAGGAGGGCGCCTTACTACGTCGTACCCACGGAACTGACGCCAGGGGCATAACAGCTAACCGGCAAAAAAACAAAAGGGAAACATTAGGGGGGTGACAACATTCTTGCACGACGGTGGCCGCACCAACACCCCTGTGACCGAGCACGCCGCCCCATGAAACCATCTAAAAGACTTACAGTAGTTTTAACAGATTTGGGGCGGAAAAATGATGCTAGCCGCCCGCTTCATGGCACTGCACTTCGCACGAGCAAACAACCGTGCACAGCCTGGCTGGCCCGCGCAACAAATGCGTACCGAACCCAAAACCAACGAGGACCAGGCAGAGACAGTCAGTGTGGTGGTACAAAACAACACCGTGCATTGGGTGACTACAGCACTGCTGCTGCTGCTGCTGCTGTCTGACTGTCTGAGGAGCCGCGTATTTACGAAATTGGAGCAACTGCGGCCGCTTGTATGCATGTGCGTTGGGTGAGAATGTCGTGCGTGAGACAAGCAGCACCCGCAGGGACGCACGTCACCGTAACCATGCGAACACACACACAAAACCTTCTATCCACCCATCAACTTCCGACACACCCAGTTCGACCTTGCTGAAGCCCATCGCACCTGCCCAAGCACAAGCCCCTGCGAGAGGACCAACGTCGGGCCGTTCCGCTGACGGGAGTACGAGGCCAAGGAGGCGTCGGCCGAAGCCCAGGCATCCTCCGCGCTCCCCGCGGAAGACACCTTGAAGGTGCAAGAGCTGGCAGGATTGCTGTGAAAAAAAAAAAGAAGGCGGGCGGTGGACGGCAGGCCAAAGCGACGAGCAGGACATGAGCGGAATATATATACCATGGTATATATGTAGATATGGGTGAGAGAGGTTTCGCTATGAAGAGGCGTAGTATACCAGCGTGAAGACTACGGAAAGGGCGTTTACATTTCAAGACGCGAGCGAAGAGAGCAATCAGACGTGAAACCCTCCTCATGTAGTTGGCGCGTCAGCTGCGGCATGGGGTAAAAGGGAGAACCCGGGAAAATTCCCCCTCAAGACCACGCCTATGCCACTCCGCAAGCACGCCCACAGGGACACACACAGGAATCAGGAAACAGGAAACCACACACAGGCACAAACCACAAACACATGCACACACGAACACACTCACAACACAACATAGGCACACAATCCGCACAAACATCACGCCTCTTGTGTAACCCTGTGGCCGGCAGCAGCAAGCCTCTACATACCGTCCCACCACCAAATCAAGTTCTCGGTTCACGATGCATCATGCGCTCACTTGGTAAACTTCTCGAAGATTCGAGAGAAAGGCGGCTTCTGTTCGCCGTCCCTCCTCGCGAAGGGGTTGATGAGCCACACAAACGCCTTGGCGATCACCGCCCGTTCCCCCGGACCCTCCGACTCCTCGTCCGCCCCGCCTTCCACGATGGGCTCCGGCTCGATGTTCTCGTTAGTCCCCTGACCAGCAGGCAGAAAAAAACGGGGAAAGGTGACGCTTTCAGGCTATATATATTATACATATGATTATAATATAATATATATATATATATTATATATATACATCCATCCTGCTTTTTTTCTTTTCTTAGGTTCATGCTTATTGATGAAAAAATGAGCATAAAAATGTTCCTACGTACCAGGCACCATGTTTACCCCCAATGATGCTGCCTATGCTCGACCCTCCCCCCCTCAGACGCCAAATGAAGCCCTTAAAGAAAAGCCTAACTCTGCTGAAACAATTACGAACATAATGGATGTAAGAGTAGATGTTTTCGGTGAGCTCGCTGCTCCGACTGACTTGGCGGTACAAAAGCAGACCAAACAGCATCGAATTCTGCCCGATTCCTACCAGAGATGAGCACAACGATGTAGCCAGTAGGTTCGTGAGTATGGGCAAGGGGTGGACCGGGGGGGGTGGGGCGACTTATTTGTTGCTTGTCGTAGTAATTTGACCATGGGCCACGCATCCCTTTCCAGGACGGAGCGTAGGGGGGGGGGGGGGGGGCTGATGACAGGCGACGCTTGTTAGGCGGAACTATAAGAGAGTAGGGTGGCCTGTAGCGCTCGGCTGATTTGATTTCGCGGCAGTTTTCACAGCGGCTCACCTGGACGTAGAAGAGCCCCAACATGCCCCTCTTGCCCATGCTCGAGTGGTAAAGGTAAATGTGCTTGAACGTGGCCACCGAAGGGTGCAAGTACGGGTGTGCCGCCTGTGAGTTTTCGTGCAACCCCGAAGCGGCAGGCGCGGGTATTCACGGGGGGCGGCGGCGGCGGCGGCGGGGGGGGGGGGTGCTGTGGAGGTACGAAGACTGAGGCGTGCCCCCAGACCACAGGAAACTGGGAGACCAGCCAAGCGTGACAGCCGACGGGAAGAACCTACAAGAGAACAAGCACCGACAGATGAGGCGCGACTCGCCATAAAGGTGTTGTAGTCCCGCCGCCTCCGAGCACCACACGGTCTACATTCTGCGACATTTTTACGGCCCATCCGAGTTAGCTCTTCAGATGGTGTTCTACCAGTATCACAGGCAAAAACCTCACCACGAGCGGACTACTAGAACGACAGGCTGTTTTTCCGGCGCGGTCACCCACCCATCACAAACCGGCCAGTTCACCCATCCACCCCTCCGGTCATAATTTTGGTCCGGATACTCTCAACAGAGCTCTGCTGCCAATGCCACCGGCCAGAGCTTTCTCAAACCGGCCATGTGCTCGCAACCATTCCGCTCGAAACATCAAACGTCAGGCCAGAGTTTTTTTGTTCCCCAAAAAACCGGCCATGCTCGCAACAGCCGCTCGAACCCTTCAAAATCACCGAACTCTCACCGCTGTCACGAGCTCCAAGTCTTCCAGCTCGAACCCTGGCGCCTGACCCGCCCCCGAGCGCACCCCCTTCAGCGCCGCTACTCTTCCCTGCGCCACCCTTGCCACGGAACCCAGGTGCAAGACGGCGCGGTAGACCAAGGGTGTTCCTAGCTCGTACACCCCTTCTATCCCGGCGTGGTGGAGGAAATCCTCCACCTGTAGCGGCACAGCGGTTGCGGGGGCGGTGGTTGGGGAGAGTTGTGGGGGGGGGGGGGGTACTCATGTCATGCATGATGACCGTAGTCGTTTGACCATAGACCCTCGCATCCCTGCAACGTCGGGACGGAGGACGGAGCACGGCAGGTTTTCACCGACCAGGCAGTCGTTTGACCATAGACCCTCGCATCCCTACAACGTCGGGACGGAGGACGGAGCACGGCAGGTTTTCACCGACCAGGCAGACATTGCTTGCACCGAGCGCGCCAGGGCAGTACCGACGGTATTCACAGTGAGAGGCCGACCAAGGGGCTGGTGGATAGGTGGGTCTGCTCAAAGCTGGTTGGCGCAGCTGGAGAAGAGCTGAATGCCCTCTCCACACGCAACCGTCGTCCCCTTTGCATGTATCGCTTGTCGCTCAATCGGGGGGGCGGGGGGTTTCGGACGGGCGCTTGGTTGGCAACGGCTTGTGGGGACGCAACAAGGCGACACCGGTCGCATCAAACCGAATGCCAGTCATGGGCAACTTTTCGCTCGTCTGTGTGCTTATTCGCTTGTTTGTTTGCTGTTTCTCTTTTCGTTCCTCTTTTCCTTCCAGAATACTTGATCCTGTCTTACGACCATGAACAACGGTCGCAATGAGTGAATGCGAGACAGCAACAACGACAACACCACCACCACCACCACCACCACCACCACCACCACCAACAACAACAACAACACCAACAACACCAACAACAACAACAACAACAACAACAACAACAACAACAACAACAACAACACCAACAACAACAACAACAACAAGGAAACCGTAGTGCCGCCGTCCGTCCTGCGCTCAGGCTCGACCGAGTTTTATCCCCACCTGTTTCTCGCTTCGCTGGAACTTTGCCTCGTCCATCGCCACTTCGTGCAGGAACGGCGATGCGTGGCCGTTGGGCAAGATCCGGGCCACCCGTCGCCCCATGCTTGACGCCGCGGGGCCCTTGTCCTCCAGGCAGTTCACGTAGAACACCCGGGGAATGGTGATCGGAATGATCTACCGAAAAAGGACACGAAGTCGATGTTTATGCGGTGACGACAACAATCCGGTCTATGTGGAGGGCAGACTTTGGGGCAGGCCCTCCGCCAGAGCGGTCGTCACACATGCACCGACGGAAGGTACATCAGAGGGGATGACTCATGGGAAAGTCTCACCGACGAACTGCGGTATTCGGTCTATTCATCGCCGAGATCGAGAGCCAAGGCACGCCTTGTTAGCCCTCCCGAGCCCACTCTCTCTCTCTCTCTCATCTCCACTTTATCCGCGGAGGGCTCTCTCGTTGCCTACATACAAGCTAGAAAACCTGCACCCCGTGGTGGTGGGTCAAAGCCACGACAGTACGGGGTTCATCTGTAACACACGGGGTGATCATGGGACACACCCCCGAGGCTGAATTTCTGAAACTGATTTTCCCCCCGAGACAAGGGGGGTCACACACGACGAAAAATGTGTCTCTGGAAAGGGGCTTGTCGAGACCTTACCATGGACGCAGTTCTCGGCGTTTGCACTCTCTCCATTGGTCTAGAAAAACAGCTGAGAAATTCGTTCGACGCACTGTGCTGTACTGGGTGCTGTTTTACGGGTACCTGCTGCAAACCTCACCTCCATGACACTGCTGTACTGTGGTCAACTTACTCGTACACTGGCATGAAAGTGTACTGTAGTCCATGATGCTGTTGGAATGTACGTAGTCCACGTCGTACTATCGTCTGCTATCGATAGGTAGACACTGCTGTGCCGCAGACTGCAATGCTGTCCTGCAGCCCACGGTGCTGTACTGCAGTATATAAAACTCTGTACTGTAGTCTACGATACCGCACTCTTCTCTGCCGTGCTAAAGTCCGTGCCGTGGTGCGACTTCTCCATCACACTTATTCCAGCGACTGCGCGAGTGTCCGACAGCATATTGACCCTCGTCGACCCCTTTCGCATGAAGTCGATAGGACGAAAGCGCCGCAACCGACGACCCAGCTATAATAACGGGGATTTTGGAACCCCTGCATGCCCGCCGATTGATCGCGTCGGGTTTAGGGTGCTCACGAATGCGACGGCAGTTCAGAGCATGTTTATTCAGGGAGACGCTACGCTTTCGCATCACGTTTGTCCACCACGGCAAAGCTTGCTCGTGTACATGCCTCCTCCTTAGCATCGATCCCTCTCGTCTGTCCCGTCAAGAACTATTGAAACACACGGTGAATAGCAAGCTATCTGGAAATGAAAAAACTGCTGCAGCTGGGGTTCGAAAACAATCACCTGCATGTCCCCAGGGCCGGTCATCGCGAACACCGTGAACGATCCCGGCTTATCGCTAGGGCGGATTTCCACTATCTGTCGGGATAGAGGCGTCAAGTCACACGATCGAGGGACGAACGTGAAGAGGGCGGGGTAGGGTTAGCTTTTGAGACGAGGATAGCCCACTCTCGCGTTGTAACCAACAAGAGGGTGACGAGTTAAAAAAAATGCGAGCTTGCTACAACAATAATCGCACGAGGACAAAGAGCGAGAGGCCGAAAGGCTGATGAGTCCGTACGAAGACGGGCACTCTACAGTACGTAGCAGCAACCAGCGTCCAGCGCTACCTGTACGCTACCAGCATCACCCCGAGAGAAGTGAGTGCTGGCGCCCAGGTGGCGCAAGACAAAATATACGATGTCGCATCGCACTCAAGACTATTGCCTTCAGACATCCATCGGCACACAACGGGCGACACAAAAAACAAGCGAAGTGGAAAAATATCATCCCGCCAACAGCTACGCTGTCGACCCCCTTCGATAATCCCTTGGGCCACCCCGCCCAGCGCCTCAGCAGAATAACGCCTCCACACATATACCACTCTGAACGAAAAATGTAAGGGCTTTTGGGCTATAAATCCTTTTGGGTCAGCTGTCAGCAACCAAATACAGTACGTCAGGCCCGGTGTTATCTATCGCCTAATACTACTATACATGGGAAACCGGAGCAATACGAGTATATAGCACCGTGCGGTGTTCGCGTCGGAGAACGTCCTTGCACTGCTGTAGCTCGGGTGCACCCTTTGTCTCAGCAGGCCGGGCTGCCCTCGTGGGGGGTCGATCCTGTATTCGCCACCATTTTTTCGACGTTTCTTCCCTGTGCAAATCCTGAAGGGGCCAGTATGAATACCCAACCCGTCCTTACATTGCCATCCAAAGCGGTAATCTCCCCAAGGTACGAACAGAGGCGCCCTCGTAAACCTATGCGCACCTGCCAGAAGCCACGCAAGAGCGTGTCTTGGGTCGATGTCAAGTAGCCCTGCAGCCCGGACTTCCCCATGGCGGCCGTGCGCCGCCGCTTCTCTTGATCCCCTGCGCCCCCGTTAGCGCCGCCCCCGCCACCCCTCGCGCCCCCGTTGCCTACCCCGCTCGTCCCTCTGAACGCCGTCATCGCCTGAGCGTACCCGCACAACAGCACCAGGGGAGGGGGGCGACAACGAAGACGGCGACGACGGAGTCTGAGTGATAGAGAAAACTCCCGATTGGAACATTACCAACGGAGACGACGGGGCGTCTTGGCGACCAGGAAACGAGAAGAAAACGAGGTCTCCCGACGGGTCTTGCAACAATCTGTGGGATGCTTTATCGCCGCGAGAGGTTAAACATCTCCCATACTTGGCATCATTTGACCACTCCTGGTTTTATATCCTGCACCCTAGAACGCCCACCCCCCCCCTCCTACGGCATCTGCGGTGATACCACCGAAGCAAACCAAAAGTACGAAAAATCGACCACGAAAACCGCGCAAAGGATGTGCGCGCGCGCGGGGAAATCTGCACCAGGTTACCTCCGACCGCGACTCCGAATGCTTCTTGTGGCGGCTCTGCTCTCGATGTTTCCGCCAGCCCGCTTTCTGCTGAGCCAACCACCCCTGGAAGTCGTCCTCCCGGCGAATCACGGCGACTTCCTCCACCTCCTCTCCGCTTCCTCCCGCCCCCCCCTCGACGCTCCCAAGGGCCGCTGCTTCCGCGACGCCGTCAACCCCACCCTCACCCCCACCCCCGTCCCCTGCGGCACCGTGCGAGGCGTTCTCTTTGCCGGCACCATCGGAAAAAGCGAGGGTGTTCTTCCCGTTGCCGACTCGCTTCGTCACGCGCGCACGGGCGCCTAGAATGCTGCGGCCGCCGATTCCCCCCCCCGCCGTTGCTGCGCCGCTGCGGCCGCTCGCCATGTCTTCGATATCAGTTGTGGGCATCGTCGTGGTCGAAGCCCCGGCATTGGTGAGCTGTTTGACGTTTCGTTTTGGTCGGGCGGCGTGAACAGAGGCGACGCCAAGAAAACGTAAAAAAAAAAAAAAAAAAAACGACTACTGTACTTGGGCGCCAAAAAAAAGGCCGGTGATGGTTTAACGCCTCTGGGGTGTCTCGTTGCCGCGCGGGGGGGGGGGGAGGGGGTTGTGTGCGGTAAAGCCTCAAGAACGTTCCTGGCACCGACGCAAGCAAAATCCGGTCGGTGTATTCAGCGCCCTTGTAGGCTGGGAGGAGGGTAAGTTGAGGATGCCCCAAGTCGGGCAACGGTGGTACACAGCAACACACCCAGAGCTGCCTACACGCACAGTATAGTGGGGACCCGGTTGACATCCACAGGTCTGTGGAGGGCGTTGCTTGATGCGCACCAACTCAAGGGACTTTCCTGGAACTTTCCCTGAGTTTCGGTCTTCGCGGTTGACACGACTCACCTTCGAAAACGATAGTCGTATTGGACGATGCCCTTTTCGCCGAACACAGAAAGGCTAAGAGTATCCATGGGACGGGTTGGGGCGGGTTGCGGAAAAAAAGAGATGGGACCAAAAAACATGAGCGGTGAAAAAAGAAAACGACGCGAGCCGAAAAGTGAAAAAAATAAAAGAGCCGTGGATGAAGTTGCACCTTGGCCTTCGGAGCAGGAGCCGCCTTGAAGAGCTCGTCGATCTTGGTCTGGTGGAACCCGTCGTGAATCTCTCTCACAATCTTCCGCAGCCACTCCGGGTGCTTCACTCGAGGGCAGGGGTTCTCCACCTGCAAATGCCGTATAGCCATCGTGTCACGTTCTATACCTGGTATACCCTTGTACTGATCACGGGTAGGTAAGTTGAGCTAAACGAACAACAAACAACAGCAATCGCAACAACAGAAACAGCAACAACAACGACAACGGCAACTACTGCTGTCGGCGTTGGAATGTCGAAATGTGGCGGCAGGAGCGCGACAAACTCACCGTAGACAACCTCACGTGTACCCTACAGGCCGGCTACACCCCAGAGAGGACCTGTTCGTTCTCGGTAGTCTAAATCGCCCCTCAAGACTAGAAGTGTACCTCGTTTTCGTCACGAAACAAATGCACGGCCGTACACTTCAGGTGAACACTGGTAGAGGGACGGACACCGGGAAATGGCCTAAAAAAACTTGCCAAGTGCAGTGCTCCGCACAGTCGTCAACCTAAATACCGAATGAACACGCGAACGACAACCCGGGCGTAGTCCAGTGATAAAACAGAGAGGAAAAACGAGATAATGTCCACAGTTTAGCGATTGCTGCAGGCACAGGTTCCCACGAATATGGTAGAGGTTGGTTGGGTTGGGTCCACCTTTGACCAGTTGGAGAATATAGCATACGTACGAGGAAGTGCAAGGGGCCTTCTACCAGCGAGCCTTGTTGGAAGCACGCTTTCGGGGAGCCTCGAGCGCGTTTTTAACGGCACGCAAAGCCAACCCTGATGCGCCGACTACATCAGGGCAAGGACGCATCAAAGGACCCCTGCAAGCCAAGCTTCAAGCTCTCTGGGGTACCTTCTGCATAGCAGCGGGGATGGTGATGATCTTCTGGATGCACTTGCCGAGACGCTCGAGATAGTAATCCCAGTCCAGCAAGGAGCGGACGCCGAAATCTTCCATCGCGGGGTCCTTCGTACAAACGAAACCCCCGACAACAAAACAACAAGGAGGAGGACCACAGCCATCAAAATTACATGCGGTGTCAATTCTTAACAGCAAAGTGGCAGACCGCTCGCTCGACCGCCCCTCCTAATGGGCATCGTGCTTCATGGATAAACCTTCGGAACTCTCGTGTTTCATGGACAACCTTTCGGAACTCTGTTGTTTCATGGATAAACTATCGGAACCGGACTTAAACCTTACGTGCTCATTGATAGAGGTTGGCATTCATCTTGACAGAAAAAACAGGTACCCTCTGGTAGGCGTTACACCTGCCGGAGAACGACATCACCGCCCACCCTCATCTCTCTCCTCCTCCAAAGCTCAAGCCCTGACACACAAAAACACGCTTCTTCTACCGCCGTGCGACATACGCGGCCGAACACCTCCACGCGATCTTGTCCTTCACCACGACAACTTCTCGCGGCGGTCTTTCCCAGCGCCAGCCACAAGAAGCTCACAACGTACGTGCAAGCAAGAGCTCCGTATACTCGAACTGCACTGCTGCGCGTCGCGCTACAGCAAGCTCCTCATACTCGTATTGCACTGCTGCGCGTCGGGTCACTGCTTCGCCTCTACCACAAAGAACTCTCTCTCTCTCTCTCTCTGCACCTGGAGCCATTTTCGCAGGTAATGCTTCTTCACGGCCGGCTCTGCGGAAAAGATAGCCGTGGGCACCGCCCTGTCGGTCACAGGCGCACCGTGCGGCCGGTTGCAGAGGATCATGCGGCAGTTGAGCCCCTTGTCCTTGACCATCTCCGCCCCCAGGAAGTCGGCCAGCCGGCGGGCGGTGGTCTGGCTCGTGCCCTGGAGAGACCAGCAAGCAGCATCGGCATGCGGTGTCAAACCAACATAATAAATCAGCAGCATCGGTGTATACGTAGCAGCAACGGCATCAACATCGCCAACTGAGGTGTCAGCAGCAGCAGCAGCAGCAGCAGCGGAAATAATCAACATCAGCTGCGGCAGCTTTGGAAATCATCGTCATCAGCATCAGCAATCAGCAGCAATGGCATCGACAGCAGCACCAGAAGGAGACGGGACACTTTTTTTTAATATAAAACGCGAGTCTTCAAGGCTGGTGAGCACATAACGTAGATGCTGCCGAGCACGAGCTACTGGGGAGGACAAGGACAAGGAGGGCGAGGAGGATGAGGTGGGGGATACCGCAAGACCTTTCCCGCGCTTGGCGTTGTTCCGGGTGAAGGCAGAAGCCCCAACATGCGAGCATCGCCGCGAGTCGCAGACGCGCACCGCCCGTCACTGGGCATCCCCACCCACACATCGTGACCATAAAACACGAGTATCTTCGAAGCTAGAGCGGCTTCGAAGCCGACCTCTTAGTCGTACCTTAGCCGTCCCGTAGTCCTCGAGCGTCTGGGACATGGTCTTGTTCTGGGAGATGAGCTCCATGAGCTCATCGTCGTCCACGTCGCCCCCCCTCGAGTACAACACGTCCAGCCACTGGTTGGCGACTTCCCCGACGGCGGCGTAGCACTCCTCCAGTGTCGTGCCTCGCAGGAACTTCTCAAAAACCTATTCATAAATAAATACATGAAAACCTCAGCTGTGATGAGTACGAGGATTCCTTCGTCGAAAATCATCTTTGCAAGCTGTGCGTGGTACTACGGTGGTGATATTTCGATCACGCGTAGTACTGGGTTTATAGGACCTCATGTAGAATGTCTGTCTCTTACTGAGGGGAACAAATACATGAAGCTGCGGAAGCCAAGGAGTGTGTGTGTATGTTCAGGAACTACGAGAACCAAAAAAAAACAAGAAATCCAGGGGGTTCTCAAAAACCTAGTACGAGTACCACGAAGGTAAATAGGAAACGAGCAGAAACCCAGAACGTTGATGAGGTTTGGCATGTCGAGGAAACACCCTCAACTTCAGCCCCCCCCCCCCACCACCACTGCGGGAAAGAGGCCGAACAACGATGCTCGCAACTACGGCGGGAGTCCGACTTCGTGACGAGGGGAGCGGAGGGGGGATGGGTGCGCGGGTTCAGGGTTACGACATGCAGGATGGGTTTCCTCCAGACATGTTGACCATTTTAGGACTACAGTCCCGTTTGGGAGACAAACTACTTCGTATTTCAGAGATTTGTCCCCAACACGGGACTGCAGTCCTGAAAGGGTTCATAATAGTCAACGCCCTCAGAACTGCATCCACGTTCTCGGGTACAACCTGCTTGAAAAAAGGTGGGGTACTTCTGCCGTCGTAAAAGGTTTCGAAACGTGCCCACCAGCCGGAAGCAGGGCCGTGTCCCACCAATCCCGTGGCATATACGTGGGTATGAGCACGACAAACGAAGAATACAGCCTCAGGGCGTATGCATGCTCCCGTCCCTGCGACAAATGGGGGCAGACGGCGACGCCTCACCTGGGACTGGAACACCTTGATCACCTCAAGCTCTCCCCTTCGCTTGAGCTCGAAGCCCTTGAGCTCGGCCAGCGACCCGTCGTGGTTGAACACGGCATACCGCTTCTTCAAGAGCTTTCCCTCTTCCGTCGAGGAAGGGAGCACCATACACCTGCGCAGGCACGGGAAGGGGAGGTACTCATTAGCTGCTTGCCCTAGTCATTTGACCATTGACCACGCATCCCTTTTGAAACGGAGAGCCATTCCTACCCCGGATAGAGGCCGGGGGGGGGGAGCGGGGGGGGGGGGGTACTTGATAGGAGATATGTACTCGATCTCATTCATGGCCGTAGTCGTATGACCATAGACCCTCGCATCCCTACAATGCCGGGACGGAGCATGTCAGGTTTTCACCGACCAGGCAGACATTGCTTGCACCAAGCGCGAAGCGCCGAAAAGTGTCTGGCGAGTCGCATGGAGGGTGGGGGGGGGTCCCAGACTCCCATTATCTGGACAAAACAATGGCAAGGGTATCTTCCAACGAAAGATATGAGCCAAACAATCCGGTGCTGTGCAAGGCTACTTCAGACCCTCCCCCCCCCCCTGCTGTGCGCGAGGGCGGGGCAGTTCACACAACCTGCACATACGCCGCGAACGGAAGCAGGGGCGGTCTAAACCCCCAGCCCGCACAATAGCAGGTACCTAGTTTTTCGGGACCAGTCGGTTCGGTGAAAGCGGCGCGTGGGCGTAATTTTAGGAGATTTTTTCCACCCACCGCACCGTACCACCCTCCTCGCCTTCGATTTTCGTCGTGCATTACGCCGTCGCCTGTTCCTACAGCCCCCCACTATCCGCCTTTCCGGGTTATCTCCGTCATACAAAAAAACAAGGTTGTTCACGGATTGGTTCAAACCTCGCATGTCCGGTCAGGTCGGGTCGGGTCTGGGTCAGGTCGGATAAGGGTGACCCGACCAGAACGACCCGTGAGGGTTTGAAAATGTCTCGACCGGACCGTGAGATTAAAAAAAAAACTGACCCGACCCGTGACCCGCGAAGAGCACTGAAAAAAACGGTCAGGTCGGGTCGGGTCGGATCAGGTCGGATAAGGTTACCCCGACCAGACCGACCCGTGAGGGTTTGAAAATGTCTCGACCGGACCGTGAGAATAAAAAAAAACCCGACCCGACTCGTGACCCTCGAAGAGCACTGAAAAAAACGGGCGAAAGTCAAAGAGACTGTACCCTGCAGCCCACGGCCGATTGCCTCGCTGGGTTATTTCGGCGAAAACCAACGAAGTCACACACCCCAGTCCATCACCGATAGCCTCGCTGCATGGGGGGTACTGCAGCCAAACACGAAGGAGGTATTTATGAGGGTGGGAATGGATTGGGTGGGGGGATGGGGTGGTCTCGTCTCCCGTCAAACAAACAAAAAAACGGGCGAAAGCCGACGAAATTCCCACCTGTAAGGCCCGTCCACCTCAAAAAAGATGGAGCACTCGCTCTTGGTGTTGTACTTGCGTGTGGCCGGGTCTTGGAGGTCTTGGTACTGTCGTTAGAAGCGCGCACAGAGCCCGAGCGAGCGGCATGGCAGAAACGTCAAAATGCTCATCACTTGGCCAACCACACGATTATTTACCCGAGCAAGCGGCAGAAACGCCAACGCACTCATCACACCGCCAAACTCGGCTTTGTTTCACACGCCGACAGCAGTATTGCGTATAACAACAAAAAAGAGATTTTCGCCCCACCAGTCACGATTTTTTCAAGATTTTGGTCAAATCGCAGTGCACATAACATCAAGAAGACTGTGGACACCTCCTTCTAGCTGCGGAAACCCCGACAAGCGGACAAGCGGGTACATGCTCCTTTCGCTTACAGAGAGAAGGGTTTCAGCGTTCCAGACCGAGAATGGCATATGCCCGGCATAGCCTACCTGTTATAGCTCCTGCCGCAGACCAAAACACGCCTCAGAATACACAGACCGGTCTTGAGCTTTTCGATGGCAGGTAGAGGGTTTTCAATCGAGAAATACCATGTGCAGGTATGTACCAGAGCAATATGGCCGCCATATTGGGGAAGCCAACGTATTCCTCCCCGGTCAAGAACGCAGTTCCCCGGTCGCACCAAGCGATTTTGACCGCGTTATACCGGGACACCGCCTCACTCAGACCGCCTTACGTGGGGAACCTCTAGTTGTAGACTTCTTCCCAGCCAGCACCACGCTCCAAAACAAACAAATACGCCTCTATCAGGTTTTCATGTGCGGTTAGGTACACAGAATAGGCCCCGTGTAATCCAACGCCACACTTCCAAACACACAACACGCCTAATCGGCTTATTTCTCTACTTGTGACAAGGTCTCGGAGTGCTTCACAACTAAAACACGCTGAAAAAAATCCGGACGGACCTGGTGGTTGGTGTAGTTCTCGTGCACGTCGGCGTTCAGCATCACGCATGGGTACGAGATGCGGATTTTTCCTCCCGACTTCGTTCTGTTCAGCGAGGGCAGAGATAGCCAGACGGGAGGCGTTAGCCTACTGCCTTTTTTTTGTTTAGCCTGTTTTGTGGTCACGGGGGCTAGACTCCAGAGAAATGAGCTATTCATATTCATATACGCAATGTGAGAACATCAACACAATCGTTATCACCTTCATCATCGCCTTTGCCACCAATTGAACATCCGGTCGTCGACGAAAACACACGCGATGGTCAGAGCTTGCGAAACCGCTACGTACACGCTTCACTCGCACAAGCAGCACGCTACCACTATGGGGGTATAAGCAGCGCGCGTCAGTACCGCTCGGTCTCACAACCCCGTCCGACGCCTGACTCCCAAGGGCAATCAATGGCCAAAGGCACGCGAACAGGGCGAGGGACATAATGCAACAGCCGTCGAAATCGAAAACGCGGTCCATCTATGCCAGAGCACGGGTACTTCTACCCATTATTTCCTAGGCCACGTTCGCTCTGCGCGCTGCAATCACGCATTCGCCCATCCTACATCGTCCGAAAGCGCAGCAGCAGCGGTAGCAGGAGCAGCAGCAAACAACGCCAGCAAGCATAAGCAGCAGGAAAAAACAAGACTACTTGGACCCATATGACGGAACCTACTTGAACGTGAAGTTCTCCGGGAAAGAGGAGGGAAGGATGCACCAGATGCCGTCTGTGTCCAGCTCCAGCGGACGCCCGATCTGTCGCGAAGATTCGAAATACCGTGCGGGCCACCGGCCGCGAAACAAAAAAACGAGCAAGCAACCATGGGCATAAGCGCCAACGTTGGTACGGGCGTCGCGTATATAGCAGCTTCAAGCGTTATAGAGTAACACAAGGTTAAGGTTCCACCGGCCCCAGGAGACATACCGTAAATAGTGTTGAGTGGTGCGATCGTTTTTCAGAGATAATTTTCTCTTAACAACGGTAACGGTGCCATATACGTCGAACATCATATTTTCGGAAGGCTCTCGACCGAAATCTTTCCGAAAACACCATGGTTGTTGTACGGTGTAAATAGCAACCTTCCCGTTCTGGAAAAATCAAACACCAAAAATGGGATCGCATCACTATTGCGTGAACTCAACGCTCTTATCAACGGTATGCAGAGCCACTAGTGACGAACACGACAGCTGCAATTGTGTAAAGTGGCAGGGCCCGTGCATGGGGGCGTACAGACCGCCCTGGTGCGGCAAGTGGGAGCCTCGACGTCTTCTAAGACCACGCAGGCAAAAGGAAGGGTGTCGTGGGCAGGGCACCCGAACGGCGGGGAAAAACATCAACCCTTGCAGGAACGAACGACCCATGGTCTTCTCACACAGCAATCCTTCCGAACGACATAGTAGTGTCCGGGGAACGTGAGAAAGGAGAAAGGAGAAAGTCTACAGCAGTACGTACGTAGCACACCCGAAAAAAAAGCAAAAGCCGTCGTCTTATCTCGTATAGAGCAAAAGCCCTGCGCCTTGCGGAAACGAGACCCCGCACGCACCTGCTCCACCAGCTCCCGGGCCTGCTTGATCAGCAACGCTCCCGTGTAGGTCACGATGCCCGCCATCTCCATCGATCTCCACCGAGCCCCCTTTCTCATAACGTATCCGTAGAACTGACGATTGTTCGGTGAGACGAGCAGCAAGGTCGCCAAATGAGGACTCAAGCCCAACGCAGATGCGTGTACATGCAGATACGTACATACACGAACACGTGCAGGGCGTCGCCCCAAAAGAGAAGCCGCAGAAAAAAACAAAAGAACGACAAGGTGCGCCAGGGCGAGGCGGGAGAAAAAAAAGAGCTCCTGTGCTCAAAACATCTATGTTTTGTTCTAGTTCGAAAAAAACATCCTCCGGCAGACGGGTAAAAAAGACGAGCGTACTGGTTTACGTACGTGACTCTTTCGGGACCGTACTCTTTCGGGACCGAACTCCCACTTCGGGGCCAAACTTCTTGAAACTAGACCGAGATATCCGTTTCAGTACAGTGCAGCTCTAAAGATAATTTTAAGCTCACCACAAAAAATAATTTTAAGCTCACCACACCTCCACATCTGTGTTGTGTGGAAATATGAACTTCTTTGGGACCATTTTTGACAGCGATCAACACAATGGTTGCTAACTTTGCTGTTATCAACCATTGAACCGTCTACGAGCAGCGCGAGCGCCCGACTGTGCTGGGTGCGATCACGCCGCCCCCGCGTCGAGCGACTGCTAACATTGCACCTTCGGACCCCAGCTTGGGTCGTATCGCTGTCGTCAAAAAAAAAAATCCGACCGTTTTCCCCTCTGAGGTCCCAAGAGGGTTATTATAAATAACCCCTTTACGACTGCAGCCCCGTTCTGGGGACAATCCGGTTATTTTTCAAGTAGTTTGTCCCCAAAACGGGACCACGGTCCTAAAAGGGGTAAACCTCGAGGGGTGTACAGCACAACGGTGCCACCATTCGCTTCAGACTCCAGAACTGAACTGTCATCACAGCGATGCGATGGAACAATCGCACTCAAATCTTGTGCGGGCTACGTTGTTTTCCCACAAAATGCGTAATCGAGGATATTACACGTGCTTGAAACGAACAGTAGGGAGACCTCTACACACACCCGAGAACAGGGTCGCACCAATCCATCAGCCCCGCTACCCGCTCCGGGACGCGCCTTCGCCGCTGCCGCCAAGCGCAATTCAGAAGGAGCGCAAGGCATGCAGGTCAATGAACTAGAACCGCTCCAAACCCGCAGCAGTCAGTATGAGTACCAGGTAACCGTTTTCGTTCACTACATCCCATCTATCATCTCTGCACTAGTTTCTCTAGCCCCCTCTACCTTCGCAAGCACAGATCCGGGGGGTCCCACAGCAGGCACTCCTCCGTTCCCACTCCGGCATGGACCTTTTTTTTTCTTTTTTTTTTGCTCATCCCATTTATTATCTTCGCACATCTTCTTCTCTCTCTCCTTCCAACTCGTAACTCAGATCCGGGGTCACATAGCAGGCTCTTCTCCCCCCTTCCCGCTACGGTACGTGCCTTCATTTTTATCGCTACGCTACAAGCACAGCAGCAATCGCTCACCGAGTTGAGAATGCACTTGTGCGCCAGCTGCAGAGAGTCGTACACCTGGGCCTTGTCTCCGGCCTCCTTAGCACCGACCACGTCCCCCTCGTCGGCGGCCTTGGACTTGGCTTTCTTGGCCTTCTTGGTCATGATCTTTCAGTATATCGTTGATTTTTTCAATACATTTTTAGAGTATTTTTTTGCATGTTTCATGCGGTTTGCGACGCAACCGGAGAGGTGAAGGCGGGAAGGGAGCGGGGGGGGGGGGGGGATGGACTGCGGCACGAGGCGCGGATTTTTCTGTGCATTCCTGTGGCGTGCTATGCATGGCAAAATTCTGAATTGCAAATGGGGGGGCGGAGGCGGGGGGTGTACTCATGTCATGCATGGCTGTCGTCGTATGACCGGGCGGGGGGGGGAGATTGTCGGTGTCACGCTGTGATTGTGTCGCCACATAGAACAGACTACACAGGAAGGACAAGGACATGGAGTGGAGGGCGAGGGACGGGGATATCCGCGGAACGACCCCTGGTCATACGACTACGGCCTGGTTGGTGCAAACCCGACGTGGTTCGTCCCGGCATCGTAGGGATGCGAGGGTCTATGGTCATACGACTACGGCTATGAATAATAATGAGTACACGCCCCCCCCCCCCCCCCCGCCCTCCGCCTTTCTTTCAACCCCAACTCCACACTTCGCAGCCGTATCCCACACGATACTTTCGGGGTTTCACATTGCTCCGAGGGCGCCACAAGAGTAGCATAGGGTAGGGTCCAACCACGGCAACGCGGCACCGGCTAACCAGCACTGCCCTAGCGCCTCGCTTACCCGTCCCCTTCACCTTTCGTCGCACTCTCCCCTCGGTGGGAAGCTCCTACGAACTGCATGGCGGGAGTTATTTCTACAGTCCACCCTATCTCCACTCCGCCCTCGTGTGACCGTTCTAGAATTGCAAAGCTTTATCCCCCACTAATTCCAAGTAGCC
Source organism: Nereocystis luetkeana (assembly GCA_031213475.1). NCBI lineage: Eukaryota > Phaeophyceae > Laminariales > Laminariaceae > Nereocystis > Nereocystis luetkeana. The sequence continues at coordinate 8,351,602 of JARUPZ010000016.1, read as the reverse complement.
GTTTAAGAATTGCAAAGCTTATCCCAAACCAATACCAAGTAGCTTGTCCATAAAATTCGTGGGTGTTAAAGCTATGAGTTGGCACGACTTCATTTCACCGACTACAGTAGTTACTAGTCGGAATTATAGTTAGTCGTTTCCCGGAGGTGCCGACTATCCGACTTACTGTTTTTTCACACTTGTAGGAAGGATTGAAATCAGCACGCCGGCAGGCGATCAGCTGGCTTCGACAGCGGACTTGCCGACCTAAGTCAGATAGTTGGCTAACGGCCCCTACCGATTACCTCTTACCGTTATTATTAGTAGTCGTGAAATCCTGCTGACTCATAGCTCTAGTGATGGGTGGGCAAATAGATGGGTGGGTAAATAGGTGGGCGGGCGGGTAGGTTGCTGAGCTGGCTTGCTGTACTGGTTTTGCTGTTCTGTGGTACTACTGCTGTGCTGTGGTATCTATTGCTGCTGCTAAGGTATCTACTGCTGCTGCTGCTGCTGCTGGTGGGTGCGCTGCTTGCTGCTGTTGCACTCTTGTTGCTATGCGAGCAGTTCTGAAGGAAACTAACTACTTACCTTGTAGTCGTAGCGACGGTCGCGGAAGGCTCGAACAGTGTTGACGTAAAAAGGGTTCTCGCGCATGCACACCGTGTCGACGCGCTCTTCCTCCTTCGTAACCTGCGACGGCCACAGGGATGAAGTGAAACCTACTACTTTCGGGTCCGGGAAACAACAACAAAAAATGGGTTTAGCAGACGGTGGCCGGCGCTTCGCCCTCTCGTAGAGCACCGCGGACGCGAAAACAGCGTGTACACCTGGTCGCCAACTCATGCCACCCCCTTCTTCAGCAAGAAACGCCATCCTAGACTCCCGAGACATGAAACTTCGGTGCAAGAGCTCAGCCAAAGACGTCATTCGCATGCCCCTCACTAGATGGTAATTCACGGGTCCGTCTCGAAAAACTGTTTTGGGGCAAGCGCCGTGCGTTCACGTTGAGTGAGCCGCTAGCAAGAAAACGACGTCAGCCTCGGTTGCTCGAAAATAGCCAAACTCAGACCCAACGCCGAAGCCAACATCTTTGCGACTGATGAGGCGCGACTAAAAAGCTCTCCACGCGGCCGTGATATTTATAAAGCCGGCGGCATCCACCATCCACATATTCGACAACATCCTGCAAGTGATACACATATGACGACGGAAGTTGACTGTGGACGACAATCAACCGCACGCCCTGCCCTCCGTCACTTCCGAAGTGGTCTATAACATTTACCATTGTCTGAGCGAATGCGAACTTGTACTTTACACGGCGACAAGTAAATAGAGATGGGGAGCTTACCACCTACTGGTATTCCAGAAAATGATTGATGGTCAATGTACACAAAACGAATACCTGGTACCAGGTAAGAACTAACCCTAGCCCTCATCGTAAGGCGATCAGACCTCATCAAACATTGGTGAGCATCAGTCCCCTTGTTTCAATTACATCGAATAAACGGTAAGCTCTACTGAAATAGGGACCCAATTCGAGCTGGCTAAAGCGACCGACCGTTCGACAAACCGATCGACCGGGATTGACCAACGCACACAAGTTGACGACAGTTACAACTATCCCGCACCCCCGAGCTCCTACGTAACAGCGGCTACACGATGATAAATTGAAATGCTGGCAGCGGCTCGTCCAAGGCTCCTTGGTTCACCACGAACGCCTTTCGCGGGTGTTCGCTCAAGTGGATATTGCTCACAACACCATCCAAACACTCCAGATCTACTCAAAACGGTATGAATAAATATGAGGACACCAAGATCAGCCTGGGGGTCGAAACCACGACGTATAGTACCTTCGTTTTTTTGTAGACCTTGTGTGCGTAGTTCTTCAACCGTGCCTTGACGCTCACAGCCTGTTCTGTCTCGCTACAATTCCGCAGGCATTCGAGTGAGAGTGTTACACACCAAAAGGTAATTTTGGGGGGGAGAGCGGGTTGCGTTTGCACAGGTTGCCGAGTGACAGTGGAACCACTATTTTCATTTTTTTTTCGACGGGACGAGGCCGACGCCGTTTCCCGTTCCTGGGTGCGATGTCATCGACGGTGCCAATCACATACCACCAACCTCATACGATTGTGTGCTCTTGGGATCGGAACTGGCCACCCTCAACCCACCACAGTACAGGCAGATACATGGGCATCGTCAGAGCGAGGTGCCTCTTTTCTGTAGCTACCGCTGCTCTCATAAAACCAAAATCGACGGTATGGCACGGTGCCAATGGAAAAATCTTGCAAAACGTCAACGTCAATTTTGGACAACCGCACGTGCTAGGGTAACAGTGGCGGCGCATGGGCAGCAGCAGCACCAGCAGCAGCGGCAGCAGCAAAAGGCTCGGGAAAAAAAAACACGAAAAACAACGGCATGGCACGCCGTGCCACTTACTCAAGCTCCACGAACGGCTTCCCATCCACGTTCTCGTAGGTGAGCTGCGTCCTGACGCTCTGGTACTCCGTCCTGGACGCCGGGGTCATGTCTCCTCTGCACATACACATCGAACCACAAAACGGAGCAGGAAGAGGCAAGAAGCGAGAGACCACACCCAACAGACGAAACAACAAGTGAGGAGGTCGCGGTAGTAATGGCGATGGCGGTGCTGATGGTAGTGGCAGGGGTGGCGGCGGCGGGGAAGGGGGTTAATTCTCTGTGAGAGCTGCGGGCGCACGCGCGCATGAATCCCATCTGTGCCACTGCGGCAGGGCGCGCGGAGCGCCAACGTGAACTTCATGGCACGCGAACAAGACCTGCACACGACGAAGGTCGCCTTGGCGCTCGGAACACAAGGAACAGCGGCCGAGATAGTCACGAAGGATCGAGCGCCGGGAGGGGGAGGCAGTAGAAAACTCACCTCCACTTCCAAGTGAGCGCTCGCTTGCAGTTGCTGCTCTCCTGGTTGAAGTCGCACGAGGCGCACATGGCTTTGTTGACGATCGCCCCCGGCTGACACATCGAAAAAAAACGGCGTTGGCAGCGGTGGCGGGGGGGGGGGGGGTAAGTTCAAAAGGAGGACCGAGAGCAAACACAGAAAATACATCGCGTTGCCATTTGTTGCACGCCCCGGCTATCAGGCGACAGCCTCGGTCTCGGACAAGAACAAAGCCAGACCCTACCCAAACGAGGCAAACGACAGTGCAGTACAGCGCGGAACAAGGCACACGCGAGCACACCACAACGCGAACACACACACCTGCAGGCGGTTCGACAGGATGATGTTGGGGTACATGGCGGCCACGTCAAGATGGTAAATGAACGGCTCCTCCTCGCGCAGGGGGCTGTCCCGCAGCATCTCCAGCTGCTCGATGATTTCGCTGCGCACCTTCGCGGCCCAAAGAGCAGGCAATCAAAGTAAGCCATAGATCGAACTGAGGACCAAGCGGAGCGGAGGGCGGGGGTGTACTCACATAACTTCTTCTGTGGTTGAGAGGAATGGCCACAGGAGCGACGGAACATAGAAGGCATGGCCGCATTCCTCGTTCCTCCTTCGTACAAAAAGCAGCAGCAGCATTAGCTCCGAAGCGACGCCAGCAAAGCGCTACGCTACAAAGTGCCTCGAACACGATTCCCGAGGGCCACGTGATGACACACGAACAAAGAGGAAACAACCACTCGCCCATCGCTGCGCATCGCCAAGACCACCACAACGCGTTCGATATTTTTCGCGTGCGCGCGTGCTTGCGGAGGCGGCGAAACACCTCCGGCGGCGTGGCGAAAACCGCGTACACGGCGTCGGAGATCGAACTCAGGGCAGTACAACAAAATCTCCCCCTGCCCCCCGCTGCCGACTCAAAACGTCGCTGGCGTGGCGTGCAACCCCGTCATACAATTTTTTTTGCAGGGTCGGCAACACCATTTAGAGACACGGTGGTCACATTTCTGTGCGAAAACAATGAACTAAATCGACGGCGCGGCTGTCGACCTGCAACGCGCCGAAAGGCAGACGGCAAACTTGACGTAACAAGTGAACACATCGGTGACGCATCACGACCTAGATCATCCAAACGCTAACCTGACGTTATACAAGAAACGTTGCGCAGGATCTGCATACTGCGGTAGTACGGATCCAACCCAGGAAACTTGTGCTGCATATAAACGTACATTGTACGGCTCGCACCCACCCGGCAGCATGATCTACTGTAGATCTGCCCGACGAGTTCAACCATGGCTGCGTGCGTATATACCATACCCATGTTACTCTGACCGTTGATTCGGCGACAGAGCCAAAAAATATATATTTTACTTGGACAAAGTAGGACATGCTAAGGAGAAGATAGAAGGCGAAAAAAGTCTGTAACCACAATTTGAAAAAAAGCGAACAAAACTAGGGGGTCCGGGGAGTAGGACGGGTACGTTGTTCTATCGAATTAAAACCTAAGTGACTGGCGTCACTGGGAAGCGTACCTCATCGTAGTTGCTGATGGTGTCACGCTGCACCCCGCTCTCCACCTCGATGGCGAACGTCAGGTCTCGGTCGATGTTGTCAATCAGCGCCTGGAGGGCGCTCGGCACCAGCCGGAATTTCTCCGGGAGGTCGCTACGAAAAACACCCGTCTGGAAGACAAACATCGTGCCCGACACCGGCAGGCGAGTGAAAGGGGGAGGTGGACATCGTTACGGTTCAGGGGAGTTTCTAGCCTTGACAGGGGGCAAAAAGTCAGGGGATAGAGCCTTGGGTTTTGGGGGCCAGTCTAGGCCTACACGGACCGGGACAGTACAAGAGACACGCGCCATGCCCTCGCCCTCGCGACAGCAAACACCAATTTTATTTCACCTGCACCGACACGCGCACTAAAGGCCCAATCGCTACATACGAGACTTCGGCAATATCCGGCACACCTGCCCGGGCATCCGGCGTCCGGCGCACACGCACTTACATACACCGCTGCCGTGTTGACGCCAGACGCTTGTCGGGCAGCTTTGCGCGGCCAATAGTCGCATCGATCGCGCCACCAACCACAACACTAGCCCGTAGTGCTTTCAAGTTGCCTCACCTCGAGGCACTCCACGTGACCGCCGATGTACGTCTCCGACTCCACGAGGTGCCCTTCGTGAAACTTCGTCAGCGGGTCCACCTATACGGGAAAAGGTCGAAGAGACGTGGCCGAAGCGACAAAATAAAAAACAGGCGCACCAAAAAAACGCAGGACAGGCGTGGCCGCGCATAGATGTATAATCGCTTGAACCGAACAAAATTAGTTGATGAAACATCTCACTGCTGAGGCTCCCGACTACCACTGTTTCTTTGGCGCATGACAACTCGACGCTGATACGCGTGCGTGCTCCAAGATTGGTCAAACAGGCGCGACCAATCGAGTGTGAGAGCACCCAACCTTAATGCGTTCAACTCTCGAAGCCTCCCAGTTTGGAAAACCGTGCTGTACAGCTTATTGTGCAGCCTACTGTGCTGCCTACTGAGCACACGGCACCGCAGTCTCTTCGCGCACTGCGCACGAGCGCAGCAAGGCTGCCCACTAGCTCCTCTAGAAATGTCCTAAGCAAATCCACCCTCGGTGAAAGCTATGGTATTTATACCATTCACTGCTGTTCCGCGAAATCGAATATGTGACACCGCGGCCGTCCGCGCTCTCCCACTCTAGTGGACGCTTTAGCTCTGGCCGCCAGGAAGAACGGGTTCCGCGAAATCGAATATGTGACACCGCGGCCGTCCGTGCTCTCTCACTCTAGTGGACGCTTTAGCTCTGGCCGCCAGGAAGAACGAATGCCACATTATTTATGCAGCCCGATAAATGCGCATGGGACAAAAGTGTGACGCGAAGTGTCATCAGGTACCTGGTACATAATACGTTGAATACGCATGAATGGTGGCGTATCTCACGTGCTTGTTAGGACAGACAATGTTCCCCCTGTAAGCCTCCACCATAAGAAGTGCCTCGCACAGCGTCCCGGACCCCTGGGTAAGAGGCAAAAGAATGAGAGCATACGCCACATACATGCAGATTTTTCAAGGTAAGCATGGCGAGAGAGAGTGGTTGCCATCTCTTCATTTAGTCACGAAAAGTTGAAGAGTCACGAAACCACAACGCTGAAGAGCCGAGAATGGCGAAAACAATCTCACAAATCTCGAAGAAAAGGCGCGAAGCGCGGCTGATGGTATGTCGACCAACCAAAGAACAAAATGTACAATCTCTCGTTATCACACGACTTTACACCGGCTGAACCCGACACAGAGCGTTCTGCCAAACGCGCACAGAAGTCCCGCCTGAAATATCACACCACCCTGCCAGCCGAAGGTCACGGCATCCCAGATTGCCGGCACAACCGCATGGTCGAGAAATGCTCGCCCCCGGGAGCTGCGTGAGGGGTGTGTACAGAGCCGATCCGACGAGAGCTCCAGCCGCCGACAGACAAGAAGAGAGCATACTACACCCGCGACACCATCCAGCCACACAATTACGCCGGCGCAATGGAATAGTAACCCCCGAAAGTATAACAGGGTTTAGGAAGATGGGGTCAACGCGCAGTCCTTACCGCGGAGGCGGCGACGTCACAAAAAAAACGGTCTCCGAAATCACAACAAACCACGCACACCTAGCAGAACATAGCGCACATATACTCTCAAGATACACTCGCCTTCGAAGAACGTCATCCGCCCACATACAACTCTCAAAATACACTCGCCTTTCGAAGGACGTCGTCCGGTCCCATCGGAATGATGGTGCACAGGCTGAACACAAACATGTGCACGTACGTCTGGTACAGGTAGTACGTCGCAACGGCGTCTGAAACAGAGTAAGCCGCCATCTCCGTGGGCCGCTCCGACGCGTAACGGACCATGTCCTCGGGGTCCACCTCCACCGGATCGTAGCCTGTGCCGGCGCGTATGTTCATTGGCCAAGACGGAGGATGGCGGCGGAACTAACGGTTACGATTCACACCATTAGAAGGCGTTCTGTATCATGGTCCAGGCTGGCGGGGCTTAGGAGGGAGGTGGCTTGTTAAATCCCGGCCATGCACATTTTGGGCGAGCTTGTTAGAACTGTGTGGCGACCAAAAACACGGGTATCGTATAGGAACAGCGAGTTTTTAGCCCATGACAGAATCGTTCACCCCGCGCTCCTCCAGTCGCGCGGATTGCCATATCCGCGTCGGGTCGGAGATACGACACCCGCGCCCTGTCACGCTGTCTGCAGAGGCAAGTCAGGTACAGTAGCTGTCTGTGAGAGCTCCGGACAACCTTTCACCATCGTCGTCCGTGACAGGGCGCTGTCGCCAGCAGAGGCATCTCGCGACCACGGACTAGCTTATGGCGACAACCTCATGGGAAAACTATGAACAACAACAACTACAACAGCAACATCGACATCAGCAGCAACCACTACACCACCACCACCGCCAACACCACCAACACCAACACCAACACCAACACCACGACTACCACGACCACCACCAACAATAACAAACGCTCAACATCTCTGTTCCGGAGGCAGCGTCAAGTCCGTACGATAAATGCCACCGCAATCTAGAAGGTGTGGCGCTATGGCACCACATGTTTCTCGGCGTGAGACAAAGAAAAGCAGCCCGTTCCTACGATCATCGTCCGTCGACCCGGCTACGAGTACACTAAACAGGGTTAGCCTCACCACCGTAGCGACCTCCCTCTGGAGAAAAACGTTGCACATTCTGGGAATACGTCGCTCCAAAAGACTCACCTAGTTTGTATTTGGTGACGGCCTTGAGCCCGTGGGACCCTTGCGGCAGGTATGAGTCCCTACGCACCCAGGACCCAACGAAAAGGAACAGGGTCAGAGGGGCGCACAGTTGGACCGAAAAACAGTCACCACAGCGTTTCCACAATGAACGGGGGAAGGGCGACACGGGGTGGGGTCGGGGACGAGGAGGCTCTGCTAAAAAAAGAGTGGTCGAGTCGTACACTACTCTTTCGGTCTTGCCACCCACCCACCCACCCACCCACCCACGCAAGCACTTACTTACCTTCCCACCCACTGACCCACCCATCCGCCCACCTACACATCTGTCCACCACCCCCCCAGCTCGCCCCCAACCCCTCCCCACGATACTCAACCTACCCCCCCCCCCCTCCATGTAACGACCCATCCCATGCACCCACCTAACCACCCAACCCACTCACCCACCCACGAGTGAGCGAGAGCGATGGGCTGCCTTACCGTTTCACCCAGTAGATGGCGTCCATGTGCGCACAGCAGCGGCCGCGGTACTCTCCGTTCGCCTGCAGCCCCACGCCGATCTCCTTCTCCATGTCCATGCCGTAGCCCTGAGAGAACAAAGTACGAGTACATATCGCATTCCACGACCAGATCCGGGTTTGTTGCTTATTTATTCGACAGCTGGAGGCGGCTTGGTTGCGGGATGGTTTAGTTCGGCATTGCTCTGTTGTTACATTATATCCAACCGTCGGCGTGTACGGCAGACTTTTCGATTAAAAACTCGTGCGAGACGCGCCGAGCCGCCAAGCTTGAAAAATCGCGCAAAAAACGAAACAAGACGAAAAGCCTTGGTTTTCCAAAACAGCAGCACCTTCCGCCGGGCACCTACACTAATGTCACTCCAAAACAGATAGGGCATTAACTGCGCAGGAGCGCAAAAGGGTTTGCGACTCGTGACGTCCTCGCACGGCACGACCTACTCTCCAGGATTGGTCCACTTTTCGGCCTCGCCTTCTGAAACGCAAAAATATAAACAAACAAACAAGCCGATCCCCCACCCACGCCCGGGGAAAACAGCGCACAATTTAATCGTGACGCTTTCACTTCTTCCGCGAGGTCTTTCTGCGCTAAATAAGCGCGAGATGAAAATCGGCCGTGTTCAATAAAAAACAGGATAACCAAACCGCCTCCACGTAACACAAACCCCGGAAACCGGGGGACCGGCTGACTCCTGCTGTTCGTCACCTTAGCCCTCTCGTCGACAAAAGGCCAATCGAAGAAGTCGCCGTTGTAGGTGACGATGATCTGCGGTCGGAGCTCGGCGACGTGGTCGAAGAAGCGGCGGATCACCGCCTCCTCGTTGGCCTCGTTGAAGATGTGAAACGGTCCGGGGAACGACGGTTTCGGGGTATACTCGAAGTTCTGCGCGCGCGTCGAGTCCGAAAGCGGGGGTGCAAAGAAAGAGGGAGGACAACTTTCATGCAACACTGCTACTCCTGTTGCTTAAGCATCCGCGGCGCACGAAGCAATGATAAAATATCCCACCCATCCCCCTCTATATTGTGTATCTGATACCTGGTATATTATACCTATATAAATATTTGGGTTCGTGTCGGGTGGCGACGACGGTGTAAAACACGCCTTTCACTGCGTAGGCTAGACAACCAGGGTTCCGTTTTTTTCTTCTTCCGGCGGTCACGACGCGTGGCGATCGAGGTACAGTAGATCATTTTCGTTCGGGAACATTAACTCCGCACAACGTGGATGATCGTATCACGTAGTTTGTACCCTGGTATATGGTAAGGCACCCACGAGGCAGTTACAAAGTACTCCCATTGCTGACTCTGGGGTTGGCCACACCAGAAAATAAATAAATTAATTGACGCTGTCATCCATATGCAAGATAACCCCCCTCAAAAGCGGTTCTTGGTGGGATGCAGCCCACACTTCATGTGATTCGCCAGATACCTCACGGCGCTTCGCGCTTTGTGCAAGCAATGTCTGCCTGATTGGTGAAAACCCTACGTGCTCCGTCTCGGCATTGTAGGGATGCGAGGGTCTATGGTCATACGAGTACACCCCTCTCTACATGGTGTAGGCAATGTCTGCCTGGTCGCTGAAAACTTGGCGTGCTCCGTCCCGGCATTGTAGGGATGCGAGGGTCACTGGTCCTACGACTACGGTCATGCATGAGCACACCACCACCCCCGCTTTCTTTACACCCACCCCTCCCCCGTCCCCCGGACCAAAATGCCCCCAGATTAAAACAACCCACCGAACAAAACAGCGCCGAGAGAAAATGACGATGCTGCACTGCGGAAAGCTTCCTCAAAAAGAGTGCTTGCTCGCGCCCCACGGCAGGATCTCAACCATGGACAACGCCCACCGGCAGCTTCCGGTCCGGTCCGCAGGCTTCCCAAAATAAATTTCCACCTCAACTCACCACGCATCGCGAGCGCACGCGAGAGGGTGGACAACACTATGAACGCCGAACCCTTCCCTAACCGTGGTCGAGCGGGACTTTTGGTGCCGGCAAGACGGCGTCACACTAACTCGCGAGCGAGTTTCCCGTCGAGCCCTGCTCTCTCTGTCTCAAGGGATTATGATCACGCTCTACCTCGCTGGAAAACCGCTCGCGGTCGTCGGCGTTAAATTACGAGGCATGGTTTCATTTAATGCCCCAATGACTTGGCAGAGCCAATGGACCCAACCTTCCCGTTTGAGGCAACTCGTATGACAGGCGAAAGTCGAGAGGTTCGCCGCAATAGGTGGAGCCAGACGTTCTTTTCCCTTCCATTATTCCCTTTCCCTGCCCCTCCCCTTCTCGCGGCAACCCCATCACTCATCATCCACCGCCCGCCACCAGCCCACCTACCTCCACATCTTCGCTGACCACCTCCCGGCTGGTAATGAGGTAGCCCTGCCCATCAAACATGTAGGAGATCATGAAAACCTGCATGTCGCCGAGGAAACCGGTATCGGGAGGTTCAAGCGCGGCATGCAGTACGTGGCGAGAAAAAGCCGTCAAAGAAGATCGCGAACTGCAGCAGCAACGAAAATATTCAGTTGCGAAACAAATTCGATTTTTTTTTTTTTCAAACACACGCAAAAGGCATGGCTGACGAACGTACAGCGCAAGCACCGCACGGCAGGGGGCAGTGGGATCTCACAGCAGCCTACCTCCAAAACTCACCCCGTCCGCAGTAGCAGTGGTATGGGTGGGCTCGAGGCACCTACGCGCACCGAGACAACGGCAGTCCGATCACTAGCGTGCAAAGAAAACACCACCACAACCACCGAAACCAACAACACCAACAAAAACATCAAACAACAACACCAACACCAACACCACCACCACCACCACCACCACCACCCACCACCCCCCACCAACACCACCACCAATAAAAAGAACAACAACACCAACACCACCAATAGCACCACCGACACCACCACCACCACCACCACCAACAACAACAACAACAACAACAACAACAACAACCACGACAACAGACACACACCGCACCTGGTCGATCTCCACGTTGGGAAACTTGAGCGGCGCCTTCGTGCACTCAATATCATACGCCAGCACCTGCGCGGCAAACGTTTGTTCGATCAGAGCTGTAAGGAGTGCGTCGGGTCCCCGGAAAGAAGAAAAAATCACATCCGTTAACCACTAACGAGGCCGCCGTCAAAAGCGATGCAAGGTATGAAAACATGCAACCCTGCCATTCGCCGCCCCGGCGGTCTAGTGGTTAACCTCGAATGCCCTCAGCGTTGATGTCGAGGGTTCAATTCTCCGTATGATTTTTTTCTTGTTTTAAAGACACCAACTGACGAGAGCGCCTATTATAGCGCGGGTGAGCACAGTTCTTTGCGCGTGAGCACAGTTCTTTGCGCGAGTCGGAAGAATGGGATGTACCCATCTCGAGATAGAAATGCAAGGCGCGTACCGTAGCGGGGAAATCGTCCGCACAGAGAGAAAGAGAGCCTGCATGCTGCCGGCAGCCTCGAACCCTCAACCCTACCAACGAAGATTATCATGCATGGCCGTAGTCGTATGACCATAAACCCTTGCATTCCTCCAATGCCAGGACGGAGCATGTCGGGTTTTCACCCACCAGGTAGATATTGCTTGCGCCAAGCGCGAAGCGCCGAGAGGTGTTGGGCGAGTCGCATGAAGGGTCAGCTGCATCCTACTAAGAACCGCTTTTGAAGCGGATTTTCTTGCATACGGATTACATCGTCAATTGATTGATTTATTCTCTGGTGTGGCCACTTCCAGAGACAGCGATGGGAGCACTATGTAACTGCCTCGTGGGTGCCTTCCCATATACACGCTACGTCATACGATCATCCCCCTCGTGTGGAGTTAAGGGCGCGGAGGGGGTCCCTCTCCGTGGCAAGTTTCGGCGTCAATAGAGTTTGGGCCGCACAATTGTCGTTGCTGTTGGTGTTGCTCCTGCTCGCGAGGCAGGGTTCCACTCTTGCGCGATATTCGCCGTACACATAAAGAGAGCAAGAAACTCATACCGCGGGAGTACAAGACACTATTAATAGCCGTGTTGGCAAAGGTGTTAGTGTACCCGTTAGACACCGCCATACCAGGAACTCCCACCACTACTACCGCCACCATCAGCATCAGCAACAGCTCACAAAACATCGGAATATAGTCGAGATCGTCGCTATAATAGGAACTCGGGCAGAATATAGGATATTTGGAACACGGTCGTCAACTTGGTGTTCGGAACAGTGAGGGCGGACGCTTCAGGCAACTCGGCAGGGGTCCCGATTTTGTTGCTACGCGCACGTCCAAGTTGGAAACAAAAACGTGACGCACCTTCGGCTCCGCCTTGTCAACCATTTCTTTCTGCCATGCCACCGACACGCCCTCCTCCTGCGGGGTGACCATGTACCACGATCCCACCCTGTAGGAAATTTCGCCAGAACGAGTGCGGTTAGGACAGGACAGGCCGAACAGTCGCGAAATCGCACGTGTATATCGACGTTGCGTCAATTCACCGCATGTCCGCATAGGCACGGGGAAGGGGTGCGGGTGGGGGCGCGGGGGGGGGGGTGTACTCGATAGAAGAGATGTACTCGATCTCATGCATGGCCGTAGTCGTATGACCATAGACCCTCGCACCCCTACATTGCCGGGACGGAGCATGTCGGGTTTTCACCGACCAGGCAGAAATTGCTTGCACCAAGCGCGAAGCGCCGTGAGGCTTTCGGCGAGTCGCATGACAGGTGAGCTGCATCCTACTAAAAACCGCTTGTGAGGCGGACTTGCATATGGATGACAGATTCAATGAGTTAGTGTACTCATCATCATGCATGACCCTGGTCGTATGGCCATAGACCCTCGCGTCCCTACAATGCCTGGACGGAGCACGTCGGGTTTTCACCGCCCAGGCAGACATTGCTTGCACCAAGCGCGAAGCGCAGTGGGGTGTTGGGCGAGTCGCATGAAGCCTGAGCTACATCCTACCAAGAACCACTTTTGAGGCGTTTTGTTTTTCATTGGATGACAGCTTCGAATCCATGCAGCGGGCGGGGGGGGGACTCGCCGCACAACCTTCAACACGCGTTAACAGTAGTATATACGAGTACTACTTTCTTTCAGTATATACCTGGTAGTTACTGCTGTAGTGATTGAAATGTACGGAGGGACGACTACCGCACGACTACCGCACAGGCTCCGCCGACAAAGCGGCTTGCCACTCCAAGGAAACAGCAACCTTCGATCTACAGCAGCTCGCGTCAAAGTATTCAGCGACCTAGGCGCAAGCGAGCGACGACCGCGGCGCGTGCAGACAACCGTCGCGACAGATCCTCGCGTCCCCTTCGTCCCAAAACGATCAGGCCCTGCGACCAGAGGCTCAAGCCGCGCAATTATCGACTAGACAACACGATTCCCCTCGACTCCGCGAACACAACAGCCCCCCCCTTTACTCTTCCCGACTCTCGACGGATAGCACAGCGAATGTACACGGGCGATGGCGGGGCAAACATCCTTCCTGACTCCGAGGGCGCGATAGCGTCTACTTCATGGTTGGTAACGGTGTCTCGCGCGCAGGACATCGTTGTCAGGAGCGGCGCGCCGGCATTTACTACAAACCAACAGTAGAACCAAAGAGCGTATTGCATGCAAGGCATCGTGGTTAGGAGAGGTGCCTCGGATGGAAGATAAAACCGGCCGCGTGGCGACTACCTGATGTCCAAGTCGATGGAGCAGCGCACGTAATAGGGGACGTCGTACTCTCTCGCATCGACGAGGACCTGCAGGAAGTCGTCCGGCTGCTGCTCCTCGGCTTCCATGTGCATGTATGCGTCCTGAGCCTCCGCCCGCTTCTTGTTGGCCTGCGCCGGCCGAAATATCAGTGTTTTTCGTAGTCAAGTGTTTGAATATTTCAGTAGTTGAGCAGTCGGGTATTTGAGTATTTGGGTACTTGAGTAACTCAGTCTTCTTTGTAATTTGAGTATTTTGAGTATTAATAGTCTGTTGTACGAATATTTTAGCTTTTCAGCAATGTGAGAATCTCAGTATTTCGTGCTTGGCTTGTGTACTAAGTAAGCCGCCTTCGCAAAAGCGAGACTCATATACTGTGCACACCTCGTTTCTGCTGTGCGGACGGCCTTCATTTTGTTTCCCGTCGCGCGAGGCCCGATTCGGGAGGGGGGAGGCATTGCAAATCTTCTCCGACCTCGTTCCGCTGCGCCATGCGCGCAGCGCCGCCAAAAAATAAAACAAAAAATAAAACAAAAAAGAACACAGGACCAACCCGGGCTACAAATACGTGTCATAAGTACCTAATAAATACATTATTCCATCGGCGGCGTGCTTCCACGCTTTGTCAATAGTGTTGGCGGCATATACACAGTAAAAACAGCGACCCCCGCAAGATTGTCCCACACTAGTTCAAATAATCCCCCCCCACCTGAAAAAAAATGCGGGTGCATTCTAAAGGGGTTATCGAGCGAAAAAATGTATACATCACAGGGGGTCGGGTCTATTAACGCACGGACCAAAGCAAACCAGTGGCAGCAAAAACATACCAACAAAGAAAAAGGCATCGAAAAACACTCAACCATTTGTTCTGCCTCCTCTCACCTGAATGGTTGGCATCAGGGCCTTCTTCACCTCCATCAGGTCCGCCACGCTGTGGAAGCTGAGCTTCAGGAACCTGTAAATAGACGAAGGAGTAAAAAACGAGACCACACGGGAGCGACCCGGCGGAACGGGAAAGAAACGGAGCCCGCCCAAAAAAAAAGGGGGGGCTTAGGGCGAAAAAGGGAAAAACTCGCCCGCCCCGCGTACGGTGCAAGTCGCACTGAAGGCACAAACGCTCGCGCTTTCCGGCGGGAGTTAGCCACACAGAATAAAACACACGGAGAGAGAGAGAGAGAAAGAGAGAGAGAGAAAGAGAGAGAGAGAGAGATGGCAGCTTGCATCTACTGCTGCTGGTGCATTGTACCAGCAAGTACATCCGGGGCCCCCGAGGTGAGGCAGCACCTCATGCCGATGAGCGTGAACCGGGTCAAGCCGCTGTCGGAATACAGATGTGGTGCGCCGTCGTCAAGTGGCTCTCATGGTGCTCAGGTACGGCTCACATTCTGCTCGGATCCTGCTGACATACTGCTCAGATGCTGCTGAAGTACAGCTCACATACTGCGCAGATACGCCCAGATACTCTTCGTATACTGTACAACTGGTTAAAACGTAACTGCTGCCCAACAACTGCTAAAACAATACGGCAACGTCTGGCCTCCACGAAAAGGCCGCACAAGAAAACAAACGGCAGGCACTGCGGCGGCGGCGACGACCAAGCGAATAGCACCCAAGCATTATTCGCTGAGGCACACCCACCTTCGCAGCTTTCCTGAGAGGTGGTTGGGCATGTCTAGGTCTTCCTTGTCGGCAACCGTAATCTCCACCGCCGAGTCTTCGAAGCGCCGACGGATCGACTGGACACACTCCTGCATGTAGCGTTGTTCCTTCACCAGGACGTAAAAATACGGCTTATAGAAAACCTTGAAGAAGGGGGGGAGGGGGGGTGGGGACGGGGAAGGGGAAGAGGGGGGGGGAGGAGAAGGGGAAGGGGACGGGCAAGGACACGGCGAAGGGGAAGGGGAAGGGAGAGGGGAAGGAGAAGGAGCAGGGGGGGGGGGGGGGGGCTCATTTGTTGCTTGCCTAAAAAGCGGGGGGGGGGTGCGAGGGGCAGGAGAAAGGTGAGGAACACGAAATAGAGGCATGGGAAGGATGCCGGCGCTTGCACAGAAGAACGAGAGACAACGTTGACATAGCGTCAACCAGCGAACTGAAGGTATTCCAGTCGTTCGACCGCAAGAAAAGCATACCGTGCCAGTACAATAGCAGTAGTATCCCAGGGAGTTGCTCGCCTATATTCCAATTATTCTGGTGCTTTGCTTTTTTTACGGGCGAATACCATCAAATCTATAGCAGGAGGCTGGACGTCGGCGACTGATGTTCGTATGGCGGGGGGGTGCAGAAACATAACATCAGCTGTCGGCATCAGCCCGATCAAGCAAGCATTTCAAGGTAGATACACCGCGTGGCAGGCTATCAATACGATCATCAAAACATGTATGAACACTCGTAAGATAGACATACCGTAGCCTTAAAGGTACCCCCGTCCTGCTCAAGGAAGTACATGTCAAGCCCACTCTTCTCATTGCCCGAGGCGTCTGGGATCGATGTCGGCAGCATGTTGAAGATCCAGCCTAGCTTCGGCGGGCCCTCCGAGTATCGCTCATACCTGCGAGGAGCGAGGATCGGGGCATGGTCCATTCAGGTTTGAAATAGGCGAAGAGGTGTTTATACGAGTGGAGGGATGAGGAGGGGTATCGAGGACGGGGAAGATGCTCGCGGGAGGGCCCGATATGCCCGGTAAAAAACTCAAGTGTATCATGCGTATAATAGGATTTGAATAAAAGACGCACCCGTACATACGATATTATATATACGTACCAGGTATATACCGGATACTGGTATCATCTACCGGTACACATGGTACACTGCTCCCGTCATTGTATCATGTATACGAGTCCTGGGAATACATTACACCTGGCACAACAGTTAGTATGTGGATATTATCGTGTTAAAAATAGGTATCAGGTATTGAGATAGTCAACGGACAAGCAACTTGCCCGCCACTTGTACTTCGAACTTCCATCGAGGGGGCGTGTTAAAAAAAGGTACTTTGTGATCTATCTGTCGATGGTCAGTAGATAAGCAGCAATGTAGCAATAGCTGTTATTAAAAGTGATGTGATCCAATCGACGCACAGGTCAAGCGGCGTAATTTGTATCGCATCGTGCATGTAAATGCATGTTTGGCGGGATCATACGCTTCGAATGGACTGCGAATATGAGATTCAGATTTCAGATGTCTCGGTGCGGTCCCCGATCGTCAGTTTCTCTTTCTGGTCTCACCGTACTCATCACCTGAAACTATTAATACTGGAAAAATCTTTGTAAAAGCCTCATCAGTCACGCGGTACATCTGAAGGATGCAGCATCTTTCCGGGTCAGCTATCCGAGTCACTTCTACCCGATCGATACCAATCGGGCACACGTCAAACACAACTAACTCCAATAATTCAATATTCGAATGGGTCTCTTGTTGCCACTATACGAAATGGCGCTTCTCGTAGGTACAAGTAGCGCTCACTCTATAGAGGCGGCAGGTGGGGGACATGCCACGGCTTGTTGTGGCGCTTTGTACCGACATGTCGACACTTACGAGTATATTACCAGAGGTTTTCGTTTATACTGCTGTATTCACATGCACCTGCCTGTGCTATTATATGGATGATACCATGTTGGCTTTTACTGAAAGAGACACTAGTAGCAGTGGGAAAATATACCTCGGCAGCAAAGTTGTATCCCGTCGGGTACCCGTTGCTTCTTAGATCTAACCCCCGCACCCGTGACCGGGTACCCGTCACTTCAGGCACACGTACCGGGTCGTGCGGGTACCCGGGTACCCGGACAACATACATAGCTCTTTACGGGCATAAAAGCGGACATGCACACAGGAAAGAGCGGACAAAAAGCAATTCCTGTAGTATTCTGTCTCTGTACCGCGGATCATTTAATGTAAGTATTGGATTGGATGAGGCCTCCTGCGCCGGGCAGGAGGTCCCGTCCGGTATTTGCCCCCGCGCTGAGTAAAGTGGCGAATCACAAACTCTGCGCGGGGTTAGTACCTGTAAATGATCTGGGTATACAAGCCCAGGAATACTAATCCTACTGCCGGGTGGGTGGGATGGTCTCAAGAAATGGCGCGACCAACCCTACTCCCGAGGTTTCGGGAGCGAAAGGAAGAAGTGACCTCGATTCGATACAAATTCCGAGACATTTCGATCTATTCAATGGTCCATAATTTGTGCCAAATCTGAGTCCATGGCTTTTTTTTTTTAATCCTCCGGCGGATTGATAAAAATAAAGCTTAAAGCTTACCACACTTCCACGTTACCGTGTCGTGTGTCGTGTGTCAATTTAACCTATAGCTCCCGTTGCTACAACAGCATAAGCTGCTGTTACTACTGGCGCTTGGGCACGTTAACTCGACCTGACCCCCGAGAGGGGCAGGTGCGGTGGAGATAGCCACCTTGGATCGCCTTTTTACTGTAGTATCATGTCTCTCTACCGTGGATCATTTAATATAAGTATTGGATTGGATAAGGCCTCCTGCGCCGGCCTGTGGTCCCGCCCAAACTTCGGTACGCCTCCTTTCCGATGGCCTCTGTAGACGACCGCTGGTCCGGGGCAGAATTGTCTCACCCAAACTTCTATCACCTGAACTCAGTCCTTACCCGCACACGCCGCAAAGTCATTTCTGAACTCCGGCGACAACGGTAGCTCGCTAGCGTCCGCGCAGCTCTGGCCACGTTTCTTCTTGCTACCCCGCACTTGTCCACTTGAGGTAGCCCCGATAGAGTACTTCGCAACTGACTCCGTCTTCCAGCCACCAATTTTCATGATCTCGTCCACAGCCGTCCCCGCCAGGGATTTACTGAGCGAGCCTCCCACTCGAAAGGAGTGCATCGTGCAGTGGTTCGGCAGGTCTGCCATTCGCAGATAGCTTTGCAGGTTCGCCGTCATACGGGCCACGGCGGAAATAAACGGCATGGATCTTGTGGCGATTACGAGACGGTATTCATGTGTTTAATCGCTCTCTCCTTTCCTCTCGGAAATAATATTTTTCAATGGTTTACAGTAAAATGTAAAATGTCGTGTTTCTAGGGGCGTATGATATGATACGCACGATACGAAATATCAACCATACGCCATGTATAGGCCCACGAATCAGAAATAATCTAAAAATAACTTGGGGATCATTTTTTGGGGGACCGCTACATGCGTTTTAGATAGACAAATCGTGCTCATGCTATGAGGCTTAGATTGGGTAGGCGATTGGTTAACCTTTTACTTTTAGCCCAACGGACTAAGACCTTAACAAATGGCGTCGACGGCAGGACATGGGTCGTTGGCCGTGAGTTGGAATCTCATGTCCACCATGAAATCGCATTTTAAAGAAAAGTGAATTTCCTCATGTCAAGAATCATAAAAATACTTCTGGATCCCCAGAAATTGGAACCGCGTGTTGGTGTCACGCGTTGACCCGTATATCCGGTCCGTTCCAGGGGGGGAGAGTGTTATGGGGCTTAGCTTGGGTAGGCGATTGGTTAACCTTTTACCTTTAGCCCAACGGATTAAGACCTTAACATTCAGCGGAGAGCGTTACACTACTGTAAATCCTGCCACAGTAGGTATACCATAGTCTACGTTCAAGGTTGTTCAAGGATGGTACGTATATCAAGAAATACAAAAAAACGAAGAGATGAGATCGAAAAAGTTACTCAAAACCCATATTTGCAAGCTTGGTGTCACTAAGATCAAGGTCGGGACACTTTGAATCCCTGGACCGGTTTGCCTATGAAGTCGGTACTACAGTACTGGTAGTAGATATGGTATTCACGTGTGTTGTTTGTGCAGAGATGGACGAACAGCAGTTTTTTCTTTCGTGCACGCGGAGACTAAGACCTAAGCCCGTGCCTCGCTGGGAAAACCCCTGGTTTTCCATCTAAGATACGCCTCCCAAGTACTACAAATACGACCCCAACACTTGAACCCAGGTAACCGGGCTTTCAGCCTCATTCAAGGAAGTATTATAACACTAGCCCACTCTGATGAGCCGTATATGCAGAATTATGGTAAAACTCCGATTCCACGAACTAGTATATGAGTCGAAGATGCGGCTCCTCGAACCCCACTCCCACCCGAGACGCCACTTGTTAAGATCAAGGTCGGGACACTTCGTATCCCTGGACAGGTTTGCCTATCAAATCGGTACTCGTTGGTACTCACATGTGTTGTTTGCTCAGAGGTAGAAGAGGAGCAGATTTATTCCTTCCGTGCACGCGGAGGCTGAGACCCAAGCCCGTGCCTCGCTGGGAAAAACCCTCGTTTTCCATCAAAGATACGTCTGCCAAGTACTACAATACGATCCCAATACTTGAACTCAGGTAGTTACCGGGCTTTCAGCCTCACCCAAGGCAATGTGATAATATATATTTGTCGGGGTCGAAATCGGTGTCTTTCGCGGCGAACGGAACGCTTTCCCGGCGTTTTTTTTAACGATATTTCGTCGCTGCTGCTGCCGTGCTTTTCATTCTTGTCCAAGATCAAGCTGTTTTGGGCTTCGAAGTGACGACGACGACGTTTTGTGCCCGAAAATTCCAGGAAAATTCCACGTTACCTCCGTCCAACCAGGTGAACCTAGGGAACAGCAGGTTTACGCTATGGTCCTGTATTTTAATACACAAATATAAACTGAAAGAACAACAGCTGTGAGACCAATGATTTCGTCGAAACTCATCTTCGCAAGCTGTGTGTGATCCCTCGATCGCGCGTACTACGGGTTTTATATGACCTCATGCAAGATATACATCCCGTGTATGAGGAGGAAATATATTTATCACGAGAAGATTCCAAGGCTTGCTCAGATTAGGTATTTTTCTAGTTGGCGGGCCCATCCAATCTACTGGTAGGACCTACCGGTATTCCCAGCCGAACGTTTGGACCCGGGTACCCCGGTACCCGGTGATTCGCGTATCCCCGGTGCGATATACCTCACCTTAACTCCTACGAGGTATCGTGCGTAGAATATCTTAGAAGAAGTTGTCAGGGTCTCCAACACGCGTTTCCAGTACGAGCTACTGTAGTTTCCAGGGTATCCGGGTACACGTAAAACACCGAGCACCCCGGTACCCGTTCATGTCAGATACCCGGGTACCCGGGTCCAAATACCCGGTGAGTAATAGGTCCTACCCGCAACCGAACAGGAAGTGACAGGTCCGGGTATTACCCGTCGTGTACCCGGGTAGTGGACAAACGGGGTACAACTCTACTCGGCAGCAAGAAACAGGCAGCGTGTTACATAGTAATAAGGTACCTGTGGTACCTCATAATATCTCTCACAACACCCTCCTCGAGCCATCCCACAGTAGGGGTGCACCAGACGTTCCTGAGCCCCTAACATTAGGAACTCAATATCTCACCCCATAAAATACTTGGAAGAAATTCGTTCGTGCCACCCGACCGGCACTTGTATGCGCTAGTCCTCAAACGAATATACGAGTAAATTTCTCATCCTCACCGGTAGTTCCTGACTTAAGGTCACTTCTTATGCAGTCGGATTTGCAGTCAGTTGGAAATGGTGTTATCAGCACGTTCGCTAGAGCTTTTGCCCCGAAAATGTGCGAAACTGCTGTTTCTCGCCTCAGAATGACTTGGACTTTTTTCCAAGACCTATCTATTAATAGAGGTGTTTCCCGCTTCTCCATGCGCCCAGTTGCAAGAAATCACCTTCGGTACTTTCCCGATTCAATTGGGTCAAATACGATTACGATCAGGGATCGGATCGGAAAAAACGTTTTTTCCGATCCAATCGGGGATTGTAATCGTATTTGACCCAGTTGGATCGGAAAAGTACCGGAGGTGATTTCCTGCAACTGGGAACTGGGCACCTGGAGAAGCGGAAAACAGCTCTAGATAGGTCTTCGAGAAAAGTCCAAGTCATTCTGAGGCAAGAAACAGCAGTTTCGCACATTTTTGGGGCAAAAGCTCGTGCGAACGTGCCGATAGCACCATTTCCAACTGACTGCAAATCCGACAGCATAAGAAGTGGCCTCAATTGGTCAGAAACCTTTGTCCCACAAAGTGTAACCCCTACCGTGGGGTGACTCCCTCACAGAACGTGCACACGAGCACACACCAATATCGTCAGACCATTCGATCCTGCATCCATCCATGTATGGAGGATTCAGATTGACGTCCAACCAGACGCTTGCGATGTCTCACCACAAGATCTATACACCAGCTATAACAAACAGTAGTAACAGCGTCTGGCGCAGGCTGATGTTGGCTACATTATCAGCTTTCGCTGCTCATACGTGCTTCGACAGGACTGCCCATAGGGTTCCGTATGTACCGTTTCATACGGCATACCTGGTACGTAGCGACAGGAGAGAAGCCGCGCAGCGAGACCAAGTACTGCTGTCCTACTCAATAGTACAATAGACAACGAGAGCACAATCGGGACACTGCTGTCCAGCAAGCACAACAGAGCAGTGAATACAGCAGTGTAGCGTGTAGCACAGCAGTACACCCGCGCAAACGATCAACAATCATACGGTATCGTACGAGGTTACGAGCTCGTACCAGGTATCATAACTGGCGCGTGGTGAATTACCTGTTACGAGGCTGTGATGTTTACCAAGTACAAGTACTCGTACAGAGTACTCGTAGTACTCTACCAGGTACTGCTGTTGTACACACGTCTACGGCAGCCTCTGTTGGTACGATATGATTGATGTTATACTGCTGACCTGATCATATGGCGACTGCTGTAGGGTGCGTGTGACGGATGCAGCAAGGAACCAAGATTGAGCTCCAAGGAACATTCGGAAAACATTTGGCATTGAGGACGTAGGTGCCCACCGGCTCAACAGCTACGGCACAGACCGAGCGAACCACCGTCGCGCATCACGTCTGGCCGACACCAAGCCAGCTGGCATCGAGGTACGCAAGCGAGGGACATCGATACCGCTCTTTCTCTCGGACAACCCGGCCGTCCCGCCTAAACCCTTAGGCAAAACACCTGTTGCTGAAATTCTTGCGTCTACCGTAGTTTGAGAGAAGAACATGTCAAGGGCTATGAACCCCCACCACACATAGCAGGAGCCACGCACACACACCCGAAGCGTTTGTCCAGGTTGTCCCCTTGCTCTCGGAGGGCTGCCTTCGCCGTGCTCTCCTTCCGCCCGCCTCCGCTCAGTCGACCAGCCTGGCTCGCATCCGCATAGCTTCTCCTTCCGCCTTTGCCCTTCGACCCCTTGCCCTGCTGCCTTTGGTAGCGCGAATCTTTCGAACCTCCTCCTCCTCCCCTCCTTCCCCCACCTCCTTGTCCGTTAGACTTCCAGTCCCCCTTCCCTCGGCCGGGTGCCATCTTAGGATGCAGGATAGAGTCCCGCGCTCTGTCTGACGAGCATATCCCGCTCCAATTCAAAAACTTAAAACATATACGGCCTCTTTATGAACTCCTGGGGGCATGGGATTAAACATCCCCTGTCCCCTGTTCTTCATCGAAGGAGTAAAAAAGACCGCAAAACAGGCCTACTCGAGTACCGGTTCCCTCCCAACCCAGAGACTAGAGAAATCACGAGCAGCGAGAGCTAAGCGAAGTTGTCGCAGGACGGAGGGCGGGAGACATAGAGGCCACTTGCAGCCATCCCTGAACTGACCCTGTCTCTCTGCGGATTGGGGGTGAAGCACACGCAGCCATGGCCGGAAAAGAGGACGAATACGACTACCTTTTCAAGGGTGAGTGCCCTCGGGTCAGCCCCGGGTCTGCTTGCCGCTCGACCGACGTTAGACTAGGCTGTCCAATATGCCCGAGATACACTGCGTGGTCACCACGCTCGAGTCGTGGCCTTTGCCCACCCCACGTTTAGCGCAGCGCTCGCGCGCAGAACGACGATCCCGGAGAGGGGGTGTAGTTGTTCTGTTTCCTTGTGGGCGAGCAGCCGCTGTTTTTTTTCGTTCTGTTCTTTTTACACAAATAAATGTTGTTCGGAGAGTAGTGATTGAGCACACCAATGTTCTCTCTCTCTTTTTCTCTGTGCCGGGTGTGGCTGGTGCCTTCGGTCTCGGGAAGTCTTGCCTGTGCATAGGATTCGAGACTAGCCTGGCGTAAGATGTCGCTACCTGAGTGTCCCGTTTCCTATTTGCCCATCTACCCCGACGTTCTTTCGGCACCACCGCGCGTTTTATTTTTGTGTATCTTTTGAAAAATGAAGACACAAAAACCCAATGTTTCTTTATTTTCTCCCCATCATCATCTTTGCCAAGGCCATCATCTCTCCATCTTTCCTCCCCCCACCCCCCATGCACGCAGCACCCTGCATGATACGCTACGAGTTACCTGGCATGTCCGACAGCATATCACACACTGATACCTTCTACGCCATGCTTGGGCCATCATCATATTCCATAAAGTCGTCACCTTAGCCTTACGAGTACTGGTATGTACGTATGACAGCGATCGAACTCTCGCATTTCGGTTGCCACAGAGAGTGTAAACTGGTTCGTTCACCGGGTGTGCGGTCCCAATCCCCTCGTATACCAAACAGCAGTATCATACGAAGCACTTCAGTAAATCAGGTACCTGGTACCAGGTACACGATGGATTGTGCGCCTGACAAACCTCAAACCTGATGAGTACCCTTGGCTCCAAAGGTATCGTACACCGCCGTATACACACAAGCATCATGGACGAGGCTTACCGTGCACACAATACACAACCGATCCACAGGTCAACGCTCAACGAGCAGTCTAATGTGATACCAGGTACTGATGATCTACTAAAAATAAAAAAAAAAAAATACCGTGCTCCAAAATTGCAGAGTATTTTATTTGAAAAAACATAGAGAATGTTTGGCAGTATAATAATCTGGTATTTCACAGGCGCGCAGCACCACCTTATGTACGAGTACTCGCTCGGATATCATCATGCCTCGATGTATTATACGAGTATACGAATATTCAATGTGCATACCCTCGACTTTGGGTACGTACTGGCATACTCGACCCTGACCCGAAGTACCCGTAGGCAATCAGATGAGTATCCTCGCTTGTACATACCCGGTATATAGTGTTGTGTACCAGGTATGTAATATTAATAGTAGTATTAATAGGAGTTTAACATGTTAACGAAGTGCAAATCGGCTGCGGGCCGCGGGTCATTTTTCCCATTTTGCGGCCCATCGTGAGGCTACTGTGACAGCAAACATGTACGATAATACCTGGCACGCGCTGGCTGTCTGTGCTGTAGTGCTGTCTGGATCATACTGCTGTAGGTTGACGACACTCTTGCTCCTTGACCGACAGCCGCCAAAGAGCCCCACACACTATTAATAACATTATTATATTTGGTAAAAAATTGACTTTGACGGGCCACAACACTTCTTGCATATAAATAAATACAGTCAACTAACGTCTTTGATGGACGGCAAAGTTGAAATTCATGTTTGGGTTCGATTCGGAGCGGCGGCCCCGCTTTTCACAAGTTTGCATAATACATCCTACCCTTTTTTTCGGGTTTTTTTTTCTGATATTTTATTACCAGGTACGTGGTAGCTTTTTAGAACTACAGCCGGTATCACCGGCCGTAAACAGCCGTGTTCCTCCGTACCATCGACGCGGTTGCTGTTTCCTTGATGGCTAGACGTCGAATAATGAATAATGCGTCGGGAGACCTTGGTTTCACCTACGCACGAGTATCTCGGACACGTACTCAAACGGACACGTTCGAACCATACTGGTATTTATGGCATATGTACCTGGTATGTATCGAGTACCGGTGTATACGAGTCCAGAAGAACGAATATTGGAGAATACAGGAGGTGTACATTTTGACGTTTTGCAGTTTTGATACCAGATATTTCAATATTCAACAATGTTCGTTCGCCACACGCCGCACGCCCGTTGTCGGTTGTCCGCGCTCAAGTTTCCCCCTTTCCCATGTTTTTTCGTCGGCTTTATTCTGTTCGTCGTGTAAAACAAGTCTGATAAATTGCAAAAGTAGCAGCAGTAGCAGAGTAACAGTGGTACCCCAGCTCTGGTGATTTC
The DNA here is from genome assembly GCA_031213475.1 of Nereocystis luetkeana. NCBI lineage: Eukaryota > Phaeophyceae > Laminariales > Laminariaceae > Nereocystis > Nereocystis luetkeana. The sequence goes on along the minus strand of JARUPZ010000016.1, from coordinate 8,325,710 downwards.
ATCGTAAAGCCTGGCACACGTTGTATACATGGTATGGTGTATGTGATACTCTCTGATCGTATAGTTCGCGCCGTGTAATAGTATACCAGATACAGAGTAGCACGCGACAGCAGTTAAGAATGTGGGCGTCAAGAATTTGAGTCTTAATTTTTACGTTTCCTAGAAAGTACACACGCAATAGTAAGCATTCGCGCTGACCTTGAACGTAAGAATAAGATATCGATAAGTGCAAGGGGGTTGCACACCGAAGTATCTGGCAGAAGACACTGCGGCCCAGAATATTAAGAACTTGCTCAGGCACCCGACAAAGCTGCCTCCTCTCTAAAACATCGATCTCACAGCCGACCTTTTTCGTTAACTCGCAGCAGCACTTGATTTCTAAAAAAATAAGAACACACCAAACAGCACTAAACAACAAAAATACGGGTGTTATGGGCGCGACTATTTACAAAATCCATGGACCGGAGCACTTGCAATCCACAAGCTACTCACGGTAAAAGCCCTTAACCTAACCATAACCCCTGATTATATTTCTGCGCCACCAAATGGGAGCAGGGTGCCAACTGGCATCTGGTCCGGGTGGGATCAGGGTAGAGGTATTGACCAGTTAAAACGTAGGCGTAGTCTATTGGGCACCCCATTTCACCCCGAGAACACTAAAATACCGATATTAGCGCGTCGACTGCACTTACTGTGAGTGCTGCAGTCAACAGGTTGTCAATGGGCGCCGTATCAAAAGATTGCTGTCGCTAGCAAGAAAACTGCCCTGTCCAATCATAACATAGCCATATATGCGGAGGGAATCAACATTGCCTCGACCTGCACTGCTGCGTCGTGGCGGTCATTTCTCGTTGGTGTGACTCCGCGACAAAGGATCTACGTATCTCACGACGATTTTCGGACCTGGCCGCACTTTTCGAGTTGAAATCTGATGGCAAGGTGCTTCAGCGTCTGTTCAAGCTACTCGAGGGATATACCGTCAAGGGTCGCCCTCTTACCAGTAGTGTCGGTAGCTTGGAGGGCTTTCGCTTGTCACTGCCGCGGAAGCGCACGGCTGGCACTACTGCTGTAGCGAGGCTGCGCATGGGGTCGTTTGGTGGGTTGGTCAACTCACAACAAAAATAGCCCAGAGCGGACCAAATATGTTGTACGCACGACTACGCGTACGAAAAAAAAATTCGTGCGCACCTCGAGCATGACCAAAGCAAGCGTAAAATTGAACTGCTTCCGCTGAGTCCATACAGCACGGGGACCCAAGCGCGGCGGTGAGGTGCGTAGGTGTTGCCTCAGCCAAACGAAGGAGGCAGACGAAGGGTGCAATCCGAGAAGACTGGCAGAACAGCCAGTCGAGAGGTTCAGCTGAAAGAGGAAGACCCGCAGTCAGAAATCGGGGGTTACTTCTCCGGGACTGCAGTCTCGTTTTGGGGGCGAACCCCTCAATTTATGGGACTTTGTAAGTAGTTTGCCCCTAAAACGGGACTGCGGTAGTAACCGGTTTTGCCACTGGACCTTCGTTTTGGGGAAAAATATGTACCAGGTACCTGGGATGGAGTTTAGAGTGGATTTTTTTTTCGGGAGTTGGAGGAGGGTTTTGACGCCTAACGTACGTGAGCGTAGAGATTGCCTGTAGCCTGAATGGTTGTTCCGTCTCCAGCAGTACATGTGCACAGCGGCAGTGCTATGCATGGCAATGCAGTCGTTGAAAGCGGGCGGCATGATGTGCGTTGATGCCTGCAGCCCTCGAGCTTGTCGTTTATGATGTGGCCTTTTTCATCATGGGCCGGGTGCCGTGGGGTGAATGGTGTGTCTTGAGAACCTGCCAAGAGAAAAAGCGTCGCATTGCACCCTTTTGCATAGTAAGAATTTGGTGTTTGAGAAATTGGTGCTCTGCATCCCTTCGCACGATAAGAAATTGGATTTACCGTAATAAGCATTTATGCTCAATTGTGAAGAGAAATAAGCCTCAAGCCTTGGCCGAAATAGCAGCTTTTTTACTGCTGTCGCGGTAGTGTGTAGCCGTTCAGAGATACGGCGGTGTTCCGCTCCGTGGTGGTGCGGACAGCGCACCCCTCCCCCCCCCCATCCTCCGCCAGTATATCCCTCTATACCTGGCATACCCCATCAGGTATATATACCCTGATATACGAGGGCCTGTTGGTAGATACGAACACGTCCTGCTATGTAGTGCCGTTGTGGTCTCCCCGCGATAAATATAGAGGCATGCACCGTAGTGGGGAGGGGGGAGGAGTGCACGCTATGTAACCTTCAGGTAGGGTCTGAGTCACGAAAGGGACGGAGCTGGAGAATGAGTAAGGCAAATGCCATAGACGGAATGGAAACAGAAAATAAAACCGGTGCAGCATCAGTACAATATTTAGATCAAAAGCATGGTAATTAGTCGGAATTCTTCGACGGCTGCGACCTACCAGGTATAGGGTACCAGGTACGCACTACTGTAGTAGAGTACCGTTCACGAGGCATCATACCATGCTGTAGAGCGCTTTGGTTTCCTCGCACAGAGAGAGGTACGATCGTTTTCTCGGCGCTCGTTTTTTTCTCGACGATTGATAGGGGGGCCGAAGTTGAAAAAACACCTTTTCGGAAAAGCTAGCTCTCTACCAAACCCTTTTTCCAAAAAAAAAACTGGGTTCGGTATTATTGGCAACTTAACCTTCCCGTGGTAGTGGAGGAGTCGTGCGCTGATGAACGGTCCCACGCACGCACACACCTCTGTGCGAAGTCCAACGCGCTTTTCGGTGTGTACAGGGGTATTCGACAAAATTTATTGCTGGCTGTGGCCGACCCTCCCTCTCTTTGCTGATTGGCCGCGCTCGATTGCTGTCGGCATGGGATAAGCGTGCTTGCCTTTGGCGGAGGGTAAGTGGTAATACATATTCGGCTCCATGGACCAGTGTGGACGGCTAAGACCCGGGTGGGGTCGGGTCTGGGTGGGTGGGATCAGCGTGCAAAGCGGGTGCAAGGGTGCAAGCAACTAGTGTATGTGTTTGTGTGTGTTGACCAAAATTTAGCGTGTTGTGTGTGTTGACCAATGAAGCGCGTTGTGTGTGTTGACCAATGTAGTATGTTGTGTGTGTGCCGACCAATGAAGCATGCCGAAACATCAGCATTTGACCAAGGTTTCAAGCTGTACTGAGCGCCTCTGACCCCCCCGAACGAGAGGCCCCTCCTCCAGCAACGCGCGGGAAATATGAACGATTAGGGGTTAAGGTTCATGGTGACATTTTTTTTTCGAACGTCGTGCCTCATGTCGGTCTGTGGTGCATCGGTGTATACTACTGTACGCCGTTCCGATAGGCCATCCACCGCTCCGAATTATCAAACCGACCGTCCGTCGTCGATTCCCCATTCTATCGATCTACGTGTACAAACAGTAGTACGTGACTCTGCGGACACCAGACGTACATTAAGTAGTGTAGAGAATCGACGTAGACACCAGGCAGACCAGGTACGAGCTGGCATTTGATACCGGTATCGCGGTACTTTTGTTTAGTTTTTGTTTTTTGTTTTGCTTATCTTCATCTTTTTCAGGTTTTTGTCTGCTGTTAATAGTCTCCTTTTTGCTTACCTGGTGTCCGCAGTGGTGGAGTGCGTATGCTTGTTTTTTTGTTTTTTGCCTCTGTTTTTACTTGAGGTGTTTCTTCCACTCCAGAGTTGTTGGAGCCTGTCCTGCGACCACGGACTGCATTCAATTGTGAGTTAATGTGAGAACAACAACAAACAACTGGAATACTTCTATAAACAACTTATCATTTGCAGGTCGTATCAATAGTACAGCAGCATAGTATGTCATACCCGCAAGGTAGAGCGTACCGGGTACCTGGTAGCACTTAGTCGGAGATACCCGTTCGCCGGTCAGACACTACCCTGACCCTAAGCCGTCTATATTGAAGGGTGGGCCACAGCTAGTCGGGGTTTGGCCGCAGCCAGCCAGCACACAATCGTGTGGAATAAGTGGGTATTATATACACCTTCCACGGCGTGCGAGGCGAGGCGGCATATACCCGCACCCCTCACGCAGGCGGCAGACAGGCAGGAAGTACTTCAGGTCGTTCAGGTGATTTGTGTGCTCGGACATGCGTCCTGGGGTCGATGCCCGTGGTTGGTTGGTTTTGTTTCCATATTACGAGCGGACGGACCCCGTGTTCTGCAACGCGTCTCGTCTGTAACTCTCCTCAACCCTTTTAGTGCTGCAGTCACGTTGTTGGAGACAAATTAGCCAGATTCCAAGTAGTTTGTCATCAAAACGGGACTGCAGTCCTAGAGGGGTTAGCACTGCTCAGTCAGAGCGGGAATGCAATCCTGATTTGACTGGTATTTTATCTGTAGCTAAGCCTATTACCCTACGTTGTTGGTATTGCTTATAGCTGGGTACGTGCAGCGACAAAAGAGCGGCACGAGCTGCCGGTCTTATTTCAGTCAGACAGACCTTCCAGGGTGAGCGGCTATAGTCTCTCTTGGGACTTCGGAGGGGAATGTATATCGACTTAAAATAGTGGCGATTACAGCGACGGCCATTGCGTGCTTGGGGGACCATACAATGGTTGGTGTCCGAGTGGCAATGGTTGATGCAAGGAGTCGTACGGCCGGGACGCAGCCCGACCCCGCCCGTCCGTGCTTCTGGCCCCTCACGCTGCTCGTAGGCAGACGGCTGCCAACACTAAAGCTATCAATCATTGTATCGTTGGTTTGGTCGCTTTATGTCGGGGTTCCGAAGAGGTTGAGGGCAGTACCGGTGGGTTGGAGTGGCATCAAGCTCGCGCGCGATGTCGCGTCACGTATCGCACATCTCCCTTGCGGTGGGCCACTATCTCCGCAAATGTACAGGCTGTTTTGATTTACAGTAGTGAGCACCCGGCATCATGGCAGTATATCTGTGACCCAACGGCAGTTGAACCTGCCTTACTGCTATTTTTTGCCTTCTCGCCGATTTAAGGCCGCATACCTCGTACCTGGTATGCCTTAGCTCGGGAGATGAGGCCGAAACCGGCCCTTACGCGAGAGAAATCACTCGGGACACCATGTTTATGCGTAAGGATCTTGCAATCGGGACAAGCCGATTTAGCCTCCCTTATCTCCAAACTTGCCTTAGCAGTGACTGCGTTATTGCGAGATACCCACTAAACTGTACCTGGTACACATTACTATACGAGCGGTCCTTATCAATCAGTAGTATCAAATAGTTCAGACCCCCCCCCCACACACACACATACTCCAACAGTCCCGTGGTACCGAATGCTGCTTGCTGTACTCGAACTTTGGTCTCGTCACGTCTTCCCTCTTTACTCACGTCTTCCCTCTCTAGGCCCCAAGAGGTTAGGCATAATGCAAGGGGGTTAGTGCCTCGTACCGAACTTCCGTCTACTGCTCTTATGTTTCGTGGAAGCACTTCTTGGCTTTTCGTAAAGTTTGTGCGTGTACCACTTCTTTGACGAAAATGTGAAAACCAATGATGCATAAGAATTTTATTTCCATCTTTATTTCCAAAAAATAGACAAACCCACTCCTTGAACTCTGCAGCTTCAGATTTTGTCTTCCTCGTATACGTACTGAATACCCTTCATGAGGCCGTATAAAACTCGTAGTACGCGCGATCGAAGTACCACACACAGCTTGCAAAGATAAGAGTCGACGAAATCCTCGATCTCACAGCTGTTGTTTTTTTAATTTTGTAACCAATTATGAAACCGAACCGAGGTTTGTGCCTGACACCAAAGAGTGCATGCCATTCTGGACGAAACTGGTTAAGGACCGACGGTGTAATATTATGAAGCCAAAAGCTTCCTTGCATTTCCGTCCAGTCCGGAGTGGTTATAATTAATACCAGGTACCAGGTGGTGCTGTTGGGAGCTTTCCTGCGCAGTCTAGTCCACCCCGCAGGACGGGATTTGATCACCTTGAACTCGGGCGTTTGCTTTCGCTTATCGTACCGCCTCCTCCTCTTTGCAAAACCCCGCCGGCTGTGATGCTGTGAGCGACGAAGTGGCGCCCGGAGAGGAAAGAGACAGCAGGCGTGGTACTCGTATGACGTACGGTAGGAGTGCCCGGTATGTATGTATGTGTGCATGCGAAATTCCTTTTTAGCTCGTATCATACGGGGTACTCACGTAATCATGTACCCTGTTTTTTACTGTGCGACGTATGTAGGACCTTGCACGGAGTTTCATTTTTTTAGCTTTTGAGAGGCGGTTGCTATGCCCTCTCCCCCTGGCCGCACCAGAAACAGATACAGCAGTTCTATTCGACGCCGTCATCCGTAAGCAAGAAAGTCTGCCTCACAAGCGGTTCTTGGTATTATGCATGCGACTCGCCCCAACTGGCACCTCACGCTTCGCAGCGCGCTTGGTGCAAGCAAGCAATATCTGTCTGGTCGGTGAAAACCCGACGTTCCCCGTCCCGGCATTGTAGGGATGTGAGGGCCCATTTTTGGCCGGGAGACTAGGGCAACGCATGACACGAGTGCACCCCCTCCCCTGTCCCCTTCATCCGCGGCATGGCCTACAGCACTACTACTAGTAGTAATAGTGCGGGGGAATATATTAATAGTAATCCGAATCAAATGTCGTGTGTGGACACCAGGGCTGGGCACTGGCTGACTCAAGTCAGTAGCGATTAGGCTGTCGTCAAAACCAATCGATGTACCTGCTTCCGGATTGGAACAGTATAGTGTTGTCTCTCCTCTCTCCCCCCGAAACGCACTTGGTGGGCTTCTGTACTATAATATGGCGTGTTTCTTGTATAAAACTCAGAATCAAATGTGGTGTGTAGACATCAGGGCAGGGCAACTGGGTGACTCAGTCAGTAGCGACTATACTGTCGTCAAAATCGTTCGGTGTATCTGGTACCGGATTGGAGCAGTATACTGTTGTCTCTCCTCTCTCCCCCCTAAACGCAATTGGTGGGCTTCTGTACTATTTACGGGGGACCATAGTTAATAGGACCTGTGGTATACATAAAAACCTATATATTTAACAATTTCTACTAACAATATTTGGTCCTATTAACTATGGTCCCCCGTAATATAATACGGCGTGCTTCTTGGGCGTACGTACGGTAAAAGGTACTGGTGAATATACTGGCCAGGTCAATCAGATTGGTACTGCCAGTGCATCCTGTTGTGCCAGTGCCCAGCCCTGGCAAGCGTGAGGAGGTACACGTTTTTTGGGTCCATCGATCTGGTTACTGTTAATACCAGGTATGTATTACTATGGCACAACAATAATACTGTTGTGTCTACAGGGTATACTATGCATACGAGTGTACCAGGTAGCGGGGTTTGTATTCGCTGTATGTTGTTTTCCAGGTGTTGTCCTCCGACGTATATACGTGGTCAGCCGTATGCTTCGGTGTATAGGGTAACTACTACCAGGTACGTAGTAGCACCTACCCTGGTACGTAAATACTTGCCTTCCAAGGCTCCTCGCTTGAAAAGCTCCATACTATTATATAAAAGTGAGCCATTAGCACCTCACCCCACCCAACAACCGACCCCGAGAAAAGTCGTGAGCCAAACCCCAAGGTACATAATTCCGTTGGGTTAGGTACGGATGTATCGAAGAATATTGCACTCGTCAGACAAATAGATCATCTGCAGATAGATCATCGACACATAGATAATCTAGACCCTGTCTATACATGTGACCTAGCTTTCCGTTATGCGATATTGTGCAGGGTATGCATACGGATGTACAGATCAAACGTACAAGTAGTACGCCTGTTTTAGACCATGCAGGTTGTTCGGCTCCCATCCGGCATCATGAACTAGACCATGCAGATCGTTCATATCAGGGATCTTTATATCTGCCCTGAATGATCTAGATCATCATCTGGGAGTCGAGTATTTGTCCGAGGGTTTGAACTAAGGTGACATACACATTGGATGCATACGTAGCTCCTCGGCTGAGGAGCCCCCCGCCCATCATTGAGGAATGTCTGGGCTCAAATATACAGCCCCTTATTGCAACCCCTAATTGGAACCCCCAAATGCAAACCCTAGTTGAAACCCCTAATTGTAACCTCTGCTTGCAAACCCCTACATATATACCCCTTATTGCATGTACACAACGCTTTACGAGCGCAATCAATAGGTTCGGGGTCGGCTTTATCATATTGATCGAGTGCCTGGTACATATTTCGTTTTAGGTGGGTACTATTACTGCTGTACGTATTATATCATACCTGGTACCTATTACACAACAAGTACCCACACGGAGAAGGTGCGTAGGTGTGTCGGCACTCATGTGGAGCCGACTGCTTCGCAAGTGAACCTATATAACTGCAGGCCAATCACGGCTGTCTTTATTGTTCCGCTTCCCTACGAGTACCCCGCCCCCCCCCCTATGCCATGATGCCCCCTCTCCCCCCCCCCCCTCCCCCGACCTTGATGTGCACCAGCTGTATATAACTAAACCGGCTTACAGGTTTTCTAAAGGCACGCGGCATATACCGAAACGGTTGATCCTTGAGCACTTGCTATCTTGTTGCTCAAACTTCTACCCCCGCCTTCCCCCCCCCCACCTGTACTCCTCCCCGGTGCGTGCTTTTGTTTCGTCTGTTGCCCTTGCCTTGTTCCGTGTTTTCGATCACAACCCAAACACCCTCTGCGCGCGACGGGTTGGTTTGATTGGCTGGCTCGGTTCCGTCAACAACAACAAAAACGCTTGGAACCGCGACAACGACCGCCAACACAAAAACAACAACATGTAACCGCCGTTTTATCTGCTGTCGTTTGTTAATGACACGGCGGCGGAATAACGAACTCTTAACTCTCCGGCGATTCTTCTGATTGGCCGACGGGAAAAATTTCCGCCGGTGGTGGTGGGTTGGGGTGTTTCCGTTTTCTTTGTTTCGTTTTGCAGTTGTCCTGATTGGGGACTCGGGTGTCGGTAAGTCGAACCTTCTCTCGCGTTTCACGCGTAACGAGTTTAACCTCGAGAGCAAGTCGACGATCGGGGTGGAATTCGCAACGAAGAGCATTCAGACGGAGGGGAAGACCATCAAGGCTCAGATTTGGGATACGGCGGGACAGGAGCGCTACAGGTGACATCATGTTTTTGTTCTCGTTCGTTTGCTTTTCCTTTTTTTCCTCTTTTTTTTTTTGGTTGTCTCGCTCTGTCTCCCACGCCGCTTCTGCCACTGCCCCTACCTGCCGCTATTTCGCGGACGGTATTCCACGCAGAGTTCCGTGTTTACCTTGCATAGGCTCACCTGCCGTTTTTACGTATTCCACACGTACTCCACCCTATGTAGGCGACGGGGTCTAAGGGCCCATCTTAACGGGGACTTTTATTTTTTCAATTCGTTTTTTTTTGTTTGTTTTTTTCGAATTTACTTTTCATCTGATTGGCCGAAGGAAGAGTGAACAACCAAGCAGGCAAAGTAGAAAAATTGAATTTGAGTGGAAAATCTTTCGGGACTTTTTACGTGTGATTTTTTTTATTTCAATTTGGAATTTGGGAGTTCCTCGGTCTTGATGTAGCATGTTCCATGGTGGTTCAACACCCTCGGTGGAGTCTGGGGCGATTCTTGGCCACTTATGGCCACGATCGAGGCGATAAAACGCGAATCTCAACGAGAGGTGACCGGAGCAATAGCCGCGCCCTCGCCCACAGACCATAGAGCATCGTACTCCGGCGGTGGCGCCTCAAAAGCAATCATGGCGGCCGAAAGCCCAATTTTTCGGCCTGCTCGATCGGCCAACAATCACGAAAACCTAGCAAACGAACAAAAAAACGGAGGGTACGCTCGAGACCTCGATAGCTGCATCACCGCTGCTGTTCCGCACGTGGCGCTTGAGGGCTCCCTCCGCCCACCCAAAACACCCTGAGAGTGGTAGCTTCCTATCCTGCGCGACCAAAAAGAAAAAGAGGCTGGCGGCGGCGCGCACGCGACAACGCAAACCTTCGCTCTAGTCTACACGCGTCGCTGTTTGTCGGCTGGGCGTTGTGTGACGCGGCGCGTTCTTCCAGGTTACTCCGAAATATTTTTTGATTGACAACTAGTACGCCGTTCCCCCATAGGGGACCCAAACACGTTTTTTTTTTCGAGATCAAATTAAAATTCATTGAAATTCAAACTTTATTTCCAAATAGCGTTCCCCGTTAAGATGGGCCCTAATGATCGTGCCGTGGTATCCCGTTTTCCCCTGTATGTTGTGGAGGCGTTACTATTTATTGGTCTTCTTGAAAGAGGAATACGTGTCCCCCCCCCGGTTAGAAGCATCTGTAGAGGCAAGGAATCGCTATTGCAATGTGGTAACAACACACGTGAGTGATTAAGAGTAGCCGGAGACAACCTGCACGGTGGTCGGACCCTTCCCGTACTGCCTCATCGCATTCTGTTGCCTATCTAGAACCTACGTACCACAACCCTGACCCTGGCGTTATATAGTATTACGGGGGACCATAGTTAATAGGACCTATGACATAAAAGCCTATATATTTCACCATTTTTACTAACAATATTTGGTCCTATTAACTATGCCCCCCCGTAATAGTAAGAAAGAAACCCCACATGGCAGAAGCATTTTTTTTGTCGGCTAGTTTTGTTTTTGTCCTTGTGCCTGGTAAAAAGGGAACGGCAAAGCGGGGTTCGAATAAGGGCAGGCGTTAGGGAATAGGGAGTAGGGGGTAGAGGTTGCAGCATGGTCATACATATATTGTACCTACGTGCCACAACCCTGGCGTCATCCCTCGTGTAATGAGGCGGAAACCCTACATGGCAGAAGCATTTCTTTTGTCGGGTATTTTTGTTTCGTTCGGGCGTGCTTGGTGTAAAGTGAAGGGCAAAACCGGGTTTCAAATCAGACAGGCGTTAGGAAATACCTGGTAGGAAGTAGGGGGTAGGGGTTGCAATACGGTTGTGTACATACGTATACGAAGCCCAAGGCGGGAAGAATAACGTAGTGCCCTTCGGTGTAAACAAGAAATAGCCTCTCCCTGTTTCTGTTGCCTCGTCTCCCCCTGTCGCGTTCCTTCAGCGTACGTACTAGGGCAAACATTTGCATAGCATGTTTACACCCGCCAGGCTGAGCGGTGTGCTCCGAAGAGGACGTCCTGTAGTTTGGTGATGGTGACAGGGATCCTGTCTATCTATTAATCACCCATAAAAGAGGGTGGAGCTCGCACAGGGGGTGCCATCGTTTACATCAGCTCTCTCGATTTTACGATAGCGGGAAGATTTTTTTTTGTCAAAAATACCGAACGATATTTTTTTCGGGAAAAAAAGGCCGGTCCAGAGAGAGAGAGAGAGAGAGAGAGAGAGAGAGAGAGCCTTCCGAAAATGTGATCTAGTAAGTTCGACTTTTTTTTTTCTCTTCATCGCCCCCCTTTTACCGATGTCGGGAGAGAAAAACAAGCGCTGAAAAAAAAAACGATCGTACCACCCCGGTGCGGACTCAACCTTTTAGTGCCGCATGCCCGTCTCAGGGACGAACTACTTCAAATTCGAGTGATTTGTCCCCCAAACGGGACTGCAGTCCTAAAAAAGGGCCAGGTCGTGGGGGAGCGGTCGAGAGGACATACAGGAGGTCGTGGGCGCCCCTGACCTCGCCGACGCGTGTTTTGCTCGAGGCTCTTGCCGCCAGCAGAGAGACTGACGGCGCAGCTAACGATGTTTGTCTACGAGTGGAGTGGACCCAGTGCGCTGAGGGCGGCGGCGGGGGGGGGGTGCCGGTGCGGGCTGCGGGCTGGCGACCGAGTTTCCCGCGCGCCGACTTCTTCACACCCAGATTTTTGTTGTCGTAATTTTTATTGTCGTTGTATGCCTAGCCCCGCGTGCTGTTTTTTTTTCGTGCGTGCGTGCGTGCCCTGGTTCTTAACGGGACCATTTCGCCCACTGATCGTATCAGACAGTTACTGAACAATATTCTGTTCGCGTACAGGCGTCGTCCCTCGATCTCTGTTGTTCTGTATTTTGTTTATTTTTGTTTGCCTCTTGTCCTTTGTTGGTCGTTTTCGTTTTTTTCCTGGCGCTAGACAGGGGGTCATTACGCAGGCTATATATGTATACAACGTTATCAGCACCCTGTTCGTGCTGGTTCGTTTTTGGTCTCTCGAATTCAATTTTTCATCCCGATATCTCTTTGTTTTTCTCTTTTTCTTAACCGCTGTCTCAAGCATAAACTCCCTCAATCTTGTTCTCGGACATCACTCTCACTCTGTTTTCTCTCTCTCTTAATCCCAGTCTCAACCTCGAAATCTCCATGTCAAATATCAAAAGTCCCAAACTCAGTTTCAGTCTCAATATCTAAGGTCTCAACGTCAATCTCAAAAGTCTCAGGCTCAATTTCAGTTTCAGTCTCAATCTCTAAGGTCTCAATCTCAAAATCTCCATGTCAAATCTCAAAAGTCTCAAACTCAGTTTCAGTCTCAATCTTTAAGGTCTCAACGTCAATCTCAAATGTCTCAGGCTCAATTTTGGTTTCAATCTCAATCTCTAAGGTCTCAACGTCAATCTCAAAAGTCTCAGGCTCATTTTCAGTTTCAATCTCAATCTCTAAGGTGTCAAACGTCAAATCTCAAAAGTCTCAGGCTCAATTTCAGTTTCAATCTCAAATATCTCAATCTCAATCTCAAATGTCTCAATCTCAAGCTCAGTCTCGAAGCCTGGAACTCAATATCAACCTCTCTTTTTCTTTTTGTGTATTGCGCTGAACAGGGCGATCACGTCGGCTTACTACCGAGGGGCGGTCGGCGCGCTGCTGGTCTACGATATCTCCAAGCACGTCACGTTCGAGAACGTTGAACGGTGGCTCAAGGAGCTGCGCGACCACGCGGAGGCCAACATCGTGGTCATGCTCATTGGTAACAAGAGCGATCTCAGGTGTGTATATAAGTACACGTAATTCAGAACTGGCATATACGGCATAGTGAGGGGGGAGGCGGGCAGGGAGGGGGAAGGGGGGGCAGGAACTGATGCCGTTTTGTTTTCAGTCGTTAGACATGGCCAATAAATGGCAGGTGCCTGGTGATACTGTAGTAGGTACTGCTGCACACCTGGTATACCGTGTGACACCCAAGATAACGCACCCCCTCAGATTAGCTTGGGGGGACCCACACGGCGAACGTGGTGGCTTTTGGAACGACCTCGTCAATACCTCTCGATAGATTGACGTCGCTCGGCGCGTGCGCCTTCCCCTCCTCTCCCCGTTGTTTAGAATTATCAATCGTGTTGGTAACTCGTCCGAGTTAGAACGCACCAGAGTTTAAGGCACGGGGGTGACTACCGCACCAACGGTATGTAACACCTATACGAGTGACTACCGCGCCAATGGTACGTAACACCTGTGGTACGTAACACCTGTGGTACGTAACACCTGTGGTACGATGTCACTCCCCCTCCAATGAAATCAAAACCTGAGCTACTCGACAATAACGACAGCAGCGCGAGAACCCCAAGCGATGCATCTAAAATATCGGAATCATCTCGACCGTGAAGTTTTTTTCCTAAAACGCGATTTTTTCGATTGTGTGTCTGCCGTGCCCTCTTATTTTTGAGAAAAAATTAAGCTCCGAAAGTCTTGTTTTTGAGAGAAAAACAGGGTCCAGAAACTCTTGTTTTCGAGAGAAAGTAGCCTCCGAAACTCTTGTTTTTGAGAGAAAACTGGCTCCGAAACTCTTGTTTTTGAGAGAAAACAGGCTCCGAAAAACTTGTTTTTGATAGAAAATAGGCTCCGAACAACAACCTCAGGGGGTGTGTTATCTTGCGTACCTGCCGCGTTATTCTGGATGCCGGCGGAAGCAATCGGTATATGCAGACGGTTTCGCGGCTGCCTGACCACTCTCGTGTCTACCCTTCGCTCTCCGCCGCTCTCGTGATGTTGTTGGCGGCTCGACACTTGCAGGCACTTGCGGACGGTCACCCACGAGGAGGCGATGGAGTTTGCGAAGAAGCACAACCTCGCGTTCCTTGAGGTAGGCACGGGAGCGTGGGGGGGGGGGGGGGTGCTCATTTATTGCTTGCCTTTGTCATTTGACGATTGGCCACGCATCCCTTTCGAGGCGGGGGCGGCGTACACATTTGTTGCTTGCCTTGATAATTTTTTATCATTGATCACGCATCCCTTTCGAGACGGAGCACCGTTCGTACTGCTAGTATAGACACCTCAAACATTTGGGCCATGATCACGTATTTTCCATGTATTGCGAAGAAGCTTCGGGGGGGCAGCTCAGAGGTCATTTTTTTTTTTTTGTGGTGTAGAATGACGTTGTTTTCGAGAGTATACGGCGCGCGTGCTTGCTTGCTCACGCGCTTGCTCGCTGGTTGGCTTGGCTGGCTCGCTCGCTGGCTTGTGTGCTAGCTTGCTGGCTTGCTGGCGGGCTGGCCTTCTTGCTTGATTGATTGCTTGACTGATGGTTTATTGACAACCTATCCGTGGAATGTTAACTGGATACATATAAATATGGCGATACGTCCACTCACTTGGCTTTTTCCCCCCTACCCAATCCTCCAGCCATGTTATACGACTACACCTCTCTGAAGTTCTTCCGGCGTCTTGCACTTTGTCCTCTTGTTTTATTATTGACGTCGTGCCTCCCCCCGCCCCTCCTTCCGCCCCTCCCCCCACCCCTCCCTCCGCCCCCCCCCCCCATCACGGCCACCGTCCTGTCCAATAGACTTCGGCCTTGGATGCTAGTGGTGTGGACTCGGCCTTCCAGCGCATCCTGACGGAAATTTACCGGTTGATGAGCAGGAAAACAATAGCTGCCAACAACGCGGCGGGCCCGAACCTATCCCAGGTTCGCTACCATACGTTAATTATGGCAATATATAATATATGTCGTGTGCACGAACTTACGGAAATCGTGTGTTCGCTCTGAGTTCCACGGCCACTCATCATGCGGGGTATGCACCCTTTACGATTGCAGAAGGTCTTGTGTCCCGTCGTACGTGCTGCGACGTCACAGGCAGCTTGCGAATATGAGTGTGGGCGAAGTCCTCCTCGATCTCACAGCGGCGGATGGGTTTTTGTTTTGCATCGTAGGAGTGTAGATACCGTCGTAACATTTGCGTCGTAGGTTTATCTCGTATGTACTTTGGGGTCTACGAGGCCTCCTGCTGCTGCGCCCAGCCGGAGAATCTCGCCCAGGGTTGCTTCTCCCGCGCCAATTGTCTCGCAATCAACGCGGCACATCCTGCGTGTATATATATATTACAGTAGTTACATTCCAGTCTGTCCGTAAATGTAGTAAACGTTTTTATTAAATATTAGCATGCAAAAGGTCCTCACTTTGAGGGACAGCGTGATATCGAAATAGTGGAATTTCGGCGTCACTCATGTCAGTACAATCTGCAGGCCTCGAGCTAAGCCTGTTGATTTCCGTTTGATGAGATTGGTTGGCCGGCTCAGGCCCGGATTGGATCAGGTCGGCGTGTGATCGGAGTGCCACTTGGCGGAAGCAGAGTGCTAGGAAGCTCCCATGTGTGACGCGATATTACGCGGCTTTGGGCCCATTTTTTTTTTAATTCTTGCGAAGAGCTCTAGTCTCCGTGGCCGGGTGTGTTGAGGCAGGTCTCTTGTTGTCATAACTGGAGGGCTCTCCCGTGCGTGTCATGCACCTCGCGCATTGTTGACCCTCCGTCCGTCCCTCCCGCCCTCCCACCAACTCACCCCCCCACCCCCCCCCCCCCCCCCCCGCCCTCCCTTGCCGGCCTACAGGGGGAGACAATCGCTATCTCGAGCGCGAGGGACGACGCCAGCAGCAGGTCCAAGTCGTCTTGCGCGGGCTCGTGCAAGTAAGCCGTTTGAGGGGAGGGGGGGGGTAAAAGGCGGGGGGAGGAAGTTTCAGTGGGGGAGGTGAGTTCCGGCGGGCTGCTGCTGCTGCTGCTGCTGCTGCTGCTGCTGCTGCTGCTGCTGCTGCTGCTGCTGCTGCTGGCGTTAGTCTGTCAATCCATGCGCGGCTTTTGTGCGCATGGCGGCGTGATTTTTTTGGATGGCAGGCTCATCGGATTTCTTCCTGGACCGCGTTCGCATCGGCTTGGGGTTGTGGGGGGGGGGGGTGGGGTCTGGGCCAGATTTTCGACTAGGACTACGTCGACTGAGATAGCGTCCGAGTCGCTTCGGTCGTGGTTTGGTGCTGTGGTCGAGCCGGCACCACTCGAGCGTTGGGTGGGCGGGGGGGGTGGTCGGAGGGGGGGGGGGGGGCGGGGGGGGGAGCTTCGACAACCGGCTTTGAGATTTTGGGGCCTGGCGTGCTGCAGGGTTGGGATGTGCGGGGCGTCGTCGGTGGGCTGTTTTTGCTGGGTGTTTTTCGCCATCGGTTGTGCTGTTCGTCGGTTGTGATCGGTCGTCGGTCGCGTTTTATCCGGCGTCGTCGGTCGGTAAAAACGAGGAGCAACCGCTCTCGCTACAAGGCTTGGGCGGTTTCATTCATGCCTTTGCGACCACCAGGAGTCTGGTCTCGGGGGTGTGGGGGGGGGGCGTTGATGTTGTATGATAGCATAATAGCTGCAGGAAAGAAAAAAAAAAAGTGACCCCGCCGCCGAGAATTGATGCGATTTGTTGGTTATTGTGAAAATCTCTGATCCGTTGTTTCGACGTCGGGGGGAGGCGTGCTGTTCTGCCGCCGCTGCTGCTGCTGCTGCTGCTGCTGCTGCCGCTGCACCTGTTTGCGGATGGGCGATGGGTGCTTTCGAAAGCTGCCGGGGATTATTGATCACCTCTTACGCAAGATGTTTTGTTTTTCGTGGGGTGGGTTTTGTTGTTTTGTGGGGCTCCGCCCGGCCGGCCGGGTGGAGCGTCAACATGTTGACCGACCCCCTCCCCCGTCCGCCTCTTGCCGTTTTGGCGCATCTAGACGGGGGTGCTTCAACTTGTACGTGGTGGCTTGTCGCTTGTTTTCTCGCTTTCAACCGTTTTCGGGATGACCGTTTTCGGGATGACCGTTGGCGGTATGACCGTTGGCGAGCTGGCGATTGGCGGGATGACCGTTGCCGGGATGACCATTCGCGGGATGGCCGTTGGCGGGAGGGATGACCGTTGGCGAGTTAGCCGTTGGCGGGATGATCGTTGGCGAGATGTGTCTTGTGTTGTTTTCAGGGGTAAAAAAAGTACGTTGGTTCGAAGCGGAGAGCCGGAAGCATGAAGGCTTGCTGCTGGACTGCGCAAAGCTATATTGCAAACGAGTTGTCGTACAAAGCACGTTTTTTCCGTTTTTTCCCCCGACGGGATTTCACCCGGCCAAGGACGACACGGGTAAGAAACGGGGGGACGGGGGTGAAGCGGGCCGCCGGTCTGTAGTATGTCATGATTTCGGGTCCTTACCGTCGAAAGAGTGTGGTATTATGGTGGAAACGCCTGTCATCTTTTGAGTAAAACCTCAAACCTTTTGGGGAAAGCGTGACGAGGTGTGTACGCGTGCGTACTTTTACGTACGTACGTGCGTACGTACGTGTGCCGCTGGTCTGGTAAGTTTCCGTCAAGTCTTAATTGAAAAAGGAAGCAGGATGACGTTGAGTCACTTGCTTCTGAAATAAAGTGTTGTGGCTTGAAAATCACATAATGCTGTGTGCTCGTTGTCCTGACCGTGCGGCGCAATGCACGGATGGCCTTTGACGGTGATACGGCTTTCAACTGGACCCTCGAGAGGGAATCGAAAATGCCCTTCCTCAAGATGTGGACACATATTAACCCCCACAACCCCCTGGTCATAACGCCCTCTAGTTTCGGGCCCATGTTTTATTTGATACCTGGTACGCCTTTTGACAAGAAGGTATACCGAGGATATACATACTCGTACGAGTCTTGTGTATCGAAGTTTTTCGAAGTGCTCTGTTGGGGACTTCAACTGCCGAAGCGTGGAATTACACGGTAAACTAGCGTAAAAAACGCCGGTATACCGACTTATCGCATTTTACGAGGCGGAGGCTTTTGGGGTTTTGATTCAGTAGAAGCCCCCCCAAAGCAAACCTAGGGGATTTGCGCCACGTTGTCAAGCTTAAAACCGTTACGCCTGCTCGACTTTCGCCTGGCGCATGCTACATTAAAGTTTCGTGGAATGCGTTCCCGGAGTGAGCTCATCCTCTCTGCGCTTTGCAACCTTCCCTCGTGGTGAGGCGCACAACAACGCCTACCCACCTTTTCGTCCGCTACTTGCGCCATCGTCATCGTACCCGCCATCAGCCTCGATTGCGCCGGCGGGGGGGGGGGGGGGGGGCGGTCTCGATCGGCCGCGTTCGCGTCGTGTCTCCCAGTCCCCACAACATGTATTTGTTTGTACGGGGGCGGCAGAAAGGTGGGCAGTCATTTGCCAAATCCACCCTACTACTACTGCATACAGCCCTACAGGACGCCGAATAAGAAAACGAGCGTTATGAAAGGCAGGCCGAGATTATTATTAATAGAAGGAAAACAAGAAATTCGGGAGACGTTATATACTTGCCGAAGTTGTTACTATTAACACTGCAGTATTGCAGCGGTCGGTGTATAACGCACCCATGCTCGAGCGCAAATGCCAACCTGGACCAGCTTTCTTTCCTGTTTCGTATTACTAGGTGTCCTGTACTGTGTCCTGTACTACTACTCTATACCACTCTACTACGAGTATGACAAGACAAGTGGGAGGGGCGGGCTGTCAACCGGTCGATCTAACGTTAGCATGTCATCATGTATGTATGTATGCCGTCTCACTACTTCTAAACGCATGAGAAATTCGATCAGGTACGTGTACTGTGACTGGTAGTATAATGAGGACGCACCGTTACAACATACTTCAATAAATTGGTAATTTCGGTGCACAGCTATTACGGGGGACCATAGTTAATAGGACCCATGCTATACGTAGAATCCTATATATTTAACCATTTTTACTAACAATATTTGGTCCTATTAACTATGGTCCCCCGTAATAGCTGGAGATTCTCCTTGTTGTGTTCTCGCCTGTTAACCCTGGACTATATCCCGGGGGGGAGTGATTATTAATGATACTGTAGTTGCAGGGTTTTGGTGTGGCGTCTTCGTTTTTGTTGCGGGCGATCCGGAAATAAACCCTTTCAGCTTGTTGACTTCACAGCATGTCGACGGCTGTTATTATATAGATGCTGCTTTCATGCCTTTACATACCTGGTACCTGGTACCATTTTATTGCAAATTATAGATCCGCCAACAACAACAACAACAACAACAACAGTCGACCCAGCCAGGTCGCTCGCGGGACTCAGTCAAGTTCGCTCGCGGGAAGTGTCCCGTTTCATTCGCCAACAACTATCATACTATCTGTGGGATCACCGAAAAAAGAGGCTACAGAGGGCAATGAGGGGACGATGACAGACGACCCACACCCGCGGCGAGGGGATGGGGCCTGGGTGTGGCTTACGATTCGAGTCAGAGAGGGCCTAGCCGAGCGTACAACAAAATGTAACAGCAGGATATCGCGCAAAATAATGCCATAACGGTGGTTATTGGATCCAAGATCCAACAGCCGCTAAGATGTTTTTGTCTACGAGTATCCGCTTGTTTATTTTTATTCGTTGTTTGCGTTCAAGTTCATCAAGTTTGTCGGCCGCAAAATTCCTGATTCCCAATGATCGCAATATGCCCGTGTTTATATACCCGTATAACGTCGCACACAATCAACCGCCCGTTTACTATACGCTGCCTGATCAGAAGGTGGGTGCAGATCGTGCATACGTACGAGGTACAACTCGCTTGTTGTGTCCACGGCATGTTGTCGCGCGCGTGTTGGCGTATGCATGTATACGAGCACGTGCCGTGAAGCTGGAGGTCCGATTTTTTACAATCTGTGAGCCCGGATCTTTGCCTTTGTAGGTTGTTCAGGTATTTTGCTTCCTATTGGGATCAAGGTACGGGTGAAGACCCAACCCAACCCCTCACCCTAATCCTAACCCTGACCCCAGTCCGCAGCCAAAACGGGCCAAAACTGGTCATAACGCGACGTTTGCTTCGAACTACAAAAAGGTCATTTGTATCGGAGAGTTTTTTTTTTCCCATTGAAATAATTTCGACATTTTTTTCGTTCAGGCAATTTCTCAATTTCTCAATTGCGGACGACGATTCCGAATAGCAGACCGCGCAACGCAATTTTTAAGTCAAAAACACCCCTGAAGATCCGAGCTCACAGATTGTAAAACCTTTCGTGCCATCTTGCGCTTGGTGCTTGCTTGTGCTTGGCTCTGCTGTGCATTCTCAAAGCGTACGAATTCTTTACTTTGTTGGGGTATCGGATTCCCCCCCAAGTCTCGCCGCCTGACGTACTGGCTTCACAGACCCGCCCCCCCCCACACTCGCACACAACGCACCAACTCGCACCCTGACAGCCTCTCTAGCCATCTCCATCTTCACAGCAGCAGCAGCAGCAGCACTCTATACTTACTCTTGTATCTTCAGCATGGACCAAGTACAGGCCGCGATCGGGAAGGCGACGGGCGAGCAGGGGGGACAGGGCATCGACCTGAAGGACGCAGCTGCCAAGGGCTTGGAGGGCGTCAAGGCACAAGTAGCAGAAGGCCTAGCCGGCAGCAGCGGCGGCGGTGCGGGCGGTGCCGACGGTGCCGCCGGTGCCGGCGGCGGCGAGGCCGACAAAGCCGGAGTGGTGAGCTGACGCCAACAGTAGTAGTGGTATTTGTATTGGCAGACGTGTGCATGACGGTATCTCCATCTTCTCGTGGGGCATCCGGCTGGGATGCACCTGTGCAGGTCGACTGAAAAGCTGCAGCTGTTCTATTCTGTGATGAGACAACTACAAGTTCCCCTTTCCCCTTCCTCTTGACCGAGTCAGGCCCTGCATGGCAAATGTTTGCCTTGCCCTCACGCGTAAATCGAGCCCCTACCACTGTCTATGATGCGCGTCGCTCCTCGTATATCTGAGCACCACTCGGGGCGTTCGTCGAAGTATTTGACACCCAGATACGCTGCAATGATGGCGTGTGTGGTGTGGTTGAGTTGAACTACCAGGCAAGCAACAGCACGGACGTACAGACAGCAGCAGCAGTGTAAAATTGGTGCGCTTTTCATGTATGTGGTCATGTTAATTTTACTCACTCCAACAAGCGTGTCACACGTTTGTAGCTGTGGTACACAGCAGCAGCAGAGTTGAGAAACGTTGGTTGATGCTTGCCGACCCAGGTACCAGGTACATCATCATCAGTAGTAGTAGGTGCAGCGGCTGAGAGCAACTTGACGCCGGCAACGCGAGGCGTGACACGTTTGCGCCCTCTTGTGCTCTCCACCACAGGCGCACCCTTTTATCTGTAGAGCAATGTTCGTACTACTCGTATGTACCAGGTATATCCGAAGTTTTTGTTTGTTTCGAGCTTGCTGTCGGCAACAGGTATCATGTACCAGTACCAGGTACCTGGCAGCCTGGGTATTCGCGTTGAATAAAGCGTTGAATAGACCCAAAACCAGCATCTCAAAAAATAATTCGCGAAGTAGAACGTTCGGGTAATTGTTGAATGTAACTGCCAGGCGCATATCTTTTTATTTTTTAACCGTTGGTTGTGGATGTTTGTGTGTTGCCCGGAGTTACCAAGACGAGGCCAGGACCTCCACATTCGACGTCGTCGGCAGGACACACGTTCGAATCTCCCTTTGAAACGTTTATTTTATAGAAACGCTTGCGCGTGCGGTCCCTAAAGACATATCTCCCTGGTTCCCCAGGTTTCGAAACGAAGCGGGTAGGTCAGCGTACGGCCGTTTAGGGTACCGACGCCCCAAAGATCCCGCCGTTCAGAGGGGGGGAAGTTGTTATATACCTGGTACCCTGGTACGGAATACCCTGGGCTGGGTAATCGATCGGTCTTTTACCTATTAATAGCAGTAGGTAAAACCTTCGCTATGATATGTTCATCAAAATGCCCGCAGTATGTTTGTACTTTTTAGCCGTTGTTATGTGTGTCTCTTATCTATTTAACCCTTTTAGCACTGCAGTCTCGTTTTGGGGACAATATAGGATAATTTACTTGGAATTTGAGTGGTTTGTCCCCACAACGGGACTGAAGTTCTAAAAGGGTTAATAGACGAGGCCAGGCGAGGCGCCTGTATCTCACCCTCTACGCGTCTGTTTGCTCTTCATACTGCTGCTCCTTCCCCATGACCATAGACACAACGAACTTACGCGAGTTACTCCTCCTTTCCTCCATGATGCGCAAACACAATGTTTTTTTTTTGCGAAGCGGTACGTTCGGCTCGTACTTTTACTATTAATATGAATCGTACTTGTGCTGCTGTAGTTTCGAAACTGTAGTTTCGAAACTACTACTGTGGAGGGGTACGTACGTATCTACAAGCAGTATGTATGTGTATGTACGATCTATTTTTTTTACTTCTTGGCGGTTGTGTGTATGCTGGCCTATATCTCGCCCTCTGTATCTCTGCTCGCCCAGGACACGGGTCTTCATGCGCCACAACTTTCTTGTAGACAGGAACCAACCACATGGTTTATTACACGATCATTACAGCAGTACGTACTTCAGTGATGTAGTATCACACACAGCAGTAGTTCTCGTAGTGTACTACAGCAGTTTCGAAGTAGAATACGTACAAGCATTCTGCCTGACTCTCGCCCGACTCCGCCGCTCATCTTTTAGTTCTAGAGAAACGCAACGACAATCTACTGATGTAGAAGGGTTTTTTACTCGTCACCCCCCCAGAGGGTTAACGATCATACGACTACTCGTACAACCATGCATATCATCATGCGTATCCCTCCCCCGCATAATACGTCGCGTATGACGTTGCCTTGCTCGGCTTTGGCCTTCGATATTTTATAGAATCGGCAGAATGTACCACGCTCTAAAGGGCCGGTCGTGTTGTATTCGTTGTATGCGGAAACGACGTCGTGGAGCCTACTGGGGTTTTCGTTTGATAATGTCGCCTTTGTTTCAGGATATTTATGCCAATTGCTGTGTTGACAGCATCAAGACAACAATTCAGTCGCGGTTGTTTTCCAACGATGCGATGAGTAAAAATGGAAATTCGCGTTCTCGATTTTTTGTTTCGAGACTTTTTTTTCCCCTTTTTTTTTGTGGTATGCTTGTGAAGGTGTTACCTACTGAGCTAGACGTTGGGGTAAAAGATCGATCGATTACCCAGCCCAG
Organism: Nereocystis luetkeana; assembly: GCA_031213475.1. Lineage (NCBI taxonomy): Eukaryota > Phaeophyceae > Laminariales > Laminariaceae > Nereocystis > Nereocystis luetkeana. The sequence continues at coordinate 8,302,637 of JARUPZ010000016.1, read as the reverse complement.
GATAATCCTTATCACACGCTCCAACGGTGGGATCTTTGGGGCGTCGGTACCGTACGACCGCACGCTGACCTACCCGCTTCGTTTCAATACCTGGGGAACCAGGGAAATAAGGACTCACGCGCAAGCGCTTTATAAAAGAAACGTTCAAAGTGAGATTCGAAACTGTACCATACCAACGACACCAAATGTGAAGTTGTTACCTACTGGACTTGTAAGGTTAACCAATCGCCTACCCAATCTAAGCCTTAGAGCACTCTCCCCCCCTGGAACGGACCGGATATACGAGTCGATATCCCACCAACACGCGGTTCCAATTTTTTAGGGACCCTGAAGTATTTTTTCAGATTGTGTTGACATGAGGAAAGCCACTTTTTCCTTTTAAAAAACATTTTTCGTCGTGGGCGTGAGATTCAAAGTCACGACCAACGACCCATGTCCTGCCGACGACGCCATTGTTAAGGTCTTAGTCCGTTGGGCTATTGGTAAAAACCTACCCAATCGCCTACCCAATCTAAGCATTATATCACTGAGCTATAGGGGTAAAAGATCGATCGATTCAGGCCCAGGGTAATCTTTATAGCTATACCCAGGAGGACAAAAAAAAAGAATGCCTCACGGGCCGAACAAAATACAAAAAGCTCGACTTTTTTTCTGAGAGCACCTTTGCTGACACGCGTTGACAAGCTATACACATTACGTTGCCCAAGCTCTTGTGCTTCGTATAGTACAGCTAGCGCGACGCGCTGTGTGACCAGCCGATCACGTGGATTGTGATGCTTGAGAATAGGCAAACATATACCGTTGTGCAGCCTGCGGCGTAGCCTGCCTTGTGACTCAAATGTGATACGTATTCTTGCGTGATGCGTGATACATGTATATATATGATGCCAGCCAGCGCCAACGGGAACCAGTCCGTAAACAAGGTTGCGGTGTTTGCAGATCTGCTAGAAATGTTCTAGGTTACCGGAACATCAGCCAATTTTGTTAGACTCAAGAGATAAGAGTGACCGAACTTGGTGTACTTTTTCCAGAATGAATGCCAGTCAATAGAAGTCGATGCCAATGTGGAAGTTATGTTCGTGTTTTGTGTGTCTTGGCCTTGACCCGGAAGAGCACGCCGGAACGGAAGTATGAACCCAAGGCTAGATGTAGCCGACACCAGAACGCGAAGAAACAGCACCTTTTTTGCGCGCTACGTCAACGATGCCTCTTCTCGCTTGTCCTCATAGAGAACCGGCCATACGAAAACCGCCAACCGTTCGTTGTTCGGTGCCCACAAGAGTCTGAATCGTGCCAGCTATCAACCTTGAATTGGCTACCCGAGATGGCTCTTATGGCGGCCATGGCTATGTAGCCCAGCCTGCACATTCAAAGGTGCTGATGTATCTGCTGCTGCGCCCTCCGCAGAGCTCTACTGTGTAGGTCGGTTGTGTGTGCTTGTGCGCCACGGTGTGCTCGTTGCCAGGGGTGGAGGGAAGAGTCCCGCCGCGTTTTTCGCCCACGGAAGCCTCTGGTGTATTTTATCTAGGGGATAGTGTAGGAAAAGTTTCATGTAGGATTTAGTAGGGCTTTTTTTGTGGGGAGGGGATGGTTGCCTGGTACTTACTACCCCCTAACCAAAAAGGCCAAAGTTGGAAAAATGACTTGTTGGTCCAGGACTTATTTTTTTGTGCCCCCTCGGTATACCAGGTATATCCTTAAAATAGTATTTTCGGTAAAAGATCCAAAACGGCCATTTTCAAGATGGGAAAAAACTGGATTATCCGAAAACCACATTATTTATAGACACGATATTGAAAAAGTAATCTAGGGGAATGGTAGTGATAGCTTACAAGATCTTTCTACCCGAGTTTTTTTGTGTAAGGCCTACCAGGTATGCCAATGGAAACGCGAAGTTCAAAAGTTGTTTTTCAAATGTATTGCTTTCAAAAAGCAGCCGAAACAATTCTCGTACCGCCGCTGTGGGAAAAAAAGAGAAAAATGCTTTATTTATTTATTTATTTTCCCCCAACGGCTGCAGGCGGCGCAATTTTTTTTTCCTGGTTGCAAAGTGTCAACACGGTGATCGAAACCAGCTCGTGCGACGATCGACGCTCGATCTCGACATAAAGACTCAGCCCACGGCCAACCCGCTCGGTATCTGGCAAGGCCAACGAATATTTAAGACGGCCTCGAAGATATCAGGTCGATCCATGGTCTAAGGGGCGAGAGCTTGCCGGCGGCGTCCTACGGTATCCTCCCAAACCTGAAGAAAAGTCTATTTTTTGCCATTCGACACGGATGGAGAAGTTTTGTCTGCGGTTTTGTGCAAACCAGCGGCCAAATGTTTTTTAATCATACGCCTGGTCAGTTCCCGCCACATGACACCGGCCATGGTGTGAAGACGGGGACCCTAGGGTGGGTCGGAGCCCCTAACGAGCGCACTCCGTTCAGAACTCATGACGCAATCGTTGGTTTTGTTGATCGATGTCTGTCGAGGACTCGGAATCTCGCCGCTTCGAACCAAAGATCGGCCTGAGTTTTTCTCAAGCGGATGTTGGCCCAACTTCGGCCTCAGATTTGCTTTTTTCGGGCTTTTCCAAAAGTTAGGAAGTTTTTTTTTGTTCTGATATTGTTTGGCGGGTATCTTTGAAATTCAAACTTTTTATTGAAACTTCGCTGTCCCATGGGCATAGGTCTAAACTATCCTTTTTTCGTGGCGAATATCGCTTTCTGTTATAGTCTTTTTTTAGAACAACACTACACATTGTCGGAGGGCAAGCATAATAATAATATCGTGTTTGCGTGTGATAAGGACAATTTTAGTGGAATGGAGAGTTCTTCACTCTCTGCTCCTTAGTCTTTTTTAGAACAACACTACACATTGCCGGATGGCAAGCATAATAATAATAATTGTAGTGGAAGCCTGTAAGATTATTATCCCCAAGTTTTTTGTGCAAGCTATTGATTTTCGGTGTCGAAAATCGTGTGTTTCCGTCTGGAAATGGAGAGTTCTTCACTCTCTGCTCCTTAGTCTTTTTTAAAACAACACTACACATTGCCGGATGGCAAGCATAATAATAATAATTGTAGTGGAAGCCTATAAGATTATTATCCCCAAGTTTTTTGTGCAAGCTATTTATTTTCGGTGTCGAAAATCGTGTGTTTCCGTCTGGAAAATCGATATTTGCCATCACAATGAAAAAAACACGTAAAGACTTGGATGATGATCTTACAGGCTATCACTACAATTTCCCGACTGCAGATTACATTTTCAGTATTATCGTGTCTAGAATGTGGGTTTCTGATAAAGCAGGATAATGGCCGTTTTGGGTATGTACCGAAAATGCTTACCGCCACAATGGGAAAAAAAAAGTTGAAAAAAATCGAGAACGCGAATTATATCTTTTACTCATGGTATCGTTGGGAAAAAACGGCGTGAGAATTGTTGTCTTGGTCATTTCAACACAACAAGATTTGGCAGATCCTGAAACTAGAGTGACGTTCTCAAATATTTAATGCAAATATCCCTGCAACATTACAAGTAGTGAACCGCAAATTAATACTGCATCCATAGAGGATCCCACCCACAAGTTGCACAGACTGCACCGTCAACTGGGCAGCTGTTTAGCAGAGCATACTAAACCAGCAACAATGCAGATGCAGACAGGATGTGTTTAGGTAGCAGTGCGGTGCACAGTAGTGCACAAGCAGACACACATTATTGCTGTGCCCGACTTCTCCCAATTCGATGCAAGAGTAGAGGTGGGTGGGTGTACGTACGAAATGTTTATTTACCCCCGGCAGGCAGGTGGTACCGTATGTTGCGAGGATTTTCCGACGTCTCGCGCGTCGAATCAATGTGCGTCGAACATCTGCCGTGTGCGTGGGCGGATGCTCGAGGGCTTTTATCAGGTGCATGACCTGTCTCCCTCTCGTCCCGTGCGATATTTTCTGCGTTTGTTTGTTGTGTGGTGCGTTCTTTGTCGTTGTTTTCCCTTCCTCTCCCTTTGTTTTTATTGGCAGAACACGGACGAGCTCAAGGCCGCCGCAACGGCCTATGCGAAGGGGGAGGGGGGAGTAGACGAAGTCAAGAAGGCCGCCACGGATACCGCGACGAGCTTCGCCCAAGGCTTGATGAAATGAGCGGCGAGACGTCTCGTCGGCCATGAAAGGCTGCAAGGACACACGATTATTGAATAGAGCGTGCAAGGAACGTTCCATCCATCTATCCATCCAACCGTGCATACTCCTACGAGGCGCTCAGCCGGACAATGATCATCCTCCTGCTGTACGAGGATGTTGGTCTACTACAGCAGTACGGCTATGTAGTCCAACTAAGATACTGGTAAAAACTACTCCCGGTACTACTCGATATGACGTGTTTGTCGCGTGTTTCAACCTATGTTACCACCGCGTGGTGGTTGTTCAAGTTGGGCGATGATCATAACCCGTGAGTGGTGGTGCGGGTTGGGCGATGATCACTACCCTCTCGTACAACTCTTCGCGTCATTATTTTTGCCTCCGCCGTTACTTGTCGGTCTTGGCCCTCCGCGTATAGCTTACCAAGTATCTCGGAGTATATATTCTGTACGTACAAGGGGTTGATATTTTCTCAGCAGAGTTCTCTACTCTGTTGGTCGAAATCAGGGTGTGCTTTGTGTGTGTCCAGCAGCACAGGAGGTACTGTAGGTGTGAACAGAGTAACACAATCATTGCGAAGCACGGTTTTATCACGGTCTCATTTGTGACTCGGGATGCTCACGGTTGGTCTCATGCCGACGGGAGGAAGGGCGCACCGCGACCTCATTTTTTTTATGGTGGGGAAGGTTTCTCGCTGAGGGCGTTGTGGGTTATATTGCGTAAGAAAGGTGGTTATCCTGTCTGTGTAGGACAAGGATCGCAGACAGTTATCCAAACACTACTCGTAGTGCTACGTAGTCTGTACCTGGTAGTGTTTCAAGTAGCCGTCTCATTTGCAAAGATTCACAGATTAAGTGTTTCTCTGGAGTTTAGTCACAGTTGGTGTAGACATGCACAACATACTTGCATGCGCGGATTCCAGTACAACCCTTCGAGTCCGCCACTACTATAAGAGCATACCAGGACCTGGTATTTGTTTTTGAGAATGGAATCGTATTAGTACAGTACATACATGTCACGAAGGGATTCCTCGGGCACCTTTACGTCTGCGTGGTAACCACAGTAGACGAGCCATGCCTTACAGCGTACTGGTATTAGTATGGTGGTAGTGATAGCGTGGTAACTTCTACTTTTATTGTAGAAGAGACACACACGCCTTACGGCGTGGTGGTATTGAAAACTAGAGGGTATCAGTCGATGTGACAGCAGGGTTTGAATTGGCTGAGAAAGGTGGCAACGCGCCACCTCTTTTGACGCTTGGCGCTTGAAGTTGACTATTACTACGAAAAACAAACTCAATAATCTACGTCCAGGTAGGTGTCACTTTTGGCATGTTGTCCTGGAGGGTGGGGATGGGCCCTCCGCCCACTGTTACATCCTCCGAGGGAGAGCAATATCGATCTTAGATTTTTTTTTCGTTGGCCGCAATTGGACCGCTGAGTCGTGGTGATGCTTTTTATCCAACCTTCACAACTGCGCAGTGAACTGGGGGGTAGCAAAGCAACGCACATCGTTGGCTCTGCTATACAGTCAGTCATGTTTTTTTTGTACCTTCATGAAGCAGGATTATGGTGGTGTAGTGGCTTTGGCGACGAACGAAAAGTGTTACTCAATATTTGATGTTTTGCCCTCGCTACCGCTGCTATGCTTGTGATTTTCCCTCGCATCCACAGCCTATTTTGTTCTGCTTCCTAGTGACCACGTGCATACACATTTCCACAGGTGGTACACTTATGGTTTCTATTAATAGAACGGATTCAGAAAAAGTGTCTGTCTGTTCGATGAGGGTCAGCCACTCTATGGTAACCTAAGGACGAACTTCTTTCGAAACGGCTACGCCCATTCCGCACGCATCAGGTCGAGGCCCTTGCCGAGGCGATCGTCATGGTCCAAAGCGCACCTCATCGATTGTCTTGTGTGTGGAGTTATCATAGTTGACTTCCAGCATCCCTAACCGGATGACTAACCGGATGACGGGACGAACAGCAACTATCGCTCGCCCGAGGCTAGCGGAAAAATTGTCTGTCAACCCTATTTTCAAGTGGAATAGGGTTGAATGAAATTCATTTTTGTACTGCACTCGTTGGAGCGATCAGCTTTGCAGCAGTGGCAAAGGCTTTCCTCCATCCCTCCCTCCAACCTTTCAAGACGCTGACCGATGCCGCACGCATCAGGTCAAAGCCCTCGCAGAGGCGATCGTCATGGTCCAAACCACACCGCATCGGGTGCCATGTGTGTGGAGTTACCAGAGTTGGCTTCCAGCATCCCAAACCGGGTCACGGGACGAGCAGCAGCAATCGCTCGCCCGATTTCGATTATATGCGGTTGTCGTGTGGTAGCTCATGATGAGGTATTGTTTTGTCCTGGACCACCCCTCTTTTGATATTAAAAAAAAAAAAACTAAACAAGCACGTCAGCTGTGAGTTCAACCGATCGGTCGATACTCAACTTTGCAAGGTGCGTGATAACCGTTCGCGCGTTTTCCATCATTCCCCCCGCGATTGACTACTGGCCGGTGTATTTGTGGGACGAGTGATCGATCGTTACATGCGGACTAGGTAGGGACGTATTCATGTCACTTCCTTTTTACTACGTACCAGGTACTTTCTTCGTGGATAATCATATGTTCTTTGATATGTGGAAGACTGGTGATCGTTGCAGCGTTGCCTCTGCCGGAAATGCTGTCCCGATATTCGTGACCACCCTCCGCATGATCATCCGTGAAATTCGGGCGCTCTCCTTGTTCGCGGTTGGTCCGGATCTATATACGAGTGGAACAAGCGTATATAGGAGAGGAAAAGCGCTCTCTACTGTATTTTTTTTTGTTTATTTGGCAATTATTCTCTATCTTCTGTCCCTGTACAAAAAACACGCAGAGAGCGATGATGATTCGTTGCAGATCACTTGCCTGCCTCTGGCGAAAAAAAAACAGTTGAGAGCAGGTTGTACCTTGAGCCGGACAAGATGACGGGCGCAAAGCAAGGGCGCACGTGGATTCTGCAACTCGAAGTTCAGAGGATGGTGTTTGTCGGCCGAACCAAACGTACGGTAAAACTACGGGAGGTCGTGCTATACTGTTGTTGGTTTTATAAATAAAAAAAGGGACCACTCGAGCCACGTACTCGTAAGGAACGGGTTCGAAACCGATTCGATCCGTCGGACTATCGAGGCTGAGGTCCCTAACTGAACTGAACCGAGCCGAGTGGACACCGAATTTCAGAAAACAGAACCGAGTCGAGGCGTACTGCGTCGAACCGAACTGTGGAAGATGCGAATACAAGGATCCGAACCGAACCGATCCGTGCACACGCTGAACTGATCTATTATTACGTACTAGTAGCAGTACAAAAATAAAAAAGGGCGGAAAACCGAGCTAATTGCGAGCCGAAACTCGAACCAACAGGCCTCCGTTCGGCTCCTCGGTTTGGTTTGGTTCGGGCTGGAAGTGATCATATTAAATGATACGCATAAAAAGACTTTAAAGCCCTTCCTGATATTGTTTGCTTTCTTTCTGGGAACAAATCTGTTCGCCTTTTCTCTTTTCCGTCAAAATAAAACTACGTGAGACCGGCCTTCGCTACGTACGCTGCTGAGATGTCACACCCTTCACCGGAAAGCACGTCCATCGTTCACCAATGGCGACTGGCTGCTGTGAACCGTCCTGCCATCGGCGGAGAGGGGCCGGCCGCTTAGCGTTCACATCGGGCACGCTTCAGAGGTATACGTATACAGGAGAAGCAAGAAGCGGACATTTTTCCTGGGCCCATCCGCCTACGATATAGATGCTTTAAAATGTGAATCGTGTATCTTCTTGGTCCCCCTGGAGAACAGCAAAGCAACGCGTATCGTTGGCGCTGCATTACAGCCAACAATACAGCCAACTACTCGTGAACCTTGTCAAAACCGTATGCACGGAACTCATCATAACCCTGCCCGGCTGATACTTTCCTCCAACCTGAGAAAAAAAAGTCACCTTCGTGGCCGGCACATGATCGATCGTTGTGCACGGTGGATCATGCGTCATCACTAAAAAGTCGTGACGTTCCACCCAGGAACAAGAAGCAAGATTCAGATTCACCACCTTGTTTTTACTGTCACCCACAAATCGTGTTTGACCCCGCCACCGAGCCACTCGGCGCTCTCATAAGAACACCCCTCCCTCCGCCCCCTATCAGTCGTACGTTGAACAGCAGTACAAACTGTCCCGGCTGCACGCACCACAGCTTTCTATATACATCCACGGCCAAAACGGGGGGGGGGGGAACTATCGACCCTGGACAACGACACCGATTGACAAGGAATTTTCCGGCCATTCGGAAACTTTTTTCCCAAAAAAATGACCAATATAAAACCTTGGGGAAGGACGTAGATACCTCGACACATACGCGTGATTTTTTTAACCTGCAAGCGCATATACGTAGATAAATACACAGGAAAAAGCAACCGCGAGGCGGAACAGCTACGTAGGTAGCCGCGTTTTTATTCGTGCGCCTATCTGACGGCCAGCTTGGCCGAGTCCAAAACCTGCTTGCTTCAACGCCTGCTCCACCCCCCAATGACTCATATGGCAGCCCGATGACTCGCATGGCAGCCCTTTCGACTCGCCCTCGAGCGACAAAACAGCGCCCTCGTCGAACCCAAAAGCAAAGCAAAACATAAGTACATATACACGCAACGCCTGCCTGCCTGTCTGCGTGGAACATAGCACGCGTCCGCTTCGTTTGGCGGGCAGCGAGAGCCTGGCGAATGTACCGCATCAAAGCCATTGCTTGACTGGTAGTAGTATGTACGTATTCACATCGAGGACGCCATGCACCACCACAACCATCACCGCCATCATCATGATCATCGCCAACACCACCATCATCGTCATCGCTGTCATCATCATCAGGCGTTCTTTTCTGGGACAAAACCCCGTCGGCAGCTCTCACTGACACGCAACCAAAAAACTTTACATCGACGTGTCAATCGATCATAGTACCAAGAAGCAAACCTCTCTCGACCTCCCAACGCAACCGACCGCATAATGGTGTCTATTCGACCTCAAGGAATCCTACCAAAGGCACCGACCCACAATCCGGCGATTTCAAGGCGCCATGGGGCTGGGAGCGCGAAAGAGTGCGCGATAGGCACACGGGCATCATGCAGGCCTTTCCTCGCGAGCAGCTACCCTCTTAACCCTAGAAGTACAGGTGCGGACGAACTGCAGCGTGTCCCCCGCTCCCGGTCGCCTCTCGGGATGCCTGGCACATGACCGCGAAGCCGAGCGACGACGAGCAACGAGCGACGAAAGACGAAGGACGAAGGACGAAAAACGGCCAAAGACGAAGGACAGAGGTCGAAGGAAGGAAGACGAAGGACGACAACCGAAAGACGAAGGTTGAATGACGAAATACGAAAGACCAAAGAACGAAGGTCGAAACACGACAGACGGAGGTCGAAAGACGATGGACGAGGGTGAAGGACGACGGGCAACGCATGAGGAACGACACAAATGCAGGGAGATCACGGACGGATATGCTCGGGTCTTTCGATAGAGCCCCACAACATCGCATGATCCATGTTCACTCGGTCTTGCGTCCGTTGAGAGTCACGTGTAGGGTAGGGTGGAAATGCATGGGAGTGCATCAGCTCGGCGTTGAGAATATCGCGAGTTCTAATGGCTCGGCGGGAGGTTACCACTGCATCTCCCTATTTTTGCCTGTCCGCCACTCTCCCAGCCTGCCTCTAACTCTCTGTCGGTCTGCCTCTCTCTCCCTCTTTTTGTCTGTACCTCTTCCTCTCCCTCCGCTTGTCTCTCTCTCCCCATCTCTCCCTCTCATGCTATTAGGGTAGGGGTGGGAGTGCATGGGAGTTAATCAGCGCGTTGAGAATATCACGACTTCTAATGGCTCGGCGGGAGGGTACCACTGCGTCTCTCTATTTTTGCCTGTCCGCCGCTCTCCCTGCCTGCCTCTAACTCTCTGACGGTCTGCCTCTCTCTCCCTCTCTTTGTTTGTATCTCTTCCTCTCCCTCCGCTTGTCTCTCTCTCCCCATCTCTCCCTCTCATGCTATCTTCGCGTGTCGATCAAGGACTCGCAAATCGATCACTTCTGTTCGCTTCCTCGTAAATCTCTGCGACAAACACCCGGGGGTGAGTTGCACCATCAACCACCAACACACACTCTGTGCCGTTAGTAAACCTTTCACACCTCGGACCGATAATCTTCAGATCATCTACAGATCATTTGATGATGGATTTTTCAGGGTAGATAAAATCCCTCATACGTATGATCTAGCTCACGTGGCCGGGTGGGAGCCCTAGAACCTGTATGATCCATGATATGTTTCCTGGGTTAGACCTGTACTATACAGATCCTGCACAGCACCTACGAACGGCAGGTTAGGGTCTAGATGATCTATCTGATATATCTGTAGATTATCTGTCCGACGGGTGAAACCTTTCGACAGCCACAACGACGGATACAAATAAGAAAACGACCAAGGCAGAAACAACGACAACGAGACACTTGACGCCCAGCGCTATTTCCGCGGTCCAGTTAGTGCAAGCGCGACGATACACACCTTGCCGGGTCATACTTACCGTAGGTTTCTGTACACTGCGGTAGCAAAGAGGGTCAACCACCTGTCGCGTGGCAAGAAGACGCCGCACGGCTAACTCTTAAACAACGACTGCGACGGGAACGGTCAAGACAAGGACTATGCCACCCACAACGACAACGCCTAGGCCTATCCCTGCGCCTGCGACGACGCCATTTGTATGTTTACTAAATGTTTCGTTGTACGCCTGCACCTGGTATAGGCCATGAACCTTTTTTTCGGTGAATCCTTTTGCTCCTGCATTGTGCAGGAACCTCAATTTGACTCTAATTTTTCAGTTGTTTTGTCCCGCATTGGGTTAACTCTATTAGTAGTGCAGTCCCGTTTTGGGGACAAACTACCCAGAATAAATGAATTGTCGCCAAAACGGGACTGCAGCCCTAAATGGGGTTAAGCGTACACATTTTCTCAGAGTTATTTTTCGGGTAAGGTATGGAGCTCTTCAATCCAGGAGCCCCAGGAAATGTAGCTGCTACCGGTACCCCTCACTCTAGCCACTGTAGAACGCAACCACGTCGACAAGACAAAAACGTTCAGCGCTATCCGGCGGTCCGGACAGCGCAAGCCTGACACGCGGCGACGCGCGCGGTGAGCGGTGAACTTCGCGCGCTTGCTTTTGATAGATGGAAGCATGATAGACGTCGTGCTGTGCTCGCGTTGCTGGAAGGACGACCAACATATACCTGTCGCGTCGCAAGAAGATGACGAACGGCGAACTCAAGCCCAGAGGTAGGCGCCCCAACGTGTGCAGTACCGGTCAAGGACGAAAGCTGGTGCTGCTCCGTACCGCGGCGAGATACAGCGTCTGCGGCTGGATAGACGAGGAACACGCCCGAAAAAACAAAAAAGGGCAGAAAGGAGGAGCACGGGCACACCACAGGGGTCAGATAAAAAAGGTGGAAGTACGTGAATACTCTGATTGGTGCGATCAAGATAACAATTTAACGAAAGCGTGCACAACCTCGGACAGATCATCTATAGCTCATTCCTACTTTTGATGATCTAGATCCTTCAGGGCAGACAGATCCCCGATTTGCATTATCTAGCTCATATTGCCGGATGGGAGCCGTATAGTCCGCATGATCTATGTACGAGTAGCACATGTTTCCTGGGTTGGATCTGTGCTATGCAGGTCCTGTACAACCTCTGGCAGCGGCAGGTGAGGCATTAGATGATCTATTGTACATATATAGATCATGATATGTCTATCCGAGGTGTGAAAGGATGTAAAAACTCTGGTTGGCGCGATTTAGATAACAATGTGACGAAAGGATGTAACTACTCTGGTTGGCGCCATCTCGCCGAGACAAGACCGCTATTACAGATCGTGCTCTTGCTTTCGAGGGGGGCGTGGCTTGGCGCTCTCGGAGCGTGGCGATGCAAGGCATCGTTGCGCTGTGTACCCTTTGCGAGAACGAGCGGGGAGGAGGACAGGTGTCGGCTACAACACCCGGGTGGTAGTGTTGAACACAATTTCCAGAGGTGGGGCAAGATAACACACATCTGACAGCTCATCGATCACCACTTCATGCTCTAGATCTTTCAGGGAAGATGATCTGTATGGCCTGTGCGAGTTAGCTCATGTTGCCGGGTGGGAGCCGGATAATATGCACGGTATTGAGCACATGTTTCCTGTGTTGAGTCTATACTATGCAGATCCTGCACAACACCTCTTGACGACAGGTTGAATTGTAGATGATCTAGATGATGATCCATCTATAGATAATCTACCTGCCCGATGTGTGCAAGAACACACCTTGGCCGCGTACCACGCGATTGCCTCGAGCAGAATTTGACCGAAAAATGACGAAGAATCCCAAACGGATGGACTCCCATAATTGGCATAAATTAAAGAAACCATCGACATGAGAGTGTCTGCGCATATTTTTTTGCGTATCAAGGATTTCCGTCGGAAAGATAATTATAATCGAAAGCCTTCCGGCATGCGCATAATCGGAGACGAAACATAGCTAAATATTGGATTATTTTGTTTGAAAAAAAACACTTGCAGCGGCGGCAGCACTTTTGCAGGACCCAACGAGCAGAACATAAGACGTGCAAGGAGCAGTGCCTACCTATAGCAGCAGCAACAGCAGCAGCAGCAAGCTGCAGAATCAGTAAGAAGCACAGCAAGCACCAACAGGCAGTGCGATCAAACTTGCGCTCGTCGGCACTCGCTGTTCCACCGACGCCGCCACAGCGAGAATATCGCCCTCCTTCTTCGTTGTCCTCTCTGCCCGAAAAGGGGTGGTATAGCGGCGAAGATCAGGAGCGTGGCGGCAAGCGTGCGCGCGCTTGCAGCAGCAGCAGCAGCAGCAGCAGCAGCAGCAAGCCGCGCCTGCAACAGCGCTTGCTTGAGGCGGCTCTCTTGTTTGCAGCAGCGCCTGCTCGCAGCAGCGCTTGCTTGCAGCAGCGCTTGCTTGCAGCAGAGCTTGCTTGTGCAGCAGCGCTCGCTTGCAGCAACCCTTGTTTGCAGCAACGCTTGCTTACCGCAGCGCTTACAGCAACAGCACTGCACAGTCAGCAGCACACTTACTGGAAGCAGCAGCAGCAGCACGCTACATGCCGTAGTAGCAGTAGTCCGTGACGTGCATCAGCAGCATAGCAGCACCTATCTGCTGCAGCAGCAGGCAGCAGAGTAGGCATGCAGCAGCAGCGGCAGCAAATCTCGCAAAACCCCGCCGGCAGCAGACATGGCCCCAGGCCACTCTCGGGACAAGCTTGACCAACCCAAAGCGTCCGGACTGTTTTTGGCCAACAGAATGCAGCGTTCGAGTCTCATATCTTGCAAATATGGCTCTAGTAAAATATACTATCCAAAAATGCGTAATTTTGTCATTTTTATGCAAATTTGATTACGATTTTGGGCTAGTCATCGGTAACGGGGGAATAGACAAGCAAAATTCGTAGTATTTTTTCTTTTGCGCAGACACTCTCTCATTGAAATGTCTAGGGAATTTGTATCGCAGACAATTCGCTTCTTCTTTTCGCTCCCGAAACCTCGTGAGCTTGCGAGGTGGGACACGAAATAATTTGAGAGTATGCCCGAGAACTATCCGGTCGACACCGAACCCTCCCGCACACGGGACTCCCGCAAACGCGATGGCCCCGGTCCCGGCATCGCCCGCGAGCCTGCCGAACCCGAAACCAAATCGGTAGAGCTGTGAGTCGGCACGACTTCAATCGCCAACTAGTTATTAGTCGGGATAAGAATCATCAGATAGTCGTTTCCCGGAAGTGCCGACTATCAGGCGTATTGGGTTTCCGTACTTGTAGGAAGGATGAATGAATATGGGATACATTTTTGGTTTTTGGGTGGGACCCCCTTGACCGGGGGACGCTGATTTGTCTCGCTTAAGTCGGCAAGTTGGCCGGCCATCGGCTGGCTTCGCCAGCCGACTTGCCGACTAACGTCAGTTAGTTTGGCTAACGGCACCTACCGAGTAGTTGTTAGTCGCGCAAATCCTGCCAAACCACAGCACTACAGATTGGGCCTCGGCTACCTTCGTGCACTCCGCATACCCCCCTCGAGGATCTGCCCTGCTTCAGAGATCCTTGGGAGCCGCCGCGGTGCTAGATCTCACGTGCGCCTTCCTCGAGACGGGACAACAGCTGCGCGGCCCGCTCGAGGCACTGTCGCTTCCGCACTCGGCTGGGTTGCTACGAAGGTCCCGCCTCGCCCGGGTGCGGAGACGTGACCCTCAAGTTTTGGGAGGTCTCGGAGAAAAAGGCGACTACGGTTCGGGCGGGAGCCTCTACGAGGGCGTACCGGGAGCTGGAGGCGATGCGTCTCAAGGTTGTATTACATCCTCGACCTCCTGCGCTTCCACAACATCCTTCTTCAGTCGGAGTACTGTCTTCTTACACGGGGCATCCGAGCTGGGGGACACGGGCGGCGCTGCACGTCAGCCAGGGGAGGAGGGGGAGAGCAGGTGCTGCAGGAAAGAGAGAAGTTGAGGCAAAAATGGGCGTGGCTGACGTCACCCCAGCCTGAGCAAGCGCTGATGGGGATGCCTTGGCCGGAGCAGGCGCTGGTAGAGCTAGCGGAGGGGGCGCGGGGGTGAATTGAGCAGCTATAAACGCCAAACAGGGAAGTACTGAACAAGGACGACCACGACCTTCTCGGGCTACAGCAAAGACGCACCCCTCCCGAGGCACGGGTTCGTGTTGCACGGATGTGTAACAGTGCGCGTACAACACACAAATGTACCTCCTCCGGGGGGTGCGTCATGGTGGTGAGCCCGAGCAGGTCGCGGTCATCCTCGCTCGGCATTAGATTGTTCGGCGCTTGTAGCTGCTCAAGTACCTCCGCTCCCGTTCAGCTAGCCCCACTAGCGCTCGCTCCGGCTGAGGACTTCTCTTTTACATTGAGGTCGCAGATAATCATGGTCCCAGAGTCAAACGGTTTGGTCTTCGACTCCCAGTTCGGTGAGACGCATCGGGCCTCTAGCGAGGCGGACAGTGTAGGTAAACGCAGACTGCCTGGCGATGTGCGCATTCCGAGCGGTTACGGCGTATATCACTGCCGCACGGCATAATGGGTGAGACTTCACCGCCGGGCACCATTTCCCCGTGATCACGGTGGACGTGGCCGTCTGCTGCTCTCCACAGCCCGTATGACGGCCACTCTGCATGGCCATTTGGGAGCGGCAGAGCTGCAGAGCCACTTCAGGATGCACTCCTTTCGAGTGGGAGGCTCCCTCAGCAAATCCTTGGCCAGGACGGCCGTGGACGAGGCCACGGAAAGTTCGTGGCTGGAAAACGGAATTCAACAGCCAAGTGCTATATACACCGGGGCCGCCTCTATTGAAATAGGGAACGGTAGCAAGAGAAAGCGAGGCTAGAGCTACGCCGATGCTAGCGAGCCACCAATGTCGCCAGAGTTTGAAAACTATTCCGCTGCGTGTGCGGGAAAGTGTTGATGCAATGTTAAGGGTGCAACAAATCTGCGCCCGACCAGTGGTCAAGTACAAATACAACCCAACGGTGCAACGAAGTTTTGGCGGGGCCACAGGCCCGCACAAGACGCTTCATCCAATCCAATACTTACATTAGACGATCCCATATTGAGACATCATCTAACAGGAAAGTGGCGATCACCACCGGATAGGTTCAAATTTGGCATAAAATTATGGAACCATCGATTTGATCGAAACGTCTCGGGAATTTGTATCGCAGAGAGATCACTTCTTTTCGCTCCCGCCCACCCGGCAGCAAGATTAGTAATGGCGTACGCTTATGGCGTACGCTTGTGTACCGATATCACTTAAATGTTACTAACCCCGCGCAGGGTGTACGATACGCTGGCCCCCTTAGCGCGGGGGGGATACCAGACCAGCACCCCCTGTCGGCGCAGCGCAGGACATCTCATCCAACCCAATGCTTACAGTAAGTGGTCCACGGTACTCAGACATAATGCAACAGAAGTCGGGGCGGCGGCCATAAAAAAACACGCCCGAAACTGACGGACGGCATGCGCTTCTGCGAAGGGGTGGGTGAAGAAAAGCCCCCCTGGCGCCTGGTAGCTACGGCACGAGAAGCACGGGGTGTTCAAGGAAAACAC
Source organism: Nereocystis luetkeana (assembly GCA_031213475.1). Lineage (NCBI taxonomy): Eukaryota > Phaeophyceae > Laminariales > Laminariaceae > Nereocystis > Nereocystis luetkeana. The sequence goes on along the minus strand of JARUPZ010000016.1, from coordinate 8,286,351 downwards.
CCTCTTGTTACCGTCTGGCCAAAACGCTATCCTGTTGACCCTGGATGACGTCCCTGGGGTTTTCTTGCTGTAGGTCTTCTAGGAAGACAGTAAAGCCGGTTTGAAACCCGAGCACAACACCTTTCAGATGGGTTTCCAAAGTTGGAGGTATGATCGAATAGAACACTATCAACATGGTATATTTTTTTCAGATCTTAGGCGGGAATGCTTCATCACCATCCCTTCCGCCCTCAAAACCCTTAACGCAACACCGCGTATGGCGCCTGTATCAGGATCTCGTGGCACTCGTAGAGTATTTTTTTGTATTCAGTGAGGGCGATCCGGAAATAAACCCTAGGTTGGTCGACTTTACGTCGACGGCTGATGTTTATGCTCACAGAACAACAAACCTATCGGGGCCCCGGCACTGAGCATAAACTGGCTGGTTGCTGCCTGCCGCAGAGAGCTTCGACAAAGAGAGATGGGGCGGAACTGGATCTATCATGCCCCGAAGCATCTACAGTAGATTAGTAGGTCGGTGTTGGTGATCCGTCGATATATGTACAGTATAGGCTCACCAATATAAGCTAACCTAATGAGAACACAAGGCTGACATTTTGAGGGGCGCTTACGTAAGAAAGTTGGAATAAGAAATTGTGCTCAGCCACGACCACCACACCAATTCCCATACACTAAGTACTCGTCTATGTTCAAGGTTTTTCAAGGATGGTGCCACAACAAGGTTCTAAGGTTTGCTTGCATAGATTGCGTGTTTCTAGTTGGTGAACCCATACTGCACTGTTCCTCGCTCCGTTCTCACCCAAGACGGCGTCATTAACCTTGTCCGCGATGGCCTGATTTTGCAGGCTGGAAACCAGGTGCCCCAGCGGACTGTTCGCGGGATCCTTGTACGCTAACAACCCCATAACCTAACGGGGGACGACCGCGGGACGAGCGCAGACCAAGAAATCGTGTGTGCGAGGGGTGGAAGGGGCTAGCCGTCAAGAATATAGCGACAGATATATCGGGAGACAGAGAAAAAGCCAAGGTGGACGGTAAAGAATAATCACACGATGTTATTGATGATGATGATAATCACGATGTCTCCCACATCTCCTTTAAATCTCCCCCGCGGTCACAAAACAGGCCAAAACAATAAATGGAGTACAAGGGAGGTGGTCTTAGGTAGGCGAACACAGGAGGGGGGCGGGCAAGACGACGTGTCGTGCTCGGGATCCGACGCGAAAAACGAACGCATGATCAAGTACGAGAAGCAGCACCTCGTGGTCGAACCCAGACTACGCAGCAACGCTGCCGAACGTTACGTGTACCGTTGTCCTGATACCATGTTCGAACTTGCGCCACATCTGCACCAGCTCAAAACACGCCAAAAAACAACGAACAAAAAAAGCCAAAAACAAACCCCAGCAAGATCACGCAAACACACAGCTCGGCCACGTGAACAATCAGCACGACCACGCGGAGAGAAAATAGCTCCCAGAAGGAAAAACACGCGGCTCTCGGGCCAACCGAACGCCCGCCTCAAGTACGTTCTCACCGCTATCAACTTGGTGTCGTACGCAGAAGGGGCCCCGTGCAGGGTGGACGGGAAAAAACCTTTCCGCGAGAACTCCGGGGTCCCAGACACGACGGCGCGGTCCGAGCTTGCCCCGGCCTCCGACTCGGACTCCGGCCCGTCCTCCGAGAACTTGACTGGGTCGTGGCTGCGAGTTCTGCGCTTGCGCGCCCTGCTCCAGAGTAAGGCAAGGGGAGGGGGGGGGGGGTACTCGATAGGAGAGGTGTACTCGGTCTCATGCATGGCCGTAGTCGTATGACCATAGACCCTCGCATACCTACAATGCCGGGACGGAGCACGTCGGGTTTTCACCGACCAGGCAGACAGGGGGAAGGGAACCAGGGAGGAGAGTTTCAAAGTGTGTGGCCGGCGCTTGCATTCTGGTGATTTGCCATCGTCTGGTCACTTATCTCACTAGCCTCCAGAAGTTGACGAGGTGTGTTGCTCGTGCTGACTCTCCGCTTATGACCACCGTTTTGATCGTGATTTTCACCCCGACGAGGAGTATCAAGGGCTGGCGCCTACCTTTCCGTCATCTCCACCGTCTAGCAGTAACTTATCCCACCTCCTCAAAACCGCGCGTACACACTGCATTCACCCATCTTTTTCAAGGCCAGGTCTACCTTTATAGGTTGGAGCGAGAAGGGGGGGGCGTTTCCGCGCTAGAAAAAACACTCACCCACTCCAAAACTAAAAGGCCAAAAAATAACGGGCGCCGACAAATGTCACCCCCCGCCTTCGCCGCCTCACTAGCGGTTCTTACGTAGTACCAGGTAGGATGTAGCTCACCCTTCGCGCGACTTGCCGAACACCCCACGGCGCTTCGCGCTTGGTGCACGCAATGTCCGCCTGGTCGGTCACAACCGGACGTGGTCGGTCCCGGCATTTTAGGGGTGCGAGGGTATATGGCCAAACGACTACTACGGCCATGCATGACATGAGCACACCCCCTCCCCCTCCGCCATCTCACCGTCAACACCAACCTTAACCCTATCAGTACGGAAAAAGCAAAAACCCACACCAACTCCCCGGGTAAAATGTTTCTGCCCAAAAACGTGGGTGCAGTTCTTAAGGGGGTGACGAAAACACGAACAAAAACGACGACGGCGACGACTCCTTCATCACCTGCGCTCCATCCCGTCCTCCTCCGACTCGCTCCCGTCGTTGCCCGCCCTCGCCCCCTTGAATTTCCCGCCTACCCCGCCGCCCCCGGCCACCCTGCCTCCGTCGCCGCTAGCCCCCCTCCTGCTCCCGGAACCTGGCCGCGCGCCGGGGCCGCCCAGAGCTGACGGAGAGAAGGTCTGCGCCAAAAAATACTTCTCCGTTTCGACCGCGCCTTCTCCGCCTCCCGCATGAACGTTTGTCGGCGACGCCGCGCCTGGGCTGAGGCCGCCCTGCAGCCCCTCCCCCGTTGCCCCTGTGGGAGCCGCCGAGTCGAATCGCATTCGGGAGGAATCTCGGAAAGGAGAGAGGTCTCGCTGCGACAAAAGCCGAGGGGAGGGGAGGGGAGGGGGGGGGAGGGCGGGAGTAAGTGTGTTCAGACCCACGATCGAAACACGTAAAAGGCAGCCTTCTCGGTTTTTTCCAGCCATTTCGAGCCTTCTACGAGTTTAAATACTGCTATATATTTACGACCCTTTCGTACCCATTCTCAGTCAGGGTCCTCCGTCCCGATCGTGGTCACGCAGTCCACCCCAAGAGCAATATTATGCTTCGGGTAACCGACTTCGATGTACCGCCAGTAAGATCCCCATGCGGCACCGAGCCCCTTCGCCTTGCCTTACGTTGGTAAGTTGCCCATGTTCTTACTTCGTCAAAAGTCGGCACTACCCCCCCCCCCAGCCCCCCCCACCCATTCCGAAAACCCGACGTGCTCCGTCCCGGCATTGCAGGCGTGCGGGGGTCTATGGTCATACGATGGCGGCCACAAATGGCATGAGCACGCCCCCACCCATAGCCGTTTCTGGAGGTGGCCACACCGGAAAACACATTAGTGAATTCCACGCTGTCATCCTTCCGCAAGAAAGTCCGCCTCACAAGCGGTTCTCAGTAGGCCGCATGTGACTCGTGCGGCTCGCCGAACACCTCACGGCGCTTCGCGCTTGGTGCAGGCAACGCCTGCCTGTGGTCGGCGAAACCCCGACATACTCCGTCCCGGGGTCGTAGGGGTGTGAGGGTCTACGGTCACACGACTAAGGCCATCCGTGACATGAGTGCCCCCCCCCCCCCCCCGCCGTCACCTTCATGTGGCGAAGCATTGGCGTTCCAACCCTTTTAGAACTGCAACCCCGCTTTCGGGGGCATTCCACTCGGAACTAGACAGGGACACATTTTTTTTTGCAGTAATAAGTTTTATTTTATTTTTGCGGTACAGTTATTACGGGGGCCAACAGTTAATAGGACCTACGGTAACACAAAAAAACTATATACTTCACCATTTTTACTTTTAATAACAATATTTGTTTTATTTACTATGGTCCCCCGTAATAGTACTATTACGGGGGACCATATTAAATAGGACCTACGGTGGACACAAACACCTAAATATTTCGCTATTTTTACTAACAATATTTGGTCCTATTTACTATGGTCCCCCGAAATAGGTGTGCGTGTGAGGTCCGTGTCGACCAGATATCGGTGGAATGGCAAATCTCACCAGGTATGATTTTTTTCCCAAAACGTAACAACCAACAGACTGGACGATTGTCAGCAATTCCGAACTGTCGTAGCGCTGCAAAAAAACTTGAATATAGTACACAGGCAGCTCTGCATTGCATCACCTGTAACTCTGCATACGTCACGAATTGGCTGTCCATGGCGTGCCCACACGTATGAAAGCGTATGTTCTAAAAAAAATAACAACCGGAATGTTTTTCCGTTTGATGCATGCTGATCCCAAAAACAGCGATAGGTGTGATTTTAAGCGTATTTCGTTGTAATGTACCCCGCTATAGAGCGCATCGACTGATATTAAGAATCGAGGCTACAGAAACCTAGTTCGTGGTATGCCTCACGCGTGTAAGCAAAAGAATTCCCACGATCGTACTCTTGAGTACAGTGTGCGACCTACTTAACAAAGCGTAGTCTTTTATATACATCACACAATGGGAAACTCGACGAAACAAGAAAAAAAAAAACAAGAAAAAAAAAAACAAGAAGGAAGGACGAGTACAGGAGGCTTTGAAAAACCTGAGCAAAGAGTATTTCGCTCGCACGGACAAAACAAAAAGGAGGAGTGGGGAGAAACAAGCGCGCCGAGAACATAGCGGAGCGCCGCGACTATCGTGCGTTGGAGCAACGCCATGACGGTGCTGACCGTGCACACGACGAGGCTGTCGCCAAATTTGCTGCTGAGACCGGTCGTGTTCGAAACATCCGATCGGCTCATGTTGTACCCTGCAGAACCGAGCAAGCAAACGAGGTGCTGCTTCGGCCTTTCATGCCAAGAACCCGAACCCAAGGGACCCATCAATAATACGTTCTCCATCCCCACGTTGACGGCAAGGTGGAGGGCATGCAAGAAGCACCCAATGCGGAGCGCATACCAGGTATATGATTTCTTCCGCCAGAACGGCAACGGACCGCGCTGCATCGCCACCTTCCATCTCCTCCTTCTCCCGCTGCTGCGCTGCCTGTTGCTGTTGCTGATCCTGCTTTTTCACATCACATACGAAATGTTTCCCCTATTTTTCTAACTACTGGTCTCCTGAAATGCCTCAGGCTTTTGGGCTTTGACAGAAAAGATGACGGCTGCTGTCAACTTTCTTCGTTGTGGTTGGGCGAAAAAAATGAAATTCATCGCTGTGCACAACGGTCAACGGGGACACCGATATTGCTGGTACCGGCTATAAAAGGGACCTCACGCGCACACCCAACACTATTTCGGGTGGGCAAATGTAGTAAGTAATCAGAACCCATGACGGAATCAAAGAACAGGAATCCTCCCATGCTCACAAACCAAATTTGGTTCTGAAAACTAGATGTGTTCTCACCAAATGATAGAGAATTCTGTGGGGGCTGATGTTATCATCAGAATCGACGAAGGCCCCGAAAACCTTGTAACCCCCTATGTTTACAGACCGGAGTTGGTTCTGAATACTACTACCCAGGAATACTGGTAAGGACTGAGGTCGAGCACAGGCATGGCCGCCAACGCTGCCCCCTGGAGGCTTCCGCCGCCGCCGTTCATGCCCGAGGCCCACCTGCATTTTACACGCCAAAACGACCCAGTAAGGACGCCTTGAAATCTGTCATTCAGCTGACCTGAGCGAGGGCCACCGCGGCGGCCAGTTCCTGCTTTTTCACTAGCTCGATGAACGCCTGGCACTTCAAAGCAAACCTCACGTCTGCCCGTCGTTCCAGCAATCCCGGGCGCTTCGGTCGGGACAGCAGAAGACGAACATTGGAGGGAGGGAGGGAGGGAGGGAGGGAGGGAGGGAGGGAGGGAGGGAGGGAGGGACGGGCAGGACTTTGGGTAATTCGCTCAAATTCACGCAGCATCGACTCCGTAGGTCTTGTTTTTCTACGCGAAGCCGATCGTTACCCCCCAAAAAGAGGCGACAACATTGGCCGAATGGGGGTTTCAGACGGTCGTTCCATCGTCTAGCAGTAGAGCAGCAGAGCGAGCAATGGCTGCGCCGGCCAAAACGAAAGCAAACGAAAGCATTACCAGGGAGGGAGAAAATGAGGCCCTCTTGTCACGATCCTCCCAACGTACCGTGTCGTGCCTCACACAATACTTGCAAACCCGTTTTCCCACCACGTTGTCGCCAGCCCCTCCACGCACGCGTTGCGTCCCTCTCCAAGTCACGCCACCACGCTGCACAATATTTTAAGGTATCCTTCCACATACCACAACATGCATTGGTACAGCACAGCCGCGTCTAGAACTGTGTAATTGCTCGCGACGTGCATACGTATGTTTGTCCGAAAACGCCAGCGCAAGAGCGGAGCGTTTGTGCCCTCTAGGACAAACGACGCACAACACTGCGAAAATGGCCCCCCAATACAGTACCTCGATCTGCAGCAGTTCCGTAGCACCGCCGATGTTTCCGCCCAGAATGGCGCGCCTTAGCCGCGTCCTGAAAGAAAGCGTCGCGGCAAGGGAAGTGGCGCGCATGGGGTTGCCCATCCCTTCGGCCAGGAGCTCGGACATAAGCACCGGGCGCACGTCCTTCCGGCGCAGTTGGTCCGGGTGAACCCACGATCGCTTGACGTCCGCCAGACCTTCGCGCTCCGCGTCGACATCCTCATCCTCAGCCTCAACGAAGTCGTCCTCCTCATCGTCGTCGTCCTCCTCCTCTTCCTCCTCCTCCTCTTCATCCTCCTCCTCTTCCTCCTCTTCGTCCTGCTCGTCGACTTCGCTCTCGCCCTCTTCCTCCTCCTCTTCCTCGTCTTCTTCCCCTTCCCCCTCCTCCAAAGCGTCTTCCTCCTTCTCTTCCTCCCCGACCCCCCTCCTCTCGTCGCCGCCCTGTACCCTGAGACGACCCCCACCGCCACCCCCCCCTGAACTACTTCCGACCTGCCCCATGAACAGGTCACTAGAGCGAGCGGCGGCGCCTGCCTCCCGGGCGCCCACCCCACCGTCAAACTCGCCCGGCTCCGGTCCCAGCCCGTGCAGCTGCAGGATCAAATCCCGCGCGGCAGCGTTGTCCAACGATTCCATCCCACCCCCTCTGTACCCCCCTGCGCTTCCTTCCGTGCCTATCTCACCGCTCCCTATGGTACCACTAGCGCCGCCGCCGCCTTCTGGCCCTCCCTGTATTTCCTCCGCTCTGTCTCCCCCACCTCCTACGACACCTTCGCCGCCAAACATCGTCATCCTCTGCTCCTGATGGCTTGCCTGCTCCAAGCTTGCCCCCGTTGTCCCCCCGTCCCCGTCCCCACCACCGCTGGCCCCAGAACTCGCCCTGAACGCGTCCTCCACGTCCATGTCTTGAGCCCTCCGACCGTCGCCTTCCTGGCTTTCCCCGCCCCCCGCTCCCGTAGTGCCCCATGCAAGCATCGTCGAAACCCACGGGCCGGCGGCACCTGCGCCGCTACCGTGCCCTGGTTCTGACGATTGGGTTGAACCGGCACCTGTTGCGCCGCTGCCGCCACCACCACCGTTACCACCGCCCCCGCCGCCGCCGCTACCGTCGACTACACTCGCACCATTCGGAGAAACGCCCTCTGAGCAGCCGTTCTGGGCCGCGTGCGGGGGAGGGGGCGGGGGCGGGGGCGGCGGCGGGGGGGGGGGGGGAGCCGCAGCCCCCTTTTCACTACCGACCGCTTCCTTCGCCCACGTTCCGCCCTCCCCGTCCGCTTCTCCCAAGCTCCGCAGGGTCTTTTCGCAACCCTGGCGGGTTTTTTTTCGTTCATGACAACAACAACAACAACGAAAAGATTGCGGACAGATTCCGCGCAACAAAAGCGTGCGAGCGTGGGGGTGATGGTCACGACAAGAGCCGCGGGCGAACCTGGAGGTGGTGGTGACGAGAATTAGAGCAATTATCTTCTCACAGCTCGATTCCGTGTCCCCCTTCGTCGGGAAAAACTTGCAAGTCTTTGGTTTTTCGCAAGAATTTACTGTACACATCGATTCTGAACAACTCCACTGGCGATATAGATGATAACCCAAGGGGTGAAAAATAATCCAGGCACTAACGGTCCTTGCGAAAGTGACGGGCGGATAAAAAACAAAACGAGCTCGAAACGGGCAGTTGGAACGGTAACACCAACCGCCGCGGCGGCGGTCAACCACTCGCGCTTTCCCCACCCCGCGCCCCAAGACCCACACTCCAGGGGGTGGGCGCTTCCAGTCCTCCCCCTCTGCAGGCTGCGGGAAACTCACGCCGGACGGGACCAACGTCGGGCGGCGCACGTACCAGTGGGCAACATAAACAAGGAGGCACACGCTGATGTCGACCCATCCATCCGACCCTCTTCCCGAAAAGTATCCCCCCCCCCCCCCCCCCCCGTCGCTACGTAGCCATTACCTGGTGCAGCAGGTAGTCCCGCACAAGAGCTCGCAAGAGAGACGGGCACACAGGCACGGCCGCCACGGCCGCCTGCTCTCTATAGTCTTCCTCCGCCACCCTCGCCGAGAGGTCGAAGAGGAACGGCCGCTGCCCGAAGTTCAGGCGCACCGCCTCCCCCCGGCTGTGGAGGCCCACGCACGGGTACAGGCCCGCCGCGTCCAGCGCGCACCGTATGCCTTGGAAGGCGGTGCCCAAGATCTGACCGTTGTGCGTCAGAAATAGCTGCGACCGGCCGGGGGAAGCAAAGCGACAGAGGGAGGGGTGTGGGTGCGCCTGATACACAGAGCCAGGCCAAACATTTCACATAACCGAACAGATCACGATCTAGATCATCTAATATCTAGATCCCTACTTGCCGTTAAAAAAACACTCACCACACCGGGCGGGAATATAAGGACCCTTTAGACCGTCGGTGTGAACACCAAGCGGTCTTTGTATTCGCGCCCAGATTGGTATCTGATACCAGGTGACCCGTTTGTTCGTGCAAGAGCCGTATCATACAGACCCCTCCTCTCTCGGCCGATACGTGCCCACGAGCCGTGCCATACGATATACCCTACCAGTACACCGGAAACCTGCGGTCCATCAGATCGTGCCGATCGTACGAAGCATATATGCAGATCACGGATGTAATTTTCCTGACAACTCAAGGTGACGAAATGAATATCTGATCTGATCTGTCCGCAGGTGTGAAGAAAAAAATCCCCCCCCCATGGTCTCGCGACAAGAAGGGAAATCGGATCAAGCCCGCAGGGAAGAAATCACCTCGACCAACGGCGAAGGAACACAGATGCCACAGCGAGGTGAAATGCGGTGCATTCGAGGGATACATAACCGCGACAGGACGAAAACGCCTCTTTCGCTCCTCCTGAATGCAATGAAAAACAATTGCCCAGGCCTTTCTACGTTACGTTTCGCTGTAGTAACGGCCATACCAGGTATACACAAATTAGCTCACCGACGTGCGGGGCGGATTAAAAAGACGCGTTTCACCGGTGACAATGGGGACGCGACGTTTTCCTAGATTTTTTTTCAAATCAAAGGTACCCATCGGCCGGAATATTCCAGTATCATCGCTTTGCTACGAGCACGATTCTTCAAAAACAAGTTCCAAAACAAGGAAAGAATAAAATAAAAGAGAAATAAAACATTCCACGGCGTAGTCGTTTGTTTTGTCGATCAACGTCTGTCGAGGACTCGGAATCTAGTCGTCTCGAAAATGAAAATCCGCCCCCCGAGTTTCTCTGAAGCCGATCTTGGCCCAACATTTGTCCAGACTGTTTTTTGTTTCGTGGTTTTCCGAAAAATTGGAACGTTTGGTTGAGAAAAATCGTGTTCATATCATCCTTGTATTGAAAAAAATATGGCAGGCTATTACCTTCTTTTTTTTTCTTTTTTTTGTGGAAATTTGCGTTCCTTATAGCATCGACTTGACACGCAACACACCCAAGCGGCGACGGCATTGCGCAATTTTCGCAAGCGAAATCGCAACGGGAAGGCTCCAACCACCGTGCTCTTCAAAACACCTCCGAAGCGAGGACGCGCGCACGAGCGACACGGCAGTGCCACACTACAGTTTTTAACCCTTTTAGCAGTGCACCGTACATAAACCTAGACATTAATTCCAAGTGTTTTGTCCTTGCAACGGGAGAACAGCCTTACAGGATGGAGGCCTAAACGGGTTAACTCCTGTAAAGACTGCGGTCACATTTCTGGGTACAAAACTACAGCAGCAGTGGTCCCTCTAATATATTCCCGGTGTGCGCCAGCCAACAATACCGGCACTATAGCGCCAACCGGCACTATTAGCAGCACACTGTCACGCTGGGTAATTCCATCTGTGCCAAGCGATTCCATCGGCACTATAGCCGGCAGCCGGCATTGCTCAACCGGCACTACTGTACTTGATACTATTACTGGGGGCCATATTAAATAGAACCTACGGCCCATACAACAACCTATATACTTCGCTATTTTTGCCAACAATATTTGGTCCTATATATATACCATGGTCCCCCGTATTACGGGGGACCATAGTATACATATAGGACCAAATATTACGGGGGACCATAGTAAATAGCACCAAATATTGTTAGTAAAAATAGGTAAATATATACCTGGTAGGTTTTTGTGTATACCATAGGTCCTATTAACTATGTTCCCCCGTGTGGCAACAAAAGGGCTCATAATGTTCCATTGCACGCGAAGGAGCAGCACACAAAAACACCCCGCAACAACAAAACGAACGTTTTCGCGTGTGTGTGACGCGGCAGGGAAAAAAAACAATGCGACGAAAACGAACGCTGCATACATAAACGCCACCGAAATACCTGCCCGACACCGATTTCTCCTTGATTTCCGCCATTCTCCACGCCGTTTTCTTAAAACCGCACGTTCACCTTCTTAAAACCGCACCTTCATTTTTCTTAAAACCACACCTTCATCTTCTTAAAACCGCACCTTCATCTTCATGAAACCACACCTTCATTTTTCTCAAAACCACACCTTCTTTCTTAAAACCGCACCTCCATTTTTTTAAAGTTGACCCCCAAGCCGACAGTATCCCCGGTGGATAGAGGGTGTCCGAACCTCCGTCCGCGCGTGCTTCCGGTGTGCAAATACCCGTTGGATCCTTCCAGGCTGTACGAGCCAGGCTGACCCCAATCGGGAAGCGAGGGGACAAGGGGCACCGAAGGTTATATCGACGGCTTCATCAACCGATATGTCTACGGATGCGAGGGGGCAGGGGGAACCAACAGTTCCATCAACGGGTAAATCAACGGTTATATATATATATATATATCACATCGCGAAACGGCAACGCGGAGGGTATCTCTCTCTGTTCACGCTTGTCTGGCTGGATGGCAAGCGAAATGAACCACAGGACGCGAGCACGATGATTGGGCCGGTACCGAACTCTGTCGTACGAGCCAGAGCCGGGGTATCTGCGGTGCACTGCTCTCGGGCAAGAGACAGCGCCGATTCTCCCGGGTGGTGCGTGTTGGGGGGTCGTACATATCCCCGTTCAGCAAAGCGGATCGACCGACGAGGGCATGACTCGCCCTCAAAGCTTACACCGCTCCTACAAAACTCAGTGCGTCCGTGGGAGAGTCTGGTCTTAGCAGCTCACACTCGCCCACCGACCCACCCACCCACCCACTTATACGGCGGACTTAACGCACCCCGTTCCGAGCCATCTTAACTACAATGCGTCAAGTGCAAACGGAACCCACACGAAGCAGAGTGGCGTGCTGTCTGCACGTACGTGGAGGCCCAAAACAACAGCCGACCTCTTCTCATCACCTCGGTGCCAGGCTGCTTGTTCATCGGAAACGATCCTCCCGTGAGGCCGATCGTGATGCGGGCTTGCTCGCCCTGGGACGCGATGGTCGCTTCGAAATAAAACATCCGCCGCCGCCGCGGGAGGGGGTGGTTGGCCCGAACCGTCCCCCAGTCGTCCGTGTGGTTGGCGCTGCCGCGGTAGCGCACGCCGAGCTTATCCCGATCGCACTGCGCGTTGATTTTTATTGTTCATGCGTGTTTTCCAAGACCCCGTTGATGATGCAGTTGGGAGGGAGGGAGGGGAGGGAGGGGAGGGGAGGGGGGGGAAGAGAGAAAATTGAGAAAGGCCAACAAACACAACCATGCCGCCCAGGAACGCAGATATTGAAAGGGATGGAACTCCGCAAGCGGTCGCGGTCGACTGTCGAAACGGCTACGAAGAGACATGAGGCGAAGCTTATTTTGCAGCGACCGCGTAAGCAGCACCGGCAGAGGTGCTGTGCGCCTTCGCTAGCTCCTAGGCTAGGGGCGTGAACAAAAGCACTTCCGTCTCTACAGATCGCCTACTCGTAGTGGGCCATGCGTGGCGCCGTCCAAAAACGTAAACCTGGAAGCGACGTGGGCAAACCGCGACAACGTAAATCGTGCACTATAAAAATCCTTCCTTCGTAAAAAAAGAGGGGAAACGCCGGAATAACAAAGTAATCGATGAGGGCATATTTCGTATGGGTCACCGTGGCAGTAGAGACTGCAGCAGTACCCAGGAAAAAAAAAACGGTTTTTCCGCGCGGCCCCAAGACGGATCACGCCTACTACGCCGCCCCCTCTTCTCCCCAAGCTCGACGCCGCGTCCCGTCCTTCTGCCCTACCCAACTCACCGCCGCATTGTAGCAGTGCTGTGTCGTGTCTATCGCTGACGGGAGGTACTCCCCGTTCTCGAAAAACGCCTGATCCTGTTCCTGCGGGGGAGACCAACGGTAGGCCTCGAGCGCTCCCCCGGAGGTGTCCATTCCGTCGGTAGAGCCTCTATCTGCGCATCCCGCGTGCTCCGCTGACGGGTGGCTGAAGCTGGCGTACATTTGTTTTAGTGCTCGTTGTCACTCGAGCGCCCACCTGGAATACATACCGGGGAAGGTAAAGGTTATCACAGGCGAGCGTTTCAGGAAAGTTGCCGTGATGGATGAGTGAGCGACAGAGAAACAGCAGCAGCAGCAGAGCGAAAAATTGCAAGGGTTATCACGGGAAATAATGGGACGGGAATGGGAATGGGCCGGGAATCCCACCGTGAATTTGGATCCCCCATTCCCATCCCTTCATCCCGCGGTGAATGCACCAATCACTTGCTCCCCAAATGATCGATCTAGCATCCCTTCATCCCACTTGTTTCCCATTTCCGTTGTGGGCACGGCTTCTTCCATTCCCATTCCGATTGTGGGCACGGCTTTTCCCATCCCCTTTCCCGTTGAGGGCACACGACTTCTCCCATCCCCATTCCCACCTGACTCCCACTAACCTTCCGGTGGCACGCCCACACACACATGTACCGTACCATAACTGGCATTATTCTGAATCAATTATTGGAAGACGGGAATAACCAGAAGAGCTATCCCGTCGTTCTTTCAGAGAACCTCCTAGTGGCACGCCCACGCCCACACACACACACACACACATGTACCGTACCATAATCGGCACTATACTGGATCTTGGAATGGATGACGGGAAGAACCAGAAGAGTTCAAGAGTTCTCGCGTGGTTCTTTTAGAGAGAGAGAACGCGCCCGCTACCCACACACCCACACAAGCACAAGGGCGATGGCGGACCCCATTCATGGCTCTGCTGCTGAGTCTCTCCAAAAGCCAAGCAGATCACTGGTGATCAACGGTGTTGCCGTAGAAGTGATCGGTGCTGGCGCTGGGATAAAAAGGCAGACGTCAGGGATTTCTACAGATAGATAGCTGAGTCTGAAGTATCAACAACAGTGTATCTGATCTCTCACGTTCGACTCCCATACCGCCACATGAATGAAACATACCCCAGCTTCCCATCCCATTCCCATCCCAAGTAAGAAGCAAGTGGGCATTTCCCGTTCCCATCACAACGGGGCGCAACAATTTGACGATGGGATTCCCATTCCCATTACAACGGGGGGCAAAAAAAAAAGCCTGCGGCTAGAGAAACCCGACCGTCCGTCCCACACGGGCCTCGTCTCCCGTGATAACCCTTGAAAAATTGCGATTGTGGGTTTTCCATGGTCCTGCGTGGCTCGACGGAGCGGAGAGCAATCCTCTTGAAAAAGAGCCAGCTCGAACGACTCCGGACGCCCAGAGCACGCGCCGTGGAGCCCGGCCGGGGCCCAAATTTGCGCCGTAGTGTACCCGCGGGCCCGTTGCGTGCCCCATAGCCGAGAGCGCGAGAAAAGGCTTGCGGCCGCCGGAGGTGAGCTTGCAAACGCGCCAAAAAACTTCATTGTATGCATACACATACATAGTGGCGCGACGAGCGCTTCAGGATGGACGTGTTGGTTCCCGTGCTGTCATGTGCGGCGCGTTGTCTGCCCCGCTTGCGATAGGCACTGCAAAGACGCGATTGCAGCGTGATTGCAAGGTGTGTCCCAAGCGGCTGAGAAAACCACGAGCGATTCTCCATGGGGACAGAATGCTTCAACCCATGCGGAAGCCACGATAAGTGTGATTGCCTTGAGGTCGGATTTTCTAGGCTGCCGTGCGCATTCAGCACCGAAGCGTATTTTACGTAGCCCGCGCCCCGTACAACCACGCCCTGTAGCGGGCTGTGCTTGCTTGCGTTGGATCCCAGCACTCTGTGCAATGCCACACGAGTACGTAAACACGTAAATACAACCCATAAACAGAAATGGTTCATACCTGGCACAAAACAAAAAATAGGACATCCCATCAGCTGTGAGATCGAGGATTTCGTCGAAATTCATATTTGCAAGATGCTTGTGTTACATATATACGCCCAGCACGCGTGCTACAGACTCGTACGAGTTGTACATATATATATGGCTTGCGTCATCAAGTAGAACATGGATCAGAAGAGGGTCTACATACGGTACCCCTCCGTTGCAGTACTATACTTGTGGAACACGAAAAACTCGGCGGCTCCTCCAAGAACAGCAGATCGCCTGGACGGAATAAAAAACGCCAGAGACGAAAAAGGGCTCACTACCGCACCAGGCATACGCAACAGCGGGTGCTTCATGTCGAGAGAAGCGCGTTTGATCTCTTGTGCACCCAACGCTGATTGAAGTCACGTGATCGGCGACCCAAAAGTCAACGTTCAGGGAGGTACGACGTCAACGAAAGCAACGCCCCGGCCCGGGACTTGAAAGATCCAACCCGCTCCATGGCTGAGAAGAGAAACAAGACCGAAAGGACGGTTGCGATACGTTCACTTCCCATGGGCTTCTCGCTTTGGTATCCTGAGCGCACACGAAGGCCTCTGTGCCAGCAAGCTGCCAGCTGCTGCTCTCGGTGCTTCGTAGTGCCCGCCCCTGGTGGCGGAGTGTCTGTGGGGTGTTTCGAGACTCGTTCTAAAGCGTGTCGTGCATACTCGTACTCGTGATCATGCTTGCAAGTGCCTCCGGGTAGAAGCGGTGCACCGAAACGAACAGCGCCAGCCAGCGGTGGATACATGAAGACACCCAATGTCTCACTTGGCTCTTGAGGCTGCTCCGAGTGAGAATGCATTAAATCCATCGACCTCGGCATTCGAGACACGCACGTCTGCCCTGGGATATGATATCACACCAACACACCAAATACCTTCGTAGGTTCGCACGATAGCGAGACGGCATGATTGAAATTCATCATCGTATCATAAAGGCTATCCTCGGCACTCCCGAGTCGATTTGATGTTTTGGGAGCCTTCCAACAAAGACCACCTTGCATACGTGAACAAAGCACAACATGGCGGCGCCTGGGAAGGCAAACCGCAGTTTCCAGGCCCAAAGAGAGGTAAACCGAAATCGGCAGGGACGTTATTTTCAGACACGTGTCGAACCGGCTGCTTGCTGTTTGCGAGGCCCTCTGCGAATAGTGCATCTCGTCGAAAAATACACAAAGCATCTGGAAAAAAAAAACGCTCGTCAATTCACATGCATAGTATTTCTGTCAAACGCACCTCCAGGGCTGTAGATGGCGAAGGTACAGCAGAAGGAAGTCCACCCGAGTTTTTCTGCTGCTTGTGCCAGTGGATTGCCCTACGAGTAACCCAGGGTGGCGCACAGAGGTGGGCAGAACAGACAGCAGACAAGAGAGTTGTTGAGGAAGTAAATACCTGTGGATCCCCCTAAACATAACGCCTCGACATATGGTTGAAAACCTTTTCTGGAATTTGATATTTGATGAACTGCAGAAAAATATTGCGCCATGTTCGACGACGTTGTACTTTTGGACGACAGAATCGTGGCGGAGGGTAAAGCCGCCGGGCTAGAAGATGGGAAGGCTCGAGGTTTCAAGGAGGGCGAGGGCATGGGTAGAGGCAAAGGGTTCCAAATAGCCGCCGAAATGGGGTTCTGCAGAGGGTGCTGTCTGGCATGGCTATCTTTGAACGCCGATAACCCAGGTATGTTTTCTTTGTGTTCATAACCCGTATAGTCCAGAAGTGCACCTGGGACCAGTTCTGCTGCAGCAGTTGGAATCGCGATCGAGAGGACGCAGCGAAGCAAAATCGTCAAGACAGGTCCAAGGTGCGGTACAGGCTGGTCTAGCTTCTGGCTTCCGTGTATAGCTGTGGACTGGTGGGAGCTGCTGGCTTCGTCGCTGATCGGCGCGGTCATTGTCGGCTGTTCTTTCGGGTTTCATTCGTCCTGCTGCTTGCCGTGTTTACTGCAATGAATGACGCCCCGACACCGAAACCGGGCGAGGCCACAGTGGCCGCTGCTGCGGCCCCAGCGACCGTTCCCAGGAGCACGGCGTCTAGCTCTGGGGGCTCGGCAGTCGATGCTCGCCCCGCTGGCGCTGGATCGGACTTCGTACGTGCCGCTGACATGGCCCAGTGGATGGGGCAAGTTGAAAGCTAATTTGGTCTCGTTCGCGACGAGATGCTGGCAGCCTCGGCTAGAACCGACGCTTCAATCGCGGGTATACAAGACTCGGTGTCAACTTGCGCGGCGCAGTTCGCCCACCTGGACATCGTGCTCCAGCAGGTCGTGGCGAACCAGGCCGTCCAAGGGGACGCTTCCCGCGACGATTGCGACGCGCGGGAGCGGCTACTGCAGAGGTCGCAGCTCGTAGACGAGGCTGCCCAATGGAGAAAGTCGGGCCCTCAACGGCATTGGATTCTCCGGGGCCGTATTCCCCATGTTCTCGGCGATTCTCCGGCCGACATTCAAGCTTTCGTGGGGGAGTCGGTCAACGTAACGGCTCTGGTGGCCGCTCAGCTCCGCTCGATTAGCGATTTCGATGTTACCCAGTTCGGTCCTCGTACGGACGGGGCCCCCGAGGGTTACCTTATGGTCGCCGACCGCCTCGAGCTCGTGCGTTCGGCACTCATCGGGGTGCTGTCCGTTGGGCTGTTGCCGTCCTTAGACGCTGATCGGCCGTGCTTGGAGCGGCTGGCTCCTCTCAGCGCAGCCTTTTCAACGGCGTCCGCTCACCTGCGTACTCACACCCTTTGTAATTACGCAAGCCTGTCGAGCGCTAAGGCGAGGACCGTGATGTGCGAGATGGTCAATCACGACCTTCGGTTGTGGGCTAACGACCTCATGCGTTTCGCTCTGACGAGCCAACCGCCTGTGGTGCCGCCTCCCCCGGACACGGCTTTCGCAGTGCCCCCGCTACCGAAGCGTCGGTTCTAGCCGAGGCTGCCCGCATCTCGTCGCGAACGAGACCAAAGTGGCTTTCAACTTGCCCCATCCACTGGGCCATGTCGACGGCACGTACGAAGTCCGATCCAGCGCCAGCGGGGCGAGCATCGACTGTCGAGCCCCCAGAGCTAGACGCCGTGCTCCTGGGAACGGCCGCTGGGGCCGCAGCAGCGGCCACTGTGGCCTCGCCCGGTTTCGGTGTCGGGGCGTCACTCATTGCAGTAAACACGGCAAGCAGCAGGACGAATGAAACCCGAAAGAACAGCCGAAAATGACCGCGCCGATCAGCGACGAAGCCATCAGCTCCCACCAGTCCACAGCTATACACGGAAGCCAGAAGCTAGACCAGTCTTTACCGCACCTTGGGCCTGTCTTGGCGACCCTGCTTCGCTGCGTCCTCTCGATCGCGATTCAACTGCTGCAGCAGAACTGGTCCCAGGTGCACTTCTGGACTATACGGGTACAACAACCCGTGTTGATCTAATTGGTCAACTTCTCCCGTACATACAAAACACACATTTTCTCGTACCTCGATAATACTCCGCGTTCATTTGGTAGTTGGGACGAAATTCAAAATGCACCCTATAATTTCGAACAACCGGTGGGTTGTCTGTTGAAGCTTGCCCAAAGGAGTGCATGCCCAAGCACAGAGAGCTGTACTCCAAGCATCAGTACGATGGCTTGTAGGGCACGTCAACCGCGACCATACCAATGGGCTTATTGCCAACATGTGGGTTGCGAGTCGTTGACGGGCTGCATTCCATATTTTTTTTTTTCATCATCCCTTTTACTTTCCAGCCTAACTCGTAGGAGGTTTTACCCTCAACGAGCTTGTGGACAAGCCGTGGTCACAGGTGTCTACCCTTCCCCCCGGTACGTGCCTTTATTTTCTGTCGCGGATAGGGTACAGCATTCCCACTGCTCGTCGATTTTCATCTAAAGTAGCTAACTCACGCTCTCGCGCTTTCCGCTAATCACTTTTTTGTGCAAGAAAAGCCCCTACAAGCATGCACTCGGTGAGACTTGAACCCACGAAATTGATCTTGATAGGCACGCGGATCACCTACCAAGCCACCGGGGACGCCATGTGTGTTTTTATTATCAAATAGTAGCATTTTTTCCAGATGACCGCGACCGCAGCAGCAGGTGTGACGAATCCAGGGCATGATGCCCTGCTTTTCTCGTATACCCTGCTGCACCAGTGCCTACACAAAAATGAATACTATAAACGAAATATATATAGGACAGACCTAGGACGCAGCTTGCAAAGTTGAGTACCAGGTATCAAACAGCGGTATCCAATCAGTCGAACTCACAGCTGACGTATTAAATTTTTTATGACGTGTGGGTGTTCTTCACATTAAACCGTTCTTTCTACCCGTCAACCTCCAGCACAACCAGTGTCCGTGCCGATTCTTCAGTCCTAGAAGAGATATAAGTTCTGTGGTCACAAAGCTACGCGACAGAGACACTACTTTGCCACGTATGCAGTAAGCACAGCAGCGGGCAATGCAATGCCATGGCATCATACTTTATACGACAGGCACGACATACACATTCTATGAAATAGAAAAACGAAAGGAAACAAAGAAAAAAGTATGAATAAAACAAGGAAGACAAATCGCAAGATAAAAAGAAGAAGAACAATAAACAAAGTGTCGTGCCCCCCCCCGCAGGTGATGTGGCAAACATTTGAAAAGAACGAGCTGGGAAAAAAAAGAAGAAAAACACCACTACTTGTAAACAGATTAGGACAAAGAACCAGGGGAAAATAACAAAGGGAAAATAACAGGCAAACCAAAGCACAAAGCACCCTCCAGATAGCGGCAGCAGTTTGTGATAAGAGTAGCATAGCCAGGTTCTCCCTGCTAGTCCGCCCGTTACCTTGCTACGCTGACTGCCGTCTCCGTCCTGCGTTCGTCAACTGTGTCCAACCCCTTGGCGTCAGACAATACGAAACAAGCAGAGCAGGCTCGTCATCCACCCACGCCACACGACTCCTTCAATACAGCTCACATGGGAACGTGGGAAGGCTCTATCAGCAGTTCGTGAATCTCTGGCGGTACCACAATGGGCCGACGGAGATTCGAACACGATGGACTCTGGAACTACTGCCGAAATGCCCGACGCTCCCGGGACGCCCTACAACGGCGCTCCCGCCACCGACGACTGCCCTCGTTGCGTTGTCCAGCTAGTCCTACTAGTGAACAGCAATCCAATTACTTGCAGGAGCAGAAGGCCCTGCTTGCTCGGGTTGTGTTGACTCCTACTATTCAACACAATCCAAGCAAGCAGGACTTTCTGCTCCTGCTGGGTTGGATTTCCGTTGGCTAGTAGGACTAGCTGGATATCGCAACCCGCGCAGTCGTCGGTGACATAATCCAAGCACGCAGGACTTGCTGCTTCTGCAAGGACACAGTACTGTCAGAGAAGACTACGTACCTGGTACGATATTAACCCCTTTGGGACCCAGAAATAAGAACCAAAATGGTGGTACCTCTGGTACCAATCGTCTACGTACGAGCAGCGTGCGCGCCTGCCAGTAGAAGCATGGGCAGGATCACATGTTGCGCCCGTCTCGTACTACTCGCTGTATACATATATGTTTTTCATCATCACTTTCACTTTCCAGCTTAACTCGTATTAAGAGGAGGTTTAACCCTGAGCGATCTTCATCTGGACAAGCCGTGATCACAGGTGTCGTCCCTTCTCCCCCCCGGTACGTGTCTTTATTTTTATCGAGCAGTGAGTTCAGCATTCCCACTGCTCGTCGATTTTCATCGAACGCAGCTAACTCAGGCTTTCACGTTTTCCGCTGATCATTTTGTATGCAAGAAAAGGTCATTACGAGTACGCACTCGGTGAGGCTTGAACCCACGAAATTGATCTTAGTAGGCACGCGGACCACCTATCAAGCCACCGGGGACGCATTGCAACCCGGAAAACAAATTATAGTGTCCCCTAATCACGCAGTGTGAGTGAGGGGCCGTTGTTGTTATCGACATATTTGTATCGTCAAATCGTCAAGTTTTCAGTTTTCCCTCTGAACTCCCCAAAGAGTTGATAAACTTGTGTGCTGTCGGATAATTATCGTCCAGTACCCCGACCAAAAATCAGGGCGTGTGTACTAGACCGAACGCTGTCGGGCGTACTTCTCCGCTGGCTACGCCAGGGAACGGCGTTAGAAAAGCGTAAGGGTCGATCTTAGCGAGGAGTTTTTTTTCAGTATTTTCCCGAAATTTCGGTATTTTTCTATAGGAAAATACAGAGAAATACCGAAATTTCGGGAAAATACTGAAAAAAAACTAAAAACAGCCCTCGTTAAGATCGAGAAATACCGAAATTTTGGGAAAATACTGAAAAAAAACTCAAAAACAGCCCTCGTTAAGATCGACCCTGAGCACCGCAGTGCTCTTTCGCAACCATGTTTCATCTTTCGAGTACAGACACTCATAGTAGGAGACTGCAGTTGCCGTAGTGGTCAGGTATGTATGCCGACACTGCTGTGACATGACATCTCGCCAACTGGATAGATTATGTACATATATACCCGGCACCTGGTATATACGTACATAACGCACATGAAACGAAGCAGGTGCGCGCCGTCCTATCTCATGGGTAAACAGCGCGGACAGCATCACCTTCAGTTGTTTCAATGGGCGCATCAACCTCGAGTCTAACCGGCGCGGGTTCTTCAGCGGACAGTCCAAACTTCGCAGGCTCAGAAGACGTGAAAAAAGACACAACAGTACACCTTGGTATGATACGGAAATGATATCAGGCGTGAAGTAGCAAGCTCAAATCCAGCCCAACAGATTACTGCTGCTTCTGGGGCTGGCTGTGAGTTGGCTATACTTAACGGCTAGGTTTTAGTTGACTGGCAGGTGGCGAAGCCAGTCACCTAACTGAGTTTCAGTCGACTAGAAGTCAGGCAAGCAAATTGAGCCAAAATAGACACCTCCGGCGGAGGGGGGGCGCCGGAGGGGATCCTCCGCTAAAAAATCGTTATTTATATCGATTTTACACACAAAGAACTGTGATGCAGCCAAACAAGTCTTCCTAGAAACAAGAAAACCCATGCACCCTGATATTTGGCACCGCTTCACACCACTGTCATATTTAGCTAACTTGTAACTACAGTAGTCGGCTGCTTATGGGTTTGCCAACTTGCAGCCCTAGCTGCTCCTGGTCCCAACCTCGGCGGCTTCTACGTTCCCACCGGCGCCTCGGGTCTTTACCGCACAGGAAGATTTCCTTTTAGCGAAAAAGCGCTGACCTCGATGCGCGCTGTTGCGGCTTTGGCGGAGAGCGTACCCCACGTGAACTCGCGAGATGCCACCGCAGCCCAAACTGCTCAGCGAGTCCGAGCGAGATTTCGAGCCGTGGTGTCCATGGTAGGACTGCCTGTCGTCTTCAACCCCAAAGGACAGGTGATGTATGATCCCCGGATTTTGGTTTGGCATGCATACTCGTAGTGAAACGTGCGGGGCGCCCCTCGAGTCCCACGTGTATCATATCCATTGTGAGGCCTTTTACTACCCTGCACATGGACTCTGAATTCAAGTAAGTCGTCCCCGAAACATGGGTGTGGTTGTGTTCAGTGTTACGTGGACCAGCAGCGTCGATAACGTCGTTGGCATGATGTGTACTTAGGCGGAACCTGCGACTGGTTCCAGGCGTTCTCTTCAAGTGGCAAGCTTGCGGACTCTCGGTACTGTACGACGGAAAGGCGAACGGTGAACACTCGCAATCTGTATTATCCACATAAACGGTAGGGTCCCAAACAAACGGCGTTTGTCGACTTTCCGCTTGAAACTTTAGTACGTTCGAAAGGCACGCTGGCAAGCGAGTACCTGGTACTCGTATTTGTAGTATTTGCAAGTACTATTCGGCATTAGCAGGAGCTATGGGAGCATAGCAGTTTGACACCAATGTACCCCCCGTTGCTTGTCCCTGCTCACTTCTGTGCCACGGCTGCGACGGATAATTATTGATCAGGACGTGCGGCTGCAAGCCTAGTGCATAGCTTTTACCTCCATCGGATCTTCGAATCAGCTGTAGTGAAGACAGGAAATATCCAAAAGCCCGTGGGACAACATGTGTTCCCGTCTAGCGAACAGCTCTTCCTCTACTGACCTTTGTACGCCTTTGACCTATTGCTGTATGCCTTCGCCGGACCCCGCTTGCGTCTCCTCCCCTGTATTGCTCTTGCAGGCGGAGGCCAAGGAATACTCGTTTTGAGTCGCCTCACCACCGTCAACGACTACCGCCGGGCTGGCATTTGTGGAACGACAAGAGACAGTCCTTTGTGATTCAGCGCCCTGTGGGGTCATCAAGTGCCTACTCATAGTGTGTCACCCCTTGCTAGCGGCGTAAAAGTTTCCCTCTAGGCTCAAGGGGTGGTGGGTGTGCGTGTAGGTGTGTATACAGCCCTTCTATGTGTTTACTGTTTTAGCGTAGCCTGGGTAGGATAGCTACTATCTGTGCGTCTCCTAGCCGAGATGGCTACGGTCTGCATCGTGTGGAGCAATTATAATTGTGCAAGTGTCCTTTTCAGTCCGGCTCGAATCACACCGTGGAATAAACACCCGCGAATTGAATGCAAGGACTATCTTTCGCGTACGAGTACTTGATATACTCGTACTTAAGGTGAGCTGCGTGGAAATTTGGCGTGATGAGGGTTAGGGTTAGGAGATCGAACAGGCGGCGTCGTCGTCTGTATCCACTTGTGCCATCCCCTTTGGGATTGCGGAGGGGAAAAATTGACAACTACATCGTCGGCTACACCAAGAAGCCTGGGATGCTGAGTAAGGGAGGATGTTCCCGAGTTACAATGGACAGAGATGCCCGACACGTGCGGAGCATGATACTATTCGGACTGCTGCGCGCTCCCACACTGTTGCGAGGGAGCTACGAGTAGTCAGAACCAAGTGCGGTAGGTAAACATCGGGGCATGCCTGATTTTTGGGTCCATCGTCGGTTCTGATTGCTATGCCCCCCGTACTGGACGGTTGTTGAGATCGCACCTGACATGTGTTTGGTCGGTACACCTGAATCCCAAAGTAGGGGTCAAAACTGCTGCGTCAAGCTAAGCGGAGTGTTTGTCAGCGTATTATATATTACGCAGATTCAGGGTTACCCACACGTCATCCCAAGGCTTCCCCACCTCGCTTCGATTGCGCCATTCACTTGCTGGTTGCGAGAGGACCTCGTAATTAATCTTAGCAACTAACTGATTGCCTGAGCGAACCTGCTAGGTACAAGTAGAGCTGCAATTCCCCTGCTCGCTTGGTCAGATCGTACTCTAAATACACCGCCCAAACGACGTTGACGCAGTTTGTCCGACCAAGTACCTGACCCAGACCTATTATCTCCTCTATACCCCATGATGGTGCAGCGATGGTTTGATATGTTTGATGGTTGCGCGTACTCTTTGTTTTTGCTGGGGGGCGTTGAAGGAACAGGAGCATATTACAAGCGGGGATTTATCCTCGGCATCATGTATTTTGTCTTCACAGGGGACACGTTACAGACCCACCCGGAGATGTGTAGACCAGGCTGTGGGTTTTTGGAAGATTTCTCACGGTCCTTTTGAGGACTGTAAGCTGCTGTGCAGTGTACGGTGTACGTGTGTGTTGTGGACGGATGGTTTAATCTCTCGCCCGATTTAGACTGACGTTTCGCCATGCTTACGGACGGTTTCACGCAAACCGGTTTGCCCTGCAGTGTCATCAGTAAAAAGTTACCGGTAAAAATTATTAGTACTTCTTCGTGAATGGGGGAGATGCCAATAACAAGACGACGTCCTTCATGTGTACTAGGGATTACTTGTAGCACAGCATCGCCCGTACAGTATATACCAGTGATTATACACAACACATTAGTAGTGCGTACCAGTTTGTATCGTACTGCTTGCTGTACATGCCGAGGATGCCAGTGAGAGTCTGGACTAGCACAGAAGGAGACGCAATCAGCGGCAAGAATCACTGGTAGAAATAGCCATAGCCATCCAAGAATCGGCAGTAGTAGTAGTTTGTTGACAATCATATTCATACCATCCAAATACGGATGAGCATGCTAGGAGGCGCAACCAGCGGCGAAAATCACAGTCTGGTATAAATAGCCATCGAAGAATCGGCAGTTCAGTTGGCAATCATAACATCCAAGTACATATCATCTAGATTCTGATGTTCTTCGTCCACCTGTGCGATGCTCGTATGCTGTGAAGGTGTTAGGTGTGCACGCGCAAGCGTTTCTGTAAAAGAATCGTTCGAAGTGAGGTTCGAACCCGTGACCTGGACGACGCCACATGTGAAGGTGTTACCTACTGAGCTATAGGGGTAAAAGATCGATCGATTACCCAGCCCAAGGTAATCCTTATAACAATGCTCTGAGGATGAGACCGGTATTCTCCCAGCCCCCCCTCACGAGGTTGTGTGAAAGAGAGGGAGGTGGACCGACCCATCCATGTACCTGTCCAGCCGTAGTACAGCATGGCGAGAACACGAGACTCTGAGACATTGCGAGACAAGGAGCATAGAGTACGGAGTACAGAAACAACCTTGATGACAAGAAACAACAAGATGCAAAAGCAGTTACTGTTAATACTGTGTAGTTTGTTCGTTTTTATAAAATTAGGAAATACGTCAGCTGTGAGTTCGACTGACTAAATAAATACAACAACTGTACATACCTGGTAGTATTTTTAATAATAATACTTGATTTGTCGTAGGATACTGCCGCGCTTTTGTTCTGGAGAGTTCTTCAAAAGTAGTCGTTTACTAGAACAACACTACACGTTGTCGGATGGCAAGCATAATAATAATAATACTACACTATTAATAGTTGATACCTGGTACTCAGCTTTGCAAGCTGCGTAATACGTCTCGTCTGTATCCCATTTTTTGGAGAATTTACAATTTGTAGCCGTTCGCGCGTTCCTTGTCAAGGATATAGGCCAGTGACTCCCCTGGATGCTACCCGGGCCAACAGGATTCGTTTCCAGCCGTATCTGATGTGGTGTGTAATTTTTTAGGCGGCGGTTACTTCAAAAACCAAAACGCCTCAAGAACCAGTTGGAACACCACTTATCGAAAAATGATGGATTGGAGGTCGAGAGGTCGAGGGTCGAGGCTGGGCTACGCCTGACGCGAGCAACAGCTGGACGAGCAGGTGCCAGCGGCCTCACACTAAGAAGAATGTCGGGAAAAGCAGCCTTGCCGAGCAGAGAATACGCGCTTAGTTTGTATCGACAGCTTATTTCGTCTTCGAAGCGCCTGCCGACAAAACAGCGACGGGAGGAAGCCGTGCTGAGGGTCAGAGAGAGCTTTCGTTCGAACGCTCAAGTCACAGATCCTTCCAAGGCGAGTACTCGCAGGTTTTCGCAACAGCGTTGGATGATCACCCCTTGGGTCTACTGGTTGCTGTTTTAGCTGCTACGTTGCTACGGCATTCGAGGGTGTATCACTCCATACGTTTCCAAGGCGCTGGCCCTCAACTGCAAACCCTACGTACATACCAGATACGTACCGATCCCTACCGTCGTAGTACGAGGAGCACTATGATATTAATAATACAGTAAAAACGAGAGTTTTTCGTAACAGCACGCATACACGTATCCATGACGTACTGGTCAATACTATTATACCAGTTGTAATGTTATACCTGGTACGAGGCTCGGGTACCAAATATCGATACCTGCTACCTGACAACCTGGCAAAAGCTATCGTGACTCGTGATATTTTTTTTTTTTTTTTTTTTTTTTTCCATCCCATTCATTATCTTCGCACATCTTCTTCTCTCTCTCCTTCCAACTCGTAACTCAGATCCGGGGCCACATAGCAGGCTCTTCTCCCCCCTTCCCGCTACGGTACGTGCCTTCATTTTTATCGCGAGAAGATTTCAGCCTTTTCTTCCCTCGTCGACTCGCATCGAATTGTGCCTACCCACGCTGCAAGGCGCTCTCAACAATTGAATCCCTTTTTTTATTTTTGCAAATAAAGTCAAAGTCCGACCCTCCTAGGGCTCGAACCCAGGACTCAAACAAGTAGAATTCGAGGTTAACCACTTGAACCACCGGGGCGACCGGCTTTGATATACACCAGCACATTTCCCATACCAAGTTATGCTTATACATTCAATCGATTGCCGGCATGTACAGACAACAGGTAGACAGACCTGCGAGTATGATCAGGTACAGGGAATCCGCATAAAAATTTAACCGATTTCACGGCGCGCCGCAGAAATCGGTGTGCGCCGAATTTCGCCGCAATTTGGTTCACCCTTTTTACTTTTCACGTTTTGGTACTACGGCATACAGCCAGTAGTAGTTTTGGTGCGCCCATTTTTTTTTGGAATCGTTGATTTTGGGACGTGCGCGAAGAGCCTGAGACCTTTGGCCCTCACAGAATCAGCTGGCTCGCTCGAAGCTTTCCACGGTCTACCACGAGTAGTCGTCGATATCAGCAGTACCGCTCCATCGTCGAATCGAGTGGTGTCGGCGTTCCGCGAACGTTGTCCGGTCTGTGTTCCGGTCTGTGTTGTGATCGTTCACGAGTACTGCGTTCGTATTATTGATAGCTCGAGCTCGTACGAAGGCAAGTCGCTGCTATTAATAGCATCAAACTACAGTGGGCAATGGGTAAGCGCAGCAGCAGTTAACTTTCACTACAGTAGGAGGCCGGCCACACAAGGGAAGTTGGTACTTCGTGTTCACGTCTGCAGGCCTGGTTGGGCGTCGAGTGGTACACGGGGTGGCCTTGCCGTCGGGTGCCTGGGCCGACCCCGAGCGCTGGTGGTGGTGTTGCTTTCGCTGATTGCGCGTGCTCAAGCAAAAGTACATCGTACTTTTATGTCTCAATCTCCTGGTTCTTTATAGAGTCACGAGAGCACAGCAGCATCGGCTTTCACTTGGCCCCACGAGGGAAGCTGCTGCTTCGTGTTTACGTCGCTAGGTCTGGGTGGGCGTCGCCTGAGAACCGGGGTCGCCCTGCCCTCCGGCGTAGGTCCGACCCCAAACAATGTGGTGTCTGCTGATTACGTGGTTATCAAACCTAGAATGCGGGATTTTTCAAAATTCCTCGGCAGTTTGCTTGGCTTTGGGATTTCTCACGTACTCGCTGAACGGTTTTTGTCGAAACTGAAGAGGTTGGCCGCTTTCACCAACGTCACCAACCCGATTCGCTCTCATTTTCGTTTAGCTTGGTACGCCCTGGTTTCGGTGGAACTATAGGGGAGATGAAACCCTACAGTACGCATGGAGTTGTACTGGGGTAAGAGTATGGCGTGCGCGGCAATGAGCTATATGGTGAACCGTGCAGCAGCAAGTTTCTCTTATTGCACCACTCGGTGCTTTTATTCCTTTTGCTCGCCCATTCAATGGATATCAGGCTGACCATAGCTACTCGCACGTGCACTGGGCTACCGCTACTACTGTAGTACGTGTGACACATGGTTTACCCATGGTTCTAACCGATCGACTCTTCTTAGAAGCAAAACCATTGGCGTAGTATCACCACTGCGTCACAGCCAACATCACTTGATAATCACTGTCTTTCATCGGCCTGAGTGCAGCTGCGCGCGCTGGGTTGCCGCATGATGGCAAGCCAGCCGATTCCATTAGAGCTTTTGGGCACAATCGCAACGAGGCAACATGTTGCGATGGTCCCCCGGCATGGGTGCATGACGGTCCCACTGACCAACAGGTGCGCACCCAGTATTCGCTGTAGTTATTTTTCCCCAGAATATGTCTTGAACTAACTAGATGATGGTGACGAGTCAACTTGAGAACATCAAACAACAGCTGTGTGCTTCAAGTGTATGTACCCAATACCCAGCAGCCAAAGCCTAAAACTCGAAAATGACGACTTACCAGAGATCACCGACGGTGTGTCGCTGCACCGTTGGAATCTCATGATCGTGGCACCTTTTGGTCTCTTACTGTACTTCAAACGTACCTGGTATAAGTACGTACCACAGTTAGATACAGTATGGGCCCGCCAACAAGAAACACCTAATATGGGCAAGCCTGAGGTCCTTATTGGGGCGCCATCTTCAAACAACCTTGAGCATAGGCTATTATAGAGGATTTGATGTAGTGTTAACCGCTGAGCCGTTTTTCTTAACCCAATTTTCTTAGCGTTCTCCAAAAAGTGATCATTATGTTCTTATTGGGCACTTTCTTATTGGCGGGGCAAAGTAAGACGACCTTTGCTTGTCGTATTTTATAGCGCCCGTGGTTGGGTATTGGTTACCAGAATGGATGGGGCGATATTTCCCCCCGATTTTTGCCCTCCGGTCCGCGGAGATTTTACTCCAGACATGCACTCGCAATTCTTGGCTGCAAACGCCAAACACAAAATGCCAAGGGCACGATCTCGCAGCTCTTTAACCCAAATGCAAAATTAATGTCCACCGTGTTGCCACCCGTCGCCCATGACAGGCGAAGGACCTTTTACGAGAGGCTGAGTCGAGGCTAGGTTTCCTCAAGATAGCAACGCCCAGGGGCAGGGTTGGCAGTGCCGGCGCAACTCGCGCCGTTTACCGGGACGGCAGGGTGATGGACGGAGAGAAAGCGCGACAGCACGACAAAGCGAGGCATAGCAACTGGGGGGGTGGCAATTTGGACCCCGACAGCGTCAGACAACACAAGCAGAATCTGGCCCGAGGGGGCTTCGCGAACCATCGACAAGTTATTGGGCCGCACGGTTTCTGATGGCGATTTTTTTCAGTTCTCCCAGATTTTGGATAGTGCATTCAATCGTCGTTAGTATTGTGCACGTGTCGCTCCCTTGGGATAGCTCGGGCAGCGATGCTGTGCGGTTTTCGTGTTGCAAAGCGTACGAGGCATTGCTTCGTTCTTTTTATCCTCCCTGGTGGACGGGTAAAACTATAGTTCGAAGTCCACAACACTTCTACACCTGTGTCGATTTTACCTCGGTTGATGTGTGACACGACAATGCTGCCGTGTGTGCGCCAGAGTTGGTGGGTGTCCGAGGGGTGGATTGAGGTGGCTCCTGCTCGTCGAGACTCATCAGTCTTGCGAGTAAGAAAATGATTAGCAAATACGTTGCGGCATTCCTATTACAGGCACCAGATAATTCGTGCCTATTGTATTCATCATGGTGCTCCCAGCCATCGGTGGAGGTCGACCTGTTCCATGTCAAGTTGGAACTTTGCACTGCAGCGCTCTTTCTTGGTATACAAAACTATTTCGTTCAAGCGAACGCACGTACTTCAGGCTCCAGGGCAGACGCTTTCTTTCATTCCGACACTTTTACGATCAAAAGCATGCCCCCCCCCCCCCCCCCCCCCCCCCGGTCACGGGCCCCAGGGTACATGCTTTCTGTTATATCGACAGATTCACGACCATAAGCATGCCCCCCTCCCCGGGTCAATGGCACCCATAACACCCGCTTGATGCACCCTCTTATTATCTTCAACGCACGTTTTTTCCATGCAACTCGCCACGGAGCCGCTTCTCTCTGACATACCAGCCTCGCCATGGCGCGCAACAATAGCAACAACAACGACAACAGCAACGACGACGGCGGGAGAACGGGTACACAGAAACACAAGACCCGCAGCGCCAGGCTACTTACAGCAGTCCTACGGCAGTGTTAGTCGGTGCCTTAAAAACTCTATTCCACATGCCTTAATCTTATTATTAATAGAAGTAATTCACACCAGCGAACGTAGCGCCTTTGTTATAATATGAAGCAAACTTGATCAAGCACTACTAAAGTCTGCTTCCTGCTTACGCCAAAGGTGGCCCCGGCCCTTAAAAATCTGCTTCCTGTTACACATCACAGGTGACCCCATGCCCTTTAGGGCGATAAATATGCCTTCATCTTGTGGACGCCCCTTCTGTGTATCCCTCGTCAAACAACATACCCTAGTACCTGGTATTTATAATTGGTGGCTGTAGCCCAGCAATGTACCTACGTACGTATTTTCACCGCAAAAATTGCTCCATGATAAAAGGGGGTACACAATACCAGAAACATAACCCCTCTCTTCACATGAACTCGATTGGGCCGGAAAACGCAGCGTTATCATGGCTGCGCGACACCAAAGTCTTTGGGCGAGGTCGTCTTATGCACACCAGCAACCAGACAATCTTGCCTCGCTGAAAAACGGGGCAGCCACGACGTAAGGACGCAAGAGTGGTGAATGTATAGACGTCCCCGCTGCATATTTTTATACCGTGGTACGTATCGGATTCCCTCTGCAAAAACAGACTATCCAAATCGGCAGTTTTTCAACAAGACCAACAACGACTTCAACCACACGAACTCAACAACCCCCCCCAAGAAACTGCAAAATCAGTTCAATACTTTTGAGCGTGCGCGCTTCCCCCCGAAATAAATACACGATGGATCGCCACTTCTAATTCCACATTACACCTGCGATACATGCCAAACTTCAGCAACATAATTTCAGCCCCCACACCTTCCTTTCGAATTAAACACAAGACGTTCCACCACCACTAATCCCACATCGACATCACACACGGCACATACACTGGCTTTCCTTCTGACGCTGAACTCGTCGCTATAAAATACCCCGAAAAAACACAATCACACTAAATCCAAGTAGTCTGTCCCAACAATGTGGGGCGCAATTATAAAGGACTTGACACCTTCAGTACTGCAACCCCATATCTTAGCACAAACTACTTGGAAGTACTTTAGGCTTGTGTTTCGCGGTAGTAAAAGGGTTAAGCTTGACCCATCCAGCCTAATCCACCCAGCCTGTCCACTACAAGGTTTTTTCAACATTACCTGCGAAGAACCAGTTCTCGAAAGACCGGCCTGCTGGCACCACGACGGGGGGCAGCGCTACAACGGCCGTTCCCATCAAGGCAAAGACGGATTCGAAGAAATCGTACTCGAAGACGTGAACGGGAAAAAGGCCGACGCCCACGAGGCGTTCGGGTCTCGGAGTTGCGCTATCTCGGAAGGCGTGCACTTGCGCAGCAGCGTCAGGTAGAGGTACACCAGTCCGGAGGCAGCAGCGTCTGTGACCAAAAAAACCCACACAACGATCCTGTGACGCAACGGTGGCCCGAACGATACGTGAACCGAACACGCACGACACAAAAACAGACGGCAGCGCAGCGGGTGCGTATCATAAGGATAGTGTGGTGTTTCACGTCGGGTATTGCTTTCTCTTTGTGAAGCCGGCTAGACCGGAGTTTCTTGCCGGAGTGCACGGTGGTGACCATGCATGTAGCTAACCCCGTTTACCACTGCACTGTACCAGGTACAGAGGCTTACACCTCTGAATACTTCCAAGTAATTCACCCCCTAAACGGGAGTGCAGTCCTAAAAGGGGTCTACACGTGGATGTTCGCCATGGCTTGGGGCTACGGAAGCCACCGCGGTGAGCGGCCTCTACGCTGGGGCCTACACGCAGAATATACGAAGGTTCACCAACACCGAATTCTCGATGTTCGTCCAGCGGTGCGCGCATTGATAAGTACTGCACGTTCACCCTAACAGCTGTTGCACTCACCACGTGATCCCGCCGCTCAATAGCCAACCAATATCCCAGCAAACCCTCAAACCGTAGTAGAATAGGAAGGCGTTCGCTGCTTTAAGCCGGAAGGTGGAAGAAACGTAGCCGGCGATGGGTCCCCAGAGCATCAGGATCAGCGGCCTAGAGTGGCGTTGGTGTGCGGAACCATCGTACGCGGGAAAGTCATATGCCAGCAGCACAGTTTAAAGCAATATTTCGTCGCTGCAGGCCAAGCGAGATGCGAGGTGGCTACACCTCAAAAGTAAACCTTATGGCATTTCTGCCTTATTCACTATGCGGAGCATGACCTCCCGAAATAACCTCGACGAAAAGGCGGGGGTCTCTCAAACTGAATAGTAGCAGCATCGAAAGATGGAAGGAGTACAGACGACTCACATGCAGCTTCAGCTATGTGTTCTGCTGAAGAAAAACATCCTGAGATACTCGTCCACTCTAAAGTTATTGGAGCCTGTCTTGTGACCACAGACTGGACTCGGGCAATGAGTTAATGCGAGGAGAACAAGAACAGCCGCAACAGTAAATGACGGTTGCCTGTATATTGGTCGTTTAGCAATAGCACATTCGACCGTCATTCAACATCCATATCGGGGGCCAAACTCGCCCCCGGCCCTCGTGGAATAATACGTTCAACGGTCAACGGTTTCATCTCACGTGAAGGCGGAGGCGCCGTACAGAACTATCACCGCGTCGAGCACGGCCAGCACCCGAATAGCTCTTGAATACTGGTGGCAGGCCATGAGCTTTTCGCTGGAAATGGTCGGCCCTGAAGACAAGGAGGTACGGGAGATATGGTTGAAACAGATAAAATTACGAACGAATGTGAGTTTCTAGTTTACACCGCGCACAGAAAAGGACCACTTTCGACATCGCCAAAATCTGCGACTGACCAGGTGCGTCCGCGAAAAAGAGAAAACGACACACCACACCCCCAGAGGTCGGAATGGAAACCGTTGCAACCTTTATGATTTACATGATAAAATAGAAAAAGATAAAAATAAATATCCTTATTTTATTTTTTCTTCACTTGGTTCTCGTAACCCTCCCCCTGTCTAGCCCCCCTATTTTATACCTGGTATATATAGGACGGGTTGGCGTCGGTTGGCGACGACGCTGTAAAACACGCCTTTCACTACGTGAGCTAGACAGCCAGGGTGCCGTTTTTTTGCTTTTTGTTTCGGCGGTCACCACGGCTGGCGGTCGAGTTAGATCATTTTTGTGCGGGGAGAACAATTACTCCTCACTCGTGGGATGATCGTATCACGTCGTGTGTACATGGTAAGACACCCACGAGGCAGTTACATAGTAAACCCATTGCTGTCTCTGGAACTGGTCGCACCAGAAATTTAATCAATTCATTGACGCTGTCAGCCATATGCAAGAAAATCCACCCCAATAGCCGTTCTTAGTAGGATACACCTCACCCTTCATGCGACTCGCCCAACACCTCACGGCGCTTCGCGCTTGGTGCAAGCAATGTCTGCCTGGTCGGTGAAAACCCGACATGCTCCGTTCCGGCATTGAAGGGATACGAGGGTCTATGGTCATACGGCTACGGCCATGCATGATAAGGAGTACACCCCCCTCCCCCCTGTCCCCCATATATACACCTGGTATATACATAGAGGTTGGGTTGGCGTCGGTTGGCGACGACACTGTAAAAGATGCCGCTCACTACTTGAGCTACACTAGACAGCCAGGGTACCCGTTTTTTTTTTGGCGGTCACCACGGCTGGCGGTCGAGCTAGATCATTTTTGTGCGGGGAGAACCTCCACTCCGCACAAGGGGGATGATCGTATCACGTAGTGCCTATATGGTAAGGCACCCACGAGGCAGTTACATCGTACTCCCATTGCTTTCTCTGGCACCGGCCACACCAGAAATTGAATCAATTCATTGACGCTGTCATCCATATGCAAGAAAATCCGCCTCAAAAGCGGTTCTTAGTATTACGGGGGGGCATATTAAATAGGACCTACGGTACAGACAAAAAAACATATGTTTCGGTATTTTTACCAACAATATTTGGTCCTATTAACTATGGTCCCCATAATAGGATGCACCTCACCCTTCATGCGACTCACCCAATACCTAACGGCGCTTCGCGCTTGGTGCAAGCAATGTCTGCCTGGTCGGTGAAAACCCGATGTGCTCCGTCCCGGCATTATAGGGATGCGAGGGTCTATGGTCATACGGCTACGGCCATGGACGATAAGGAGCACACCCCCCCCGCCACCCTGTCTAGCGAAAAAAAATAAGTGACGGTTCACATTTTTTTTCCGGGCGTCCGCCGCAATATAGTTTCCGCAAAGTAAGGAACCAGGGTTGGTGACCTTTTAGGTTACACAAAACCTCCCAGAGCATACACGTTAACGACAGTTTCAATTTTTCTGCTGTGCGATTTGCTAGCGACAGCCGGAAGAGGGAGGGTTGAAAGAGGTTGTCGGCGTAGCCTTCCTCCCCTCCTTGTAGTCGAACGTAAAACAGCGCAGAGCGTACCAGGCGTGGGCCCAGCACGCACCAGAGCCTCCGCACAACCACCGTGCAGCATATGTTATTTCTTAATCTAGAACGCAACGATAGAGGTTAGTCTCGCTATCGCACTGCTCCCACAGCGCCTTGGAGTCCTGACGGAAAATAGGGCCATGTTTGCGTGGCGCGACAAACAATCCAAGCGGTGGACGCCCCTTCTTTCTTCGACATCACACCACCAAGGTACGACCCGGCGTTCACAGTTGACGCTGCGCCAATGAACGCGCGGACCACGGCATCCACCGGGGCGGCACGGTAGATGCTGCTATTCGTATCAAGATCAAGCCACCGAGGGCAAGAGCTGAACGTTGCGAAACAAACGAAAAAAACATACACGGGAGATAAAATACCAGCAGTATACGATAGTAGGACAAAATGCTCTATTATGGTGTTTGCGAAGTTCCGATCATGGTTTGGTTTGGCCAATTTATATTCTCCCGATCCCAAAAAATAATCAACTTCCCAAAATCAGGACCCAAAATTGCCTCATATGGCCCATATGTTCACATTTTTTCGGGTTGGGTTTGCCTTCTTGGGTTTCGATTAGGATCTTCACCCTATTGGCCAGGACAACCCGGAATCGCCCCGGACGAATGAAAACATCGTATTTGGCAAGAAATCATAATCGTTGATGTCAGGTTCTCATCGCACAGCGTACAGCAGCAGCCAGAAGGAGTGAGGCATGATACATGGGTTGCCTCTCACCACCAAGCTATTTAACCAAGCGCACGGCCCATTCGGGGAGTCCGTGTCAACGCGAGGCCCTCGTTATGGCCGGCAAAGGCATACGGCCGTATGCGGCGGAGGGCTGGCAGGGTGCAGCTGCAACATTGTTGACGGCGCCGTGTGCGTTGTGGGCTGATGCTGAAGTTGTTGCTCTGCTGTGCTGCTTGTTGTTGCTGCGGCAACAAAGTAGCGGTACTCTGGGCTCTGGGGCGTGTTACCGCACCACAGACACACCCACAGCACGCCTACGCACGCACTGCACAACAGGCCCCGGTCGCATCGATTGACACTCTTCGCATGACTGCCATAGAGCACACAGAGCAGACACAAACGCAGCGAGCCACGCAGCAGCAGTAGGGAGCAGCATCTCGTGCGAAGCCGTTGGTGTTCCATTTTTCGTACTTTTATTTCGTTATTCGTCATTTGCTGCTGTACTATAAATTCCTAGAATTTTATTTCCTGTTCAAAACCGAAATGCTCGTTTTGGGTTCTCGCAAGCAGTTTCAAACCCGATTATGTTTTGGTTTGGTGAGTAGCCTGTGGTTCGCGACCCAACCATAATCGGTTCTTTCGCAAACACCCTATTATTACGGGGGACCATGCGTAGTACATAGAACCAAATATTGATGGTGAAAATATTGATATAGATAGATTTTTGTGTGTACCGTGGGTCCTATTAATTATGGTCCCCCGTCATATTAGCAGCAGCCGGGGAGAAACGCCCCTGGCCGCATGACACCAGCAACGCCGTACATATACACGATGCCGGGAACAGGGGACAGAGAGGGAGAGAGAAACGGACGGGCGAGGAGTCATTGTGATAGCAATCTGCGCGTGCTGCTTACCCGGGAAAGTCGGGCTGGGCACCGAAAACCGAAGCTCGGGGGGGTGTAGACGGGGTATGGTGACTTCCGATGGAAGATCATCTGCACATTCCAAGACAAAATGGATGGCGAAGACGAAAAGTGATCAGCGAACAACGAAACGGTTGCCACAAGAAAACAAAAGGAAATGTTACGGGCATCGTGAAACCACGTCAACTAGAACTCCCGGACTCTACAGTATATGGTGCGAAAGTATGGGCATCATTGGTGTAACATATTTCGTATAGGCAATACGCAAGGGTTCTGTCAGCCAAGATGTACCGCACATGACACCCGCCAGGACCTTGAGCCTCAACAAACTCGTCTTTCACTGGAGCCACTTGATGCGGTCGCTGATACCCATTGGACCCGGCAGCGCGCCGAGTGGGCGGGTCTTGATATCGAAGGCAATGTATCGACGGGGCAGCATCGTGCGGAGTGCCGGTGGCATAGCGTTCGGCAGCATGCGCCACAACTATTCATATTTGAACGGCTAACTGTTCGGAAACAAAGACCGCGATATGCAATATTCAGATTCCACCGCGTGTCGTTGGTGCGCGGGGTGTACTTTCAGCTATCGGACATTGCGTCGAAGGCTGATGATAGGGTTTCCTACTCTGGGTACGAATTACTTGCCGCCGGTAAAATCCCTGGCTACAATGCATCCAATCATATGGCAACCGCTGTAGACCTGCCCGCGCAGGCACGATGCTTATGTTGCACCCGCATAAAAGTATGCTGCTTCAGTAAGGTATACCTGGTATACAGTAGGGTTATCGCGAGACATGCAAACGCTTTTTTTGCCGACGGAGATATTTGTTTCGGCTTCGGCTGACGGTGGCCACTACCCCGACCGAGACGTCTAACTCTAATCTCAACCCTATAACCCTAACCAGAGACATGCTTGGATAGTGTACCGTGGGTTTGTTGTGTTTGGAAAACCTTTAGGAGCCGTGCGAGCACATCTCAGGGAGTTCGCGTACGCGGGAAGATCTACGCGAGCTCTTCAGAAAGCGGACCTTCTGAACGCTTTTAGCTAATACAAGCGCTTCTGCCGTACAAACAGGGTTTGACCAACGAGTCGTGGAACCGCGAACTATAGGGTGAGGTGAGCAGTGGCTATATTGTTTTGTTCTGAGATGACGGTTATCTTGCCACCTCTCCCTCTCTCTCTCTCCGAAACGGATCTGCTACGCAACGTTCAGCAAGCGAAGTAAGTTAGTTCAGCTTCAGCGACGCCAATACTCCTTTCTCTCTCGGATACCAGGTATACAACACGTTGCAAGCAGGCCCCTCCACCAACACGAGCTCAATATCGATCTGCGCGGCTTGGTTTTGAAAGGCGTTGTTGCTACAATATGATCATTACGCGTACAAATAATGGTGAGCATCGCAATATATAGCGCGGGAACGCCGACACCCTTCATGATACCGATACCCAATGCGCTACTATACGTACGAGAAGGTGTTTCGCACACGAAAATATTCTTCCGACAAGTTCTGAACGAAAACACATCGTGTCGCATAGAAGAGCGGTTTGCGCCCAGAGATCACAATTCGAAACCCGGTCACATCTTGCGGGCCGTTGCGAGTGCGCAGAACTGTCTTTAGTTGCTGCGGGACGCATGGCCCCTCTCTGCGCGGATGTGGAAATATCGTTCACCGTGCGCCGCGGATCCAATCCGAATATGAAATCTAGGGCATCCACAGGGCTCTCTCTGTACGACGCTTCTGCATCTTCCGATCACGACGTGTCATGTACTGCTGTACCAAACCTGGTGGGCGTTCGTTCTCCGAAAGGTTGTTGTAGGGGACACGGCCAGGGTTCAACGGCGGCGAAACGGCGCTCATTGGAGAATTCCTCGTGCTACCCATCCCCTGATTTGACTTCCGTCCGATGTGAGAGAACGGTAGACACAAGCGCGGGGGGACAAGCTTCGGTCAGCTAGATATGACAGGGTGTGGAATCAAACGGTTGAATTTTGAGTTTGAAAAAAAAGGAAGGCTCTCAGAATTTTTCGGCGCTTGCACACAGCAGCGCAATCTGGTACAACTGGCAGCCAATAGAACGAAGCATGGGCAGCTCGAAATGTCGCGGCCTACGTATCACAGCTGCGGTTGTGCCCATTTGTAGTCGCACCATGGAGGCATCAACTCTCTCCTCTCTCCTCTCCGACCACACCTTTAGATTTGTACTTGCTATTAATAGAAATTAATCGTACCGCTGTACCAGCATCTCGAACGAACATTACAGATTACAGAACGCCGAACCACTTTCCAGACTTCATCGCCTTGTTGAAGTCTGCAGAGCACAGAAAGGGGGACGCTCAATGATGCGGCCGCGCGATGATCACCGTGGACTCCGAGCTTCCAGGAGCCAAGCGGGTTCGTTTCAGCTTCATGCGTTCCTCGGCATCTTGCGTTCCAGGTAGATGAAGCTCCGCAACATCAACTGCTGAAAAGCGGGGACAACAAAACCATATCCCCATTTTTTGTGGGGTTTCCACGTATTTCGAATTGCGTTGCGAACGGATAATTCTCAAGTCCCAAAGGGGATCGCCCATCCACGGACGGCAACCCACCTCAGCAGCCAGAGAGCCAGGAATCCCACACTATCTAGGGGAAGTGTCTGGGAGCGTAATTTTTCGTTCAAGATGAGTGAAATCAACGTGTCGAAGCTGAAAGTGAGTCCGGCAAGAGTACCACAAGTTTGGAAAACGTTTTTCGGACTGCAGTTTTCTGCGAAGCGTGCGAGGGCCGTCGTTTGTTCGAGGACCAACAACCTGCCGTACACCGAGTGTATCTCTAACTCTTGTTGCGCGAGGGCTTCGTCGTCGTATGTGGTTATCGTGGATCGGGTGCGCAAGATTCTCGCTCTCCGAACTTGCTGGATTTCAATTTGTTTTCGTTTTCTTGTGTGTATTTGACGGAGGGTTGACTGCGTTTTTATTTGTTTATTTGACTTTGCCTGGTAAGTACGACCCACCGCCGACCGCTCGAACACCAACGTCTACGATGATTACCCCCCCCCCCA
The DNA here is from genome assembly GCA_031213475.1 of Nereocystis luetkeana. NCBI lineage: Eukaryota > Phaeophyceae > Laminariales > Laminariaceae > Nereocystis > Nereocystis luetkeana. Next base: position 8,246,974 of record JARUPZ010000016.1, on the reverse strand, counting down.
AAGACATCATCTCGATCTCCAAGTGGCGCAGCACCATCACCATGCCCTGCTTCTCCCGCACACCCTCAACCCCTCTTGCACTGCGTAAGGTCTCCGAGCTGAAGGCAGAGCTTGCCAGCAGAAGTCTGGACATAAAGGGCAACAAGGCAGACCTGGCTCAACGCCTCCAAGCGGTGCTTGACGAGGAAGAGTTCGGCATCATCGACATGCCGGCAGCAGCCCCCGTAGAGGCCCCTGCCGCAACCACACCTGAGGTGATGGAGTCCGGTTGCCCTACGTAGGGCATGCAGTTTTAGCTGTAAATAGCTGACGGATGCGATAACTGCTGTGTAGATTATTCCCGTTGCTTGGTCAATTCCTCGGGCAGCTGAACAGCAAGCAGAGTAGCAGTAGTAGCGGTACGTAGACGTTATTTATACGAATACGAACGAGTCTATGATACCTCGAGGTACGTATACATGCTGACTGGTGGACGGCTTTAGGCCGTACTGCTGTACCTATAGTAACTACAGCTGTTGGACTGCAAAAATAAACTATTAATACCACCTGTAAGGCCATCTCTTAAGTTTCGGGTAAGTTTTTCGGTTTTCAAAACCCTCCCATAAGAGATGGCCTAAAAGATAATTCGTACGTATATTACGAGTATATGTAGCCTGGAACTCCAAGTATCGAAGTATCAACGAGAAGCGGTCGCTGTTACCGGTGGCATCATAACCCCAACCCCCTTTCCAGCTCACGGCTGCCGTGCCAACTCGCCATGGCGACCACAACCTTATCAATAGAGACGCGGGCGCGAAACATATGACGGCAGTCCTTTAACCTTATAATATCAATGTCGCGCTTGGGTGCAGAAGCTTCAGCAAATATTTCACGTACGTAACTCAGGTCGGTATGGTATATTAGTCGAGATCTGTTATCCCACTCGCAACACTAACTGATGTAGGATTGTGAGGTGCGCAGCGAATACTCCCACCTTTGAGCATTCACGTGATTTGCTGTGGGCGTGCCCACCATCCAGCGGGCCTTCGCTAGTCCGGCGCAAAAATCTTGCGGGCCCAACGGAATGGTAGCATAGTAGTCCCTCTCCCTCAGATATTTGATGCAGGCCGGCACTGCTGTTCTCAAGCTGACGAAACGTACAGCTCGGCACCTCGCAGCTTCCCCGCTGTTGACGGTTTTAGACCCCGGTCGGGAAGAGGTTATCTCAAAGGCAACCGTTGTACTGCGCTCTTGCCCTGGTGTTTCTCGCCGACGTTCTCGCGTGCTCCATAGGTTGACGAGTGTCAAGTCAAACTCGCCCCCCCACCTCCCTCTCGTTGTCCCCGTCTTTGCCTGCCCGTTGCACCCTCCTGCCCACAACCAGCCCGGTAATGGAGTTGCGGCGGAGCCCGCGGTGGATCCTGCTCTCCCGGCGGTGAGTCCATTGCACACGTGTTTCACTCCCTCGGGGGTACCGGCTCCTGGCGCATGCAGATCTGCGCGGGTGTTAATAAACGCATCCAGTGCGATCTGAACGTGTGCGTGTCTGTTTGTTGCCGAGTCGGAGAATGAGGATGGCTGCGAGGTAGTAGACCAGTTGCAGTTCAATGAGTGTCTTACTGCAGTTTTAGCGCGAGTCGATGTAAAAACCGTCGTGGTGATTTCGTGTTTGCACAGGAGACGGAACCTGTCGCGACCCCTGCAATGGAGAGCGAGGAGGCCGCCACCGCCGCTGTCCCCGCCGCTCCGAGCGCTGACGCGGATGCCAGCAAGCTGGCGAGGCGAGTGGAGAGATTCGGACGCATCGCTCCAGTGACAGACGAGGAGGCTGCGGAAAAGCTGGCCAAACGCAGGGCTAAATTTGGCCTGACCGATGAGGTATCACCATACGAGCATACATACTAATTATCGTGCATTTTTCCATGGGTGCAGGCTCTATTTGTTATGCGTGTCCTTAGTTGCTAGCAGTGGGTTGGTGCGCCACGCGCCTGGTCGGCATACCTTGTAGTGCTCGCCGCTCTTTTTGGTCATTTTTTTTTTGCTGTTGCTGTTGTCGGTATGAGTACTGCATGGATACGCTGCGGTTGTGGTGCTTCGTATCGGTGGTCGATCCGCACTCTTTTACGTGGCTCTTCCGCATGATACGAGGCGCACGTTTTTTCTTCCTTCTTTTTTGGATTATAGTTTGTTGTTGCTTGGCTCTTTCGCATGATCCGGGCGCACGTTTTTTCTTGCCTTCATTTTTGCGACAGTGTTGTTGCTGTTGTTGTTATTGTTGTTGTTTTGTTGTTTGTTGTTGCTGTTGTTGTCGTTGGTCTATCGCCATAGTCTAGTCGATGGTCGCAAGGCAGAGTGCGTGGAAAAGTATCGTACGGCTTGCGCCCACTTGCCATCCCCACATCTCGTCGGCGCAGCCTATCACATGGCCTCCTGCTTGCCACTTTCCTATCAGAACAAGAAATCGTCAATAATCCATGCACCGCCCTTTGTCGCCAACGAACCAATCACGAGCAGCAGGCTGGAATCGTCGGTAAGAAGGGCGTGAAGAGGGCGCTTGACCCCGAGGAGGAAGCTAAGAAGAAAAAGCGCATGGAGCGTTTCGGCATCGTGGACGTAAAGGCGGAAGCGGCCGCAAAAGCGGAAGCGGAGGTAAGCGTTTTTTTTATGATAACTACCATTTCTTCGAGAAAAATGGTTAACAAGGCAATGCGTGTAATACAAGTATATGCAACCCCACCCCACCCCACCCTAACCCTAACCCCAACCTCGACCCAATCAACCAACGCCTAGGGCTACTGTAGTCCTTTTCGTCTCCTACACTGTGCGTCAACCATCAACCATTTTTCCTTTGCCTACCGTGCCGTTTCCCCGTCCCCGCATCTGTCTGCTTCGAGGGAAGAAAAGCTTTCCTGTGGCGACGGCCATGCGTGCCTCTACGCCGGTGCCTTGACAGACGGCCCGTTCGTCGGGGCATGTAGTGGCGTACCTCTCTGATGTTTTTTTATCTCCGCCTTGGCAAATGTTTCTAACGAGCGCCACATATTTGAACGGTGTGACCACTGCACTCGCTGGTGTGTGTGCGAGGGAGAGAGTAGGTATGATTTTAGACAATACTCGCGGCGGCATGGGTCGAGCCGAAGAGCGGTGCCACATGCCGTGGGGCCCAACCTAACCCTGTCATCACAGTCTGGCCTACGTATGTAGACGCAAGGCAATCGGTCCTCCAAGTTACGCGCGGTACATTTTCGCTGCGCCGCTGGCTGTGTGTTGGCATATGATCGGCATCTATATTTCCGCCTCGTTATTGCCCCCTACCCTTTTCTCCCCATACAATTCTTAAATTGTTGCCCTCATCACTTTTTTGTCTCTCCCTCGGTTTTCTCCCGTCGACGAACCGATCAAATCTCGTCCAATCCCATCGCAGCTCATCCTATCACAGTCCATGTCAACTTCTATCCCATCGCATGCCATCCAATCCCATCCTAAAATGACCCCATCCAATCCCATCCCATCCGGTCCCATAATATCCCATGCCACCCCGTATCATCCCATACCATCCCATATCATCCCATCCTATCTCATATCATCCTATTCCCTTTCGTATTTGTCAGGCTGCTAAGCGCCTGGCGCGCCAGGAGAAGTTCGGATTCGTCAACGCCGAGGATGAAAAGAAAGCCAAAAGCGCACAGCTGGCGGCCGAGCAGGCAGAGAAGAAAGCCAAGCGTATTGCTCGCTTCGGAGAGGACACCTCCACAAAGGTCTCCACGCCTAAAGCGCCCGCCGCAAAAAAGGGTGGGGGAAAGAGCGGCGGCGGTGGCGGTGGTGGCGGCGGGGGGCGAGGAAGGGGTGGGGGGGGAAAGGGAAGGGGGAGAGGGGGGGGTGGGAGAGGCGGGAGGAGGCAGGGGGGGGGGCGGGGGGGGTCCCCCCGTGAACGCGAAAACCATGCTTTCGCAAGGGTTGAAGTCTTCGCGGTGATTCGTGCCACGGTAGAAGCGGGGACTGCGTTCGCGTTGAAAGCGGCCCTTGGCGTGCTTTTGCTTAGTCACGGTCCCACGCTAGAGCGTCTGGTTGTAGTGGTGTGCATATAGGTGGGTCCGATTTTTTTCTTCTTTTTGACGAAGGTTTTACGTCGTTGGCGCCGTTCGGGTGCTGACCGTTGAACGTGCAAGGGTAGTCGCCCCAGTGTTTCGAACATTACCAGTGGAGGTCACGGTCGCGTGGCCCCCTAAAAGCGTACGGACTACGAGAATACAGCAGCAGTAGATCTAGGAATGGTGCTTTCTTTGCTGTCTTGTTTCGTCCCCACAGGGATTACCGGTTGTCAAAGGGGGTGGTCAGTGTGGTTGTTATCCTAGAGATTTGACCGACGCAAGACGAACCACCCTAACCATTCAGACCTGGGGTTGGTTGACCAAGCACGAGATGTAGCAACGAAGCGGTATTTGTTCCCCCGCGGTTCTTGGCACAGCGGTTACAATATTGGCGTATTGATAGTCGTGTTTGGGGTCTGGGGTCCGTCCTCCGGTTTATCTTACTGGTACATATTGTGCCGAGTGTGACGAAAATTGGCGGTCTGTTTGAGTACACGCGTTGACTCTTGCCACTCAGATGGCGGTGTCGCCCATTACAAGATGCCGTGCTATTCGTGTGTCCACTACTCACATTTTTGGTTACCTCTGCGTGAACATTCATGAAGACCGGCAGCACCGTGTCAGCTGGTGCGAGTAGTTCGTGGCGAACAACGGGTAGTATTTGTACTGTTGGTATCATGTCTTCGCGGAAATCATTGTACGTACATGGTAAGTAGCATTATATTCGTTTGTTTCCCAACGTGATTTTCTCAATAAAGCTACACGCGCAGCTAGCAGCTGTGCTGCAGTTACTGCACCATAATGAGAACATCGGGTTTGCAAGGAGGACGAGTGTTCGTAGAACAACGAGACCTTGTCTTCTTTCGCCAAAGAGCGCCCCACACCACCGTACACAATGTGTCTCAAGTCGCTAGGAAGGGTGTAACTTCAGGTGCATGAGATGATGCACGATGGGTCTGTTGTTACGAACAAGCCATCACATACATACACTCAGGCCTCGGCCAACAGCGCCTCACCGGGATCGTAATCGATGTTGCTCTTACCCCCAACTATACACTACTATCATTACTGCGTAGGGTAACAAAATAAGCATAGGGCACAAGGTACATGTATTCCTGGTAAACTGTACGTAGACGACGAGCAAATGTACATCGAGCTTCAACGAACGGTAGTGAAGCCACGCCTCTTCGTGGCGCGCTTATTTTTCGGTTCGCATATCAGCACAAACAGTCGACTACAATTTAAAAGCAGCACAGAGCCCTTGGCCCTAAAAAATGGTACGGTCTCCTATTTTACGACGGTACGTTATTCGTCCACCAAGAAGAGGGCGCGGAACCTACAACAAAAAAAGCGACGGCACTCAACGCCAGGATATAGCCCTGGACGTGCCGTGGCGGGGAAATACGACGTATAAATAGTATAGTGTGTTGTCTTCACACGGTTCTTTCCACCCAATCAACTAACCAGTATCTCCACTGTCCGCCCTGATTCCTCATCACGCCATCGATCATACCAGGTACCAGGTAGAGAGATACTACTCGTACAGTAGTAGCAGTAGTATTAATAGTAGTACAAGCAGTAATTATGTCGTCCAACTTATTTCCCCTTTGTTATTTTTCCTTGGTTCTTTGTCTCACTCTGTTTACAAGCAGTGGTGTTTTTTCTTATTTTATTTTATTTTCTTTCTTTTCTCCAGCTCGTTCTTTTTCAAGTGTTGGCCACCTCGCCTGCGGGGGGGGGGCACGACAGATTGTTTCTCCTAGATTTTGCCTCCATTTTTTTCTTTTTCTCTTCAGATTTGTCTACCTTGTTTTTGTTTTCTGTTTGATTATTGTTTCTTTTCGTTTCACTATTTCATAGATTGCGTATGTCGTGCCTGTCGTATCTAGTATGATGACATGGCTTTGCATTGCCCACTGCAGTGCACACTGCACACGTGGCAACGTAGTATCTCTGTGGCGTAGCTTTGTGACCACCGAACTTGTATCTCTTCTAGGATTGAAGAATCGGCACGGACACTGGTTGTGCTGGATGTCGACGGGTAGAAAGAAGAACACACACACACTGCAGTGTGAGACAGAGTGTATTCATTATTTGAACAAGATATATTTTGCATGAATGTTGTGGTGAGCAGATGTGAGCAGTCATGCGCCATGGTGAGAGTTGATTATAGTTTTCTTGCCTTTACTGTACTGTACTGTGTACTGTCGTGAAGGCTCTGCCAGTTGGTTTGCATCCCATCAGGATGCCAGAGGTACAGCAGTCGGATGATACTCTCGACCTCGGCACCTCGGCACCACGCTCATATTTTTTTGTGCGAAACGAGGCATCCCGATCTCCCGCCACAAACACGCCTCTTTGAAAATACGTGTTCGTTGCACAATTTCCTGATAGGCTGGCACCTCGAGGGGGCGGCAGCTGATAGACCCCGAGGGAAGAGCAGAGAACGTTACCCATATTCCATGCGTTTGGTGTGCTGCAAACACGCGTCGAAGACCGGCCTGTAGCAAAGGTGACCTTGGGCCTTGGTACACCTCGAAGCAAGGTGAGAGGAACCGCGTTTATCCACAGCAGGCAGTGGTATGGCGAGCGTGTTTGCGTAATGTTTCGGGATGGGAACATGCTCTGTAGGCAGAGGGGGGGGCATTCAACACGACGAACGTGCGCTTTTTTGCTTATGTCGGGTGGCCGGAATCTGCACCTCGTTGCAGCTGGTGCAGCCTTGCCTGGGCCTAGATGGGCTTAGTCCTGTCTCGAAAGCACGCTATTTTGAAACCGGACTTCAACAGCAGAAATGCAACGACATAATCGTCGACAACAACCATCTTCTTGCTGTGCTGTCGTCTGATAGGGGTAAAGTACCGTTCTGCGAGAGCTGGGTAACTGTTTTTTTGGCACGCGGGCGTTTGCGTTTGCAGTCCTCGCGGTAACAACCCCCAGACCTCTGCAGCAGTGTCAACATAACCAGCGCCCGACCCTGTATCACTCCTCTGCAGAGGATGCAGCTGACCCCCCCACCTAATCCCGCGCCTCTCCGTCCAACAAGCAAGCAAGCCCTGGCGAGCTGCTCTGAAACCCGAGGTACTGAAGTATATAGGGCTTTGTAAGGGCAAGGCCGCGAGGGCACGGCAAGGGCAAGGGCACGGGCGACAAGGAGGAACTATAAAACACATCAAGCGCCGCTTGCCAACCTCGAGCAGTCGGCCATGAGGGCAGCGTCTCCCCAGACAGTCGACCGCGTGCTCGGCGTCCTGGTGGCAGTCTGTGCGTCCGCCGTCCTCGTGGCCATCGGCGCTCGAGCGGGGCCCTCTATCACGACCCTCCTGCGCCTGACATGCTGCGAGCGTTGCTCCAGCAGCAGCATCAGCAGCGGGAATAGTTCGAAGAAGAAACGACGCTCGCGCCGGCAGCAACAGCAAACCCAAGACGAAGCAGGGGCAGCTAGTAGTAGGGGCAGTAACGATGATTGCGACCATAGGGAGGACGAGGATGATGACGATGATGGTGATGGTGGAGATGCTTACCATGCTTACGCCTACGGTGCGCGATCTGGGACGGCCACCGCGGCGTCGGCGGCCGCGGCGGCTGCGGCGGCTGCGGCCGTGAGGAACCAGCGAGGGGCCGGGGCAGGGGTCGGAGCCGGGGCGGGGAGAGGGGGGTCGGTGTTGCACGTCGGGAGCTGTCACTGTGGAGGGCTTGCGTTCGAGGTGGAAGCGCCGGAGCACTTGGTAGCGATCGAGGGACCGAGTAAGGTGCGGTGTAAAAGAGTACCAGGTACATGGTACCTGGTAATACGTAGTCTGAATGAAAATATAAGGGGCGTGTAGGGCTTAATATGAATTCCAAAGGTTCCTTATATTCCCGTCCTGGGTGGTACTTGTTAGGGGAGAGCAAGTAGACGTAACTGGTTTGCGTTTGGGCCGTGTACAGCTGCTGCTGTACGAACTTGCGACGTGTTCGCAGTATATACATACCCCGCACGTAGCCAGGCCAGAAGTGAGATTCGAGAAAGGAGCGCAAAACACAATCCGCCCCTTTTTTATACTTGATACCTGGTACATATTTGAGGTCAGATAGACGAGACGAAGAGCCAGATTTCGCTTAGCACAGAAATTACGGACGGCAGTACATACCTGGTACGTACACATCTTCTTCATGCATTGAGCCACAGGAACTGCCAGGTGTCATAGATAAGGGAGCTGCCGGATGAACTACGACAGAGCTATCAAGACGTACATACATACCGGTATGATAACAGGTTGCAATCCTGGCTGCAGTTGAAATATATGGTCTGCTTGAAATGGAACTTGTCAAATGTCAAAAGCTCTTCTTGCGGACTTAGGTATGAATTCGTGCACTCGGAACGTGACGGTGAAGACACTGGGTGCCGCCCGACCTCGTGCTCGGAGATTTCACGGCAGACTGGCACAAAGCGCCTATAGTTCGTCCGTACTACTGCCCTGAATGAATGCAGCAGCGTGTACTACGCATGACAAGGCGCTTCGCTCCGCGGGCGGCCTACGCCGCCCGCTACGCTCGCTCTGGAAGGAGAAAAGTACATCAATTTATGCGAAGTGACAGAGGTCCACGATTGAGTTTAGGTCGTAATTGCAAACCGGCGACTTGATAATGCCAAGAGTCCCGCCGCCATGCTTCAGGAAAAAACAGCTCCGACGCCAGCTCGAATGCCACATATGCGCTTCGCGTCGCGGATGTCGTACGTACGTACATACCCCAGGTAGGATACTGCTGTCTGTACTTATTTTCTTCTTTCGATATACGAACTCGTATGTCTGTACTCGTATGTAGGAAGAAGGCGAAAGCACAGCACACGGTACAGCAGCAAAAAAAATGAAAATGAAACCGAAAACTCGGAAAGGAAAAAAAATCCCTGTTCCCTCTCGTGTAATAATTTTCTGCCTGATTGGAACACCTTGCACCCGGTCAAAAAGAAGAAAATAAAAAACCGCACAGAAGGGCTTCTCTCTCAGCCTCGTACGCCGTCTGCCCCTCTCGCGACCACCTCGCTACCGATTCGGTCCGGGTAAAGATTTTTTCACTCTCTGCCACAGTCAGCCCCGTCGCCCGCCTCGCGTAAAGCCCGGTGCTCACCGTGGCCGTCGTTCGCCAGCTCGATAACGTTGGTGTTCAAACTGCACACCTACTTCTTTCAACTTCAGCGTGGTCGCAAAAATAAGCACCGCTTGAATAGTATCTTGCCCTCCTGAACGACCTTTATAAACTCGTACATACTCTATCAACAATCATAAATCGAAGCCAGACAAAGCCCGTTCATGCATCCCTCGTGTCTCGAGGCACACGCGACGCCTAGGCACGAAAGCGGCGACCGCGCTCCTTGCAACCCCCCCTCTACCCGCCAGCACCCGCTGACACCCGCGACGGCGCCGGGCTCTCCAGCCGTGCCGTACTCGGAGTACACGCACGCACACGAAACGAAAGACGAAAAAAGGAAGAAAGAACGTGCCAAGAGAAATGGAGAAAACCAAGAACTGCTGGAAAGGTCCGGCAAGTAGTAATGAAAAGCTGCCTGATTGGAGCACCTTGCACCCGGTCGAAAAGAAGAAGAGAAAAAAAACGCACAGAAGAGCTTCTCTCTCAGCCTCGTACGCCGCCCGCCCCTCTCGCGACCACCTCGCTACCGATTCGGTCCGGGTAAAGCTTGTATCACTCTCTGCCACAATCAGCCCCGTCGCCCGCCCCGCGTGAAGCCCGGTGCTCACCGTGGCCGTCGTTCGCCAGCTCGATAACGTTGGTGTTCAAACTGCACACCTTCTTCTTTCAACTTCGGCGTGGTCGCAAAAATAAGCACCGCTTGAATAGTATCTTGCCCTCGTGAACGACCTTTATAAACTCGTACATACTCTATCAACAATCATAAATCGAAGCCAGACAAAGCCCGTTCATGCATCCCTCGTGTCTCGAGGCACACGCGACGCCTAGGCACGAAAGCGGCGACCGCGCTCCTTGCAACCCCCCCTCTACCCGCCAGCACCCGCTGACACCCGCGACGGTGCCGGGTCCTCCCGCGATGCCGTGCTCGGAGAACACGCACGCACACGAAACGAAAGAAGAAAAAAGGAAGAAAGGACCGAGAAAACAAAGAACTGCTGGAAAGGGTCCGGCAAGTAATGAAAGGAGGCGGTTTGGAAGTGGGAGCTCTGAGAGGCCAGGGATGCACCAACCGAGCACGCTCAGGGGTTGTGATCTAAGTATGTAGTTCTATATTGATGATCGCCGACCTTTGACTTCGTCGGCGTGCCACTCGACCAGCGCGATGGCGTCGCTTGTTTTTTGTTGACCCCCTAGTCTTGTCCGTGGCGCAGCAGAATTCGCGAAATAATCGAAGCTATCGATGGTGGCCCCTTGGGAATGCAACGTGATCCGCAATCCCTTTCACCAGAAGTTCTACAGCAAGAACAACAGTTTTTTTTAATTTATTTTTTGCTCATCCCATTTATTATCTTCGCACATCTTCTTCTCTCTCTCCTTCCAACTCGTAACTCAGATCCGGGGTCACGTAGCAGGCTCTTCTACCCCCTTCCCGCTACGGCACATGCCTTCATTTTTATCGCGAGAAGATTTCAGCCTTTTCTTCCCTCGTCCATTCGCATCGAATTGTGCCTACCCACGCTGCAAGGCGCTCTCAACAATTGAATCCTTTTTTATTTTTTATTTTTGCAAATAAAGTCAAATGTCCGACCCACCTGGGGCTCGAACCCAGGACTCAAACACAAGTAGAATTCGAGGTTAACCACTGAACCACCGGGGCGACCGGAAGGAGAGACCTACACAGCAGTAGCGCCTTGTTTCATGCCAGGTACCTTGTTTATATTATGAGTAAATGGATATTCACAAGGATGAAGAATCAGCACGGGCACGGGGCGTGCTGGTTGTCGTTGGGTAGAAGGAACGGGTCGATATGAGGACGGCACACACATATATGCATATACTTCGTATGTATATCTCATACCAGGTATATAGCATTAAACCGGCCCAACCTTCCCCCCCACACACGCTTAACTCATTGAAGCTGTCATCCTTATGCAAGTCCGCCTCACAAACGGTTCTTAGTAGAAAGCAGCTCACCAATCATGCGACTCGCAGCAATATCTGCCTGGTCGGTGAAAACCTGACGTGCTCCGTCCCCGGCATTGTAGGGATTAGGGATGCGAGGATTTATGGTCTTACGGCTACGACCATGCATGATATCGAGTACACTCTCACACACACGCACTCACCTCCGCCTCCTCCGTCATCTTCGCGCGGTGGACGGCATGGACTTTTCTCATTGTACCAGATACAATACAGGCCCACAAAAAACTATTAATAATAAAAACAAAAAACACAATTTTGGTGGGCGCTAAGAAAATTACATAAGAAATCGTGATCCGCGGTGAACGCTACACTAAATCCTATATAATAGCCTATGCTCGAGGTGTTCCCAGCATGGTGTCAAAATATGTTTCTAAGGCTTCCTCACATTTGGCTCTTTCTTGTACGGTCGGATACGTCGATCTAAAAAGACGGTTTCCGATCGAAGACCAAAAAAGAGCCTTTTCGATCACAACTTTTGCGATCGAGCGATCCGATCCACGCATCCAGTTGAAAAACTCACTCGGAGGTTTTCGACGGGATGCGTGGATTGGATTTCTCGATCGACTTTTTTTTTTTAATTTCTTTCCGCACCTCTAGAACACACGGTCACGCCACACAGCAGCAGCCTAAACACCTCTCCGATGTTGGGTCGACTGCTCTACTGCTGCTTCTGCTCTGCTGCTGCTGCTGCTGCTGCTCACAGCGCAGCACCTGCTAGAACCCGCGAGCAGGACACGAAGCAGTTTTCAGATTATTTTCGCCTGCAATACTCCAAATAGCACAGAAACCACAGCTTCGATCCGACTGACGATAGGGATGGCATCCAGACGTACCCCGTCGAATTTATTGTGGATCGGAAACCGACCTTCTCGATCCTTCCTATCCGACGGTATAAGAGTTAGCCTTACGAGGTGTTTCTTTGCTGGTGGATCCATACTGTACGGTGCCCGGTATGTGGTACGAGTGTATGTAGAGGATCTTCCGCTTTGAGAGCACCTTTCACAACAAAACATCGGCCCATTTCCCCAAAACTAAGGGGGTGAGATTGGCTTAAAAAAAGTGTGTATCATATGGAACACACGTCAAGAGCGCTCAAGTTTTGGAGGGGCCTCTATTAGGAGTAGGGACGGTGCTCCGTCTCGAAAGGGGTTCGTGGTCAATGGTCAAATGACTTAAGGCAAGCAATAGATGAGTACGTCCCCCGCTCCACGTCCTCCTCCTCCCCTGCCACCTCCACACGTCGATGACATGAACCGTCATCGTAGGTTCGCTGCCGACGCAGAACATATTTCATAGCATTAAGCCGGCCTATCCCTCTCCCCCCCCTCTATTCTATACGGGTTGGGTGGGCGTCGGTTGGCAACAACACTGTAAAAATGCCGTTCACTACTTGAGCTAGACAACCAGGGTATCGTTTTTTCCCTCCTTTTTTTTTTGGCGGTCACTCTCAGCTGGTCGTCGAGTTAGACCATTTGTGCGAGGTGAAGAACCTTTTTCTCCGCACAAGGAGAATGATCGTATCACGTTGTGTTTATGGTAAGGCACCCAAGAGGCAGTTACATAGCACTCCCATTGCTGTATCTGGAAGTGGCTGCATCGGAAATTAGAGTAACTCATCGAAGCTGTCATTCATATGCAAGTCCGCCTCACAAGCGGTTCTTAGTAGGATGCAACTCACCCTTCATGTGACTCGAGCCGGACACCTCACGGCGCTTTGCGCTTGGTGCAAGCATTGTCTGCCTGGTCGATGAAAACCCGACATGCTCTGTCCCGGCATTGTAGGGATACGAGGGTCTATGGTCATACGACTACGGCCATGCATGAGATCGAGCACATCTCTCCTATCGAGTACACCGCCCCTCCTCGCCAACCTTCGCGCAATGCATGACGTGCACTTTTATACTTGCCTCGTCACCGTCTCACATCGATGACATGGACAGTATGTTTCTTTGCCTCGCTGCCGATGCGCATGGCAGGTGAGGTACCCGTTCATCACCGTACCGGCCGAGCACTTCCGTCTCACGTCCGACGATAGCAACGGGTCGCTGTACCTGCTCAAGTGTCGCCCGCCGATGGGAAGGGACAGCACCCCCAAGGTACGTGCTGGTGCTGGTGGGAGGGGGTGATGGTGGTGGTTGCATCCCAAGCAAGCAAGACCTGTATACGACCGTTAGGCCAACTGGTTGTTGTATTTTGGGTTGTCCCCTGGCCCGTCTCGTGTACGTATTTTGTCTGACAGTGTACTCGCGTAAATACCCCGCTCCCCTCCCCTCGTTTTCGGTGCCTCGTGCTTGGTGCAAATACCTGACAGGTCGGTGGAAACCCGACGTGCTTCATCCCGTCATTGTAGGGATGCGAGGATCTGTGGTTATACATACGACTACGACCATGCATGATATGACTACCCCTCCCCAACATATGGAAACAACGTAATGATCGTCCAATGTTGGAGGTGTCTCTATTAGGGGTAGGAACGGTGCTCCGTCTCGAAAGGGGTGGGTGGTTAGTGGTCAATTGACTAATGCAAGCAACAAATGAGTACCCCCCCCCCCTCCGTTTTCTTGCTCCAGGTTTCTGCGCATTTTTTCTGTCGACGGTGCGGGGTCCACGTCGTTCACGCGCCGGACTTCCCGCACGCTGCGGTCGCGGACGTTAACGTGCACTGCATCCGCCCGGCGACGATCAGGAGCCTCGCCGTGGCGTTTTTGAGAGGGGGAGGAGCGGAACTGCCGGGGATGGGGGATCCAGTGGAGGGTGTGTTCGAGGTGAGTTTATTGTGTTTTCCATGTTTTTGTCATACAGTAATGGTTCATCTATAGTGCCGGTATGCGTCAGCCAGCAAAACCGGCAGTATAGCGTCAACCGGCACTATTAACAGCACACTGCCACTATGGTCAATCCCATCTGTGCCAAGCGCTTTCACAGGCACTCTACCTGGCAGCCGACACTCTTCAACCGGCATTACAGGAGGACCACTACTGTAAACCCCTTTTTGAACTGCGCCCACATTTTTGCGGACGAACTGTGTTTTCTCACGTTTTTTTGTTTATGGAGTACGCGGATTGGGAGTAGGGGGGTACCGTAAAGAGCGTTGAGCGGTGCGATCGTTTTTCAGAGCTCGTTTTCTCGACAACGGCGAGGGTGCTAAAAAAAGTCGATCATCGTATTTTCGGAAGGTTCTCTCGACCAAAACTTTCCGAAGACACCCCGTTCGGCATCAGCAACCTCGCCGTTCTGGAAAAATTGAGCGCTGAAAAACGGGCGCACCCCTGCGCGGATTCAACGCGCCTCACCGTATTTTATGTAGCTGATACACTCCATGTAGAGTGGATGCACTCCGTACAGAAGACGCGCCCCGATGCGGCAGATGCATCCCATGCGGTCGGTGAACTCGACTGTGAACTCCGCGTACTGTAGTCGATGCGCGCAAACCTGGTTCTGATGGGAGCTCATGAGCCATCGGCAAGGTACGTCCGATACATTCAACCGTGCCACTGGCGGGAGGCTAAGAGTCATTCGTGGGATGCGCACCATGGCGCAGAAGTGGTGTATTTTATACGCCGAGGGTCGGCGCTTGTTTTCTCGCGCGCCCACCCTCGCGATCGAGGGATCGGACCGAAGCTTTTACCCTCGGGTCGTCGATCAATCAACCGCCGTTTCTGCCCGCCCTCGCGTCTAATGCGAACGGAACGAAACGCCACTGTTCAGGTGGGGAGGGAGTCGTGGTCTGATGCCATGCGAGAAAGAGTGAGCGTGGCCCTCCAGCAGCAGCCCTTCGGACAAGCCTCGAACACTTCGAGCAGCAGGGCGCTGTCTCCGCGCCGCCGCTCGGCGTCCGCAGTAGCTTCCGCGTCGACCGGCGCGGGGGCAACAAACACGACAACGCGGGGTTTGCACTACAGCGAAGGCGTACGGGGAAGGCGGGGTGAGGGTGAGATGGCCCCGTTTGGAGCGGGCGGCGGCAGGAGGGCTCCCGACGTGAGCACCCTGCGACGGAATGCGGAAGAGCGCGAAAGAGTGAGTGAGCGAGGTGTTCCACACGGTTAGAGTTTTTTTTTTGTGTCAAAACCATCCCAGCTTGAAACAGTGAGCGAACGGACAGGACCTGTTTGTAGACACGAGGCTGTGATATAGTTTTCGCAAGTCACACACTATTATACCGGGCTTCGTGTGTTTAGGGGGTTCCAGGGTTTGGTGGTAACCCGCCCCCCCCCCGCCGGGAGTACATCTTCCCCACGCGACTACGGCCATGCATGACATGAGTACCCCCCCCCCCCCCCGCCCAATATCGTGAGCTAGACAACCAGGGTACTCTTTTTTTTAGTTTTTTTTTTGGCGGTCGCCCACAGCTGGTTGTCGAGTTGGATCGTTTGTGCGAGGTGAATCAACCTTTACTCCGCACAAGTGGGAACGATCGTATCACGTAGTGTTCAAGGTAAGGCACCCAAGAGGCAGTTACACAGCACTCCCATTGCTGTCTATGGAATTGCCTACACCGGAAATTAAATCAACTCATTGAAGCTGTCACCCATGTGCAAGTCCGCCTTACAAGCGGTTCTTAGTAGGATGCAGCTCACCCTTCATGCGACTCGCCGGACACCTCACGGCGCTTCGCGCTTGGTGCAAGCAATGTCTGCCTGGTCGGTGAAAACCCGACATGCTCCGTCCCGGCATTGTAGGGATGCGAGGGTCTATGGTCATACGACTACGGCCATTTTTTTTATTTTTTTTGCTCATCCCATTTATTATCTTCGCACATCTTCTTCTCTCTCTTCTTCCAGCTCGTAACTCAGATCCGGGGTCACATAGCAGGCTCTTCTCCCCCCTTCCCGCTACGGTACGTGCCTTCATTTTTATCGCGAGAAGATTTCAGCCTTTTCTTCCCTCGTCGACTCGCATCGAATTGTGCCTACCCACGCTGCAAGGCGCTCTCAACAATTGAATCCTTTTTTATTTTTTATTTTTGCAAATAAAGTCAAAAGTCCGACCCACCTGGGGCTCGAACCCAGGACTCAAACACAAGTAGAATTCGAGGTTAACCACTTGAACCACCGGGGCGACCGGCTTATGCATGAGATCGAGTACATATCTCCTATCGAGTACCCCCCCCCCCCCCCCCCCGCCCCCCCCCCCGAAAAAAAGGGAACAGCACTAAACACCAGTAATATATGTGGTGACTGCCCAGTGAAAATCTCCGGCAGGCTCGTGTGTACAAATTGTTGCACCCGAGTGAACGGGGATTTCCACGAGTAGAGAGGCACTACTGCCTTATTTGCAGTACTCTCCGATGCGAGACCTCGCGATACTTTGTTATTTTGTATCCGGTATGTATCACTCTAGAGGCAAAATCAAGGGTCAGCGAAAGGAAGCTGGTTTTTCATGTATCGAAGGCGTTCCCGGTTTTGCTCGTATCAACTCTTGGGGCTTTTCTGCCTCGGAGTTCTCGGGGGACGGTGCATGCTTGTCGTCGTGTTAGCTGTCTTGTGCTACGTATGGAACCGCGGAACTGAACACTGGCACTGCTCGTTTTTTTTTATGGGTGCAAGCTCCCAACAATCAGATGTTGCACGTCTGTAGGTCAGCCTTTGTAGTTCTTGTAGAGTGTGCCACACCTGCTTCCATATTTTGCCTCTGGGGGCGACTGGTTGGTCACGCAGTTGTGGCAAGGTGGTCGTTCGGGTGCCTAGCTGAAGCGGCTTGGACTCCGTGAGGCTGTCTGGCGCGTGCTTCTGTTGTGTTAAAAAAACAACAGCTTACAAGTGCTGGCGCTTGTCCACACCGTGCCTACTTGTCTTTGGGGGGAAAAAAAGTTTTGTTTTATATCCTCTGGTGGATGTGGGTAAAAATACAGCTTCACCCTTTTGTGACTGCAGTCCCGTGTTGGGGACAAACTACTCTTATAATTTAAGTGGTTTGTCCCTAAAACGGGACTGCAGTCCAAAAAGGGCTGACAATCGTTTTACTACTGCACTGTGCAGAGACCGAAATAACTCTAATTTTAACTGTTCTGCCCCAACCACGGGAGTGCAGTCTTAAAAGGTGTTGAACGGGTTTGGTAAAAACTGCACCCGCATTTTTTCGTACAAATAACTTCAAAAGTTAGTATCGGATATATATATATATATTGTTTTTGCAGTGGTCAAATCAGTACGCTCTTGCCTTTAACGTGTTGATTGCGTCTCCCCTCGAGTCTTGCCCCCTCTTTCGCCGCCGGTATGTTGTAATACCCCAGTCATGGGGGTACCGCTTCGTTAACTAAAATTCGCGGCGGCGTTTTTTTTTTTTGCGCTCGCTCTCCGCAGGCCCGACAGCAGGCCGGGTCGTCCTCGAGCAGGCGCCCCCCGTCTGCAGGGGGGAACGCTAGAGGTGAGCCCGCGGCCGGAAACAGCTGGGGGGACGTCCTCATGCACGTTGCCTCGCTCCCGTCCTCCTCGAGCGCCGTGGCGGCGGGGTCTATCCGACAGCGCAAGGCTGGATCGGACAGCAGTGCCGGCGCCAATAGCAACGCCAATAACAACAACAACAACGGCGATGGCGATGGCAACGGTGGCGCGTGGAGGGGGAGCGCGTCTGAGAGCGTTCGTCACGCTGAGGGGGGCCGGCACTTGGCGGGCACCAGCGGCGGCAGCAGCACCAGCGGCGGGGGGGGTGTAGGTGGCGAGCTGTCGCCGACAGACGCGAGCGGGAAGGTGGCGAGCGGAGCGAGTGACGGCGGCGGCGGCGTTGAGGTTGGGGCTGCCGGCTCGCGTCAGCGAAGGTCGATGTCCGGTGCGTCGTTGTTTCGTATTTTGTTTTTGTTTCTCCTTGTCGTACATGTTGTTGTTGTTGTTGTTGTTGTTGTTGTTGTTCTCACATTAACTCTGTGATGAAGGAGTCCGTGGTCACACAAAGGTGCTGGAGCCCTAGGAAGATCCGAAAAACAAAAAAAAATCGAAAATTCGGCTGCCTCAAAATACACGAGACGAAGAAAGCGCACACGAGCTAAAATCAATGTGCAAACTGAACTAACATGGCCGCGGGTATATCCTCTCAACTCTAACATAAGAGTACCCCCGTTCCCACCACTAACCAACTCGTGGCTGCTGACTACTGCGGATGCTGTCTGAAGTGCTGCCCGCACCGTACGAAACGCACGGTAGTCGTGAAAACGAAAGAGGAACACACCTGCCTGCTATCTGGAGTGTTGTCAGAGTGAAGACTCGCGGATATGCAGTGAAAAAAGGAGCAATCGAACCTTACTACCACACGAATATCAACGATCACCATCTCTTCCTGGCCTGTCTGACACAAAAAGGTGCAGCACAGTTTTGATACCACGTCCCTGATAATTGCGCAGGTTATTCCCCATGAAGGGTATACAACTCGTTAAACTACAAAGACCAGTGACGACGTTTATAAAAAGTACCGGTAGATACTATTCTGCCTCGTGAAAAACAATACCAGGAAAAAACTATGACTGCTTCTCTCGTGATGATAGTGTGCGCGCAGATCATGGGTCTCCGTGCACCGTCTTCCTGCCGCTCTTCATGGACGCCTCATCGCCTTGGCCCAATCCACCCGCTCCTTTGCGCGTGCACTCATTGCCGTTCCCTTCCAGTCGATTCCCTTTCTCCGTCATCCTGAAAAACCAAATGCTCCTCGCACTTGCGGTTCTGATCTGAAAAATAAAAATTCCCGCGCGGGGGGAGGTCAATCCGTCTCTTCCCCGCACGTCGACGCTCAGTCTTCCTCCTCCCTCGTGGTCGAATCCAGCCTCCTACCGGCGCAATAGACTGTGCCGTAGTGTGGCCTGTGGTGGCGCCTGCCTCCGCGCACGGACACCCCGATTGAGCATTGCTGCTCTGCCGCAGCTGCCTAAAAAAAGACGCGCGAATCGTAGGTCTCCGTGCCTGACGCACCACGTACGACCCAACTCTACTGCCGCCTGAGCCTCGCGGCCACAGCCAGCAACAAGAAGGTATCACTTCTTGAGGGTGAGTCCGGCCTTACACCCGCCAGAAAGACCTACCCCACTCGCTATTAGCCTGATAGGGCATGCCTCGCAGCATTCCTTGCCGAGGCAGCGAGGGGAACGGAAGTATGGAGAGTTGATGTTGCGAATTTTCGAAGAACGGAGTGTCGAAGAAAATCAGTTTTCGGAGACGTGAGTTTCCGGAGGGGTCGACACGCTAACTGCGGGCGTACAGTAGACATACCCTCGGCAATGGTGCGACATGCGCTGTCTTGCGCAGGTCGTTGGTGGCCGCTTCCCGCATCATTTTTTATTGTTTGTGTGATCACTGCGGACGGCGGGGGTGCTTGTTGACAAAACGACTCCATTTCAACTGCACCCACGAATTTGATATAAACTACATAATTACTGTGTGGGTTATTCTGGCAGTACACTATAAAAAAAAGTTGATCAGCCGTTGAGGAGGTTCGTCTTGCTTTGTCTGCTGCTAGCGTTCAAGTGCGCCCATGTTTCTCGCCTTGTCTTGTTCCACCTCCCCTAATCTTCCCTCTAGGCTTGGTGCAAGCAATGTCTGCCTGGTCGTTGAAAACCCGACTTCCTGGTCGATGAAACCCAACCTTCCCTGTCCCGGCAGAGTGTAGGAATGCGAGGGTCTATGGTCATACGACTACGGCAATGCATGACGATGAGTACACGGCCCTTTCTCCCGCTCCCGCCCATTCTTACCCCCTCTTGCTGAAAAAACTGAATTTCCTCCTCGCGATCAACTCGAGTCCCATCCCCCCAAGTTTCTCTCGACGTTGCCGGTTTCACCCCCGCCGCCCGCCCGCTCCCGCCCATGCCCTCTCTCTTTGTATTTTTCAATAACCCCCATCGCAGTTGACTCGAGCTCCCTCCCGCACAGCACCATCAGCAGCCCGGGAGCGGAGGGCGTCGCGTCCGGAGACGGCGTGGAAGAAGTTTCGGGTGGGGGGCGTAGCTCAGCCGGCGGTGGAGACAAGGACAACGACTCGCGCGGCGGCGGCGGCGGCGGCGGCGGCGGCGGTGGTGATGGCACGGAGAACGGAGCGGCGGGGGGAGGGGTGCGGGCCAGTGCGGCGGGCGGGGTTAAGCGCGGGGGCGCCGGCGCAGGTTACCGCTCTTCCGTAGAAGGAGAGCGGGACCATTTAGTGAGGCCGCCGCCATCAGGGGGGGTGTCTGGAGGCTACGCCGCGGCACAGGCGTGATAGAAAAACACTTTATGAACCGTTTTCGTCGGCTGTTGTGGACGGAGTCGTTGTTTGTGGGGATAAAGGGGGGTTGGGGGGAGGGGGGGTTAACGCCAATCCACGGGTTGGGCCTGGCTTGTATCTTTTGCATCCTGATTTGCTTGAGGTGTTTGGCGCTTGGAGCGGTTGTTTCGGTGCACTGTACGATAGAAGATCATACCCGCTCCTTGAGTGCGCGGTATGTTTTTTTGCGTGTATTTTTACGGTCAACAGCCGCAAGTGGCGCAAGTATCCTGTTCGTCTACCACGGCGTTACGCCAGCTGGGCCTGGAAGTCGATCAAGTCATCAAAGCAGGAAGTCTAAATCGCCACGAATATTAAAAACAGTAGAAAGGAACTCTAGACGTGTCGTAGTGGTGTGCCGTGCGCACAAACACCAGTCTGCGGGGAGGCTGAAGCATTTGTGTAGCAGTAGTATTAGAGTTGCCAGCGTGCTCCCTCCCGCGTGCATGAGCACGACGGGTGCGAGGGTCGACGCCCGGTATTATGAGGTTCAGCTGCCGTATTAATTTGCTCGATCAGCTATAATATCGGCGAACCGCTTAGAGAGTTAGTTGTACGAGTAGCGCCTATCTTGTGCCCTGCTCGCAACCACTGCGAGAGCTGTGGCACTTATCTACAAAATAGTGTCCTGATAGCATCGACCCAGAGATTTTTGTAGCACCGTTCGTGCCTGCTACGATGGGTGTCAGAACGTCAGGACTCACTTTTGCAGCCCTCGTGGTGGGAAATTGAAAGTTACCGGGAAAATAACTTTCGGCGGGGCCTCACAATGAGCAAAAAAATATGAAATGCGGTCGGAGCTCACTTTTGCAGCGCTCGTGGGGGGAAATTAAAAAATTACCGGTGGCCTTTTTCGGGCGCAGATGGAGTGAACAAAGCGACACGAAGCGCGATCCTATCAACCTTCTATGTACACCTCGGGCAGATCATCGATTCCCAGTTCATTGTCTAGATATTTCCTTTCAAGGCAGATCTATTCCCAGACTTACCGAGTGAGACCCTACAACGTCCATTATCTACAGTAGCAAATGTTTCCTGTTTTGGATCTACAGCAGCATTATTTGTACCGTGCATATCCCGCACAACCTCTTACAACGGCAGGTGAGGAACTACTATTACGGGGGACCATAGTTAATAGGACCAAATATTGTTAGTGAAAATGGTTAAATATATAGGTTTTTATGTATACCGTAGGTCCTATCAACTATGGTTCCCAGTAAATTGAATAGATTATCTAGATGGTCTACAGTTTAGATCATGATCTGTGCAAGGTGCGCAACCTTCGAGTGTGCGTTCGTAGAAGAACGAGTACCGGCAGTATCATGGTCCACACCCGCTTAGCACAACTCCCTTGCATTGAAGCTCGCGGAAGCTGCTAAATTTAGACGTACTCCCGTGACTCAGCAACCCGGGCTGCTTGCGTCGTATGGGCGATGCTTTAGTCTCCGTGTACACGAGTGTTCGCCATTTTCCTCCTCAAGTCCCAACGGGGTTGACCCTTTTAGGGCCGCAGTCCCGTTTTGGGGACATACTATTACGGGGGACCATAGTTAATAGGACCCACGGTAGACATAAAAACCTATATATTAAACCATTTTTACCATCAATATTTGGTCCTATTAACTATGGTCCCCCGTAATACGTATAATTTGACCGGCTTGTCCCCAAAACGGGACTGCAGTCCTAAAAGGGTTATTAATGCAGGCCTGTTCACGGGTCCGGTCAAACCTCGGGGGTCGGGTCGTGCAACGGTGACCGGACTCGACCTGACCCGTGACAATATACCAACGTCCTGACTTGACCCGACCCAACCTGTGAGATTTCGAAAAGTTGCTGACCCGAACCGCGGGTTGAGGTCATGACTCGTGAAGAGCCCTGGTCATTTATGTCTCTGAAAAAAAAAATCCCACATAACTTCCAGGTATTTTCTTCCAAGAACAAAAGTGAGTGCAGTTCAACAAAAGGGTTGCCGTACGTGAGAATTATCCGATCTATCTGTGTTCTTCTTTGTGACTGGCCGCTTGAATGTGTGCAAAAGGGAATCGGACGAGGCGTAGTCTGGGCGCGTAGCGTTTTCCGGCCCCGAAAACTGCCCCATATGAGGCCCGCGCATAAGCTGACCGGGCGCAATATTGCAAGGAGGCGTTCTACAATTGAGGTTCACTGCACATTTTCCGAGGCGTCTATGTCCCCCCCCAAGGTGTATTGAGGAATTCAATGGGGTCAAACATATGCATACGACTAAGCCGGCGTCCCCGGTGGCTTGGTAGGTGGTCCGCGTGCCTATCAAGATCAATTTCGCGGGTTCAATTCCCACCGAGTGCATGCTCGTAAGGGCTTTTTCTTGCATGAAATAAATTGATTGGCGGAAAGCGCGAGAGCGAGAGTTAGCTAGATTCGATGAAAATCGACGAGCAGTGGGAATGCTGAACCCTATGCGCGACAAAAAATAAAGGCACGTACCGGGGGGGAGAAGGTTAGACACCTGTGACCACGGCTTGTCCAGAAGGTCGTCGAGGGTAAAACCTCCTACAAGTTAGGCTGGAAAGTGAAAGTGATGATGAAAAAAAATAATAATAATTTTAAAAAAAACGACTGATGCTTGGGATGTGTGGGGCGCGCACATTCAACAACGACAGATGTCCCCGCCAACTGTGGTACTGTACCTCCTTCAACTGGTGCCCGGTGAGGACGCCGTAGTGGCTCAGTTTTTTTTTTTTCTCTCAAGTGTGATAACTCTATCGTAGAACGCCTCCATGGGAATGCCAGACACACCGGTTTAAGTACCTCGCGTAGTTCATCAAAGCTTGCTTGTATTTCGGTTGCCACACACGGGCAACAGCGGCTGCTTCGGCCACCACACGTTCACCTAAATATGCAAACCGATACCATTCGGTACAATATATTTTGTTCATTTTAAAAGAGTTTTCGCGGTGGGTAGTCTAGTCTTGGAATAGCCGGTCAGTTTTAGACTAGACAGACGAACATATCCGGAGTTTTGGCTGTATCTTAGAAGGCCCCAGTAAAGAACTGGGTAATTTCGGTTGCCACAACGGAGCAAAATCGGCTGTTTCGGCCATCACACCTAAACCTGACCCTAGAGTCTACGTTAGTTCGGGCAGGGCTATGTACCCAGCGCCTGGACTTCTTCTATTCCGAGCCTCTCTAGGAGGAAGCCGTTAGTCAGTATTGGGCTTCCGTTCGGCCCCTCTTTGAGATCCCGCATCAAAGATGCCTGTCTCATCTGCGTCGAAACTCCGAGACCCCGCTCAAGGGGCAAAATGCACAAACATGACCGACTAATTATACTATGCACACAAAATCCATCGAGGACACGTTATCGAATAGCAGATGCGTTCGTCAACCAATTCACGGCTTTGACGACCGCCCCGTATCGCCGGTCTACGCCCCATCGGCGAAAAGTGGAACTGTTCCGCCACAGCGGTGCGATCGATGATCCATCGAAACCGCCAAAATATACACTCAGACGCGCTCACTAAACTATACATGGTACACTCTTGAAGCCAGTAATTGCTACTCAATTTTATCGCGCCGCACCGCACCCCCGTCCCCATCCCCAACCCCCACGCCTCCAGTCCTGCCTCTCCCATTTCGAAGCCCATTCGCAGCACCGCCCCCCCTCATCTCCATTGCCCACCACACCACAAAGAACACGGCGTAGTGCCCCGCGGTTACGGCCGGCCTCGCCAGGACCCCCAGGACCCCCATCAGCTTGCCTCCGTACAAGGGCCCTACGACGCCACTGGCAGACAGCAAAACATTGAGTGTTCCCAGCGCCGCGCCGAGGTCAGACTGGGGGACACGCTGCGTGAACATCGACTGCAAGCACGCCCCTAGGGCGGCATTGGCGATGGCCCGCGCGGGCACTAAGAGGGCGAGGTAGCCCCATAGGCCGAAGGCGGAGGGTGCCCCCTCGGCTAAGTACATCACTGTTAGCACGGCCAGGGACCACGACACGAGGGAGGTCTCGGACATCCGCGAGGTCAGGCGGCCCACGACATAGAGCTGCGCGTGCGCATGGGCGGCAGGCGTGGGGATGCATGCACACGGTGCGGTGTCAACAGGGTGGTGGCGGTATGGGGGGGGGGGGAGGGGGGTCGTGTATATACGGAGTCATTTGTGCGCCCACTCGGCCGTGTGCATCATCAACGAGCAACCTATCGGGTATTGCACTCTTCAACAAGTACCGTTCGCTGCGACTATGTATGCAAAACATGTGTACAAAATCTATCATGCTGCCGGAATGATGGCTTGCAAGACGGGGTCACAAAAACACACACAAGAAAAGCGCGGACACATCACCGCCGCGACAGCATAAGCGTGTGCAAAAGAAACCACCAGGGGAAGGCGAAGCACTTCTCTCACTCTTTCTCCGAGCGTGTGTATGTGTAGGTGGGTGCTAGCGTGTGTGAGCGTGTGCGTGTTTGCGGTGAAGCGTCAAGTGCGCAATACCGGCCGGCACCAAGAGGGACGAACGCTTCTCCCATCCCTCTGCACAGCTCCTCAAACGGCATGAGAGTAAAAGAACGACGACAAAGCAAGCACCTACCTGCACAACAAAGCTCAGCAGCGCCGTGTAGGAGGTGATGTAGCCGAGCGCCCCGCTGTCGACACCGAACCTCTCCTCGAAGTACCTGTTGGGCAAGTAAACAGCAGCAGATCGGCGAAATAAGACCCACCACAGGGCGGAACACACACACTAAATAAAACCGGTACGTTATAACGAACTAGCTTGCAAATTTGACCATCGACCATTCTGCTCGGACTCGCAGACAGTTAACATACTTCTAACCAACAGCACAAACAAAAACGTGACGTTCCTTCTTGCTCGAACGAAGGACGAGCTGGCACCATGGCGCTTGGTGCAACCAAAACCAGCCATCTAAAAAATGCAGACACGAAGTGAACGGTGTTCACGCTATCTAACTTGGTAATAGTAGCCCTGCCGAACCCGCCCAGGGCAACACCTAGTGCGCGCTTCTGCTACCCCAACAAGACCCCCCCTCCCCCCCAGTCCACCGCCGCCTTACCCGACAAAGTTCTGCGAGCCCAGCGCTCGCATGAAAAAGCCGTACATAAGCTTCGCGATAAGGATACGCAGAATCGCCCCGCTGCTGCACGCGAGCTTGAAGTTGGCGCAGAACCGGCTGGCGTCCGACGCGCCTTCGCTCTCTCCCCCGCTCCCGCGGCGCGCTCCGCTAATGTCGCCGCCTTTTTTCTCGCCGCTTCTAATTTCGCCGCCTTCTCGAACGGCGCCGCCGCTGCCGTTATCCTTGGTGGGTACCCTACTGGTGTTCTCGTTAGACCGGCCTCCCTTCTCTCTCCCTCCTAGGCCGTCGTTTTTTTTTCTGGCGGCGGCCTCGCTGTCCTTTACCTTATTGCTGCTCCCGGAGGGCAGAAGTAGGAGGGCGAGAACTGCGTTGATGAGGAAGATGCAGCTGGCGGCCTGTATTGACGTGCAACAAAACGGAAGAAGGGAGCGGAAAAACGAGAAGGAGGTGGCCGGGAGGGGCGGGGGGGGTAATCGGTATCATGCATTGCCTTAGTCGTATGGGCATAGACCCTCGCATCCCTACAATGCCGGGACGGAGCATGTCGGGTGTTCACCGACCAGGCAGACATTTCTTGCACCAGGCGCGAAGCGCCGTGAGGTGTTGGGCGAGTCGCATGAAAGGTGGGCTGCACCGTACTAAGAACCGCTTTAGAGGCGGATTATCTTGCATATGGATGACACCATCAACGAATTGAGTTTATTTATGGTGTGGCCACCCCTAGAGAGAGCAATGGGAGTACTACGCAACTGCCTCGTGGGTGCCTCACCATATACACACTACGTAATACATGGGGGGGGGCGTACTAATTTGTCGCTCGCCTTAGTCATTTGACTATTGACCACGCATCCCTTTCGAGACGGAGCACCGTTCCTACTCCCAAGAGAGATACCTCCAACGTTTGGGCGCTCATTACGTTGTTTTCATACATCACATCGATTTTTTTTGCTAATCTTACCCCCTTCCTATCTCCTAGGATAGCCATCGTTTTCTCGCTGTTATCTAGCGAACCAAACTCGTCCATAGCACATTCGTCTATGTCCCTCACCTCTTGTAACACATTCCGTTCCTCCTTGCACATTTCACATTCTCCTACTATCTGAGTTATATAGGGGGGGGGTGTACTCGATACGAGAGATGTACTCGATCTCATGCATGGCCGTAGTCGTATGACCATAGATCTATAGTGGGGGGAGGGGTTATTGTGTGCTATATATAGTTGTTGTAAAAGAAATGGAAGCGAACAGAGTGTGGGGACCTGGGGGTCAGCGTTCTTCTGGCTGTGGTTTTAAAAAATGGGAGCGAAGAGGGAGATGCCGCGCAGAGTGTTGCTATCCCGAAAAAAAAAGTCACCAGTGGGGGAAACTTCTTGTTTCTCTGGTAGAGGAACGAGCCGATGGCGGGACCCACGATGAACGAGAAGGTCATTGCGGCGGTAAGCTTGGAAAGTTCCGAGGAACGGTCCGCGGCGGTGGTGTGTTCGCTGACGATCGCCGTGGATATCGTCATGGTCTGGAGAAACGGATAGAAAACAAACAGGAAAAATCAAGCGTCGGCAAAGGACCAAAATAGAGAAGAGTAGGGTCAGCACGGATACCTGGTATGTAAAGAGTGGAGGAGGAGGAGAAGGAGGAAGAGGGGGATGAGGAGGAACAAGAAAAGGAGGGCAAGGAGGAGGGGGGGGGGGGGGGGGAGTCATGCATGCAGAGGTACCATTGAAACTTTGACAATGCTTTGAGCCCGAAACGGTTGCGTTTGCGAATAGCTGTCGCGCACAGGACAACAAGGTTGCTCGGAAGCACGGGATGGTAATGTCGATGTGAAAGGGAGGAACGGCAGCCTCACCTCTTTCGAAAACAGTTTTCGAATCAATACATTAAATAATGGTGACGATTGAACAGGCCTGCTGTATCATACCTCAGAATATACAGAGGAGTGAATGTAAAGCCTTAACTGCTTGAAATGTTTACCTTAACTATCGGATGGCGTTACAGCAACTACGTTGAAGGCAGCAGTAGTAGCCAGTACAACCAGCCCCCACCACCGGAAGCTACCGTTAGAAAAATACCCCTACTGCAGTATCTGCTCTTTAAACTTTATTACATACGTCAATGGCTGAAGCGCTGAACTCGTGTTCTTCGCTAAATGCAAGCAACACCAGCACCAGTACCAGCAGCCACAGCAAGTACGGCACAGTACGGTACAGCATTAGTACAAGTAGTACAGCAGAACAGGCCATACAGCAGCAACAACAGCAGTACAATACAGCAGGCGTAAGCAACTACAGTACTCAATACAGCGGGAAGACAAGCACAGAGCAGTTCAAAACAGGGACCAGTAGTTTTGACGACCAGTGTACCCTTGGGGTATAGTATTAATAGTAATAATAGTATTTACCACATACTCGGCAGGCAGCTTCTGCGTATGTAAGAAAATTCGAAACAGTGGCTGCCAGGGATAGCCATTCACATGTCAGCTACCAGGTACAAAATACGGAGTACCGCTGCGTATGTCAGGCACGCACTATACATCAGCATGTATATACAGATATATGGCACAAAATAGCACATAAACAGCGGCGGAGGTAAGGACAGTACGAGTACAACACCAGCGCAGCAGCCGCACGATTACGACATATCAAAACGGCATCACGCATGTTGGACCCTTCCAGAAGTACTGCTGCAGAACGATCCTCGGCCGACAGAGAGGGAGTAAAAAAAAACTACAAACTTGCAAGCGAACTGATTGCACGTTGGGTAAGGAGTTAGGACTACGGCAGTATACCACGCGTACGACTGGTTTGAGTGGGTGCAACAGTAGTAGACTACCTGGTATACTGATAAAACAGTATACCAGCATTATCACTAGTATTAATAGTATTCACCTGCTTGACAAGGCCGACCACGACCCTTCCCACCAAGAGCATGTTGAGAGAGCTGGAAAGGCCGATGGTGCCGTAGCTCAGGGAGCTGCCCAAGAACGAGATGAGGAGGACGGATCGCCGGGACATGGCACGGTCGCTAAGCGCGCCGAGCACCAGCCCCCCGACAATCTGCGACAGGCTGTAGGCAGAGGACATGAGCCCATACTGCTCGGTGCTGCACGGTCAGAGAGTGCACCCCACCGCATTATTTTTAAAATCCAAGGAAGTGGAGGGAGCAGGTACGGGGACGGATGCCGTGGCGGCGTAGGCGGTGGCGGCGGGGGAGCGGGGGGGGAAATTTGAGATCGGAGGAGGTGCGGAAAGTCGTTGGATTCATGGTTTACTTCGCTGATCAATGAAGGGGAGGGTCGGGGTGGAGGGGAGGGGGGTGCAAGTGGTGGGTCGAAACCACTCCTTGTCACCCCCGGAGCCTTCGCCAACATCGCTTCGTGAGGTACGTAACTCAAACAAAACCCCAGGAGTGTCCGCCAGGAGGGTAATGGGAGGCACGGTCATATCCAAGACAGGCGGGGAATCAATCCCTCCGCAGGTAAACCGTCTTCGATCTCTGCGTGCGGGTTAGGCGCGTGCGTACCTGCGGCGGACGGTGGGCGACGCATGGTCCAACCAACCATGCCATCCCTCCACGTAAAGGTATCGTGTTCAAGTCGCACGTCAGAGTCGTGGCAAAACGCGTGTGGTGCTCAGGTGGCGCAGCGAAATACCCGCGTGCTACGTAGCAGGACAAACCCTCGCCTCGCAAGAGGAGTTACGGCTGCTGCGACGCTCGTTGCTAGGAACGGTGTTTACGTATTCACCGCCGTGTTCACCGCTATGTGGAGTGCGGACAGTCCTTGTAGAGATGGCGTCACAGACCACATTCTCGAGGACTCAGGCTGTTTCAGAAAGTATGTCGCAGCGATGCTGGGGGTGTTCATAAACAGCAGGTGTACGAAAAGTTTGGTGCATATCGTGGGCCCCAAGCTTGCTACGTACTCGTAATATAAACGCTTCAAGCGACGACCCTGCCAAGTCCAACAGCGAGGCATGCCGTACAAGCGTGTGGCGAAATTCAAGCGAGGGGCTGCAAGCTCGTTGGAGCTATATGTATCGTAGGTGAGCTATGAGCTACGAGCATGAACGAGGGGGCACTCAACACGAGACACAGGGAGCGCTTGCGGAAAGAAATTGCGGCGAACGTCAACTGCATACAGGCCAGGTACCGGAAATAACTACTGGTACCTACCAGGGTATGAGGTACCAGGTCTCGAAGGCTCCGTACAGGCTACAAGAACGTCCCCCTTTGCCTTACAACCCAACCGTATGGCACCTGATGTTGAGGTCCCGGAAGTAGGAGGACAGCAGCGGGACCACGAGGGCAACGCTGAGCATGTCCAAGAACACCAGGACCTTTACGGCGTCCTTGATGGGCACACGTCTGTTGTGTATCGATGGACGCATAGCCTGTTCCGGCCCGACGACAAGGTCAACTCCTTCTGCCTCGTCCACTCCCATCAATGGCGCTTTGTCTCCCTCGCCGGCAGCGTAAACCTCGGTCACACCCTCGGGAGGCATACTTGCTGAAAATCGATTGTGTACACGTGGATGCAAGAGCACACGTGGGTGCTCTGTGGATGTGTTCGACTTGGGCGGGGACGACAATGGTTGTTGGTTGTCACCCCTCTAGAAAACGCTTCGGTATCTTGTGAAACCCCATCCGAAGCTTCCTCTCGTTCTTGACGCAGAGTGTGTCTTAGGCGTGCATGGCTCGCGGGCCAGGCCTCAGATGGGCCATACCGTTCGCCTTGGTAACCCAGGGTGTGTCTTTTCAGCTGGTCGGCTCGCCGATCGTCAGCAAAATTGCTTACGGAGGAGCCTCATGGCGAGGTACCACGACCCGAAGACCGTTCCGGTGCAACCACGTACGCGATCAGGATGCTGCATCAGGAACAGGCGCCGGGACCGGTAGTGAGGCTGGATACAGGGAGGCGAGGGAGGATCTGTTGGCGCAGGGTGGGAGCAGTCCTCTGATTGAGTACTTCGCGAGGTGGGTGCATCCCTCTGGTGTGTGGTTCGTACACGACTGCACTGTTATGCCTACGGAAACAGGCAGTCAGTTCGCTGGTAATGTGTGTTCAACTTGGCGGCTGTTGATCTGTGATGTGACAGACGCGATCATGTTGCACTTAAGAAAGCTTGTTTGTCGGATGCGTAGAGGCAGGGTCGGTTAAGTCCAAGTTGTAATGGCGCGGCTGCCACTGGGTAGGTGGGTGTTGCCGGCGTGCAATGGCCCATCCAGGCGCAAGGATATACACAAAGTGCTCCCACAGGGCAAATTGTTCGCTCAATAGACTTGAAAATTCTCAAATCCCAAGTTCCCCTGCAGCCTGCAGCGGGCGGTCGAAAGATGAAACATGCGCAATATTTAAAACATATCGTCGGTACTGGGTGAAATCGAAATCGACGTACGTACCCGGTACCATATGTAACCCTCTTCAGACCCAAGTGTACGTCGCGACGAAAACTAAGACACAAGACAGCAGTTGCGAGCTTGTCATTTGTCCAGTGTAATCACGAAGTACTGCTGCTGAAGATCGAGCAGTATATATTAATAGTATGTTGCGGAGCACTTGTCGTATACCCGGCACCTGGTGTGGTATGCAGCTCCTGCTATTTTTTCGTATTAATGGTGATACTTGACGAAATGAGCAGCCGGAGGGAGCTGCTTCGTGTTGCCCGTGATGCTGTACACCGAGACCTGGTACCTGTGGCACTGCTGTACCTGGTGTACAGGTACAAAAAATACAAATCACCCGTTATTTTCGTCCCACTTGATCCCTCTGAAGTCCCATCACCGCCTGGCGGTCGCCAACTGTTGTATGTACGTAATCGCAACCTCTAACTAGCTAACGCCCCGCGCATCCCGCGGCTTCCTCAGGCACGGCATCGAGTCGGCGGAGATCGTGCCTACAGTCGCCGATAACGCCCAAAACGCCTCCGCACCAGCGACAGCAGCAACAGTTGCTTTTGTCAAGACCGTGATATTTCAGGTACATTGTTGCGACTGCTTTAAGGATGACATCGCACCGCATCAGCGCGAAGCAAGCGGAATTGCGCGGCTAGAGCGTGCGAGCGCGCGTCGTTTCGCACACCACCACGAACCCCCCATCTAGTCGGCGATCGAGCTCCATCTTAGATCCGAGCCGGCCCTTATATGGGGAATCACATCTTCCGCAGAGCTCCCCTTGAGGATGGTGTGTCTGATGTTTGCAACTCAGACAGTTCGCCTCTAGTTCGGCGCGCAGATCCGTATGAACGGTAACGGCTACCGTGCCACGACATTCCTTGGCTGGCATCCGCTTTGCATCATTGAGTGGGCTGTGTTCGACGTTTGCGGGTTGTCGCGTACCTTGGGACAAGTTCATACGCAACTAGGTTCGAATGCAGCGCTATGAGTAGTCCGTTTTGTTCGTTGGGCCTCCGAGTCAAGAGAAACCGCCCAGGGAGCTTCTAGGCAAACTATGGTATACGTAGGTGTAGAGTGTAGTGTATGTCTCTTGCCGCCCGACATGCTGACGCCGTGGTTTTTGGGCGCCACTGCACGGCGCAACAGCCATCGATGCTGCGACCGCGCCCATACCTATTCTATACTTACGCCGTTCTTTTCTTGGAAGCTTGACTTGACGGACGGGGTTACAGAGGCGTTCCATACTCTGTATGTGTATACTTTCGACGACATTGTTACAAGTATTGCAGAATTCCGTCGGGTTTCCTGCGAACTTTGTCGGCGTGTCTGATGATTATCATGTACGGAATCGAGTAAAATGTGATACACTCGATGCACAGACGACCAACCCGCACGAGTGAGTAGGAGAGGACCCGCCTCGTACCTTTGACGTGCCGTGTTCGTGCTTACTTGCTTCGCGGACCCCTCCCTTGGCCTTTCAGGCGAAAGGGGAACCGTTTGCGGCAGTAATGCGAGAAGGTCTGGTGGCAGACCGTGGCATCATGGCCCGTCACTTCAGACTACCGAGCCGCCAGGTGAGTTTTGTATCCACTGCTGGTTGTCTGGAAAAAACCTTGGCCTTCTTCATTCTACTCCACAAAGTTAAGGGAGGGAAGGCGGAAGGGAGGGAGGAAGGGAGAGAAGCAGGAATAAGGGGGGGGGGAAAGGGAGGGAGCGAGGGATTGAGGCAGGGGGGGGGGTGTAGTCACGTCGCGCATGGCCGTAATCGTACGGCCAAGCAGGGGGCGAGGGGGGGGGGTGACGAGGCACGGAGGGAGGGAGAGAGGGAGGGAGGGAGGAATGGCGGTGCAGCAATGTAGGGGGCTTGAGCGGCGGCCGAAGCGGTATGATGGCGATGCTGAAGATGTGCATCAATTTCTTGCGCCGGGTCAGAGTGGACGATAGTCGGGCCTGTGACTTCCTCGCGAGTTTCCGGCTGCTGCCGTCGCCTGCCGCCAGAGAATTCAGGGAGGCTTCATGGAGGCCTTACCTGTTTTCAATTGCATTCACGTTTCGGAAACAAATTGCTTGGAGTTATTTTGAGTTTTTGCAGTAGAAAAAGGGTTGGAGAAAGCTTTCCGGAGACACCGTAGCGTTCCGTCCCTCAACCGGTTTGAAAGTCTGGAAAAAGTGAAATTTTGATTGACGAACAAGACTTCGCTGGTGCATCTAAAGCGCAACAGCCCCCCCAACCGCTTCTATTCCCTGGTACCGGCATGTCTTAACCCCTTTAGAAATGCACCCACTTCTTGAGGTACAGAACTGCTTGGAAATAATGTGGGGTCACTTCGCAGTATGTATAGTGGAAGGGTTAACCCTCCCCCATCGCTCCGCCTGGCCGTGTCGCATTTTTCCTTTTTTTTTCTTCATCTCCATGCGCGTGGTTAGGTTACCTTAGCCGGAGCCCCTTTCGTGGAAGAACTGACCGGATTTCCCGTGGGTACGATCCCCCCCCTTGGGCACCGCAAGCGATTGCCGACCCTCGTGGATGCGGAGCTGCTCAAGTACTCCACCATAGTCGGGGGCGCGGGATGTCGGTGGGTCGTCTTTGCGCGGGTGGGCGAGTGAAGGAAGACAGATTTGGTTGTTTCCAAAAAAGTTTCCTGTTTGGGGTTCGAGAGGCGCACGAGGGTCGACGAGATAGGGGGTTTCTTTTTTTGTGCATGCAGCGTTTGCAAGGGGGGAGTGGATAGCTCTCAGATGGATTTGTTGAGCGCCTGTTTTCGACTGGACCCCTGTCTTTTCGGCGCTTCGTGTAAAGGCAACGGTATTGTTTTAGTAGGACACGCGAAACCATGCCTACACACTAGCGCAACCCCTATCCCCTCGCCCTGCGCCCCCGTCACACTCCTATCCCGCCCCCCCACTGCGGGCGTCTCTTTGCGTGTTTCTCAGAGGATTCGACTCGCGGCTCTCCTTGACAGACCTCCTTAAGGCGACCAGCGCCTCCGTCATCCCCCTGGCTAGGCCGAGGAAGGTTCAAAACGGTGCGAGCCGGGAGGGACTGAGCTCCAACGGTGCTGGCGCGATGGTGCCCACGTTGAGCTGGGACTCTTCCTCCGCCGCCACTATTGCTCCTCCTGCTGCTCTTGCTTCTTCTGCGCCTGCTGCTGCTTCTGCCTCTGCTGCTGCATCTGCTCTTGCTGCTCCTGCTCCTGCTCCTGCTTCTCCTGCTTCTACTAAGCCTGCTTCGGCTGCTTTTGATTATGTTTGTGGTTCTGTTGGTGCCGGTGAAAATGGTGTGACGGCCGTGGCTGTAAGCGGTTTGGACCTCGCAGGAAGCGGTCTCGCGTCTAGCGCGGGAGGCCACCGGGACGACGACGGACGAGAAGCGGGGGCGTCGACCGCCCCATCACACGCCGGAGTTGACACGGAGACTGGTGCCGGCGACACCAGCAGTAGCAGCAGCAGCAGCAGCCCAAGCGCGGGGGCAGCGCGGGTAACGATGGCGGCAACAGGCGCGGGAGAGGTGGAGGTGGACGTGCAAGCGGGAGCGGAGGCCAGGCTTCGTGTGGTTTCCGCTGCCATGCGAACAGTTTCCGCGGCGCTTTCGGCGCTCTCTGCTTTGAGAGACGACAGTGATAAGGTCGGCAGTGGTAAGGGCGATCGTAGCGTCGAAGTTGGCAAGGGGGGTAAGAATGGGGATTGGTGTGAGGATGGGGATAGGAGCGGGGAAGGAAGCGAGCATGGTGAAGTGATGTCGTCGGAGTTTTTTTCCTCCTTCGGTAACGGTAGTCCAGGTGCTGGTGCTGGTGCTGGTGCAGCTGAACGGTTAGGCGGGAGTGGCGGCCGTGCCAGCGTCGGGGGTCGAGAAGAAGGTGTTGGGGAGGTGGGTATCGTTGTTGCTGCTGAAGCTGCTGCTGACGTTGCTGCGGACGCTGCTGCTACCGCTGACGCTGCCCCTGCCGCTGGCGCGAGTGGCGCAATAGAACACAACGAGAAACTCGACGTGGTCGTGGTTGAGGCCTCCGGGCCGTCCACGGAAGGGCCAGGCGTGGCGGCGGCGACGCCGACGGACCAGGCCGTTTCTGCGGAGGGGTCCATCGCAAGCGAAATCGGAAAGAAGATCCGAAGGCAAAGTCAAGTTTCCACGCCAGCTCAAGCGCAAGCAGCGCTAGTAGACGAAAGCAACGGCACGGGGAGGTACCGTCCTCGTTGGGGAAGGACGGGTCCCGAATTAGCGGAGACAGAACGCGCCCGCAGCGGCGGCGACGATAGCGAAATACCTCCCGGGGGCAAGGTAGGGGAGGGTGCGGCTGCGTCAGCAGCAGCAGCAGCAGCAGCAGCAGCGGCCGCGACAGCAGGCCGCACACGTACGGTGGGGGCGGTAGCAGATGGTCAGTCGGACGAGGCGGGAGGACGACGGGCGAGTGCGACGAAAAACGCGGCTTCGTATGGTAGGAAGCTGACGCGCACGGCGGGCACCCCGACGGTGGACGCGATCGGCGGAGACGTCCACCTGGTAGCGGTGGTGGCGGGCAAGCGGTCACTCACGCGGCTGCTTCACTTCGTGGACCTGGTGAGAGAGGGGAAGGGGCGGGGGAGAAAAGCAGTTTTTGGCGATGGCTCTTGCGAGGTGTTGGGTGGGGCTGGGCCGTTGAGGGGGTTGGGTTGGGCTTCGGTCTGATTTTTGGTAGGGTCTAGGGTGCTGTACCTCTTACGGTGCGCCACCGACGCCAGCGAGGTTCTGGCGAATGGTTTTAACTTTTAACAGCTGCAATTGCTCCGTTGGGCGGCATGATCTCTGGTTGCTGCGCAGACCTACCGCCTCCCGTGTGGGACGACCGGCTGCGCCACTGCCGGTGGCTGCGGTCGTCGCCCCTGCCTCCACGAATGTCGGGCAAGGGCGTAAGATTCCCTTGCGCAGCCGCCGGCGACAATTTTGTGTGGAGTGTCGTGGGTGGCATGGCAGTATCAGTGATGGTAGCGGTAAATGGTAGTGGTAATGGTAATGGTGGAGGTAGCGGCAACGGTAATAGTAACAGTAATGGCGAAAACAACGGCCACTATAATCGCAACGGTAACTACGACGGTGACGGCGGCGGTAACGGTAACGGTAACGGCAATAGTACCGGTTACGGGCAATGGTAACAGTAACCTGTACCGGTGGCAGTATCAGCAACGGTAATAGTAACGTTAACGGTAAGAGTATCGGTAACATGATAGCCTGTCACTTTCGTCTTTTTTTTCCTGTATGTTCTCCGGGTGCTGCCGCCGGTGGCGCGACCGACCCTTCCATCCCTTGCATGCATGGTATTTTCCCCTTTTTTCGTGTTTACGGAAGGGTTGACCGTTCGACTGTATATTTATTTTGCTTTTTCACTTCTGACGCAACCGAAGGTTCCTCCGACGGAGACGGTACCGGTCGCCGACCAGACGTGCCTTGTGCGGAAGGCGTGGATGGGCCCGGGGACGGCTGGAGGCCACCCCCCCCGTCCGGTGCAGGTGTGTGGATGGCGGCGTATTGCGCGGACAGACTGTTGAGCGTGCGTGCGGCGCCTCGCATTTTGTGGGTGGGAGGCGGGCGCGCTCTGGGCGGGTTGTACAAAAAGCGTAACGCGAGTCTCTTCGGGCGAACGGGTAATTACGCCGTCAAACATTGTGTGATCTCACTGACTTTAAGGAGACTGCTGATGCCGCACTGCTTTTTTTATTCGTAGCAACTGTTTTTCTTGTGGTCGAAAAGTTGAAAAAAAAACGCATTCGTTTAGGTTAGCTGGCTTCACGTGGACGGCTCATGTCATGTTATTCCCTTAACCCTTTTCGGAAAAGGGGAAATAGACAAAACTAAACGGCGTGAGTCTCGCAACCGTTGTCGTCGCTGATGTTTTGTTTTCGCTGGTTCCTCGTCTCTCGGCTCGACCTGCTGCCCCTTCTGCCACAGGTGCAGCTGATCATGGGCAAGACGCTCGTCGATAGGATGGGAGAAATGGAAGCTCGTGTTGCCATGAGAGCGGTCAAGCGAGGACAGGTGGGTGGGCACGGAGCCCATTGTAGCTGTAAATATAATTGTCATGATTACTATTGGAGAACTAGAGTTTGATCTAGAACCATATTATATCTCAACAGAACTACCGTTACAACTGCAACCACACCAGCAGCCACGCCGGTATTTTGTATCTGCAGCTCCAACCGTCCCGCCGTTTTGACTCGGCCAACCTTCGGTGTTCCCAGACGCGAGGGAGCTCTTGAATCGAGCCGTTGTCGCGTGCCACTGAACCAAGGCGTGCTTTGTAGCCACCCCCCTCCCCCCCGAACTCGCGATCCCTCTTGATGGTCCCCTTCCCCCATCCGTCAACAAACGCCTCCTCTGTGTTACTGACTGTGCCCCTCTCGAGCCATGGCCACCAGTACAACGTGGAAGATCCCGCACTACGTGGACTACACGCTCACACGAATTGTGAGCACACACATACACACAAGACACATACTGTATACACAAGACACGAAGTATACACACATACATGATACACGCTCCCACGCGCCTCCCACCCCCGCTCGCCCCCTCACAGCTACTATACGTCACGGGAAGACCGACGCCGGACACCCGCGCCCGCTTCTCCGATGTCACCAACGCCGCCGCCAACGCCGCCGCCACTACTGCCACCGCATCTTCTGCTGCGGAAGCCACCACCAATAGCGGTGATGGCGGCAGGGCCGCGCCGAGCAACGCGGACACATACGACCTGGTGTGTTGCTCGCTGAGAATGCTGGAAGACGCGCCGCTGGTTGACCCGGAGCTGGTCGGAAAGGGGGACGAGTGGACGGGCGGGGGGGACTACCTTAGTATGGACCTCGACGAAGAGGCCGTGACGTATGTGGACTCGTCGAGGCGGCTGCGCGAAATGGGGAAGTTTTTACGGGAGGTGAGGTCGGTGGGTGGGTTTTTGGGCAGTTTTCGAGGCGGTTTCAGTTGGCGAGGGTGGGG
Source organism: Nereocystis luetkeana (assembly GCA_031213475.1). Lineage (NCBI taxonomy): Eukaryota > Phaeophyceae > Laminariales > Laminariaceae > Nereocystis > Nereocystis luetkeana. Next base: position 8,209,137 of record JARUPZ010000016.1, on the reverse strand, counting down.
GTGGGGGGCGAGGGCTCGTTTTTTTTTTGGCACACAGGGTGAGGTCTTGTTTTTGTTTTGTTTTGTTTTTGCGCTTTTGGAATGGTTCCCGGCCGGGAAGGGGAGTAATGGCCGTGGGGTTGTTTTTGTTGCATTTGTTTTGTTTGGTCTGTTTCGTTTTGTTGTGTGTGCTTTTTTTTTGCTCCGTTTTTTTGTGGAATGGGACAGACACCCAACATGACTTGATCGCAGAAACCGCAAACTGATACTGCTGAGGGATGTTATCAATAGACCTTGCTTCTGCAAGCGTGCCGTACCGTGCTCGTCAAGATTTACGAAAGGTGGGCTAACATGGTTCGCGCGGCGGCTTTTGGCCTCAAACTTGTTCACCCTCGCTGAGGCAGTCCATGGCGCTCTTTCTTGCTCCCGTTATCCTTGCTGTCCCATCCGAGAGCGGCTCTGCTCACATGGTACTTCATGCCCCGCAGTAATCGACCAGCACAAAAGACCCCCCCCCCCCCTCCCGAAATTATATGATGTTGCACTTTTTTCTGCAACTCCTTTTTTTTCTGCTCGGAAACAAAAAACAAGTACATAGAACCAATCGATTTGATCGTTCCTCACCTGTTTTGTTTTGTGTCCAAATCAATTGTCGACTCACGCGAACTGTGAAACGCTACTACTGTACGGTCGTGATAGTATAAACTTGCTTTGGACTGAAGCATAGCCCTTCCCCCCCGACCCTTTATATCGACGGGAACCCCCCCCAACCCCCCTCCCCCCCCCGCGCGCGCACTCTAAATTGATGGGAACACCCAAAATCCCGCGACCCTTCTTTTGTCCCACGCCCATGTATATTTTCCGTTTGAATGTTTTCGCACGAAACAGACGCTGCTCGACCCACGAAACAAAAGCGGGACACCCCCCCCCCTCTCTCTAGGAAGTTTCATAGGACTCCCATGGCTGCCTCTGGAATTACCTAAACCGGAAATTAAAGCAACTTATTGAAGCTGTCATCCATGTGCAAGTCCGCCTCACAAGCGGTTCTTAGTAGGATGCAGCTCACCCTTCATGCGACTCGCCGGACACCTCACGGCGCTTCGCGCTGGGTGCAAGCAATGTCTGCCTGGTCGGTGAAAACCCGAAATGCTCCGTCCCGGCATTGTAGGGATGCGAGGGTCTATGGTCATACGACTACGGCCATGCATGAGATCGAGTACATCCCTCCTATCGAGTACACCCCCCCCCCCCTCTCTCTAAAGCGATGTGACCATCCCCATTCCCGCGGCCTCTCTGTTCTCCGACTTGTATGTACGCACACATGTTTCCTGCGGTATTTTTCGAAAGAAAAGACGCTGCTTGGCCCGCCAGCCACGAGCGGGGCCGGAAGAAAGCGGGAAACGGCAGTGCTGCCGGCCCTAGCGGTCGACTGCGAGTGGAGACCCGGCAGAACCGCTGGAAGGCCTGAAAACCCAGGTGAATCCGTAATTTTGCAGTTTAAAGTTCTTCCTTTTTTTGTAATTTCGTCGTGTACGTACGTATATTAGGTGTATATCGGGGTTTTTTGCTGGGAATTTATATATTACGGGGGACCATAGTTAACAGGACCTATGATATACATAAAAACCTATATGTTTATCCATTTTTACTCACAATATTTGGTCCTGTTAACTATGGCCCCCAGTAATAGTAGTTTCGTTGCTTTTGTGTTTTTGGTCAGATAATTACGGTCACGTCTGCAGTTTTTTCTCGTGTTTTTGTGTTCGTGTGTGTTTCGCGCGTTTATGTGTATGCGCGTTGGTGTGTTTCTTTTTTTTTCACAGAGGGAGAGAAGCGATGTCGTCGACCGCCCTTGGGCTCGGTCCTCGCACGATGCTCGCGCACCGGGCCTTCAACGCTCTGTCTGTGCTCCCCCCCCTCCACCCCCGAGACGATAAGTTATTTCAACGCTGTCATCTATCTGCAAGAAAGTCCGCCTAACGAGCGGCTCTTAGTAGGATGCAGCTCACCCTTCATGCGACTCGCCCAACACCTCACGTTTCGCTTCGTGCTTGGTGCAAGCAATGTCTGCCTGGTTGGTGAAATCCCGATGTGCTCCGTCCCGGCATGGTAAGGGTGCAAGGGTCTACGGTCATACGAGTACGGCCATGCATGACATGAGTACACCCCCCCCCCCCCCCCCGGTGTAGAAAATGGCGGGCATTTTTTATTCGTACTTATTTGTTTTACTACAAGCAGCGGTATACCTGGTATGATAGTGCGTTTGACGGTAGTGTGTCTTGGCGGAACGGAGGGCCCCTTCTGCATGCTGGGCTCGCGCGCTGCATGCGTTGAAGGACGTCTACATGCCGGCTTCGACCGTGTGTGGGAAGAGGTAGGAGCGGGGTTGACACGAACGCGACGAGAATACCTAAATAATTTTGTGGATAAAAAATACCTGGTGCGTCGTAGTACATAACAGGTTTACTTGCGTGTCATGCACACAGGGCGTTTCTGCCGCTAGTGGCTGCTGCTGTGCAGGCGGCTCACGTTGTTGGTCCGTGCGTATCGTCCCCATTTCTGCTAGAGCTGTCGTTGCTGTTCCCTCCTTTGGCATCCTTTTGACCCCGCGTTTTGTACCCCCATCTTGCGCTTTTCGTCCCTCACCTCCCCCCCCCCCCCGCGCCCTTCCCCCGCGCCCTTCCCCTCGCCCTACTCCCCTCCTATATCGCCCGCTTCCCCCCTGGCTGCCCAATCAAACCAAACAACAACAACAACAACAACAACAACAACAACAACAACAACAACAACAACAACAACAACAACAACAACAACAACAACAACAACAACAACAACAACAACAACAACAACCACAAAAGTGTGCCTAATGCAGCTGGCGGCGGGGGACCGCACCTACGTCGTCGACATGCTGCACGTTTGTCGGCCGAAGGAGACAGTCGTGAACGGGGACCCAACCATGGCCTCTCCGTCGGTCTCGACCGGGGAGGCGGATCGATCATCCCGTCTCACGAAAATGGAGGAATTGTTGGAGGAGGCACTGGGGTGGGTGCTGGGCTCGCCTGGCGTGGTGAAGGTCGGCTTGGGTCCCAAGGTAACTTCGGGCTGGATGCGAATTTTCGGTCTTGACGGCACAAAAAAACAAATAGGGATCCCGTTTAATTTTTTTCCTGAAGCGTCTGTCATACGCCGTTCACCAACGCACTCAAGTTGACGACAATTACAAGTATCCTGCTGCGCAAGGAATACTATATGTTTCGATTCAGTGGCTGGGCGGCTTTTGATGGAGCGAGGCGTGTCACTAGCGGGAGAAGAGTCGACGTCGTCGTCCTGTTTGCCCTCTGCAGTTGTAGACGCGAAAGTGTTCGTTGCCTCTCAATAAAAAAACTCGACTGGCATGCCTAGGGAAGAGAATGTCGCGGCATCGCGTGATCTGATTGGCCCGCGTGCAGGCAGTACGGCTTCGAACGAGCCGCAGGCCGTGTCGTTGTCCCGAGGTTTCGTCTTTTGTTCATTTTTCGGTCGCACCCGCCAGTTGGGGGCATTTTCGCTTTTGTTTTGGTTTTGGGGGTCTGGCAGTTTCTTTTTTGCCGTAGTTTGGTTCGACGAATGCACGAAAACCAAGCACCAGTTTTGAAAGCTTTGCTTGGGTTTGAAAACTTGAGGAGGGGTTCGATTCCTAGAGCCTGTAATCTGTAGCCTCTCGGGCACCACTGTATCGAAATATGAAGACCATATGTATGCTAATATTGAATACAAGCGGTTTGTATGCTAATATTGAATACAAGAGGTCCTAGGCCTGGGGACAGTGTGGTATGTGCTTGTTTCCGGCTCATTCGTTTAGACAGGTGATTTCCTCTTGCTTACCGCGTGAGACAATACTGTAAACCATTTTTTCGTTCAACGCAGGAGGCCGGTCCCGCGCAGATAGCTCCCCCCGTACTCCCCCCTCCCCCTATTCTATATAGGTTGGGTTGGCGTAGGTTAGCAATGACACTGTAAAACATGCCGCTCACTACCTGAGCTAGACTACCAGGGTACCGTTTTTGTTATTTGGCGGTCGCCCACAGCTGGTCGTCGAGTTATAGATAGTTTGTGCGAGGCAAAGAACCTTTACTCCGCACAAGGGAATTGATCGTATAACGCAGTGTTCAAGGTAAGGCACCCAAGAGGCAGTTACATAGTACTCCCATTGCTGCCTCTGGAAGTGGCTACACCGGAAATTAAATTAAATCATTAAAGCTGTCATCTATGTGCAAGTCCGCCTCACAAGCGGTTCTTAGTAGGATGTAGCTCACCCTTCATGCGACTCGTCAGACACCTCACGGCGCTTCCCGCTTGGTGTAAGCAATGTCTGCCTGGTCGGTGAAAACCCGACATGCTCCATCCCGGCATTGTAGGGCTCCATCCCGGCATTGTAGGGATGCGAGGGTCTATGGTCATGCGACTACGGCCATGAATGAGATCGAGTACATCCCTCCTATCGAGTGCACCCCACCTCCCTCCCTCCCTCCCCCCGTTCCTCCTTTTGAAAAAGACAAAGCAAAATGTTTCCCAACGAAAAACTCAGCACTCCTCCCCTTTCCGTCCGCCCGCCCCCCCCATCAAAATTTCGAACGTGTGAAACAAAAAGGCGGACTTTCAGAGCTTAGTGCGGTCGTACCCTCACATCCCGTCCTTCCGGAGGGTCTGCGGCGTGGTCAACCTGTGTCACGTGGCAAGCAACGCCTCATCTTTGCGTGGAAAACCGTCGGAAGAGAAGAGCTCCCTCAGCCGCCTGTGCAACCTCGTTCTTGGTGAGCCTGCCTACTAAAATAGCTGTTGCGTCGGGTGCATTAATTGCATCAGCTGAATTTCACGCTTCGAGCACGGTATGGAATAGTGTGGCACCGTACGGGATTGTACGGTACTGTATGGAATGGTGGAGCACGGTACAGCGTGGTACGGTATGGTTTGGCATAGCATGTTATCCATGCGATATGGTGTGATAGTGTGGTACGATACTGTACGGTACTATACGGTACAACACGGCACGGTGTGGGACGATGCAGTGTGTCGCGGTACGGTATGGTATGACACGGTATGGCACAGTACGGTATGTCACGGTGTGGTCCGGGACGGTAGTGCACTGTGCGGGACGGTACGGTACTACACGGTGTGGCGCGGCACATTCAGGTAAACTACATAGGTTTGCGGCTCGGTACCGCACAAGTTGGCATGGTATGACACATCACGGCACGACACCATGCAATACCGTACGATTCGGGGCGGTACAGAGCGACACGGCACGGTGTTTGGCAACACGGAACAGTATTCAGCATTGCAGTCTCGCTTACCGCAAGGTACTGTACGGCACAATGCGGTATCGGGGTATATGGCAGGGTACAGTGGCGCACAAGAGCGTACGTCTCGTCTATATGGCTGCAGTAACAGGCGTAGTGCAGGTGGTGCGGCGAGAACCGCTGCGCTAGTGGACCATGAAAAAAAAATGTTGCGGCATCCTTTGCTCCGTGCTTCCGTGCGCGACAGCACCATGCTTATTGGGTCGCCGATATGCTGCGCTCCCGTGGGTAAACAAGAAAAATATCGCAACACACGGTGACGCACGGTAGTACAGTTGCACGCGGCAATATTCAGGTATTGTTTGTAGTACGAAACAGATGTCTTGCTTTGGAAACGGTGCGTTCCACACCAACTTCCATGTAAACGCTTCATAATTTCTTGACTTTCCTGTCAAAACCTCAGCTTGTCCTGGTTAGCGCCCATGTTCTTATTTTATCCTTAATTCTAGAGGTCATGTTCTGGAAGTAGTATATAGGGTTTCTGTATCCCACGGGGGGGTCGTCGCTGACATCCCACCAACGCTGCGATTTGTTTTGTTGACGTGCTTATGCGAACCAGGCAAGCCTTTGGACAAGAGCGAGCAGTGCTCTGACTGGGGCAACAGGCCTCTATCTGGAAGGCAGAAGCGCTACGCGGCTCTGGACGCTCGGGCGACACTCCTTGTTCACCGGGAACTAGCCCCACAGGTACTGTGCGTACCACTCTGTAGCTGGCACTGTACCCGCTGTATCACACGGGTGATGAGAAAATACACCCCCTTGGGGCGAATGTCACAGCTGATTTTCTCGACAACGGGGAGAGTAATAACATCGAGCGACGCGCCCATGGAAACATGTCGACGAGTTATTCCCAAAACCACCATCTTCGTTGTGTGTGCCTTCCCTTAAGGCATGTTTTGGAGAAGCTCGGCTCAGGAATTCGTCCCAGGGGGTGTGCTATCCTATCACCCGTGCGATATATTATCACCCGTGTGTTGTCCCATCACCCGTGTGTTGTCCCATCACCCGTGTGTTATCTCATCACCCGTATGTTGTCTTATCACCCGTGTGCTATCTCATCACCCGTATGTTGTCTCATCACCCGTGTGCTATCTCATCACCCGTGTGTTGTCTTATCACCCGTGTGTCATCTTATCACCCGTGTGTTATCTCATCACCCGTGTGTTGCCTTATCACCCGTGTGTTATCTCATCACCCGTGTGTTATCTCATCACCCGTGTGTTGTCTCATTACCCGTGTGTCATCTCATCATCCGTGTTTTATCTCATCATACGTTTGTTATCTTACCACCCGTGTGCTTCCTTGCGTGTTACACGGTGTGCTTGTGGATTGGCCGGTGACTTTGGGGATTTCGTAAGGCTGTGTCTCGCTCGTTGTTGTTTGATGATGACGAGCATGATGATGACGCTGATGTCGGTGATTTCGGTGGTGTTGTGGCCGTTGCTGATTGCGACGGCGGAAGCGGTGGCGGTAGTGGTTTTATTGTCGATGCTGCTGAAGTGAACTTGATGGGCGATCGGTTTCACGTGTCAGGTAATTATCTTTTGTCGAATCGTCGCCGACCACCCCACTCCGTACGCGATTTGTCGTTCAAGAAAAAAAAACTAATATCAGCGTGTTAGTGGGTTCCCGCAGTACATACGCTGAATTTTAGCCGCTCGTGCGTAAAAAACGGAACCGATCTTGACAGTCGTTGCTGCCGAGCTGACTATCACCGCACTAGAATTGCACAGCAGTAAGGCGTGAACCCGAGTATTAGTACACAATACACAATACGAGTACTCCATCAGCGAGCAACATACGCATGTAACACTCGTCGTTCTATCATACCAATCGTTTTTTTTTTCGTTTTTTGTTTTCCCTCCGTCTGCGCTGACCTCGACTCTCTGCTTGGCGGAAACAGGTCCCCGCAGAGCGAATGGAAAGCCTGTACAGCACCTTCGCATACGACCACCGTTCCCACGGCCTCGTGGTGAGGAGTATTACGCGAAACACAAACTGTCGGTTTCTTATCTCCCCCTATCTACTTGAAGCTATGGATATCGCGCAAGGAACCCTTTTTATTTCTGTAGTGTGTGCGCCATGCGGAAGAACCAACGAACGAAAACATCCGCGATCAGAGAAGCAGGTTGTATGGCGGGCGTGTGCTTGCTTGCCTTCCCCAGAGCAGCGGAATCGAACCGGAGACCCGAAACCACGCGCCCCGGGCGTTCCTCCTGAAGGCATTATACACGGGCAGCAGTTCTGCCTTGCGCTGGCCGCACCTGGACTCCCGAAGCAACCACGAAAACAGCCTATCATACTTCGTATAGATACCCAACTCGTAGCATTTTGTACCCAGGCCCTTTGAAACGGCGAGATCATGCGTAACCCAAACTCACAAGATGAAAAACCCTGGGGGGACCTTCGACTAACCCATTTTATTCATCGTTTCCCGCTGCGATGCAAACCCAACCCGACCCCGCCCAACCTCCGGCGCTCGTCCAGACGACCCAGACGCTCCCCTCTTACACCCCCCGCAACTCGGGTGGTTCGCTGGAGCAACAGGCGGGGAAGAAGAGGACGGGGGCGCGGAGAGTGAAGGCCGGCGGTTCGCGGCACGAGCGCATGGTCCGGAAGCAGATGCTCGGTGTGACGATGATCGACGTTTCTAAGGTGCTGCTCGACGAGGAAGGCCTGGGGAAGAACTGGCTCGGTCGTGCGCTGCCCGGCCTCACGAAGGAAGGTGTTGTCAGGTGCGATAAACTGGGGGTGTGCAGCGGGGAGGACTGTGCAGTTAGGGAGGCGGAAGGGGAGAGGGGGGGGGGCGGAGGTGTACTCGATAGGAGAGATGTACTCGATCTCATGCATGGCCGTAGTCGTATGACCATAGACCCTCGCATCCCTACAATGCCGGGACGGAGCATGTCGGGTTTTCACCGACCAGGCAGACATTGCTTGCACCAAGCGCGAAGCGCCGTGAGGTGTCTGGCGAGTCGCATGAAGGGTGAGCTGCATCCTACTAAGAACCGCTTGTGGGGGTACTCATGTGTTGCTTGCCTTAGTTATTTGACCATTGACCACGCATCTTTTTCGAGACGGGCGGGAGGGGAGAAAGGGGGGGGGTTGGGAATGCGAAGGTGTTGACGGGTTTTGTGTAATGCTAAATCTCCCCAGCGATGTCTGTGGTGTCGGATTTTTGCCAGACCCCCCCCCCCCCCCTCCCCACGCGCCCCCCCGAGCATATTGGGGTAGTTTCCAGTCCCGACTGATCGCTTTATGACTGTTTTTTTCTGCGTCTGTGGAGCAACGCACGGAGCATCTCCGTCGGACGAATCGTCTAGTTGCGTTGCGTTTCCGCTTTTGTCCCGTTTTAGTTTTACCAGGTGTTTTGCTCTTGCCCGTGGTTGCGGTGCTCACCGCAGATGTCTCAAGTAGCCTCGGTCTCGCCCTTCTCTGCACCCACTCGCCTGCCGCTTCCCCTTTTCTTGTGTTGTGTTGTATCTGTGTGTGCCTTTGGGGCGTGCTTGCGCTTCGGGCGAACATGTTCAGGGCGTGCATCTACCCAACCGGCGAGATGCCCACGAGCGGCGAGCTACCCACCGTTCTGAGGTTCGATCGGCACCAGAGCTTCGTGGAGTTCGGAAACGGGTACGCCCTTCTCATGAATTGCGGGGGCACGGCGAAAGAGCGCGAGCACGCAAGGTACGTTTGATGCACCGAAGCCCGAAATATATCTGAACAGGAGTACAAACAATGTTGAGGGTTCCGTGCGTGGTTGTGCGGAATAGGGTCGGGGTGATGGGAGAGCGGAGGGGGGAGCCGCGGAAGGAAATTGAAGGGGACAAGCGAAGCACGTTCCAACCTCAGCGAGGATGAACGAATTCACGGTACGTTGTCTATACCGGGTCGAGAATGACGCCTCTCCGCACTCGCGTTCGTTCAATGGGTTGCGCAGTTCGAGTAGCTAAATAGGGTTCCCTTGGCGTTCTTGACCAAGGAGGCTTTTTCCTGTTTCGGCGGGAGAGTTGCCTCTCCCTTGTGATATCACGTGCCCACCATGAAAGCGGTCACGGGAGTGGGCCGCTCAGCCGGACTTTTTTTTTTCGTGTTACTGACCGCGCTTGCTGTTCGGTGAGGGTCAACAACGCCGTGTGCGCGTGCGTAGGCCTGCCCTGATCTCACCGGAATGTGTCCCGCCACCTCAAACGTGGGGGAAATTATGTAGTGGTGACACCCATCCTCCCCTTTACCTCGCTTCCTGAGTTTCAAGTTGGCACGCGCTCCTGCATGCGTCTTTCGTGGATTTTTTTGCCAATCTTTCCCCCCCCCTCCCCCCTCTCTCCACCTATCCCCCCCCCCACCCACCCCCCCCTCCCGTGCTCCGTCCCGGCAGTGTAGGGATGGGAGGGTCCGTGGTCATACGACTACACCCATGCATGACATGATTACACCGAGTACACCCCCCACCCACCCCACCCCTCCATCAACTCCTATCCCCTGTTCCCTTCTGTTCATGGTGCGTCTTCCCTCCGCTTTACGTGCCATGCTGCCCTGACCGACAGCGGGTTCCTGGACGAGAGTGGCTCCGCCGCGGCGTGGTACCTTCAGGGCAAGCTTTCTTCGGACGCTACCAGGGTTGACCTGGAGGCGGCGGAATGGCAGCAGCAGCAGCAGCAGCAGACACTCCGAAGCGGAACCGATCTCAGAACCGAAACCGGCACCGACACCTCTGGTGGTGAGGGGGGCGGATCGTTGAGAAACAAGAAGGCGGTGGCGGCGGCGGCGGCAGCGGCGGCGGACGACGGGAGCGATTCTGTCGGGAAGTTTCTGCAGCGGCTGGCCGATGCGTCAGGTGCGCCTTCCTCGATCCTGGGCGGGCTGCCCGAAGACGACCCCACTTCCGCTCCAGAGAGCACGGGCGCGGGCACGGCGAGGGCGGAGACTCAGGACACAAGTCCCCAGCTTGCTGCGCCCGGTGAAGAAGGACGGGGAGGAGGGGGGGGGGGTAGGGAGGGGGAGAAGCCGGCGCAAGCCCCCCATTTGGTGCTCTTCGCCAGGGCCAAGGGTAGGCCCTTCGTCTACTGCGGCGCTGTGGACTGCGTGGCCGAGGAGTACGTGTGGAGCGCGGGGTCTTCCCGACTCGGTGCGGTGCGGTTTACCCTCGCACTGAGGGAGTGGCGGGAGGCTGCCATGAATTCGGGGGGTAAGGGGGGGGGCGAGGACCGAGCTGCAAGCGGGGGCCGCAGCGGTAACGGGGCGGACGACGTGTTTACAGAGGTGGTACGAGAGGGGTTGAGACCGCCGGCGTTGGTTCGGGGTCTGCCATCAGAAGATCGTGTCGTGGGGTAGGATGCCGCGTGGCAGGGTTTCGGGGGGAGGGAAGGTCGAGGAGGGGGGGCGCGGAGGGTTGGTTGTTGGTGGTGCTCCGCGCGTTAGTTGTGCGGCCATTGGCAAGCGGGTTTCCAAACCTGAGGGGTTGGGGGGGCGGTGGGGGTGTGTGGCTGGGCTGTGTTAGGAGGGGAAATATTTTCGAGGGAGTTGGTGCCGGTACTTGACAGGTCACCAAAGAGTGGCATTTTTTAAGAGCGGCGTAGAGTTTGCCGTTTGACGTCTTCGCCACTCGACGCGGTCTTCGCGAGGAGGGCATCGTCGCCCCCGCTTCTTGTTCCTGGGGGCAAAGCCGCTCGCTTGTGTCATTGCTAAAAGCCGTACCGTAGCACGAACCCCGCACCTCACCTGGCAAGGAAAGGCGGGCGCACGCTTCCTTCGACCGCAGTGTGACCCTTTTTTAGGGCTCGATAGCCCGAGCGATTCGTAGATAATAACGTCGGGTGCCGTTGCCGGGCAGTGGTGGGTAGTTTTTGCCGCTGACGAAGCCAGCGATGTGCGATTAGACGGACCACCACGCAGTCAAGGAGTGGTGGACGGAGGGGCGACCCGTCCCGCGCCGCATCGTACACATGCGTGGGAGTGTAAACGGGCCGTAAAAACACGATGCTGAAGTGTTTTCAGTTCGATTTCAAGGGTTATGGCACTCTGATGGAGAACACTTCGGCTCTGTGAGTAGTTTCGTCACCTGTATTGAAATATTAATAGATGCGTATACAGTATGCCCTCGAAATAAGCAAAATATTATGGTGTGTTCGCTAATATTACAGCAGCCTGCAGAGGAAGACAGTTGGCGTGCCGCACGTTGTTTCCTTTCGGACGGTTTTGTTGTGCGGCATTGACGTTGATTCAAGCAATTCGTGCGGCATGGATGGTGTGCCGCACAGGCACAGCAAATCCGTCAATAGTGTGTATGTTTCACCTTCTGGCTCGGACCATTTTTGTTGCCATATTGTGTGCGATATACTGTCCGTACAACAATTGGTAGATTCGTATGTATAGGAAAATCGTGACAAACCGGGTTGTACGTTTCATCACGGCCTCCGGTTTATCTCGTGAATTGCCTCTACCCGAATAGAAACTGTGTGTTGTACGAAAATCCCCGCCTGTACTCGAACCCCGCAGTACACGTGCCGTAACACTTTTGTTGTGTGTTGTTGATTTTTTCTTCATATTAACTTATCGCCAGAAACTGTGATAGCCGCGGTCGCAACACTGTCTCGAGTGTGTGCTGTCCCGAGCATCCCACAGGCATGCTTGCTTTGGCGATTGTCGCACGCTGTACTTCACTGTACGTGATTTGTCGTACATACGCAGCTCCCGATAAATTGCACGTTCGTGGTATTGTCTCGCGGTAATTTGCTGACACACTCCAAGCACGTGCTTCGCCGAACAACATGACCCGGCATGGGCCCTGATATAACTCGAAGAAGTCTCAGCTGATCTGCACCCTGGTGAAGCCTACCAGGTACCAGGTATAATGCAGTGCAGGCCTCCGTGCCCAGGGAGTCAGTCTTGGAAAGCCTACCATCGGTTGAGAACGGAGCATACAGAGATGGAGTCTACAGTAGTACCTACCGTGGATAAGCCCTGCAGTGGAAATCGTGCCTACAAGTATTGTCGTCCCGTCGACCCTGGTAGCATCCAGAGGAGTCGCCGGTCAGTAGTCAGTCGCGAGGAAAAAGCGGAAATCGCGCGAGTGGTTAGCACGTGCGTACCTTGCAAATATGAGTATCGACCGGTCGGTTGAACTCACGGCTGACGTGTATTTTCAGACTTTTAGGCATTTCGTCTCCCCGAGTGCGGAAAATAAATAATTACCTCTATTTCCAGTAAGATTTTATTTAATCACACTTTTCATTTTTTACCTACACAAGAACACACATATCAAAAAGTATACCCTGAAAATGAAACTTACTCCTCTCATCTCATCAGCGCAGCAAGGTACTCGATAGACGAACTTTCCGGATTTCTTGCGGAAAATTCAGATCTGAAACCGTATTCTTGTTTCTGCTGCAATGCTAACACCCGTTTGAGGACCAGGTTGCCGGTATAGCGGCGAGTCCGGCCTGTCCACCCGTCTTAGTGTCTGCGAGCAGTGGCACGAACAAGTGTGTTGCTGCGTGCTTGCCGTTCGACTCCAACACAGGTGGCCGGGACGCCCCCCCTGCATAATGTGGGCGTAAAAAACGCTTGTTGAGACGTCGAACGGTGCAGCGAATCCCACAAGACCTCGACAACCTCTCAAATCGGTACGCATAATGGTGGTGCTACATTGTTCAACGTCTGTAACACGTTCTTGTTATACGTTCGTAGGATGCAAGAGGGGGAGGGGTCCCGACCACTTGTGATGCAGTTGAATTCGGGCGCTTGCCGAGAGACCCGGCAGCCCGGGTTGCTTCGTGCGACAGTTGCTGCACGCAGAACGACGTACCATAAGAGTAATCCGAACCCAGAAAGGACCCAAAAAACATGTATCCATCCTCCCATGTTTACGCATCATATTTGGATCTGATTACTATTTTCCCCCTAATCACAGTCTTCTGTGTTGATAGCTCGTTGCGTCTCGAGTCTCGAAAGGGCTCCACACCTCGGACAGGCAATCGATGTGGGACCACACTTCAACATCCTCTATATATATTTTCAGGGCGGACATGCTCCTGAATCTGCGCTATCTAACTCACTCATGTTGCCGCGTGGGAGGCGTACAATCTCCATGATCTAATCGTGGGGCACAATTTCCTGGGTTGGATATGCACTGAGTTATTCAGATCCTGAAACAATTTCTCATCGCGGCAGGCTAGGTTCTACGTGATCTGCAGTAGAGCGTGATCTGCCCAAGGTTGACAGCATTGTTTGGAGCCGGCGTTTAGTATTACAGCAGTGGTTGACAATAGTGGCCGCTGAAGGGGCCCCTTGCATTCGTTCACTACGGAAGATTTTGACCTCCCGGTTCGTGAATACATAGTGTGGGGCATGCGGCGGTTCGAGCTGGAGGCCAAGGCCTGCTATTCCCAGATTCCGGTGGTTTTAGGACGTGTTTGCCGTTACAGCCGTAGCATTCAGTTATCCAAGGCACAGGCGGCTCTTCGGATCAGGTTCACAAGAACAAAAAGCAACTTCCCCACTATCATCCGGCTGAACGGCAACAAATACCCTAAACGCCTGAAGTGTCATTTCGAGTGTTACATCTTCCGTCGTCTGCACGAACACAACGTCACTGCTATTGTACCTCAACGCCCCCCACCCCCACTTCGCGATTCCCATCCGACGCTGCTTTCGACGCCGATCCTGAATCCTTCGTTTGCTCGCTTTCTTGGACCGCCTTGTCCTCGCCGCCATCCTCGTCCCCCCCAGTCTCCTCCCTCTTGCGTTTTTTCTTGTTCTTCTTTCGGTTTTTGTGCCGGTTTCGGCGCTTCTTCCCTTCCACCTCGCCCCCTCCCTCGCCCCCGCCCCCCCCTACGCCTTCCCCCCCTCCAACCCCCCCTGCCCCGCTAGCGACGCCGTTTTCTCGCTCGAAAACCGCAACAAAAAATCCGTTCGTTTCGTCTTCGAAGGGATCCGTTCTCACCATGCACGATGCCTGCTTTTTGCTCAAGCCGGAGACGGCCAACCCTCGCCTTGACCATCGCGAGAGGCAGCGTGAGAGCTTGAAGCGTCCAAAGGTGGGCCCAGAGGCGGCACCACCGCCGCCACCACCCTTGCCTGACGATTCCGAAGTCGCTAGCGCATCAAGGTTCGCGAGGGAGGCCTCCGCGCTAAGGTCGCTGCTGCCGCTGCCGTTGCCGCTACTGCTGTCTCTGGATGCGGGCGGGGGCTCGAGTTTCTCGGCGGTAGCAGCTTCCTCGACCACTTTCGCTTGAACACGGGGGGGAGAGGGGTCGAGTCGAGGAGGTGTCGGCTGCTGTTCTAACGCTTTGGCCACAACATCCTCGTTTTCTTCCGCGTGTACCGAGCAGGTGGAGTAGCAAATGCGTTCGACCTGAGGGACAACAAGACCGGGGGGGGGGGGGGCACAATCGCAAGACACCCACGAGACAAAGGTGCAGAAAACACGCGGAGAGGGTGGGAGAAGGTGAGAGAGCTTCTCATAAGCGGATGGGAAAAATTGTGCGCATTGCTCCTGAGAGCACAACAGCGGAGAAAAGAAAGGCTCGGGCAAGCTCACTCTGAAGCTCGATCGTAGGCTGCTCTAGCCATTCATGGTCCTCTTTTTGGTCAACGCTTGCGCTCGGCCCGCCAAAGCCGATGGTGATCCACGCCCCGGCTTGCCAGCGAAGCGCTCGAAAACAACACAGGTGCCAGCAATACATCTTGTTCAGGAGCGCTTGAAAACCCACAGTAGATATGTTGTCGTTTTAACTATACCATCGTTGTGCACGCAAAGTCTTATCGCCTGTGTTGCACTCCAAACTGCCCGTCTGACACAACCTCAACAACATCGATGCATCGAAATGTCGAGGCCAAAAACATAGGTTCTGCTCTACGCGATGGGGAACGCACGACGCGCGCAACATGTCCCGACGAGAACGTGTGTACGGCGACCGACGCACAATCATTTTTTTTTTAAACAACTCCCACCTGAGGGAATGACATGGCCTTCAAAAGCCCCTCAAGCTGGAACGCCGCCAGCCTCGCCACCCTCGACTGACCCTCCCCGTCCATGCCCCCCCCGCTCTCCCCCTCCAACCCCTGATTCTCGTGAATCCTGTCAGGTGCCGAGACGATCCCCGAGCCGGAGCACGAAGGGTCTAGCAGGATGGCGCCGACAGCCGCGAACCGCTTGTCTGCCGTGTCTACCTCTAGAAAGTCCTGCAGCCGGGTTTCGATCGCCCCCGACGCGCCCGCCTCGTCGACTCTGCGACGCATGAGGGTTAACCGCCTCAGGTCCTTGTCGAACGCGAACACCGTTCGTTTCTTCTTCCTGGCGCACGGGGAAGGGACAGGCACACGACCAGCGCAAAATGAGAGAACAAAAAAAAAAAACGCTGGTCTAAAGATAAAGAGGGAACGGATCGCACCTCCGTGCGGCCAGATAATATTACCACCTCCGTAATTAAACTGGCGAAAAACAAATGGGAGTATATAGTGCGCGAAATACGTCGTGCTTACGCTTTGCATACACCCCACCAGGGCTGTGCGAAAAGACTGGCAACCGTCCGAACATTCTGCCCGGTGTTCGACAAAAATTTGCCCAATCTCGAAGCAGATGACGACACTGGGCGGAACGTGCATGGCGTATGAGGCGAAAAACACTCGCCCTGCACGACACTGCTAGAGAGCGCAGCAGGACGTCATGCTCCGCGTATCCATCGAAGAAAAACGAACCTAGAGCCACAAACCTGCCGAACACTGTCGCTTTTGGGCGTTCTTCAGTCGAAGCAGAAGGTGACGCTAGCTGCGAGAGCAACGAAGCCACGTGCATTGTCTTGTTCCCCGGGGCAGCACACGCATCGATAACGTCGCCGCCTTTCCACTCCCTCCCCGCCTCCCTCGCTGCGACAGACGCCTCCTTGCCTAGGAGAGCCTCGGCCGAAAAGCAGGAGCTTTTATCTGCGTCCGTTTTAGGACGTCACAAGAGCGGGATGGAGAAAGCGTTGGAGGGGTGCTACCGTGAAGGCGACTACTGATGCGTCTTTGGGGAGATACTGACCGTTGGTTGGACACAAGGGGAAATGGCGAAATAAAAAGAAAACTATGGGGATAAAATCTGGAGAAGTCTTCTTGATTCACGGATGCATTCTTCGCCCTATCTCGACCGGCCCAGCTACCCTTCCTTCCTTCCTTGCTTCCTTCCGCGTGGACCTTGTGGTGCCACGCCGTCTTCTCGCAAATCGTCGACCAATCGTCTGAACTACACGGCGGCGGCGGTTGATGCCATGCTCCCTGAATAATGGCTCCTGGAGCGCGGGGTTAGACCTTACCGCGACTCCACTCTCGAGCCGTCGTTCGAATACAAGCATCCCCCGTACCGGTTCCCCTTTGCCCCTTCTCTACGCGCGCGCTTCTTCTTTCCTGTTTACCCTATGGGCCTTTCAGCGACAAAGGGTAGACCACATGCTATAATAGGCCACATGAGTAACTCCACCGCCTCTCCCCCCTTTGAAGCCTGCCTTTCTGCCCATCAGCACCGTGGATGGTGTATTTGTCATTTTTACGCCAGTTCTTGCTTGCCCGCATCTCACGATTCTTCGATGAGCGCCCAATAGAACAGGTGCCCCCGCGTCTTGGCCTCTTGCCTGGTATATCGTACTACTGCAGAAAACGCCCAACTTAAAATTCCAAGTACTGTATACCAGGTATATTTGTGGGGGGGACCATAGTAGTACTGGTACATGGTAATCAGAACCCACCATGTACCCTAAAACCACCCATCCCCCTATATAGCATGTTCACGAATCGCATTTGGTTTTGATATGTCCTCCTGTAGTAACAGGTGCTTCCAAAGAGTGAAAACGCGGCGGCAGTTGTAAATGAGGTACGATAAGTTCCACTTCTTTGTCACCCGACGCGACATCTTAAAGCGGTCGCCTGCATCTTCGTTTCACCGGTCATCCGAAGTAACGGTGGCCGCGACCGGAGCGGCGGGTGTGTGTGTGTGTGCATACCTTGCAGCACGAGCCTCCCGTCCTTCACCATGGCGTGCTCGTGCAGGTCCGTCCCGGACGGGAGCACCAGGAGGCTGGGCACGACGGCGTCGATCTGGGGTTATATGGGACCGACGGTGCAACGGCAAAGAAAACAACATAAAAACGGGCATTTTCTTTCGATAACAAACTTCCAGGTGCTTTGATACAAACAGAACAGGTAGCTGGAAGCAAAGATACCCGGTACATGGAATGAAACATACCGGGGTCGTTTGTACCTGGAAACAAAGTACCTGGAAATAGACATAGGAGGGAACTGGAGGCAAAAATTGCCGGTATTTGTACCTGGTGAATGTGAAAGACGAGTGGGTCGAAGCAAGCATGACGCGGACATGAGGCCGTCATCCCGGAGTAGGATACGGCAGGCAGCAAGGAAAGCAGGCACCGGGGTTCGGGCACTTGGCAGTCGAGCCGGCGAAGCTCCACGCTGCACACAGCAATGAACCCATGCGCCCAGGTTACCCGGAAAACCAATTGGAAATATAATCAGGTCATGTTTTGCTGTAAAAAAACGAGAACAAAAAATGCAACGTGCCGACCGTATGGAGTACAAGGTATGATACGCCCCAACGTCAGAAATGGGGAATTCGAAGGTCAAACTACGGGCGCGACAGGAGGCTACCTGGTACCAGGTACATCGAATGATAACAGCGTCTCCACAAGGGGTAGCGCGGCCAAACCTGTCAGGCGAGACAAAGGTTGCCCAGCCTCTCCGCCAAAATACGTCGCTGCTGATGTATTAACACCGAGACACTCAGGGATACGTCTTCCTGCGTTTTGTACTCCCGCATGCATTCGTTAATATTGCTGCAACGCGTTTTTGAGTATAAAGCAGAACAGGCAGACACGAGATGGCGCTGTAACGGAAATCACGAAAGATCCCACAGCTACCCGACGTCAAGGGTACGGGGCGACATAGGACCGCCTCCCAAGTACAGTCGAGCACGTTCCCACCACGCACCACACGAACCTTAACTGTAAACCCCTCCTTTTCCAACGTCGCCGCGACGCCCTCCGTTCCTTCCGGACATGTCAGCAGGTTGACCCTTGCGTATCTATCGCGTCAAGATCAGACAAATGCGGCACGCACGCCAGAAGCGCGGTGGGAAGCGTTGGGGAGAGAACACGGCGTGTTGTATGCGCATCGTATCCTGCTGGTATCGGGAGCAAACAACGCTTGCTGGCTTCGGAAACCACGCGAACGGAGGTGTCAAAAGCACACGGCAAGACCCGGGGGCACCGTCTTCAATCTGCTTGTTACGATACGTGTCACGATCGGCGAGGCGGTTCGGAGGCTGCAATTGGAGAAGGCACCACAGGTTCTCTCGATGCCAATGACGAAACACTAAAACGGTATATTGCATCGGCTGATAATGGAGAGGGAGGAAGATAGCACAGGCTCTCTCGATCTCAAGGACGAACCACTAGAACGACATCCTGTATCGGCTGATGTAAAGCACACATAATCGCCTCTCCATCTGCCGCTTCCCCCCAAACTCGTGGGTACAAACCTACCAGTAGACATTGTGTCCGAGCCTCAATTTCTCTTACCGCGGGAAGATATGCCTCCTCGCGCTCTTCGGCAGGAGAAACTCGTTAGCAGCATCGGCAGGCAACCCCTCCGCTGACTTAGCCGCTGACAGGCAGCGCTCTAGTGGCTCCTTGTACTGCAGCAAATGTCGCTGCAGAGGAAAACGAGAGGGGGCGCGTCCATACGGCGCATGCCGTGGTTGCTGAAGGGCATGCACCAAAGAAACCTACGTCTTCCTAGCGATGTAAATCGCATCAGTAGTAGCAGCAGCAGGTTAACTTGTGGGGGCTATCCCAATGCAGCGGAGGAGGCGGAAAGACAAAAGGGCGGCCGGAAGAAGACGTGCTGATTCACGCCATACGGCGAGGCGCACAGGGACCACGCAGTCACAGCTACAGCTTCAACGCCCCGCGCCGGGAAGCACAAAAGCAGCGCGGAACGAGTCGGCTTCGAGCCATTTATCGCAATAGGAATTTCTCCGAAGAGCTTGACCTGGTAGATATGTGGCAATACACGTTTCTGCTGTAGTGGCTTCTAAAAAGCCACCTATTCGTTTAAATTTGCTTTTGTCTTAAAGCGTCCTATCCAGCACAATTGCAGGGTAGCCCTACAACAGCATCAATATAAGTAGTACCAGTGCTGCCAGCATGCGGGCGTACCTTAAGCTTACCCCCTCCCTGAATAGTCCCCTTCCCCAGCAGCATTTCGTAGAGCATCACGTACCCCTGCGCCTTCTCTCGCACGTGCTCATCCGAGAACAGGGTACCCCTGCGGCACGACGGCAAGCACGATCACAGAGGGTTTGCCCTTCTGAATTGTTCGCGACAAGATGCGTCGCGACACGATGCCACGCGGCGCTCTCGACTTGGATACATAGAAACAGTGCCAACAACTATTTACTTTTCACCTCGTGCAGAGGAGGATGCAGGCGGCATGTAGGGTCGATTTTGCCCTTACTACTGCTGCTGTGCTTTATCAACCGCTAAGATGCCAACCAATCCAGAAGAACGGCAGAGCGAGGACTCTCATCAGCCCCCCTAGATGATCATGCCCCAAGGCTCTTCTAGCACGGGTTGTCGTCAGCAGCAGTCCAGCTGCGGACGACGAAGTACCTTGTGTGGTGGTACGGTAAATACTCGACAAATCAACGTACCATTAGACAGCGAAGTTGGTGCGGGGCCCAGAAAAGACTCCCAAACGCAAACAGTGCCCGGCCCGCTCGCGCTCGAAGTAACCTCAGCTACCCATGCAGCGAAAAATAGGGTTCTCACGGGTCTTGGTGCTGCACACTAAATAAATGTGCATGCGGGCATGGTATACTCGTAGACTTTATGGCGATGAGGGAGATACATGCCAACTCTCATGCTTTTTCCATTCGAAAATAAAAACTACAGTAGTCGAACTTGTCAATACGAAAATCAGCAATGTTGAGCTGCAACGGAAGGTACCCCATCCTGCAGCAATACAGTACGTCAGGACTGGCGCGACGTGTGCTGGTCATCAGATGTTGTGCGAAGCGTAAGGGCTTGCCAGAATACGCCAGTACAAAACGAACGCACAGTATCCTCCCTCTATTACCTCGGGTCTGCCTTGAGAACGAGCCGGTCCAGCAGCGGCTTGTACCGGAGCGTTTCGCTCACCATGGCGTACAGCTGTGACACACACACAGCAGAGAACAGCACAATACACGTATACGAGGATGCAAAGAAGCGCAGGGCCATTTCAAGACGTACGTTGTTCATAACTGCTCTACGAGGCATGCTACGAGTACGCGTATTATACTTTTTTCCATCCTATTAAAACGGTTGGCTTCTGAGCTACGTTTTCTGCGGCCGGCCACCGATCACTGAATAAAATAACGTGCATGTTTGTTCTGCATGCACAGCAAGACAAGACGAGTCTTGCACTGCTGCACGATTGAACAACCTAATATCAGTAGCAGCAACACGCCCCTACAGACCCGAACGGCGGGTCTCAAAATTCCCGAAGCAGCCGCGGCCTCGAGCGAACCCGGTGAAGCAGAAGTAGTGGCGGTCGCGCCACCAACTGCTGCTGCTGCTGGCCATCAGCAGTCGCAGCAGAACCAACAGCTTGCGGAAAAGCTGCAACGGGTGAACCACGAGCTTCGTTCTATTTCGCTGTGCCTCCTTTCGATTCGTTCCGTCTCTTTTCGGTGTTTGTTTGATGGTGCCTCTGGCTGGGGGCGTCCTTTTTTATTAACGTACTTAGTTACTTCGTACATGCGCTAATATTCGAGACGAAGATTTTAATTAAAATATTAAAATACATACAAACCTTGAAACTTTGAAGTATTTTACTCATGGCTTCGAGTGAGGATGTGTTGATGAAATATGACCACCACCATGGCTTTCAACTTGCTTCAAGATGTTTCGGGAGCAGCTTGTTGATGCATATGAATACACAGTCATGTGATTAGTGATTAGCTATGTCACCCACCGATGTCAAGAAAATAATTCAACATATATTTGACTGTTGTCCACAAATATTCTGCGTTTACGTACTATAGATACCCGAGTCCGGCAGCATCGAAGTGGCCCAAAATCAACCAAAAAATATGTTATAGTGAAGCCAAATCGCGTAAAAACAGGCAGCCAGTAGCCAGTACTCAACCCTACAAAAAAT
Source organism: Nereocystis luetkeana (assembly GCA_031213475.1). Lineage (NCBI taxonomy): Eukaryota > Phaeophyceae > Laminariales > Laminariaceae > Nereocystis > Nereocystis luetkeana. The sequence goes on along the minus strand of JARUPZ010000016.1, from coordinate 8,187,628 downwards.
ACTCAAGGAGCTTCTGGATAAGCCGTGGTCACAAGTGTCTACCCTTCTCCCCCCCGGTACGTGCCTTTGTTTTTTGTCGCGCATAGGGTTCAGCAATCCCACGGCTCGGCGATTTTCATTGATTGTAGCTAACTCACGCTCTCGCGCTTTCCGCTTATCATTTTTTTTATGCAAGCAAAAGTCCCTACGAGCATGCACTCGGTGAGACTTGAACCCACGAAATTGAGCCACGGGGGACTACAAGCGTATATATAATGGTACGAACTGCCTCATTGTGACCGGCGACCGGCTAAGAAACGTCGGCGACGCTGTTACATACTACCTGGTACACCGCGGTAGACTTTACTTAATTGCTGTACGTAGTACCAAGTACCTCGTACCTGGTACAAATCTAGTTTCTGAGTAATTTTGTACCTGGTATATATACGTGCACAAGTTCTTTCACGGTTACCTGCGTTTACTGGTAATTAAATAACGCTCTGGACTGTCACCAGTCACGAAACACGAAACCGACAGCAAGTTGTTCTTCGTTTTTCGTTCTTCCTTTTTTTGTCGTTTCGCGTTTCACGGCTGTGCTCGTGTGCTCGTGTATGCTCTCTGTTCTGATCATTGGTTTATGGCTTTGATCAACTTGCGCCGCTGAAGCACAACCCGGGATCACAACGCCACAGCCAACGCCCTACAGCGTCGCTCTCAGGCACTATTGCACTTGTCTCCGAACTCGAGGCCTACTACGAGTCCCCAGTCAGTCGGAATACTGGAGTGACCTGCGCGCGGTTGTAGGCAGGGCAGCAGTCCACTCGTCGACGTACAGCGAATCTGAGCGCCGAGCATAGACAAAGCCAACAGACAAAGAGGCAGGAGACAGTGCCGGACGGTGTTCGGTAGCACACAAGTATAAGTATGTATGGGGTCGACAAATGCAGCCACAACTTACAGACTTTCCCAAAGACAAAGATGACCATCCTTTCCTGAATCGTCAACAAGAGCAGCAGCAAGCAAGCACTCACCTTTCTCTTGGGTCCGTTTTCATCTCCTCCTTTGCCACCTCCGACAGAGTTAGCTCGGCCCAGCGTGAGTGTTTTTAGGCTCGCCCTTCCATCTTCCACTCCTTGCAGGACCCGGCCAGCCTCGCGGTACAGGAAGCTCATTTTCCTGCACTACAGCGAACTGTTGGTTCACCTGTGACTGCCCACAAAACACAGAAAAAAACTAAATTTCGCTGGTTCTGATGGCGGAAGAAAGCCCGCACAGCATTGGCTTCCAGCCGTACGAAAACCACAGATACGTAGATTCGTAGATTCTAGTTTCCAGTGCTTGCACGTAGCAGCAACGCACGTAGCAGCAACGCAGCAGAAGTGCACGACCATTTCCTGCTGTCCACAGAGGACGACAGCTAGGTGTCGATGGCGGGTGACGACGCTGGCAGGAATGAGAGTCTCCGCTCGACACGGAGCTCAACCGTCTTCCATGCCCTCGTGAGAATATTCGGCTCTGGAAAGCTGCCTTCCTGCCTGGTCCTTCACATCGTAGGCGCAGATCACAGGTAAACCTTACACACCCTTTCCTCGTACTAATCCCTTCAGAACCCCAGTCACGTTTTGGGGACAACTTACTTATAATTTGACTGGTTTGCCCCCAAAACGGAACTGCGGTTCTAAAAGGGTTTCGCAAGGTTGGTGTCAATGTGTGTCATCTCGTTCGTGTTGTATATACATATCATACGCAACTGCTGTTTGGTGTATTCCACGTGTACCAAGTTTCAAGCTGATTTTTGACGTGCGCTGCCCTGTCGGCAATGTGGGTACGATCGCTCGTCAGAAGAGATTGCACCGCAGCTTCGTCAATGAGGAAGGAGAACATCGTATAAATTAACATGGCGTGTAGTTTGATGTTGAAGGTTGAATGTTCAGTGTCGAACGAGTTCAAGCACGTCCAAAACTCTCAGTTGTGTACGAGTACTCGTACTTCTGTACGCATGTACGTGTATGTATGTGCCTCTGGTATTTTTCCGATTTCCTCGGCATCACATGCACTACCTGCTACCTTCTACCCAGCACTTATTGCGAGCATTTTACACGTCGGACAGACCTTGATCTGCCTGGTCTGCGTGACCTGCAGCAGATCGTACACACAAAAAGGGTGGGACATATGTATTGCTCGTGCGTATCCTACAGATCATTACGTAGACCGTGTACGGATCATACAGATCGTAATATATCAAAGTCAAGAGCGCACCCTGTTCGTTAGGTCAGTTACGTACCGGTTGGTACCATTGCCTATTGTGGGTTATGTGACTCTTGAAATATGAGATTGTAAGCTGTGCCGCACGAGGCTCACTTCTTCTCTGCCCCTACCTTGTGGGAGGCCAATAATACATGACCTGAGACATCTATCCATAGACTGCCATGCGGTCTGGGCTACCGCTGCCTGAGGCTACGAACATTCTAGATTGTGTGCTGGTCCACACTCTCATGGGGGATGGCGTTTGAGACCTTCGGGCTCATCAAGTATTGTAACAGGGTTTTGTTCTGGAGCAGCTGCTTCAATTGCGCCGCTTTTGGAGAAGCAGCCTCGAATACAGAACGCGAGAGGAGTCCGATGGGAAGCAACACCAACAGCTGATCATCGCTGGTACAGCAGGGAGGAATGCTATACCACCATCGTCGGAACTCTCCGATGGTGGATGCAGGAGCCGGGTGGAGGATCCCGAAGGCGATGCCCTAGAGACGATGTTGCAGCTACTGCTGTGAAGTTGCAGTAGCAACCAAGCCCTACGGCGAAAGCAGAAACGTAGGCAGGGAGCTGTAGCAAGCAGCGGTTTATGTTCTACGTATGGTGGGAGTTTAACCATATGCACCTCTGCCGTGTGAAGCGGATAGGGGGGGGGCGTACAGTAGCAGCAGCTGAAAGCCCTAGGGCAGGAGTACAGCCGTGGGCACCCCCGCCGTTCGTCGTAGAGGAGGGGAGAATTTTAAGTGGTACGGGATTATTTCCGGTAGGCAGGAGGTGAAGTCGTGCGGGACATAAGCAGGAGTTTAAGTCATGGGGGGGTTATTTCCCGTGTGCAGGAGCTTACGTCGTGTGGGATTTATTTCCCGTATGCAGGAGACTAAAAGTCGTGCGGGATTCATTCCTGTATGCAGGAGGCAGCAGATGTGGACATCGCAACGCGAGGAACATTCTGCTCAATTCGCGAGATTCCGCACAACCGCCATGCAGTACGCACCCCACCATGAGGGGATGGGGAAGCTGCGTGACGCACTAGTCGCGTGCCCTCTACTGCGAGAAGTTTAGTGGCGGAGGCGGGCACATGGGAGTCGGGTGCTGTCTGCAGTGGTACTACAAACGAAGGGAATAGCGTCCGAACGGCAACAAGTACGTCATGACAGCAGCAGCAGCAGCAGCAACAGCGGGAAGGTCGTGAAGTGGACAGACAGGTATCTCGTCAGCTGGAGCTTTTTAGTGATCCGGCTACTTCGCGGGCGGGAGGTTATGTCTAGTCTTTCTGGTGGGTATTCGTAGGAGTACTTTTCTCTTGCGATTGAATACACCTGTCGGTCGAAATGTGTGTTTGATCGTACAAATGGAGACATGTCATTTTCGACAGGGTTTGGATTCGTTCCGGGTAAGTCGTAGATGATAGATACCGTTTGCGACGTGTTAGGGGTTACCAAATGATATGGTAGTTATCGTTCACCCCGGGTAAGTGGTGGAGGATGTACAGGATGTTGTGTTTTTCGTGCGTGGTGTAACCTGACGTAGTCGATCTTGATCCTCTCGTGTGCGTGTTGTGTTGAGGTGTGTACTCTTGACAGTAGTGTATCGTCAGTGAGAGTATACCAAGGTTAAAGCAAAGCAACTTCGTGTGCAATATTCTGAGCAAAAAACACGGGTGAACGATCGCGTGCAAAGCTGAGATACACAACACAGCACGATGTTTATGCAGCAGTTGCAAACGAGCAAGCGGAACTCATGAATCAGATGCCACAGCACACTTGGTATGTGGAAGTGGATCCGGCGCAGTCGCGCGCTGGGTAAATAGTCTCTGGGAGAAGACTAAAGAACCCTGGAGAAGAAAGGAGATGCCTTGTAGATATATTAATTGCTAGTCTGTTAAGACCGGTTCTTGGAGAGCAATTGAAGAGCGATTGAGGAGCGATTGAGGAGTGACACCCATGGGGGCGTGCTTGCTTCGCCAAAGTCTTCACGATCATGGAACCTTCTTCAGCTTACACTAAGTTACCGGCAAAGATCCGTAACACGTAAGAAAATTACGTACTGACTTCAACTGGTCGTTACCACGTACGGAACACGTATGTACTTACTTTAAGTGGTCCGTATAACGTATGGAACACGTACTTGTACTTTCAACTGACCTGCATCATACATACAAGTACGTACGCAATACCAGACTCTTCCTGGATAAAATACGTTGAAGTTATGTGTCTCATATGTATTTCCTTCTTATAGACTCCAAGGATCCATAATGACACATGTAACTTCCATCTAATGACTTGCGCTACAATCAAATCTCAACCAACATGCGAGATTGTCTATTTGTATCGGTATTGCTGTATGCATGTATTTGTGCATATGTAGCAGTACATGATGCTATTGATCGAGTGATACCTACAAATACAACATCCCCCCACAATCAAGCCATGTGGTAAGATAAGAATCTTCTCTACTCGGTATGTGGTCCTTGCAAATCGGACGTCCCATCACTATCTGGATCCTGTATTTGATGAGGGTCCTGATATTCTCCAGCAGGTAACTGCTGAAGGTGTGAGTCCTCTTTATGTTGTCATACGCAAGCCATGCTTTAGTAATAGTGTCCCAAACTGTGCCCTCTAGCACCTAGCGTAAAACCGAGGCTCATAACCTGTTGTGTTTTTTTGTGCGTGGTGTGACCTGACGTAGTCGATCTTGATCCTCTCGTGTGCGTGTTGTGTTGAGGTGTGTGCTCTTGACAGTAGTGTATCGTCAGTGAGCGTAGACCAAGGTTAAAGCAGAGCAACTTCGTGTGCAATATTCTGAGCAAAAAACACAGATGAACGATCGCGTGCAAAGCTGAGATATACAACACGGCAAGATTTTTATGCCGCAGTTGCAAACGAGCAAGCGGAACTCATGGATCAGATGCCACAGCACACTTGGTATGTGGAAGTGGATCCGGCGCAGTCGCGCGCTGGGTAAATAGTCTCTGGGAGAAGACTAAAGAACCCTGGAGAAGAAAGGAGATGCCTTGTAGATATATTAATTGCTATTAATAGTCTGTTAAGACCGGTTCTTGGAGAGCAATTGAAGAGCGATTGAGGAGTGACACCCATGGGGGCGTGCATGCTTCGCCAAAGTCTTCACAATCATGGAATCTTCTTCAGCTTACACTAAGTTACCGGCAAAGATCCGTAACACGTAAGAAAATTACGTACTGACTTCAACTGGTCGTTACCACGTACGGAACACGTATGTACTTACTTCAAGTGGTCCGTATAACGTATGGAACACGTACTTGTCGTTGTTGTTGTTGTTGTTGTTGTTGTTCTCACATTAACTCACAATTCAATGCAGTCCGTGGTCGCAGGACAGGCTCCAATAACTCTGGAGTGGAAGAAATACCTCAAGTAAAAACAGAGGCAAAAAACAAAAAACAAGCATACGCACTCCACCACTGCGGACACCAGGGAAGCAAAAAGGAGACTATTAATAGCAGACAAAAACCTAAAAAAAGAAGATGAAGCTAAGCAAAAGAAAAACAAAAACTAAACTAAAACAGACGCAGATAGCAAAACGCAAAAAAAAGGCAAAACGGACCATACTAACAAAGACACAAAGAGGTACAAACGGGAATGAAAGAAAAATGAAAGGGACAAAAAAGCGATAATCACGGGCGGGGGGGAAAGAAAATACCAAAGGCAGGCACTGGAGCATACAGACACGCAAAGTTGCCCAGATGGCACCATGCTATTACGGGGGACCATAGTTAATAGGACCTGTCGTATACATAAAAACCTATATATTTCAACATTTCTACTAACAATATTTGGTCCTATTAACTATGGTCCCCCGTAATAGTTACTTGGGTCCCAAAGAAAGGAGTGCATCATGACGATGATGGCCATAACCAGGCTTCAGTCTGTTGGGCAGACCGCCTCCCCTCCCCCCCCCCGCCATTCCCCCTCGTCCCCCTTTCGCCCCCCCCCTCTTCCCTGCCATTCTGCACACTCGCGTTGGCGTCAACGGCTGTGGTCGTGGTTGCAGCTATTCTATGCCGTTCTGCCGATGCCTCCTTCTTATCTGTATGCCATTTCCGCATGAAGGCCTCCGCCCCTTCCTCGACCCGTCGGAACCATCTGCCGGCTTTCTGTGCTGCCTCGCGCCACCCTTCGAGCTTGATGCCGAACTCCTTGAGGTCCTCCTCAAGGTACCTCATCCAGTCCCACTCCTGTCCTCCGGAGTAACCCTTACCCCCAACCATCTCCCCAAACATCACCCTCTTCGGCAGACGCTCCTCTCCCATTCGTGTCACAAAGCCCGCAAACAAGAGCCTACGTCTGCGTACCGTCGTCTCAACGCTTTCAGATGTTGTCCTGAGAAGCGCGCTAGCATAGGATAGAATGTGGTCTTCGCGCTTTCGTTTTCGCCACCCGATGCATCGGAGGAGCATCTTGTGGTGGACCTCCCATAGCCTACCGTAATCAGTCTTGCTCGGGCTCCAAGTAACGCAACCGTAGAGCAACGTTTCGATCACCTCGGCTCTCAGCATTCGCACCTTCAGGCGTAGGCGCACACCCGGGCGGTCATAAATTTCCATCTTATACCGTCCGAAGCATGCCCATGCCCTCTGGAGTCGACGCGTTACCTCGACACTTCTGCCCGTCCAATCTGCGCTGATAGCCCCGCCCAGATACACAAACTCGGTCGTTTGTTTGTACACTTGGCCGGCGGCGGTGACGGTGAACGGCACGTTCCCCCCATCTTTCGTTTGCAGACACATTATCTCCGTCTTGGCCTCCGAGACCGTCAGGCCGAAAGCGGCACATGCAGACACGATCACCGTCATCATCCTCTCCAGGCCGTTGGGTGATCTCGATACTATGCCTGCATCGTCGGCATAGAGCATAGCCCACAGTGTCTGGGCCTCTTTATCATTCCCCTGTCCGTCGGCGTGCCCGACCCGTGCCTTCCCCCTCTTCTTTTTCTTCTTCTCCTGCTTTTGTTGGAGTTGCACCAAGCTGTCCGTGATGGCTTTATCAGCAGCGAAACGTTTCTCCGCCACACGCAGCACCGCTGTAAAAAACATGTTGAACAACAATGGTGCGAGCACACACCCTTGCCGTAGGCCCTGTTTCACGTCGAACATATCTGAGCACTCGCCGTCATCCAGCTCGCATGCCGTCGTTTAATTGGCGGATAACGGTGAGCATTCTAGGTGGCACCCCAAAGCGAGCCAAGACAGCCCACAGGAGGGTTCGGTCGACGGAGTCATAGGCTTTGGTGAGGTCGACAAAGCACATGAAGAGCGGAGTGTCCTTCTTCCTTGCCAATTCCTGCAAGCGTCGCACCACGAACATCATGTCGACCGTCGATCGTTCGGGCCTAAAGCCACACTGCTCCTCCGGCAGGATGCCTTCCCGTTCGCAATAGTCGCTGAGTCGGCGCGCGATGACTTTGAGGAGCACTTTGCCGGCATGCGCGACTAGGGAAATGCCACGATAGTTACCACACTCCGTCCTGTCTTTCTTCTTGTGCAGCACCTTAATCGTTGCATCCTTCCATTGCTGCGGCACGACCCCTCCCCTCCACACAGCGACGATAATCTCGTAGAAGCTTCCCAAGGTGTCCGAGTCTCCCTCGTCGGCCAGGACCTTCAGAAGTTCAGCTGGGAGACCATCAGGCCCAACCGCCTTGCGGTTCGCCATCGCCCTGATCGCGTCTTCCACCTCGTATCTAGACGGGACGTCGTCCAGCGGACTGCACGAGGGCCAGACCTTGAGCTCATCGACGATAGTCGGGTCGAGGGTCGATGACCTTGTGTTTAGCAGCTTATGGAACCACCTTACCCATCGTTCCCGGATGAGGCCTATGTCTCGTAGTAATCTACCTTCCTCGTCCCTGATGTACTGCGAATGGAAAGTCCTCTTTCCTTCCACATTCATCCCCTTAAGGTGTTTGTAGAACCCAAACTGATCACCTTCTTGGATACGCCTTTCGAGTTGACGGACGTATTCCTCGAAGAACTTCTGCACTCCGTCCGTCCTCGCACGTTTGAGCTGTTTAGTGGCAATCTTCACAGCTTTTCGCAGATTTTTGTCTTCTGGGTTAGCACGTAGTTGCGTCCTCGCATTTTCCTTCTCCTGCCATCGTGAGTGCACCTCTGCTTTTACCTCTTCGGGCGTACACCAGCCCAGCGGCCCTTGTTTTCGACTGGTATGAGGTGCTAGTTTAGCAGCAGTCGACAGCACGGTCTCCACTAGAGCAGTTGCCTTATCATCGACACTCCCATTTGTGCCAGGCGATGGGGGGGTAAGTTTGGTTATCTCCCTATTGAGGTCCGCTCGGAGACCGGGGTCTGCCATCAACCGTTGTAGATTAATAGCTCGTTTTCCGCTGCCTGCTTTTACCCTCCGATTCGGCGCGAACCGACCCAAGAGGCGAATATTGCAGACCACGAGGTTGTGGTCAGATTCATGCCGATCCTCTGGGGGTTTCCGTACTGTCATGTTGCGGACCAGGCGTCGATCAACTTGCCGAGTAAGGATGTAGTCTAGCCTACACTGACCCTTCCCGGAGTTTGGAGATTGGAAAGTGTACGACACTCCGCGAGTAGGTGTGGCAAAGAACGTGTTGAGGAGCGCAAGCCTGTTGTCATCTGCGAGGAGGAGTAGTCGCTCTCCGTTATTGTTCAATTCATCGCGCCCGTATTTACCCATCACCTTACTGCCGGCACATCCGCTCTCTCGCTTGCCGGTGCGAGCATTTGCATCCAAGAGTACAAGTAGGTGATCCCCACTTGGGACCCCCGAGACGACTTTGTTCAGTTCGTTCCAGAAGTGATCTTTCTCGCGAACGGGTGCATCCAGTATCGGCGCATAGCCGACAACAAAAGAAACAGCATTTGATTTGCCCTCAAGTTGAATGCGAACTTTCATCAGTCTGGCACTAACGCACTCCACCTCGAGACCATCCTTGCCCACACCTGCCACAATAGACTCCCTGACAGCTAGTCCTACACCATGGGTGCCCTTCCTCTCGTATTTGCTGCCGTCTGCTCCAGAGCAAAAAATCGTGTATCCAGCTGCTGTGAACGTGCTATGCCCGTCTCGCCTAGTCTCTTGGAGACCTACGACATCGCATCCTAGTTCCTGGCATACCTTCATGATGACCTCGCTGTGGCCGATGCCATTTTTGCCGTTGAAGGCGAGTGTGCGAACATTGAACGTACCCACGACGAGTTCCCCAGCTCTGTACCTAGCCCTAGCATCTGAGCGTAACCTTCGAGCTTCTCTGCGACCTTTCCGACCTTGCCTCCTCTTCTTCCGTGCAGCATGTTTTTTCTCCTCTACCCTCCGCTTTTCCCAGGGGGTGGGTTTCTTCCGTTCCGTGTTTTTTCGCCCGGCCCGGTTCGTGCCGAGGTTCCGACGTGCTGGGGGCAGCAATCCCAACGCGCCTCGACGCCCATCATCTCCTAGATGACGTCGAATGGGGTGCTTACTCACGTGGATCCTAGCCTCTCTTCTCCGTTCGCTACGAGTTCCACGCTTTCCGCGACGGTGATACGACACGGCTACCGCAGGCAATACTGCCGCGTGGAAAAAATCCGCGAGAAAAATTTCCGCCATATCGCTGGCCATCACCGCCGGCTCGACCATGCTCGAACGCTAGTTAGACGCGCAAGCAAGGTCAAGGCCGCGCTCCACTGGGAGCTCTAGCACGTGTTGGGGAAGCCGCAGGCCGGAGCTCCACCCCGGCCGGGGAGCAGCCGATGGTACGAGGGTGTATAGTACAAACAACTGACCTGCATCATACATACAAGTACGTACGCAATACTAGACTCTTCCTGGATAAAATACGTTGAAGTTATGTGTCTCATACGTATTTCCTTCTTATAGACCCCAAGGATCCATAGTGACACATGTAACTTCCATCTAATGACTTGCGCTACAATCAAATCTCAACCAACATGTGAGATTGTCTATTTGTATCGGTATTGCTGTATGCGTGTATTTGTGCGTATACAGCAGTACATGATGTTATTGATCGAGTGATACCTACAAATACAACACAGGATGTGTCCATTTATCACTGGCTACGGATCTCTGAATGGTACGGAATATATTACCAGGTACGTAGTATTCCCGGGGAAGTCGTGAATGGTATGAACGTAGAATATCGTCTATAGGTTCGTCCTGGATGGTACACGTAGTCTTTGTTTTTCGCCTGATAGTTTTGAAATGTATTCTCATGTTCAAATCAAACAGTTTGTAAATCCGAAAAACGTATACCGGGAGTGTTTTCTGGTATAGACAGGACTAGAAGGGGACTGGTGGAACCGACACTTCTAGTTTAGCGGACCGGCGAAGTAAGGGTACGTGGGTGCACCTTGATTGAGAGGTGTACTGCTGATATGAGGTATCGGTGGGAACCTTTATTGTTAAAATAGCTAGTTTGTGACTGTTTACTGGTTGCAGAATAAAGGGGGTTTGAATTATAATTCATGATTGGTTGTTCTACCACCAGTATTGTTGTGCAAACCTAGATTTGTTCACGAAGGAGAAAATGGAATATTTGATGTTCTGCGGATGATCGAACAGCTGTATTAGCTGGGAGGGCTTAGGTTGTTCGTGTTGATAGTTGCAGCATTTTAAATGTTTATTTGTTCGGTTGTTAGGAGCTAGTATACGAAAGCCAAAAAGGGAGTATTTTCGGTTTTATGATGTATCACAAGCGACTTTTATTTCGGGCATTTTTAGTGCCAGATGAATTCTATGCGGAAATGGATGTATGCTATCTCGCGTTTACCGTCACGATCTACGTATCTATGGCGGTGGTAGTAAGGACAACGGAAGGGTTTTGTCCGGGGAACCTCGCGATCTCTGGCATGATATTTTTTCAGCTTAGTTTTTATTTTTCTGGCACGGCTACTGTGATTTTTTCCCTGATTGCAATAGTTTGTGTGGAATTGAGGGAGAGGTTTTTGCTTGTCGTCGGGACGAGTTTCCTCTTGGTCTTACTGTGGTTGATGTAGGTCGAGGAGCTACGTTCTCGTTATCTTGATTCGCGACTGTTATGTAAAGAGCCAGGGAGAGTGTTCGTTTGATCTCTTCAAATGACAGTTACGTGCCGGTTGGTACCATTGCCTATTGTGGATTATATGACTCTTGGCATCTGAGGTTGTAAGCGGTGACGCACGAGGCTCACTTCTTCTCTGCCCCTACCTTGTTGGAGGCCAATAATACATGACCTGGAACATCCATCCATAGACTGCCATGCAGTCTGGGCTACCGCTGCCTGAGGCTACGAACACACCCGGGTATATACACGCATGATAACAGGGCCACACTATGTAGACCACACTGTTAGTAGGAATACTGTACTGCAGAAACACGTTCAGATCATTCAGATCCCGTACGTAGATCAGCCCCGTGGGAACTTGTACAGTTGATGCAGATCCGTGAAAGTGATCTGTATGATCTGCACAGTGGTCTGATCTGTCCGACATGCGCACGCTTTGGTTTCCACATCAACAAAATGCATGAGCGTATTTTGAATACGAGATTGCCTACTCTGTGCGTTCATCGGTTTGGCACCTAAAATATTTACGTACCGGGTACTACAGTAGTGTTGTTCATTGCTGCTTACCCGATACTCGGGAGCTTTGATAGAATTGAGTGAGGCGATGCCTCAGGCCACAGGATAGCAACTAGTGGCTCAGCATGAACCGTCCCCGCTGGGTGCTAAGCTTGAGACGCCTTTCCAAGGCACCGTTACGACAGCAGTTTGCCTTAACGCCTCTGTCGGTCAAATATTTGCATTCGTCCATGCTCGAGCGTTACCTCGTGTTTCATCCCTCGCCAGCAACCGCCGCCGATTCGTCTAAGTGTGTCCTTCTTCTTGCCGTCTCACTTTATCATGTAACAGGGAGGGCGTGACTCCGGATCAAACACGATCAGTGTTTGAAAATCTATTCCATCGGCTAGGGCTCGACGAGAACGTGCTGGAGGTGGACATGCTCTTCTGCGGCCCCAACATCGCAGCGGGACTGCACGACGCTCGACATAGCTTCAAGCACAACGCTTTCACCGCGGAGACTGAGCGAAGCAGTGAGACGGACCACGATGGTGGGGGTGTAATTCCTGCTGTTCCGGAGCGGCAACGAAACCCTTCGGGGGCTGCCTCTTGTCCCGGGTCATCGGGAGTGTCGGTTACGTTTCGCTTTAACACGGGTCTGTACCATGACGTCTCCGGTCTTTTCTCAGCCCCCGACGCCCTGTTCCTATTTAACGCTGGCCTCTGGGGCTACGATGACTGGGTGCCGACGCTGGAGCATGTTCTTGGCTGCGGCGCTTCTTCAATCGGTGCGACGACTATTCGCGTTGGTGGTGGGGGGGTTTCCCCACAAAGCGGCCACGCTGCATCTTCCACGGTGGACAGCAGCGCACCGCCTCCATCAGGGGTTGTTGTCGTGACTAGCTACTGTGCGGAGGAGGCCGAAGACGACATGGAAACTGTCGAACGGGTATTGTTACGGGATGCGCGACGCAACGAGCGTTCAGGTCAGGCGGCTATCTCTAGACCAGACGACGGCTCGCAAGTGGAGTGGTTGTGGAAACCGGAGGTCAACCCACATCGATCGTTGGAGCCGAGGCATGCTGCGTGCGCGGTGGAAGGGAGGATCTTGTTCGAGAACCAAATGTGGCAGGCCATCCGCCCCAGCCGCTCTCCCCATTAGTTTATGACTAATGTTCGACTGGCTTTAGTCTCGGAAATGCGGCTGTTTGTGCCCTGGTAGTTAATAGAGCACATCCCTGTGTTTTCACGGGGCTCATGTCGTGCCGTTCTGTTGGGGGTGTGGTTCTTGGGACTTCGCGAATCCGACGTTAATTGACGTTTTTTGCACGCACGAAGCTCGTTATATCGGCCGGTCACGTTTCAAACCGACCAGCCCGACACCCACATAATTAGACCTCCATTCACCGCCTAGGAGGCAATAAACTACCTCGAAGAATGTAGTTGCGATGGCGTCAACCGCACGGCGCCGTCGCCCCCTTCCCCGCCCCCCTCAACCACGCCCGACTCTCTTTCGTCAACTGCCTCGCCCTCGCGGCACTCCATAACAACACCCTTCACTACACCCGTTGCCTCCCCCGGCTGGGGTATCAAGGGCGCTTCTACTTGCCCTTGAGGCCCGTACCATCTCCCGGCTACAGGGAAATACGAGTTGCCGTCACAATCAAGCAGCGCGAACAGAACGGTAGGAACGTTATCCCCCTCCCCTTCTTGCAGCTGAAAGTGGAGATGCGGGGTGGGGCAAAAGCCAGCGCCTCCAGAAACGCAGATCGGCTGCCCCGTAACGACTCGATCGCCCGGCTCAACGAGCGAGGAGTCCGCGAGAATGTGAACGTATTCGGCTAGGAGGCCGTCGTCTTGGAGGATGCTCACCTGTCATGCATGAAGCGGGGCACAACCAGCATGGTGTGGGTGGTGTTTCGCGCGTTCGTCCACACTTAATACGAAGCAGTCGGAACTGCCTTGGCTGCTATTTGAGTCAGCGATAAAACTCGTAAAAAACATTTTTTGCCGTCTGAGTTGAGGGAAATGCGCAGAGAGGTAACAAGAACTTGTCTACGGCAATATGCGTGCACGAAAAATAGTCGGTGTGTATTTTTGCTTTCGACACAAAGCCACCAAGATAAACAACACTGGTGTGAGGCACGTAGGGAAATCCGGCGTCAGAGAGGAGAAACCACAAGCACGCACCAGACCCACGCACCGAGTTCCATTCGAACAGTCCACGAGCGTGAACCCCGCCAGCAGTGTTAGACTGACGTACTTCCTTCACCGTTCCACCAGCCACTGCCAGCACTGGTGTTCCCTCCGGACACTCGAAATCAATCGCGTGCAGGGTCCCAGAATAAAAATGAGTGAAATTACCGCCCACGCCCTGCGCGAACGGCAGCGTCAAGGAGGGTACTTTCACTTTCAGCAAGGTGAATGACAGGCCTGTTGGCAGACGTCGCATATAATACAATCAACCGCTACAACAGTAGTGTGATGCAATCGAAGCAAGGCCAGCGCGCGGTCATCTACTGATCATTGCGAAAGTGCGAGAAGGTGTTTTTCGCTATTCATCGACCGACTACAGTACTCACGAATGTGAATAAAAATGTGCTAGAAAGTGTTGTGAGATTTTATCGGCGAAACCAACGTATTTATATATCTTCTCATGAACGAAACGCCAACAACCTTGTCCGTAAAACAGGTACGGTCGTACGGCTCTGTCAAGGCAGCAAAAACCACTTTCGTCATCATCACCACCTGGCCCAGAAATAACGAAGTCCTGAACACGAGTTTCGAAGCATCTCCGACACACCTCGCACCTGAGAACACAGGCGGGGGGGATCCCCACCCAGAGGGAAGGGGTATGCGCGCGAGGACTCCCACGCGGACGGATCTGGATGTGGCTTCACGCTTTTAATGTCTGAAAACAGATCCAACGTTTCCTCCCCACACGCTTGCCCTTCGCTGATTTCCAGGTAACACGCCTCGATCACTCCCCGCGGTTTGACCACCAGGACCAGGGTGACCGCGCTCTCTTCCTGCCCCTCGCTGTCACGGGTTAGGCCGGTGGCCAAGCGTCGGCGTCGGCCGTCGAGAGCTCGGTGTGTCGTGGTGATGAAGAAAGATTTCTCGACGTCGTACCCCTTGTTGACAACGCTGTAGAATATGACGGGGGTGGGAAAGGGGAGGGATATAGTGCAGGGAAATTAAAAAGAATGGTGAGCGGCGCAACAACATCAAGTTCTTCGTTTGCATCAGGTAAACAGCAGCACCTATCACAGATACAGAGTTCTACCAATAGATGTATACTAGCGACACATTTCTCACGGAGAAAGCAAAACCAACAGCCACCGGCGCCGCAACTTACGTACATACAATATCCGTTCGGCCTACGTACCGCAAAGAAAACACCGCAGGAGGACAATGTACAGTGGTGAACTCGACTTCCATCGGTAGAGGTCTACCCCGCCCCAATGCCCCGCCCCAACGTGTGGTCGATCACCAACAGGTAATGTCGTGCGCATGGAAGATACGCCCCTTTGTTTTATGTACGGGGTACTGCTGTATTTCGTACCAGGTATGAGAGGCGAACCTAAAAGCAAGAACCGTCGGAGGCAGAATAAGCATGTACTGCAACAACGCCAGTTGTGAAAACTTCTGCCGAGCAACGATCGATGTTCTGGGGCGTGACAGGTCTTGCGTAGTTAAGCGAGGTAAACAGCACTTATCATCATGGTCGGAATGATCTCGTGTTGGGTTGTATCTTACCCCGATATAGCCCGACACGCGAGAGTCCTCCCAACCATGATCATGAGCGCTAATTTCCCCTTCTACCTTCATACGACTAGCGTGACCGTCGAGACTCTGTGGGTTAAGGGCAGCGGTTAGAGCGATCCCTGCCTCGCAAAGATGGAGGACATAATGGAGGAGAGATTGGCAGCGATGCAAGCAAGGTTGGACGAGCAATCCCGACCGCTGCAGGAGGGCGAAGGAGTTGAGCGAGCCTTTCGGAGAGGCGACAGTGCGGAGGCTGGGAAATAACCAAGGAACCCTGCGAACGCCTCATTCGAGAAAGAGCGGGAAACGCTACTGAGCCGGTTTGTCGAGAAACTGCGGCTGCAGAGCGGCGGAGGAACGGCTGGAGCGACCTCGCGCTCAACCATGCCACCGTCAGAGTCTCAGATTCGTTCAGACTTTGAGCGGGTGGTGTTGTGAAGACGAGTCCACCTGGGACGTCGGTCGTGCAGTTACTACAGCATCAAGTACCTAAATATCCCCGGAATAAACAAGCCTTCCATCTGCACGTGTTTCTTCGGGTACGATTTTATGATACCTCAGAGCTATACTCCGAGCATATTTAACAGACAAGGACCACGTTTATGTCTATGTATGAAATACCTGGTACATTTTTAGCGGAACACAAAACTTTTCTCTTCGGGCCGCACGGGGACCGCGTGTACACCATGGCGCAAATACGAGCCCCGACCGAGGTCCGTGGCGCGTGCTCTGGGCCTTCAAAGGCGCGAATTCTGGAAACTAACCATGGGGAGGCATTCCGACCTGCTAGAGCCAAGCAGGACAACGAAAACCCACAAAAAAGTAGACATCTCCGCTGTGCATAACAACTCACACCTTGCCTGGCTACCTGGCCACCTCGCACCTCGGCCCTCCTCACGTACAACAACAGCAGTCAAGCTTCGAACTCATTTCCTCGTGCCCCGGTGCATTGTGTGTGTTCGAGTACGAAGTAAGAATATGTATTCGAGGTTGACCAACTGAAAATTCTCAAAAACAGCTTGCAAACAGCGGTGCAACTGTATCATACACGAGTATCGTACGCAGGAGTTCCAAAACGACGTGCCGGAGTTGACCACGTTCGTTCAGAATACACTCGCATTACTTCGAATTAGAGGGGGATGGTATTTGCGGTACGTAGGTGACGAAAAATATATTTATGTCTGGCTGCCATATCAAGCGGTCACTTGTACTTGACCTGTACGAGCAGCCCAGTAGCAATTCCGCTGCACGGCTTTTCCATGATATAGTGCCGGAGGGTTCAGATCAAAGTTGTCGGCGAGCTGCCGTACCAAGCCCACCCGCCTACGCAGCAGGATGTAGATTCAAACATTCAAATATCGAGCATGCAGCTTCCGAAAAACAATCAAAACATTGTGTGGGTGATCTCTTGCCAAGCTTGAAGGAAACCTGACTGAGGGGTTGCTATTGGCTCCGCATTGCCACGGCAAGTAGGAGGTACCTTAGTGATCTGGTCTCGGGATCGATGATCATGTCTGGTACGAGCTCCTCTTCTTCAGCAGAGAGCCCAAAGTCTTCCGGGTCGAATTCGGAGGCTTCGATGATCCAATCCGCGTCGTGATGGGCAATATGGCATCCCGGCTGGCTTGCAGCAACGTAGTTGCCATAAACAATGACTGGAGATCCCTCTGTTGCCATCACTGGTACCACGCAACGCACCACCACACACCACCCACCTGCACCCACACAGGGCTGGTGTGAGATACCTGAAGTATCAACCAACCCTATGCTACACGCCACCTGAAGATATGTAAAACCCACACTCACATACACTTCAAGGAAGAGCAAACAAAAGAGTAGATCCGTGCTCGTACTTACAACTACTACTGCTGTACCTTCGAGACAGGTGTTGAACACGGAGTGTCTGATACGTTCCTTGCGCAGATACTTGTTGGCCGAGGCTAGGATTTTCAGATTCGTGGTCGGATCTGAAGGACGTGTTTGCCGGTAGCTGGTAGGTGAAATGGAGTCTGTGGGCGAAATTCCAGCAGATGCCTTGCCAGCAGGATGGTCAGCGGGCGGGGCTGGGGCCAGGGACCCGCAGGCAGCGCAGCGCCAGGCGCAGCAGGTGCGTGCACTCTTTGTGTCTATTATCTGTGTATTGTAGCTAGGGTATGGAAGCACTGTCTAGAGCTAGACGGTAGAGCTACTGCAAGAAGCATCCCAAAGCTGGTTGCATGTAGTATACACGTATCAATAGTATTAATATTAATAGCAGGTGCTGCTGGTGATATGGCGGAGGCTGCCTCCATCGTTACGTTTTTTGCGTGTCACAGCATCAGCAGCAGCAGCAGCAGTGAAGCAAAGGTATACAGGACGGCGGAAATGGTGACCGTGAAGCCTGTCACATGCGTTACGTGCGTAATAGTACTGAAGTTCCTCTACTTGGTGACTCGATGCACGATAATCGTTCAATATGAAAAGCTACTGCTGTACCATGGTACCTGGTACCTGGTACCTGGTAAAAACTCGTACCTGGTGGTGCGATCGGAGATTTGGATTTGCCCTCTCTTTTGGGAGAGTCAGAGCAGGGCGGGTCCTCGAGACTCCCGGCGAGGTCTCCACCGATGGAGAGCAGCAGCCGCAATGGACCGGAGCAAACCGAACGAGAGGAATATCCTCGAACACCCGCCGACGAGTTAATCTGCGGGTCAACGCAGCTAATCACGCATCGCATGCTATTCTTGTTGCAGGCGAGACGTCGGACGAGCGCCCACGTTCGCTTTCTGTTTGGTCTACTCTTCTTCGACAGAGAGAGGCTGCTTCGTCGACATGGTTCACAGCCGCAAGCAATACACGTTAATATTTGCCATTGAACACAAACTATGGCTATATGCACGCCCCGCCCCCCCGCCCCGCTCGGGCGTGTCTTCGATATGTCCCCTTTTCCTTCTTCAGGAGCAGCAGGAAAAGGAACAGCGAAAGCAAATCTTGGACCAAATCATGACTGCGGAAGCGCGGGTTCGCTTGAGCAACATTGGTGCGTTTCAATGGTGCAATTTTCTGCCGCAGATGTGGTACATGTGGTCGTGTGGTGTACGCAAGCGCATTAGGGACTACGTGTTATATGGTGCAAGGACACACGTTGAAGTACGGCTTCAGGCATACCCCTACGTAGCGGTTTGCTGAGCCCGTGATTCCCGCGCTCCGGTGGTTTGCATGTGCAAGTGGCGGCTATTCGTGTCGTTTTGCCTCGACCCTGTCCCCCCCCCGGCGTAGCCGCCGTCTGGTAAGGCTACGGCTTCGACCGCCTTCTGTTTGCCTTTCCTCTATTACAGCAATTCTACCACAGCAGTGTCCACAGGCTTTATTTATATCGGTCGGTTCTTTGTATTTTTATAGCTGCGGGCTCTGCTGCTGCTGCTGCTGCCGCTGCTGCTGCTGCTGCTGCTGCTGCTGCTGCTCCTGTGTACCGGCAGCAGGTGTCACAGATATTTTCATCAGACACATTCCGCTCCTGCCTGCTGATGTCACGCACCGCAAACCCCACCGTCTACAGAAAATTATTTCGTTGGTAACGTTTTTCCCGCCCTTTCGCTTTCCCTTTGATACCGGTGTGCTTACTTTTTGTTGGAGCAGCCATGGTCAAGCCGGACAAAGCGCGTCGTGTGGAAGAAATGCTGATCCACGCCGCAAAATCGGGGGCGCTACCCGGAAAGGTCACTGAAGACCATTTTATACAGATGCTAGGACAGGTCAGACGATGGCTCCTATCCCTTTAAATGTATAAACTCGTAGTCGTACGTTTCCGTTGCCTTTTGCGAATCATAGTTTGTATAGGGCCGAATAGTTGGTGTACAATATTAACTGTTGGCGCTCAGTATGTGGCAGCTCGGCAGCCTTTTTCGCCGTGATTGTACCCCCGTGTATTAGGTTGTAGATGCGGGTAAGCATTTGACGTTCATGTGCGCCGTGTGTCATGCGCTTTGCACTTCTGCAGGTTGGTCGATATGACCGGCTAGGTTGCTTGAACGATCTGACTTGCCTCGAGCGTGTCTAGCCAGAGTGCGTGCCATACGCACTGCCAAGCCGGCGTCTCTTAATTGTCTTCAGGACCACGTACATAGCAGTGCACTTTTGTTCTGGGGGCATGTTGTGATTGTTTGTGACTGCTCTGCTTTATCAAAGTACTTTTTATGTTGATCGACCTAACTCAGAGATTTTGGAAGCCTGCCACTGCGACACACCACTGCCCAATGAAATGCCACGAATGCTGCACGTGTGTGCCCAACATATCTTGACCGATCTATCTTTCGCATCGCCGGCTTTTTGCCTCGCAGGTCAGCTCGCAGATGGAGAAGAAGACCAAGGTCACCATGAAGCGGAAGACGTATTTCGACGACCAAGACTCGGATGACAACGACGATGACCTGATGTAAATGGCATGATGCCCCAACCTCTGGACTTGGTTCGCTTTTTGTATAGCAGTGAAGAGGACGAGTTACAGCATTTCAAGGGTATATACCGCGGCTGATCTCGGCTACAGTAAAAGTACCGTTTGTTGCTTATCACGCCGGGTTTGTGTGCTTTTTCAGTTGCACCGCACACGTGCGGTGCGATAGTTTTTATGCGTAACGCATGATAGTCGGCAAAATATTCTTGTGGGGCGAATACCGCCCAATATCTCTACCTCTCCGTGGCGTAGAGGAGACTTCCGGGAAGTTTCGTGTGATGGTATGCGCCATCTCCGCCTCTCGAGATGCCGAGATAATGAGCTGTACCTGCGACATGACACTTTATCCGTTTTTTTGTATGTTTGCCTTCTCGATGTATTTTTGTGTACACCAGGGTAATATCGAGCTGATAGGCACGGAGTTCGAGACACGAGCGGCCCCGGTTGCTGAAGGGCAACAGCCGCCCAGCAACGCTAATTATGATTCCAGCATGTTTTTGTTCCAGCAACATATTTTGGGTTCGACCATCGGCACCAGGACCTGGAAAAAATCTACTCGTCTTGACCTTTTGTTCTTCCTTTCGTGATTTCGGAAAGGATGTAAATACCAGGGATGTTCGCGATTCATGAACCGAAGTGTTCAAAATATCACGGGTCGGGTCGGGCCGGGTTGCGTCAAGAGAGTTTTTGAATCTCGTGGGTTGGGTCAGGTCGGGTTAAGAGTTCTTCGAATCTCACGGGTCGGGTCGGGTCAAGACTTCTTCAAATCTCACGGGTCGGGTCGGGTCAGGGCGAGAGGTGACAAAAACTCACGGGTCGAGTCTGGCCATGACTCGCGAGAAACGGATCACTGGCGAGTCGGCCCAATAGATCCGCGAGTTGTTTTCTGCTGACCCGCGGGTCGGACCCGCGCATCCAGCCGCGGATCCGATACTTCAAAAATTCCCCGCTTTCTGCCCAAAGGTTCCTCTCGTACCCACACTGAAAAGTATTCCCTTTGGCATATTATTCATACATTGAAACACCGCCAAAGGTATATACGCATGTCCGCATCCATGCAAAGCCCAATCCAGCCTGGCCACATATCACTTTAGGGTACAAAAATGAAGAACAGTTTGTTTTAGAATATTCAACCCACGGGCCGGATCCGCGAGTCGAACCCGCGGGTCGAGAGAAATTGTCTCACGGGTTGAGCTGACCCGACCCGTGACAGACCCATATATCACGGGTCCATCGGAATTTGGCGGGTCGGGTCGGGTCAGGGGGTGTTCAAAATCTCACGGGTCGGGTCGGGTCAAGAGGTTTTCAAATCCCGCGGGTCGGGTCGGTTCGGGTCAGGAGGTTTTCAAATCTCACGGATCGGGTCAGGGCGAGAGGTGACGAAAAGCTCATGGGTCGGATCTGGTCATGACCTGCAGTACGAGAAATGGGTCTCTGGCGGGTCGGACCAATAGACCCACGAGTTGTTTTCTGCTGACCCGCCGGTCGGACCCGCGCATCTGGCCGCAGATCCGATACTTGAAAAACTCCCCGCTTCCAAAGGCTTCTCTGGTACCAACACTGAAAAAGATCCCCTTTGGCATATTATTCATACACCAAAACACCGCCAACTGCATATACGCATGTCCACATCCATTCATACCCAATCCAGCCAGGTCGCATATCACTGTAGGGTACAATAATGAAGAAAACTTCGTTTTAGAATTATCGACCCACGGGCCGGATCCGCGAGTCGAACCCGCGGGTCGAGAGAAATGGCCTCGCGGGTTGAGGTGACCCGACCCGTGACAGACCCATATATCACGGGTCCATCGGAACCTGGCGGGTCGGGTCGGGTCAGGGGGTGTTCAAAATTTCACGGGTCAGGTCAGGTCGGATCAAGAGGTTTTCAAATATCGCGGGTCGGTTCAGGTCAGGAGGTTTTCAAACCTCACGGATCGGGTCAGGGCGAGAGGTGACCAAAAGCTCTCGGATCGGTTCTGGTCATGACCTACAGTATGAGGAACGGGTCTCTGGCGGGTCGGGCCAATAGACCCGCGAGTTGTTTTCTGCTGACCCGCGGGTCGGACCCGCGCATCCGGCCGCGGATCCGATACTTGAAAAACTCCCCGCTTCCAAAGGCTTCTCTCGTACCGACACTGAAAAATCTTATTTTGGCATAATTTTCATACTTGAAAACACCGCCAACTGCATACACGCATGCCCACAGCCATCCATACCCAATCCAGCCAGGCCACATATCACTGTAGGGTACAATAATGAAGAACAACTCGTTTTAGGATTGTCGACCCACGGACTGGATCCGCGGATCGAACCCGCGGGTCGAGGGAAATGGTCTCGCGGGTTGAGGTGACCCGATCCATATCTTACGGGTCCATCGGAATCTGGCGGGTCGGGTCGGGTCAGGGGGTGTTCAAAATCTCACGGGTCAGGCCTGGTCGGGTCAAGAGGTTTTCAAATATCGCGGGTCAGGTCGGTTCGGGTCAGGAGGTTTTCAAACCTCACGGATCGGGTCAGGGCGAGAGGTGACGAAAAGCTCACGGATCGGTTCTGGTCGTGACCTACAGTATGAGGAACGGGTCTCTGGCGGGTCGGGCCAATAGACCCGCGAGTTGTTTTCTGCTGACCCGCGGGTCGGACCCGCGCATCCGGCCGCGGATCCGATACTTGAAAAACTCCCCGCTTCCAAAGGCGTCTCTCGTACCGACACTGAAAAATCTTATTTTGGCATAATTTTCATACTTGAAAACACCGCCAACTCCATACACGCATGCCCACAGCCATCCATACCCAATCCAGCCAGGCCACATATCACTGTAGGGTACAATAATGAAGAACAACTCGTTTTAGGATTGTCGACCCACGGACTGGATCCGCGGGTCGCACCGGCGGGTTGAGAGAAAGGGTCTCGCGGGTTGAGGTGACCCGAACCATATCTCACGGGTCCATCGGAATCTGGCGGGTCGGGTCGGGTCAGGGAGTGTTCAAAATCTCACGGGTCGGGCCTGGTCGGGTCAAGAGGTTTTCAAATCTCGCGGGTCGGGTCGGTTCGGGTCAGGAGATTTCACGTCTCACGAGTCGGGTCGGGTACAGGCGGACCAGGAGGCTTCCAAAATCTCGCGGGTCGGGTCAGGTCAGATGACTCGACCCGACCCGACCTGACCCGTGAGGTTTGACCTGATCCGCGAACAGCCCTGGTAAATACCCCGTCGAGCTCGAAAAGGCCAGCTACTCGCATAGAGCTACCGATATATTCCTGGCACAATCTGGTGTTCGAGGGAAATGTGTCGAGTGTATAATACAATGTGTGATGGTATTTCCTACTTGTACGAAATGGTTGTATGTAACCGTCTGGGATAAGTAGAGACAACAGGCATATTACTCTCGGGGAGGTATCACATGTTCCCAGGAGGTACCCCATTGTTCAAGCCATGTTCAAAATGATATTAACAACTATCATCTTGTTTGAACACATTTGTCTGCAACAAAATGCCACAGAGCCACTACAGTTAGTCCAGTTAAGATCCATCCACAGACCTACCACACCTTGCTGCCGGGAGTTCAGTTCAGGAATATGCGCACGGCCATAAGGGGCTATGGTACCTGGTAACCACTACTTACTATTACGGGGGACCGTAGTAAATAGGACCAAATATTGTTCGTAAAAATAGCGAAATATATAGCTTTTTGTATTGCCGTAGATCCTACTTAATATGCCCCCCCCCGTAGTAACACTACTACTATTATTATTTCCCTTGCCATCCGACAATGTGCAGCATGATCTTCAACATTGAACACTCATCGCTTTCCTGAAAGAAGAAAACCTCGGAAACAAAAGGAAACCCATGCACCAAGTCTACCTCCCTTCCGTGCCAACTTTCGGCTTGTCTACTCCATTCTCTGTCCTTGTTCCTTGCTTCTCATTACGTTCTATTCTTAAATCCTAAGCTGCATCCAAGCTCCATCCCCACGCCATCGGTGTGGGTCTGTCGTCCCTCCCCCCCCTGTTCCTTCTTCCTTCTTGGCGGTCCCTAAGCTGGAGCTTGAACCTCGACACCCTCCTCGAAATGGCGACCTGTGTGGTCACCGAGACGATTAGGAGCAGGCGTTCCTTCACTACCCCCTTCCTTGCCATCGACCCACCATCCCTCCCCCCCACGACGCTAGCTGCCAGCTGGTCGATGAAGTTGCTGCCCTCTACCCCGAGGCGCCCAAAGCTTTCCACCGCTAAGGTGGCTAGTTTGTGGCACCGCTCGTCGAAGGACACATGCCCCGGACGCGCGTAGTGTTGGCGCTTGCGTGCCTCGGAGGTTGAGGCAGCTGGTCCATCATGATCAGCGCTGCCTCCTCGCAGGTGGACCTGCGCTTGTGGGTCTGCATGGGTGACGTCCAGCATGATGGACTTTTCCCTGTATTCCCTGTTAGGAGCGTCCCGGAGACCTTCTCTCCTGACAACGACGTCCATCCGCAGGTTCCGGTCTGCAGTGAACGGTTCGCCGCTCTCTACTTGGTGTGGGATTCCCAACCGTTTCAGCGTGCGGGAGATTGCGTGAACCAACGGTTGATGTTGGTTTACCTGTGCCTCTGCTCTAGGACAGATGCGTTCGTGGCGTGTGTCTATGTCGACGGCGTCGCAGCAGGGGCACCTCACTGCCACGTGCTCCTCGATGCCCATGAAGCGCCTTCCCATGCCCACGAACTCCGCTGTTGGTATGACACGGAGCGAGTCTGATAGCCTCGCCCGAAGGCAAGCAGTGGCTCCTGCTCCTTGTAGACTTCTGTAGCGAGCTTTGGCGAAGGCCTTGGTCTCGCTCCCCCCCAGCGGGTCACCTGGTCCAGGTGGGCGTGCAATCTCCGGTAGCTCCTCCAGCGAGGCTGTGTATGAAGCGTGCCGGCCCTGATTCACCAGCTTGCCCAACCTCTGTTGAGCCTTCCGGGAGTTGGTGGTTACGGCATCATGCGCAGCCAGCATGTCGGCTTCAGGGGGCCCTGGGACCAGGTCCCCCTCTGCACCCATGCTCCCTACCAACCAAGATTCGGGGACGATGCCCTCTATCGCTTCTTTCGTCATGCCCCACGTGCCCCTTATCTCTCGCAAGCTGCCACCGAGCTCAGCAATGATGCTCGAATCCGGGAGACCCCTCTTGACTTTGTCTCCTCGCGGGCCCGTGAGGTCTGCTAGAACTCCGGCATGATGCCCACCCTGCTCCCGATTGAGGCGGACATTCGCCTCGCTTCCGTCGACGGCAGCCCTAACCCTCCCGCTCCCGTAGAAAGGCGTGCTTGGGCTTGTTGGTAGGGTTTTAGGGTCAGTTGGCTAGCTGGGCACCCCTCCTGGAAAAACGACTGTGCGTCCGCCGCTCCCGGTAGCTCTAGGATATTTCCGTAGGCCCACTGAACCCCGTTGTCGGCCCGTCGGCATGCTTCGAGTGACAGCCCCGGGTCCAGAGCCCTTTCGAGGTAGCCCGTCCGCTGCCCTAGGGATTCGACGGTGATGAGGGCCCCCGCTTGCTTGTCGGGCACGTTAGCAAGGCAGCGTGCAAGGTGATCCGCGCCTCCGTCCCTCACTACCTCCATTGCTCGCCCCAGCACGTATTCATCCGAGCCGATCGGAACACCCACCCCCGTCACCCATCCTTCGTCTGCAATGCGGAAGACAACGCTCTCCAGGAGCGATATTTCCTCCGCCGTCGGGACGTGTCCTTTGGGTGGTAGTGCTACGGTCTTGGCGGGGTTGACCACAATGCCGATGTCGTCTAGCTCTCGCCAGAGGAAGGCAAAAGCTCTAATCGTGTTGGCCGTGACCCCCATAAGGCCGAGAGATACATCGCCCATGTAGGCGAAGGCTTCCACTCCTTCTCCCTCGAACTCCTGTCGGAAACGCTTCAGCCCCGGTCGCAACGTCAGACAGAACATTACCGCCCCCATGGGGTCCCCTTGCTGGACACCGCTGGAGCAAGCGATCGTCCTGGTCTCCCCTGAGTCCATCCGGAAATACACGTCGGCGGGTCTTGTGCCGTAGCACTTGGCCTCAAACGGCGTGAGCGCTGGTACGCAGTTGACCGCCTCTTCAAGCACCGCCGTCCGTTTAACCATGTTGAAGGCGTGGGGGCAATCCGTTAGGACGGCCCAGTTGCCAGTCTCGTGTAACGTCCTAGCCCCAAGTCCCACATACCCCACTCCTCCGGATAAGGCGACCCCAAACTGCCTCACCTCTCGGTTGACCTCCTCCAACCGCGGCTGCCACTGTCGCATACCCCCCGCTGTGATGAGCCACCTCCATGTCACGTCCACGCAAACCGGCCGGCACTTTTCCCCCAAGGCAGTGAGGCTCGACTGCAAGAAGAGCTGTCAGAATTCTGGCGGGAGCGCGTCCGGCTCGTCGACAATTCTCCGCCAGAAGGCTGTCATGCCCTTTCCGAACTCTTCCCGCCCGATGTCGATGTGAATGATGGATTGCAGGTGCGCAAAGCGTTGACCGTCGTTTCCGGGGCCTGAAAGGGCACTGCGGGAGCTGATGACGTCGAAGAGCACCTCGGAGACGTACTCATCGTCAGGGCGCCACGGAGGGGCGTTTCCATCTTCCACCTCGGTGGCGGTCGCCAGCACCGCAGCCGCCGCCGCCGCGGACACTGCGGCGCGATCTTCGGAGGGGAACTTGGCCACCAGTGTGCTCCACGTCGTTTCGTTTCCAGCTGATCGTGGCTCTGCTCGCAGGTTGCGAGCTGCCACTTTGACCTCTCCCGCGTGGCGACACGCCGACGACGCCCGTTCGAGCTTCATCTCCTCCGAATCTTCTTGGGCGGCATCCCGTCGCCTCAGGTCCCCTCCCCATACCAGTGGTTTTTCGTACTTCAGGCCCCAGATTCAACCAAACTGTACACGTGTCCTTCGCTCTAAAAGCATATTCGTACCCCTAGCCCCGACCCCGACCGATGGGGGAACAGTTTCGGAAAGGAACTGGAACGAGGAGAGTGGGTGCACGAGGATAGCACTATATCCCCGCTCTCCATCAACGCGAACCTCTGTCGCCTCTTGATTCGGCCGTCCCGTGAGTGGAGCAGGGCTGCCATGAGGTACCATAGCTTGATCGCCCGTAGGAGCGAGTTCGGCGTCGCCGACTCTCGGTTCGGCCTGTGCTCAACCATACTACTATTGATCCTAAACAGCAGTAGTACAGTACTGTTAATACTATACGTGCTATAACAAACAGTAGTATGTAGTAGAACCCGAGTATCGAGGTAAGGGAATGGAGGGCAGGAACCATCTGAAACTCTCTTGTTGAGGAGACTTCTTGTATGTGGTATTATTCCCTTTCATGATGAGAGACGGAAGGGAGCTGTTGAGAGTGATCCGACAGGGACTTGATTCAAGGCATCAAGCCCAATCTCCTCTCCTCCTATTAACCCGGGTATACGGGTAAAAAAACTCGTCCGAGGAACGGGCGCTTGTCTACTCTTACTTCCCCTATCGGCTATCCTAACCATTGTACTGCAAGGAAAGCTTCAGAGCCCGGGGGCGCTTGTCTATTCTTCCCCTATAGGCTATCCTAACCATTGTGCTGCAAGGGAAGCTTCAGAGCCCCAGCAATACTCTTCGGGTGTTACAGGGCTTCGATGCTACGGCTATGCCGTGACCATTCTTTAGTCCAATACTATTAATAATATACTGCTGTGTATACTCTATATCACAAGTACTATTACGGGGGGCCATAGTAAATAGGACCAAATAAATATTGTTAGTCAAACTAGGTAAATATGTACGAGGTAGGGTTTTGTGTGTACCGTAGGTCCTATTTACTATGGACCCCCGTAATATATGTATCCTACGTACTGAGTCGTATATCCTACTTCCGTGCGTGTATGGTGAATTTCCTGCACTCAGAGTTCCCTATCGAGAAGGGTCGAGGGCACAATATTATAACGAAACTCGCTCTTTTTGGCTTGCGGAAGTCAATGTTTTTTTGTTTCGCGAGGAGCGGGATTCATGACGAAATATCCAAAAAAAGTGTCCGGTCTATTGGAAAAACTGTTCGAAAAAAATGGAAAAAAAACATTTCAAAAATATTTGCCACCGCCCTATTTAACTTGGTTTTAGACTACATTGAAGGTTGGCAGTGTATTAAACTTTACTCGACACTGAAAACGAATCAGGCGATGACGTTTGACATACACGTGTAACAGGTTGGAACCGACAGGATGGCATTATGGTGTTTGATCTGCAAATGATCTTTACGTCTCACGGAGGGTAAATATACGGGAAAACTTGGATTTTGCGGGGATAAGCGTATCTTTCTCTCTGGGCAGAACAAATTTAAAATATCTGCCGGACTCTCAAATGCCTTGCGCTCGGCTAGGGAGGACCTTTAACAATCTGGGAGAAGGGATCTTTAGGTTGGTAGGCTGTTCGGGTGTTTTGGTTCCTGTTGGGATCAGGATACGGGCGAAGACCCAACCCCACCCCTGACTCTAACCCTAACCCTAACCCTAACCCTGACCCCAAACCGCAGCCAAAACGGGCCAAAACTCGCCATAAACGCGGCTGCGCCGAGTTTGCATCGAACCAGGAAATTTCTCAGTTGCGGACGACGATTCCGAAGTGCAGACCACGCTACACATTTTTCAAGTAAAAAACATCCCTAAAAATCCCTTCTCCCAACCTGCTAAACCATGGCACAGCTTTTTTTGAGAGGCAGCAGCATCGAATAGTTTTTTGTTGGTGACGTGTGTCTTTATTCGGCTTCGCGGATTGGTTTATTTCCTAAAGTTTTTTTTTCTCGGCTGTAGACCACTGGCAAGCTCGGGACACTTTTTTTTTTTTTTTACGTCTAAATCAACGCCAGTCCCGCTCAGGTGCTGATCGTTTTCATGTTTTTTATCGCGTCGGCTCTGTTGCCCGTGGCTCGCCGACTCATCACAATCACGTCGGATTGAGCCCACCCTTGCCACGCAAACTTCTAGTACGAAATTATTGAAAACCGAATACGACACATGTACATGACACCCCGAGCAAGAACCAGAACGCTGGCCCACGCCCCACGGGGCTGGATTTCGTATTTCGGAAAGGGTGCCTTCTCCATCACTACCTGGTACTGACTACCAGTACAATTCAGTCCTTACATCTAACGGCTCGCGTATCTTACCTGGTTCTTCCGTTCCCCTCGCTGCCTCGGCAAGGAATGCTGCGAGGCATGCCCTATCAGGCTAATAGCGAGTGGGGTAGGTCTTTCTGGCGGGTGTAAGGTCGGACTCACCCTCAAGGAGTGATACCTTCTTGCTGCTGCCTGTGGCCGCGAGGCTCAGGCGGCAGTAGAGTTGGGTCGTACGTGGTGCGTCAGGCACGGAGACCTACGATTCGCGCGTCTTTTTAGGCAGCTGCGGCAGAGCAGCAATGCTCAATCGGGGTGTCCATGCGCGGAGGCAGGCGCCACCACAGGCCACACTACGGCACAGTCTATTGCGCCGGTAGGAGGCTGGATTCGACGACGAGGGAGGAGGGAGACTGAGCGTCGACGTGCGGGGAAGAGACGGATTGACCTCCCCCTGCGCGAGAATTTTTATTTCCCAGATCAGAACCGCAAGTGCGAGGAGCATTTTGTTTTTCAGGATGACGGAGAAAGGGAAACGACTGGAAGGGAATGGCAACGAGTGCACGCGCAAAGGAGCGGGTGGATTGGGCCAAGGCGATGATGCGGCCATGAAGAGCGGCAGGAAGACGGTGCATGGAGACCCATGATTTGCGCGCACACTATCATCACGAGAGAAACAGTCATAGTTCGTTTTTTCCTGGTTTTGTTTTTCACGAGGCAGAATAGTATCTACCGGTACTCGTCACTGGTTTTTGTAGTTTAACGAGTTGTTTACCCTTCATGGGGAATAACCTACGCAACTATCAGGGACGTGGTATCATAACTGTGCTGCACCTTTTTGTGTCAGACAGTCCAGGAAGAGATGGCGATCGTTGATATTCGTGTGGCAGTAAGGTTCGATTGCTCCTTTTTTCACTGCATATCCGCGAGTCTTCACTCTGACAGCACTCCAGATAGCAGGCAGGTGTGTTCCTCATTCGTTTTCACGACTACCGTGCGTTTCGTACGGTGCAGGCAGCACTCCAGACAGCATCCGCTGTAGTCAGCAGCCACGAGTTGGTTAGTGGTGGGAACGGGGGTACTCTTCTATATTATAGTTGAGAGGATATACCCGCGGCCATGTTAGTTCAGTTTTGCACATTGGTTTTATCTTGTGTGCACTTTTTCCGTCTCGTGTATTTTGAGGCAGCCGAATTTTCGATTTTTTTGTTTTTCGGATCTTCCTAGGGCTCCAGCACCTTTGTGTGACCACGGACTCCTTCGTCAGAGAGTTAATGTGAGAACAACAACAACAACAACCTGGTACCTGGTACGTGTTTTCCTGTAAATCTCAGCATCTTCTGGCTTTCTTTATCGCTCGTTTTCCAGCGGCGGGTGCTCAGTGTCTAATATTAAATAGTGTCTTGTACTCAGTGTATGATACCAGGTTTTTCGGATCTTCCTAGGGCTCCAGCACCTTTTGTGTGACCACGGACTCCTTCGTCAGAGAGTTAATGTGAGAACAACAACAACAACAACAACAACAACAACCAGGTATGGATTTTCCGCTCGATACATGCAGTATCCACAAGCCCACAAGAATTATCGAGTACCTGGTATCCAGTACCAGGGTATCCAGTATTTTGTCTGAAGGGTGACGAATCTACGACCAATGGGAATGTAATATCGTATACCAGGTACCAGGTATCGGTTACATGGTTACATGTTGTCGTTGTAAACCGTGGCAGGCCTTTCAAGGTCGGGGCCTTGTTGCGTCCCACTGAAACCGAATGAACCACAACAGCAACCCCCATGTTCACTCAGCATAACTAAATCAGTCACCAGCAGTGCAGTTCGGCCATAGCTTTCCATCTATCATGGCACCAACCAGCGATGTCGGAAGGATCCTGCAGGGCAGCAAGGTGATAATCTAGCGTGTCGCAATCGAGCATTCCCCAACCAGGCTTACCCAGTGATATCTCAACGTTGGTGCTACAGCAGCATGCTATTACGTACCAGGTACCAGGTATAATAATAGAACAGAGAAGTGTTGCTGTGTGTAAAAAAGAACATCGACTGAACCTTTCGCTTCTTTTGCCTCTCTGCCGCTGCTGTACGGGTGTCGAGCTTGAGGCTCGATAGAGTACAACGAAGTCACGCATGCAGCATCGCGCACGCACAGCGTTCGAGCCCCGCATATATATGCTATGTAGACCCAGCAAGCAGTGATGGCGAGATGATACAATACGTTGCAAGACAACCTGTTGTTCTCCTTATCGTAGAGCTCCTCTTGCAAGAGCGCTGCCCAAAGTTCGATCCGTTACTCACCGACCTGCGAAAGATCCAATAATCCTGCGCGCTTGATGATGTAATCATATTTGCAGGTAATGGTCGGGCTGTCCGATGATGTGTTCGACAGCATAGCGGCAAGGTGAGCTCTGCGGCAGTGCGTGCGTGTAGCGTGTAGTGGTGCAAATGCGATGATCGCGCCCCTTCAATCGAGTATATATACCTGGTATACTGCTGTTGTAGCACACACAAGAAAAAAAACGGATGTGGAAAATCATCCGAATGGAACTCCCTCGAGCGAGCTCGCGGTTCAGACTACCCCGGCCCGACTACCCCAACCAAGCGAGATCGCGCTGCTGGGCTGGTGGCTGGCGGATATTATTTAGAGCCGGTGGCATGTTGGTTGTTGGCATACCGTATACTCTGCCAATCTGCCCGAGCATATATATTCGTTTCAAAATACCGTCTCCGGTTGCAAGTTTTGGCCGCACAGCAGCGCAGCAGCAGTACAGCAGCATACAGCAATAATAATCGACAGCAGCAGTTAACCTCCTATTTTGGCCAAGGCTTGCGATTTTTTTTTAATTTGAGCATAATTTATATAGGACATAGAGTGGTGTTCCTCCCTGAGCAGTAATAATTCTCAGCTGCAATTTCTTGAATTTCGAAATATCTTGGCTATTAATACCAAATGTCGCGTACCTTGGTACTATACGAAGTATACCACAGGTGCACCACATTTCACGCGCGAATAGAGGTCGAGATTAAGAACTTCTGCTGCTGTAGTTACCAGTACCTATGGTGTTTACCTGCTGGTACCAGGTACTATAGGTGACTTCCAAGAGAAAACCGATTCGGAATTGTTGGATAATCCCATCCAGGGATCAAATTCGGTACCTGGTCGAGATGCGAAATTGAGCCCTATGATGGTGAATTGTTTCCACGCGGTTTCCAAGAGAAAGCCGATCGAATATACAACTGTACCTCTAAGTATACTGCTCGTACTGCCGTACTCGTACGTCCCCAGTGACTTGGTAGGTGGTCCGCGTGCCTATCAAGATCAATTTCGTGGGTTCAAGTCTCACCGAGTGCATGCTCGTGGCTTTTTCTTGCAAAAAAGAAATTGATTAGCGGAAAGCGCGAGAGCGTGAGTTAGCTACATTCGATGAAAATCGACGAGCAGTGAGAATGCTGAACCCTATGCGCGACAAAAAATAAAGGCACGTACCGGGGGGGAGAAGGGATGACACCTGTGACCACGGCTTGTCCAGAAGCTCGTTGAGGGTAAAACCTCCCACGAGTAAGGCTGGAAAGTAAAAGTGACGTTAAGAAAAAATAAATAAATATATACTCGGAGTATATATATATATATACCCTGGTGCTATTTTTATTAGCCGAAGATGCTATTAATATAATACCAGGTACCTGGTACTGCTGTACCACGTATATATATATATATATATAATGATACCAGGGATGTGTATATACTATCATTAATAATATTCATCATAGTAAAGAAATCGGCCTTTTCGGGCGCGTCAAGGCCTCTTTTGGCCTTAGTATACTGATTTTTAGTGTGTGGGCGGTCAGCCAACGGGTCGAACCGCGGTCTCATACCCTCGTACGTATATACCAGGTGCCGGGTATGATATACCAGGTAGCATATTTTGAACTACAACAGTTGTATTTGGATCATCTCGTGTTTGCTACCTATCAATGTCATATTCTCCTATCTTTGATTCGCTACCTACCAGGTATGGTACGGCTATGCTTGGGGGCGATGATAGAAGAAAATTGACCTACCCACTGGAGACACCCTTGGCATTTTTCTCGATGGTTGACGTTGCATCGGCAGCTTTCAAAAATGACTGAACTTTTTTTCAGCCGCCCCGCGCCTTTCGATAACGAAGGTCGTGCCGCTCATCTAAGTTTCAGTTGAGGGATTACATGAGCCCTCCTGCCACAACCAGCAGGGGGCTCCCACCCAGAGTTGCTGCGATATCACCCCCTTGCCGACCTGGTCAGCGTGGTGGCCAGCGCGTCGGAGTGTACAATATACAGATTATAGTTATCCCGGAAACAAGCAGCAAGAACAATATCGTTGTAACCTTGCGGCGTAGGTTGATTCGTTTGTAGTTTGGGATCAATGGGGCGCTCTCTGCTGCCTCCGCGAACGATGGTGAGCTTGAAGAAACTCGCCCCGTCGTGATGAAGCACCCGTATAAGGTCCAGGATGCATGGTTGCCCACGCATGCCCGCCTTGGTGCAAGGAAGCTCCCCGCGCACCCATCCGGGGTCCAGCAGGGTGACGCCCGAAGCCATCGCTGCCTCTTTCATAGTTATATTATACTTAGGGTCTCTGCTTTGTCGTACTGTTGTCGAGCTGTGGCGTCGTCCTCGGAGTGGGCTTTTAAGCGCTGCCTCCCAGTACAACAACGAGGCTTTCCCGAAGAGGGATGCGCCCTGCTGGCGTCCCCTCTCTTCGTCCTTTGAGACTGCTGTCATATCGTACCCGCTTCGGGGCGGGTTGGGATGCTCTGTCTTTCACTGTCTTTACGTTTCTACTTCGTGTTGTAGTTGGGTTTTCATAAGTAGTCCGTGTTAACCAAGTTAGAACTGCAGTCCCGTTTAGGGCACAAACCACTCGAATTCTAAATACAGTAGGTTGTCCTCAAAACGGGACTGCAGTCCTAAAAGGGTTAAACCATGGCCCTCCCCTTTCCCGTTCGAGCCTTTGAGTTCCACGGCACCCAAACCATGCCGATGCTTGAAGTTTGGTTCCATCGATTGGACGTGAATGTTCCTGTCGTCGCCTACCGTAAGTTTCGGGGTTAAGTGAGGCCTCATACCGCGCTAGGCGGTCCCACCCATCCTTTTAGACTTGTGAGTATTGCTTGATCGCCTATGTACAACAGTATGACGAAACCTGACCTCTTTTGTATGTCGGCGCTCCAACTCGTAACCCGCACTTTGGCTAGCGACTTATGTACGTGTCTACTGTGCCTTGCTTCTGCTCCGCCGTCGGCCGCGCCCCTTTCAGCACGAATGTACGATATAGCAAGCAACCCCCGAGATGCTTTATTGATTGAATCAGACCCGAAGCATAGTTATTCTATACTCTCGAAAGGGATGCGTGGTCAATGGTCAAATGACTAAGGCAAGCAACAAATGAGTACGCCCCCCCCGCTGTGGGAGCGGGGATATACTCGATAGGAGATATATACGTACTCGATCTCATGCATGGCCGTAGTCGTATGACAGTCCCTCGCATCCCTGCAATGCCGGGACGGAGCATGTCGGGTTTTCACCGACCAGGCAGACATTGCTTGCACCAAGCGCGAAGCGCCGTGAGGTGTCTGGCGAGTCGCATGAAGGGTGACCTTCATCCTACTAAGAACCGCTTATGAGGCGGACTTGCATATGGATGACAGCTTCAATGAGGTAGTTTAATTTCCGGTGTAGCCACTTGCTGCGGGGGCGGGGGGGGGGCGCATATTCCCCACCGGTAGTATGTACCAGGTATTACTGTTACCTTCGTATTTCCATTATCATCTCCAGAAAAAAAATCACCAAGGAAACCCCCGAATAGGAAGCTTATGCTCGTAGACTAGTCCAACTCCATCATGTATACCATACCAGGTATATACGTACCTGCTGCCGGCTTAACATCGATATATTCCACCTGATGCCCTTGCCCCAC
This sequence comes from Nereocystis luetkeana, assembly GCA_031213475.1. Taxonomy (NCBI): domain Eukaryota; class Phaeophyceae; order Laminariales; family Laminariaceae; genus Nereocystis; species Nereocystis luetkeana. The sequence continues at coordinate 8,152,579 of JARUPZ010000016.1, read as the reverse complement.
CCCACTCTCTAGTTGCACGCTCTTCTGTTTACCTTCCATTCTTGTTCTGCGGCACCCTCGCTGTATTCAGCCTATAATTTAGACACAAAGAATACACAGCACTCCCGCGTACTTTTCAGGTACCAGGTACATGATTAGTTCTGTGACACGTTTCATATGATGGCCATACGGCACATGAGGTCTGTGTCAAGTTGCACAATATGCCCATATACGACACACGAGGCACGGCGCACGAGGCTCGAGGTGGTCACCGCCCTCTCTTGTCGGATACCTGCCACGCGTGCCTCAGGATGACGAAGCTGGAGCTCAAGGATGGCGACGTCCTGGTGCAAGAGGGGCAGCCAATGCCGGCCGTTTACCTGTGAGAGAAAATACGTGATCAGGCCAAGGCAGCAGCGGCAGCGCTGTTGTTGGACTAAGCAATATAGTAGTTTCAAGGTTGGGGGCTAGTCAACGGCATCGTGACTCTGTAACAGGGCGCGCAAGTTGTTCGCACCATGTGATGCAATGTACTCACCGCAGTGCCTCTTTGAACATCAGGGTAAACGTGTGATAGGTCCAGGCATGTGTGCTACTCTGAATGTGGACAGACATCGGTACACGCACGCGCGGAGTACATGCGTGATACGACAGACCGTAATCAGTGCACGCCACACCCGGTAGGTTGCACAGGGCAGAGAGATCGCTCGCGATGCGCATGCATGTCATTATAGCTCTGTGCACTTGGTTCGAATGTATACGGCCACTATCAAATACCAACAGTAATAAAACGGGGAGGCTACAGTTATAATCAGAACCCACGATTGACCCCAAAACCATGAATCCGCCCATGTTTACAGACCGCGATTGTTTCTCATTACTCAGTTCCCCCGTAGTATTAATGGTGTAATTCAATACGACGGATGCGGGCGACAAGGTGAATGCATGTCGTTGTCATGTCTGCTCAGCTACCGGTCGCCCCCGTTGATTTCTCTTCGTGCACTTGGGCACCGTAAGACATTTAGGCCGTCATGCCCAATACGCCGACACTCACCGTAATGTTTCCCCTGCAATGGGGGTCAGCATCTCGGCGATATAGTTATTGCAGTGACACGTCGTAAGCTCTATTTCCAGCACAGCAGCACGTTAGTTGTACTGGTTACATATCGACTACTGAAAGTGCGGAGCCCACACGAGGTTTTTCTTTTTTGCATTCGTAACAGCGTTCCAAGTCGTAATTATACATGTTCCGCGCGGACACAGCATCTCTCATGGGGGCGACATTCCAGCACCAATAAGCTATCAAGGCCAGGACGTGCAAAGGACATGGCACAACAAGCGTTGGGAGAAGAAGCGTTGCGTGCAGCCGTGCATGTCCGCATGTCCTGTGGCTCACGTAACGCCTCGTCGTTCCGGCGCTCTTAGTGGTGCAGAATCACGTGCGACTAAAACGTGCCACGCTTCCAGGTAACGACGCCCCCGACGGCCCCCTTGACTCACTGCCCGTGTGTAATCCCATCTCTTTTTTCAAGCCGAAGCGCGAGAAGCGCCGCCAGTATTGCTCGTCGACTCGAAACACATGGTTTTTATTTGCTCCCCTTTAGTCTGACCACCCAGCACCCCATCCACCCTCATAGGCACCTGTAGGCATCGACCAAACACACGATGTCGTCTTTACTTTTACCTCCCCCCCCCCTTAGAAATAGCGTAATGAGCGCCCAACTCTTGGAAGTTTCTCCAGTATGTAGGAACGGTGCTCCATGTCGAAAGGGGCGCCTGGTCAATGGTCAAATGACCAAGGCAAGCAACAAATGAGGCCCCCTCCCCCCTCGCCAGTGCCCCCCCCCCCGACTGTGCAACCTCTGCTTGCTGTGCCTTCATTGCTCTCCCCCGTCCCGAATGTGCTTCCTCTGCTGGCTGTACGATCGGGGCATCCTGATCAACCACCCGCTCGCTGTTTGCTTCCCACCCCACCCTCAAACTAAAGGGTGGAGACCGGGGTACTCGATCGAGTGAAGAACCGCCCCCAAAACGGGGGAGAAGTGGAGTTTTTGGTGGACTGCAAGGAGGCGGGCATGGCAACGGGGCTCCTTCACGTCCTCAACGCCGGACAGGCGGATGCCGCATTTGCCACGGTCAAGGCGAACGGCAACACCACGGTACGACGCAACTGCTGTGTGGATGCAGACGTTGGCATGAAGTATGATGATAGCGATGCCCTCACATTAGCTTATTTCAGAGATAACTCCTTGTTTCCGAAAAATAGAAAGCGCGAGTGTGGCCAAGCGGGTCAAACCAAGCGCCCCCTGTGTGCTCTCTGTGCATCATGCCCTCATAAAGGTTTGATAGACGGTTATGTTTGAGGGCAACCCTGTTGATAAATCCCAGGCGAAGAACGAAGATGACTCAGGTTTTTAGTATTATTCTCCCGGCAGGGTAAAGACAGAAAGAGTGACCATGTGAGTATCGTGTACACCCACAGAAGCAACCACCAAGTAACCCATAATAAGCCAATATCCCGAATTGTCATGAAACCGTCAAAATACTGAACAAGCACATTCGAACACACTCCCTGCTTTTCAGCAAACAGCAATGACAACTCAAGATAACAGAACAAAACTCATCTTCATGTTCAAAAATCAACTAAAATATTCCAAGAGGAAACCTGTACCTTGCAAGTAAGAATCTCTCCCTCCCGTATGAAACTATTGCAGATATCCTTTGCAACAGGTCAATGCCGTAAAAAAAATACTAAAGCGATACATAAATGATAGCTCGCGAGGAACCCCTTCCCCCGAGACACACAACTCTCTGTGCCCCCTACTCCCTCAGATCGTAGCGGTAACGCGAGATACCGAATATTTTTCCCTATAGAGTTTGCCCGGCGCTTACTATTCCCGAAACAATATCCGGTTGTGGTCAGAACCCATAACCACTCCCTGTTTCTGGTTTAGCTCACTAGCTCTCCTTGTTCCATAAAATACCTAATCTTCCTTCTCGTCAGCCAAGTTTTTCTTCACCTATGTTGGGTTGTTTCATCACCCTTAGAGTTTGTAAAAACAACAGTGGTGGTAAAATAATCAATCATGAATAAGCATACCCTTACCCACAAAATATCATCTTCCATCTCACGAACAAACTCGTACGTACTACGAATCAATTCACGAACGTCTACCCTCGTCGTAAAAAGAAACCAAACTTAAAAATATAATAGTGGATCGAAGACCTACCATTACGAGTGCAGACGCTATCCCCTCGCCCCGCGTGTTGCCGGACCCATAAAGGGATCCAGCGGGCGATCCAACCACGCCTGCCCTATCCACGACCTCCCGCTGCTACTGCTGCTGCTGACCTTCCGCGGTTGCTGCTGCTGCTGTTCCTGACCTCGCGTTGCTGCTACTCCTGCTGCTGCTGCTGTCGTCGTGTGCACGCGACTACTGTGTCACGCGACTTGTTGCCGATGCAGACGTGTCCCCGCTTCGTTAATGATACTGCTGCAGCAGCACCCGATTTCTCCCACATCCGCTCCCTCGACCACTACCACACCGTAGTCGAGTGCGCGCATCTCGTACGCGTCTTTCCCGACCACACCGCATGGGTGGCCGGGTGCACACGGCCTGGCTTACCGTGCGACTTCACGCGAAAATGTGCAGATATGTCTCTCATCCTCACAGCTACTAGCCCCACCACAATCTCCCTGAGTGGGGTCCGCAGGTAAAATTTCGCACGACTTGTTGTCCTCCATGCCACTCCCCACGGAGGCGCCTACGGTTTTGCTCCCACCGCAGGGCTTTTTCTTTATCTCCGGCATACTTCAAGAGCACCAACACAGGTTTCGCTCCCTTTTCCACCGAGGTGGCCATCTTCTGCCGAAACGCGTTCACCCTCCCGGCCCCTGTCGCCAACTTCGGAATGTTCCGGCGATGGCGTTGCAGCATCCCTCCCTGCTCCAACTATGGTAGATAGCTCCTGCCCTCTACCGGATCCACTCTGCGCCATCACCTCGAGAAGCTGGGCGTGCGTCTGACGGTCCTCTCCGTCTGCGGCCGCCCGCTGCAGCCCCTCGAGGGCGAGGCCCTGCCCCAATACCTCTAGTTCGTTACCCATGAGCCTAGGTTGCCAATTTGAAACTCTAGAGTGTTGATAAATCCCAGGCGAAAAACGAAGATTATTCAGGTTTTTAGTATTATTCTTCCGGCAGGGTAGAGACAGAATGAGTGACCATGTGGGTATCACGTACACCCACAGAAGCAACCACCAAGAAACCCATAGTAAACCCATATCCCGAATAGTCATGAAACCGTCAAATTACTGAACAAGCACATTCGGAAAAAAAACTTTGTTTGCGTGCCCCATGAACGGCACAAATCGTCGCTAAACGTTGTCCTTGGTGCACGTCGTGCTCGTCTTGCTTATACGAAAAAGTGACCCTGTCGGGTTTTGGTTCGGGTTCCCTATTGTGCGCTTGTTAGGTGTGGGCCCTGAGCCCAGAAGATCTTCGGAGCCTCCTCACCGAAAACCCGGAGTTTGCAATGGGCCTCCTCGCGTCGCTGGCCAAGGAGTTGAGAGGCCTGACAAAGGTACGGGACAATACCAGAGGGGTTTTTGTTTCATTCTGCGTTTCTGCCGGCCGTGAGTTTTGCTGCCGTCGTTCATCTATACGTGCAGGAGTCGATACTGCAACGTACGTAAAACTCGAGTTTTTGCCACGACGCGTTTGATAACACAGCTTTAGTTCTCCTCTAGGTCTGCGTGTTGCTGCGACGGTAACAATGCAGCGCTTGGTGGCCGTTGCTGCGAAGCCGATGGAGGTCAGTTTCCTCTGGAGTGTTTTTCTCGCAACGAATAGTGGGTAGTGCTATATAACCAGCAAATGATGGGTCGTAAAATCCATTATCGCATACTTCACAAGTCTGATTTTCGAGCGTGCGCGCTGGAGATAGTTGGAATGGTTTATGATAGTGTCCTCCCAGATACTACAGTAGTACGTAACGAGGAGACTGCCCCGGAAATCTAAGTTACGATGTTGCGATAATCAATAAACTAGAAAACCTGTACCAGGTATTTTGCTGGTTATTAAGTGGACACATATTGCTGTATGACTAACACTATTAACCCTAGTCTTCGCCATCGTCAGAGGGGGCCGATGGCAATCGGCATTCCAAACACTTTTTATAGACATAGGCGGCAGCTTAGGAGTAGCAGGAATAGGCAGCTCAGACCTTCACAAAGCCCACCGGTACTGCGGCACGATACTAAGCACCCCTCTGCTGACGGGGGACGCTTGAGTAGCCGCCATGTACGTACAACACCAGGACTGCTGTCCGCGCTGCGACATTTGGCTGCGTGTGAAGCGCATCGGTCTGGTATAGCTAGAGCTCGTCGTGGTCAGTTATGCTTAAAAATCTACCGGCAAAAAAAAAAAAGTACAGAGGCGTCGTCTGTTGTTCTCGCGTTTGCAATCGGCGCTGGTAGCTAAAATCTGATTTTTCGCCCCCTCTTGAGTTGACATACGAGGGTTAGGACCATCTCTGATGGGAGGGTTTTGAAAACCGAAAAATTACCCGAAAATGTGTTTTTATACGTGCTTTCACGTATTGTAGACCCGGAGTCCGACCGAATCAGGCTCTCTCTTCTCATAATAATTGCACTTTTTTGGGGGGAGGTATCTAGACCCGTTTTTCTTTTCTCCATGGGTGTCGTTCGAGGTTTTTACGATGTTGTCATTTTCAGACGAAAACATCAACGAGGCATTTTCAGATATATATTGACGTTTCAGCCGAAAAAAAAGCCTGTTTATCAGATAAATCACGCCCGAAACTGAATAGAGGAAACTGGAGTGTATCGACAATTTTTCAAAATGCTATCCTGAAGAAACGGCACCGCCGTTGTATGCCTCTCGCAAAATGGCTGGTGGGATTTCAAGAAAGGCGGGCCCGATCGCTCGTTTCCCTCTTCAAACACACCTGCGAAGGTGCTGAAACCTCGATTTCCAGAAACCAAAACCGGTTTGCCATAAGAGATGGCTTAATATACGAGCTGGTTCAGCCTTCAAGTCTTCCCACCTTCAAATGCTTGTCATGATTTGTCCTCTCCTTTTCTTCGGACTTCGAGCTGAAATTTTGGCATTAAGTTCTACTTCTATCAGGTTACGACGGAAGTAGTCCCCTGACGAGCTTGTGCTTGTCTATTTTTGTTTGGCTTGCTTTTGGGCACTTTCTTTCAACATCTGATTTACTGTTCGGTCCAAACTCACGTAGAGAACGAAAGTGAAAAATTAAATGCCCGTCGAGCGCTGACCTGAACGAACTCGTTGCGAGCCATCTGCCAATTTTTCCGGTAGAAAGATCAAATAACCTTGAGGCGAACTTGGTGATTCTCGATTTCGCCATCCGTGGACGGTAATGAGCCCTACTAACGGGGGGGGTTGCATTTTCAAGCCCAAACTTTTCTGAGGGAGATTTACCACTCATTCGACACACTGGTTGAGGGTCACTGTGTACGATACGATAAATCTAACCCCAACCCAAGCCCATCAGAACCCATCAAACATTGGTTAGCATTTTCCCTTTTTGTGTCGTATAGTGTGCTTTCACCGTAGTGTCGAATATGTAGTGAATTGCTGTACTGACATTGCTCGGAGAAGGGGCTCCTCGGCTACGGAGCAACATTTTTTCGATCCGATGTCTGTACACATGAAAAAGTAAATACCTGGTAACGCCTAGATACCCGGCCAAAGGGATTTTGTTTGTGCGTCGGGCTTAGCTTACGACGTTTCGCAATCCGGTTGTAGGGTGGGGGATACAGTTCTTCAAGCGAGTAGCCTCGGAAAAATTAGGTGGTTACCCCTACCATATAACTGCAGCACGCGTCTAGAACAGTGGGTACCCCGACTTACCCCTTTGAGCGAACTGCAGTCCCGTTTTATGGACAAACTACTTGGAATTTGACGGGTTTGTCCCCACAAACGGGACTGTAGTTTGCCCTAAAAGGGTCAAGAGAGGGCATGCTAAGATGAAAGTACAGTTAAGAGAGGCCAAATCGGCTGGACCCGCCTACACTACAGCTATATGTATGTTCTCCACTCTACAATAAGAGAACACCAGAGATGTTTTCGGCCCGTACCGCACCGCCCCTCTCTCAAGTCGGAGTACCCACTGTGTCTATGAAGCAAGCAAGGGGTGGCTTAGAATGCAGCTCAGCAAGCCGCAATATTCGAGTGGAGAGTGGAAGCAGAGCTGTCACGAACTGTGGTCAACACGTGCATCGTTAAACGATGACCATTTTTTTAACGATCTCCTTTTCCGATTGTTGAACGATCGTATTTAACGATCGCACCTAGCGATAGCATTTAACAATCCCTTTTGAGAATATTCGAACGATCCTTTTTTAACCATCCCGTTTGTACGATCGTTGAGCCATCGTTTGTAAAGCTCGCTCAACGATCCTTCTTCACGATCGTTGAACGATTCTTTTGAACGATCGCTTGCTTTTGAACGATATTTTTTTTTATGATCGTTGAACGATCCTTTCCAACGATCCCTTTGTTTATGATCATTGAACGATCCTTTTCTACGATCCCTTTTTACGATCGTTGAACGATTCTTTCCAACGGTCGCTTTTTCCGATCGTTAAACGACCATTTTTTATAATCCTTGAACGAGCTTTTCATTCCGATCGTTGAACGATCCTTTTTAGCGATCCTTTTTTCCGATCGTTGAACGATCCTTTTTTATGATCGTTTTATGATCGTTGAACGATATTTTTCAACGATCGCTGAACGATCCTTTTTAACGATCCTTTTTTTCGATCGTTAAACGATACTTTTTAACGATCCCCTTTTCCGATCGTTGAACGATCCCTTTTAACGATCCTTTTTTGTGATCGTTGAACGATCCTTTTTTCTGATCGTTGAACGATCCGTTTGAAGGATCCTTTTTTCCGATCGTTGAACGATCCTCTTCAACGATCCTTTTTTCCGATCGTTGAACGATCTTTTTAACGATCCTTTTTTCCGATCGTTGAACGATCCTTTTTTATTACCGTTGTATGATTGTTGAATGATTATTGTACGATCGTTGTGTGATCGTTGAACGATTATTTTCTACGATCGCTGAACGATCAATTTTAGCGATCCTTTTTTCCGATCGCTGAACGATCCTTTTTAACGATCGTTTTTCATGATCGTTGAACGATCTTTTTAAACGATCGTTGAACGATCCTTTTTAACGATCCTCTTTTCCGATCGTTGAACGATCCTTTCTTATGATCGTTGAACGATCTGTTTTGGAGATCGTTGAACGATCCCACTTAACGATCCTTTTTTCCGATCGTTGAACGACTCTTTTTAAGGACCCTTCTTTGCGATCGTTGAACGACCCCATTTAACGATCCTTTTTTCCGATCGTTGAGCGATCCTTTTATCCTTTGTTTCCGATCGTTGAACGATACATTTGAACGATGCTTTTGAACGAAAAAAATTCCGATCGTTGAACGATCCTTTTTATCGACATTTTTTTCCGATCGTTGAACGATACCTTTTTAACGATCCTTTGTTTCCAATCGTGGAACAATCCTTTTTAACGATCATTTTTTTTATGTTTGTTGAACGATCCTTTGTTTCCGATCGTTGAACGATCCTTTTTAACGATCGTTGAACGATCCCTTTTAACGATCGTTGAACGATCCTTTTTTATGATCGTTGAACGATCTTTTTGGAGCTCGTTGAACGATCGTTCTTCACGATCTTTTTCTTCCGATCGTCGAACGATTAACGATGGGCAAACGCCAAAATCAGTTATACCTGATCCGTTTGAGTCAAAATCAGGTACATACTCAAACCAAGTGAAAAACGCGCGCCACGAGCGGTGTTGTGTCCATGAAAGTCTGGTAAAAAATGAAGCGTTCCACATGGCCTCCAAAATATAAATTGTTTAGTTTTCTCTAGAGTGTAAATACCACGGGTTTCACTTGGACCTGCAGAGAGTCACTATTAATAGGCTTCGTGTCGTTTGTTTTGCCATGGCGGGGGCGCCAAGAGTATTTACTCTGGCGCCCCCCCCCGTTGGCAGCTCTAGACCGTCCTCGCGGAACCGCCTGCTCGGCACGAAATTATCTTGCCGTACCAAACCTGAGACCACCTCGACACGGGGTGGTGCAGAGTGCGGACAACGACAATGGTGCTGTATAAACCGCTGTGACCATACAAAGAAAACAACACACAGCAGGACAGCAGGACAAATCACAACAACTATTTAATAACTGAAGCACGTCGCACACCCCAAAGAAGAAAGAAGCGAACCAGCGTACGGATGCATGCATACGTAAATACCTGGTATGTATTTTCACGTACAACGTATGAGCACAGAGTTTATAACAATTTCAACCGAGGGAGGGAAGACGAATACGGAGAGAAACAACAGAGTGTAAGTATGTGGCCCTTCTGGTTGGTTCAAAGTTGGCCAAAATCAGTTGAAAGCTAGACAGAGTAGAAAAAAGCAGGTATACCTTGGCCATTTCGAGCCAAAATCAGTTACAATGGCAGCCTGGCCAATAGCAGGGCTCCTGGGGTGTGTGTTGTACTTGTTTTTAGAATGTAACTGACTTTGGTCGAAAAGTGGCCAGGTATACCTGATTTTGGCAAAAACCCATTAGCGATCCATTTTTCTGATCGTTGAACGATCATAAACGGTTGTTGAACGATCCTTTTGAACGATCCCTTTTTATGATCGTTGAACGATACCTTTGAACGATCCTTTTTTATGATCGTTAAACGATTTTTTTTTCCGATCGTTGAACGATCGTTTTTTCCGATCGTTGAACGACTTTTTTCAACGGTCGTTCAACCATCGTTTTCAACGATATTTTTTTCGGATTGTTGAACGATCTTTTTTATGATCGTTGAACGATACTTGTTAACGATCGTTGGACGATCCTTTTCAACGATCAGTTTTTATGATCGTTGAACGATCCCTTGAACGATCCTTTTCTCCGATCGATCAACGATCCCTTTCAACGATCCTTTTATTCCGATCGTTGAACGATCGTTTTAACCGATCCTTTTCTCCGATCGTGGGCCGATCCTTTTTCATGGTCGTTGTCTGATCGTTGAAAGATCTTTTTCGACGATCGCCGAACGATCCTTTTTAACGGCCCCCTTTTCCAATCGTTCGACGATCTTTTTCAACGATCCTTGATTATGATGGTTGAACGATCCTTTTTAACGATCCTTTGCTATGATCGTTGAACGATCTTGTTTGAAGATCGTTGAACGATCGTTCTTAACGGTCCCCTTTTCCAATCGTTGGACGATCTTTTTCAACGATGCTTTTTCACGATGGTTGAGCGACCTTTTTAACGAACCTTTGAAAACGATCCTTGTTTCCGATCGTTGAACGATCTTTTTAACGATCCTTTTTTCGCATCGTTGAACGATCTTATTTAATGATCGTTGTATGATCGTTGAACGATCCTTTTCAGCGATCCCTTTTTTCGATCGTTGGATGATCTTTTTCAACGATCCTTTTTTATGATCGTTGAACGATTAACGATCCATTTTCATGATCGTTGAACAATCATAAACGATCCTTTTCAACGATCGTTGAACGATATTTTTTAACGATCCTTTTTTTTTAATCGTTGAACGATCCCTTTTAACGGCTTTTTTTTATGATGTTGAACGATCTTTTTTCCGATCGATGAACGATAGTTCCCAACGACCTTTTTTTCCGATCCTAAAACGATCGTTTTTTCCACGTTGAACGGTCGGTCTCAACGTTTTTTTTTTTCGGATCGTTGAACGATATTCGTATATGATCGTTGAACGATACTTGTGAACGATCGTTGAACGATCCTTTTCAACGATCAGTTTTTATGATCGTTGAACGATCCCTTGAACGATCTTTTTTTTCTGATCGATGAACGATCCCGATTAACGATCCTGTTATTCCGATCGTTGATCGATCGTTTTAAACGATCCTTTTCTCCGATCGTGGACCGATCCTTTTTAATGGTCGTTGTATGATTGTTGAAAGATGTTTTTGAACGATCGCTGAACGATCCTGTTTAACGATCCTTTTTTCCGATCGTTGAACGATCCTTTTCAACAATCCTTGATGATCGTTGAACGATCTTTTTTGAAGATCGTTGAACGATCGTTCTTCACTGTCCCCTTTTCCGATCGTTGGACGATATTTTTCAACGATCCTTTTATTCCGATCGTTGAACGATCGTTTTTCACGATCCTTTTTTCCAACGTTGACCAATCCTTTTTATGATCGTTGTAATCGTTGAACGATCTTTTTAAACGATCGCTGAAGATCCTCTTTAACGATCCTCTTATCTGATCGTTGAACGAGCTTTTGTTCCGATCGTTGAACGATCGTTCTTGACGATCCTTTCTCCGATCGTTGAATGATCGTCTTCAACGATCCTTTGTTCCGATCGTTGAACGATTTGTTTTGATGATCGTTGAACGATCGTTTTTCACGGTCCTTTTTTCCGATCGTTGGACGATCCTTTTCTACAATCGTTTTATGATTGTTGAACGATCGTTTTATGTTCGTTGAACGAGCGTTTTATTCCGATAGTTGAACGATCGTTTTTAACGATCTATTGTAACGATTTGTTTTTCCGATCGTTGAACGATCCTTTTCTTTGATTGTTGTATGATCGTTGAACCATAATTGTTAACGATCGCTGAACGATCCTCTTTTCCGATCGTTGAACGATCCTTTTTGACGATCCTTTTTTCCGATCGTTGAACGATCCTTTGTAACGATCGTTGAACGATCCTTTTTAACGATCCTTTTTTATGATCGTTGAACGATCCTGTTCAACGATCCTTTTCTATGATCGTTGAACGGTCCTTTTTGACGATCATTTTTCCCGATCGTTGAACGATCCTTTTCAACAATCCTTTTTTCCGAATTCGAACATCCTTTTTTATGATCGTTGTATGATCGTTGTCCTTTTTCAATGTCGATCGTCCTTTTTAACGATCGTAGAACGATCCTGCTTCACGATCCTGTTTTACGATCGTTGAACGATATTTTTTCCGATCGTTGAACGATACATTTGAACGATCCTTTTCAACAATCCTTTTTAACGATCCTTTGTTTCCGATCGTTGAAGGATCGTTTTTAACGATCCTTTTTCCGATCGTTGAACGATCGTTTTTTATGATCGTTGTATGATCGTTCCACCGTAATTTTTAACGATCATACACGATTCTGTTTAACGATCCTTCTTTGCGATCGTCTAGAGATCCCTTTCAACGATCCTTTTTTTCCGATCGTTGAACGATCCTTGTTAACGATTCTTGTTGACGATCGTTGAACGTCGAACGGTCCTTTTTATCGATCCTTCTTTCCGATCGTTGAACGATCCTTTTTCACGTTTTTTTCGATCGCTGAACGATCTTTTTTAACGATCATTTTTTCCGATCGTTGAACGATCCTTTTTGACGATCCTTTTTAACGATCGTTGAACGATCCTTTTTAATGATCCTTTTTTCCGATCGTTGAACAATCCACTTTATCGATCCTTTTTTATGATCATTGAACGATCCTTTTATTCCAACGATCCTTTTTTCCGATCGTTGAACAATCCTTTTTCATGATCGTTGTATGATCGTTGAACCATAATTGTTAACGATTTCTCAACGATCCTTTTTTTCGATCGTTGAACGATCCTTTTTAACGATCCTTTTTTCCAATGGTTGAACGATACATTTGAACGATCCTTTCGAGCGATCACTTTTTCCGATCGTTGAACGATCCTTTTTAACGATCGTTGAACGATACTTCTTAACGATCCTTTTTTATGATCGTTGAACAATCCCTTTTAACGATCCTTTTTTTCGATCGTTGTACGATCCTTTTCAACGATCTCTTTCTGACGATTGTTTTTCAGAATTCATTTTTTTTCGATCGTTGAAGGATCCTTTTCAACGATGTTTTTTTCCCGACGTTGAACGACCCTTATTAACGATCGTTAACGATCCTTTTCAACGGTATTTTTTTACGATTGCTGAACGATCCTTTTTTGTGATCGTTTAACGATCCGTTTTTCAACGATTTTCTTTCGCGATGGTTCAACGATCATTTTTGATTATCCTTTTATAAGATCGTTCAATGATTTGTGTTTAATGATTCCTTTCTACGATCGTTGAACGATTTGTTTTTTCAACAATCCTCTCCTACGATGTGGTGAACGACCCCTTTCTGCGATCGTTGAGCGGTATTTTCCCCCCCATCATTGAACGATCGTATTTGAACTATGCCTTTTTATCGTTGAACGATCGTACTTGAGCGATCTCTTCTTCCGATCGTTGAATGATCATTTCCAACTATCTTTTTTCCGATCGCAGAACGATCGTTTCGAACAACGCCTTTTTACGGTTGTTGAACGATTGTTTTTAACGATCCCGTGTTGGCAACGCTCGGTTGGGCCGTACGCAGCGCGGTTACCCACAATACAGCAATATTCCATGTACGGCTTGTGTTTGATTAATCGAGGTTCACAGGGCGGCGACACTATTAGGGGGGACCATAGCAAATAGGACCAAATAATGTTAGTAAACATAGGTAAATATACAGGTTTTTGTGTGTACCATAGGTCCTAATTACTCTGGTCCCCCGTAATATTAACAGTTATTTCCTCTTCATACGTTTCGTCAGCCGCTCTCATCAACTGCGTGGTTTCAACCCCTGTTCCAAACTCTGAAACTATTTTCTTAAATGTCGATTTCACTGTAGTATACCAGACTTAATGCATATTCCAATCTCGACGTTTCGTCAACTCTGTTGTATTTACTCGATTATAGTATAGCGACCAAAACCACGACTAGGGCAGTTGATGAAGCGTCTATTTTTAGGAAAGCCAAGCCGCAGTGCCATTATCACCATACTGCGCGCGTGTCGTGCAGATCCTGACATTGTAGTTCGGACACATCCGCAATTTACTCTGGCAGCCCGGTCAGCATCCCGCTGGTGGGTGTGACCATGCTATAATAGTCATATTGGTTGAAGATGTTATCCCTCCGAAGCCCCAGAGGGTTTGTAAACTTATCATGCAATGAGTGCGTTTTTTTTTTTCTGGGATATTTACCCCACCGAATTACTGATTTAGGGTCGTGTTTTGCTGCTCGTGGCTCTCCGAGACACCAGAGCACCACGTCACCCTGAGATAGGCAAGACCTTTTGAAACCAGGGCCACATGCCCACTCGCAAACATACCGACCTGCATCAAGCACAAGATCATACACCCCATCGCACGTACGTGCGATCACCGCACGCAGCCTACAGAGACGAGTTTCGACGATGTTTTCGATCTCAAAGCTGAGGTGTATTTTCAGCTTGAACAAAAAATAAATACGACGACGTGGTGGCGTTGCTTGCGCTGGTGTGGCGGAAGCACACGGATTTATTGATGATTTTTATTGAATCGGAAAATATATTGTCTCGATATCTTTCGAATTAAATATCGAAATGCACAACAAATTAACACCGCTATCATACCTTCAGCAGAGCCCCGCGCGCTCGTTGCTATTGTCAGGCCGCATCCCACTTGGCAGAAAAGGCCGGAAAATCCGGCGGCGACAAATTCGAAGGCGTCAGAATGATGTGCTACGACTCGGCGGCCTGGGTAAGGAAGAATTTCAAGGCCAAGGCCGATAAACACAACGAGGTAAGCGTTTTAGTGAAGCACAGGTTTCGTTTTGAGGAGGGAACCTTGCGTGAACCGGAGGGTAATGTGCCGGTCATGCGGAGGTACTGCTGCTTCGGGTAGGGCGAGCATAACGACTCGCTCTATCCTGCCGCGATCAACACGATGGCCAAGTCACCTACCAGCGAGAGGGTCGTTCAGATGGGGAGGAAATCCGCGTTAATTGTGACACGGAAATTGCGTTTATCTCGTCCAAAGCGCGCACTGGTACTGCAGCACAAAGGACAGACGTTTTGCCATAAAGCGGCCGCACTTCACCGCCAACAGTCGTTGTTCATCGAGTATGATAGGGCGGGGAGTATCAGCAACGCAACGCGGGCCCGCACATGAAGAATGCACGACGGGAGTGGGCGGCAGGAAGTACGAGGAGGGGGGAAGGAGGAGGGGCGCTACGAACTGTTATGATGTTTTTTTTTAACCCGAACTCGTGGCTTGTCAAGGGCTTATGCAGGACACCGCCTGACGTCTGCTTTTGAGTAGACCTTGCTGCTGTTTGTTTGGAAGATAAACAAGCAATTATTTTGTGGTGTGATGGCACCGGAGGTCTCCTGCCCGTCAAGGCATGCATCACGTTATTATCGTTTGAATGAACGATGGGAGATGGGCGGGTTACCCAAAGTTCATGGAACCCAAGGTTTTATTCTTTCCCTGCGGATGAATCCCAGAAGAGCCCCCCCCCCCCCTATTGTATATAGGTTGGGTTGGCGTCGGTTGGCAACGACACTGTAAAACATGCCGCTCACTACGTGAGCTAGACAACCAGGGTACCTTTTTCTTTTTTTTTTGGCGGTCGCCCACAGCTGGTTGTCGAATTAGATCATTTGTGCGAGGCAAAGAACCTTTACTTCGCACAATTGGGAATGATCGTATCACGTAGTGTTCAAGGTAAGGCACCCAAGAGGCAGTTACATAGTGCTCCCATTGCTGTCTCTGGAAATGCCTAAACCGGAAAATAAATCAACTCATTGAAGCTGTCGTCCATATGCAAGTCCGCCTCAAAAGCGGTTCTGAGTAGGATGCAGCTCACCCTTCATGCGACTCGCCAGACACCTCACGGCGCTTCGCGCTTGGTGCAAGCAATGTCTGCCTGGTCGGTGAAAACCCAACATGCTCCGTCCCGGCATTGTAGGGATGCGAGGGTCTATGGTCATACGACTACGGCCATGCATGAGATCGAGTACATCTCTCCTATCGAGTACACCCCCCCCCCCCCCCCCTAGAACCCTGATACTACTACGGCCATGGATGACATCAACATACCCCCCCCTCCTACGCCGGAATGTTGGATGTGTCTCTATTAGGAGTGTGATTGGTGCTCCGCCTCGAAAGGAATGAGTGGTCAATGGTCAAATGGCTAAGGCAAGCAACAAACGGGAACGCCCCCCCTCTCTACCCCCGTTTGTTTCCCTCTCACACCGGCAGACTGCGAGCCCGAGCGAGCGTGTCGTGGTGGACTTCACATCGGACATCTTGGGCCCTTCTTCCGTTTCTGCTTGTGTCGGGTAAGGCCACATATCGTAGTATATATCACAAAACGATGACAACGACAAGCGTGCCATCCTGCTAGAAGGCGAGCGCCTTCACTGTGTGAGGGAAACCGGGTGGGAGCGGGTGGAAGGGTTTGATACTTTGGGTGGGTTGTGGGCGCAGACGGGTACGACTAAAGGGTCACGTTTCATTGGTTGTAGGGATAGGATTGTCTGCATTCTACGATAGGGGCGTGCCTGATGTTTTCCGAGGCGCTTCCCTTCACGAGACACCTGACCTCGATAAACTTGAATTTTCAACCCGACAAACAATTCCCCGTCCTACTGCACTACTGTAGGGGGGTAAACACCAAAATTATAGTGTACAGCACAAAATATATTAGGGAATGCCTCATTTGCGGCACCCCGTCAGTCATAAATAGTTGGTCAAAGAGGTGCTATCCATGTCGTTGCACGCTTCGATATCGAGAGGATGAAGCACCCGGAACTAGAAAAAACAGATCGGCGCCACTGCAGCTGCAGCCCCGGCCGCCCCGATCCCAGCTCCAGCGCTCACAATCGACCGGCCTCCTCGGGTGGAAGGGTCTAATAGCTCGATGTTTGACGGCAAA
Source organism: Nereocystis luetkeana (assembly GCA_031213475.1). Classification (NCBI taxonomy): domain Eukaryota; class Phaeophyceae; order Laminariales; family Laminariaceae; genus Nereocystis; species Nereocystis luetkeana. The sequence goes on along the minus strand of JARUPZ010000016.1, from coordinate 8,135,775 downwards.
CGGAGGGGCGGAAGGGTGTGATACTTCGGGTGGGTTGTGGGCGCAGACCGGTACGGCTAAAGGGTCACGTTTCATTGGTTGTAGGGATAGGATTATCTGCATTCTACGATAAGGGTGTGCCTGATGTTTTCTGAGGCGCCTCCCTTCAGGAGACACCTGACCTCGAGAAACTTGAATTTTCAACCCGACGAACAAATTTCACGGCCTACTGCACTACTGTAGGGGGGTAAATATCGAAATTATAGTGTACAGCACAAAATATATTAGGGAATGCCTCATGTGTGGAGCTCCGTCAGTCGTAAATAGTTGGTCAAAAGGTGCTACCCATGTCGTTGCACGCTTCGATATCGAGAGGATGAAACACCCGGAACTAGAAAAAACAGATCGGCTCCACCGCAGCTGCAGCCCCGGCCGCCCCGATCCCAGCTCCGGCGCTCACAATCGACCGGTCTCCTCGGGTGAGAGGGTCTAATAGCTCGATGTTTAACGGCAAACGGAGGGGCGGAAGGGTGTGATACTTTGGGTGACTTGTGGGCGCAGAGCGGTACGACTCAAGGGTCACGTTTCATTGGTTGTAGGGATAGGATCATATGCATTCTACGATAATGGTGTGCCTGATGTTTTCTGAGGCGCCTCCCTTCACGAGACACCTGACCTCGAGGAACATAAAATTTCAACCCGACGAACAAATTTCACGGCCTACTGCACTACTGTAGGGGGGTAAATATCGAAACTATAGTGTACAGCTCAAAATATATTAGGGAATGCATCATGTGTGGAGCTCCGTCAGTCGTAAATAGTTTGGTCAAAAGGTGGTACCCATGTCGTGGCAAGCTTCGATATCGAGAGGGGGAAACACCCAGATCTAGAAAAATCAGCTCCACTACAGCTGCAGCCCCGGCCGCCCCGATTCCCGCTCCGGCCCTCACAATTAACCCGCCTCCACTGCCTGGCCTACAAATTCTGCCGCCGTGCATACGTTTGCTTTCGTTCTTCTTTTTTTGGCTCCTCCGCTGTGCGGCAGGTACGATGTTGCTTGTCTCTTCGTCAACGACGTGGCAGACGGCCAGGTGTTGAAGTCGCTCGGCATTTTTGGGGTCGGCATGGTGGCGATGCGGTGAGCTCACCGATGTCAGAACGCTTGACGACGTTGTCCTCTCGGTTTTCCCGAAGCAGTACGGCTTACTCCCCCTGGTTTGTTGTCGGCGTTTTCCTCTCGTTTTAATTGTTTTCTCGAAGCAACACGGCTCGCCCCCCCCGGCTTGTATGATGTATGTGGTGCGCCGAGATCGGTACGCACACGCCATGATTACGTTTGCGCACGCAGCAACAGCAGTACGCAGAAAATGCCGTGTGCGTGGATATATATATATGAAGAGGGGTTGAATGATAACATCTTGATACTTCATTGTCATATGGTATACAATTAGATACGTACACGGTTGGCTTTGATTTTAATTGTTGATCGAAAAACGTCCCCCGCCGTCGATAGCATTCCAAACACCCTAAACCCGCCTTCCTTTTGACTTACACGACCATGGGGGGCAGATGCGCGGGCTTTGACAAGGTCGACGTCGGCGCTGCCCAGGCTCTGGGTCTGACGGTGGCGAGAGTGCCAGCCTACAGGTAGAGTAACACGAGGCGCACTCGGGATTACATCGCATCGGGGCTAGTCTGTCTCGCGCTACTGCACGCAGTTATAGGTTTTGATGGTGTTCAGGCCGGCGCGTGAATTGGAGCAGAGCTGAACGAAGCTGTTTCTGAGAGGCTGCACGAGGGAGACGGGGAGGGGTATCCAGTTGCATGGAACGACCACTTTTCTTGTTTCGGCTTGCATGTGATCTTCATAAGACGTATAATGATCAGAGACTGCTGCGTCGACCACTCACTCACCCTCATCAGCCCATGAGGGTAAATCCTGAAGTAGACCACAATCCCCCTGAGGTCAAGCTCCCGTTTTTCATAGATTACCGCCTCCCTCAATCCGATTGTTTTCTCTCTCCGTGTACGGGCCGGGCTTGCGAAAATCGGCGGCAATCACACTGCGGTTGGAACAACAATTTACGACGACGACGACGACGACGACGGCGATGGTAACGCCAATTCTATCGCCAACGAAGCCCGTACGCAGTAGCGGAGCACGCCATCGCCCTGCTGATGGCGCTGAACCGTAAGGTTAACCGTGCGTCCGCCCGAACGAAAGACGCCAACTTTTCTCTAGACGGCCTGGTTGGATTCGACCTCCACGGCAAGACCGTCACTGTCGTCGGCTGCGGGAAGGTAAGGTGCCCAACCGGCTATGCATAGCTCGGCTTGGTGCAGGGTGAAACGAGCACCAGAAATATATTCTGAAATGGGGAGATTTTATGGGCCGGGTAGTATTTTGCACGGACACGAGCCCCCCCCGCAAACACCTCGTGCGCATGTACGGGGTTTGCAGTCAGTTTGAAGTGTGTTCGTGCTTGCTGGTTACGTTATTTATGAAGCAAGGAACGAGGCGTCCCTCCGTCAGATTTATGTGTACCTTGGCATACTGAGGCAAAATATAATCGAGACCGCGTACCTTATTTTCAATCACCTTAACGTACCGACGCAAACAAGTATGGCATAAGGACCGTGAGCGAGCTTAAAAGCGCAGGGCAACTCTGTTTGCTTCTTGGCCGTGCTGCACGCCCCCCGTTCCTTGTCTCTTGCGACACGTCCGCCCTCGCTTTATGGAAGCAACTGCCTTTGATGGGGCGGTGAGAGCACTGCCCCCCACTGCTGCTGTTACTACCACTGGTTCCTGAAACCCCGAGGGTTTGCGCGCCTCGTTACCCGCGACCTGCCCCGAGCAGATCGGCCAGTGCGTTTGCAACATCTTGCTCGGGTTCGGCGTGAACCTCCTCTGCGTCGAACCGTTCGGGGAGATCCCCGACCTGGTGAACCGCGGGGCCAAGTTCGTCGAGCTAGACCAGGTGAGAGGACACGCGTACTACCGAAAGGGTGCATTGATCTAGAAGTTCTGAGGCTACAGGCTTGAGAAGGGCTATATACCCCACCCAACCATCGGCGCTAAGAAAGATTGGAACCTAGGCCTGATACACAATCAAATAATCCCACGGGCCAAGTATTGAACAAACACGATTGTGCAATAATTCGATGCGAGCCGACGAGGAGGAAAAAAAGTGCTGAGTCCTTCTCGCGATAAAAATGTACTGGTAAGGCAGCGAGCCGTATTGGGGAGAGGGTGAGGAGAGCCTGCTATGTGAACCCGAACCTGAGTTACGACTGCTAGGAGGGGAGAAGGGCGAAGATAATGAAAGGGAAGGAGAAAAAACACTCACACACATATCGGACCTAAATATAGTGGATAGCTCCTCAGATGAAGAGCCCCGATAGTGAGAAATACATGAAGTACGCCAACCCACCACTTGTTGCGGTGGCCGGAAAACTTATCGCAGGCGTGGCGGGAGTCCGACGTGGTTTTCCTCCAGGTTCCGCTGCTGCCGTCAACTCGACACATGTTCAACAAAGACACCCTGCCCAAGCTGAAGAAGGGCATGGCCCTCATTAACACATCGAGAGGAGGTGAGCAGCCGCGCGCACGCACCATGACGACGGCATCCAAAAAATGGACGACCAAACAATGCGTGCGATGTCGCCGTGCCTAAGGGTGGTACATTGTGGCTGTATCCCTCTCTCCTTCTGCACCCGAATGATTTATTGTCGTGAAACGATGCGGGGGCATTACGTGATGGTTGAGCTTGAGGAGCAGTGTTGATAGGTATAGTTACATCTACACTTCTTTAATGTAAATAGCGCGACGGAAACGCACGTGAAGAGTGCTGTGTGGTTTCCGCGCAGTGTCGTGCAGCACAACAAAGTCACCTGCGGCCCGGGCGGATCTCGACCGTTTCTCTCGGCATTTCTTGGTTCCAGCTATATAGAATGACACCTCTCGCGGTGTCTAACATCAAGCGCCACGACCTCGTAGAGCATCTTCCACTTTACTCTCGATTGCCTGCCAACCATCGGACACCTTTCCGGCGGTGCCGGCCGCGGCGTTCAACGATCTCTCACGCGTGTGGTGATGGAGTTGTTCTCTTTACGAAAACCCGTTTTTAATTGTGTGTCCCGACGGGCTTGGTGGAGTGAATTTGAAAGCGGGGCCGATCGAAGCCACCTTCGAAGGGATATCTCGGACGGTCTTCCACCCAACTTAGACACGGAGATGCCGACATATACGGGAATTTAAATTGGGTCCTTTTTTGCAGTAGCACATATGGGTGGGCGCGGTGGCGGCAGAGTGCGCATGGCGTCGCATGTTCCCGGACGATGCGGAGGTACCTCTAGTTTTGCCTATCGGTCGGCTCGGTCGACTCGTTGTCGTACCCCCGTGCCCCCCTTCTCCGCTTAGTCCTTTGGCTTTTGTCCATTTCACGACGTGCCATAGGCCTGGTGGACACCAAGGCTCTAGTGGACGGCTTGAGGTCTGGTGTAGTCAGCATGGCGGGGCTCGACGTGTACGAGAAGGAGTCGAGCTACTTCTTCCGGGACTGCAGCGACACCCCGGTTCAGGTGTGTGATGGTGGCACCGCGCATTCTCCCGAGGCAGAGGGCCGCGCACTCTACGGCCGCACGCTTTTTGCGCGTGGTGATATGCGGTGTATTACTTGGCTATCGTTTTTCATCTCAATGTTTTCAGTTTTTCAGTTTTTGTCGTTTTCTTTTGGGCCTGTGGGGCCATCGATAGCGTCGTTTCACCACTTGGTTTCGGTTTTCAGAAAATTAAATGGGTGCGGAATGAAAGTCAGCCCGGTCGCGTCCCCGGGTTTTCCCGCGCCTCTCCTTGTCTGAATATCCTTGAGTACCTGTTAATCACCTGCCTTCCCGCAAATACAAACGTCGACAAACACGCCGTTGTGTTTGAGCGTTGAGTTCGTGGTGTATGTTTTAGCTACACGCGAGCCACTGCTGATGCCGTTTGTGTGGCGCACCATGGTCTTGCTAGTTTTGCCTCGACGCAAGGGAAGGAAGCCTCCTGACCAAGTTTGATATGCACCTGCTCACAAGCACCACCTCGCTAAACCGCGCGCTTTCGTTTCTTGCTTTTAAATTTGGTCAAGCAGGACCCCGTTCTAGCGGAGCTTCTCAGCTTCAACAATGTTGTTCTAACGGGGCATCAGGTGTGTGACCTGAGAACAAGCTATTGACGCGTGTCTCGATAGGGGTTGCACTGTTTGGCCAAAATATTTGGGAGAAAACGGGACTGCTCAGCTGAGGAACTACCTAATATATAGTGAAAATCCCATATACCAGGTACTGCATGTTTTCCAGCGCTATTCATGATTGACTCAGGCCAAGGGATGAATCATGGGGTTAATATTTTGTTGGTTCTGCTTGGGTGATCGACGTACTATAATATAGGTATAACAAGAGACCTGGAAGTTTTATGGTAGATTGGGGCGTGTATGGTATCGGAATGTTGCGGTGTATCATCCCTGTTACGAGACGTGTGCTATATATTCCGACAAGCTTTAATGATTGCTCAAAAGCCAGCTTTTGGGCGAGACGTACAGAAGACCTCAACTTAGGAGCCTCAGGAAAATTGTAGGTAAACCCTTACCGTATGTAGCAAGGGTCTGTTAGTAGGGGATTCTTCCTTCAGAGTGGTGTGCCCAACGAATACCAGACTATTCCCAGATGCACGGAGAGGACTGACCGCGTGTTACGAACGCTTCGTCTTCTGTAGCCTGAAGAGTCGGTCGGCCCCCTACTGCTGTAGATTGGTTTTGCGCCCCTACTGATATGCTACAAACGCTTAAACAACCCCTTTTGAACTTGCTTGCAGAGTGTTGCGACCTAAAACGCGAGAAAAGAGGTAATTAATATTTGTCATGCTGAGTGTTTGCACGAGTCGTACAGCCCCTTACGTTGCGAGGGGTGCAACGATAGGGGGGGCACATTTCGATCGAAAAAAATCCGAATGACTGGGCTTCTCGACCGAGAAACTACCCAACCGTTGTATCGTTGGAATACAGTTACGTAGCGTTTACAAGATGATTCGTGATACGCTTAAGCAGGGGATTGGCCGTCGGGTCACGTTTTCATTTTATCTCAAAACAGTGGTGTACCCATTATAAGACCATCCGGTTTAAGGCCATAGTAGAGATAGTACCAGGAGAACCGGCTTTTCACGATTTAGACAAAACTACTGGGAACTAATACTAATGTGATATTATTTTTTCAGCAGTACAAAACAAGACCATATCAGAGATAAGACTATAATACGCTTTTTGGCTTGTCACGGTGTGGTTTAGAACTGAATTAGTTGTTTGTTTTTTGGGATTCAAGTGCAAAGTTCCACATATGAGGAAACTTCTCAGAAAAAATTGCAGTAGGTCTAAGCCTACCGTAAAACGCCTCTCGCAGTTCGCACACATCCTCTACCTCAGCAGCCCGGGGCGGCTTCGTGGGGCCAATGCCTTATTTGCCGTAGAGAGCGTTGAGCTCGCGTAGGGGTGGGTGCGATCGTTTTTCAGCGCTCGACTTTTCCAGAACGGAAAAGGTTGCCCAATACCGAAGGAGGTGTTTTCGCGAAGACTTGGTCGAGAGCCTTTTCCGAAAATACAATGCTCGACGTTAGGACCCTTACCGTAGTCGAGAAAACGAGAGAGCGCTGAAAACGATTACACCACCCCTGTGTGCGGGATCAACGCTCTTCGCGGTAGGTTTGAGTTTGTTTCGACGATATTTTCATCCGGAGTCCCAAAGGGGTTAATGAAATAGCCTGAAGAGTCAGTCGGCCTCCTACTGTAGTTTGGTTCGTTGTTCGCTTCTAATAGTGGGAAGTTTTTCTCTACTCTATCCAGCCACTATTTGTTGCGTTAACGTTAACGTCGCGTCTTGATTGCAAATGTCCAATGTAAAAGTAATAACCCATGCTTCGTTTACCATCACACTGCCCGGCGACGCACCACACCACATTGTCCGGCCTCGTGTTTTTTCGCGCAGGCTTTCTTCACGCAAGAGGCCATCAACGCCATCGTCGACACTACCTTCGGTGAGAGGACAGTTAGCCCCCCTCCCCTTTACGTACTGGCAATAAGCTTTTGATGAAACGCGAACCAGCCCCAGTAATCGACATGCCAATCACTCGAAAAATCTGATAAACTAAACTATAAAAATTATTGACTGTGTTCTGGAAAGCTTTTTCAAACTCACAAAACTATAAATTTCCTCCATGTCTCGAAATGTAAGGAGCATTTTGGTTAAATATTAATATACATGCGGCCCTTACATTTCGAGATCGTGTGGTGTACGTTTGGGTGCGTCAGTGCGTACGTAGCACACCGATGGAAACGATCCGAGCGGAAAACATGGTCTGTGCCCCGTAGGGGAGCGTGCGCATAATGTCACATGCCTCGCCACCGACTTCTACCACACACGCAGATAGCGTGACTATATCCCCACCTCCCGTCCGCGCTCCCCTCACGACGTTCCGTGACGCCCCCGCTTTCACGATAGACAACATTTCCGAGTGGCGGAGCGGTAGCCATGGCAAGGCCCACAAGAACTCCATCTACTGAGGGACAGCAAGTGGCAATTTTTCAGGAGAAGCTGCGTATCACCGCAACTGACCGATAGTTTTTTGCATGTCTGGTAGAACACCCAGAGGAGGAGCTAGTCATTGGCAGATACCTTTTCGCATTTTTGAGGAGCTAGCCCCACAATCGACAGATACATTTTTGCATTTTTGGTAGAACACCCAGTAGGAGCTAGCCCCGCCATTGGTAGGTATCTATTTCATATTTTTCGTGTAGCACCGCGAATCTGGCCGTGGCCCAACGATTGGTTGCCGCCTAGCCTTCTTGCGCTCTGGGTGCCGATCGACGCGTACGTATTATGTTGGATGTTGTTTCGTTATGATTTGTTCGATGCCGTTGTGTTGAAAAGTTCCTGGCCCAGCGACTGCTTGTATCTTAGTCTCGCGCTTGGGTCCTGATCAACGTGAACGTGTCGTGTTGGACGTTTTTTTTTTATTGTCGTGTTAAAGGTTTGTTCGAGGCGATATATTGTTTTGACATATCTAGGTACCTGTATGATAATTGCCTTGCTGGGAGTGATTTCTTCCGGTAGTCTTGTGCGTTTCAGGGACCTGGGGGAACCAGGCTCTGACTCCATGTTCAGGGTATTTGAGCTAACGGTACTGTATCACTCCTTGGCCGGCAGCCGTTGGTTACTCATGAGCGTTGTACAATATGTCTGTTGTGGGGTGGCGTCGCGTACAAGTATTAGTCCGTAGCCGTCGGAGCTGATCATCTCATTTCGATGATACGCCGGGGTCTACTGATGATACGGCGGCGGCTGTGACTATATAGAATCGATGGCGCGCGCGCTACGCGCTATGATACGGGTAGCACTTTTTGGCTCAACTTTTTTCTGACTGACGGAGGGCTCCCCTCAGCCGAAGAACTACCCAGCATCGTTTCTACCTTCAATCTGTTTCGTCGCATGCCTACGTATGCCATGAGCGTGTCCATTGGGGTTTTCGTTCACTTTCTTCTCGAAGCCAATTTTTTTCATGGTCTCGAAGCAAGTGTTTTTTATGGGGTGCAGAGCTCCCCATGCGCAGAGCCTCAGAAAAAAATAGGTACTGCATACTCCTACCGTAGCGCGCGTCAATGGTTGATGATAGTTCAACATAGTGGCAACATCTCTGCTCACGAAAAAATCGAAGCGAGTCGACGAGGGAAGAAAGGGCGCAAGCCTTCTCGCGATAAAAACGAAGGCACGAACCGTAGTGGGGAGGGGGGAGGAAAACCTGCGCTGTGACCCCGGATCTGAGGTATGGCTACTGTAGGAGGGAGAGAGAAAAAAAGGGTGAAAATAAGAAATGGGAAGAAGAAAAGTAAGAAGGAAAAAAATAACTAAAAAAAACTCCAGCACATTTACTGCCCCTCAATAACCGCCCTACCGAGCGAAGGGTGGACGGTAAATACTGCGCGTCGTAAACTACTACGTTCTGGCGCAACTCACAAAGCGATCTCCAAGATCAAGCGATTTTTTTTAGGAAGAGTTAAGTGCAAGCAAAGGGCAAACAAAGCAAAAACATCCTGAATCACAAATATACGAACACGCTGGGAGCTGCGGAGTAAATGTTTTGTGCACCCTATCACCTGCCTCCTCTATGGACTTCAACACTGTAGATGTTGCGCCTAAGGCGTACGTACAACAGACAACTACCAGCTGTCAGTCATCATCCGCGTCATAGCATTGGTGCCCACCATTTGCTTCGTGGGGATTGCCCACCGTGTCGCAGCGCATGTGTTCTCGAAGGTAAATACAAGTCACGCGCCCATTATGTGAAAGACTCGAGTCAACGACTGCACCCCCGATCTTCCAAAAAACAATGACACAAACACGAATTGCAGCCCATCCTCTCGCCATATATATCGACGTCACCTATTCGGCAAGCTACTTGCTGCCTCGTCAATTGCATTCCTGTTTCACTCGTACTCCCGCCGTCGTCCTATTCTACGCAGTCAGCGCCATTTGCTGACACTATTCGGGCTATGGCTCGCCGCGCTTGGTTCGGGTATGTACCAGAGCGCTCTGAGGTGCCGCTCTATAGTTGACACGAGACGGGCGCCGCCCTACAACTGACACTAGGAGCCAGTTATTGGCGTTAAAAGCTACGGCCACCTCATGATCGTCCTGTTGCGGTGCATGCCATCATATCGCCACCGGATTCGCCATGAACTTCGTGGTGAGGGTACTGTGAGAGTCTCAATCAAACGGACCCACCCGGGGTCAATATTCTACATCAGTTGGACAACCCATGGACTAGGCCCTGGTTGGTCATGTTATATACTATGGTTGGCCGTGAAACAACCCACGGACACCAGCCAAGGAACGACCCGTGGCATAGTTCGAGGATGAACCATGTGGGACACACCATGGACCCATGGACTCTGCCATGGTACATTCCATGGGGTAGATTATGTTGTTGTTGTTGTTGTTGGTGTTGTTGCTGTTGTTGTTGTCGTTGCTGTTGTTGTTGTTGCTGCTGTCTTCACATTAAATCGTCCTTTCTACCCAGCTTCATCAGTACACCAAGTGTCCGTCCTGATTCCTTATCCTAGAGAGATACTGATTCTGTGGTCACAGACTGTGAGACAGAGGAAGACCAAAAAATAAAAAAAATCGCATATTTAAGTGTCAAGCAAGTGAAATGCCAGCGTACCGGGTACGAGAACACAACAACACAAGCAAGACCGAAAAAATAAGAACAAAACTACAATAAAAACAAAAACAAAAATCTGAAATGAAGAAAAAACAAAAAACAGAATACAAACGACGCAAGGACTTCAGAAAAAGCTGCTAGACGGAAAGCATGGAGTACGTTTTTTTCATGGGTTTCGCCATAGTATACGTCATGGTCGACAATGGGTTGGCCCATGGATGGGTCCACGGGCTGTTCAACTAATGTAGAGCACCCGCCGAACACTGCCGCAAAATCGAGCGCGTTCGCCTGCATGGTGTGTGAAAAGAGGGGTGCCGGGGGGGGGGGGTCCAGTTTTGCTTTGGGGTCTGTTTTTTGCTACCGTCTCCACCTGCAACAGAAAGTACAGAAACCAGCCATTGTCAGCTGCAAGACGACAGGCACGACGAGAGAGGAGGCGTTCAATCGTAACCACTCCACCTGCTCGTGTCCAATCGTAGGCTCCAGTGTTCCGTCTTATTTGCTCCCCTCGTACGGTAAAAAGACAGAACGCATCCAAACCTTAGCAGCAGAACGAGCACTAAAAAAAAACAGAGATTTTTCCTGTGCCTCTCCCTCTGCTGCTTCCATTCGACTAAAATTAGTCTGCACGTTGCCGCCATTTCATCTGCGCTCCATCTACTCTAGGGCAGCAACTTAAAATCATTCAGAGTCTCAGGAGCAAGTTGACATGCAATGTAAGACAGCGGGCGTGGCTCCGCATATTCTGCGCTTGGTTGTGTTCGGTTTTTTACTTGAGTGGCCTTACGGCTGCTGACCGGGTGCATCACCGTACATCAAGCAATACCCGCTGCCTCGATAATTAGTGAAAGAGGAAGTGCCATGAACATCACCGCTGGTGGTACGGGAAAGCATGGCTGCGCCCCTCCCCCCCGTCAAAAACGATGAAGTACCAATGGGTGGCCTCAAGATCTTGCCGATTGCCTGCGATGCTATTTTGGAAATCAACATCTTGTTGTCCACAGCTTTGAGGATGTAATGGTCATGCCAATAAAGTTTCCCACGCTCCTGGCCTGGGGCTAATGATTTTTCTCTTCACGCTTGAAGGCATCAACAGACAGAGGCTGTTGACCCAACAGGGGTTCACGTGGCGCTCGGGCATTTGTTTTTTCCCGAGTAATGTCGTTGGTAGTCAGCTTCCAGCCACGCGCAAGGGACACCAACACCAACAGCAGTCCGATCATCGTCTGTCGAATCGAGAGTGGCAGGAATACCCTCGATTGCCGCTTTTGCCCTTGTCCCCGCCATAACACCCATGGACTGGGTCGTTATGGCGGGGGCAAGGGCGACAGCGGCAATCGGAGGCATTCCTGCCACGTTTGATTCACCAGGCGTTGGGTTGGGCTCCTGCTGAGAGTCGGTACCTTACGCATGGCAGGCAGCTGGTTACCAACGTCATTACGAGGGAAAACCAACGTCCGGGCGTCAAGTAGACCCTTACTGGGTCAATAGTCACGGTCTGTTGAATATTTACAGCGTGAAGAGAATCATCAAATTTAGCCCCAGACCAGAAACGTGCGCCATGGTTTTCGCCGTGGCCGCCATGCCCTCAAAGCTGCGGACAACTACAGTAAACTCAGTTTTCCTCAACAGGCAATGGGAAACATCTCGAGGCGTCCCAATATGGCTGTATCGTTTTCGACGGGGGGAGGACCGTACCACCAGCGGTCATGTGCATCGTACTCCCACTAGTACTTACCCAAACTTCACGACCACCATCCGCGTGCGGAAAGACGTATCTGCTCAGTCAAACCATATTTTCTTGACGGTGGTGAACTTGCCATATATTGCGGCGGGTGATGTATGTCCGCGGAAGGGAGAACACGAGTAGGTCGGCACAATGATCGATGTACAGTAAAAGCTACTGGACCAGCCGAACACGGCGGCGGAGGTAGCGATGCGACCATGGCAGTGTTGCCCTGGCCTAAAGTGCTGCTGAGAATGTTGTTCAATGTTATTATCACGGTCCATCCGGTACGTCTGTAGCCGTGCTGATTGCAACGGTAGCCTTTCCCTTATGGCCGAGACTCGGGAAAACAACACCCATCGCTACCGGTGAAGGGCGATCCCGGGCTAGATGGAGCTGCGCTATGAGTGCCCTTGCCTCCACGTCCACCACCACGACAACCCTTATTTTTTGCGTTTCGCCGTCGGCTGCCACCATTCCCTCTAGTACCTTGACCGCCGCGAGCCTGAGCGCCGGCAAACAAAGCATATTGGCGCCCCCCCGGCTTTGAAATTTGAATTTCGGCGAACAGATCCCGAAGGAGCTCGTCATTCCTCGTTGCAGGGAGGCCGCGGCGCTTAAGCAGAGCACGGCATTCCGTGTCATACTCTGGGGTAAGATGTCGGATGATTAGGCGTCGGAGCAAATCCTCGGTCCTTGTGAATGCCAAGGCGCGCAAGCATGTTCCCGACATCGTCTACGCGTCCGGTCCACATCAACGCGTGTTGGCCCTTTTTTCATGCAGAGGGCCTTAAATTTTGTGAGCCTCAACAAGTCTAATTCTCTGTTGGGCAGCCTCTCTTGGCTCGAACCACTGCTTGACGACTTTCCAGCCGCCACTCGGTGACCCTGCTTTAAATGTTTTGTTCGATAGGGGAGCGTAAGCAAACCCTTCGACCAGAACGATCCAAGCACGTGTCGCCCCATCTATTATTTCACGAGCGGAGTGTCGTCGCCGCAGCTCGCTGGGCGCTACTCGTTCGTCACCGACGAGGATCAAGCAACAAACGAACAACTGAAAACACACACAAAACAGCCCACGGCGCAACGGCTCCGCGGCATCAGAACATACATGGAGAAGAGGGACATAATCTTCTTCCGCTGCATCGGATACTGCGGTTCTTCTCCGTGGAACATGGACACGTTTTTTTTCTGTTGACCGAGACTGGAAATGCGCCTTGTAGAGCATCAGGCGCTGGCGATCTCAACCGGTGTGCCCCGGTGCGGGTATCTCCGCTTGCCCCTAGCAGCTCCGCCAGCTTCGCGGTCTGCTCCGTCACCTGTACGGATTGGGCTTCGACCGCCTCCGACTAGGCGGTCATCGTTAGAGATCGGGGTTAAACCAGCTCCGTGACCTCCTCGACCTTGCGCAACAGCCCTTCCAGGGTTTCAGCCATCTGCTGAACTGCCTGTGCCCGCCACCGCCAAGGCGCGCTTGCCCTTCGAACTATTCATACCGAGAGAGATTTTTCCTCCAGGATCTATCCAACCGAGTGATACTAGTAGACGCTAGTGTGTTCCATGTTCCACGTTACCGACAGATAAATAATCCAGAAGCCTTCAATCAGAGAGCACGCGGGTGGTGTAGGGACTCCTTGATGATCTCTATAAGGACGATGTCTAGGAGTGCATCGTGGGGGAACACGGCATAGTATATTACGATTCCCGATACCGCGTGTAACGCTAAGTGGCAAACGCCTACCAATGCGTGTAGCAGCCTGCAACCTAGCGTAAACCAGTGCTGCTTCAAGTGTATAACCAACAGATGTCAGCCCCGTATGTCGCTATCAGTCAGGGTTTGCATAGAATCTCTGGGGTGGTTTCTTCTGTTGCCAGCAACGAGGCGACAAGGCATGCATTCCCGTCATCTCAATACTTTTCTAGCTGACCTACTTAAATGTGATAGGACAGCAGTCAAAACAGAAGTAAACCAGTGCCTATTCACGGTGACATCGTTGTGAAAGTTCGGAAGACGGACCGGCGTTCTTCACAACAAAATCTCCGTAGCCTTCCATCGGGAAGGACTCACCCGTAGCCTTTGACACTGTCCTATTGCGTTCATCAATAGAGCTTCCCATATGTGAGGGCATAGACCACTGGGCTATGGGCAAAAAGGTACACTCAACCCAAGGTGAGTCTTACTACACCCCCCCCCCTTTGAAACGACGGAATATTTGGGAATCGTATATCTCCCGTGGTCGTACGTGCCTAAAGTACCCGTAGTTCGTTTCAACTAACTATTGGGTCAGGGGTATTACTTTTTGGGGCAAAAGCGCAAACCGATTCTTAAAAAAGAAACGTTCGATATTCGACGCGAGATCCGAACCCGTGTCCTTGGCGACGCCAGTGTGAAGGTTCAGTCTACCGCGCTATTGGTAAAAGCTGAAAGGTTAGTCGCATACTGCCAGAGTCACTGAACTCGGGATGGTCATGATGAGATCTCCGTCTGAGCTATCAAGCTGAGGCTAGTGCACAGGATTTCCCACGTAGCTGCGCTCACGCGAACATCGTCGGGCTTGTGACCAATTGCACCAATGTCATCACTTGTGAGTAATGATGCCTCCGACCACGACACGTAACTCGCCGACAAGTCGTTTCATTCGAAGGCGCTTAGAAAGGCGTATATACTGTTCGAATGAAATCACGTAGTCGCCCAAGAAAACAACTCAAGGCTGGGAGAGCGACCAAGATTTCGGCAAATGGTTTTCAATCCACTAAGCCCCTGGAGAATCAAAACTGACCCACTACAATGACAACACGTATACCAGGTAGACTATACCCAATGCTATGAACCGAAAACGAAAACGACTCTGTCGGTTTTTTGTTTTTCTTGTCGAAAGTGTCGGTCGGTTTCGGTCGGGTTTGTTTTCAAACAGAAAATAACCGAACCGAAACCGAACACATATCGGTGGGTTCTCGGTCGGTTTCTCAGCAGAACCAGCCAAATGATCGAGATTAGGAAAGATTCGGTGTGCATGTGTCGGTATCAGGGTTGTGCACCGGCTAAGAACATGGCTCCGTCGGTTTTTCGTTTTTATGCCGAAAGTGTGCGTCGGTTTCGGTCAGTTTTTCGGCCTTTGCATACAGATATGTACGCGTTACCGTAACAAGGAACAGGGAAATAAAAACCTTCTTAAACAAATCGGGTCGGTTTTCGGTTCGATCGGTTTTTGGCAACCGGAAAAATCGACAAAAAAGGGTCGGTTTCGGTCGGCAAAAACTGACCGAAAAATCGACCGAAGAACGCGTTTTCGGCTCTCGGTTCATACACCTGCCGATACGTTCTGGAGCACATCGTCGTCGCGTAAGCTTCTTGCCATTCCAACCCCTTAAAGATTGTTTCATACTATACCCGTCCGTTGAAGATGGTTTGGTACTGACCCAACCTTTTGCGGCAGCTGCTGCTCTTGCTCCCTTCGAGCGGCTCGATGATTCTAGGACGGGTCGTTATAGAGATCCGCCGTCGACGAACCCGCTCGTGGAGGGCCAGCTGCGCCTTCCGTGGTACCAGCTGACTCCAGTGGCTAATTCTCCGGGACCTGTGCTTGCTGGCGTTTCCTTAATGTGAACCAACTGATGTGCCAACGGTAGTCTATTGGCTGACCGTTTTCGTAAGATCGTTCTGTTGACCCTTGGTACAATCACCCTGAGGGGTCACTGACCCACGTCTTTTTCATGAGGGATACTATTACCCAGGGGGGTCACTGGTCTGTGTCTTTCAGGAGCTCATATACACCCCGTAGCACGCGCAATAGGAGTACCAACATACATGCAGCCTGAAAAAACATGACTTGCGACGAACTTCTCGATATCATAGCTGAGGTGACTAAAAACTGCCGTGAAAGCCCCGCGATTGCTGGGGGCTGATCTTTCAGGTTGGGAAATATCTCCCTTGCGTCCGGTACATTCATCATTCGGCGATGCTTGTGTAGCCCAAATGCCTTCGATAGTTTCTCCCTGCTGCTTCCATGAAGTTTGTGTGCACTCCTACGGTGCTTCCATGGACCTTTAATGGAATTCTATAGTGCTTCCATGGTTCTTCCATGATGTTCCCACGGAAGCATAGTGCTTCCATGGCGCTCTCACAGTTCCATTGCGCTTTCATGGTGCTTCCATAGGGGGTATGTGCTTCCATGATGCTTCGACGGGGCTTCCACGGTGATCTCATAATGCTTCCAGGGAAACGTGGTGCTCCTATGGTGCTCCTATTGTGCCTCCATGGTGTTATCATGGTACTTCCAAGCAGGCATGGTGTTTCCATGGTGCTTTCACCGAGAGGTCCATCGCCCTTCAATGAGCTGACCATGAAAGCATCATGAACGCCCCACCAAAACCCTCATACAAATGCAAAAAATGTGAATCGTCGTAGAATCCTGCCAACGCTAGCTTGACTGGCCCTACAACTGAAACGCTTGAAGCATGTAATGTCTGGGGCCATCCTGGCTAACTCGTGCCGGTTTAAAACATATACGTACGTAGACATGCATGCTGTTACCAAACTGTACCGTGTAAGCGAGATAGAGACCTGCAGGGAACGTCACCATAGAGTATCACTCTGTACTTCGTTAACTACGTGCGCTTCTGCGAGTCTACCCATTTAGCCGGGAGGGCAGTGATGCTGGCACAGGGCTGGGTGTACCTGAGGGTAAAAGCTTCTTTTTCGTGCACCATAGTATGTGTACTTGCGATCGGCTGTATCGTCGCGAGTTTTTCTCCTTGGAATTGCGTGCAAAGGGGGAGATTGTTTGGAGCAAAGCAGCGACCTGCATAATTTTCCGCCGCGTCTGGCAAATAACCGTGAACAGGAGAGTCTGCCGTCGCGTGCAGGGAGAGTAATAACCACGACCAGGAGGCCCGCCCGCCGGGTGCACAGATAGTAATAGCCGCGGCCAGGAGAATCTCTCGCTGCGTACGGAGGAAGTAGTACGCTGGACGTTGTCTCACCACTTTGCTGGGTCGACTGACCAGGTTATATTCCGGTCGCTCTTTCCCGGCAAGGTCTTTCCGAAAAAAAAAGAATGTGGAAGATAAGCAATCCACGAAAGAGAAATCTCGCCACATCGACTTTGGCGGCACCAATGTCGGAATTGCCGGGATGGGAGTTTCGTAGTCGAAGACCGTAAGGTTGATCATGACGTGAAGTGGTCCAACATTTAGCACTGGGATAATGCCGAACAAGGACCTGGGGGTGTGGCCCAACGAGGAGAAGGCCCAAAACCCGTTCGACTTCGCCCGTGGTTCCCGCTCGGCGACCAACTGCAGGCATCTGGCAGATGCGGCAAATGTTCTGCAAGCCTTCTGGCTCGGATGGAGCGCAACCGGGCTAGGCCGGAACCGGGCTAGGCCGGAAGCTCCGCGCTCGACGGCGTGTACATGGGCGACCTACGGTGATTTTTAATTCACCAATATGGCGAGCGTGCGGGGACCAGAACTACTATTAATAGCTATTGGAATCCGTTATCGCGTCACGTATGGCTTCGCAGGTAGACCATACGTGACGGCGTACGTCGCTCGCGTTGTTCGGGGACTTGCAACACTTTAAGCGGCGAGCTGCAGTCGATTGTACATGGTCACGGCGCCGACGCTGGAGTGAGGCTGGACCACATAGCGTACACAGAACAGAAGTTCAATGCCACTGACGGGTGGGGAGAGGATCATTGCACAACCACTTAGATGGCACACAGTCGTTAGAGCGTGATCAAGACCACAGCTCCGCATAGAGGTCCTTATGTTCACAGCAGTTCCGGTCCTCGCACACTCACCAAACTGGCGAATGAGCTCGCCGCAGGTCGTCGATGTTGACGCCGTCGAGAGTGGAGCTTTAGTTTAGGTCGGTTGCGCCCCATTCCGGGCAGTAGGACTTGCAGCTTATCCACCGCATCTTGCTGGTTTCTGCTGCTGGTCGCTGAGTGGGAGTCACGGCCCGAGTCTAGCGGGGTTAGGTAGTCACCTCGGTGGGCCTCGAACGTACGTCCTTGGGCGGAAAAATCCTCGTGCCACCTGTTGGCCCTCCTCCCATCATGGTCAACCTTACGCGCTTGGGCGCCAAAGCTCCCATCCCGGCGGTTCCGTTGTGTCTCCAGGATCGATGAAGCGAGATTACTCTTTCGTACGTTCTACACGTTTTTTCATTTCGGAAAGACCGGAAGTACCCGTCTCTCTTCTGGACAGAGCGACCAGAACTTACCCTATAATAGTCTCCCTACCCAGCAGGGTGGCGGGACTGTGTCCAGGCCACTACTCCCTCTGCACTCGACGGGAGACTCTCCTGGCCGTGGCTCTTAATACCCAGTAACGTGACAGGAAATATTTCCAGGTCGCTGGTTCGCTCCAAACCCCCTTCTTTGCATGTTTTTTTTTATAACTCGTTCCGATCCGGCCGATCACAAGTACATGTGCATATTGTGTGTGTGTTGTCGTTTTTTTTTCATCATCACTTTTACTTTCTATCCTAACTCGTAGGAGGTTCTATGTGGTATTGTATTGTTCAATTATTATTATTATTACCAAGGTATCTATTAAGTATATATATACAGCGTGATGCCCAATTTATAATTTCATCATAGTATTGTCTCTAATACCAACTTGTTAAATATATATACCTCACGTACTCACAACTTTTTTAAGCTCCCTTCATGCACCAACGTAAAACAAAATGTATCTCTCACATACTCCGAAATCACCTTTTGCTAGCTGCATTCGTGCAACGTTCCAAGATATTGTCCTTTGCGACGTCATCTTCGAAACACGCATGTATTCCTGCCCTCCTGCGCTTTGAACATCCGGTCCTTGTCATCTACCGCCGCTTCGCCCGAAGTCCATCGAAATAAAAGTATTTCGAGCTACCGAGGGGTTCACGCAATCCTCTTCGTCGTCTTTTGTACACTACATACGCCGCGCTGTGGACTACTGCAGACAACAAAGCAGTACCTTCCCCTATAAGCTCTGCAACAACACCCAATTTCCAAATCATCCAAATCATCCCCCCTATCTCCTTCTACCGCAGCACACTGCTGTACCACACACAATCATGAAGCTTGACACGAGAAGGTATCTGTTTGTCCCGCCGCATTGTTGGTCGAGATCGTACTTTGCCGTTACGGTTCGAACACCCGCCGCAAGTTTTAGTATTTCACCAACCGACACCTCCCATATAGAGAGGATGAGGAGCGACGCTCGCTACACCGCGTTGTTGGTGGCCCGTGGCGATGATGATGAGTTTCGGCACGAAGACCTTGCCCCGAGCAAAGACAACTCAACTGCATACAGCAGCGGAAGGAAGAAGCCTGCCTGCAGCACCTGTGGTGAGACAGCACAAACCGCCTACACGGTGCGAAAGACGCTGGTTCTCCGAGCAGGAGCGGACGTATGACGCGTATGCGCGGTTTGTTTATCATCCTCCGTCGGTTCACGTTTGCCCGTGCCGGCTTCGTTTGATCCCCGCCGATTTTCACCTCTCGGCTTGACGCTGCTGCTGCTGCTCCTCGTTCTGTTGTTTCGCCATCGTATGATACTGTTGTTGGCACCCTGCTCGAGCCCCACTACTACTTTAATATCAGTAAGAATCACGATGATCCAAAACAGCTTTTCACGACGTCAAAACTCGCCCTATATCTCCTGTGCAGCAGCCGGTTTGACGGTTTTTGGGGGTTGTACCCACATTGCTCGCGGCTCGAAAGCGTTCGATTTCTCGGTAATATACTCGATACTCCGAGTATACTCGGAGTATCGAGTAATTTTCGTACTCCGAGTATTAGAGTATACTGGTGGCCTATATACTCGGAGTACTTGCAGTATAAGCAGTACTGAAGGGCCAAAACCTCCGAGTACTGGGAGTATGAGCAGTAATTATTCACGAGTACAAGCAGTACCCGGAGTACAAACATCTATATTACTCGGAGTATTCCGAGTATCGTGAGTATTGAACCCAGGAATACTTCATCATCCGAGTAAAATACGCCGAGTAATACTCCAACCCGGAGTACCTTGGAGTATAAAACCCTGAAATACTCCGAGTATTACTCGTACCTTGGAATATGACACCCTGAAATACTCCGAGTATTGAAGTTTTTGCAGTATGAAATGCCCAAGCACTCCGAGAACTTAAAGTAAGAGCAATACAAGATCCCCAAATACATCAAGTCCAACGAGTATTCCAGAGTATTTCACCCCAAAATACTCGGAGTACAGCAGTATTTTAGAGTATCGAACCCCAAAATACTCCGAGTACAAGCAGTATTGAGAGTGATCATACCCGAAATACTCCGAGTACGAGCAATATCCCGGAGTATCGAGCCCTGAAATACTCCGAGTACACAAAGTGCCTGAAGTAATTTATCTCCGATACTCGTTACTTTACTCCAAGGTAATCGGAGCATCTATCTGCACCTTCCCATATTGATATCTTACGAGCATCGTCTGGCCTTTGCTCCGGACGACCCAATCCGGTACACTCTTCTGTTGCGGACCACCATAATTACAGCCGTTCTTCGTGCAGATACGTCTCGTACGGCATTTACATTTTGCGTACCACTGCTGCTGCCGTCTCCATCATCCTCGTGTTTGTGATGAAGTAAGTTCGACATCGTTTTCATTCCATTATCCTACCAGCACGGTCGTCTGATCTCTGCTCCTCGATTTAGCACACCTCATCCTCTCGATTAAAGTGATAATATTGACGACCGTCCATTCGAATATTTCGGCATCCGATCCTGCGGGCACTCCTTGCACCCGTGTCATTAGGATATTTTTTACTATTCACACTCGCACATACTCGCAACATTCAGGCAGTATTTCGAGGTTTGAAGTTGAGCACTGCTCACACTCCCAGTCACTCGCAATGTTGGGGCCGTAAACACCCTAATAGTCTCAGCATTCAGAGTACGAAGTATGCTCGATACGGAAACAATCGATACTCCGAGTGTGGTCCCTCTGCTGTGCGTGTATCGTATTACCCGCAGATTGTATTGCATCGTGCTGCTGCAACCAACAACTACTAAAGTTGCAGTGTGAGATTCCAGAGAGGGAGCAAGCACATCAAAAAAATATTGCACAATTCACAATTTTAACGCTTATTGAGGTCCTACATAAAGTGACTTACAAAGTGGTTTTCATTCATTTAAAGCACGGGGCCACAATTAATGTCCATCCTATGTACCTATTGTCTCACCTATTATAGCTCCTATAGTATCTATATTATCTACAGGAATCTGGCCCGACCGCCGTGGTGGCGGGAGGGCCTTTTATTCCCTAGATATTATTAATATTATTATTATCATTATTATTAATATTATTATTATTAACGTTATTATCATTATTATCATTATTATCATTATTAGTATTATTATTATTATTATTATTATTATTATTATTATTATTATTATTATTATTATTATTATTATTATTATTACAATTAATCGTCACTTTCACTTTCCAGCTTAACTCGTAGGAGGTTTTACCCTCTGCGGCCTTCTTCTGGACAAGACGTGGTCACAGGTGCTGTCCCTTCTCCCCCCCGGTACGCGCCTTCATTTTTTTTATCGCGCATAGGCTTCAGCATTTCCCCTGCTCGTCGTTTTTCATCGAATGTAGCTAGCTCACGCTTTCGCGCTTTCCGCTGATCAATTTTTATGCAAGAAAAGTCCTTACGAGTTTGCACTCGGTGAGACTTGAACCCACGAAATTGATCTTAGCAGGCACGTGGACCACCTACTAAGCCACCGAGGACGCCTCTCCTCTTTGGTCAATACCAATGTTTGATTCAACAGCTCGGAATACCCGAATGCCCCAGGCGAGAGAACATCAATTCACGCACCGATTACTCGTAAACAGTCAGATATATAGCACTCTACTCTATTGTACTGTACCCGGTACATTACATATCCGAAATGGCAAAACGAAAACCGAAAGCACGATGGGAACACTGCTGCGACAGGACTATGGAAGACGACGAGAGGTTTTCTTTCTCCGGTTGGCTCGTCCACAGGAGATGTGCCGTTGAAAGCGTAGAGGGAGCAGACAATAGGGGAGACGACCGGTTTGGGGTAGCCATTCGGGAAGGAACAGGACCGTCGCGTCGGAGAACGTTCCTCCTCACGGAAATTCTGCCGAGGATCCATCTGAGGTACGACCGCGCTTCCGATCGGGGAGCCTATCAACAGCGTCAGGTGGAAATCCTATGGCGATCGGTGATCTCGGGTGTGGAGGAGGCCACAAGCCAGGACGAAGGCCGCCAGCAAGTACAAGGAGGGAGGGGAGATGACGCCGAAGCATCGTGCACCTATTGCGGCCAGGTTTTAGATAACTCTGCTGGAGAGTCGGGGGGCAGCCACGTGCGAGTACCTATCCCGTGCGCCCACGGAGGGTTTGTGCATGCACGCTGCATGCTGGACCGGGCAGATCGCATCGCGAGAGGGCATGCCGACCCGAGGTCCTGCGTAGTGTGCCAGTCGTCGTGGCCGGAGGGGGGCAGGCCACCCCACCCGGCGGAACTTGCCAGAGGGCTGCCCATGTCCGAGCAGGGGGGGAGGTGGGCGGCGGTGAGTAGTGCCCTGCAGTTCGCCGCCCTCCTTGAGCGGAGTGACCTCGGCGCGGAGTCAGCCAGCTACGTGACGACCGGGGTTCACAACACGTTCGAGCACATGGTGAGTGCCCTGGGGAGAAGCCCAACCTCTTCGTTCGTGTTGTGCTCCCTTTTCAGCGGTGCGATGGATCTACCGCAACAGGCCTACCTCGATTTCCCCCGAACGAGGGAATGGGAAGCGGCGGCCGCCCACTATCGTACGCTGTTCGCCGCGTACGGCATCCGACCCCAGAACGTATTACTCCGACTCCCAAACCGGAGGCTCTACATTGGACCTCATGTCCAAGAGTATTTGGCGGGCCTTGACGCCGAATGGGAGGAACGACTGACGAGGTGGACCCTCGGTGTCCAAAGGGCGCTGGAGGCAGGTGACGCGCTGCCTCCTTTTCCAACGGCGGTGGCGGCCCCACCGGAGCGGACGGACTCGGCGCAGGGGGACGACCGGTTAGCAAGGGGGCAGCATGGACAGAGAGGTGCCGCTCCAGGTTCGCCAGAGAGCCGAGAGATCACAAGGGACACCGCGCTTGTAGGCCTATGTATCTATTGCGGTGAGGACATAGAAAACTCAGATAGGAATCCAGATGTCGACCATCTGAGAACGACCATTACTAGTGACTATGACAACGGACAGTTGGTACACGCCGGCTGAATGCTGGATCGTGCGGAACGCCTCGCATGTGGGCACACAGACCCGCGGCCATGCGTCGAGTGTGGCTCTGAATGGCCCGTAAGAACCCGACCTCTCCATCCGGCAAAATTAACCGAGGACCTTCCCAGACCACGGCCGGGGGGAAGGTGGTCGGCAGTAGGAGGTGCCCTGCAGTTCGCCGAACTTCTTGAGGAGGAGGGCACCCAGCTGGTACCGGCCAGTTATGTGACGACTGGTCATCACCACACGTTCGAGCACATGGTGAGAACCCATGGAAGGAGCCCAACTCTTCGTTCCTGCTGTGCTCCCTGTTCAGCGATGCCTTGGGCATGCCTCGAGCGGCTTACCTCGACTTCCCCCGCACGAGGGAATGGCAAGCGGCCGCCGCCGACTACCGTGAGCGTTTTGCAGCGCACGCCATCCGACCGAGGGAT
The DNA here is from genome assembly GCA_031213475.1 of Nereocystis luetkeana. Taxonomy (NCBI): domain Eukaryota; class Phaeophyceae; order Laminariales; family Laminariaceae; genus Nereocystis; species Nereocystis luetkeana. The sequence continues at coordinate 8,112,117 of JARUPZ010000016.1, read as the reverse complement.
ATCATGCTCCGACTCCCAAATCGGAGGATCTACATCTCACCACAAGCCCAAGAGTTTCTGGCAGGCCTCCATGCCGAATGGGAGGAACGCCTGACTAGGTGGACCCTCGGGGTCCGAAATGCATTGGAGGCAGGTGACGTGGTGCCTCCTTTTCCGACGGCGGTGGCAGACACGCCAGGAGGGGCAGGTCAGGCGCTGGAGAGCGGGCCGTTAATAGGGGGGCATAACGATCAGGGCGGCACTGCTGGAAATGCCACAGAGAACCGTCAGGCCGCGGGGAACAGGGACGCTACGTCAGCGGGACAAGTGGGGACCCCCCGGACAACATCCAGCACAGCCCTGGCCAGGTGCACCCTCGGGGTACTAAACGTACGGGAAGGAGGTGATGCACTACCTCCTCTTCCGACGGCAGAGTGGACTCCTGGGGCCCAAAATGTGTTGGAGGCAGGGGACGATTTGCCTCCTTTTCCGACGGCGGCGGTGTCCACAACGGAGGGAACGGTCCCGGCGGCGGAGAGCGGTCCGCAAACTAGGGGGCAGGTGGAGCAGGGAGGAGCTGCTGGGAGTGCCGTAGAAAGCCGTCACACCGAGGGGGGTAGGGATGCCGCGCTGGCGGGACAAGTGGAGATCCTTCAAGCAAGGCCCAGTACCGTCTCTGCAACATTTGCGGCGGCAACGTCCCCTAGATCAACTGGAAGCGAATCGTCCTCGCGCGAGGGCGGCCAAGGTGGAATGGAGGCAAATGTTGGAGGTTCCTGTCCAAGTGCTGCGCGGCCTCTGCCCCCGGCGGCAGAAACGACACCACCGGGAGGAGAAGCCCTGGCGTCGGAGGGCGACTCGCGGATAGGGGGGCAAGTGGATCAGAGAAATGCTGTTGTAGTAGCGATGGAAAACCTTCAAACAGCCAGAGACAGGGATGTCACGCCATCGGGACGCTTGGGGGTCCCCCTGACACCATCCGGCGCCACCCCAGCAATAGCTGGGAATACTTCCTCTGAACCTGGTAGCGCAGCCAGGGAGGGGGGGGGCACAGGAGGCGGACGAGGTCGACCGCGTGGGTCTAGGAAGGGGTCACGAGCGGCAAGCACTGGGAGAGAGGCCGTCACGAACCGGGGAAGTCGACCCGGCGGCAGTGAGCCACCCCCGGTTCCTGAACCGAGAGGGGGCAGCGAGTCGCCCCCGACGCCCGGATCGAGAGGGGGCAGCGAGCTTCGTTCGGATCCTGGATCGAGAGGGGGAGGTGGCGAAGAGAGAGAACTCCCCAGGGAAGGAGAAGGTGGCGAGGGGGGAGGATCAGCATCGGGGGGCGCAGGGCGACTCCGTGCATCCATTGGCACCAGTCAAGACCGCGTGATGTGCGGGGGATGCCGAGCGGCAGTTGTTCGGGGGCACCTAGTGGTAGGGCTGCCGTGTGGAAACCAGCACGTTATGCACGCGCGGTGTGTGGTGGAAGCTATTCGAAGGAGTGGATCACACGCACAACTTATTTGCGCTACACGAGGGTGCACAGCCCGCCATGGGAGACGGGAATCACTGGAGGCAGCAGTTCAGGCTGATCCTGGACTCCGGGTTGCGGTCGCAGGACTTGGAGGAAGGCCGGACAACAACTACGATGAACGGCGGGAAGAGCTTTGCTACCCGGGGGACCAGAATTCGTTAGGAATATCAGGGCCACTCGATGATGTTTCTCTCGAGCATCTCCAACAACGTTTCATCGCCGTTGTTAAGGTGCAGCCGGGGCTAGCTACTGTCCATGCCAAGCTTCTCACCCACGTGCTCGGTCTCCTGAACCACGCCCTCGGGGCGCATCGGCCAAACAGACACTCCGAGACGCCGAGTTCGCTCCTAAGGGCCATCAAGCTGTGGTACATAGTGCCAGCACTGCTACACTCGCAGGACAGCCGCGTGAAGCGACGCGAGAGATTCGCGTCCGTCGAACGTGGTGACATCTCGCTTATTCTCCCGTGGTTGATGGAGTACACCAGTCGAGCATCGACACGGCGCAGGGGCCCAACCTACGAAGCCACAGACGCGGCTAAGTACGAGAGAGCATCGTCAGCCTGTCGCCACTCGGGCGGGGTGTCAGTGGCAGCACGCGGTCTTCTCGCGGAAGCTCGAGCGCCCGGCGACGAGGTGACATGGGAGCGGGTGAAAGCCAAATTCCCGGGGGAAGACCGTGCCTCCATCTCCGAGTCGGCAGTGGCAGCGGTGGCAGCAAGCTCTACGGAACCGGAGGAAGGGAGTGTTCCCAACTGGCGTCCAGAGCAAGAGTTCGATTCGCAGGTGGCCCTCGACGTCATCAACTCCCGAAATGCGTTATCAGGCGCGGGGAGTGACGGCCTACGCTTCTCACACCTGCAGTCGATCATTAGGACCGGCTTCGGTCGCGAGAAATTTGGAGCTAGCATCGAGGCCCTTTGGAGGCGGATCTTCGACGACCCCGGTGCATTCCCGCCGGAATTCTGGCAGCTCTTCTTGCAGTCCAACCTCACTGCCTTGGGGGAAAAATGTCGCCCCGTATGTGTAGGTATGACATGGAGACGACTTCTCGCAGCTGGGACGATGCGGCAGTGGCGGCCACGGCTGGAAGAGATTAATCGTGAGGCAAGGCAGTTTGGGGTAGGGGTTCGAGGGGGGGTGGAGCAGGTAGCTCTGCGCGCCCGGGTGCACCATGAGGCAAGAAACTGGCTCATCCTAACTGACTGTTCCAACGCCTTCAACACTGTAAAGCGGACGGCAGTACTTGCCGAGGCGGCCACTTGCGTGCCCGCGCTCACGCCGCTCATTGCTAAATGCTACGGCGAGAGGCCCGCCCCTACGTCCTTCCAGATGGATTCGGGGGAGAGGCGCAAAATTGACTGTTCCAGTGGAGTGCAGCAAGGGGATGCCATGGGTCCGGCGCTGTTCTGCATGCCACTGCTGCCAATACTCAAGCGGGTCCGTGAGGAGTTCGAACCCCGGGGTGTTGAAGTCTTTGCCTACCTCGATGACATCAGCATCGGCATGTCAGAGATCACACCGGACACGGTGAGAGTAGTGCCCCTTCTCCAGCACGAGCTGTGCGAAATAGGCATTGCCATTAACCCCAGAAAGACGGTTGCTTTGCCTCCCAAAGGGCACATGCCTACGTCGGAAGAGATAGCACTTCTGAGGGGCATCGGTGTTCGCATTGCGGAAGGGGGTGGGGTAAAGGTGGTTGGCGTGCCCATAGGCACTGATGCATTCGCGGTGAACAGCGCCGTGGAGATAGTCCGAGAGGGGGGAGCAGAGCAACTCGCGCGCATCCTGCCGCGCATGCCGGACAAACAGTCGGCGAACCTCATCGCCACCAGTTCAATGGCTCAGCGGCCCTCCTACATTGAGCGGGTAATGGACCCGGAGCTGTCACTACCCGCGTGTCAGCGGGCAGACACTAGCGCAATGTGGATGCTCGAGCGCCTTCTCGAGCTTCCAGGGACAGCGGACGAATCGCCGTTCTTTGCGGACGGATGCCCGGCGAACTGGTTGACGCTACAGCCGCACCAGGAAGCGCAGGCGAGCCTCTCCACAGGGGCCGGGGGGTTTGGACTGTCGTCGGCTGAATCAAGGAGAATGTCAGCGTCCATCGGGAGCTTAGTGGCGACGGTGCCAGAGGTCCTCGCCGACCTCTCCGGTCCATTAGGGGAAAAAGTCCGAAGGGAGTTGCCCAATTCGGACCTCGTTCACCGCATATGGAGCAGCGTCAGGGACCTTCGCGATATCCATGGGGTATCGGAGGAGGCAATGGCAAACGTAACCCCGGAAAGTTGGCGGAACAGGGCGTTCCGCGCAAGCGAGGAAGGAGGGACAGAACAGTATGATGTGGAGGTACTGCCGGCGCATGACGCCCAAACGAATAGCTCCCACAAGGCGCAATACAAGCTGGGGCAGCAGATCAACCGGGTACGGTACCAACGGTACGTTGCTTCTCTGGACCAGCTCCCCGAGGTAGCAGGCCCGTCGGATCGGGACGACGTGTTCGGGGGGACGGAAACCAGAGGTCTTGCCAAGGCTCGGCAACGGAGCCTATCGGGACCAGGCGCTGTCGCCTGTTTGCGTGCAAGGCCCGTGGACATGGCACGTATCATACCGGCTTCTGAGTTCGTGTCTATGGGACGGCGGCTTCCTGGGAATGGAGGAGCCCATAGCGGCGAGATGCCCCTGCTGCAAAGCGACGGATGTCACCACACGTCACGCGCGCACATGCCACCGAGCAGGCGCACAGGTTAACCAGCATCAGCCGCTAGTCCACGCGCTGTCTCGTACCTGTAAGCGGTTGTCCATCCGCCATCAAATGGAAAGCGGAGCGCCCTTCAACGCCGACAGAAACCTCCGCATGGACATAGTGATCGAGAGGGGAGGCCTCCGAGACGCTACGTCGTCAGAGTACCGCAACAAGGTGATACTCCTCGACATCACGCATGCAGACCCCCAAGCGAGGGTCCTCATGCGGGCTGGTAGCGCTGATTGAGACGGATCAGCCGCTTCTACCTCTGAGGCGCGAAAGCGCAACCACTACGCTCGTGCAGGACAAGTGTCCTTCGACGAGCGCAGCCATAAACTTGTCACCCTCGCGGTGGAAAGCTTTGGACGCCTCGGGAAGGAAGGTAGCGATTTCATCGACCAGCTGGCGGCGAGCATCGTTGGAGGAACGGACGGGGGATCTTTAGCAAGAAAAGGGGTTTGTAAGGAGCACCTTTTCCAGGTCATATCGGTGACTACCCAAGTCGCGGTCTCGCGCAGAGTGCACCGATATAAGCTCGCCCTGCGAGACCGCCAGGCCGCCAGGGGGAGAATGGAGGAGGAGGGAGGACTACTTCCCATGGCGTGGGGGTGGAATGTAGATGCGGAGTAGGAAGCATGGCGTACAGATACATAGTAGGTAAAATATCTCGGTAAATGGTGGGGGTGCATATTCAAGTGAGTACACGCAGGGAAGGAGAATTGGTTCGATGAAGTTAGTGGTATTCGATGAATTATGTCAGCTTTTTCATTTTGCGCCCTGCACATTGTCAGAAGGCAAATAAAAAAAAAAAAATGGGAACAGTATCTGAATTTCTGGGGGGGGGTTGCTGGGACCATTTCAGAGGTTGTATCTCGCCGGGAACTTGAAATAACACTTTGTGCTGTCAGGATTATTTTATCTGATTTGGGAGAGCTTTGCATCGGAGGTGATACCGGTCGGAAGATCGTTCATATAGGGCCTGAGGTCGAAATCTGTACGACTCAGCATTTTATAGGGCCTGGGTTTGAAGTCTTTACGGCTCAGCAAGATTTTGGCAAGGGCCCGAAGATTTGCCCAATTGATCATATTGGAATGCCAGCCGGTTGTGGGCAAATCGTTGGACCCCTGATAAAACCTTGCTCCCTCGTAAAATCTCCAAACCCAGGTCCTGCGTGAGGTTTGTAACACCTGCAGTGTAAAGCTCTCCTACAGTAAATCGGATGAAGTACTCCTGACCATATAATCGTACTACCCGCGAGATACAGCCGCTAAAATGGTGTAAAAAAGAATATTTCCGCGATCGCTTTGTTTCCATAGGCGTCAATCTCCGTATCTTTTGCAGCTGCATGGATTGTACTGGTAGAGGCTAATAAAACGGCCGTCCTCACCTTGAGTTGGAGGGCTAGTATACAGTAAATGCCACCCAGCCCCCAGCTGTCCCCGACCCGGTGTGTCGATGGGTAAACCCAGCGCATCCAAGCTGAATGCCCATCTCGTGCCAGTGGATGGGAAACTCATATCCTTCGATGCGTTGTCCTCCTCCTTCTCCTCCTCCTCCTGCTTCCTGCCCAGTTCGAAGAGGGCGCCGCTTTTTACTGATGTTTTTTTTTGCTGTAGTCAGATACAGCAGCAACAAGGCACGCGGTCTTCTGCGGTTGGGGCGTGCATGGCACATGAGCGACATCTTTGGTCAGTACCTCGATTTCCTCCATCTCCCGCACGCCCATCATCTCTTATCATGCGCGGCCCACCAAAACCGGGAAGAAGGAGAAGAGGAGGAGGGCGCCCGTTTCGTTTTTTCCCCGAAAATATGCCGTTCTTCGGACTGGCAAACACCCGATCGATGAGTTACCGGTCGAGGCGAAACCATCGTACAAGCCGCCGGGCGAACCTTTTCCACCAAGCCTTTTTGGGAGCCAGAGGAAATCCGTACTGCACCGGCGACAACATCATCCCGGGGCACCCGCAGCGCATTTGAGCGGCAGTGGATGCGAAAGAGGGGGATCGATCGACCTCTGGCATGGCTTGCTGGCAAGAATTGGAACGGGGAAGGGGGAAGGGACACGCGCAAGATGACTTTGGGATCATCGCTGCGAGCAGGGACCGCATCTCGAAAATGCGCGAGATATGCACGCTCTCATCGCTATGTAACATGTTCCAAGCACCAGTGGATCCAAAAGTCGACCACTTTACGTAGCTGTTAGGTACGAACGAGGTACCAGGTATCTACGAGTGATCCGGTTCGCGGAAAGATTACGACGGAAAGAGAAACGGGCGGCTGCTGATCCGGGGGGGGATTCAAAAAAATGATAAAAACGCCACCAATTAGAATGGAAACCCTGGAGAGCCGCATTTGCTGGGCCGCTGATGACACGCTTGTAAACCAACTAACTAGAGGCGCCTACGTTCGTCTGCTCACACGTAGAGCCTCGGGAGCCAACTGCAGAGGACTGGCGCAAGAAAATATCTAAAAATGTGAGGTTCACGCCTTTCTCTCGTTGAGTTTACTCATGAGCCTCCGGAGCTGGCACGTGAGGCCCACAAGCAGTAATCAGCATGCTCATCGAGGGTCCACATGGCTTGGCGCCGCAGTCGCATGCAACAGTTCGCAGAGACTTATCGGATGGTCTAGAATGCCAGTTGTTGTAGCCCTACGCGGTGGTTGGGCACCTCGTCCTTCGGTTTCTCGTTCGGAGAGTCTCCGGCGTCCCGAGTAGAGTACTGTCGTAGACCTTCAACTACGTCCCGCTCGGAAAAAGCTCCATTTATTTCAGTAGTTATCACGTACTGGTACGTTTTTTCCTGTGATCATCATGTGTCGGATGTTTTAACGTGTTTGGGACGACGAGTACTACTCTGTGTGCTCGACATACTATTAATAGTTGACGTACTCGCACGTGAAGGTATTGCCTGGTTCCTTGTGCTGCTGTACCTTCACCCTCCATCCTTGTATCAGCGATGAGGCGGTGCTTGCTTTGGTTGCAGCGTCCGCCTACACAGGCTTCTTACATATACCAGGTACATCTACAGCAGTACTATCTTGTACCAGGGTGCATACTGTTATTAATACTCGTAATAGTACCTGGTCCAAGTTGTTATAACAACGACTATTAATACCACGAATTCAGTGCGTAATAGCCACGTACAGGTATCGCGTACGAACTACAGTACCTGGTATGTACTAGCTGTAGTTACTCGCACGTAGCGTTTGTACACAAAATGCAACGCGCGTCAATGGGGGAAGATCATGCTGACCTCTTCTCGCGATAAACATGAAGGCACGTACCGCACGTAGCAGGGAGGGGGGAGGAGCGCCTGCTACCTGTATAGTTTGTGACCATACTACGTACCCTGGTGTGGGATCTGAGTTACGAAAGGGAGGGAGCCGCAGAAAGTCGTGCAAAAGATAATACCTGGTACCTGGTAAATGAGATGGGAAAAGATGGTACTGAACCAGTACGTAATTATTGCGGTGGTGTAACGTCGTTAATCACTGATTCTTACTTTATGATCTGTTTATAGATGTTTGAGGACAGCTAGATTCCTGATCTGTATACGAATCTATTAATAGCTCATATTGCCGGATGGGAGCCGTATCATATCCTTTGCTGGATCTGTACGATGAGTATTTTACACAGATCCTGCACAACATCTCTCATAACGGCAGGTTAGGAGCTAGACGACCTACAGCAGTAGTAAATTGTGACCTGTCGGAGATGTTGAAACAGCTACACGCGGTATGCGAGTATAGCCTCGTGTCATACATTCGTGCATTGCTCGAGGTGAAGCTGCTCTGCTCACGAAGCCAGCACGTTTCGACTTCCCGGCGGCCCTGCCTATACTTGTAGCGAATCGAGATTAGCTTCAAGGCACGGAGCACACGGGTCAACTGCGAAACGCCTCGAATTTAAGGAAATCCGCAGGGGGCAGCAGAGCAGACAGCAATGTTCGATGGTGACATCTGCTGCGCCCCTACTGGTACGTACGTGGTCAACACCTTTCGACTTCCGGGTGACCCTGACCAGAGCGAATCGAGATTGGCTTCAAGGCACCGGAGTACACGAGTCAATTGCGAAGTGCCTTGTGTCACAGTATAACCGCAAAAGACAGCAGAGAGCAGACATCAGTCTACGATCGTGATAACTGCTGCGTCCGCACATACTTGCACAGCAACAACAACAACAACCACGACGGCAACAACCACAACCACAACCACAACGGCTACTGCAACAACATCTACCTTGTAGGACATAAACGCCGTCAACGTCACCATTCATGCTGTTTCTTTTTACATGTCACAGGTTGCGGAGCGTGGCGTTCGCCGCCATGGTGGTCGCGTCGACCACCCTCTCCCTGGACGGGGCCCTAGGCTTCGTGTTGCCATTGGCATCCGTCACAAGAACGATCGCTCCGGCGAGACCACAAACTTCATGTGAGCACCCTTAACAAATAGGCTGTCATACCCCTCGTTCATCCACTGAGCTGCATCGGGCGTGGTGGCATGCCCCCCGTAGTTTGACCGAGCGCTGCGCTTTGGAGGGACGGCCTGGGGCTCTGACGAGTACGTGAACGCCGCCTGAGGCCCTCCCTGACCCTTCCGCCGGCGTAGACGTCGCGACCATAGCCATATTTCGACAAACGAACACGAACGAAAAACGACGAATCAACTATTTTGTGGAGCAATTTCTCTGTGGGCGAGCAAGCGACACCATTGTTTTTATTTTCTTCTAAGGGGGGTATTGCTTTTTTTTTCTCGATAACGTTTCCCTCAGTACCCTTACGTGGTATCTGCAATTGTAGCGCTCGTTCTTCGGCATGTGCATGGTACTACTGCATGGTAGAGCGTCCCCGCAAACAATATCATGGCCAGCGGTAGATATCCTGAGAGCGAGGTCCCTCCCATCGGCGTTCAAGCAGGCGGTGGGATTTTTATTCACACAGCAGTTTGTAGTTCATGTCAGGCCTGGAAACCGGAGAGTGTTGTTTGTTGTCTCGAAAGAAACCAGTTATACAACACGAGCCGTCGACGTACAGCCCTTTGAGGATGGACTCTATCGTTGTGGAGTAACATGTAGGCCACATTAATCGAGAGGGATCGCGGACACGGTGCTGCTGCCTTGCCTTCGTATTTCCTTCACAGAGCACCATGCCCAGACCCAATGCACGGCGGCACTCAGGTGTATTTACTTCTGCGCTGCGTGTACGAGGATGTGCAACCAAGCCCAACCTCTCCGCTGTGCCTTCAAAGGCTGCCATCGCCGCACTGTGGCAATATACTTTCCGCCTCCTCGATGTCCCAGCATCTTGTAAATCGGTTTTAAGACCACAGTACTTTCACAGCAACAGCAACAGCAGCAGCGCCCTCTTTTTCAGAGGAAACGGTAGAAAAAAAACTTGCTGCAGCAAGCCCATCGAATCCCATCCTACCGTGGAGACGAGCAGTACCCGCACCAAAGCATGCGCTGGCTTCGTGTAAATCAAGTGTTCGCCGGCGCAGAATTTCATCCGCGCACCCCGAAGACACCTTGGAGCAAAGCTCACGACCACGGGCGTTGAAGGGATTGTGGGTATGACTACGCCAAACGGTACGCCGGGGCAAGCCGCGGGTAGCCGCGTGAGCAACGGAATTTGGCCCCCACGCTCAGGCCCAGCCTGCAACCAAGATTGAGCGCCCAACGAGAATATTCAGCGAATAGTTTCAAAGTATTATTGTTTTTCAACATTATTTCGACTAACGAATTTCAACAAACATCTCCATCGAAGATTTTGGGCGATCGAGACATCCCCGCTGACAGCCGAAACTCCCAGGCGTGCGCCAAGCCCTCAGCTGTAAAGCTGTGCATGGTGACATACCAGGTACGCTTGTACTGAGATGGCTTTGATTTGTTCCCCCCCGAATGCTCCCGCGGTGTGGTAGTGAGCATGGCAGCAGCTGAGACGGAGACTGCCCAGTACACCCTGGACAAGAAGGCTATTGGCGGCCCTCTCACGCCGTTCTCGAACAGCATCCTCGTCAAAGTACGGTCCAAGGACGTGACCTCGGGCGGTGGGATCATCCTTCCGGAAAAGGTAAGCCACGCCTGTTGCTCAGCGGCGTGATACTGGTGCCGCTGCTGTCGCCGTCGTCGTCGTTGTTGTTATTGTTGTTGTTGTTATCGTGATTATCGTTTCTACTGTCGTTTTCGTTCAAGTTGCGATGGTGGTTGGTGTTGTTGCTGCTGTTGGTAGGGTGGTTGCGGTGGTTGTTGTTGGGTGTTGTTGCTGCTACTGTTGTTGTTGTCGTCGTTCATACAAACGATTTGACTGGTATCTATTTCGAGGGACCATAGTAAATAGGACCAAATGTTGTTAGTAAGCATGGGTAAACATATATGTTTTTGTGTGTGCCGTAGGTCCTATTTACCATGGTTCCCGGTAATAGTACCCAAGGCCTCAGAGAGGGCGCGGCGAGAAACAACTGTTCCGGCAGGCCTGCAAGGTCGGGAAACCCTTGACCGCCTGGAAGCGGAGAGCCGCCGGCGTTTGCGACTGAGCAGAAACCTCGGTGCTTCGTTCCGTTGATAAAACCGGGCTCTACACATGTACAAGTGTTACCACCCTTTTCAGTGCGTGCTCGATTTATTTTACCGACCGCGATAGTATCCAGCGTTCTTTCACCCGGAGAAAAAGCGTGTCCGCTCTTGGCACGCCACAGCGTAAAAAAGGTTGTCAACACACGCTGATGCGCGCCGACCAATGAATGAAGCCACGCATGCGGTTCCAATGAGCCTTAAGACATATTTCGCATTTTTTTAATATTGCATTGCCGCTGTGACGGCAGTGTGCGAGCGATGGGGCGAGGCTGAGGGTTCAAGCCCTACGCGTGCGGGGCGTGTGGTGCATATTGGCCCGCGCAGAGCCGAAGAAATGGCGGGAGGGAGGGGAGAGAGAAAGGCACCTCTCAGGCCCCAAACGTTTCCTCGCACAGATACGGGACAATTGCAAAAAAGTTGAACATGCTGGCCGAGGCGTCCGCCTTGAAACTTTGCGCTTACCCCGTTTGTCTCATGTACCCTGTCTCTTTCCATTCGATGACCCAAACGTTTGCCGCGCTGCACAGTCCCAGGAGAAGCCCACGGAGGGGGTGGTTGTCGCCATCGGCCCTGGAAGGACGCACCCCGAGACGGGAGTTCTAATCCCCTTGCCATGCACCATAGGGGACAAGGTAACGATATTTCTCTGGAGAATGACGAATGCCGCCTTATTTTGGGGTTTAAAACACAAACCAATGCCGGTTTTTCGTGGAGACTTCTACGTTGTGTCACGTCGAACCGCGACGAAACGCAGGACTATCGGCACACAAGGGCTGCTGTCGGTCTTGCCAGGGGATTCGCGTGTTGGTTTCGGTGGAATAAGCGCTGGGGTAGATTAGGTTCGGGTGGATGTTTGGTTGCAGGACGGAGGTCATGTCGCTGTCCCGGCTACACCCTGCCGGCGAAGGGCGTGGCTGTTTGTGCTATATTTGGACGGGACGTCTCGGCCAAAAATCTAAAGACGTGCGATCCAGTATTCAAAAGAGGTGGCTCCGTCCCGGCCACTTTGCGTTGAATATGTGCTGGGCAAGCGTCACCCTGTTTACCCTCAATATTCAGATTATTCGCTAGACCTCTCAGCGTCAACGTTTGGCAAGTTTACCGACGCGGCGAGCAGCGGGTCCGCGAGCGTGTTAGTAGTCTTAGTCTTACCACGACACTGAACAGTATCTGCCCCCCTTCCCCCCCCCCCCCTCCCTCCGTCTCGAAAGGGATGCGTGGTCAATGGTCAAATGACTAAGGCAAGCAACAAATGAGTACCCCCCCCCCCCCCCCTCCAGCGCGCTCAATGATTTTGCACCTACCAATCACACTAAACGCCGATGCACCCCCGCCGATGGTTGCCGTTTCGGCGCACTCTCGAATTTCCGACGGGGGCAGGTGCTCTATGGTAAGTTCGACGGCACCGCCGTGAACTATAATGGCGAGGACCACCAGTTCTTGCGCGACGACAACATCCTGTTCGTGTATGCGGGGGAGCGGATGGAGCCCGACACGATCAAGATGATCAGGGACGAGATCCTCGTGAAGGTAATTATTCTCACACAAAGCTTAATACGGTAACATATGCCTGGTACACCGCAGAACACAGCCCCTTCTGTCGAATCTCCGAGCTGATTCTATAGTCAACAGGGAGAAAGGGTGACACGCCGAGCGATAGGTCTTGGGGAGTATCTTGGCGAGATATTTCAGCCACCTTCATATATATATAAAACCAAGTTCGAGACATGAACGAATGTCCACATCTGAGGGAGACGATATAGGTGTACGATGCACCGCTCTGGGTGGCTTTTTTAAGGACCTTTTAGTATTTATAATGAGGCGAGCGAGCGAAGCGAGCCATTTTTTACTTGGTTTTTAACCAAGGAAAAAAACCTCTTCATAACGGCTCGGGTACGAGGGTAGGGTGCCTGTTTTGATTTTTTCTGTGTGTGTGTGTGTGCGTGAGTTAGTGTGTGGATTCAACATTTTTTTGGTCCACCTTTCACCACCGCGCTCGACGCACACGCCACCAAATCCAGTCCCGGCGGGCTCTGTGCACGCACACACACGCAAGACACTTTCTCGTCCTGGTGGGGTGGAAAATCGTTCACAGTTCGTCGAGCTAGGTGCGGCAACGTGTGTAGGCACGTCTGTGCTGGGCCGTGTTCAAAATACACAATCATAACGGTTTTTGTGCCTGTGCCAACAGCAGGCAGACTGCGCCTGTCCACAGCATGCACACTGTGCCTGCCCACAGCAGGCAGACTATGCTTGTCCACAGCAGGCAGACTGGGCCTGTCCACAGCAGGCAGACTGGGCCTGTCCACAGCAGGCAGACTGGGCCTATCCACAGCAGGAAGATTGAGCCTGTCCGCAGCACTCAACAGCAGGCAGACTGGGCCTGTCCACAGCAGGCAGACGGCTTTGTTTTTTTAGCTCTTTCTCTACCTACGTACGTACCTGGTAATAACTAACGAAACCCAACTACGAGTAGTCATAGGCAGACTTCGCCTGTCTGTCCACAGCAACGTTCGGGCCATGTGCTGCGAGTGATATTGTCAGGGCTACCCTCCTACTGACGAGGGGACGGAGAAACAGAAGAAGATCTGCTGTAGTTGTACAGCAGTCAGTAGTAGTGGTGGCACCTGCTACGAGAACCTCTGTTGGATACATGTATGTCGTATCAGAGGTTGTAGATATTTCGTCTTCAAATTATGAGGGTGGAATCAGGAACCACACACACAACATCGAGTACGGTGTACAAAGGGCACAAGCCGAGCGTACTGCGACGCTGACCCTGGCCTCGTGGATCCTACTGCGACTGCTGCTGCTGTTTTGCTGCTGGAAAAGCTCTGATGTAGATGTTGCACAGCAGCAGTAGTTGTGGCACCTGCTACGAGAAGCTCTTTTGGGCATGCCATGTTCGTGTTGTCGTCTCGGAAATATTATGCCGACTTTCGAGGTGGGAAGCAGGAAACATGAAAAAAAAACGAGTGCAGGGTACGTACTACAGTACGTGTGTGTATATGTACGCGTACAAAGGGTGCAAGGGTTAGACCGACAAGCCGAGCGTACGGCGACGCTGACCCTGGCCTCGTGTGACCTACTGCTACTGGTGCTGCTGCTGCTGCTGTTATGGTGCGGGAAGCGCACTGCTGCTGTAGATGTCGTACATCAGTCCAAGTAAAGTTGTGGTGACACCTGTTGCGAAAAATAAGCTCTTTCTGTTGGACAAAACATGTGAGATGCAGATTTTTATTGTGCTGAATTTCAACCAGAAAACACTCTGCTGGACAAAACATGTCGAGTGTTGTGTGTTCTTGACTCTTTCTACCCGTCGACATCCAGCACCACAGCAGTGTCCGTGCCGATTCCTCAATCCCTGATGAGAGATACAAGTTCTGTGGTACAGCAGTGCAGATTTCGTCTTCAAATTATTATGCCGGATTTCGAGATGGAAACCAGGATACACACGACCAAATCCAGTACTTCTTCATATATATCAAGAGCCAGGAGAGGCCAAGAACATTTACGAAAATTATTGAGATGCACCCCCGACGGCGTACAGTAGTACAGTAGTCGTACGTGGTAGATAATTCCTTCGTGTTCGTTCGTTCAGCACAATACAAAATAATCCGTATGCGCCCAGCATGATGCATCGCAGATATGACTACTGCAGGTATTACCGAGGTCGCGCCTCATTACCACCAATTACTAGTATTAATGCCTGAGCGTTCCTTCTATTTCCGTCCAGCATGACAGTAGTTTACCGGGGAGCGGAAAGTGGGGAGGGGTGGAGGGGGAGCACGAGAAAAGAGCGAGGCTCCGGGACGCCTTTCCGAAAACTCCCATATGTCTTTGTAGTGGCCGTCTTGAGACGAAACGTACCCACTGTAGGTCGATGGCGTCGCAGATGTCTTGTGCATCGCCGAAAGGAGTCGACTCCGAGGTGGACAATGTCAGAAGCCTCGAGCGAAAGCGGGTGGAGGACTCTCAGTTTTGGGGCGGCCGGTGTATTCGGATTTTCTTTTCCTTTGCCGTACGAGTATAGAGGATGCAATGAGTGTTCGGTCGACGACCCTTAAAGTTGATGTTCGTGGAAATTTGACCAGTCGCGTGGTCGCGCTTCTTCTTGCCCACGCCGCCGGCACAGGTGGACCCCGAGGTGACCGAGTCCAAGTCAGGACTTCTTCTAGGGACCAAGGAAGAGGACACGGGAGCTGGGTCCAGCACCGGGGAGGTACGGCGTGGGTAGACGAGAAATTGAGGTGGCATGGCTCCGTGCGAAGTCAGTCGGAGACGCCTACTTGTCGTGCTGTAAGCAGTCGTTTAAAACAGGCACACGCATTTTCTTTCGGCGGCGACTTGTGTGTGTTTGCCCAGACTTTGGAGTGTTTGTTTTTTTGCATTGTCGCGCGTTTTCCTCGACCCGCTGCCAGCTGGAGTGTTGCTTATTTCGTTTCCCTCTTTTGTCGCCGCCCTTCTCCCTTGAAACGAAAATCCTCTCCAAGAAGCTGACGACGAGGTCACTGGATACATAGTTTCCGGCCTTCCGTAGATACATACCAGGTAGCAGCCACGGTGCAGTTCGCGACATTCACCTGCGTATGAATATTTTTGGACCAGACTCGCGTACGTCCAAGCACACATAGACATGCATCAAGAAGGATGCATGCAGGAAGCGCCATCAAACCTTGTGTCTCCAGATGCTCGGCAGGAGAACACTCATATCCCGGGTAGCCACCAGCAACCCCCTGCTACTCCCCCCCCCGTTCGCCCACCCCCTATTTATCATTCCGTGCTTTATGAGGCAGGGTGTGTTCTACACTAACCTCTGTATATAATTATGGTTTCCTCACGTTTTGAGGTAAAGCCGAGCCAATTGTGTTTTAGTCCCAGTTTTATGGCTGTATGTACTCCCTCAGAAAAACACGTGATGAGATTTGTGTTCTTATGTTCTGATGGAACGATGTTGTCGTGTACTGTGCCATACCTGATACCTGGTACGTATTAAGGGGCACCCCCCCGGTCTTGCCTGTCTGGAAAAACGACCATCCCTAATTTTAATATATATATAGATTTTGACCAATAGAATATCTGCGCATTATGTTTTGTGTATCAAGGATTTCCGCGGAAAGATAGTCAAAATCGAAAGCATTCCGGCATGCGCGTAATCGGAGACGAAAAATAGCCAAATAGTGGATTCTTATGTTTGAAAAAAAAACACTGCCAGCAGCGGCAGCACTTTTGTAGGGCCCAACGAGCAGAACATTAGTCGTGAAAGCAGGTGGACCTACCTGCAGCACAGCAGCAGCAGCAGCAGCAGCAGCAGCAAGCAGCAGAAGCAGGAAACAGCAGCAAGCAGCAGAAGCAGGAAACTGCAGCAAGCACCAATAGGCAGAAACGCGATCTAACCTGCGCTCCTCGACACTCGCTGTGCAAGCAACGCCGCCACAACGAGAATATCGCCCTCCTTCTTCTTCGTTGTCCTCTCTGCCCGAAAAGGGGTCGCAGCGGCGAAGATTACAGGAGCGTGGCGGCAAGGGTGCGCGTGCTTGCAGCAGCAGCAGCAACCACCGAAAGCAGCAGCAGCGGCTGCAATAGCGCTTGCAGCAGCGCTTGCTTGAGGCGGCTCTCTTGCTTGCAGCAGCGCTTGCACGCAGCAGAGCTTGCTTGTGCAGCAGCGCTCGCTTGCAGCAGCGCTTGTTTGCAGCTACGCTTGCTTACCGCAGTGCTTGCTTACCGCAGCGCTTACAGCAACAGCACTGCACAGCCAGCAGCACCCTTACTTGCAGCAGCAGCAGCAGCAGCAGCAGTAGCAACAGCGGCACACTACATGCAGTAGTAGCAGTAGTCCGTGACGTGCAGCAGCAGCTGCAGCAGCAGGCAGCAGAGTAGACATGCAGCAGCAGCGGCAGCAAGTCTCGCAAAACCCCGCCGGTAGAAGACATGGTCCTAGGCCACTCTCGGGGCAAGCTTGACCAATCCAAAGCGTCCGGAAAGCTTTCGGCGAACAGAATGTAGCGGTCGAATCTTACACCACACAAAGATGGCTCTAGTGTAATATGCTATCCAAAAATGCATAACTTCGTCATTTTTGTGCAATTTTGATTAGGCCTTTTGGTTTGTCATCGGTAACGGGGGGAAAGATAAGCAAAATTCGTAATTTATTTATTATTTTGCGCAGACAGTCTAATCAACCCTCCCGTGCCGACAAAATGCCTCCGTGCTTCTGGTTATTGCAACACCCACAACGTGCAGGTGGTTGCCGTGGGGCCCGGACGAACCGCGGCGGATGGAGGATTGGTCCCGATGTCGGTGGAAACGGGCGACTTGATCAAGTTCCGAGACTTTGCAGGCTCAGAGGTGTCCCTGCAGGGGGTGGACTACCGCGTGATGAAGATCGGGGAGGTGCTGGCGAAGTGGTGACGCCACGCGTACGGCGCGCTATTTTTATACGCCAGAGTTTTTTTTTCCCGTGTACTCACTGCTGTGACGCTTTAAGCCAGCGCGATCTTGCGGGGGGATTGATCAACTTCGCCGGTGGGGGGAGGAGGAAATAGGAATATCGTTTTTGCGGTCCTATCGGTCGTGCCGTATTATACCAGGGGTGGTGTCAACCGCATTTTTTTTTGTCGTGTGTATGCTTCTAGGGAGGCGCACTCACCCCCCCCGTTGCCTCCGCCCGCGTGGTTTAACCCTTTTAGTGCTGCAGTGCACAGGCACGCCTACTTATCTCTAATTCCAAGTAAGTTGTGCCCAAAACGGAAGTGCAGTTCTAGAGGGATTGAGCGGTTGTCGTTAGTTACTGCCGGATTAGGTCATGTTGCCTTTCTTCACGTTCAATGTTTGGCGCGTGGGGGAAGATGCGGTATGAACGCCCACAGTGGATGTGTCTTGCTGTAGCGTGGATGCAGTGTCTGCTTCACATTTATGGCGGAATTAACGGGGAGTTCTTACAGCGGAGGGTTTTGAGAGACGATGCAGCCATCGCTGCACCTAGGATGATGACGACTTTGCAAGCTTCCGGGTTGGCATGTAGCCATCGCTGCACCCAGGGTGCTGATGACTTTGCAAAGCTTCCGCGCTGGCAGATTGCAGAATATACGGTGCGTGTATGGCGATTTACCTCGTTCGCTTTCTGCTTTCACGAGATACCAGTATGCTGTTCGTCAGGACGTCTGCGCAGAGGGTAGGCATGTGATACTTCATGGCCGAGTGGTTGAAGACGGGGCATAAATGAGCTGAACGCAACCTTTGTTTCTGCTTTCCTGGAGTTTGCAGAGAAGAGAAGTCGATGGGGCACCCCCACGCCGGCATCACAAGGGCGCAACCACCGCCGCGTATCGTTGGCCGTGTTTTTGCCTGGCGTAATGGCGACGTCGCGAATGCACGCACTGCGGCCCATGCTGCACAGTATTCGGACTCATGATATCCCCTCGCTTGAGTGGGTTCTCCCCGCTAAGCCTGACGAGACATCGCCGAGCGGAGCACAGTCGTGTTACTATGGCCGCTGTCGACCCAGGAGCGTACACCGCCGTCAATCGAATGAGATGCGCAGCTATATATGAGGCAGCACGATCGAAATTGCCGCGAGACTGCTTGAAAAGACGCAGCCCATGTGTTTGGAGAACCTTTGAAAGTACTCGTGGGCGCGTTCACCACTGTTTTCTTTCCCCGAGTCCCTCTGATGAGCGAATAACTTGATTAGTTTTTCGTGTAATTCATTACTGGCTTGTGCTATCAATAGATACCACGCCTTAGTACTACAGTCGGCAGAGAGCGGAGGAGCGAAAACCTTCGCCAGGGGCTAAGGCTCGTGGCGACTCGCGTTTGCGTACGTTTCCGCTTTTTCATTGTCATCCTCGTTTTTTTTTCCGGAGACCAGGCAGTAGGGAACAATATATATACAGCAGTAGGTAGTATGTCTGGTTCAATGCTGTGTGCCATGAATAGTTCCGCGAGGAAAGCCTCAGAGCTAAACCGCAAGTCATCAGGAAAAAATAGGCGACGATGACATTAGATTACACCGCGTTTGTTTCCCAGCCGTTTTTGTGTCATGTTTCCAGAACGTCAGGAAACATGCTGCGTTCTGCGCATTTTTTATTTGCGTGCGTACGGAAAACCTTTACCTACGTGTGATACTATACTTCGTTTTCGTCGTGCAGGCCGTGCAATATGCCTCGTGCGTCAACCTATTTCCACCGCTTGCAACTCAGCTGCAATTTTAGGTCCGAATGCGAAAAAAAAACGTTGAGCTACAGCAATGTTTCGACACCGTTGTCTAGGAAACACTGCTGCTATTGCTGCCGTTTTCTGCTTGCTTAAGTAGCATTCTCTCTAGATCGGCAACGCGTTCTTCCAGGGCTCGTACCCTCGTCTCTTCCTTCCGCCGCAAAACCTCCTCGTCAGAACGTGATTGCTCGGCCTCCTGTGCCCTCTTCTCGGCCATTTGCAAAGCTCGCTTCAGCATGGAAATAACGTTATCGTCGTCGTTGTCCCCCCCCTTGTCCTCGTTGCGGTGACGGCCTCCTCCTCCTTCCTCGCCGTTGAGTGATGCACCACCCGCACCGCCGTCTGATGCAGCCGTCGCCGTCGCCTTCGTCGTACTGCCTAACCTCTCCGAGTTGTCACCGTTTGTATCTCGTTCTGGGAGCACTCCTGAGCCTGACTGTCCCGGAACTTGCCCGCGCATGGAACTCGTCGTCGTCGGCTCATCTGGAGAAGCTCCTAGCGGTGCGGCTGGATCCCTGCCGTGTCTAAAAGGATGATCCTGTTGGACGGTATAAATTGAACGTGGGGGTAAGAGGGACGCTAGAGCGATAATTACAAGGGGTGGATTCAACAAACTGCAGCCGGCAGGCGCTACGTACATTTGTAGAAAAGCAGCCCATTTATTCGGTGGTTTGAAGTAATTACTTGTAGCACTACAATATTGCAGCCAACTGGGGCGTCCCTCGTTAACAGCTTGTTTGTATATTGGGGCTACGAAACAATTGTTACAATGTATTAACACTACGACCGCAGTACTGCACACGGCCTGGCCAGACTATCAGGGGGGGGGGGGCTGAAGCGTCCGAGCTATATTTGCAATATTTCTGGCCCAGTCTTGAAGTCGACAATAATAGTGTTTGGTTCATACTTTCCCCAAATTAGGGCCAGTACTGTAATAATTATCGGTTCCCCTTCCCCCCCCGTGATTTTCCTCCTTTTTCTTTCAAGAGAAACAGGAAAAACAGAAAATTAATACACGTACCAGGGTATGATTTAAAATACCCCAGTTTAGTACGAAGCGTGATCGAAAAAATAATCACAACTAAGGCGAAACTCCGTGTTTGGGTGCGTCGCACTTGTCACTCGTCTGTTGCAGTGGAATTATAGGCGTGCCCGTCCTAGCCCAAACGCTCAGTAGTTGCCGACAGAGATGACGTAGGATTTTTTCGCTCACCTGATTGCACTAGACTGTGGGGGTGTGTTTCCACTGCCAACTCCGGTTCTGTAGCTACTGTGAATCTCAATGGACGCTGCCAAAGTGAGCGTATCATCTACAACGAGGACGCTACTGCGGACAGCGCGGTACTACGTATCGACTCCTGATGTGGAAATGTGACAATAGCTCAACGCAGAGCACCCCACACAACATTCCCACCCCATTCAACCACAAACGGACGAGCAACATTACTGATGTCCTACGCCGTGTAGTCACGTACGGTTCGCTCTCACCCGAATGTGCGCGGCCGAACTGAACGACCCGCGACGGTTTCCTTTTCTAGCCACTACAGCAGCCGAAACGGGTTCACCCTGATCAGGGTTTCCTGGAGTGTTCACTCCTCTCGCACCGCTTGGTTCTGCGGGATCGATGGCACTCCTGACAATGGTTACAGCTGGTAGAGGAAGGAAGGGCGGACTCCCATCAGCGGGAACTTTTGCTGGTGGCGTAGCTGTCGCCGTAGCTTTCAAGCCGCTCGCGTCTATGGCGGTGATGAGAGCCGTACGCGGGATAGCAGGGCAAGATCCCCGACGCTGCTTGCTGCTCTTCATCTTCTCTGCGTGCTCGAGTAACAGGGTACGAACGATCTCGCGAGCATCCTCGGCCAGGTCTGTCCCGATGACATCCAGCGGAGTCTTGCCGTCCGAGTCTTTGAAATTGGCGTCTGCCCCGCGCCTGAGCAACAGCTCGACAACTGCCGCGTACCCGTATCTACATACGCAAGCAAAACAAAGCAGATTGAAATAATTCACGGTACGTAGTTTTGGTGGACGTTAGAATAGCGGGGGCAGAGCTGTGTTGATCGCGATCACACCACACCGTAGAACCCACCTCACCATCGCACATTTAGCCCCAAAGGTCGGGGGAAAATCTCACTTTGGAAAAAGAAATAGCCTGTCACGTACCGTGTTATCTCACACGGTAAATGATGCATGCTACGGCAGGGGCACGTGTAATCTAAGGCTCCTCACTCGGCTATAGTATAGGAGCTCTATATCAGTTACACCCAACAACCGACATTTGAGAACAAAATGTAAGCTTTGTACCTCTGGTACTACAATACTGTAGACCCGATACTTTTGAATCCCATGGGGTACAAAATGTATCATACAAATGCGATGGTAAGATACACGTCGGGTCAAAATATAGACTGGCTGAGTAGCTCCGCAGTTGCAATGGTTGGGGAGTCCCCGTCAGTGAGAAATGTAATGGGCTCAAAAGGGCAGCCCCAATACCTGCAGTAGCACGGTTCAACGCAACAGGAACAAAATCGCGGCGCGCCACCATCAAACATGAAAAATATACGACCTTGGACGTATAATGTGTGTTAGAGTAGTTATTCTTTCTTGACGCGGCCGTGCCTCTCAATGCTATATACGCGACCTTACAGCAGTGTGGTACCACAATCCAACAACGATTTTGCGTGCGGTCCATAGCTTTGATGATTGTATGCCCTTCTGCAGCCTGTTGTCAGCGTAGAGACCTAGAGCAGAGCTCTGTAGAGATGCACTCTAGAGCTCTAGAGCTCCAACTCTGCGCATGCATGCGAATTGCGGGGGCTGCTTCTCTCATCACGGAGCTAGGCGCGAGATACGAGGCGACGCGCTCAACGTTCACCGCCTGTTCCGCACCTCGTCGCCCAATGAAGCGGCGTTCTCCTGTTCTCATCAAGGGCCCTAGGGTTTCCTCCTCGATCCAAAAGCAACTGGCAGCACTGCGGGTGGCCATTGGCGGCTACGACGTGCATTGCTGTCCATTTGTCCGTGTCTCGCGCTTCAAGCGTTGCCCCGCTGCGGAGCAGAACCTTCGCCACCTCGAGGTGTCCCTCCCTGACTGCCAGCATAAGAGGTGTCCACCGGTCGGCGTCTCGCTTGTCGATGAGCCCCCCGATCTTGAGGTACGCCTTGACGTCGTTCAGACGTCCCTCTCCGGCTGCTTCGTGTATGTCTATTTTGCCAGTCGCTGGTTGGCTAACCGTTGGTTGGTTCGCCTGCGCGGCCATTTCTCGTCGAAAATAATAAGATCCCTGTCGTTTTCTTCGGGTATCTCGAAGGGCCAGAATGGATTCAGCGCGCGTGCGGAAATCAGGGGGTCGGCAACGCTTATCTCCACAACGTATCGGTAAAGTACTACTGTGGTATGTTAGGTGCGATGCTGTGTAACCTCGAGTAGTTCCGCGAGTCTGGGAGCTGAATTGCGGTCATCCGGAATAAATAGCCAACTATGGCATTCAGTTGCACCGCCTCTCTCTGTTGTTAGCCGTTTCATACCTGGTATGGTTCGAACAGGAACTTGAAACGAAATTATGTAACTTTTGAACTCTGCAGACTGCACACTGCGCTACTGGTGTGCTCGTATTGCTAGCTCTACGACGTGCCCCCGGCGTCGAGGAACAAAACACCGCCGCCGTGTCCTGGGAGGTCCTTGGGTTAGCCCTTGGTCAGTTACTCATTATAGCTGCGAGTGCTGTACCCAAGCAAGAGGTATGATGTATGGCACGAGTACCCAGAGGTACAGCATTGTACTACAGTTGTGTGCTGATATGTTGTATTCCTTCGCCGATTAGAGGAGGCCTCCTGCCCCGAAGCAGGAGGGTCTCGCTCGGGATATACCTTCGCGCTAGCACTCAGAGTTGCAGCAATCCTGGGAAAACGAAACTCGGCACAGAAGCTAACTAGCATGTGGTGTGGCTAGCAGGGGTTTAATATGTTGCTGCCTCTTTCTGTTCTTGCCGTTTGAAGGTAATTATTGTTTTCTTGGTATACTTTATTGTCTCAGGCACGCATCAGGCTCACAACATTCCCCGACCACGAAGGTTGTGAACACAGAAAATACTGCATGCATACGTCGGTGGGTGGGATGGTCAGTCTCCCACAATATCTGCCCTCTGGCTTCGTTCGGGTCGGTAGGAAAAACACAATGACGGGGATTGCAACTCGTTCTACAAATTGTGTTGGCTCCAACTCATCCAGCGACAATGCTTGCATTTTCTTTGCTTCCGATTTTACCTCGAGGCCATAGCGCGCGATCGGGCGCTGCTCTGATGATCCGCAACCCTGAGCTATACATGATTAACCCTCGGCCGGTAATCTTCGCTGCAGTACGCACACTACGTATCAAGGCTCATAACCTGTCGTTTAGAAATATGGTGGGGAACATATGAGCTCGTTCTTGTGTGCTAGCCCGACCTCGGGTCCTGAGAGAGGGGTGAGGCGGACGGTAGTCCCCATTACTGTATCCTTCCCAAAACAAGGAAAGTTGTTTTGCAACCACAGGTTGAGCAAGTGCTCCATAACTCGCACAGGCAGTAACAACAGTAATCCTCCAGGACCAAGAGGCCGAACATCACCTACGGGTGGTATCTCGCCACACGGACGACTTCATAGCGGGGCATTGCAAGGTTGAGCTGAAATATTTCCTATGTTTTCGGGACGACAATGCAGCTCTGCATGCATCACGCGGCTGGGTTCAGCGGTCGCCAATATATCGCGCTGCAGATGTTCGGAGTGCGAGAGTTTGCATTCAGATCGTGTGGTTGAAGCAGTCGGGCTAGTAGCAACCGGAAATATGTTATCCCTTCAACTGCTTATCTTGATGTTAATATTTCGGAGCAGAGTATCGTCGCTTGTTGGGTCAATACTCTACGAGGCGCGAGCAAAAGTGCACCACTCGTAGACAACCAGGGGGGTGCATCTCTACTTGTAGACCTTCCCTTTCGAGCTTCGTTGCGTAGGCCCGAGTTTACTGGTGGGTCGTTTGCACTGGGTACACGGGTTACTCCCGGCTCCGGTGGAAATGGTCGAATACATTGACTTCCAAACACACACGCCGACATGCCAACCAACTCTGTACGAGGAGAGAACAGCTGGTGGTGCACTGGTGAGATTTGTTAGCAGCCGCGCTGGGAGGTGGTCAGCGCCCGGTTGATGGGGGTACGCACGCGGCAAAGCCGCCGCCAGACGAATCTCCTCTGGTTGTCTACGCCTACGGGCATGGGCACTTCACGCGACGAGGTAGGTGAGGTCCAAGCAGGAACAGAGGTTTCGCAGCTGTTTATACGCAAGAGTCAGGAGGCGGACACATGCTCGTTAAATGCGGAGAGTGCTTGGACTTTGGCCTTGGAAGGAGATGGAAGTGGTGACACGACGACGACGATCACGTCGTACGTATGACGCGCAAGTAGATAATCGGAGTTTCGCCCTCGGGCCTCGTCGTAGAGGTCATCCAGCCATCAAAGCGAAACTTCGTAGTTTCCTCGAAAATGTGCTTGAGCGCACGGGATTAACTACCAAACGTTATCGTTGTCACTGATATCGATTGTTTGCTGCCAGATGTCGACTGTTCACTACCAAGAACTGTCGACTGTTCACTACCAAGAACACGCCTCTTCGGGCACAGTTCGCGGTACGAAAAAAAAGAAAGCATAGTCTGGGGCATCGGTGGATAACCTCAACCAATAGACATGTCTGCGGGTTCCTCCCCAACGTGGCGATACAGATTTACCGACCCCAGGCCTTCCCGTGGGAGGCCATAAAGCTTGAAATCCCCTCTAGTTATGTACGTGTTGCGATCGACACAATTGTCGATCCCACTCTCATTTCTTCGATACAGCGTAAATACATCGCGGTTGCTGCTGCTACAAAGTTAAACACGTGAAGCACTTCGTACGAGGCAATTGAAATGAACATGATACTGGCCTGGAAATTAAATATGATTCAAACTATTGTAACCCCTCCAAGATAAAAAAAGTAACCAGAGAGGGCCCCTTTTTCTCAGGGGCGAAGACCGCTCGAGCACACGCCACCGCCAAACATTGTGCGCCGATAGCCGGGCCGTCAGCGACAACCACCTCTCGACACCAAGCAGACGTAAAAGCAATCAATTCTCCTAAGAACCTTCAGACATATTTTCCTCCCCCTCCTTCCTTCTTCTCTATTATACGGCCGGTTGGTAAAAATAGAGCTTAAGCTCACCATACGTCCAAACCCCTTGTCCCCTCTCAATCCCCCCTTTGTTCCTGCCGCCTTCCTCTCTCCTATCCTTCCCGAACGTTAAGGCCACTACATAATAGGTGGTTGCGGAGGAGGGTAGGCGTCCATTGTGCCCCCGAGGTGCAAGGGAAGGGTGGACGCATCAAAGTCTTCCAGCAGGCGAGGCTTCCTGATTTGTTGGCGAACAGGCAAAAACGAAGCGAAGCAAGGAAAAAAACAATTAAAACTGTCCACAACAAACGTTGATAACGCAATTCGTTAAGAGTACCAACGACGGGCAGCGATGTACTTCCATGATTCGATTATTGGTCAAAGCAACACGATGGGGATGAGACCATATGCACGCAGCGGACGCTCTCAGTGCAAGACGACTATTTTCGAAAAGAAAGGGAGTGGCGAAGCAAAAAAAACGAAAACAAAGAAATACGGGCGAGCTCGGCAGACATCCACGTCACTGCTGTCTTGCGAAAATATCACCATAGGTGGGTCACTCGCTATGCCGCCCTTCCTCGCCTCTAATGCGTTTCGATATACCCACTCATCCTGCATGCCAGCCGGAAACGGGGCAAAAAGAGAACGACTGCCGTGCCCGCAACACGAATGCCTTTCATCGCTACGACGCTTGCCGAGTCCAGCGACCTGGCGGCGTCGATATTCTTTGATGGTTTCCGCAGTCACACCACGCTCTATCAGCGCGGTATCGCGGTTGAACGCGAGCCGCGAGCTTCAAGAACCGCATACCATGTTCTACTAATAATGGAAGCCCGTTCCGTCGCGGCTGCAAGCAACTCATCGGGAGTTCACTTTGCACTGCAGCTGTCGTACGTCGTACACCACAAATAAACGTCTACGACGCCGGTCTTGCATCTCCTGAATACCGCTGCCACCATATCGACACATCTGGAAATTACACTGCAGGACCTAGCAAGCAACGCCACAGCATCCCCAGTGAGCGTTGAGCTCTGTCACGAGGGTAGGGAGCCGCGCTATGCCTTGAGTTCCCGTGGTCACTACGACTATCCGTTAATAATGCACAAATATTTTGCCGGCAGCAACAAGCAAGGGAGGAGAAAAACAAGCAAGAGAACAACAAGCAAGAGAGGAGAACAGCAAGCAACGACATTTACCTAGGGAAAAATACAATGAGGGCAAAAGTACCTCAATAACTTCTGTAGCTCAACGTTCCTATAAATAGCGCTAACGACCTCGCGAAATGTAGTCTACATGCCTCACGACAATGGCAACGACAGGAAGCGACACCAGCGGCATAAGGAACAAGGCTGACGCATCGACACAAAAAATACCGGTATGTTACGTATTGCCCCACGCACCATTCTCCAAGGAGCAACAGTACCCGCTTCCTCTGGCGGTCGTCGACGAGCCTTGCGGCGATAATCCACACAAACCGGAAAATCCAGCTCGTCGGGGCGACGTAGCACCTGCGAGCGCGACAGAGAGTCAAGTGCAAGCACCGTGCAGCGCAAGCTAGCATGTAAGAGCACAAACAGAGTGACAGAGTTGAGTGGCAATAAAGCGCAACATCAAGCGAGGGGGTTGGAACCACGGCTGCCGGAGGCCTCTGGCCAGATGGTAACATGGGGGATGATCTTCAGAACACATGCTTCGAGCGAGCAGTCCTGCAAGCGGGCTGCAATCAAGATGCACCGCGTCGTTTGGACTAATGTCGGGCCCGCCCCACCCACCGTTATGGATCACGTTTCGCGCGGGTAAGAAAAACGCCTCCATTTCGTGTCCTAGTCGCGGTAGATCATGGTCCCACAAAGCAGCCCCTCATATCGACACATTCAATGGGCCGCGAGGCCACGAACGTTTGATGGACTTCGTGTGGTATACCTTGACGGCGGTCGAGGTATGTCTCCCTTGGTGCGTGCGAGCGTCGAACTTGCGTCCCGCGTGTTTGCTGTGATACAATGGGTATTTTCAGTGGTAGTGTATCGCCGAAGAATGCATGCCACGATAAGGAGAGCAACTTCTTGTGGAATATTGATAACAACGCACGGGAAAGTGAATGCAAGAGCTGATCTGCAAAGCGCAGCGGACGCTGTCGATGTAGCAAGTGCAAGTGAGCATGGTACACCTGTGGAAGTATTCCACGCAAAGGTGTGTAAAAGAGCAGCGCGCTGGTGGACAACTAGTTTCTAGAAGAGGCCCGAAAAAATCCACAGCGGGAGTGTGCTGCGGTATGAAAAAGTATGTATTGGCGGTCTCGTGAGATTGGTGACTTACAGTAGAGAATGTGTAGGGTGAGCTCCATGGGGGCAACCAAGAAATGTTAGGCTTGCAGCAATCATAGGACTTTAGTGTAAGTTATGTTATTAACAAAAAGCATCCAAAGAACATGCAGATCTGCCGCTATAAGTACGTGTTACTCCAGGTAGTCCGTACCGCGTACTGCTCTGGACGGAAATATAAGGACCATTTCTTCTTCCTAAGTACAAACGGTCCTTACATTGCCGTCATGCAACTACATACATATCGTACGTTGAACTATGAATAGGCGCTCTAGAATAATTTCCTTTTAAAATACCTTGAAGGTTCAAAACGACACATGGAGCTGTCAAGTACCCATGTTACAGCAAACTTCGACCAATACATTAATACCCAGTATGGCATACTGCGACCTTGCTGTAGATACGTGGTGTCACGGCGTATGCTTACGCCGCAGCAGTACTGTGGTATGTGTTGCGCTCCGAACTGCGATACCTACAGTATATATAATGCCAACAAGATTGACGGCACCTCGGCGAACGCTTGAGCTCAGCAGGTCTCTGTACACTACCGTTTCGGTGGATACTTTTAGAGCTACCTGTAGTCCGGGTCCAACCCCCACGTGATTTCCCGACCCACTGATGACGGGGCACAGAAAAAAAATAGTACCGTACACCCGGATACGTCGTTACCAAGCGAATCGCAGGGTTAGGGGTTAGTAGGACTTGTTCAGTACCTCGTACAGGGTAGGCGGTTTCGCGGAGTTGATAGTGGGTCAAGTACCGAAAAAACCTTCCCGACTGCCCGCCTGGCACGTTTTCTCGAGATCCCAGGTTATGAAACACTACGAGCGGTATACCCTGCTACCACAGCGGTAGGGCGGCGCGCGTGTTGCCCGCCAAACGCCGGCGCCCGCGAGAAAGGAAGGCGCACATGCTTTCAGCCGTTCCTTACCTGTACACGATGTCGGGATACGCGTCTCGGAATACCGGGAGCATCGTCGATAGTAGCCTCGGGTCCTGATTCTTCAGGCCCGCGCCGACGCGATCGACGACGATATTCATCTGCCGAACGGAACCCACACCCCACAGATGTCGCCCCTGCGGTTCAATCCATGCGACGAACAAACGCGTGGCAGACAGAGAGAAAGTCGGGGGGGAAAGGTCAGAAGGGAGGGGGGGTGGGGGGGGTGTACCGCCAGGTTTGCCGACCGCGCTTTCGCCGTCAGCTTCCAAACTATGATATCGCCACATAGTAAACACCTATTGACACCCGCGTGAAGCAAGCCCCCCCCCACACCCACGGTGGTGAAAACCCACGCTGTAAACAAGAGCAACGAAGAGCAACGACCGCAGAGGGCGCACCCCTTCCTGGTAGCCAGCAGCGCATACCTTCCATAATGCAACGCGCCCCTCCCAAGGGCGCACCCCTTCCTGGTAGCCAGCAGCGCATACCTTCCATAATGCAACGCGCCCCCTCCCACCTCCCACTCCCACCGTGCGAACCATACAACACGGTACTCCTTCCTGACAGCCACTGAAGGAAAAGCCTTTCGGTTTCGTCGCACCTGCTCCAGGAGGTAGAGGAAATATCTCTGGAACTCCTCTGAATCTATCCGGCCGGGGAGATGCGCGATGCTCCGGAGCGCCATGGTCGGCCGCCCTCCGGAGTCCCTGGGGACGAGTGAAGCAAAATGTGGATGACAACGACGATAGAACAGCCCAGTGGCGTTTGTTTCGCTCATGAGTTGTTGTGTCTCGGTTGGGAACGTGACATGAAATAGCCTGTGGCAGTTCGTTTCGCTGTTTCGTGCTTTCGTCTCGGCTGAACAAGGGGCACAAGCCCCTGATTAAGCTTCGCAGTGTAGGCTCGCGGGCACGACTTCTGGCTGGGGTCCAGGAGTCTTCCTACCTGCACCGCACAACACAACGTTTTTTGCCGTTCGCTACAGAGTGCCTATTCAGAGCTTCGTCAACAGGTGTCACGCGCTGAAAGCGACATCATTCAGGCTGGCACAACGGGAGGCAGCCAAGTGGCGGGGGGGGTCTGCTACAAGATATTGTCCCGCCACCGGCTGCCACTTTCAGCAAGCACGCACAGATTCCTCGTTTGCTTCTCCCCCCCCTGCTGATGCCACCAAAACTTAACCCCCCTGCATGAGGCGAGACGTGGTCAACCTCGCCCAGAGTTAGAGTAGAACCCTAAACAAAATCCAGCCACCGTGACTTCAAAACTTCCCGAACCTGCCAATCCAGAAGATCTCCTCCTGCAACTCCTTAAACTCCGCCCATCGCTTTTCAGACAGGATATCATCGACGCGGTACTCTTGTCTCCAGATCGCCGCAAGTTTCAGCTGCAAGGGTAAAGCCCAGGGTGTGTCAGGGAAAGGAAACTCTTAGGCGGGTGTAATATCGACCGCGCGAGTACTTCATTTCGTGAGGGGTTGCGATTTCTGCTTTATGGTCGCAATTACCCGGGGATACACCGCACAAACACCGATTCTCTGCGGGCCGAGCTTCGTTGTGGGAACAACCAACCGTGTTTGTTTTGTACGATATCAGTACGATATGCCTGAGGACGACCACGGGAAAGCAAGGCGCCGTGGTAAAGGATGCACAAATTTCGATAGAAAATAATCACACAAAACCTCGACGGGATCTACGGTTCTCTGCATTGAGGCCTACCAAAATCTACCATAGGAAAAAGCCGGGTGGCACAACTATTAGCGGCGTACCGAGTACATTCCCCAGGTTGCTGACCTAATGTTTAGTAGTCTAGGCAGATGGTGACACCTGGCCGCAAGACCAACAGAAAATGTACGAGCACGCTACGCGTGGGACGCGCTTGCTCGCGAAAATCTCGGGGCGGGTCTTACGGCAGAGCCCTCACCTGCTGCCAGGCAGCGTCCACGTTGCCGTGCCTGCGTTTGAAGGTCCCACAGGCAATCGAGTGTGGTGCGTTAGGCGCGCAGATTGCGAAAGGGTAAGAATGCGGTGATAGAGCCATACCAGTGACTAGGAACGGTTGTCTGTATCGGCTAGTACGACATCAAGAAGATAACCGTACGACACTAAGCCAGTGATTGCGGGCACGAAACGTATTCATCTCCTGAGAATAGTTGTCTGTGTTGGCTTGTACTACATCAACATCGGGACACCCCCCAAACGTCGCTGAGCAACACGATGCCGGGAAACACGACTTGGTTGTCTACAAGCGCCGCTCCTATAGAGCATGTCAAAGCGGGACGACGGGGGGCGGTTGCGGGGGGTGCAGGGGAAGACGAGGCTGTAGCGGCTCCTCCAAGTCGGCTTTGTAAGCGCGAGAACTGAATAACCAAAGGCAACAGCGACCGGGGTGCGTGCAGATGCACGCGGGCATGGTTGTCACGAGCAAAAACGGAGTCCTATAATTTATGTTCCCGCGAGCAGCATTACTTAGGAGCTCAGGAACCGCAGCATAACAGGTAGACCTGCAAAGTATGGGCGCACGTCCCGTCGTTCTGAGGCGAGGACTCGGCAAAGTACCAAACGCCTCCAAGTCGGACCCTTCGTCTGTTTTGTTGTTCTATATGGTTGTCTCTCACCACCCTCTCTCTGCTTCTCCGCACGTGTCTATAGAGGGTTTCTAGCACGAATTTCACACCTAGGGCAGACAGATCATGATCTAACTATCTACAGATAGATCATCTACAGTGGTTCCTCACCTGCCGTTGTGAGAGGTTGTGCAGGGTTTGCATAGTACGGATCCAACCTAGGAAACATCTGCTACATCATGCAAACTATACGGGTCCCGCCCGGCAATACGAACTAGATCATACAAGACCGGGAAAAGATCTGCCAAAAAAAAATTAGATCATGAAGTTCGAATCGATTATCAGTCCGAGGTGTGATACATTTTCCCTGCTCTCGCTCTGTTGCCATCTGCGAATTTGCTCCCTCTTCATGTCTTTTCCGCTTTTGCCCACTTTTGTCTACGTCTGCAAAATACCCGTTAGTCGATTTCAACCTGAACATGATGAAACGGAGGATGTCCGTGTCGGTGAGCCCTTCCCTCCCCTTTCCCCCACTCGCCAGCCAGAGTTGCAAACCCTTTGCTTCTGCTGTTTTGGGGTCGCAGCTCTCCGCCCTTCGCCGAATCTCGTCCACCTTGTAACGCCAAAATACGCGCAGCAGTTGTCAGTTTAGCTCAGCAGTTTTTTTCAAGGTTCAAGCGTGCCGGCCCTCCGTTAACATGCACGCTTGGAATTGTCTCGTGCAACCAATTGTAAAACCAAACGCACACCCGCCCCCCTCTTGTGCAGGTGAGCATCGGCCTCCAAGACAGACCCGCCGGTAGAGCAGAGCGCTTTTTTCTCTTGAAAAAAAAACGCTCGCGAGCGCCACGACCGCATTCTTATTCGCGCCCATCCCACGCAACCCTTCACATCAGGCAGAGCACGCTATAGCAGTGGTACCGAACACGAACCACACCCGCACCTTCGCCCATGCATCCGGTGACACGTCCTCCCCGTCGTAGGTCACTGGCCGGGCAGTACGCTCGTTAAACATGGACCCCCCCCCCTCCACGACGTCGTCAATACCGCCAACCGCGGTAGCATCATCAGCAGAACCGTCTCTTTCTCCCGCGTTGCTTACCACGCCATCTGTCTCAGCGCCATCTCCGGGCTGAGCGACCGCCCGCGCCTCTCCTTCCCCTTCCACTCCCCCCTCTCTTGCTGGTCCCATTTCACCGCCCGGCCGCACAGGTGCGTCGCGTTCCACCACCACCACCACAGCTGCCTCCGCCTCCGCCCCCGCCTGCGCCGCCGCCGCTGCTGCAATCATCGCTGCTCGAGGTGCTTCGACTGCGGGGGGGCCAAATCGCCGTAGCAGCCGCCAGCGAGAGAAGGGCCCACTGCTGACGATGCCTCCCTGGGCGTGGCAACAAGTTTGAAATTCGAAACACATCGTTATGTTAGAAAACCAGTAAGCGTTATGATGGCGATGGGCCATGGGTGTCGGAGGGGAGGGGGGGGGGGGGTCGTGGAAAACTAGAGGACGGCGGTTCCCAGCGGGATTCTGAGCGTTGTGTTCGGTGGTCGACCCACCCTTCTGTCCGCGCAAGGTCGAGGGCGAGATGTGGCCCACGTTATCGGCAGAGAGCGAGGAAGCCCAGTCCATTTTCTCGCTGTGAACACAGACAAACGTCTCCGAACTCTTTTATACGAGTACGAGTACCTATGTACTCGTGGCGGGATAAAAAAGAGGACCCGCAAGACTCAGGATCCCATACTCGAAATCCAAAATTCAATGACCAATGAGTTGCTGCCCCCCCCCCCTCCCCTCACCCGAAAGCCTATTAAAAATAGCCAAACATCACCGTGAAGGTAAAAAAATACCAGTAACAAACTATAATGACCGCTGCAAATATTAAGCTGGTGCGAACACGCGTGCTCGTGTGATACCTCATACCTCGTGCATATGACAGGAATACCAGAGACCAGAGGCATTTACTATGACTGGTACCAGGTTCCAGAAATGTTACTACTAGTATTAATATTAATACGAGATCTATTCCAGAGGGTATATGCGTGTATACTGGTCGTACCTCAGAAAGTAACGGTTTTCGTACTGAAAACAAAGATATAATTGTGCCACGAACATAGATAGGTATATTCGTAGCTCCAGATCTTCAGACGCCTCCACGCGCACTACCATGTACCAGGTACCTGGTACATAAACACTGCTGCAGGCGGGATGTTTCCTGAGATAGCTGGTGCATGTAGGCGGTAGAGTTCTCTGCTCTGTCTTTTATTCTGGCGGGGGCAACTTCTACGTCCTTGTCTACTGCTGTAGATAGACTACCTGGTACACCTGTACATACCTCGTGCCCCTGCAAGTTCATCTCTGACCCTGTTGTTGAAGATGGCGGTCTCGAACACATCCTCGCCACGCCACGCCGTAAGCTGCGCGCTCGAAACACACGGCCGAAGATGCGTGCCACGCCAGTCTGGCGCGCGCGTTGCCATCGCCCTCCGTCAGCGAGGCTGGCTGGTGCAGTGGCGGCGCGTCGAGAGCCTTCGTCGATCGGGCTCGGGTCGGCGGTGGCATCTCTGGGTCTACCTTCGTTCGCATCGAGTTGCGAGCCAGATGAAGAAAAAGGAACAGCGCCAAAAGTAGCTCCCTGATGTAGAGCTTGCTCTTCTTCTTGACCTGCTCGCTCTTCCTCCAGCGCCGCGGATTCGATACCCGCAGCAAGCAGGGGGTAGACGTTGCTACCGCAGTGATATCTTGTGCTTAGCGCTGCTTGTATTGCTGCTGCTGTGGTGAAGCTATCGCCTAGGGAAGGCGATGACAGCGCCTGCGCACTGCTGCTGCTACTGGTGTGCAACCGACTTTGAACTATGGTCGTATACGTTGTAGGGAGGCTTGGACTTGTCGTCAAGACCACGAAGCCGGGGGGAAGCGGCAAGCGCACTGGCAGGAGGAAAGAGATCGCGGTAAAGACGAAGCGCCGACCGCTTCGGGCATATGTCGACTCCATGAGCAGCTCTTTTTGTCGTTGTTACTGATTCCTCCCTTTGCTGCTACTATTGCTGCTACTATTGCTGCTACTGCTGCTGTTGTTGGCAGCTGCTGCTGTGTGTGTTTTTTGCTCGCGGCTCACCGTGTTCCGAATGTTCTGGGGGCCCTATTCAACAAGCTCCCGCGAACAATTGAAACCCTTTCTTTTTTTAACGAACCGCCAGCTGTGCGCAACAGCAGTGGTCCCAGCGTATTGTTGTGCGCAGAGGTCTACGAGAGCATGAGGTGCACTTGCGTCGTCGCATGCCTCCTGGCGGTGCCAGTAGCAGAGGCCTTCTGTGTACCCGCCCCCACAGCACTGCCGCGCGGCGACGTCGCGTTCTCCACCTCGTTCAGGTCCTCTGTCCCGGCGCCGCGAACAACATTGCGCAAGAATCTCGCAGGACCGTCGAAATCTGGTCTTGATGTATGGGCTTCGCGCATGTCGGCGAGCATAACCCCGGCGCCTGAGCAGGAGGGGAGAGCAATGAGGATGTCGACGCTGTTGTCTGCCTCAGCCATCGTTGCGGATGGCGCGGGTGTGGGTGGGAAGCTTGCTGGGGACGGTGGGGGTGGTGGCGGTGGCGACCTGGTGGCTTCGGAAGGAGGCAAGAACAAGCTGTTGCGGGCGTACATAAAGGGAGCGAGATACTTCACCAACCTTTTCCCCGTGTGGCTCACGGTATTCTCCTGCGTGGCCCTCAAGGACCCCGCCAAGTTCGCTTGGTTCACGACAGAGTGAGTGGTGGCGTTGCAATCGTTGCTCTGCGTTCGATCGTGTGTATGAGACGGTACTGCTGTTGCTGTATCGCAGATGGTTCGGATGCAAGGGTGCTATCAAATATGTTCGAACAAGCGTATTATGTACCTGGTACGTTATTTTTCCATGGCTTCGGAGTTCCGAGCAGTATATCTTCCCCTCGCGCAAAATATATTACAACTTGTACGGCGGTGCTGCGGCCTGCGGGGGGGGTGCGGTGTGTTTGTTCGTTTGTCTCATGGTACTGCTGCATGTATACATGGTATATACTGCTTCTACGTATTCCCTCCGGAGTATTTACGTACGAGGCTGCTATATTTTTTACGAGTACAGGTAAATGCAACCAGCGCGAGCCATCGTTGGCGTGCGAAAGGCACAACAGCGGCAGTGTGTTGTTCATGACTCTATGCACGTGCACTGCTGTTGACTACTCGCCTAAGGGCATGTTGGTGCGGTATGTTCCAAACGAAGTGACTATTTCTCCTCGTCGAAGGGAGAAAGAACTTTTAACCCCTTTAGTACCGCAGTCCCGATTCGGGGATAAACCATTCTAATTCCAAGTGATTTGTCCCAAAAACGGGACTGGGGTCCTAAAAATTTCAGGTTATTCGTACGTGTCCTCCTATTTTTTTACATACATCATTGATTTCAGTGGGACTCGTATGGATGCGAGTTCCAAACGCGGCGTATTTTTTCGTTTGCTCTATAACGAACACGTTAATATAGTCGTGACTTGTGACGCCGCTTCCAGCGCTTCGCAAACCAGAGAGGTCCATCAGTTCAGGATTGCAACACCACTCTCGTGCTTGCTGCTTGCTCGCTTGGCTAGGCGAGGCTATCATACGTCCGGTACGAGTAGCGCCCGCACGACGAGTAAATTTTTCGTTTGGACTGTTCGCAAAGGATCACGAATTGCGATGTATCTCACCTAAAAATATATGCTACCTGGTATTATTAATACCTGGTAGTTATTACCTGTACCAGGTATTTAACACCGATACTGCCGACCGAAAAGACTGCCAGAGATACATACGCGTATACGCGTAGCACGTGTATTGGCATGAAGATTGAAGGGTGCCCACAGAACTTGTACGAGTATCTCTAGTATCTCTCTCGTAGTATTGAAGAATCGACACGGACACTGGTTGTGCTTTGTCGACGGGGAGGAAGAACAAACCACACACACACACAACTAAGCGGTCTGTCGTCGCTGTAGTATGCAATAAAATTCACAAGATGCAATGGTTTACTGGCGGGCTTATTCCGGTTTTCACTGATGTCATGTCATCATCGCGCAAATCGCGTCAAAAATATTATCAATATTAGTACGTAGTCTAATCGAATATTAGGTACGAGGTACCTGGTACAGATACAATACGACGTATTTTATACGAGGCTGCCTGTACGCCTGCACTCCTCCTGTTTTAGTCTGTAACTGCTACTACTGCCGTAGGCACCATACCTGGTACAGCAGCAGCAGTTGTTACAGCAGTAACGAGATCCGACGTTTGTTCCTCTCGGCTGCCCCGAACTCCGACACACGCCTCCGACCAACTCAATGGAACTCTGTAGCTGGTACGTTTTCACCGGTATCATATGTATTGACCGGCTGGCGGTATCACCACCTCGTTACTGGATGGAAATCCCAACTTCTTTTTTTGTGATCGTTCACGGTTCACATCGTTTTTGTCGAGCGCATAAGATGTACCCCTGGTACTACCACTGACCAGGTATCGCGTACGGAGCAACCTCAACCTTGGCAGGCCCCTGGATCAACTTCATTTTATCTACGCACATACGTACGTATTGTTTTAGTTTCCATATTATTCAACACGAATCGTCGTTGAACTCATTAGCGCCTGGACCCCTCGGGTGACCATACAACAAACAATCTACAGCAGTACGATCGATGCATGATCATGATGTGCCAATGATAGGCGCAGTCAGAAGGTACCAGATTTTTTTTATTATTATTTTTTTGCTCATCCCATTTATAATCTTCGCACATCCTTCTTCTCTCTCTCCTTCCAACTCGTAACTCAGATCCGGGGTCACATAGCAGGCTCTTCTACCCCCTTCCCGCTACGGTACGTGCCTTTATTTTTATCGCGAGAAGATTTCAGCCTTTTTCTTCCCCCGTCGACTCGCGTCGAATTGTGCCTACCCTCGCTGCAAGGCGCTCTCAACAATTGAATCCTTTTTATTTTTATTTTTGCAAATGAAGTCAAATGTCCGACCCACCTGGGGCTCGAACCCAGGACTCAAACACAATATTGGAGGTGTGCAGTGTGTAGCCCACACGTGAGTGAGTGGCTGCGAGCGCAACGAACTTTTCCCCATTATTAAGTGCTGTGCCCGGAGAAAGAAGGATGTAAGTACTTACAAATACCTGGTACATAAACACCCTTGCAAGTACGAGTAGTATTGCATGCTGCATTGGTATACATGAAGACACCGTAAAACAGTCCGCCCCCAACGACCAAGCAAGATACCTACCTCTGTTACCCAAAACCCTAAACAACGACCCGCTCGTGTCGTGCTTTTTTGTCCTTCGTGTTGTTTTGAATCAAAAGTTCAAAAGTTGAAACGGAAGGTTTGAAAATTACGTCCGGCCGCCTTTCTTTTGGCCGCCCGCAACAAGAGTGTCGCTGGGGGCTGGAGTAGGGAGAGTGCTTTATTTATTGAACGACTGAGACAGACTACCTCGGGTAGACAATCCCTCCTGTAACATGACAGCGAGAGTTGTCTCAACAGCAGAAGCAGTACTTGAAGTTGGGGTCCAGCAGAATCAACTACTATTAATATTAATATTAATAATAGAAATATGTCGGGCAGAGAGATCACCCCCGTATGATAC
This sequence comes from Nereocystis luetkeana, assembly GCA_031213475.1. Lineage (NCBI taxonomy): Eukaryota > Phaeophyceae > Laminariales > Laminariaceae > Nereocystis > Nereocystis luetkeana. Next base: position 8,074,451 of record JARUPZ010000016.1, on the reverse strand, counting down.
GTATACGAACCTATCGAACGAATGATCCCAGAACCCCACAGCCCGTGTTCCACCAAAGAGGCCGTATTTGCAGCAAGAAGTCGCACCCCTTCAGATTTTTTTTGCACTCTTCCGCCAAGAAAAACCGTTTTTCGGGAGGTTTTAGCTTGAATCCGGTATTTCCCCGGTCCACCTATGGACGTAAATCAGGTACCCACTAAAAACAAGTATAAATATGATCCAGAAGCCCTGCCATTGGTCAGTTTCACATCGTATCTATTTTTTGGGTTGAAACTGGCCAGTTGCACTTCTAATTGTCTAATTTGTCTACCTGGTATTATTAATAATAGCTTTCAATGTTTTTGCCTGATTTTCAGCCAATCAGAGAGGCCATACGCGTATTCTGCTTTTGCTCGGCGTATGCGGTCTCCGGTCCCTCGGTTTTAATTATCATGTTTATAAAGTCTGTACGTACGTATGTAGGCATTCATACGTACGCTGATTTTACGGGATTTTTTCCGGGGGTGTACGATGTGCTTCAGTTGTTCAGGCCAGTTCTTACGCAGTCGGAAACATGAATGGAAAAAGGCGGTTTCCGATTGGAGACAAAAAATGGCTTTCTTATCAGTTGAAAAAGCGCCTTTTCAATCCAAGATTTTTCGATTATTTTTCCCAACTGGGCTAGACTGGACGGTCGAGAAAACTGAGATTTTCGATCCAAAATGCCAGTCGGATTCATGGTTCGGAAATGTTTGAAAGTATACTATTAATAGTACCACTCAGTATCACACACCACACAACAACACGACATACGACACGACTCCACACCACAACATCGGCGACGCTGGCTTGGCTGCTTTCACTTTTGCTGCTGCTCGCCGCGAGTCAGCGTGATACATCCTTATCTTCGCCCGCCAGCAGCACGTGACAGCACCCGATGGCCGCAAGCGCGCGGTATCGATTACCTTTTGCCATCTGCTGCTCTCGCTATAGCTTTGGCGACTTTCGGAGAAATCCAGCGCCGCGATGACCTCGAGGACGAGATGGAGGAAAACGCCCTCGCGTGTGAAGCTCACACGCGGCTCGAGGAAGAAGCGAGACATCAGCATGTATGTGTGGTTGGGCGCAGGCAGCTGCTGGAAGATGAAGACCTTTCTGACCCCACAAGCATTACGGCGAGACAGTCTCGAACCGACTTCCGCCTGCCCTACTTTTTTTTTTTCGGGCTCATCAATCCATTGGAAGTCACTCCCTTACATCAAATGTCTCCAGAAAAACACAAAAACTGTACTGTTCGATCCGGACGATAAGGAGGGTGGCGATTCACAATCAAGTCGGAAAAATAACCGATCGGAAACCGGCTTTTTCAATCCACGTTTCCGACTCCATAAGAATTGGCCTTGTGATGTGTACCTGGTACTCTGTTGTTGTTTTTTATGGTCACAGGAATCTTATTCCAGCATCGTCGACACAGACACCAGTTCGTCTGCCGCACCTAGCCTTGGGGTGGTCTCGGGTTTGGTGCGGCAAAATGAGATCGTGCCGAGCAGGCGATTCTTCGAGGATGGTCGAGAGGACACAAAGCTGGCAACGGGGGGCGCGCGCCAGAATAGCGCCCGCCGTGGCGAAACGAACGAAGCCTGGTGACCCTCTGCAGGCCCAAGTGGGTCCCGTGGTGCCTATATACCTCAGAGAAAACCTAACAGCTCAGGTTTTGGAGGCCACACGCTCAATCAATGCTCAGGCGCCAAAAAATAGATACTATTTGTGATTTCTCAAGGCCAAAAACATCGCTCGTGGCGTGTGGTGTTTACTTGGTTCAGTATGTCGCTGTTTTTGGCGCAAATGGAACAGGTGTACCTGATTTTGGCTTGCCCTTTTTCTTTTGTATATGTTTGGGGGAGAAGCTAGGAAGGCAGCTCAACGGTCCGAGTCACACCCCGGCCCCTACGGACGTCAGACCCCGAGAATATCTGGTTGGGGCAGAATTCATCCACCCCACGCTTTCCCGTGCTTCCCGTGGCGGACTCTCTAATCTGTGGTAGTCAGGGGACATCCCGGATGCAGCCCCGGATTTCCTAGGTGATTATGGATGTTGCGGCGGGTATAGAGGATACGTCCCGGGTTTGGGCGACCCGACTTTTTACCCCTGATATGTTCCAAGACGCCATAGACTTGACGCCCGTCATGTAGGCCGGCATACAGCGGTGTGACCCGGCTAAGGTCGCCGTTTCGACAGTAACTTGGTGTCCGAACTACAATAAATGGGACGAATCGTACGATGCGAGCAGCAGCATAATCCTACTGTTCCTACTCGTACTGCCGCGAGCTCACTCACGCTACTCGTGGACGGCGGTTGATTATACAGCAGTGATGAGACCATGGGGTCAACTCGTGATGCAGGTCTGCGGCGAAGCCATTGGACAGGGTGATGTTCGTCGACCAGTCCGGACCTGTGGGAGGTCCGCAAGGCCGCGGGAGGCAAACACTTGGGGGTGCAACTTGATGCCCGTCGATCGGTACTTCAGCGCACGGTTGGGTGCCCGTGGCGTTTATCCTGCCACGGCAGCGTCCTAGATCAGACGGTCCTCCTCCCCCGCCCCGTCGTCCGCTGCGTACAAGTACGGCAGGAAGGAAGAGAAGAAGGCCCTCCTTTCTTCGGGGGCCTCATGGTTGTATGGACGCTGCAAGAACTCGGCCGTATGCTGGAGCAACGGTCGACGGGCGGCGACTTATGCGCCCTCTCGATTTCGCCTCCGGCTGCGCCCCAGGCCGCTGCGACTGTGAACGTATGATTGTGTCCGCGAGAATGGGAAGCTGCTGTGCCTGCCCCCCGGCGCGGCTGCTCCCCTCCTGTGGAACCTGTGAATCGCTGCTTGCCCCCACCCCAACCCCGGAGATACACCGATAAAGCCGTGTCCCGTCGTAGGCGTACCCGCTCGCTCGCTGGGGCCCTCGTCGGGAGAGGCTGGTGCTGCCCCGCCTGGAGGTTGAAGAAAAATGGGAGGCTGGATTTCTGGCGCGGGCTGCCAGTGGAAATTATTGGGCGGCCGATCCGGAGTTCGCGCCCCTCTTCTGACCGAACGACCGCAGCTTGTGCCACAACAAGCTCCTCTTTGGCAGCTACGACCAGCTATTATGAGCTGTCTTCGGACATTGCCTTCAGACGGGAGGGGATACTGGGCGGCCAGCATGTCTACTGACGGCTCGACTCTTTGTTGGGCTGTCCACACGGCGTAAAAGTACACAGTTTTCATAGACACAGGCGAAGGCACAAGCGGGGGTATTCCAGGAACCGCCAGATCAACGGGGCTTTTACGTCGTCGACAGCAGTACCCAACCACGTTACAGATAAACTCAGCAGTCCATGGATGGACGCAATCAGAGATCGTGAAAGTATGGCTAGAGAGCATATAGATCGCATACTTACTTGGGCAGATATCAGTAGCGGGCATTTCGGCGAGACCCCACGCCTTTTCACATGGTACTATTAATATTGCTCGACGTCGCTGCTCAAAAATCGGGGGGGGGGGGGGGGGATTTGGACGGCAAGCAGTTGGCTTCGTGTTCTTAACCAGGGGCTCACCAGGTCGTGCTAAAATAGAGCATTAGACTACTCTAGTCCGGTTGTCATAATGTTCCACTTCATAAGGGTTGTGAGAAAACCTGCTTTTCATGCCGACGATGAGTATAATATACCGTTAGTGGATGCGTGTGGACGCCGCACATTGCTGTGTTTCGGTTGGTGTTCGTCTCCGTACATATGCCATGCCCTTTCAGTCGAATAGCCCAGTTTTCATGAACACATGTAGGCTATTTCGTGTCTATAGACAAGCGCATGATTTGCTTTTCTGGAGGCCGTGTACGTGTTCGATCCTACGGCGATCCGGGGTACCGGAGGGTAAGCTGGATACATTGGAGGCTATCCTGTCCATGACGATCAACACCTCATGGGAACGCATCACCTTCCTTTACGATGCTTTGAAAACCCTGCCGGAACATACGCGAGTATTTTTTTTTTTTTTTTTTTTTTTCTCATCCCATTCATTATCTTCGCACATCTTCTTCTCTCTCTCCTTCCAACTCGTAACTCAGATCCGGGGTCACATAGCAGGCTCTTTTCCCCCCTTCCCGCTACGGTACGTGCCTTCATTTTTATCGCGAGAAGATTTTAGCCTTTTCTTCCCTCGTCGACTCGCATCGAATTGTGCCTACCCACGCTGCAAGGCGCTCTCAACCATTGAATCCTTTTTTATTTTTGCAAATAAAGTCAAATATCCGACCCACCTGGGGCTCGAACCCAGGACTCAAACAAGTAGAATTCGAGGTTAACCACTTGAACCACCGGGGCGACCGGCTTTGAGTATGCCAGGTACATACATATATATATATATATATATATATATATTTATATATACCAGGTATATATAGTAGTAGCGGTCCCGGTGGTGAGGGGCTGTACAAGCACACCGCCCGAGTTCCAGAGGAAAGTGGGGAACGAGTCCAATACCGAAGTTGGTGTGAACCCCGACAGCTGTTGCCTCAAATTTGAATTGCTACTGTAGTCGCATGGCTACTTAAAAGTCCGCCATAAGCTGAACGGCGCGTAGTTGTCTCTAACATCCCAGCCGAGGATATATCCTGCGCGGGGCGTCAGATGCCTCTTCCCGCGGCTGGGGAGGCCTCATCCGAAGTACCGGCTGCGAAACATTCCAAGCGGCAAGAGGGTTCTCCACGATTGGGCGGGGTAGGCACGTAAACGTCCAGGAAGTGTGTGCATTGCTGTGGATTTTGCGCCTGCTTCGCCAGGACCGCTCCCGGCAGGTATCGTGGCGGGCTGCGCATGATTCTGACGAAACACGGGCGCCAGATCCGCGATCATCCTGGAAGTACACCACTTTCCGATGTTTACGCATTTCGTAGGGGGCGGGCGACCACACGAGCTTTGTACGAGGTTATTTCCAATCTGTTTTGGTTGCTGGCCATGCACGAGGTTATTCCCAACCTATTTTGGTTGCGCTGGTAGAAGAGGATATGACGCTGAAACTCAGTACGGTGATATCGGCGGAAAACGCCGAAGCAGATGACTCGTATAAACCCGAATTGGGCGAATAGATCTGAACGTTACCCGGTCAATATCTGCGGAGTTGTGGAAATGGAGTTGACGTTTCGACATGGATTTGTTGGCTACATCGGCGTCCGCTCAGAAGGTCCAGGCCCCCGACCCAACAGCAGCCCACCGTTTTCCTTTCTCTTCGTGTTTTCGGACAGACGGTAGCGGCGGTGTGTAGACATTTTGTCCCGAACGACGTGAATCGGATGGATGGCCAATCCATCCCGACCGTGCTTTATTTAGTGTTCCCACCCTCGGCCGTTGTTTCGTAGCACACGGCGAAATGCAGCCCAACGAGCAGTCGTTATGGTGTGCCAAACCTAGGGGCGGAGCTGGTGCCCGCCCTTGGTTAGCGCAACAAAAACGAGTGTTGCAGTTGGCAGGCCCGGGGGCACGAACGGCTACATGTCCGGCTGCCACGGCGAAAACGACGAACAGTCTCGCCATTGTCGAATGAGCCGCCAGGCCGAGGCCGGGCACACTCGGGGACAATCCTCGATGATCATCGACGAAGGCAGATTTAGCATCGCAGGCGTCGGCCAAGAGTAGGAGCATTGCGAAACAAGCTATACACTTTTTAGCAATTTTCTGTCTCCCGACAGCAGAAGAACGCCACGTGCATACATCGAGCGGACACAGCCACAAGACGTCGTAGATTATCTGAGCTGGCTGGACACATGAGGCTCGCATATGTAGGCGGTTCATGCGCGCGAGACTGTGAGGCCGTCGGTACTCCGAGTTTAATGGCATGCCCCACTCATTCCAAAGGGGCGTGTGCTATCAGATAGTACGTGCAGGGGTCGCTCCGGACAAATCACGTACTGGTATAAAACCAGGCTTGGATATTCGGAAAGAAATGGGGCGCCACGGCTGACTAGAGCGACGCCTGTCACACAGTGTAAACCCCGCGCACAGCCAGCCCACAGACCAGCACATCGCTTTCTTTCGCAAAGAGACTTTTTTTTTTTCAACAAGCCGGCGTTTAAAAGAAAATTAGAAAATCGTAACCACTTTGGGACTTGGAAGAGGGGATGAGTTGCCGATAGTAAAAAAATGACGATTACAGCATCGGCGACATGAAGCAGTCCGGGCTGCCGGGGTTGGAGGTTTGCGTCCGGATTGTCAGTGTCAGGAGCTGCGCGGCACGCGCCTTCCCATCAAGTATTCTACCGAGGATCGCAGCAATCAGAAGCCACGATGAACCCCACAAGTCATATATCTCTATATATCTACACGCCATGTTTGGCCCTGAATACTATGTTTCCCCGTAACAGACGGTTGATGAGGCCTCCTTCGTTTTTTCTTTGTGGATGAGACCGCCTTCGTTTCTTTCTTTTTTTTTGGTCGTTCTACATGGGGGTCCCGAAGAGCACCGACCATGCTTCCGGAGTCATATACTCGCTTGCGATCGTATCTCCACCCCAGCCACTCCGCTAGCGCGCGGCATCTCCGCTAGCGCGCGGCGTCTCCGCTTTTTGATAAAAGAGTGCTGCTGCTAGATATTACAATGGCACGTGACATGGCCCTTGTTTTGCTCGTCGCTTTGAGCACGACGAAACGTGGCGAGGAGGCCGCTGGGACGCTCGTACAACGCATTCTACGCTTATGCAACGCGTTTGACACTCATACGACCCGTGTAACGCTCATACAACACATGTTGCGCTTTTTCAACGCGCTTAACGCTCATACAACGCAGTTATCGCTCATACAACGCAGTTAACGCTCATACAACGCAGTTAACGCCTGCCTAAACGCAGTGGTTTTCTGTTTTTATCTTTTAGCGGGGGGAAACGTTGCGACACGAGGCAAACAACCTCATCACAGTCCCCGTACTCGTACGATAAATATTTCGTGGCAACCTGCTCACCCCGGGCAGTAAAGCAGTTCATGGCAGTCTGACTGCACGCCGGTTGAGACGCGTCGAACGTTTGCTTGTTTCCCACAATCTCTTAACGAGGAGAACCTCTGGAAAAGAGCTTCGGGGCCTATTTGCATCAAAGCAGATGCCAACCAAGCAGATATCAACCATTCAGAAGATCTATGGTACGCTCCTATTAACAGTTATTAATAGTACGGTACATTTTACGTGTAAACTTTTATGTGGCGATCAGAAAACAATGACAAACCCGCTCATAGATTTGAGTTCATACTCGTACGAGTTGCCATCTCGTGTTGCTGTGAAGGGAATGAGTGAAGAGGGACTTTTTTGCTCATCCGCTTTGCAAAGTAACTTTTTTGTTGGTCCGCTTCGAAGAGTGACGTTTTTGTTCATCCGCTTCCCGAGGTGGAGATTTGTTACAGCAGCAGTACCTGGCACCTACTGCTGTATTACACTACAGCAGTGCACGTTGCGCCAGCTGTTGATCGTTATTTATTTCGTCCTCCCCATTTTCTAATTTATTTTTTTCGCCCCTTTCTTTTTTTTCTCCCTCCCAGTCGTAACTCGGATCCGGGGTCACATAGCAGGCTCTCCTCCCTCCCTCCCCCCTGCGGTTCGTGCCTTCCTTTTTATCGCGAAGGAACTTTCAGCCTCTCTTCCCTCGTCCACTCGCGTCTCAGCTATTTTTGGCACTCATTGTCACTCAGTTTATTTTCTCCCTTTATTCCCATTTCTTATATTCGCCCGTTCTTTCCTCTCTCCCTCCTAGTCGTAACTCTAACCCTGGGTGACATGGCAGGCCATCCTCCCCCCGCCCCACTACGGTTTTTGCCTTGGAAGGCATTGTTTTCGCGAGAAGACTTCAGCCCTTTCTTCCCTCGTCGACTTTTCCGAATTGCGCCTACCCACGCTATGTACGCACTCTCATCAGTTGATTCCTTTTTTTTGTTTTGCAAATATGGTATATATATATATATATATATATATAATATATATATAATATATGCACAATCTCACAACAAGGCGGGATTCAAATGAACCCACGAAATCGATTCTAGTAGCATTCGAGGGTTAAACCACTAGACCACCGGGACGCCCGGTCAGTATTGTGCGGGTTCAAAGGCAAAACACATGAACACAAAACCAACGAACGAACTGGTGTGGCACGAGAACATGGCAGCTTTCCGACCTGATTGGAGGGAAATATACTACTGCCGCCCTGCTCCCTCGCACCGCATTCCCCCCACGCACAGGCAGGGTGGATAGGATAAGCCAGAGAACAAGAACCTGTATACTTGCCGCGAAGACTCTCGAGTATTTACCAGTACGTAACGGGCAAATCTTTTTCGATACGACGGGTGCCATCCCCGCCCGGGCCACCCTGAGCGCCTTTTATCGCCTTCCGGGGCAATCAATCTTGAGCGCCCAAAACCGATTCTTATGCAGTCGAATTTGCATTCAATTGAACCACTGTAGATCCTTCCAGCACGTTTGCAGGAGCTCTTGCCCCGGAAGGGGGAAAAAATGATTTCATTTCTGCTCAGAATGGGTCAATACTGTCTCCCGAGACCCGTCTTGAACAGTTTCTCGCATCTCCTGAGTCGGAGTTGCAGGAAATCACCGCCAGCACGTTTGCGATGCAACTTGATCAAAGAGTTTACCGTCCGAGATCGGATCGAACAAAAGTCGATCCGAGATCGAATCGAACGAAAACTGACCCAATCCCGCATCGCTAGATGTTTGATCAGATCTGATCGGAAAATGCGACAGTGGCGATTTCCTGCAACTGTGACCCTGGAGGAGCGGAAAACTATCGTGGATAGATGATGGAGAAGGCACCGCGACCTATTCTGGGAAGAGAAAGAGCAATTTCCCCCATAAGGCCGTTTCTTATGCGGTCGAATTTGCACTCGGTTGAAGTAGATGTTTTCAGCACGTTCGCGGGAGCTTTTGCCCCAAGGGGAAACTTGCTTTGATTTCTTCTCAGAATGGGTCGAACGTTTCTCCAAGGCCCGTCTAGAACAGTTTCCCGCAATTCCTAAGTCGCAGTTGCAGGAAATCACCGCCATCACGTTTCCGATCCCATTTGATCAAGCAGCTTACGATTCGGGATCAGATCGAATTTAATTTCGATCTGATCCCGCATTGTTCTCAATAGCTGTTTGGTCAGGTTTGGTCAGATAATGTGACGGTGATGATTTACCTCAACTGTGACCCTGCAGGAGTGGAAAATTGTCCCGGATAGATGTTGGAGAAAAAATGGCGACCCAATCTGGGAAGAGAAAGAGCAGTTCCCCCCATTTCAGGTGGAAAAGCTCGTGCGAAAACGCTCTGACAGGACCTTTTCTCACCTGTCTGCAAATCCGACTGCATAACAATCGACTTTCGTAGTACGTACGTGAGACGAAAGCTCGCCGTGTGCGGTTGGAATCACTACCAATGTGTGTGCCTGGTATCGTGTAACACGCTGGACGCTTATGTAAGGACCGTTTGGTATTCATATTTATATTATTCATACCCCAACGGTTCTTACGTATCCCGCCCAAGAGTAGTGTAGCTCTGCCGGCCAGGCAAGCTGCGTGAGGACTGGTCTTGTTCACTTTTTTGGGTATTTCTGGTATGCTCTCGGTAGCTGTGCAACAAGGGGTCTGCCCTTTGTCGAGGCGAGTTTTAGGGCGGGAAGATGGGGCTACGAGTCTGTCCCGTACAGCTGTTGTGGGTTGTGGGTTGCGGGGTCCTCGGTCCCCTCCGTTGTGCGAGATACAAAGTTGTGTCGTGCTGCATCAGCGGATGTGCCTCATTGTTTGGTCTTGGCGTTTGCTCCACCACGTGTGTGGCCGAAGCCCCAAAAGAACCCCTCGCTGGAGTTGACGCCCCCCCCCCCCCCCCCCCTGGAGGTTGGGTAGACTGGGGCAGCCGTAAAGCCCTGTCCCGCGCCCGCTGTTCTCTCTGGCCTGAACATTCGGAGCACACTGCGGGTGCACCACTGCAGGATGCAAACACCCGCGTGCTGCTGGCTGTTAGCGAATGTTGGGTGGAATCTTGGTTCTTCATCACTGCGGAGAGCACCATACGTGGTATATATATTAGCAACGTTACCACTCCTTTGGAACCGGATCCATTTTGGGGGAGGACAACCTGCTTGGAATATGTTGCTTGATAGTTTTAGCAGTCGTTGTTTTTGTCGTTGCTTGGCATGACATGGGTTGGTTCGTGTTTCGCCTGCCTGGCACTCACTGCCCCGACCATGTTGTACCGAGCGCTAAAGATAAGACCGCTGTGAGTTAAGGTCTATAAGACCGGGCGGGAGGGTATGATTCGCCGTCGGAGCTTTGCCCCGCAACAACACCCCGCCACCCCTTCTTTATTGGGTTTTTTATTTCCTGGCACGGGGCTCCGCTCGACAGCAGTTACGGCGTGGTATGCAGCGATGGATCGATCGACAGCCCTCCGCACCTTCGCAGGAGGGTGGCGGCGACGTTTTCGTGTAGGGAACGGCGTCTCGTGGGCGGGGTTGCCCTTTTGTTCCCCCCTGTACGGGTGCGGGAAGATCGATCGCCGAATGAAATGCGGAGGTTCTCTCTCTGGCATTTTTTTTCTCTCGTGGCGACCGCGTCACGTTGCGTCCGCGTCACCTTGTGTCGCACCTGGTGTGACCCTTTGTTGGCCCAGGGCTGCTGTGCCTCTTGGGGAAGCTAATTCGCTCCGATCCCGTCTGTATGCGTAGGCGTTTCGATTACGGGAGCCCGCATTTATTCACTTAAGAAAGGGGGATTCATGCCTATCTCCCGTAGTTGGGGCACCGATGGACTTGCTTGATGTGGTTACCTACAGTAGAGCGGGCCTTCTGCGTATGATAGTGTACTCTGGTACTGACTACCGTATCACGCGTGTCATACGATAACACACCCCCTCGGACGATTCTTCCAAGCTGGTTTTCTCGACACACGAGGAGAGTGCAAAACGCCAAGCGATGCATGCGTCTCGAGATGGAAATATATCATCGAGATGTTGCCAAAGCCACGATTACACTCGTCGTGACAGCCCCCCCCCCCCTTATAGCACGTTTTTGAGAAAATCTATTTTGGAAGTTCGTCCCAGGGTGTGTGTTGTCTTATCGCCCGTGTGATGCGGTACTTTCGCGTGTGTGGATGGAGACGGCCCATCAGCCCAACTACACCGTTGGATGTTGAACAAATCATCCAACCGCATCGCAACTGCAGCAGCAGCAACGGCAGCTGCTGCTGCTGCTGCTGCCGTAGCGTAGCCGACCCGGTCGCTGGACCCGATCCTCTCGGGCGGCCTCATTGTTTTTGCGGGCGCAGATCTCTACTACACGAGGATGCGACACCACTCAGTAAACTCTCAGTTTTTCGGCTAGGCTCGAATTATTGTGGGAGACCGGGTGTGTCTTGAGACTTGTTTCAGTGATGAACAAAGTAGTAAACATGTTTCGTGCAAATTTCAAGGCAGAAATAGGGCTCTCTTCTTCGTGGATGATGCCGCGTGACGTATGCTACTGTGCTTGACTATGCTGCGCGTGTTTTTTCCCGCCACGTTGTTTACTGCTCGGGACCGGCAGGCCCAGCTCGCAAACGGAGCGATGCGACACTCCACGTTTCACCGTATGCGCATGGGTTAGCCTGCCGATGTGTGACGCTTCCAGTGCGTGGGCGCGATTCGTACATCGGTCGCCAAGCCGCCGACGTGTTTTGCCATAATAACGCCTTCGCCCGCCTTGACAGTGGACAAGGTTATCGTTTGGCTCGTCGAAGTTGATTGTTTGAGCAGCTGTGGTTGAGACTAACCGCGTGCCGTTGTCGTGCCTTGGTGGCCGTCACCCCCCCCCCCCCTGGATAAGCTTAGCAATTGTTTCCCATGTAATATATATGCAAACAACATATTGAGCGCCCAACTGTTGAGAGGTGTCTATATTAGGAGTAGGAACGGTGCTCCGTCTCGAAAGAGACGCGCGGTCTATGGTCATACGACTACGGCCATGCATAATAATGAGTACCCCCCTCCTGCCCCCTTTCCCTCTCGTGCTTTCGTCGGGGCAGGTACTTTACGGCAGGGTTGGCGATCCTCATGCTCTCCATGGGCATCACCCTGAGCCCCAAGGACTTCGTTAACGTGCTGAAGAGACCCAACGCCGTCATGGTGGGCTTCGTTTTCTGCTACGCCATGATGCCCGCCCTGGCCTATGCGCTCGGTATTGGTGCCGGCTTGAGCCCTCCGCTCTTGGCGGGCCTGGTCCTCGTGGGCTGCATCAACGGGGGACAGGCGTCCAACCTGTGCACCTTCATCGCCAACGGGAACGTGAGTTGGTCGTGGTGGTGACCTCGTTGGATGTGGCTGGGCGGTGTGAATAGCTCCACGGTTCTGCTTCGGGCGCTGCGTCGAGGCGCCTTATCCGGTTGTTCAGCCTGTTGTCCTTCTGTGCGATTGCGCACATCTTATATATATATATATATATATTATTTGTATATACGTACGTATGTATTCGGTGTCTATCTCGTGGTTCTCCCCCCCCCCCGATTTTTTTCCTGGAAATTTCGTAAGTTTTTTCATTGGTTTTCAAAGAAATTAAGTTCCGGGTTTGTTTGTTTTTTCCGTCTTGTCGTGGACGGGCCGGGCCGCCCTCCGTTTGCTCCAATGTCGCTTGTTGTGCGATTGACACCTGATTTCGGTTGCCATGATGCGAGCTGCTTATTTTTCTTTATTCCCCTCTCCTCTTTAGGCCCAAGCCGACGCCAGCCACTGACGGCGCATGAGCTGAGTGGTGGCTGTATATTTCCTGGTAGTTTTCCGTTGTGTGCATTTCAACGCCTCGCAGCGCTCGCACGCTGTGCGCGTGACGGGCTCGAGCAACATCAGAAGCGATGGGCATGCCGCGAAGAGTAAACGGGGCGTGCGCACGATCCGGCTCTTGCCCCGGTGTGCCCGAGTTACTCGCTGGCTGGAAAACAATCTGGGTCGGGGGATGAACGAAACAGAAGTCCTTCTGCTGCTGGTGTACGTAAACGGTTTGTTTGTGCTCTTTGCATTTCTCGACTCGCAGGTGGCCCTGTCGGTGATGATGACCACCATCACCACTCTCGGGGCTATCGTGATGACCCCGCTGCTTTGCAAGCTGCTGCTGGGCACCGTCGTCCCGGTGGATGCCGTGGGCATCGCTGTCTCCACCATCCAGGTGCGGCGCGCTAGATATCGCGGGTTTTTACACGTTCGAGGGGTGGTATGGACCTTTCGGCCCAGCGTCGACAAAGTGGTTGAAACATTATTTTGACTTCACACGTGAAAACACTTCTACTACGAGTATAGCCCTGACCGCCTCCGAAACTTCTCGGAAAAAGGTGATGAGGAGTTGCTGTGGACTATCAACCATTTCGGCGAAAGCCGGGTACGGCACGGGCGCACGCGGTCCTGTTGCGGTCATTGGGCGGCCCACTGCTGCGCATCACTATTAACCCTTTTAGAACCGCAGTCCCGTTTTGGGGACAAATTACTTATAATTTGACTGGTTTGTCCCCAAAACCAAACTGCGGTTCTAAAAGGGTTAACAACCCCTGTTGCAGTGGGTGATTTCTTCTATGTTTCTGCTGTATATTTTTGGTCGATATTTGTTACAGTTGTTTTTGTTGTTGATGTTGATATTTTAATATTTTCGTTATCTCCTCCGGCGGATTTCGTAAATAATGTAGGTCTCGCTCAGCCGTGCAAGTTTTCGGGGGGTTACGATTATCACGCCACCGACCCTCTTCGCGTTTTGTTCAGGCAGTTCGACTGCCTCACGCATGCCGACGATTGGTCGGTGTAAAAAAACGGTGGTTCGGCGGGACTACTTCTCTGGCACTCTCTGGCCGAGACGAAGCGCTAGTGGTGGTGGTGGTGGTGGTGGTGGTGGTGGTGGTGGTGACGGTGTCGGTGGTGTTGTTGCCTTGGTTGTCGAAAGGGTCCCATGTGTTGGCCGGGCTGGGCCGTCTCGCATACTTACGCCCTGTTGACGCGCCGTCTCGCCGAAGTCAAAACAATATCTTGCTCGGCCCGCAACGGCTGCCTCTTTTTTCCGCTGCTTGAAGGTCGTGCTGGCGCCCATCGTGGTCGGGATGATGACCAACAAGTTCTTCCCCAAGGCTGTTGAAGCCGTGCTCCCGGTGACCCCGGTGGTGGGTGTGCTGGCGACATGCTTCCTCGTCGCTTCCGCCGTCGCGCAGGCAAGTTTTTGGCCAATAGGTTATTGTTACTCTGCAGACTGAGGGCTGCGTTCGCTTGCAGTACAGTGGCCAGGGCCAGTTTCGCGAAGTGTGCGCGCTCTATGCTTTTGCACCAGGGGCGCTTTGATGCTCGCGGTTTGTCCTGTTTTTATCTTTATTTCATGCCTTTTCTCTCTCTTGTTAATGGTGATGCTGTAATTGTTGATTTTGGTATTGGTGTTTTCCGCTGTTGCTGTTGGTGGTAATGTGCGAGCGCGTTGCGTGTGTCCGTTTCGAAGCCTCTGGTGTGGCGAGTGTTCGCCAGCAAACGTGTTGCCGCGTCCTGTTTATGCCCTCGGCGAGCGAGTGTACGCGCGCTGCATTCGAGGCAGCTGCACCGACGCATCGACGAGCCTGAGCGGAACCAGCCATGGCCAGCCGTGACGGCATCAGCGTGCTGTTTGAGAAAAGCACCCCCGTTCCGTTGGCATTGGCCACAACCGCGCGCACCTACAGCACCTTTTTTTTTTTTTCCTCGGTGTGTAGGCATTGCCCTGGAAGGCCTCTAAAGGTCCAGGATCAGTAATACGGGAAATGATGGCGTATCACGTGGAAGGCCCTAATCGTAAAAGGAAGGGGGGTTTCGGGGCGGAGCAGCAGCCGAGCCCCCACGTGTTGAGACCTCTCCTTGGATTCCTGAATGGACTACTGGATATTAGAAGAGTAGGTTTAGCAGTCTGGGAGAAGGGATCTTTAGGGATGTATTTGACTTGAAAAATGCGTAGCGTGGTCTGCACTTCGGAATCGTCGTCCGCAACTGCGAAATTTCCTGGTTCGATGCAAACGCGGCGCAGCCGCGTTTATGGCGAGTTTTGGCCCGTTTTGGCTGCGGTTTGGGGTCAGGGTCAGGGTTAGGGTTAGAGTCAGGGGTTGGGTTGGGTCTTCGCCCGTACCTTGATCCCAACAGGGTCCAAAACACCTGAACTGCCTACCAACCTAAAGATCTCTTCTCCCAGATTGTTAAAGGTCCTCTATTAGAAAGCTGTTTTTCGGACTAAGCACTTCCACCACAAGTGAGCGACAAGGCGGGACCTGGGTTGACAGTTCCGTGCGCTTCTTTCGTTTCTTGTGACCTTGTCGGGACAGGTGGCGCCCACGATCATCTCAGCCGGGATCGCCCTGCAGATTCCGATCGTCCTTCTCCACCTCATCGGCGGGCTGATGGGATACGCGGTGAGCGCGGCTGGGTGGGCGTATCACGGCAACGATTGGAATTCTACTAGGATTCCGCCTATGAAGTATTTACGTCGCCCCCTGTGGGTTAAGATGTTGACATTTGTAGTCCAAAACGACGTCACTACTACAGTACGTACGTGAGCGTGTTGTATTATATGGACAGTCGTATTCGACAGTTTCTTCGCCAGTACTCCCAAGTAGACATGTAGCAAGACGAAGCACATTTTTTTCAAGGAGTGAAATATTTAGACGTACAAATATATGTACTGATATATTTGTATGTATTATATATGATTTCAGGAGACGATATATTAATATGAGTATATTTAACAGATACAGTTGTGAACGCACACCAACCAACCAGCAGTTGGAATGTGCAGACACCAAGCTCGAAAAGGGCCGCGTGCGTTTGACTTGTTTCGAGCGAATGCGAACGAACCGCCAGGGCCTTTGCACTGCTGTGACCGCTGTTCTCGCAACCGTTAGGGCCTCTGCTGACGGTCACCAACATCGACTGCCGTGCCCACCCCCTGTTAGTACTGCAGTGTACAGGCACCCTAATTTGACTCTAATTTCGAGTGTTTCCTCCCCACAACGGGACTGCACTCCTCGAGGGGACTGTACGGCCTCCGGTAGCATCTGCAGCAGACTTGTTTCACGATTTTATTCGACGTTACGGTTGGCACACACTTGAGTTTGAGACAAGGGGCATAGTGCTGCAACCAATGGTTGACTGTGCTGTAAAAAACCAATGGTTGGTTGTGTCTGGTTGGCTCAGCGTCATAGGGTTCGTCGTTGTCGTTATCGCACACCTAGAGTGACGCCTCAACCATCGTGTGGAACAAGTAGTGAGACTCCCCCCTCAGTTTTTGTCGCTTTTTTTTTTGTAAGGGTTGCTATTTTCACCCCTTCAGGACTCTGCTCCCCTTGCGGAGATGATTTTTCACCCCTTCAGGACTCTGCTCCCCTTGCGGAGATGAAGACACTTGTAATTATAGTATACTGGTAGTATCATAGCTTTCTGCACACTGCAGAACTAAAAGGGTTGTAACTGGGATCGACTACAGTACGTACGTATCCCGTTTACGACTGGGTTGTAACTGGGATCGACTACAGTACGTACGTATCCCGTTTACGACTGGGTTGTAACTGGGATCGACTACAGTACGTACGTATCCCGTTTACGACTGGGTTGTAACTGGGATCGACTACAGTACGTACGTATCCCGTTTACGACTGGGTTGTAACTGGGATCGACTACAGTACGTACGTATCCCGTTTACGACTGGGTTGTAACTGGGATCGACTACAGTACGTACGTATCCCGTTTACGACTGGGTTGTAACTGGGATCGACTACAGTACGTACGTATCCCGTTTACGACTGGGTTGTAACTGGGATCGACTACAGTACGTACGTATCCCGTTTACGACTGGGTTGTAACTGGGATCGACTACAGTACGTACGTATCCCGTTTACGACTGGGTTGTAACTGGGATCGACTACAGTACGTACGTATCCCGTTTACGACTGGGTTGTAACTGGGATCGACTACAGTACGTGCGTATCCCGTTTACGCCTCCGGAGAGAAACACGCCGGCATTGTGGATTGACGGTTTTGCAGCATCGCCCGCACGAATCAACGTGGGCCACAGGGTTAACAGATGACTTTTTAGTGTCCCGAAGGCGATGTAAGGGGGTTAGCTAGCTGTACGCACAACGCATGCGGCATGGTTGATCCGTTGTTTACGCTTTTTTGTCGTTTGTAAGCCCCTGTTGGTGTTTTTACTCGTACATGCTGCAGTCGCACAGCTTACTGTAGACCGTTGATCCTTAGAGACTTTGAGGTTTTTGGTAGCTAAAACCGGCCTGGTTAACGCACTGCTCTTCATTCACCCCATATATATAACACGAATTGGATCTCCGAAACTACTCTTTGATGTGTCAAACGCTGAATGCAGCACTTTGGTGCAGTTGGCAGCACTTTGGTGCAGGTGGCTTGCGAGTTTTGTCGAGTACAAAACAAATCAGACTGTGAAAACCTAATCATCACTAAAGGTGACGGTGCGACAGCCAAAAGCATCAGAGCAATAGAGCAGCAAAAATTGCGGTATGCACCTGCGTGTGGCCGTGTTTTTTGTCTTCCGTGGTCCACGGGCGTTGCCAGATGTTTTTTTTTGTAGTCTGAATCCGACCCCAAGGGCCATCGATGATCTCACTGTTACCCGTTCTTTTCTTGTGTGTTTATACACCTTCCTCTTTTTTGTGTCTGTTTGCGTTTTCTTCCGCCGGCCGGGTGGGTACACAACCCCTCCAGCTCCCCAGGTACATGGGCTTCTCCGAAGTGTCGTCGCGGACGATGGCTATCGAAACTTCCATGAAGTCCTCTGCCTTCGGCTTCCTCCTGGCCAAGCTGCACTTCGGTTCCTACGAGGCTCGCGTGCCAGCAGCGATATCGGTGGTATGGATGGCCATCACCGGCTCCATGATGGCGATCATCTGGAGGTACATCCCCGTCAAGACCCCCAAGTTCGACCGGAGTGTGAAGCAGCGCTTTGAGAAGGTGAAGGGTAGATAAAACGGCAAATTTAGGTCGAAACAGAGGAGGCAATTGGTTTGGGGGGCAAGGGGAGGCGCGGGGGGGGGGGGGGATGGGAAGGGGGGTGAAGAGGTAAAGAAACGTGGGCTGTGTCACATGAGCTGGGTCACGTGAGCAGTGAGTGGTTCGGTACATGTGGTGATGACGGTGGCAGTACGAACTTGCTTCTCGATTTTTTGCTGAAGTCGCTGCCAGGCATGCGCCTCTTTCTTTTTCTTCTGAGAGGTTGGTCAAGTTGTTACGTCTCTGTTCGCGCTCTGTGGCTGTTGCGCCGTTCCGTTGCCGACGCGTCGCACAAACACCCCGCGTCCTTGGTGAAATCATGTTGTGCTGCTTTTATTTGTACGACACTCTCCCATCTCATCCGCCTTCTCTGAAACCTCCGCTCCACTTTTGCGCACCGACGCCTCTCGCGGGAACTCGTTTTTTCTTTGTATGGGCCAGATCAACTTCGTCAGCATTCTCCGGAACAAATTCGGCGACAAGAACCATGCCGCGTAGACCTCGCGATCAATCTTATTGTGTCCGATCCGGAGCGACGCCGGGGGGGGAAGGAGCGCGTGGGGCGCGCGCGGGGACGCGGGGGTGGGGGGAGGGAGGGAGGGGGGAAGCAAGGGCTATAAAGGGCGCGTTGTTGGTTGGTGTTATACCCGTGTTGGACCATTGAAAATGCATCCATGGGGACACGAAAGGGCAAATAGTTTTTTTTTTTTTTGTAACTGCTGTGGGAATCTGGCGATCGCCCCGAGCGGGCATGAGAGTTACGGGCAGTGCACGGGCAGTGAGCGGAGGGTAGGTTTCATTTCTAGTTGGGGCGGTTGCGTACGTAGGAGGGGGGGGAGGGGGGGGGGGGTTCGTTGTGGTTACGTGTTCGGGCGAAAACCTTTGTTGTCGGATTTTCTGTATGTCTCTCGTTTGTCGGTCTGTTTTATGAAGGCTCCTGCCATTTCTGTGCGCCGTTTCTTGACGCCTGTTCGGGCGAAAGGTGTAAGCGAGTAGGCCGAAAGAGAAGTCGGGACCTACCTCCCGTTTGAGCAGACAACTTGTTGAGCAGGGCGCCGCGGCACAAGCCATCGAACTAATCGTCAATCGCTTCACAACCCGAACGAGGGGGTCGTTTTGACACAGGGCACACTGTTTTCTATGAATAGCGCTTTGGGCAGTTTTCTTTTGATTGTCTCCGTGTCGGATGTATTTTTACCTGCAAGTACGCCGCGACTTTCGTTGCCTCTTCTCTTACGGTGCGCCGTGCTTCGCCGGTCGTGTGTGTGTTTTGATGTCTTGACCTTGGAAGAATGATCTAGTTTGAGCAATAGCCGGCGGCATGCTTTTGCGTACCGACCGGGTTCCTACATATAGCCATAAGCGCCCCAGAAATACACCCTTCGTCTTCCATTGAGTTGAGCGCGACCCCCCTTCCTCGGCCACCGCGCAGCAAAGCATAGCATATAGCATGGCATACGTAGACTGCTGGGGTCTGACATACCAACAATCAATGAATAAACACAACAAAACACGCGTGCGCGCGCACCTTCGGAGCAAAGGTTTCTTGCTAGCCTCCGGAAAAATCGGGAGAAAATTGTGATAAAATGATTTCGAGTGGAAGCTTCAAGCTTCGTCACCACCTCTGCATGTCTTGAGGAGCGATCAGCTCCCCCCGTGAAGCGAAGTGTTTCGCGTACCCCCGGGGGTCTCTCTCCGTGTGCGGTTCGTCTGTTGCGAGGAGTTACTCCGCTAAATGCTACCGGTATATATGTGTTCGCGCGTGACCTGGCGAGCTTATGCTGACGTTTGTTATCGAGAGAGGTCAGCCTCGCCGCCCCCCGCCGTGTGTTCGAACTGGTGTCCGGCATCGAGGGGTCTCCCTCTCGTTGGAGCATTCTGTTGGCTGGGCACGGACAAAGCAACAACAATACCATCTAACCGGTGGTGTTTACGACTTGATCCAACTTCTTGACCGAAATGGTCGATGGTCCACACTACTGTTGGCTTTTCATTACGATCTTTATTCGGAGAAATTTCCAGGTGGTCATTGTCAGGGTTGAGCGGTAAGTTTGTGCCAATATTTTTGTAAAAGTTGGGCCAGGTCGTAGTACGCACAACCACCACAAAAACTTCCGCCGCGGCGAGTGACCGCGGGAACGAGAGGAGTCATGTCAATCCACACGCGAGGATTGAGGCAAAGTTGCTTTTGCCAAATGTTGGATGGGGGCATGAGGAGTGCCGAACGGTCTCAACTGCGATAACACGCCCCCCCATGGAATGGTACATGAAAAGGGTGGGTGGTCGTGAAGAATTTGAAGATGTATACATACTCCTGGCTAAGAATAATTACAGAGGCGCGACCCCACACGACAATCGAAGCGCGTCCACGCGCTCCGATACTTTGATGGCTCGACGTCATCAGTGTTTTTATCTGATGTGCCTGCGCGAAACGCAAAAAATAATGAAGGTCGTCCCATCGAATTGTACCTGGTACATCATTTCAGCAACTTCATGCATAAACTACTGTATGTTTTTATTTGGTCCGTCGATTTCTGTGTCGATGCCTGAAACCACGCCTGACAATACAAGGTACATTAATACAGTATTGAGCCCCCAGTGTGACCATAGATGAAGCGAAGGTGCGTATTTTTTCACCTCCATCGGCCCCTCACCAGTCGGGGGCGGGGAGGCGATAGACGTCACCCACCTCGATTTCGAGCGGGCAGATACTGAACATGCTGACTCCTTCCCGGAATTTGTATTGTCGCTGGCTCCTGCTACATGGTCTTGCTTGCGTTCCAAGCGCGATGTGCCCAATTTCTACACCCTTTCTGCGTTTAGTTTCTGTTTCGGCTAAACAAGCTCTACACATTTTATTGGCTGGAGTTAGCTGACCTCGGTTTATTCAACGTGTTATTTTATCGTCGTTGAAACATCCAAGTTCAAGCGAGACACGCCCCTAGCTCGCGGCGGTGGCTTAACACATGTCACCCGCCGCTGCCCGGGAAGTCTCGTGGTTTTGCTCGGTAACGTTGGCGAGGGTTTCACCGACCGGGGAGACATTCCTTGCACCAAGCACAAGAACGGGGCGGGGGGGGGGGGGGAGGTGTGCTCATTATTATGTTTGGCCGTAGTCGTGTGACCATAGACCCTCGCATCCCTACAATGCCGAGACGGAGCACGTCGGGTTTTCACCGACCAAGCAGGCGTTGCTTGCACCAAGCACGAAGCGCCGTGGGGTGTTGGGGCGAGTCGCATGAAGGGTGAGCCGCATCCTACTAAGAACCGCGGTTTTGAGGCGGGGTTCTTACGTATGGATGACAAAAGCGTCAATGAGTTGAAGGGGTAGGATAACTACCTGGTACCTGGTACCTGGTAAAGTATTAACATTACCACTTTCGGGGGTCAGCAGAAAAAAAGACGAACGAACAGGACGACTACCGCTAAAAAGAGCGTTGAGTTCGCACAGCGGTGTGCGATCCTATTTTCGGTGCTCGATTTGCCCAGAACGGAAAAGGTAGCTAGCACAGTTCGGGGTGTATTCGGAGAGATCTGGTCGTATTTTTCGGTGCTCGGAAGGTCGTCAATACCGAACAAGTAAAAAATGTTTTCGGAAATATCTGGTCGAGAGCCTTGCGATAATACAATGGTTGACTTTTTGTTGTTGGAACCCTTTTTACCGTTGTCAAGAGAAAACGAGAGCGCTGAAACGCGATCCCACCCCTCTGCGTGCGAGCTCGACGCTCTTGAACTTACAATATTGGCCGCACGAAGCAGCGGGGGGCCGCCAGGTTGGAGAATGATAAGGTGTCAGGACTACAATGGATGGAGTTGAACGACACCTCGTGATATAGACGATCGTATGGTGCACGCTCAATCTGTTAAAAAAGGACGGAGGATTAAACCGCGTTTCATTTACACCCAGATCCTGATAGAGCTTAAATAAACAGTGCGTATATTGATGTGCCGCTTCCCCAACACTCCGTATGCGTTGGTTCCCTATTTTGTTTGTGTCCTCTTCTTACACACCGGGTACCACGGTATTTACTGCATGGTATCGATCATGTATACGTAGACTGTTGTTGCATGGTATGTTATTAACTGTCGTGCCATTTTTCGCGGCATACGAACCAGTTGTCGCTATAGTATAAAATTATGAAATACGTCTGAGTTCGACTGATTATATACCAGGTAGTTGATACTCAACTTTGCAAGCTGCGTAATATGTCTCGTCTATGTATATCCCATTTTTACTGCTATTTGTAGTCTTCTCACGATCTCAAAACCTTGGGAAAGCGGGGTGGACAATAAAATACCTAGCACAAAGCGGCGCCCCAGAGCCGTGAAAACTCGGTTTGGGATCGTACCGGTCGGTACATTTTTCAAGAGAAGAAACAATGGTTATGTTTTGCGCTGTGGGGCGTCGCTGACAATTGTGTGCGTTTACGTGTAGTGCATGCTTGTGTCCGGTATATATCGGGTACAGCATGCAAGGATTGCATGCAAACATACCCGGTGTCTACGCGTACATTGGCTGGGACAAAAATCCTGGTCATGTAAGCAAGAGCCGTACCAAGAGGATAGAGAGATACGATCACGAGCAGAAAAGGGCACCACCCTGCTCTGTCTTCTTTCCACATACTGGAGCTTCTCTTCGAATACAATAGTACGCCGGTTATTCCGGCTCGTAATTGAACACCTCATCGCCCTAGAGCGTTGGTGGCGTTGCTCGTGGTTTTGAAGAACCGAATAGTTCGCACCATCCAAACGATAACAGGCCTTCTTCTCTTCCACGCATCAACTAATTTTGGGACAAAACAGCTACCTGAGAGCAATATTTTATCGTTTTTAGAAAACACCAAGGCCTTGGATCAAACTCAACACGTTAGCACAACAATCGAGCAAGTCCGAACAATCTGCAGGGCATTACATGTACAGCACGAAAAAAAAGAAATGTCTGGCATCCTGCAGCAGTGGCTAGGGGTTTGATCCTCCAAAGGAGCCAAAATATTATAGCAATGGCAGGCACGTTCATGACCACCACAGTCGGAACCATTTGTTTGGGCCACCTGGGCTACCTCGTGGGGCCGACTCCAACAGCTTGATGGCTGAACTAAAACACATTCAGCTTGCGACACCCTCGGGATTCCAAGTCAACCATATATATCCCGAAGGGGGACCGTGTGAAAAAACAAAATACGCCGGCTGTTGAGTTCTTCCAACCGATAGGCATCCAACTTTGCGACCTGCTTGTGCATCGGTCTCGCGTTTCCTACATCACGTTGAGAGGGGATAGGTCAGCGACTCGCTTGGATGCTACCGAGGTCAACAGGACGACATCCCTTATAGGCATACCTCGTCTACAATGCAATGCGAAGACCCTCAAGGAGTGGGATGCACATCAGTACTTACGGTAGATGCGTGGGGTGCCTTTGTTTTTGGGATTTTTTACTCACGGGCTAAAACCACCTAACGTGTTCTACGACATGTTTCTGTTGCACACCTTGGGCGCGTGCTTCTGAAACACAGAAAACACGCAAGGCATGTTCGCAGTCGTAATTTTTGCTCCAGATTAAAAAATATGCGGTGATAATTTGTGTACAGGTATAATAAAGAGATATTGTGAAGGTGTTACCTACTGAGCTATAGGGGTAAAAGATCGATCGATTACCCAGCCCAAGGTAATCCTTATAACACTCTCCCCCCGTCTGAACGGCGGGGTCTTTGGGGCGTCGGAACCGTATACGTCCGTACGCTGACCTACCCGCTTCGTTTCATTGCCTGGGGATCCAGGGAGATGTGTGTGTTTTTTGGGTGTGCACGCGCGAGCGTTTCTGTAGAAGAAAACGTTCGAAGTGAGGTTCGAATCCGTGACCTGGACAACGTCAAATGTGAAGGTGTTACCTACTGAGCTATAGGGGTAAAAGACCGATCGATTTACCCAGCCCAAGGTAATCCCTATAATAATATACGAAACACAGGGGGCAATAGTACTAGCGCTCTTAGTCGTGCTGAAAAAATCAGGGGCTAGATATGGGTTCAACTACAGCCGCCCATCGCGGGAAAAGTTGCACTTGTGCGCGCAAAGGAATTTGAAAGACGTGAGGGGGTTCCTATGCTCCTGCGGTACTCGGGCGATATGTGTTGTTTTCCTGGGTAGTTCTGACCTTTCCCGTTGCCGACCCTTAAGTTCAGACCAGCTCCTATTTCACTGAATGCAACGGGGCTTGCCAGAGCATTGGCTATCTGGTGGGTGCCTGGTACACACATGGACAACCGAAGAAGGCTCGGCACGAGACACATGTCGAGGCCGTGACGCCGGCTTTCCTTCCCCCCCGAGCTTCCATCGAAACCAGAGTGAGTGGTGCACTACGAAGCCTAGGAAGGGGGACATTGATGTTGATTTATCGGTGACATCTTTGCACAGGAGTATTGACGATCAAACAAGCGAAAAATCTCGCAGAGCTCAAGGTCGACGCCTTCAACCGGCGAGTCTGCTCATACGAAGGCTCCTTTGTGAGTTTCAAGGTTTGCCGCAAGCCCCCCCCCCCCCCCCCCCCCCCCTCACCCCGCCGCGCCTACATTAGAGGCTCGCACCGCACCGTGATGATATAAAAGTTTAGTTCTCGCATGTTTTAAAAAGGTGGTCTACAAGCTGTTGGTGTCGGCGGGGCACGTTACATAGACCGTACACAACGCCCGAAGAAAGCGCTCGAAGCGAGCATGCGATTCCTCTTCAAATCCGATAGACCTCCGTCATTGCCCCGGGTAGCTATTACGGGGGACCATATTAAATAGGACCTACGGTACACACAAACACCTATATTTTTTGCTATTTTTACCAACAATATTTGGTCCTATTTACTATGGTCCCCGGTAATAATCAACACACAAATCTCCGTCATCCCTTGGTGCGGAAGAAGGACAGACCGGATGAAACTATATCACCTACCCCCTAGACTGTAGAAAGGAGCTGGTACTACTATATATATTTGAAACCGTGTGGCACACCACACCGACAGTGACACGAAATAGCAAAATACGGGACGCCATTGCTTGCAATAGTTGAAGCATCGTCTGTCCGCAGCTGTTACCCCATCTCACTGGTGCATCCCGCCCCCTCCAAATGCTCCCTCTAAGCGCAAACAAACACCACCTAGCGACGGTTCGAGACCGTCAGGCACGTCAAACCAGACATACCCAAAACCCCTGCCGGGGCTGCTGGTATGTGCGACGCGCACGCGCATAGCCTAAAGAACATCCCTAACTAACGCAGCAACAAAATGGGCATCACAGTCCCAACAATGTTTATCCCGCACGAAATAGCTCTCTACCTATCTGGGGTGGTTTCGCTCCGCGCTGAGTCTACATCAAGATATATGCTTGAGGCGGGTCGTCATTTCCGTCTTGCTGAAATCTGTCGAGGCCCTAGCTGCAGTACAGTAGGCCTCGCTGGCGTGCTCACTAGCGGTTGCCCAAGTTCTTCACCCCTAGGTCTGAGCTTTAACCACACTTTCTAGCTACCCTATCGCGAAACTGCAATGAAGTAACTTCAACCAGTAAAGAGGCAAAGTGCTACGTACGTACGCACGCCTTTTTACTTAATTTGCCTCCTTTACTCACACCGTCAGTCCGCCAACGTATCGGCCACAGTACGAGTTAGGTATAGTACGTACGAAGTGTACGGGTTAAGCATAGCACATACCGTACGACAGTACAGGACATTTATTGTACCAAGAAAACGAGCCCCAAGAACACAGGCTGAGATTCACATTGGAAAAAGAAAACCTGAAGTCGCCGTACGGGTGGGCGGGAGCCCCACCCATTTCGAGTTCCTGATAGAAGATGACAACAAAAAACAGATCTTCCAGAAGCTTTATTATCGAAAAACTTTCCCCCCTGATTCTCGTCTCTTCCTTTCAAACAAAATCAGTGAAAACAGGAAACGTTCCAAACATTTCCTGAAAGCCAGGAAATTTAACAGAGGGCAAAAAAACAGAAACGCTTACGTACGTGGCATTCCTTTTTATAATAGGAACAAAATGCTAGAAAAACCAGGAGTTTTAGTGAGAACAAGCGTGTTTTCAACAATAACGGCCCTACTGTAATTACCTTTCGGGGGTGTCAAAAATCCCGCAAGGTGCGGATTTGTCTAAGTTCTGCGGAATGTACGGGGTTTTTTCGTTCCGAGAGGTGCTTAGAAAAGTCTGCCGTTTGGGATTGGCCTACGTTCCATGCATTTTGCGTGGGTTTTATTTCGTTCAAAAAGGTGCTTAGAACGCTTGTCTTTACACCACCCTCTATCAGGACCTCGAGGAGGGGGGGGTCCCGTCCACACGCGATATATTTATCACTCTGTCCTTGAATTGGAGGACCGTTTGTACATTAATATTATATCAAAACGATCCTTATATTGAGGGACAGAGTGGTACGTATATACCGTAGAGAACGTTCACTTCGCACACAGGGGGTGGTGTGATCGTTTTTCAGCGTTTTCTCGTTTTATCTCAACAACGGTAAGGGCGCCAACAAAAATCGAACATTCTATTTTTCGGAAGGCTCTCTCTCGACCAAAAAATTCCGAACACGCCTTAACGTTGTTTAGTGTTGGCAACCTTAACCTTCCCGTTTTAGAAAAATCGGGCGCTGAAAAACGACCGTACACCCCCGTGCGCACTCAAACCTCTATAATCAACGGTACTATAAGCATGTGCTGAAGCGACGATAGTGTAGAATGTACTATTTCCTAAGCAAGAATTTCAGCCTGGGGCGGCATTCCCCCTTCTTACTACTGCACGTCCAGTGGTATTAGGTGTCCTGTGCGCTTGATAGACTACCGTTTGTAGTGCCGGCAACGTTTTGCTTCGACTCAACACCAGCAAGCAGCTTCTGAGGAGCAGAAATCCGGCGTGCCTATCGTTGTTTTGTTTTTCCTCCTCCGAGAACCTCCAGGAGGGAGTGGTACCAATCGAGGCCGTTGATGTAATCCAGGTCGACTTTGTCCTCGATGATTCCAACCCTCAGCAGATCCAGCACGAAGCGAAGCAGGTGGCAGGTCGCGTCCGCAACGTCGCCTAGCCCAAGCGGGGGAACCTGAGCATTGTCTTTTTGTATCAACACACGAGAGGGCGGCACGCGTGAACTGTGCGTTGACTTGGCTGGACTTTGCGGCGAGTTATTGATGGTCGGGGTGCAAAGTAAGCCAGCTACAGTGGGGCAGTGAATAAGAGGTATGCCTTGGCTAGGCTCGATTGGCTAGTCCTTAGCTGGGTAGCGAAGTAAGCCAACCAGGGCTGTAAATAAGGCACGCCTCGGCTGGACTTCAATGATGAGCTAGATAGTAGTTGGGCTAGGGCTGTGAGTAAGAGGCATGCCTTGGCTGGACTGCATTTGATAAGGCTAGATACTGGTTGGGTTACAAAGCAAAGCCAACTAACCGTCTTTCTTTGTAGTATTTACCAACAAAAACACACACAACACGGAATTTATATATCTCTAGGATGAAGAATCAGGACGGACACTTGGTGTGGTGATGTCGTTGCGGGTGGGAAGAACGGTTCAATGTAAAGATAACACAAACGGCGAGTCACGAACGGGCCAATCGGTTACAAAGACGCCAAATAACCGCGAAAAGTGCCGCACGCAAGCAAAAATGCAACACCTAGACAACTAGCAACGAGTCGGCCACTTACGGCCAGGCGACTCACAGCCCTTGCTAGCGGCATGTCGTTCGGGACAGTAGAATTTGGAGGACCAAAAAAAAGACGTTGCGGAGAGGCCTGCTAATACAGGGGTAGCATTTCCTGGCCTAAACATATTTTACCCCGACTTGGCTCCTCAGCTGAAGAGCTGTCTGCAATCGTTTTGCTATCACAATGTTATCCTGTATAGACCTAGGTCACGCGGTTTCTCGTCGGGTGAAGCGCACAAGCTTCCTTAGATTCGTTTTGGGGGATATTCGTGGAGATCCTCGAACGAGCAGTCTCTGGTGCGCCCCCATTGTGGTAGGCGTAGCGAGCAACAACTTGTTACCATGGTAACTGCGTTCTGTGCACTGCGCGTGCGGGGAGGCAAGGAGCCAGAAGCTGCAGCAACTATCGTACGATACGGCAGTCGAGGAAGGTGCGGCAGGGTGCTTTTTTGCTTTCACCACTTGCGTGAAAGAGAAAAACTCCGTCGAGAAAAATAAACGTTTACTGTACGTTGTGCCTCGGGTAAAGCCATGCACTGTTTTAGTCTAGTTTTCAGCGCCTGAAAAAAAATGAGAACCCGCGACCCATAGATGACACCATCTGTATTTATCAACCAAAACACGACACCTTTCAAGAAAAAAAATATTTCGGGCCTGGTTCGATTTGTTCCATGTGATGCACATTCTGGTCAACTCTAATTTTAGCAAAAGTCGGGTAGGAAAGTACTTACTACCGATTTGTGTACGTGCTGTCGAGCACTGTTGCACGTACGCTTCATGACCAAGTGTGACAACGCACCCCAGGGAGAAGGGCCGTAGAGCATGTCGGGCGGCGGGCGGTCCACAAGAGCAGTGAACGCGACACGCGCAAAGCGAAAGAGCTCGTTGTAGAGAGCAAGCTGCCGGTCAACGCTCAAGTCTTTGAGTTCGACTCCGTGAGAAGTAATCTGACCGTACACAAACGTCGCCTGGGGGTAACAACGTGAGGACGCGAGTTTTGGGGTTTTAGATGGTGGTGCCATTGGGCGGCAGAGTGACAAAAAAAACATTTACACTTCCTACCTGGTAACACTGATATACGTTTATAAACACCATGCATTTGATGATAACGTTACGAGTTCAATGGATGGGGTGGGTGGGTTGGTGCCAATAAAAAAAATAGCTTTTTTTCCAATAGGCAGACAGAAGCGCGCCGCGCGGACGGGCGCTGCTCTTCGTCGTGTTAGCAACGCGCAGTCGGCAATCGGTTTTAGCGAACCATAACACAAATATTCCTAAAGCTACCCAGCCAGCAAGCCAGCCGGCCAGCCGCCGGCCAGCCGGTACGAAGCACATAATAAAACGCTTTCTTCGCGATCCGCAAATAATTTTCATGGCCGCTACGTTACTGTGTGCCAAGCCAGTTCCGACGTTTTTTCGACCGAACAGTCTCACCATTCGAGGGCTCGTGTAGTCCCAGTTGTAGACCCCAGCACGGTAAGACACGGCGCCGCTTGCCTGATCAACCGAACCGATAACTTCAGACGTCAGTCGCCTGACCGGCGCGATATGGGCAGCCTTACGTACCTACTATTTTCCTGCCACAACAACAGTGTAAGTACGCCGATTTTAGAGTGCGACGAGCTGACGGGCGCGGTTAGCTCCACTTCGGAGAGCTTGCACCGCGGGTACGATCGTCCACTACGGGGGAACATAGCAATCAGAGCCAAGTATTGTGTCTAAACATACGGAGAAACCAATCTATCCCAAAATATTAATATTATAATATAAAATTATCCTTTTATTCATGGGTCCATCGTGGGTTGGTCCTGATAACTACAGTCCCTCGTAATAGTGAGCAGCCCATCCCCCCAGCTAGCAAGTGGTACCGTCCGCACGGCAGCGAGAGGTTTTGCCTCGGTCACACGTGTGGCCTAAGACAAGTTATGTTCCCTCCTCCTACCTACCGTCTGCTCTCCTAGTTGGGCAGCGCCGAAGTCGCCCACCGCCAACTCCGCCAAATCGAGGTCTTCCGCGTTCACAACGTAGAGGTTCCAGACCTTGATGTCTCCATGCACCAGGTTGACGGAGTAACCGGACACGATGAACCTTAGAAGCTTCGAACGGGGCAACATACAGTAAGTTTTTTTACGTCGTGCGCGGTTATCGTTGGACTGAAGGTGCTACAGTAGTGTAGTAGTACATCATGGAGCAAGTGCGCGCAGGTTCACCGGGTATCGCAGGACAAGGAGCACAGATCAGGGGTTGATATTGATGTTTTTTCTGATAATAGCGTGCGTGCTTTCTGAACGACCATAGAGCCGCTCAAAGCCTTCTAAAGCTTTTGGGCAGAGAGACTGATGGGCAGACCTTTCACAAGCTTCGGTAAGAACAAGCGAATTCATGGGGCTGGCCCGGGCTGGCTTGGACTCACCCAAGACCGGCGTGCGGCCTCTAAAATTCCAAACGCTGCACAGCGGTAGCAGTAGTGCGTTGCAAATTGAGAAAAATGATCGTCCACCGATCGGTATTTAATAGTGCCGACATCTCCAGATACACACGTATGAACACACGTACACCGCAGGTGCCTTCTGCTCGCCGGCCCGATTTCCGCGCCACAGGATAATTGTCGGACGATCATTGTCTGAAAGGCGCTATTAATACGTAGGCAAACTCGCTCGGAGGTAGTTCGCATAGGCTTCCTCATCCCCCAGAGATGCGTACGTACGGCAATTTACAATAGCAATGTTTCCTGGGGAGGACGGCGAGGTGCAGGTAGTAAGTAAGTGGATCCCTGAGCTCTCTTACCTCGAACGTGATGCGTGTTATCGCCTTGATCCATCTAGGTCGGCGCTGGGGCAAAGGGCCCGCTTGTGTCACGAACAAAACGAAAGGCCTGCACATTTTCGGTGCGGGTCATTGCCAAATTAACGGAACGCACGGCACATTTTTCTGGACTTGGGACATGGCGAAGAATGTTTGCGTGCTACACGGCGTAAATCGTGGTTTGTTGCTAGCCTCGCCGCGGAAGGAAGTAAGGAAGGAGGATACTAGCATGAAGCGCGTGGCACGCAGAAGGAGAACTTTACCGGAAGCATACGCTGCATACGTATTTAAGAGCCAGCAGCGTGAGTTAAAAGTGAGAGGCCCAAAATATGCAGGGCATCTGTTTGGCATTCGGCAGCATATGCGTGTATGCGTGCTACATACACGCATGCATGTATACTTATCTGTGATGCCTACCTCCCTGTAACGCACTTTATTATACCAACACGGTTATGGACTCTTCTTTTTTCAAGACTTGGCGACACGTATGTACGTTTAGGCTGCTGTGCAATGGGATCTATCTCACTCGGCGAACTCACATGCCAATCTCCACAACCAACATCGCCGGGGTGCCTGCTGCACGGTCAGCTGCCAGAAACCCCAGGGGCTTCAGGACATGGTCAAGCCGGGCCCAGGCCTTGGCGTGCACGTCTGCTTCGGCTTCCAGGTCGTGAAAAGGGTCTCGCGCGCTATTCTTGTGCTTGATCTTGACTGCAACCTTAAATTAGACACCGAATGCAAGACAAAAAGTTGACACTGCATCATTCTTGAATCGGGAGGAGACCCTTCTTCCGAAAATGACGCGTGCAATGATAGTTGTAGCATTTTTGACCGAAACATTTCTGGCTGCCGGGGCTCCTCGACGGAGGGCCTACCCAGTACCCAGCGCGCTGCAACACACCCCCCGGCCCGACGCATAACTATCGCCGTTACAAAGCAGGTACCCCGGTCACGATCCGGTGACAACGTGTGCGCCTCCCATCCAACCGATCATCCGTTGCTTGTCGGCTCCCGGTCACTGCATCACCCGCATATGAGTGTCGATGCCAAGCTGGTATCCCGATCATATCGTTTCCTTTTCCAGTGTTCTTCGCCATGTCTCTAGGCCATGAGATTGTTCCTCGGGTTAAGCGTGCAAAAATTCTCTTTCGAAGTCATCTTTGTGCGGGGGCATAGAACTCCTCACGTGAGGAGCCCCAGAAGGTTGGGGTCAATCCCCCTACCGAATTAATTCGTCAGCAGACACAGGTTTCAGCATTGTCTGAATAGGCAAGGAAGGACTGGAGACTAGTGGGGGCGGGATGGAACTGAGTGAAAGCAGGGGGAGGCGGTGTCAGACTCGACGAAGCTCAAGATCGTGAGGTGTAGCATGAAGCATGGAGGGATTTGAATAAATCACGGCATACAAACTAGATGATGAGGCACACTGACTGCAGTCAAGAGCTTTCAGCACGTTCATTTTTGACTGTGGCTACTTTTTTTTCGCTTCGTTTCAGGTCACGGAATGGGCGTCCAATATGCCTGTTCAAAGCATTCGAAACGCCACATGCGGCGCCCCCCCGGCGTTCGCACCGCCGTCCTCTTCAGCCGTTCCAACGGAACGTCTCACTGCAAAGAAGCACCAGCAGAGAGAGTTATCGACAATAAATTCCTCATGGAGAGTGTGCCCCCACTGCTACAGTATCACGGACAATAACAAGACAACTCTTGAGCGCCTTGTGTCCTGTCTGCTAATGTTAGCGAAAGAACTGTAACCGAGCAACCGAACAAAACCCTGTCCGTGCGTGCAGCTGCAGACAGTTCCAGTAGTACGTATCTCGTATAATAATTGAGCGAATTCGGGACGAGATGCAAAAAACAAATCCTAATCCTACTCAGCACCCCCTCGCGTTGCTGTACACGGGTGTATGGTTTTGGGACGTTACGCTGACGAACGAAGAGAGGAGAGGACGGCACCTGAAACAAAAAGATACACAGTCGTGAACTACTTTGTTTCACCGCTTGGTTGGGAGCGTAGTTGTCTGTGTCTCACGGCTTACGTCTAAGGCGAACAAACGTATCTGGCCGGGTGGTCCGTTTTTCTTGGGGCGTCTGCTGCGCATGAAGATCACAAATAAAAGAAACTGAACCACGCACAACTTTCGGCGGACAACCACTCTCTGCTTGCATACACACACTCGCGTTCCTGATGGAGGACCTCCACAGCTAGACTAGCAGAGCTAGCAACACATGCAGGCTCGCTGTGCGCTCCTGCGTGGTCCGACGAAGTCGACGACGAGAGCAACAAGACCTAACTCAACGCGTACCTCGAAGAACGGGAGCGAACTATGGGATCTTGTCGTGACTCTTTTCGCGCATGGCGCTACAAAAGCCCAATCAACTCTAGCTTTCAGTAACGCGCTATGTGTCGTACGTCGCTTGGGAGGGGGGGGTTGGCGTGTGGACGTAAGCGCAACTATACCAGCACACGCGCGCGCCACCTCACCACTCAACCCCGATTCGCACCTCCTTGAGCAGCCCTCCTCCCCCGCCGTGGTAGATCCGCCCTCTGAACACCACCCCTTGACTGCCCTTGCGAAGGATGTCGCCCCTGTCGATTCTCAGAGTTACCGTACCGCAGCCAGCGAAATAAAGTCGACCGCAAGCCCCCCGGGTGAGAGGCAACGAGTCCATGTCGGACGTATAATATACGTATGAGGGCGTAGGCCTCGGGGACCGACCTCCACAAAATAGCACCGAAAAAAAAAAACCCTGTGAGACGGAAGCTGCCCCCGCCTCCCTGTGCACGGCAGAGGAAGTTCGTGCTTTTGACGAAATGTGGCACGTGAGGGGGGGGCTCTCTCAACGAGAGCCCAGCGCCCCAACTCTAGCTGCGCCGACCGAGGTGGGCGATTGTTCCGTCTTTTCTTCCACTTGGTGCCCGCCTTGATGGGGAACGACGCAAGCAATATAAGCATGACGGACAAATACATGCATGCTGACCTGAACCACGGTGTATATCTCGGTGCAGATGTCAGTACACGTAATTACGTGTGTGTGTTTATAGCGTATACCACTCTGTCCGGAAATATAGGGACGGTTCAAGTATATATATGACAACAAATGATCCGTTACATTTACGGATAGAGTAGTACCTGGTAAGCTGTTCTTTTTTACCAGGTATTTATTTATGATAGACATGTATGTATGTCTCCATACATGTGTATTGCGTAGTGCTGGGCGTTGTAGTACTGGTGCCACGAAACACTCGAGTGGGGAGGCTAGACCAATGGTTTCAGCCTCTAATCTAAAGCCATGCCGTTACAATACATATCGGTATGTTGCTGTACGGTAACGTATTTCGGAAAAGAAGGCTGACGACGATGAAGGACAGTGTTAAGCATAATAGGAGCCGGGTACCGCTCTCAAGAATCGCCATAAAAATAACAAAGCTCAACAATAACGACAAAAGTTGACACAACCGTCCGCACTAACTATCGTTTTCCCAGTTGACCGCGAACCCAGGTGTATCACTCTCGATGTGGGCCAACTTCGAAGAAGAACACGGGCGATGAGCCCCAGTGGCCAATTAATAGTAGGGTGGCATATAATCCGCCGTTATAGACTCGTTAAGTATCGATGCCTGTCGGGGGCTTGCACACTCCCGTGGACGGGCCTCGCTAGGGAGTGCTATACCTCCGTGTGCCTGATTTATAATTCTTATGGCCTACGAAGGGAGGCGACATAGACCCCTTCCGTCGTGATATCAAGGGTAAGAAGTACAGAAGATAGGGTCAATGTCACGCCGCAAGACATCAAATGGCGTCTATTTTATCCCTGGGGAGAGACTCAAGCGGAAGGGGTTGCGGAGCGAAGAAGATAGAAATAGCCTCGGGGGGCAGGACAAAACACCCGCGGAGGGGGGCTCGCGACGGGGGGGGGGTGTGTAGGACGAAAGAGGGTACGAGCATACCGCGTACAGTAGTGGTCCCTCCATAGTGCCGGTATGCGCCAGCAAACAATACTGGCCCCTTGGAAGCACCCGACACCACTCTACACACTGCCACACTGGTTAATGTCATCTGTGCCAAGCGAATTCACCGGCGCGATGGCCTTCAGCTCAACGGGCACTCTAGAGGGACCACTGCTGTATTCGAGAAATCGGTTGAGGCTTGCTGTGTACGAAACGAATAGAAGTAACCCTAACCCTATGCCACCAAAACC
Organism: Nereocystis luetkeana; assembly: GCA_031213475.1. Taxonomy (NCBI): domain Eukaryota; class Phaeophyceae; order Laminariales; family Laminariaceae; genus Nereocystis; species Nereocystis luetkeana. Next base: position 8,039,765 of record JARUPZ010000016.1, on the reverse strand, counting down.
CAGCCAATCATTGGCTAGCACTAGCCCTTTTTTTCCTACGAGTACACAACAGTGTCCCAACCATTTATATTCTCGAATAAGCAGTCAGCTCTACTGATCCAATCTGCCATACTATTTCTTCTCTTTGCACAACTACTAACCGTTCGCGAAATATTTTTACACGCCAACCCGCGAGCTCGGAAGTCGGGGCGAGTTTCGAATGGCTCGGCTTGATCGCTCTTGATTCCTTATCGGCCGCGCGGCATGTTTTTCTCATTCACTTCGTCGATTCACGGAGAGAGGGCTGTCGGTTGGCGGTGGCGCGATCTCAAAGGCAGCATTGATATCACACCTGGTAACCTGGGGTTTTATTTATGCAGAAGCTGTGGTGCTGTTGTAGCGTGAATCCATATCAAGAGTGAAAGGGGAATTACATGCCAAACATTCGAATTATAGAATCCTTCGCCTCCAGTCCGCGTTGGCAACTTATGGCCACTTCCGGGATGACAATTACCAGGTAGTAGCGGTTCACCGAACTTCCCAAACTGGATAACAGCCTTCTAATAGGGGAACAGAACACCAGGTATAGAGGGCACTCGGATTATTCAGTCGGGATGAGTACTCGGCACGCCCCGCGACTATTATAACTTCGACTCTATTTATTGACTACTAGGTTACCGCTGCGAACACAACCCCACACTAATTCCAGGTGGATTGCCCCTAAAACGCGAATGGCAGTTGTAAAGGTGTTAACAGCGCTGTTATCAGCTCGATATTACAGCAGCTCTGCACGAGGGAACTCATCCCGGACGAGAAACAAGGGTCTATTCATCGCAGTCCACAAGTCCACGTGATGACTCGTGGCCCTACAGTAGTTGTCGGACCGGCGGGTTTGGCATTTGTCACATCTACCGATTATTGTGACCCCCGTTGGAGCGTGGTTGCTACGGTATACGCTTAATGCAATCATAGTATCTATCTCAATAGATGAACTTAGCCCACTAACTTACGTTAAAGTTTGCCACGAGTGACTGGTGTGATGGGGTGAGGGCCATGGCGGAGGAACCTATAAATAGTAGCAGCAGTTGCAGTAGTAGTAGTGGTGGTAGTAGTAGTAGCAGCAGTAGTAGCAGTAGTAGTAGCACTCTGTAGTATGTAGTCGGGATTGGAAGCAAGTTCAGTCGAAAAACGACGGATGGGTGCGGAAACTACAACTATACATTCGTGGGCGACCGCTCGATAGACAGGCAATAACGCAAAGCAACCCCGAGCAACGTTTCCTAAACTGCCAGTGTCTCCTGTGGTGAAAGCGACGCCCTCAGTTCAACAACAACCCTTGGTAGAATGCTAGGGCCTTGGTAGAATGCTAGGGCCGGGATAGAGTACGAACCAAGGGGGCTGATGGGCACCCCTTCGCTTCGCCATCAATATCATTGTTAACGACAATTCCAAAAATAGTCGAGTACTTGTATAATTGTCTGTTGATCTGTACTCGTGATGTTTTTTTACTCCCTACACTCAAAGAAACATAGCATCACCTGTCAACGTGAATTCAACTAGATCAAGGACAGTCCGGCGTTCGCCAAAAAAGCATTACACCGCCGTGAGGAAGAACAAACGGCGCTAACTTCCCCAGTAATCTTAACGTCACCAGGAAACAATGAATATTGATCTTTAGTTGCCCCTACCAATATATTGTTACACTCGAAGATGCACAAACGCCAGCTCTCGGCCTAAAGCCAACTACGAAGCTGCTGCACTCTTTCAGTTTTTGTGTTTTCTCGGGCCGTTCGCCTTCAAGGAAAATAACGTCATAGACAACAACAGAAAATAACTCCCGAGCAACCCCCGGCTGAAAAAAATGGCCGTAGGAAAAAAACACGAAATGTTTTCGGCCGGTATCCTGTGCACTAAGGGGAAATGAAGCCCCACAATCACTATGTCGACAATTAGCTCCAAGGTGCTCAAAATGTACGGGCACATCACTATCGACACAACGAACTGAACACTAGCCATCGGCGTAAAACCGACAAATCTGAGGGTTATCCAGCACAGAGGATTCACAATATATCCTACGTACAGGGCCACGGCTACTCAAAAAGCGCTTCTCGGAAAACACCATGACCCTGCGAGGCGTTCTACGATAGAGGTTCACCCTATATTTTCTGAGGCTCCTCACTTAAGGAGCTCCATACCTCACCCGAAAAACTGACCTCAGCAAACTCGAATTGCATCCCGATCAAGAATCCCATGGCCAGTATACAAAAAACGTCATTTTTCGAAACGATATTGGCATTCCGAAGAGTTTGGGTTAAGGCACCCCGCCATTCAGAAACAAATTCGCGGAAATGTGCTACCTCTATCGTAGAACGAATCCTGCTGCACCCCCGAACGAGACATGCCCACAAAGCTCAGGAAACCCTTTCATCTATTATTAGAACAAAAACTCGGGCACCGTCAATCAATATATACGCAACTACAAAGCTTGCGCGAAGCGTTCACCCAGAAGGCAGCAGTGGCCTCCCGGGCATAAAACTCGCCTACCCGAAGTAGAACGTAAAACACACACTCTACCCGCGACTGGCTGCGCCATTATTTTTTTCGTTTTGACCCTCTCGAAGATGTTTTCCCTTCCGACGACCGCCCCTTCGCCGCCCCCCCTCCCTGCCCCCCCGTCCCTCCTGCCTTTGAACCTCCTCCTGCCCCCTTGGGTTTGCTCTTGCTGCGGCTCGCCCTGCTCCCGCTAGCCTTTTTCTGTGCAGCTGCAGTTGGCGGACTAGTTGGCGGAGGGGGCGAAGCGGTTTCGAACAGCTCTCGCAAGACGGAGGTCATGTCCAGGTTGTCAGACAGGGGCAATCGGAAGGATCCGACGTACCCGACCCAACCGGGCATGTTGCTGGTTCGAACGATGAAAAAGTAACAGAGGGGCAATAGGATCGGAAGGGGGGGATGCAAAGTCAGACATTCAGGAAAAAAGGAGGCGGTAGCGAGGCACGAAGAGGGCGTCTACTCGAAGGTATGAGCAGACCCTATTGAATGCTAAAACGCGGTTCGGGGCGGAGCCCCAGGCATATTGTGAGATGCCCCAGAGAAATGTCCTGTAGCCGATTAGTCAGCAACTTACTACAGCAGAACCAGGTATTATTTTCCACTGCCACCGGCCTTGCAATATTCTCGGACGAAACGTTGCTGAGCTCATCTCCGGGCGAGGGGCGGGCGGGCGGCGGCGTCGGCGTAGGCGTTGGATCCGCCGCCGGAGCTCTGCCCGGCGTCGGCGTGACCCTCGTCGATGGACGAGGCATGGTGCAACTAGTCAGCATTGTCTCTTCTTCAACCCTGGTCTCGCTGGGAAGCTCGTCTTGGACAGAAAGATCGACGTGTAAGTTCATTAAAGGAGCAATCTGGACCAAACGCCGGAAGCACAGAACCTGTGAGACTTTTGTTCAGGCCGCATTTGTGCTGGTGACGAAACCTCTTCGTGTCGGGAGGCGTGAATACTCATACAAATACAACACATTTACAGCAAGCTGCACCAAAGTCGACATCAGCCTCATCATGTTACACTGGTCTTCGCCAGGCATAAAACTTGTAGAACTAGGCAACATTCACAGACCTCCTGATTGTGACTTGAATCGACTGAAAGTGGCTTGAACTGACACACCGCTCGAGAACTCTGAGCCCCTCGCTCTCCACATGCAGAGCACCTGCCAAGCACATACTGTACTTAAACAAACCCACAGTCGCAACATCTAACGAGTTCGTTCCCGAAGGGCTGCATACTACCACATCATGCACAGATAAGCTGTACCTACGCGCTCGGCACCGCAGCATCACGAACAGCCACACTTTCAAAACGGACGCACCGCTCGTCGAGCAATTGCCCGCTTGGACGACGCCGAGGAAAGCAAGCCGACCAAAAGCAAAGCTGGAAAATCCGCAAAGTAGCATCACGAACAGCCACACTTTCAAAACGGACGCACCGCTCGGCGAGCAATTGCCCGCTTGGACGACGCCGAGGAAAGCAAGCCGAGCAAAAGCAAAGCTGGAAAATCCGCAAAGTGAGCCACAATCTCGTTGGCGCGACAGCATATTTCCGAGGTCGCACAGCAGGCCTCGTTTTTCCCCGAGCAGCGCCGAATCGATTACGCCGCATGCGACACACTCGCGGGAAAGTCTGATACCCACAGACTGCAGGTGCACCCTGCAACGCTCAGTACATATTTGCGCTGTCCCTGATCTAACCCGTGACCCTATTTCGAACCCCGGAAAAGCGAAGTCGTTTCACCTTGCAGCAACCTGTAGAGCGTAGGCGAGGCTACACGCGTCCTGCAACGCCGAAGCTGCCGGTATTTCAGGGCCCAACTGGTTCGCCGACGCGAACTGCTTCGAGTACAGCTCCAACTGAAAGTGGGGATGTCGGACGAGAGGAAAGCGAGGGGGCAGAGAGAGATTGTATGTCACAACAGCTCGGACACGCTTATATGGGGGCAACACAAGGATAACAACGGTGCAAGGTCGACAAGCGTCACCGCGAGTAAGCATCGAGTATTGCCGCTGCTTCACGACGCATAGCAATGAAGCTACATATATTGCAGCTTCAACCATTCCGCGTCGAGGTGCCTGGCACATTGGCCGTCGGTCAGAGAGCACTGGAAAAACTTCATTTCAGCTACAGTCTAGCTGCGCAACCGGTGCTTGATCAGCGGCGAGCCTGTTGGGATGTGTGTGTGTGTGTTCTTCACATGAAACCGTTCGTTCTACCCGTAGACATCCAGCACAACCAGTGTCCGTGCCGATTCTCCAATCCTAGAAGAGATACAAGTTCTGTGGTCACAAAGCTACGCCACAGAGATACTGCGTTGCCACGTGTGCAGTATGCACTGCAGTGGGCAATGCAAAGCCATGTCATCATACTAGATACGACAGGCACGACATACGCAATCTATGAAATAGTGAAAGGAAAAGAAACAATCAAAAAGGAAACAAAAACAAAGTAGACAAATCGAAAGAGAAAAAGAAAAAGAATGGAAGCAAAAACTAGGAGAAACAATCTGTCCTGCCCCTCCCCCGCAGGCGAGGTGGCCAACACTTGAAAAAGAACGAGCTGGAAAAAAGAATATATATATATATATATAACAAAAAACACCACTGCTTGTAAACAGAGTAAGACCAAGAACCAAGGAAAAAAATAACAAGGAACAATAACAAAGGGGAAATAACAGGCAGGCCAAAGCCCAAAGCACCTTCCAGGTGGCGGCAGCAGTTTGTGGTACGAGTATTAAATAGTATAGCCAGGTTCTCCCTGCTAATCCGCCTGGTACCTTGCTACCCAGACTGCCGTCTCCGCCCTGCGTTCGTCAACTATGCCCAGCCCCTTGGCGTCAGACAATACGAAACGAGCAGAGCAGGTTCGTCATCCAACCACGCCACACGGCTCCTTCAGTATGGCTTATCAATCAGAAAAGGAAGAGAAAAAAAAAAAAATGAAAATCACGGAGAGTCAGCGCAAGAAAGAAAAAAAGAAAAGAAAAAAAGAGAAGACAAGGGAAAACCACGTTCGAACCAGCTGCACCAGTTGGTGGCACTAGTAGTATGGTCATGTTCTACTTCCTAGTCGACTTGGTGCCTTGCTACCCTGTCTGCCTTCTCCTTCCTACTTTCGTCTACCGCCGTTTCCCTTCTACCCCTCCTGTTCCCCCCCCTCTCCGCATTCCCTTGGTCGGGCTTTCTGCCACTTCTCCTGTTGCCCCCTCCACCCCCGTTCCCTTGGACACCATCCACGGCGGATGCGCGGAGCTGCCTACTCATCTCAGCCTCAGCCTCGTGCCACTTCATCATGAACCGTTCGGCTGCTTCAAGGATCCCCCGGTACCACTTCCCCGCCTTTTTGGCTGCAGTGGACCACAACGCGGTCTCAACTCCAAACACCAAGGGGGCAACTTCCGTTGACCCTTCGGTGGCTCGGAACTCCCTAAGGTCTTCGACTATGCATCTATGCCAAGTCTTACACTGTCCGCCTGGTCTCGGGTTCTCCCCACCAGCTATCGTCCCGAACATTATCCGACTGGGTAATCGCTCCTTGCTTTGCCGTGCCACGCCCCCCGCAAAGAAGAGCCGCCGTTTACGAATGGTCGTTTCGATGCTCTCGCAACGTGTCATCTTGAGGGCCTTCGCGTACGAGAGGGTGGCCTGGTCAGTACGAAGTCGGCGCTGGAAGCCAATGACTCGCAACAGGACTTGGTGGTGAGCCGTTCGAAGCTTGGCAAAGTGTTCCGCTCTGAGGGTCCACGTCACACACCCGTACAGAAGGGTCTCAATCACCTCGGCCTTCAGCATTCGGACTTTAAGGCTAAGGGGGGCGGTCGTCCTATCATACAACTCCGGGCCGAACCGTTTGAGGCATGCTCGCATGAGGCGGATCCGTCGGTCGATTTCGAGCGAGAGCGCAGCGTTTTCGTGGATAACGCCACCTAGGTATAGGATGTGATGTCGCGTGAAGATTAAGACTTGTAGATGGATGACACCGAGTGACTGTTAAGTGCACATGTGGTGTACAAGACAGGGCGGGCTGGACCCTGACCACCATAATGAGAACAAAAGAGACACATAGGTGGTAGAATGTGGCGCTTATGTGGCCGATGTACTCAAGAGAGTAGTGGTATGATTGAGTTGGGAGGCTGAGCTCGAGGGGGGCGTAACCCTTGCTCGACCACCCTGATAGGTTGAACATGACCCTGTGATATGACTCTGTTCCAGTACTCTGTACAAATCCCTCGATAGTTCCTCGATTTTTTTTATGATCTTTAGTTACTTGCAAGTCCTACTAACAATCTCGCCGTATATCGTATCTCAGCCGACATCAAACAATCTGCACACCGAAGTCAACGACAGCGGCTTATTCCAACACGCCCCCTAGATAGAGATCTACTGCAAAACATCAACAGGAAAACAATAATAGAAGCACTTGGACAAAAATTTTCAGGCTCTAGCGTTGTCGGCGGCAACCCAGAAAAACCCCATAAATAATAAAAAAACTAGAACTAACTTGTTCAGATCCGAGCGTTGTCGGCGTCAACATGTGGATTATATCAAAGGACCCCTCTGGTAAACGCAACAGAGCGAACTGTTGCCGTTCTTGTGGAAGTGACTCGTGATGTTTGGAAAAGTCTACGAGATAGCCCGCTTTAGCCTTGTCTAGAGAGAGACAATTCGCGTCCGCAGTTTTCTGATTGGTCAATTTTTTAGATTGGATTTGTTTTTGGTGGAAAACCTTGGTCAGCACTTGCCGTCATTCGGGATCGTGACGTCACTTTTCGGAAGAAAATAATAATTGGACAATTGACCGTGGATGATGACGTGAGGATCTGTCTTTTATATTTGACCGAAAAGGATTCTGTGGAGCATGTTTTATTGAATAATTTCCGATACAAGAGGAAAAAGTAGGGGAGTATCTGGTTTGGCGGACATAGGCTGAAGGAAATACAGGAGAAATAGTCGATAGACTCGGTAATAGTGCGCTATATACTAAAATAAAGTTATTTTTTCGGTTATTATGATTGTGCACAACATTCTAAGAACTTTTCTTCTTCGGTGGTGCTAAGTTTTTTTCTGGTACGTTTTTAAATAGTGGTGGGTACTGTTTTTTTTCGGAGGACCGACTGTATACGCCAACTTTAGGCCGTATTTACTCCCCATAGCAATGAGATAAATTCGAGAACATGAGGCACGTAATATCATTAGTGTTGTATGTATACTCCTACTACCCATCTGCGAGCGACTGGCATGGAAGATAAGCGTTACACGATGCACTCCTTCCGAGTGGAAGGGGCGGACATTGCTGGTACGATAATGGACGTTCTTACGGAATACGCGCGGTGGAAATCCGCCGCCGTCGCACGCAGGTACGTAGGGGTAACGACGTATGCGGCAGCGGCGGGAATGAAGCGTTGTCGCGAAGCGGCGTCCACCGCGGCGGGCGCCCTACCGCTGTCCGAACAGTATGCACGTTCATATAGAGCGTTCCCAAGGGCCAACTGATGCCAAACCCATCAGAGGCCAAGGTAGAAGTTTGGGTATAACAATGACTACAAGAAACGCGCGGGAAGGATAGTAAGAGATAGTATACTACGGCAGTGAAAAAACGGCAAAGGGGCAGCAAGTGTGAGTGTGATGTCATGCCGCAGCAGAGAGGCCTCACAAATCCCAGACTACACAAATCCCAGAGCGACGATGAAATATTACTGCAAAGGTTTGATTAATCAAACCGGGGACAAGCGAAGGGCATCCCCGGAATAGGAGAAAGCCTGCTGGAAGTACAGAGAAAACATCTCATGCGCGCTTGCTTCGTCCTCGACCTAGCAGCATAATAAAGTGGGTAATGGTTGGGAAAAACAGACCATCCCGCCTGCCCATCGTTGTGCGCAAGATACGTCGACAACGACATCAGTTTCAGTGTGTTTGCTTTGGTAGTGTCCATTTTACCGGAGCAACTACTCTCTGCGACGAGATGCCGTGTTGATTGCTATCGAATCAGCGCGAGGGTAGTAGCCCTGAGTGGGAGTCTCCGGCTAATCGCAGCAGAGAGCCCTCATTATCCCAGACTACAGTATATACTTCCTTTGTCAGAAGTCAACCGCCCTATGATCACACAGGCCCTTAACCACGTCCTATTAATAGTCTTTTATCGTATTTTTAATCGAACTAGGCGGCAACTTTTGGGTAAAAGAAACAACTACTGTACTAGTAAGGGCCTATCTTATCGAGGACTTTTATTTTTTCAACTCGTTTTCTTTTTTTTCCTAATTTAATTTGCATCTGATTGGCCGAAGAGTGAATCACCAAGCAGGCATTTTCAAGGCAAACTGAAAAATTCCATTTTGAGGGCAAAGTTTCTTGGGAATTTTTTCGAATGATTGTTTTTTTTCAAATTGGAATTGGGAGTTGATCAACCTTGATGTAGCATGTTCATGGTGGGTAAACACCCCCGGTGGAATCTGGGGTGATTCTTGGCCGCTTCGGTGACCACGATCGAGGCGACAAAACGCGAGCCTCAACGAGAGCCGACCGGAGCGATAGCAGCGCCCACGCCCACGGACCATAGCACATCGTACCCCGGCGGTGGCACCTAAAAAAAAATCATGACGGCCGCAAACCCAATTTTTCGACCTGCTCGATCGGCCAACCATCACGAAAACCGGGCAAGCGAGCAAAAAACAGGGGATACGCTCGAGACCTCGATAGCTGCATCACCGTCGCTGTTCCGCATGTGGCGCTTCAGCTCCCTTCGCCCACCCAAGACACCCTAAGAGTGATAGCTTCCTATCCTGCGCCACCAAAAAAGAAAAAGAGGGTGGCGGCGGCGCGCACGCGACAACGCAAACCTTCGCTCTCGTCTACGCTCGTCGCTGTTTGTCGGCTGGGCGTTGTGTGACGCGGTGCGTTATTCCAGGTTATTCCGTTTTTTTGTTTTGTTAGACAATGAATACGCCGTTTCCCGATAGGACACGAACACGTAGTTTTTTAAAATCAAATTAAAATTCATTGAAATTCAAAGTTTATCTCCAAATACCGAAATTGTGCGTTCCCCGGGCCCTAACGTCCGCAAAGTCAAGCGAATGGGCGAACGACCTGACAAAAAACAATCGACCTAACAGTGGTCGAATTTTGCCCTTTATGCGGGGTAATAAATAAAGAAACACATACCTCGTATTTAAATAAACCCACCATCGCTGCAGCCTGATGTGTATGTCAAGTCCAAGGGTCGGGACACTTTGTATCCATTGTTAGGTTTGCCTGTTACGGGGGACCGTAGTACGGACCAAATATTATTATTAATATACTAGTAAAAATTATGAAATATATAGGTTTTTGTGTGTACCGTAGGTCCTATTTAATAAGGTCCCCCGTAATAGTGAGCAGGTACTCGTTGGGCTCCCAAGCCTTACGTACGTACCAGGTATAAAAAACGCAAAACCCTCCCCAAAACTGGGGAAATTTCAAATTTTGAACCATTTTTTCGAAACACCTTTGTGTCATATTTTTCTTCTTTTTTCTTGAATAAAATTCCCCTGCGTTTTTATATTTTTCACGATACCGGGTACAACATCTTCAACGCCGCTGTTGGGACGCTAAGACCTGCCCCCATAAGGTGGTTTACTTGTGTGACAGAGGAAGTACGATATATTACTGCAGTACTCTGCTGTTGACAACATATTTCGATTCCCTCACGTACCTCCTCTGCGCTGGCGTTGAGGTGCAGTTCCGTCAGAAGCGCGAGATTGTGCATGGTCGCCTCCGTCTTTCCGGCGAACTGCTGGATCATCAATTAATTACGTAGACAAGTTCGTCAAGATACTGTTGCTGTGCATGACAAACTACTGCTGTAGTACTGGTTGGTGACAGGTGCAGCCGTTCCAAAATATTGCGGTGTGCTTGATGATTAGCTATTGATGATGCGTTGGTAGTCCGTACTCCTATTCCAGAAGTCCGATTAGACCGTCCATTGGACGGAAAAGGGAAGGGTTGTTCGGGCTCTTCCGCAGCAATAAGTCGGCAACGCTCTGCAAAGAAGATAGCAGAGTTTAAAGTTTAGCCTTCGTCCTTCGGTGCACTACGAACGTACTTAGCTTTCGATAGCGTACGATGCACTGCTGCGCGTGGAAAGGCAAGGGGGCGAAACTCAAATATCAGCGCAGGAATACTTGTACTACAGGAGTTAGTTGTTGTACAACGATAATAAACTTCGGTGTGTGTATGCGCGCAGATTACCCCGTCGTCCATTGGGACGAAGGGGGGATACACCGGGTGCCTAGAGGGCAGAGACGCGGCGGTAAAACGACCAAGAGAACGCATGCGGACGCCGAACAGGAGCAACCATTGAGTTGCTGCTGCTGTGGTGCTGTGGTGCTGTAGGTGTGCTGGTGCAGCTGTGCTGCTGCACTTGTACGACAGACGATAGTCACCTTGGCGCTGGCAATGCGAAACGTCCTTGTACCGAAGTCAGTCTCGGTCTTGAGCACCACGTGCGTTTCACGCCCCTTCTCTCCGTCCGTCCTGACCTGCTCCTCGTCCTCCTCTCCGTTTTCCTGTTCGTGATCATGACTAATTTCCCCCGCCTTGGACGCCAAGAAGGCTTGTGCATCCGCCCGTTGTTGCGGCGTTGCGCAGATCGACAGTACGTTGGAAACGGCCATCTTGTACTGTCGAGGCGCAACGTTGGGACAAAGGTTTGGCGCACGCTTTGTCAGCAGCGCCGCCATCTCGGCCACCATCACTCGGGGCTGATCCCCCGCCATGATTCCTTCCGTAGCTTCCGATATCTATTAAATGCCGTCGCCCACTCGCATCTAGACCTACCAGTACTGCGTACTGCGTGTCCTGCTTCACAGATTCGCGTGTGCCGACAACATTGACATTCCAATACCTGGTACCTGGTGTGCCGATTTCAACATGACTCGAGATCTCTTTCTGGCTGGAAGGCGTGTTGTAATAGGGAGGAATATAGCGGCGGGATTTCGAAAGTTCCCGCCCGACGCACCAAATACACACACCCAATGCCTATTGCCCATGTTCGATTGCCATGCACATCTGACGGATCCATCCCTGATCACGGGGCTGGATGGCATGCTTGCGGAGGCGGAGGCCGTAGGGGTGACGGGGATTGTTTCGGTGTCAGAAACTCTTGAGGATGCCGTTCAGGTATTATATATTTCCCAGCCCAATGAGCGTTCTCCCTTCCCTTCCACCTTGTTGTTGTTGTTGTTGTTGTTCTCACATTAACTCTCTGACGAAGGAGTCCGTGGTCACACAAAGGTGCTGGAGCTTTTAGAACCGCAGTCCCGTTTTGGGGACAAACCACTCAAATTTCAAGCAGTTTGTCCCCAAAACGGGACTGCGGTTCTAAAGGGGTTAATAGGAAGATCCGAAAAACAAAAAAAAATCGAAAATTCTATGGACCTATGGATAGTCCACATTTCTGTGATCTCTTGCCCTGCGACCGGCGACCTGTGATACGGGCATGCGCTGTGCGTACATTACAGAGCTGGTGTATACAAGGGCAGTAGCTGGTATGACGGCTCCTTTGCCGACCATACGGTATGGAGCGTATGAGACTCGCTTGTGAGCAGGCTCTGCTGTGATTGCATACTGCCAGGGTCAAATTTCTGCATTGCTGTTGTTCCTTGGCTGTTGTCGGGCACATGCCAGATGCCACTACAGATGCGTACGTATGGTACTCTGCATGGCACATACTCCTACCAACATTCAAAAACACTGAAATACATCAGTAATTCCCGCAGCTGCCCTAATATTTCGCGTAACGCAGATGAGGGAGTATGGCCGAGCCGAAGTTTGCAGCACTGTCATTATTCACTGAGGTTTAGGTACTGACCGAGATCAATTGGAAATCGAGCCTGTAGGTATTATCGTCTCGTCGACCCTGGTAGCACCCAGGGGAGTCACCGGTCACCGGCCAGTCGTAAATCGCGGGGGACATAATAGAAAACCAGCCAACGGTTATCACGCATTCTATAAAGTCAGGCATGGGTCTGGGGATCGAAAATTTCGTCGAAACTTATATTTACAAGCTGTGTGAGATACTTCGATCGCGCACATATATATACCAGCTATACTTTGTTACCGAAGATCCGTTTCGCGAAAACTCTCGTTCTCTGGGCAGTATAGCGGCGCCTTGGCCATGACAATCTGCGAGCACGTGTACCCGACAGGTCACGAGGATGTGCGTCCCTCTTGGTGTGTCGAGCTGCATGGCGCTGTTTTTTTTCAAATCGTTTTTTTTATTCCCAGCTTGCTGTTGGCTGTTGCCGTGTTCGCGCTCGGAACCAAGCTGCCTCCCTCAGCAGCAGCAGAAGCAGCAGCAGCAGCAGCGGCAGCACCGCTCTTCGCATCAGATCGCAAACGCTTTGCTCTTCTTCACCAACTCCACTCTGGTGTTAACAAAGCCCGCGTCTTCTTGTTTCACGCATGTCTCGTTAAGCTACCCCCCCCTTCCCCCTGCCGAAATGAACTTATCCCCCAAGGTAGTGGAATTGTGCGCCCGCATCAACAGCGATCCCGAGCGCCGGATACGCATCAACCCGTCAATAGGCATGCACCCGGAGAAGGCCGACCTGGGAGCTCTCGAGGCCATGCTCGGACTTATTGACGAGCATGCCGGCTCGATCGTTTGCGTAGGGGAGATAGGGCTTGACTACAGCCGACACCTGATCGGCGAAGCGGGGGAGAAAGCGACGGAGGAAGCGAAAGAGGTGCAAAGGGAGGTGTTCTCCAGGCAGGCTCGCCGTGCAGAGGTGCGACCATTACGTTTGCAGTGGGGCATCAACACATGGCACGGGTAGCCCAAGCAAAGTGCATGCCCGATTGTAGGAGGCATGCTGAGCACAGATCATGTGTGTATAGTGTGTCCATCTGCCGCTGAAATGGCACGAAAACGAAAAACCAAAGACGGCTGATTCGCGAGTGGTAGCTGAAAATGTGGTACTCGATACATAAGTAGCTGTAGGAGATGCCGCGGTAGAAGCGAGGCTTGACGCCAGAGTTGGGACTCCGGGTGTGCCTGACAGCGTTCAAGAAAGCATGCTATACCAGGCGATAGATGTTTTCCACCGAGATGCGTTTACAAACTATTCGGCGACTAGCAATAACACCAGCAGCAGTACACGCTAATCTGTAGGTGCCTCGGTTGCTGGTGCACATTCACACTCACTCGCCGTTTCGATGGCATCACCCACCTTCTTGATTCCTTTCGGTTCCTGGGCTACTTTGTTTTCAGTACTACCATCCGCCGCGTACACCGCGGTGTATGCAACGTGCGAAGAGAGGAAACCTCGTCCGGCGGGTCTTCTCGGCGGAGTGGCCTCATGGTTCGTTCCATCTGCGATCGCCGTGCTCTCAGTGGTACATAGCTTTGCTAGTCTCGTGCCATACGGTCTTGTTTGCCGCGCCATGGCGGCAGCGATGGGTGACTACGGCGCTACTAATAGCTATTGCTGTCACCCCTCGAACGTACCGCGGCCTGTTAACGTTATGATCTCCCTCTTGTCATACTCCTGTGCAACGTCACCGCAGGAGCTGGGGCTGGCGGTGAACGTACACAGCCGCTCTGCGGGCCATCACGCCATCACCCTCCTCCGGGACGTGGGGGTCACTCGAGCCGTCCTACACGCGTTCGATGGCAAACCCAAGTGAGAGCGCGCCACGGAGCAGGCGGGAGACACGTGCAAAATTCTGCAGGCACTGCTCCAGACGCTGACCCCCAGGAACCCCCCCTATCTCTTTGCATGGGAGGATGTGCCCACCCGTCGACGTGGTGCCGCAGGACTAGCTGCTGGTATCGATCTCACTGAATGAGACAGGGTACTCGGCTGGGGGCGAGGGGTGCAAAGTTTGTGTACCCCAACAGCTCTCTTTTGCTATCGTTGCTTCCACTAGCGGTAAAATATGTGTCCCGGTGCACGCCGTCAATTCCCCCCGTCTCCTGCAGTCTCTTGCCCTCTCCCCGAAACCTGCGGCCACAATTTGCATGTTGCCGAATCAACGCTCGACCGCTTCTCATTGCAGGTACGCCGTACAAGCGGCGAGGGAAGGCTATTTTTTCTCTGTTCCTCCGATCGTCTGCCGTTCTCCAGGGTTCCAGAGCCTCGTGAAGGCCGTCCCGTTGGAGTCGCTCCTGCTCGAGACGGACTCACCGGCGCTGGTGCGTGAGCGGTAGTGGCCAACAAAACACCAGTGTGCGCAGTGATATTCGCTTTCCGGCGCTTGCAAGCGTATAGGCGATGACTCTTTATAGCCTCTTCTCAAAGTGCCTGCCTAGTGGATAGTGTTTTTCTCGGTCTGATGATGACAAAGCGCGGGGAAGAACTCACTAATATCTCCCTTGGTTTTGTTTTCCGTTTTACAGGAGAATGCGTCCACCACTCCTTCCGGTTGCTCTCAACCGTAGCGCTTCCCAACTGTACGTATGTATATGGGAACTGATTCGAGCTTTCAAACCAGACCCCCCAACCCCTCCAGCTCTCCGAATGACGCGGGGCCATTTCGTCACTTCGACCTGCATGGATTGTGACGCAGCAATTGTTTTTTACGGTCTATCTCCCGGTCATGTTCGCGAATATCGAATGCCTCCCGCACCCTTTGACTACCCCAAATGGCAGGCTCCGGTGAAGAACGAGCTTAACAAACCGGAGAACATCAGGGTTGCGTGCGAATGGATTGCCAACCTGAAGGGCATCTCAGTGGCGGCCGTCATTGAGGCCACCAACGCCAACGCCCGGCGAATTTTTCCGCGCGCCTTCCCGCGATAGCACGTGGAACATAGCCGGGGGAAACGTACTCCGCTTAAATGGCTACGGGAGGGGAGGGGTCACATTTTGAAACATCATTTTCCAGCGGCTCGGAGAGCCGCTCGCGCGAGTGGCTGCCCTATTCATTTTAGGGGGTTTACTCTTTGGGCTTTCGGGTCTGGTGGTATGCGCTTGTGTTGCACTTTTCGCCAACAATAGCATTCTTCTCCTTTGAGTGACGTACAGAGCTGGTGGTGGGAAGGACCTTAACCCGGCAGTGAAAAAAACGGCACCATACCCCACCCTCTGCCGTGACCTGGGTCCTGGCACGTATCGAGAGGGAGGCGACGGCATCCAATGCGAACGAGCAGGAGGTGACGAGGAAAAAATGGAAAAATGCGCTTGTTGTTGGGCGTGACCCCAAAATGACGTGTTGCGTTTTTTCGACCCGCGCTGCCTCGACGGTGTACCGTGGCGTCGTGAACGTTGTGACCCGATTTGACTGCAGCACTCTCCCGTCTATGGTGCGCCAGGCCTGTTGGGAATTGCTTTATGATTCGATCGGGTTCTTAAGTAGGTGGTGGCAGGTGGTGCGCGCCCCGAGGTCATGCGGAAAAAAAGATGAACGGCAAGCTTGAGGATTCAAAAGAGGGTGTTTGCGTTTCTACGCCAGTTACTCGAATTGCCGCCCGTGCTCTATATCTTTGCACTGGCATCACGAAGGGTGGCGGTGGCAGTGCATGCTGTCCTAATGTATACAAAAAATAAAGGCACGTACGGGGGGGGAGAAGGGTGGACACCTGTGACCCCGGCTTGTCTAGAAGCTCGTTGAGGGTAAAACCTCCCACGAGTAAGGCTGGAAAGTAGAAGTGATGTTAGGAAAAAAAATAAATCAGGTACAGAACGTGAATTAAGCGGGTCTATCATCCAAAATCTCGGAGGGGCGTTATGGCCGACTTCTGGAAGCCTTAAGCGACTGATGCAAATATAATAATGTAATCCGATTGACTGCGTGTCTGCGGTTTGCGGTGTCAACAACTGCAGGATGTTTTTATTATTCGTTGGTGTACCAGGTATTGAGTACTGATTCTCCTTCCAGTTCTTTTTTGCTTCTTCTGCGATCTGTCTGGTTTGTGCATCTCCTGCTGGTCGTACGTAGTGCCCAGTACCTTCGGCATGCGATGTGCGTTTCTTCTGTCTCCTAGTTTGTAGTGTGGGACCATAGAGTATTTTTTTTGTTGTACGTTCGTCTGCATTGCCTGTCGTACTGCTGTACATATACCTGGTATCTTTCAAGGATGAAGAATCATCGCGGGCACTGACTGGATGTTCTGGCATGAATGCTGGAGGCGGATGGGTGGAAATAACGAGCTTCCCGCACTTTGTGTCATACGATACCAGATACACGCCAAACGAACAACCGAAGACCCGCCACACCAGGCACGGCGACTTGCAATTTTAATGGAATCAGTGGACGTACCGGTTGGTTGACATGCTTGTCAGCCGCCAAATATGTCAAGGGTGCCGTTGGATCTCCACTCTGGAGGCTCGAGGTGATATCAAAACCTCCCCTCACGCATCACGTATCATACTACTGGAGTTGTAGCATCATTATCAAACACTTATACTCGTACGAGTATCTTGACTGGAAGTTGGCGAACCTCCTACATGCGACCGCCCAACCCACTCTCTTCTTCTCTTCCCGTGGGAAAAACCTCTATACCGAAAAAACGGAAACGAAGGTCTCGCTTCGTCGAGACCAACCTCTATCCACTTGAGACTTTCACTCTTTCAATCCACTTCCAACTTCCACCACACACACCCCCGCATTTCACAACAGACTGGTGACACCGACGTTTTATTGTTTTCAACCACATGTTCCGGAAGAGAAAAGAAAAAAGGCCCAAGCCCAGCAACACCTCACACCCACCAGCCATCAGGGCGTGCCCAAACCAAGCAACCTTCTCCCCAGCCTCTCCTCCACCCATCACACAGCAGTACACTCCACTGTTCAACACCGATCAGCCGACGCTCCGTGATGCCACAAATGGGCGGTAGCGGTAGCAGCAGCAGGCGATGATGGCAGGTAGTAGTAGAGTACCTGGTACTCAGCGAGCGGAAGGGGAGCAGAGAGATCGTCACGGCCGCAAGAAATTAGGCCAAGCTCGACTTCCTTGGGCCTGGCGGGAGACCTACAATAATAGTAGTCGCATCGTCGTTGGCTGGGAGCGGACCGCAGGATGCAGAATACAACAACGTTATAAAACACGGTCGTCAGCCTTGGAGATATATATCCTAGTGGCGGACATCCTGCGCGACTACGCTACAGCAACAACAGCAGGATCGGGGCCGCCAGCAACGTATTGACCAGGTAATTTCTACGTACGCCGTGAGGGAGGGCGAGTCTTTCTCGCCTTCGCGTAAGGATTGAAAATAATTGATACCAGGTATATAATGAGTATGTGTTGTCTTCACATTAAATCGTTATTTTCTTAATACCCTCGTCAGTACACTCAGTGTCCGTTCAGATCCCTGTTATCCTAGGAGAGATACCAAGTACGAATCATGTGGTCAAAGACTGTGACAGAGGAAACCGGAAGAAAAAATGATCGCACACTCATGGGTGAAGCAAGTGAAATGTCAGCGTACCTGATGCGAGAACACAACATCACAAACAAACAAAAAATACCACAAAATTTAGACACAAATAATGGATCTTAATATCATGATGCCAGCCCGAACAGGCTCTGACGAAAACAACGTTGCCAGCAGCAGAAACAACAGCAGCAGTAACGAACCGGGTTCGAACCGGTACACGAAAACTTGAGAAATAAGTGTGGACAGGGGTTTCCTCTCGCTCTCCGGGGCAGAAAAAGAAAAGAAAAGAGTAGCATGTATTGTATCCATCGGCATCAATCAACGTATCACATGCTACTGTACGTACTTCACGTATATAGGTAGACGAACAAATATATCTCCACGGCTCGCTGCCCTACCATATGCACCACCCTTTTCGATGGAACAATCCGGCCTGCCCGCGGATTTTCATCTGTGTTACATGTATCGGGCGCAGCAGAGTGGTAGAACATGCGATACTCCTACTCCCAACAAGGAGACGTCTTTCATGCGCATGACAACTACAGACGCGAAGCGCCACTCGGTTTGAAACCGATCTAGAGACGGGTGTGGGGGCTTCCACAATTGATAGGGCTTGCAATATTTCAATTTTCTTTTAGTCTGACTAGTTATCCTACCCCGACCTCTGCGGCTCCCTCCCTTTGATGACTCAAATCCGGGGTCACATCGCGGGCGCTCGTTCCCCCTCCCCATGACGGTACGCGCCTGCCTTCATTTTCATCGCGGGAAGCGTCAAGCTGTGTATTGTCTCCCTTCGTCGACTCGTGTCGGATTGAGAATACACTGCTACACACGCTCGTAGGCGCTTTCGGCACGTCATTTTTTTCACAATAAAAAAAGGCTTCCTCGAACATAGAAAGAAAGGTGGATTCGAGTTGAAACTCATAAATCTCGGAAGTTGCGAGGTTTACCGTGCAAGCTATTGGCCATTAACTTGTTCTTGCAACGTCAAAAACATCAGGCGTTGTGCGTGAAGGCTACCCTGGTTACTTTACTGCGATGGTGTGTGAACGCAATATACTTGCTGCGCTATTCGACTCGAGGGGCGTAAATAAATATGTCAGGTAACATACACCAGGTGCCTGCACATGCAGGCTACAGAGCGCAGTTGGTAATTGGGAGCGAGCGGTAGAGCACGCGCGGCGATGTCGGCGTGTCAAACATACACCTGGTACCAGGTACCATCCGAGTCTACAGTAATCAAAACATAAAACTAGCAGAGAAGTTTAATAAACCGCGTACTGGAATGTAAAACAACTCACAAATTCAACTATTAATACAACCAACCTTTTAAAATACAAAAATATTCGGCTTGTCAGCCTTCGGCTTGTCAGCCTTCGGCTTGTCAGCGTTCGGCTTGTCAGCGTTCGGCTTGTCAGCGTTCGGCTTGTCAGCGTTCGGCTTGTCAGCGTTCGGCTTGTCAGCGTTCGGCTTGTCAGCGTTCGGCTTGTCAGCGTTCGGCTTGTCAGTCTTCACCTTGTCAGCATTCACCTTGTCAGCCTTCAGCATTGGGCGTGCTTGCCAGCCTTAGGCCAACGGTAGAACTCGAGACACAAACATGCGACATAAAACCTGGCTGGAGGGGGGGGGGGGGGGGGGGGGTGAGGTGTCTTGCTCCGCAGAGGGAACAGAAAAGGAGCCT
The DNA here is from genome assembly GCA_031213475.1 of Nereocystis luetkeana. Classification (NCBI taxonomy): domain Eukaryota; class Phaeophyceae; order Laminariales; family Laminariaceae; genus Nereocystis; species Nereocystis luetkeana. Next base: position 8,020,208 of record JARUPZ010000016.1, on the reverse strand, counting down.
CAAGCCGCCCCGTTGGATCGAATAAGTCTCACCAGCATGTGCGGCAAATCACCAGGGTGGCCGCCGGTATTCGAGCCGCAGATATATATGGCAACGTTTAACGCGCTTAAATAAAACGAAACACAACTTTCGGGCCTATTCATATGCCCACTCTACAACTTTCGATTTCCGAGTGAGCCCGATTCCTCAGGCCGCTCGGCACCGATGCCGTGATCCCGCCCAACGAATGGCTCACTAAAACGCCACAACTTCGTGAATAAACAGCTACCAGATAAGATGGACATCACAGGAAATACACCTGAAACACCACGGACGCTAGAAAATGCCCGTGCCAACGTAGAATCAGTGACTGCCACACACCCCGACAAGCACGCAAGCAAGCGCAGGAGACGGCACCACAACAATATTGACAGGGTGCACAGGAAGATCACACAAAAAACAAAACATCAGCCGACACGCGGGACACCAGGAAGCGGAGAAGCACATAAATGAACAGGTCCGAAACCAAAATTACCGCTGTCTGCACGAAAGCAGCTCTGATTGTAATAAACATAGGCAAACATGAAGCGTGCGTTGAATCCACGCAATGCCCATAAGTTTCGAGCGCGGACGATTCGGGCGCCGGAACAGAAAACACAACAACAGCGCCCGCTTCGTCCTCACATTGCGCAAAGGCCCCCTCGCTCGCCTTTGAGCATTCCCTGCTAGTCTAGAGTGATGGTGGTTAAAGCAGTGACTGATGTGCCCTCTCGCGTATGATCTATAAAAGCTTCCTTGCTGCCTCTACCCTCCCGCGCTTCCCCCCCCCCCACTACGGCCATGCATGACAATGAGTACACCCCCCCCTCCTCCACCTTTCCCCACACAACCGTCTGTGACGAAAGGGTGCGTTCAACGTGGAGCTGTTCCGACACGTAAGAACCATGACCGCCAGCCATGCGCAACGTGTCCGCCCGCAATTTTGCCTTCTTCTAACACGCCATATCCCGCCTATCACCAAAAAAAAATGTAAACATAACTCCACGTGAGAGCGTGCACGACGCTTCGAGCTGCTGCTGCTGCGGCGGCGGAGAGAGGGAAAAGGCGGCTCCTCTCACAAAAAAGCGAATGCCCCTAGAAACAACAGAACCCGTCTTGCGGCACGTGGACCGGCGGCACTCTGCTAAGGCTTCCTGCCGCGTGTCTCTGCGGCAACAACGACACGTGCCAGAAGACGAGACGAACTAACTACCCTACCTCGGATAATAATATTACGTCCGCATACTTCCAAGCCCTCAAAGCAACACCAGCGCGTGCCCTGCAGCACAACAAAAAATGACGAACGACGGTTGAAGCCTGCACTGACCATCCCCCGAAAAACCTTCCACATCTCTATCAGAGAGAATTGACCAAACCGACCGGAATGCCCCAACTTCTCCCTTTGCCGCTGGGAATATGTATTCCACTGAAAACACGTATTTACTCTATTCTTACTATAGTGTACCTGGTATCGGGTATGTTCACAGAGTGCTTCGCACTCGTGCCTACGACTCTTGCAAGCAACGGGCAAAACTAAACCGTAAGGTGACCTTACCGACTCACACCGCGAGGCGCGACACATGAACAAATGAGCAGCACCCCCTGAGGGGATGCCGCGTGCGTTCCCAATCCCACTACAACAGAGCTAGGCTTATCGCGAGGAGAGGACGGTTCCGTCGACAGGCCATTCCAGCTCAAAACTTGACCAAGCCAATATGCTACCCTTTAGCACGGCGGACCGCCTAACAAGTCGAGCCAACGGACGAGGTCTCTAGTCAAGAGACTCTCATTCTAACCGCACCAAATTACGAGCAATTCGTCACGAGGAACATAACCTAGGCACCCATCAGGAGTGCGAGATCGGGCCACTACCACAAAATAAAATACACGACGCCTTCTATGAAGCGAGTCTGGTAGACAACCAACAAGCATTTGTTCTTCAAGGAGGCCAGCCGCAATTCTCGAACTCGACAGCAGAACGGGCGGGGACTTATCTACTCACATGTCCCTCAGTACGAAATCACGCGTGCCGCTCCATCTAATCAGTCCCACGACTCGGCCATTAACTTGAAAAGGGGTAGCAAGCCCTGCGAAATCGACAATCATCCTTCCAAAGCGCTACCCTACCCCCCCCCTGTGGCCCGTCGTCACTCTGGCCCGGGAAGCAAAGTGTCCGAGTCCGAATCCGTCAACATCAGCCCCGGGGTGGACTCGTCCTCGTCCTCGTCTGCATGTCCCGTTTCGCCACGGCTACCCCAACCGAACTGCCGATTCTCAACTACCTCGCTGGATCTCACCACCCGAGGGGGAGTTGTCAGCGACGGACCATCGTCCCCCCACTGAGAAGACAGCTCGGCGAAGACTGTTTCCTTGGGCATGTCGGGATAGAGCTTCAGCATGTTGTCGCAACCCATGACGAGGTCTTGCAGCGAATCGTAGCGCGCTATACCATACTGCTCCTCGGACAGGATACACCTCCCCTCTTCGGCCACGTGCACCAGGCAGTGATTTACGTGCAGAGTGGGCGGGCGGGGAGCGGACCGGGTCGACGCCCCGGTGCTTGGCGCTTGCATCACCTATTTTGCGTCAGAGCGGGGGGGTGGGGGTTAAAAGCGAAGAGAAAGGGGGACGGGAGGGGGGGCAAACGAGGCAGCTACGACGACTAAACCAATACTGCTAGATAAGTGTCAACACGTTTTCACACGGCGCGGTTCCGCGCGAGCAGGTTTCGACTAGCCCCACTCGAGGCCTTCTCACGACAACTTTGCGCCTACGCTTCAGCCATGTTCGGCGTTGCCAAGCACTCTCGACCTGCAGCAACACAAAGGACGGCACGAAAAACAGAGGCACACAATGCTACGCTAGGTAAACAATTTTATGACGTTCGGGCGGTGGGCACAAATAACCGAACGCCAGGGCAACTAGACAAACCCATGACATTAACGTCCAAAGCAAACGGAAGCCTCGGCTCACTTGCTCCGTGAAGCTGATGACGAGCGCCCCAGCGACAGACTCGCTAAATCTTAGCAAGAACGTCCCTACGTCCTTCTCCCGCAGCTTTGCGCACGCCTCCTGCCTGCTTATAAACCCGTGCACCCTTACGGGACTCGTCGACGACCAGTCGTTGCGCAATCGCGACAGCGTTGTTATCAAAGGCGCCCACCACTTGGAAAAATCCGTGAAAGCCTCGATGGAAATCGTGTCCTGGTCCATGATATTTTCGCCGATGTCTAGCCCGCCTGGTCGCATACCCACGCCTCTGTGCGGCCACCGCTCGGTTCGACCACTTCCGCGGAATCCGGCGCTAGCGTTCCGTACTTGCTTTTCCGTTCTTAGCAGGCGATCCCTGACAAATCTCATCTCGTCTTCGTTCATACCGCGCAACGCCGGTGTATTGATAGCGCCATAACTCCCCCCTCCCCCGAGCTCCATTGAAGGGTCGACCAGCCAAGAGTACGGACCGCGATCTACGACCTGGCCGCGGCTGCTGGGGATTGTGAGCTTCCGGCACAGGTGGTCCTTGAGGCTGTTAGAGAGGTATTCCCACGGCACGCGATCGGGCAGTGCCCAGGTCGCGCCTCCCGCCATCGGGGATTCTTCTCTGTCGCAGCTCCAGCCATGTGCCGCGGCGTTCGTGACAGCCTGCACCCACATGAGGCAGCAGCCTGTGTCATTCAGTCCCGCCTCTCTGGCGGTGTCGAACGCGCGTTGTTCGTCCGGGCGCATTGCGAGAAAGTCGTGCTCTTCAAGTCCCTGCAGCTCTCGTACCGCACGCTGATGCTGCTGCAGGGACAACCGTCGGTGATGTTGCTGTCGATGAGGCCCGGAAGAGAACTGGCTCTGGCGGCCGCCGCCGGGACCGGGGTGCCTTGCTCCGCCCATGCCGCCGCCGTTCAAGAGGAAATGCTCCCCCCCTCCACCCCCCTGCCAGGCACCGCTACCGCCACCCCCGCCATCGAACACGGTGTGGCCGCCGTGACTGCGGGTGTCGCTGCTGAAGGCCGGTGTAAAATCTGATGGTACTGGCGATGTCGGGCTATGTGCGCGCCCGAAATCGTGAGATGCGCTGCTACTGGGACCGCTGCCGCCACCCCCTCCGTTGCTGCTCGCAAGAGAGGTGTTCGAACTCGCGCGGCTGTATCTTCTAAGCCGGTTTGGTCTCTGCTGGAACTCCAGCCAGTACCTGGAGGGACCGTACGCGAGGCGACAACGGTAGTGAGTTGGTGGAGATACTACGGCAAGAACAACATGGTACTCCGGAGAGGCGTGGCAGCACGTATAGCCCACCGTCCGTACTGCAATACCGACCTACCGGCCGTACCTCCTGCCTGAGGCGTAAGAGTTGCTGCACCACCGCATCTCATCGAAAACCTCACCGTCTTCCCTGGGCTGCCGGGCAGAGGAATGACCACGACGACGAGCAGCGCTAGCGACGAAACCAGACCAACGGCCGCACGGAAAAAAAATCGTATCCACAAGTACCCAACCACCAAGGCTAGGAGTTGACAGTTGCGTCCGACAACGACCCTTACCACACGGAAGGAACGCCATATCGATCACCCCCACCACATGATAACGCAAAGAAGTTTGCGTAGCGGCATGGCATGTAACGTCGTACTGGCAGGCACGACCACAATCAACGAAAAAGCTCATGTTGCGCACCTGGCTGCAGAGAGCACGACGGACGCTTCGTTCCAGTTACTCTCACTGAGATCCGAAGCAAGGCGCAGCTGGAAAACAACAACAGTTACACAGGCGCGCGGGTGTGGGCAGTCAAATAATATGAACACACGGTAGCGAAGTACACGGGATAAGCACAACTTGCCGCTGTACCGAAGGCGGAGAGGTCGTGCGCCGAAGCTCGCGAAAAATGAACGGACGTTGCGTCGTTAAGGTATTTCATCGAGGGTGTGAGATCCCGACGCGTGCGGCGACGTGTCCCGATTTCGAGCGTGATTCCACATGAAGAAGCGTACTTCCGGCCAAAACATGAGAATAGCTGGCCTAGCCATACTGTACGACAGACATACTTTCTTCCGCCTCCTCTTTCAATTAACGCAACGTGTGACCACAAGGGTTTCGTGCTAAAACAGCATCAGCAGCAGCATCAGTATCTGTATATATATATCAGCAGCAGTAACAGCCGCCCCAGAAAAACAATCTGGCGAACAGGGTCACCTCTCACCAGCGTCCCCGGGTGCCCCTTCGCCTCCAGAAGTGCCGGATGCCTCTGCAATGCCTTCACCTTGTTGGCAAAAGAGGAGTCCGAGGCAATGCGGAGCTCACCACAAGTAAATTGCCGTGAAGCATTGTCAAAGAGCAGTTGTGCGGCGTCGGCATCCGCCAAGGGTCCTATCTTTATAACCTGCGACCCCGAAAGTAAAAAAAATCCGATCAAAACATGGGGGAAATACAGGGAAATTAGTGGGTTGACTGTCCGGTCACTCCGACTCAGTCCAACACAGGAGGAGCAACGTCATCGTTAGACAAGTGATCAGCGGCGCAGAAGTAGAGGGGAGAACAATCTACTGTGACAGTCCCCGCCACAACCCCCGCCACAAGCCCGGCTGCAATGGCTTCGCTTTGTCCTGTCGCACGCCGCGTAGTACCCGACGGTATACCCGGGACAATGTGTATCATACCCCCTAGATATTACCACCCAGGGTTGAAATATATTTTAAACCGCAAGCCAGCCACACGACTTATCACCCAGGGTAGGTCGTCTACTACACATCCTGAGGTGGGCGGGGCGGTGTGGAGGTGCCGGGGGCAGATGTTGTTCTGGAATGATGTTGCTGCTGACATATTTTTTGCGCGGGTTTGTTTAGCAGTCAGGTATGGTATGTACTCACCAGGTACGCAGTGCGTATTGCGTCAACGGTTGCGGTTAGAAGTAGCATGGTGCCATGGAAGCTATTTTAGTTTTTTTTGGTCGTTTCGCGATGTTTTTTCTTCTCCAGACTGCGTACGGTACCATAGTATATATTTGTGTTTGGCCTTTTGTTATTTGCGGTATTTCTACTCTTGGACTACGCTTTACATTTGGTGATTGGTTCACCCTGTGTTCGAACATTCATCATACGTAGGCGTACCTGCAGTGGTAGTCCGCCTCAAAAGGGGATGTCGGCTGCCATCCCCGTGTTATGGATCATTAGATTTGCCATCAGGGACTTGCACATAGAGGAACACAAGTTCTAATTGATTTCCGGGCAACGTTGCGTAAATCATCAGCACCGCGACGGTGAGACACCCCCTTCTTGTCGCACCCCTTGCCGCCAGCCTGGAGTGTGTCAGCAAAACGTCCAGCCCCTGCTATCGTACCCCTCAGTATCACACCCTATGCCTTTGCCGCTCGCCTGGAGCGTGGCAGCAAAAGCTCCCGCCACTCCACTGCCATTACACTCCCGTCATCACCCACCCACCTGCGTCGAGCGTGGCAGCAAAACTCCCCTGCAACCACTTACATCACACCCCTTTCAACACACCCCGTAGAATGTACCACCCCGGTGATACTTTTCATCAAATCCAAAACAACCACCTAGGTGTATCACCCGGGGTACGTTGCGTATCGCACCCCCTAGAGTACACCCCACCGGGTGGCAGCTTTTCATCGCGCCACCGCCGTATATATACGATAGAACATGGGCGGGTAGGTAAGGATAAAATGGGCGCTCCGCAATAGCGCCCCCCACCGAAAACGAAAAGAGGACAGCGCCTACAAAACTCGCCGAATTGAGCGGCCACAAAAGCATGCCTGTATGCCTACGTAGAGGATGCTTTGGCAGCCGAGCCACCTCTCCCCTCTCGATTAAAGGTATAAAAAAAGACCGTAAATGCTCACCTTCTCGGTACCGTTTCTGAAGCACATCGCCGTATTGCATTGCAACTTGAAGTCGCTCGTCGCAAGCAGCCTGAGATGGCAGCAGTCGCTCATGGCACACAGGGAGCTTAGCATTTTCAAGAGGTTGTCTCGTGCTTCCCAATCTCTCTCTTCGAACAGCGCGTCAACGCCGTCCAAGACGAGAAGAACCTGAGATTCGCATCGCGAAGAAGAAAAGACAAGAAAAACGAGTGAAGCCATTTTACTGTGTCAGGGCTGCAAGGGAAGAAGTATCAGGTTGCTGTCGACATTCGTGTAAGGAATAAGCACACGGACACATGGCTTTTGACGCGGTGAACGAGCCGAACGTATTATTGGGTGTCCAGCAGTAAGATGCCGTCACCGTCTCCGTAGACTCTGAGATAGAGCGGGCGAACAACCAACACGTCAATGGAAAAAACGAAAGAAAACAATCGCCCTACATTCATCTCACCCAAACTTCCATTGCCCTATGTTCAAGAATCGAGGAATGTGCGTCGACAACCTACGCACCCACAATCTCCCTCACTACAGGGAAAAAATATACCTGGTACCAGGTAGGCAACACGACCGCGACCACGACGCAACATATGTACAAACGGTACAGCGGCCAGGTCGTACAGTAGGTGGTATGGTTCCTAGTTTTCCTTTTCCTCCTTACGCCCACGCGATGGTATGGGTGTTAGTAGCTATTAACCGTTCAGCCTTTTGGGTGGAGACACCCTTGACACGCCGAACACTCTGCGATCCTCAAGACACGCCCACCACGCCACCAGCTCGATACGCTATCTAAGGGTCGTGTTACGGAAACGCTTAGGGCCGACAGGCACTCGGGAAGGCCCAAACCTGCGCTCAAGGCTTCAGCCACCCAAAACAGACAAACCGTGGCACTCGTCGTCGAGGCAGTCGGCGCGAAATCGCCAACTGCAGCTTGCGTCGCGCGCAGTGTACAAAAGGAGCACCACGCAAGCGCACCGAAACATTCCAGAGTAAAAACACAGCAGCAAGGACGCAGAGGCACAGCAGCGACGCGACACAAGGACGAACCAATGCAATGGGGAACCGCAGACGCAAAACAAAACGGCGACAAGCGGTAAGCGACACCCCCCCACTTACGTTGCAGTTTGGTCTCACTCCTTCCCCCTTCTTGAATAGGAACCTTGCCAGCTCTTCAATGGTGACTGGGGCGGGGTCCATGCCAAGGGCTCGTCCGATCTGCCGGGCAGCAACGCACATCGACAATGGCCAGACTTTCGATTAGAACAAGCGGGGTCGATTGGCGGGGAGCGTTCGCTCTCCCATGTGGAACATGCGGCAGAAACAAACAAAACAAAAAAAAGCGATTCCAAAAGATGGATGACAGAAAAGAAATACCTGGTATGCTTTGCTATCCCCCTTTCCCCCCTTTCCCCCCTCCCGCCCCCCCACCCCTCACGAGAACGCCAACGAACCCGATACTCCAAATATAACACCTTGCCTACTTGTCCACAGCTACGCATGAGGTCGGACACACTCCGAAAAAGTTCACCGCACCGACAAAAAACAGCACTACCAACGGTACGTGGAACACGATCTCGCACAATGCGCCCCTCCAATAAATGTTCCCAATGGGTCCCTGGCGTACGCATGCCGCCATATGAGCCGAACAACGTTCCCGAATTTTTCTAGTCTTAGTGCAGCGCGAGACCAACCCAATGTGCGTTGCTTCTCCCTTGCAGCTTCGTCCCAAACAATCTGCTCCAAATCACGGGCAAAAACTATTATGAAACCCGACGAAAGAGACAAGAGGAGAACGGGGACAAAGCCTTGTACGCTAGAGAAGGATGCACACTTGGTTCGCTCCTACCAGCGAGCAGGGGTCCTCCACCGTGTTCCACCCCCGCGTTGGAGAGGCGTCAGCTTTCTCCACGATCTCGTCGCATGCCGCGAAAAATATCGCGTCGAAACACCGCCGCTCTTGCACGTACTTGCACGCCTGGATCGCGCACTCGGTCTTACCCGATCTGAGCTCGCCGATCAACGTCACACACGCAGTCAAAGGGTTCACCAGCGCTCCCACGACTCTCTGGCGGGGCAGACGAAAAAACAATGGGTTCGCCGTGGTGGAATTTTATCAGCTTGCTGTCGCTTTACATACGCCTGAACAACCACTGCTGAGATGCATTGCACTGCCAGCATTTCGCTCTTACCGCTCGTGCTTGGCCGATACTACAAGCGATCCAACACTACGCCGGCGTGCCACGACCCTCGCCGGCGGTGGCCGTGGGGTTCACGCAGCCGTGTAGAAAAAACGCTTGAGATAGCCGTTTCCATGACCGCAAGAAAGCAAACAATACACTTCTTTTCGCGACAGAACACTTCGGGGCATGTGAAAGTGGGAGCGGAAATCCGTTGCTGCAGCACAACCAACAACGAACGACTTCAGAGCTCCAGCTCCCCAAGCGGGCGACAAACAATGCCGTCGAATCTCAGCGTGGCACAGCGCGCTTCTGCCGTGAAGCAAACAATCCAGTCCGCAAACACTCGTCACACCTGGAGGGCTTCCGTGCCCAGGTACACCATCCGACCACTCGGTAGACAAGGATGAACCTTCGGCAAGGGCGGGGATTCCTCGATGAAGTCGCCGCTTTCCAGCTGGTCGAAGATGTGAACGTCGTGATTGCCGTCTGGATGCGGAGAGAACGAGCAGGTAAATGTGAGCGGCGCATGCAGATGTGTCCACATCGACGTATCGACCAAGTCCAGAAGCAGTCGCCGTACCGTCATGCCTTGCGAGGCAGGCGGCAGCCGTGACGTGGCGATGATTCGTTGCTTCGCGCCGTAAGAGCATTGGAACCAACCTTCGCAGCTCTGCCACAGAGCCGGGCGATAATTAGCGGTGAGCGTCCAAACTTCATGAACTAACAAAAACGGAACGGAAAAACCCCCCCGGTAGATATCACGTATTTTCTGCTACCGTGCATCAGGTGGACCCGTGCGCAGTTTCGCCCCGCAGCCGAAACGCCCTCAGCCAAAGTAATAGAGAACAATCACGGCACTCCGGGCTGCTTGCACACGGTAAACCGACCGTCATACAGGACAAAGGCAAAGAGGCGGTGAGGGAGGGAACCCTAGAAAAACAACAACAGTCCGAAAAAAGCGCCTCGTCGCCGAAGAAAGGAAGAAAACAAAACACGATACAGGCGGTGGAGGGGGGGGGGAGGGGGGCACTGCTGTTCACCGTTAATACCCATATACCTGGTATTCGGTACCTGGGAAGTATTTCGACCAAACATGGGTTTCATTCAGACCCAAGACGCGTTCTGCGATAGAGGTAGCACATTTCCGCTGAAAAGTTTTCTGAATGACGGAGCCCCTTAACCCAAAATCGTCGGTATGCCAATCTTGTTTAGAAAAATGAGACGTTTGTATACTTGGGCCATGGGATTATTCATCGGAGTGCAATTTGATTTTTGCTGAAGTCAGTTTTCGGGTGAGGTATGGAGCTCCTTAAGTGAGGAGCCTCAGAAAAATTAGGGTGAACCTCAATCGTAGAATACCTCCCAAACCCTTACCAAGCACGGTGTAAATAAAGTAAACGAACGTCAGGTACTTGCTCAACACCGTATACACAACCGAAGGGGAACTCGTCGTGGCACCGTCCGCGCGTTCCTAAGTTCTTGCGGCGCCATTCGTACCCCGAGGCAGCAGAAGAAAAGGCCCTCCCTGCGGGTCGGAACTGCCAGCGTTCACAGTGTTGAAGGCGATGTCGAACGCGCGCTGCACGGTGTGTCCCCGTGTACCAATCAGCGCGTCGTAAAACGTTCTCGCGAACATCTGCGCCGCTTCCTCTGGCGACGCCGCGAGGGGAGCGAGGAGGGGAGCAGCGGCGGAGACGGCGTCAACGACGGGAAGGGGTGAAATCAACGAACGAGGACATGGCCTAGCCTAGCCTCGGCGAGAAGTGGCCATCGTATTGTGAAAGAAACGTTTGCACTATACCGCAGGCGGTACATTGCTGAGGGGTGGGGGGGGGGGGGGGGGGGTATACTCGATAGGAGAGAAGTACTCGATCTCATGCATGGCCGTAGTCGTATGGCCATAGACCCTCGCATCCCTACAATGCAGGGGTGGGTCATGTCGGGTTTTCATCGACCAGGCAGACATTGATTGCACCAAGCGTGAAGCGCCGTGAGGTGTCCGGCGAGTTGCATCAAAGGTGAGCTGCATCCCACTAAGAACCGCTTGTGAGGCGGACTTGCATATGGACGATAGCTTCAATGAATTGATTTAATTCCCGGTGTAGCCACTTCCAGAGACAGCAATGGGAGCACTATAAATGTGTAACTGCCTCTTGGGTGCTTTACCATGAACACTACGTAATACGGTCGATTCTCATGTGCGGCGTACAGGTTATTTACCTCGCACAAATTATCTAACTCGACGACCACCTGTCGGCGACCGCCAACACACAAAAAACGGTACCCTGGTTGTCTAGCACGTAGTGAGCGGCATGTTTTACGGTGTCGCTGCCAACCGACGCCAACCCAACCTATATATAATGGGGGAGGGGTGTGCTCGATAGGAGAGATGTACTCGATCTCATGCATGGCCGTAGTCGTATGACCATAGACCCTCGCATCCCTACAATGCCGGGACGGAGCATGTTCGGGGGGGGGGGGGTACTCATTTGTTGCTTGCCTTAGTCAGTTGACCATTGACCACGCATCCCTTTCGAGACGGAGCACCGTTTCTATACCAATAGAGGCACTTCCAACATTTGGGCGCACCATATAATACATGAAAAAAAATTGTTGCTATTCGTATCCCTTCCTGTTTGGCCGCCTGTGGCCACCCCCATAGCTCAGGAGGTAATACCTTTACAGTTGCCGTCGTCGTCAGGACGCGGGTTCGAATCTCATTTCGAACACTTCTTTTAAAGAAACGCTTGCGCGTGCGGTCCCCAAAGACATATCTCCCTGGTTCCCCAGGTATCGAAACAAAGCGGGTCGGTCAGCGTACGGCCGTATACGGTACCGACACCCCAAATATCCCACCGTTCAGAGGGGGGGGGGGAGTGTTATAAGGATTACCCTGGGCTTGGTAATCGATCCATATTTTACCCCTATAGCTCAGTAGGTAATACCTTCACACTATTAATAGTGTAAAATCCTCCATGACACATTCGTCTAGTTCCCTCATCTCTTCCGACACATCCCGTTCCTCTTTGTACATTTTCACATTCTCCTGCTGTGAGAGTTCTACTCTCTATTGTTTTGTCACACGGCCACATCTGTGCATCTATTTCCTCCTGCCGGTTACAACTATGCCTCTTCTTTTTGGCCGGTCCAGGTCACCAACACGAAATCGTAGCTATAGCGTTTTCGCGAACTTCAATGAGCCGGGCAAATACGATCTAATTCCAAACACGATTTCATTCCTATCTCTTCGCTTAGTCCCCTGTATATCTCTATAAGTGCTTCTTCTACTTCTGTCTTGTTTTCTAGCGCTAGCCTTTCCCTTTTTTTCATCCTTTCTAATTAAAACGTCTTGTACCTCCCAAACTTCTCTGCGGACATGACATCTTCTTGGCTTATTCATATATCCTTCAATATTTTCTCAACTACGCTACCCCACCTTGTTCCAGCTCTCGTCCTTTTGTTACTTTCTCCGATACAGCTCTATCAACCATGGCTGGCAGCCTCTTTTTTGGCATGTTCCTTACTTTATATGTCATTTGAACTTTCTCGTGTATATATTTGTCTTGAGAGGGTTCATTGGCAGTTCTACTCTTGATACTGTATTAAGAGTCGTACTTGAGCCTCTTAGATGTTTTTAGCTGCTGTAATCTGCGCGGTTTCTGTTTTTAAAACCTTCGCGTTCCCTTCCCAAATGCTGGGGGGGGGAGGCAGGGTGGTAACTGTGGGTCGTCTGCACCGTCAGGATAAACGTACAGAACCCTAACCCACGGGGTACTGCACGGCAGACTTTCTCGCTCCCCAACACGTGGGTGTATGCATTGGCTGTTCACTATTGCCGTGCCAAGTGACAGCACATCCGTCGACTCCTCACCCGACATTTCCCAATAACCCTAAGAAACAGAGGACCCGTTCGCGTTTCGCTTTCGGGGCATCGGGAATACACGGTGCGGTGCAGATACCCAAGAAAGGCTTCAAGAGTACCCGCGCGCTTCGCAAATACTACGCTTGTCTCGAAACATAACGATCGGTTGTACATTGACATTTGATCACGACGGTCCTCCCATTTACGAACAGCGTGGTGCCGGTAATACGGTGCTCCTAAGCGGCGTCGTCTTGGTTTTTACTCCCAGGGCAATCAGAATGAGTGTAGAGGGCACACCGGCGTCCCACGTTGCCTCTCACACCCTTGTCTTTCTTTCAAAACTGTTTTAAAACCAAAAGGTGATACTCGTGTTTCACGTTTACATGCGCTTTCGCGGGCGCATTGGTGGTTTATCCCCTGTGGGAACAGATGTTTTCTACCAGACCTTCCGGCTCACACCTTGCCTGAAGCTATGTGGGCAATGGCACAAGAAAAAAAAACGTGGTTTTCACTGCCAGATACTGGAACCCCTGAAGGCCCGAAGCATGGATATCTTACCGGCCACCGCTTCCTTGACCTTAACCGCTACGACGTGCGGAACCCCAGCTTCGACGAAGGCGTTTCCGCTCAACTCTGACGAGCACGAGCTGATGAACGCCAGCTGCGTCCTGACACCCCCCGCTTGGAATAGGTTTTTGAGCCTGTCCACCTGCCGACGGAAACAACGCAGCTCAAGTTTCGGAAGTTTCACCACAGGCATTTTCCTCCCCTCTTCGGCATGCGTTCATTCCACCTTTAGAGCTTTTCGCGCGTTGAGTTCAGAGCTACTTCGGAGGTGTCGCATTACACGCGGGGTAGGTATTACGCGAATACGACTATACAGCAGAATCCGAGCTATAACGTGAAAGAGCGAGGAGCGCCATCAATGGGAAAAATCATCATTGCCCTTGGAAATCGATGCACTTTGGGAATACTTGGGGAATAAACTGTTCCGGGCGCAAGCTGATTCTTCGTCCCTCGGCAATTACGCGCCATCCCCCAACCCCCCCGCCCTGCCGCCTCTGCCATTGCCGCCATTACTCCACACGAGAAACAGCCGACACGAAACACAAAGCTCTGCGTGGGTAGCGAGGTGCCATTTGCACAACTACCACGGGCAGACAGGCGGACCGTTTGGCGCAGAAGGCATCACTAAAAAAGTGGAGACACCTCACAACGCATCGAATAATAAGTGGTGGCACACAACGCAACCTACATAAATATATATATATATATATATATGCGTGCGCGATTAATATGGGCACGTAGTACGCAGTCTGCGCAAAGACGGTGAACATACATGTCATGTAACACCGGAGCCGCCTTCAAAGGACTTCGACGTCAGCCAGAACCCGGAAACAAAGCAGCAACCTAAAAGCGACACCTTGAGGGGTTCCATAATTCCGCAATGCCGGCCTTGGTCAGACTCGAACGCTAGGAATTCTTCACACCCGTGCCCTGTGTAGTGGATCATCCGACAACCATAGTTGAGGAGTTCGCGGAAATTGGAGGCCGTCGCCACCACCGCGTGGAAGCGGACCTGGAGCTTCGATTTTCTCAGCTTTTCTCGAATCATGTCCTTTTCCTGCAAACGGGCGACCATTCGTGAGTACGAGCAGTGTTTTGATGTGTGACGTACAGCGGACGGCCGTAGTCAAAGGAGGGGTTCGGAGGGGTGGTGGAGGGGAGGGTGGGTTAACACGAGGAGTAGGCGAAGTCGTAGGAAAGTTGATGGAGAAAAAACACTCGATCGATAATGAGGCACGAGGTGAGCATCTTTACGTACGCACGGCATGCGGCGACGTTGAGTATACCTCGAGCTTCGGGAAGCCAAAGCGCTTCATTAGACAGAAGGAGGCTCAAGAAGGTTCGCCGATGACGTAGTATTTCTCAGGTACCACCAGCCAAACAATCAGACGAAGGAGCCCAAGCGCACGTTCGCGACCCGTTCCGCCTGGTTCGCACGCTACACGCCTTGAATTTGTTTTTAGAAAAGTGAGCGAGATACTATACGTACAGACAGCGAAAGGGGCACGGCAGTTGTTGTTATTGCTGTTACGAATCACCTCACAATCTAGCCCGTGGTCACGAAAGGGCACAAGGTACCGGTAGGTAGGTAGGCAGGCAGGTAGGTAGGTAGTTAGGTAGATAGGTAGGTAGGTAGGTAGGTAGGTAGGTAGGTAGGTAGGCAGGTAGGTAGGTGAGAAGAGCAAGCCGACATCATTTTCGGTCGGGATCCCCACGACGTTCATAGTATTTAGCCAGTTTCACGAGTTTTCGTACAACAAATAACAAACTAAAGAGACACAATTCGGCGTGAGTCGACGAGTGAAGGAGTGACTGAAGTCTCATCGCGATAAAAACGAAGGCACGAGCCGCAGCGGGGAGGGGGGGGGAGAGCCTGCTATGTGACCCCGGATCTGAGTTTACGACTATCATAGGAGGGAGAGGGGAAAAAAAAGGGCGAAGATAATAAATGGGAAGAGAAGAGAAAAGAAAAGTCACGTGCGACAGTGAAGTGACACCAGGTAGCAGGTACATCGGTACGCTATTACCGGGGAACATAGTAATCGGACCAAATATGCTTCGTAATAATGATGGAATATGTAGGTTCTCACGTGTATGATGGGTCGTGACTGCTATGGTCCCCCGTAATAGCACCTACGTTTGGGCCCCGCCCGAGTTCCGCGGCGCGTGCTATGGGCGTCCAAAGTCGCGCGAACAGGCTCTTTTTCAAGGGATTGGATTTCGTCTCGAATAGCCGAGCAGGACGATGGAAACCCACACAATTTTCTTCTGAAAGCAGCAGAGCAGCCGCGCTTTCAAGTGTTTTTCCTTCGGGACAGCCACAGGCATGGCCTATGAACAGTGCATCTACACAACGAGAAGATACATGTACTGCTGCGGCTGCTTCAGCACAACCACCACATGCAAAGCAGCTAGACGCCCGAATAAGAAAGCAATCTCACTGTTGAAGGGAAAATCAGTACTTTTTTGCTCACAGCAGAAGATCCAACCACGACCAGCTTTTGGCTCTGCGATGACCCATATCGAGGCGAGACCTGAGGCACGGAAATATTTTTGGCGTGTAACTCTGATTCCTCCCATCTTTTTTGCGGGTGGATTTCAGACCAATAGAATTGATTACAAAATCTGCCTTTCTGTCTCTGCAAAATTAAAACAAATCTCCAGCGCCTCTCAGTTCAAGAAAAGTAGTCTCCTTCGCGATCGGGAGCTACAGGCCGCCAAGGAGGTAAATAAAGCTGCCTGGTATGTGAACATCGGCCATGTTACTCATGTCCGTCCTCTGGTATTTCGAGCGCTGCCAATCTCGCGGGGGACAAAAAACAGCGACCTCCGCAAAATGCACAAGAGAGAGCAAGCAGGCCCCGAGTTATAGGTCAAAAGCCCGACCGATTCATGACTTAAAAAACAAGATACTTTGCGCCCAAGCCCTCGAAGGCGGGTTGGCCTCTATCATGCGGGGCCAGTCGTACTGAATGCGCGTCAGTAGGCTGCTCCCTGAACGAAACGGAACAATCTGTGGTGTAGGTGGAGATAAGTTCCCCTCCCACTCTTTGGCCCTCTGCGACGCTGACCGAGATTTTTCGTACAAAAATTGCAGCAGACGGAGCCCCCTCGCTCCGCCAAGGACTCCTAGCCTAGGGGTGTATGGTTGGGTTTTAGGGTTAATGCCCGAGGTAGAACCTGCCGTAGGAATCGTGATCGGCAGGTAGCTCCCAAGGTTGTCGGCGCGTGGTCGAGTGTACAGGCCTGTGGAAAATTACTATTAATATTAATATATTCTCGTAGTACATACCCACCGCATGCATTGCATCATTCTTCGAATGGACGCTGCCGAGGCCGACACTAGCTACCGTTCACCCCACAAAGTATGTGACAAATATATCTGCAGGTTAATTGACACCTCTGCTGGGCATGAGGGTCGGGGCTCGATACCCGGCGGGTTGTTACAACAACTAAAAAAGTATGTTCAGTGCCTTTTGCTCCAGTCGCGGAAAGCGCGAGACGTGAGTTTAGCAGATTTGACGAGGAGTGGGAATGCTGAATGAATCCTCTGCGCGATAAAAAGGAAGGCAAGTATCGAGGGGGAGAAGGGAAGACACCTGTGGCCACGGCTTGGCCAGGATGCCGCTTAGGGTGAAACCTCCCAAGAGTTGAGCTGGAAAGTAAAAGCGATGGTGAAAAACAAACAAACAAGCAAACAAACAAGCAAACAAACAAACCAACGAAGGCAGAAAGAGGCTATTATTAAGAATAGTCGAACACTAGATAGCGCTTATCCCGAAGGAAGGCCGAGGGCACCCCGTGTCCGTCAGACTCAGCGCGTACCGCCGTAGACCTATATATGAACACATAATACGACGTATGTACATACCAGGTACCATCTACTACAGTATATGTATGATACAAACGGGTGCATTTTGAACGAGTACGTATGATATCCCAACTCTGCATCATTTTTTAATGGCATTTCTGATTGGTACGCGTGCTGTACAGCAGTACGGGATACCCAACAAGAGGCAGGAAAACTGGTTCAGCCTGGCTTTCTTATATGAGAACGGACACGTCCTACACTTACCAGTACAACAGCAGTATACCGAATCCCGAATTTGTTATTTTCCTGCAAATCTCAGCTTGTCTTTTTTAAATCCTCGTTCTCTTGTCCTGTAGTTGTAGTCTGTAGCAGTCCACAGAAGCTACGACATGCCTGGTACCAGGTATATCATATGTGTACACGTGCTCGTGCTGTGTACACGTGCTCGTGCTGGTACCATGCAGATATGCATGACAACAGACCGTAGTGTAGCGTATCCCACTCTCGGTTGAGTGTCTCTCCTATTGTCCCATTGCATGCCTTCACTCGCTCGTCCACATGATACAGGGATAGGTGTCGTGGTGCTATATAACGTGGAGCTTGCGCGGGTATCAACTACCTACAGCAATACACAGTTTAGCAGAAGTCTATGCTTTCCAAGTACTCAGGGGCCGTTCCTAGCTTTCCTCAAGACAAACTGCGTGCGTATGCAACTTCATAAATACCAGCGAACTTATTACGTGAATTTTACAGAAATATTACGAAGGGCCACAGAAAAAAGGAGCGTACAAGAAAATATATACCTGGTAGGTTCTGTTTCGTGCTACGTAACGGATTTGTTCCCCGAACCCACTGGGACGTCAGAGACAAAAAAAAGTCGTAAAACAAACTGCGATTACAGCATGGGCCACACGAGGCAGTTCGGGCAGCTGGGCGGGATGTGTACCCAAGCTATGTACCGGTTCAACGCGAGGACATAATCGACACTGGCGCCGCATTATACTATTTTGCTCCCACTAGACGACCGATTGCATCGCACCTGTCGCATTTCTGGTGCAGTTATTTTTGGGGTCCGAAATAATTACGTACGAGGAACAATAAAGTGACAGCTAAAACTTCTGACAATCCGCGTGTAGTCTTTAACGGGCAAACTGCTGCCGTACAAGGCTGCATACCGTATACTACTGCTGTACGTACATACTGCTGTGTACAGAGAGGATATGGAGGGGGTGCCTGTATTAATAGAAATCATACTCTACCGGAGAAGATGTACGGGCATTCACCAGCTGGTACTTGTACGAGGCAAGTATGATATCATAGCACAGCAGTAGCAGCAGTGCAGTACAGTACCTGGTACGACATTTATGTACCAGCGTAGCTGAAAAGAAATTTATGTACCAGGGTAGCTGAAAAGAAAGGCGACACAAAGAGCTAGCAACTTTGAGTCTGGACGAAATACTTTTGTCTCACAGCTGTGTTTATGAAAACGTTACCAGTATCAATTCGTACCGAGTACAAAATTCGGCAGCTGTGAGTACGACCGATTGAGTGGTCGAAACTCAACTTTGCAAACTGCGTACATATGGTCGCGCATTTCCTTCTGTACGGTGTAGAATACGTCCCCATCAAGACCTACTGGTCGGTACTCCCCTGGACACACAACGGAGAACAGGCAGAGAGCACAACGCTACAACGTTGCAGCGCATAAGACCAACAGGCAACATCGAGCGTGTGTGACACACCCCATCTGCGCTGTACCGATGTGGCTATTAATAGTTGTGTTTATCGGAGCCTGCGGTCCGTAATCCACCATCTGCCCCATCTTTGCTGCTGGTGTGTGCGACACCCACGCACATATTCTGGACGGGCCGTTCGGGTTAAATATGAGGATCTCGAGTGTCCTCGCGTTTCGGACGTTTTGCGTTTCTTGGCCGAGCCACACCCGAGAAATCTAGACATCAGAAAACATGTACAGAACACAAACAACGTTACAACCCCACCTATTAATAGCAGCACAAGCAGCAGCGGGCCAAACCACGCGCTAGTCGCCAGTCCGTGGTGTACTGCCATGGCTAGTTGCCTTATCGGAGGCTGCGGTCCGTTATCTGTCATCACCATCTCTCTCTCCTGTTGTGCTGCTGGCTGTGCATGTATGTGCGGTGTGTCGTGTGCGCCGCGAAAAATAATACCTGGTACTATATAGGTAATAATGGATTTTTGTCAATAAAGTAAAGTGGCCACGATGCCCGATTTTGGACTTGAAGGCGCGAGTTCGATTCTCGAAGAGATCATGTCTACTTTTCCTACTTTACTTTTTTTCAACTTATATTTTGAATCATCTGCGTAGCCCAGACGTCACAGACACCAAGCAGCATATGAGCAGTGCAGTGCAGGGCGCGTGCTACAACTAGCTGGCTACAACGCTACACGCTGTATTGCCGTGGCTTCCGATTAATACGCAGTTGCTTTATTATCTGACCCTGCAATCTGTGCAGCTGGGGGTCTCGTGTGACACATGTATGCTGCCACGGGTACAACAAAGCTGCTGCTGCTGCAGTGCGATTTTCGTGGGCAGCGGAGGGTGGTCGAGAGTCCCAGCCCCTTCTTCGGTGCATCCTTTTCTACTACTGCTGTAAATATTATCCCACTACACACTACTACTGTTTGTCTTTTTTTTCATTTCAGATTTTTTTTTATTGTCTTTTTGTTCTTATTTTTCCGGTCTTGCCTGTGTTGTTGTGTTCTCGTACCCAGTACGCTGTCATTTCACTTGCTTGACACTTGAATTTGCGATTTATTTTTATTTTTTGGTCTTCCTCTGTCTCACAGTCTGTGACCACAGAATCAGTATCTCTCCAGGATAGGGGATCAGGACGGACACTGGGTGTCCTGATGAAGCTGGGTAGAAAGGACGATTTAATGTGAAGGCAACAACAACAACAACAACAACAACAACAACAACAACTGTACTGCTGTGTTTTGTGTGTCACGCGTGTGTGCGGTGTGTGACGTGTGTCACGCGTGGAGTGCTTTCCATTTATTTTTTTTGTCAGCAGTCATCGTTTTAGTGCGGGAGAGGCCTTCTTCGCCGTGAGCGCCACAACGTAGACATGCATTAACACACTGACACATGATACATACAGTGTCTGGCGCAATCTAGAAACTCTATAAAAGCGATTCAGTCAATAGTCTAAAAAAATGCAGGTGCAGGTTTAAAAAGGGTCTCGTGCTGTATCGTCTTTTAATTCGTTCTTGTGCCACTCCCCTACACATGAATGTCCGTGGAGGCAAACCATGTACGAGTGTATAAATAAACCTACTTACAGATATCTTTCTCTCTGAGCGTGCACGGTTGGTACATCCGTGGCCTCTCAGAGCTCCCACTTGAACACCGCCTCTTTCTATTACTTGCCGGACCTTTCCGGCGGTTCTTTGCTTTCTCATTTATTTTATTTGCATTTCCAGTTATTTTTCCTTCTTTCTTTTTTCGGTTCCTGTGCGTGCGTGTACTCAAAAGCCCGGCGCCGTCGCGAGTGACAGCGGGTGCTGGCGGGTAGAGGGGGGGTTGGACGGAGCGCGGTCGTCGTTTTCGTGGCCGGGCGTCGCGTGTCCTTCGAGACACGAGGGAAGCATGAATGGACTCTGTCTGGCCTCCCTCTGTGGAGTTGGACAGAATATGTACGAGTCCAGAAGGGCCGTTCGGGATTGCTAAAAATATGATTCAAGCAGTGTTTATTTTTGCGACCGAGCTGAATTTCACAGAGAGAGCATCGGAGTCAGAGCACCAACTTTGTCGAGCTGGCGAACGAGGGTCACGGTGAGCACCGGGCTTCACGCGAGGCGGGCGGCGGGGCTCACTGTGGCAGAGAGGGAGGAAAGCTTAATCCAGACCGAATCAGGGGCGAGGTGGTCGGTTTTGGGGCGGGCGGGCTGAGAGAAGCTCTGCTGTTTGTTTTTTTTCTTTTTGACCGGCGCAAGGTGTTCCAATCAGGCAGAAAATGATAACATGAGAGAGGACGACTTTTTTTTTTCTTCTTTCTGAATTGTTCGGTTTCCTTTTCATTGTTTTTTCGGTGCTGTGCTGCTGTGCTTTCTCCTTCGTACATAAGGGTACAGCGTATCAAAATAAAAAAATAAAAAGTACACGCCCTACCCGGGGTATGTACGTACGTACGGCATGCGGTGTTCGGGTTGTTTTCCTGGATGGAGCATGGAGTTCTTGGCATTTGCAAATCGCCTGTTTGCCTAGTTGTTTGGGCCGCCTGTTCCGTTCCATTATTCTTCCTCGCGAGCGAGCGTAGCGGGCGGAACTACCCGCGACGCGAATCGCTTGTATTTACATTTTACAAGGTTCCCCTTGCATGTGGAGTGTGCTTGACTTGGAAATCCGTGAGTGACGCAAGCTGAAAAGAAGAACACGGTACGCGTTCGTTCCTCGCTCGTACCAGCTACCTGGTACTGCTGTTGTTGTTGTTGTTGTTGTTCTCACATTAACTCTCTGACGAAGAAGTCAGTGGTCACACAAAGGTGCTGGAGCCCTAGGAAGATCCGAAAAACTACAAAAAATCGAAATTCGGCTGCCTAAAGATACACGAGACGAAGAAAGCGCAGACAAGATAAAACCTATGCGCAAAACTGAACTAACATGGCCGCGGGTATATCCTCTCAACCATAACATACCAGGGAACAGAGTATATATGTGTACCAGGTACTACTACAGCAGTACAAGCGTAGTTCTACCTGTACTCGTACACCAAAAAACGTAGCCACCGGGCTAAGAACGAACAGCGAAGAACCACGTAGAGAAAAGCTCTTAAAACCAGAAACCAGAAAAAGCATACCAGGCTATTAATAGTAATACCAGGTATTCGTACGAGCGCACGAGCACCCGGCAAGTAAAGCGGCCAAGTAACCCTGACCAACCCGAAACAGTTTTTCTTTTCAAGTACGAGTCGTGAGACAGGCAACAGACCCCACCCTGCCGAATTGCGTTATACATTGTATACGTATAGAGATGGCTAGGTTTCAGTTATACCTGGTACGTGATTGGCTTAGCTTTTAAAAACTGCAGTCCCATTTTGGGCACGACCATTCAAATTGTTCGAGCTTATTTATAATTTACCAGGTACCAGGTATAATTTAATCGCTAGGGAAATAATGGAAAACGCGCGAACGGTTCACGCAGCTTGCAAAGTTGAGTATCGATCGATCTGCCGATCGGTTGAACTCACACGCGCAAGGGTGGGATATCGCATACTCCCAACGGCACCGGCCCGGATGACCGAAATCGGATCGACTACATCCTAACCCGTCAAGTCCATCGACCTAGAGTACAAGATGCGAAAGTCGTCCCACAGCCTCCTGCCCCAGCTAAGGCTGACTCAGACCACAACATCTTGTATATCAAAGTCCGACTCGGTGGTCATTTTGCGCCCAACAGACAAATACGTAGACCGACAAAACGCCGAGAGTTCGACAGGCAGCTTTTTATGTCCGATGGAAAGTGTCGTGAACGAGTAGTCTCCAGGGTCATCTCCACTCTCAACCAGCCTATCCAGCCCCGTAATACGTCTGGTATGGTTGAGTTTTTCACTACGGCTGTTATTGATGCGGTCGAAAAAGAGGTACCACCCCCTGCACGTCGCCCCCGCAGACATGGATGGTGTGAGGCTGCCGAAATCTTGGCCGCATTCATACCAGCATGGGCAGCGAGGGAGGATGCACAACAATTCTTGCGTGCCCACCCCCGGGACAGAACCGCGTGGAAGACCCTGAGATCTGCGTGTGCGAACCTGCAGAAGGTGATTGCCGCAGGACTGCATGCGTACTTCGAAGCGTACCTTGCCGAAACCGAACGACTCCTAGCGAACAACGACCAGAGAGGTTTTTACAAGCGGTAGGATTGGAAGGGACTAAAGCGAGGAGCGAACAGTTCATTAGGGACGAGGATGGCACGATCTTACGGGATAAGGTGCGAATTCGTGAACGATGGGCGGGGTTTTACCACAAACTCTTGAACACGAAGTCGCTGAACTCGACCCCACGATCATCGACCTCTTGCCACCACGACCGCCTAAACTGTCGCTTGAAGATGAACCATCCATAGACGAGATGACAGAAGCACTTAAGGGGATGTCGAATTGGAAAGCTGTCGGGCCAGATGGTCTCCCGGTCGAACTCCTAAAAATCGACCACCCGGCATTCGCCCAGTGCTTTCACAACATCCTTGTCAATGTTTGGTTAACAGGAGAAGTCCCTCAGCAATGGAAAGATGCAATCAAGGTCCTTCACAAAAAGAAGGATCGAACTGACTGCAACAACTAAAGAGGGATTTCGCTTGTTGCCCACGCAGGCAAAGTGTTGAAAATCGTGGCGTCCCGCCTCAGCAACTACTGCGAGACCGAGGAACTACTCCCCGAGGAACAGTGCGGCTTCCGCCCCGCACGATCAACGATTGATATGTTGTTCGTCGTGCGCCGGCTGCAAGAGCTCGGACGACAGAGGAAAATCCCCTTATACGTGTGCTTCATCGATCTGCAGAAAGCGTACGACTCTGTCGACCGAGAGCTGCTATGGAAGGTACTCACACGCTTTGGCGTACCAACCAAGATGCTGAGAATTATCCGTAATTTCCACGATGGCATGCGGGCTCGCGTGCGTACTGATGACGGCGAGCTCTCGGAATGGTTTGATGTCACGCAGGGGCTGCGGCAAGGCTGTGTACTATCACCGATACTGTTCAACGTGTTCTTCGCTGCTGCGTTACACGTCGTACTAGTACGCTTCAGCCAAGACGAAGCCATTGTAAGGGATTTGGTCCAACTCAGTGAAGCTGGAGTAGTTCGAACAGGGACGGAGGAGCCATTGGCGTGCGTGCGAAGGTCTGTATGGGGCATGTTGTACGCCGATGATGCAGGAATTGTCTCGAAGTCGGCTGAAGGGCTCGCAAAAATGATGACAGTCATCGTGACTGTCTTCGAAGCAGCAAGCCTCACGGTGTCGGAAAAGAAGACTGAGACAATGGTCCTACAAACACCAGACCGGACAACCCTCGCACCACCGCTCGTCATCGAAGCGGCAGGCCATAGGTATAAGCAGACGACCCAGTTCTTATACCTAGGCGGCGTTATCCACGAAAACGCTGCGCTCTCGCTCGAAATCGACCGACGGATCCGCCTCATGCGAGCATGCCTCAAACGGTTCGGCCCGGAGTTGTATGATAGGACGACCGCCCCCCTTAGCCTTAAAGTCCGAATGCTGAAGGCCGAGGTGATTGAGACCCTGCTGTACGGGTGTGTGACGTGCACCCTCAGAGCGGAACACTTTGCCAAGCTTCGAACGGCTCACCACCAAGTCCTGTTGCGAGTCATTGGCTTCCAGCGCCGACTTCGTACTGACCATGCCACCCTCTCGTACGCGAAGGCCCTCAAGATGACACGTTGCGAGAGAATCGAAACGACCATTCGTAAACGGCGGCTCTTCTTTGCGGGGGGCGTGGCACGGCAAAGCAAGGAGCGATTACCCAGTCGGATAATGTTCGGGACGATAGCTGGTGGGGAGAACCCGAGACCAGGCGGACAGTGTAAGACTTGGCATAGATGCATAGTCGAAGACCTTAGGGAGTTCCGAGCCACCGAAGGGTCAACGGAAGTTGCCCCCTTGGTGTTTGGAGTTGAGACCGCGTTGTGGTCCACTGCAGCCAAAAAGGCGGGGAAGTGGTACCGGGGGATCCTTGAAGCAGCCGAACGGTTCATGATGAGGTGGCACGAGGCTGAGGCTGAGATGAGTAGGCAGCTCCGCGCATCCACCGTGGATGGTGTCCAAGGGAACGGGGGTGGAGGGGGCAACAGGAGAAGTGGCAGAAAGCCCGACAAAGGGAATGCGGAGAGGGGGGGAAACAGGAGGGGTAGAAGGGAAACGGCGGTAGACGAAAGTAGGAAGGAGATGGCAGACAGGGTAGCAAGGCACCAAGTCGACTAGGAAGTAGAACATGACCATACTACTAGTGCTACCAACTGGTGCAGCTGGTTCGAACGTGGTCTTCCCTTGTCTTCTCTTTTTTTTTCTTCTTTTTTTCTTTTTTTTTCTTTCTTGCGCTGACTCTCCGTGTTTTTCATTTTGTTTTTTTCTCTTCCTTTTCTGATTGATAATCCGTACTGAAGGAGCCGTGTGGCGTGGTTGGATGACGAACCTGCTCTGCTCGTTTCGTATTGTCTGACGCCAAGGGGCTGGGCATAGTTGACGAACGCAGGGCGGAGACGGCAGTCTGGGTAGCAAGGTACCAGGCGGATTAGCAGGGAGAACCTGGCTATACTACTCGTACCACAAACTGCTGCCGCCACCTGGAAGGTGCTTTGGGCTTTGGTCTGCCTGTTATTTCCCCTTTGTTATTTTTCCTTGTTATTCTTTTCCTTGGTTCTTTGTCTTCCTCTGTTTACAAGCAGTGGTGTTTTTTGTTATATATATATATACAAGGCGCTTCGCTCCGCGGGCGGCCTACGCCGCCCGCTACGCTCGCTCTGGAAGGAAAAAAGTACATCAAATTATGCGAAGTGACAGAGGTCCACGATTGAGTTTAGGTCGTAATTGCAAACCGGCGACTTGATAATGCCAAGAGTCCCGCCGCCATGCTTCAGGAAAAAACAGCTCCGACGCCAGCTCGAATGCCACATATGCGCTTCGCGTCGCGGATGTCGTACGTACGTACATACCCCAGGTAGGATACTGATGTCTGTACTTATTTTATTCTTTCGATATACTCTTATGTCTGTACTCGTATGTAGGAAGAAGGCGAAAGCACAGCACGGCACAGCAGCAAAAAAAATGAAAATGAAACCGAAAACTCGGAAAGGGAAAAAAATCCCCGTCCCCTCTCGTGTAATAATTTTCTGCCTGATTGGAACACCTTGCACCCTGTCGAAAAGAAGAAAAGAAAAAAACCGCACAGAAGAGCTTCTCTTTCAGCCTCGAACGCCGTCTGCCCCTCTCGCGACCACCTCTCTACCGATTCGGTCCGGGTAAAGTTTTTATCACTCTCTGCCACAATCAGCCCCGTCGCCCGCCTCGCGTGAAGCCCGGTGCTCACCGTGGCCGTCGTTCGCCAGCTCGATAACGTTGGTGTTCAAACTGCACACCTCCCTCTTTCAACTTCAGCGTGGTCGCAAAAATAAGCACCGCTTGAATAGTATCTTGCCCTCCTGAACGACCTTTATAAACTCGT
Source organism: Nereocystis luetkeana (assembly GCA_031213475.1). NCBI lineage: Eukaryota > Phaeophyceae > Laminariales > Laminariaceae > Nereocystis > Nereocystis luetkeana. Next base: position 7,993,691 of record JARUPZ010000016.1, on the reverse strand, counting down.
ACATACTCTATCAACAATCATAAATCGAAGCCAGACAAAGCCCGTTCATGCATCCCTCGTGTCTCGAGGAACACGCGACGCCTAGGCACGAAAGCGGCGACCGCGCTCCTTGCAACCTCCCCTCTACCCGCCAGCACCCGCTGACACCCGCGATGGCGCCGGGCTCTCCCGCCGCCGCCGTACTCGGAGTACACGCACGCACACGAAACGAAAGACGAAAAAAGGAAGAAAGGACGTGCCAAGAGAAATGGAGAAAACCAAGAACTGCTGGAAAGGTCCGGCAAGTAGTAATGAAAAGCTGCCTGATTGGAGCACCTTGCACCCTGTCGAAAAGAAGAAAAGAAACAAATCGCACAGAAGAGCTTCTCTCTCAGCCTCGTACGCCGCCCGCCCCTCTCGCGACCACCTCGCTACCGATTCGGTCTGGGTAAAGCTTTTATCACTCTCTGCCACAATCAGCCCCGTCGCCCGCCTCGCGTGAAGCCCGGTGCTCACCGTGGCCGTCGTTCGCCAGCTCGATAACGTTGGTGTTCAAACTGCACACCTCCCTCTTTCAACTTCAGCGTGGTCGCAAAAATAAGCACCGCTTGCATAGTATCTTGCCCTCCTGAACGACCTTTATAAACTCGTACATACTCTATCAACAATCATGAATCGAAGCCAGACAAAGCCCGTTCATGCATCCCTCGTGTCTCGAGGCACACGCGACGCCTAGGCACGAAAGCGGCGACCGCGCTCCTTGCAACCCCCCCTCTACCCGCCAGCACCCGCTGACACCCGCGACGGTGCCGGGCTCTCCCGCCGCCGCCGTACTCGGAGAACACGCACGCACACGAAACGAAAGAAGAAAAAAGGAAGAAATGGCCAAGAAAAAAAAGAACTGCTGGAAAGGTCCGGCAAGTAATGAAAGGAGGCGGTTTGGAAGTGGGAGCTCTGAGAGGCCAGGGATGCGCCAACCGAGCACGCTCAGGGGTTGTGATCTAAGTATGTAGTTCTATATATATATTCATTTTTCCAGCTCGTTCTTTTTCAAGTGTTGGCCACCTCGCCTGCGGGGGGGGGGCAGGACAGATTGTTTCTCCTAGTTTTTGCTTTCATTCTTTTTCTTTTTCTCTTTCGATTTGTCTACTTTGTTTTTGTTTTCTCTTTGATTGTTTCTTTTCGTTTCACTAGAATGTTTGCGATAGAGGTAAAAAAAAAAAAAACTTCACTTGCGCTAAAAAAAGTGAATTTCCTTCCCTTCCTGATTTCGGTGTGTTTGCGAGTGAGGTAAATCAAATCCTGCAGGCGACGCCTCCGAAAATCAGAAGGGAAGGGGGGAGGTGAGGCAAACGCGCCAAAAAAAAAGAACGAAAAACTAAAAAAAAGCTTGGGAGTAGCAACGGCGGCCCAGCAACGTTTCGGCGGCAGAGTTGACAGCGGTGCCACCACTGCCAGCCCACGACTGCAAGCAGCAGCACAGCAAGCGGCAGCTAGCAAGCGCTAGCCGCAGCTAGAGGCAGCTTGAGCAACAAAAATAAACAGCGTCAGCACCAGCACCAGCAAGCACCAGCACCAGCACCAGCCAGCTTCCCTTTTTGGATTGCCTGCTGCTGCTGCTGCTGCGCTCAGCCTACGCACGCCACAGCGCCGGCGGGTTCCGCTCCGCCGCCACTGTCGCGGCCACTGCTGCCGCCGCCGCCGCTGCTGCTGCTGCTGCAGTGTGGTGGAATCGAAATGATATACGCGCTGTCGCGCTCTGTGCGAGCACGAGTACGAGTACGAGTGTGATGCGAGTCCTTTTTTGGAACGAAGCATCCTCCACGTCGTCACCAAGTAGGCGAAAGCGTGTACCCTACGTAGCAGCGGCGGCGGCCCGCTAGCACAATCCAACGCCGCTCGTGCGCGCTATACTCAAGCTACACCTCTCGAGCCTCTGTGCTCCCAGCGGTTGTCGTGATGCGTACAGCAAGCAGCATGGTGGCATGGAAGATGCTCGGTGTTTTGATCCTTCGATATTTGAGATGATGCGTTTTGCGTCGGGATGATGCTCGGTGCGTGTAGGCCAATGAGACAGAGAGCCAAAAGTTACCGTAACTTTTGATGAAATCCTGACTTCGCTCAAGTACTTTTTCGCGTTTTTTTCAGAAATTTACCTCAAAAAGTTACCTCGGGAGAATTTTTGGAGAAGTAAGACCTATGCCAATGGTACAGCTAAAATTCAATAAAAAGTTTGAATTTCAAAGATACGCGCCAAATTTTTTCAGAACACGCGTCCTATGGGCCACGAAAAAAAGAAAAAGTTCCGAACTTTTGGAAAAGCCCGAAAAAAGCAAATCTGGGGCCGATGTTGGGCCAACATCGTCTTGAGAAAAACTCAGGCCGATCTTTGTGCGGCGCCACCTGGAGGTTGGGCCGCATCACACACACGGACAGCCATCGCCAGCCCATCGCACACCATGTCGGACGATGATGCTCAACGGACGGCGGCCGTGATGACAGCTGCTGCTGCCGCCGTCACCCATTTGCAGAGTATGACTCATAGTTTCTTGTTGGACGACGATGACGACGATGGGCTGGGCGGGGGCGGTGATTTGGATGCGATGGGCGACTTTTGGAACGAGGAAGAAGACGCCGACCAACCCAAGGAAACGCGGCGGTCATACCCGCGACCAGAGTACATGGAGTCGGAGTGGGGACGGTGGCTGACATCCCTAAGGGAGCTTGCTGCTGCTGGTGGGATCGATCCAGACTGCCGAGACGCTGTGAGATTCGTGGAGCACTTCCGTATACCGTACGACGTCTTCGTGTCCTTGGTGGAGACGGTCAAATCCGTGTTCACATGTGATACTCACGACGTAGCGGGCCGGGAGTGCGTCCCCTTGGAACTGAAGGTACGGGTGGCGTGGAGACTAGCGGGTATGTTATCCTGGTAGGCTGGTTGTATGCTCATGCCTTGGGCGTTGTTGACGATGTCCTGCATTGATGCCTTGGAAGCTGAAGCGCTTACGTGGTTCTCGGTACTCATACGTACTGCGCTCGGCTGATATTTTACGTCTTCCGATGGTAGAGTTATGTTTCCCACTCGTACCAGTATAAACCTACTGCTGTAGAATAATAGCCGACGGATCAACCGTGAGTGCAACAGCGCAGCAAGCACGGGTAACGGGAAGACGTTGCCCGTGGCAAGGAAAGGGGTCATCCTTTTACTGCTGCTGTTTTGTGTGCGCTGTACAGGGTAGCTGCTGCCAGCTCTGTGGGGCACGTTTTCAGACTCGATTGATGAAGGACAAACGACGCGCGTACAGCAGCTGCTGCGGCCGCATAGCTGTACGCAATTTCGTCGTCCATGCGTTCCATCCTCGTATTTGGGGACATTTGCCTTGGAATTAAAGTTTGTTCATGTTCTTCGACTGCTGTAGAGGGGTGACTACAGCAGCGAAGCGTGTTGACGTTTATCAATGACTAAAAGTGTGTACGGTACGTCCTTCGTGTACTTGAATATTACCTCGTTCTACTCTAACTGTAACCTGTCCGACCGGTTTGTGCCGAGTACACGTTTGACATTTACCTGTACACGCATATACACATAATTACCTACTGGTACTCGTACGTGCACACGCCTTGTACAGCAGTAGATATACTTCGAAGTACAATATTACACCTGCACGAGCACCACGCTCTGGTCACTGCACACACAAACACGCAAGCACCGTGGCTGGCACAAAGAGGAGAGCGTGACACGCGGGTTCCGGGGTACCGATCTTGTTGGACTACTGCTGGTGATGCTACTGCTGCGAATTCACCACCAATGTACTGGCGTTGTACTGCTGCTGTCGTCGTAGGAGTAGTGTCTCTAGTGGTAGCGGGAATGCAGTGGGATTCCGAGGTGGTGTGGTCAAATATGGTCCTGCCCTCGCTCTGTGAGACTATGATGATACAGGTATGCGTTCGTTCCGATTTCCTAGGAAAACAGGGATCATGGCATACACACGCACATACGTATAAGCACGGTTCGCCACCGTCACAATGGGAAGCGCTTGATGTGAGACTGCTGTTGTGCCGAGCCTGCCGCTATGTAAAAATCCTGGCGAGCAAAAATGTTACAATCGCAATTGTGGGGTTTTGATTGTCCTGGTAGGCTCTGGCTCGGCGGAAACAGCCCGTCGTCGTAACTATCTACCATGGCGGTAGTTTTTGTGCCTTCAATCACCTGTGTTGCACTGCCCACAAAAAAAAAGGTATTGCCAAAAGTCTCGACAACATAGCCAATGGAAGCACGTCTGCCGCCGTTTTTTTTACGAGGACTTGTCGTGTTTCTGCTCAAGCCCCGATCGTTCCTTGCGGAACATAAATTGGCAGACCGGATATGAGCTCCATGGTGGACTCCCGTGAGTGTGCCAAAGCGACAGCACTCTTCATGTCTTCCTTCGGGGCGGACCTTGTCGGTGAAAGTTGAAAATATGGTTCCAGGCGCTCGATGTTGAGCTTTCTTGTACTGTAGCCAATTATTGTTTTTGTTATAAAAGAGAAAGAGGAACGTACTCGTTACGACTTCTGGGTTTCTCCTGCTCATTCTACAGCAGAAAAAAACATATTTGGCTACAGTACAAGAAACCCAGAAATCAAACGCCTGGAACCACATGTTCAACCTTCAGCGACGAGGTCCGCCCCGAAGGAGGATACGAAACGTGCTATCGCTTTGGCACACTCACGGGAATGCACCGAGGAGCTCATACACGGTCTGCCAAATTCAAACCCGCTAGGAACGGTCGGGGCTTGAGCAGAAAAACGAAACATCCTCGTTAAAAAAACGCCGGCAGACGTTGTTCCATCGGCTACGTTGTCGGGACTTTTTTTCGTGTTTTGTGGGATTTGCAACCCAGGTGTGATCCCCCAGAGCACGCACATCGGACCTCGACCGGTGTCCAAACTCGAGCCGTATACCCAGGCTAGTCTCCTTCGTGCCCCGCGGCCGAGAGCACAAGGAAATAGACCCGGCCGGAGAAGACAAAGACTCGATGTAATTAAATAGTCAATTTGGCAGACATACCAACGCATATGTTATCTGGCTACGACGATTCGTGAGTAGCTGGTGCACGTATCACACTAATTGTACCTCATTGATGCGGGTACAGGTGCTGTCAGTGCTGAAAGTCTTGGGGGGGGGGAACTGCTTTAAGGACATCCACGGTTTTACTCGGATGAGCCGGCAGACTGCGGAAGCGTCCTTCCACCACTTCTGCGAGAAGTTCTCGCAGGCGCTGTGGGATACGTGGGTACACCTTCCCGAGGGCGAGGAGCTCAAGAAAGTCGAGGAAATATATCGCAAGTGTGGGTATCCCGGTGCCATAGGCTCCGTGGATTGCACCCACTTTAAGTGGGAGGCGACACCGTTCTCGGAACGAAGCATCCACCAAGGCAAAGAGGGGTATACGTCAGTCGTAGTCGAGGCTACTTGTGACCACTCTGGCCGCATAATCGCCGCTACGAAGTCATACCCCGGGGCCGAGAATGATAAAACTATCATTGCGCGCGATGAGTCTATCTGGCGAATTCAAAACGAGGAGCCTTGGAAAAGTTTTCCGTACAAGCTGCGCAACGCGGGTGGATCTCAAACGGACTACACTGGCGCCTGGCTTATCGTCGACGGGGGGTACCCGAAGGTAAGTCGCATAGCTACAGTAATTGCACTCGGAGTTCGCTAATGTCAGCAGCGTTTGTTAACATGTGTTCCAACCCACGCGACCCGTCGACACTCCCCGCAAAATTCCCGAACCCGCCGAATCCCTCTAGGCACTCGTCGTAGCTGAGTTTGTGTGTTTCTTTTGGTGCCCTCTTTATTTTTGGTGTCTCTCTGAATGTTTTTGTTAGTGTGTGCCTGGTGATTTTTTCGTCATACTCGAGGCACACCCAAACGAATTGCGTGCCTGTATATATACCCGGGAAGGAAAAGAAGGCGTCACAATCAAGGCAGATTGCTATTTTTTTTTGGCTGTGCGCTGTGCACATACAATATATTCCCTACGACACAAAGTTCACACAGAGCCTACATTGGCACCGCGCCGTCCCGGCGATACCCTACGTACTCTTCAGAGTCTCCGTTCCTTCGGCGGTGTTTTTGTTTTTACAACAGGGGTGGTCGTGGGGCTTATGCCCGTCATCGTGTTTGACCGTCACGCCTGTTGAACAGGAGTGTTACTTCGGTTTACCTCTCGGTGCATGCGGGCCACCGACCAAAAAAATCTCAAGGCCCAACCTTGGTTTAAGCCTGCTTTATTTCGCGTTATTTATCCTTTTGCTTTCAAGGCTTTCGACGTTGTAGAGTCGCACGGCGGGGGCGATTTTTTGTGGGGTACAAATTTCACGGTTCGCTGACGTTTCTATCCGTTGTGAACCATACGATGCGGTCCGGGGCGGGATGCTTTTCGTATGTTGACAATCGTGCAGTACGGCAGTACGATGCGGTGTGTATTTTCCTCGTGCGGTGCGGTGCGGTGCGGTGCGGAACGAGTTTTTTCAGAGCATGTTCCGATGCGGTGTGGTAGCGAGGTGTTCGTGATCAAACGGTGCGGCGCCGTGCGTATTTTTCCATCATAGTTATCATGCACGGAAGGAACCGCCTCTACGTGCGTAAAACCCGCAGCGTGGCAAGGCTCGTGTAGTTTTATCGCCCTCTCGACGTGTTCCGCCCCGGCATTCTAGGAAGCAAGGGTCTATGGTGATATGGCTACGACCATGCATGTCACGAGTACCCCCCCCCCCTCCTGCCCACCCCCGCCAGGAATGGCATCCGCCGAAGTCGATGTATTCTGGTGTTGTTTGCCGTCAAAACGTGTCAAATAGCGTGAACACAAAGACTTACACCACGGCACTCGGACTGTTGTATTTTTTCTTAGCATATATGAACATATATGACGTGCGCGTTTTCGTTTTTTTCTGGGGGGTGATGCGTGCAACTATCGTTTGTTCGCGCCATCCACCTCGGCTGGTTTCCTCCCCGGGGTTCATTTTCGCGTCGCTCCCATACCCCGCGTTTCCATCGTTCCCACCCTCGTTGCTTTGCTTCGCTGTACACCAGATCCCGCTTCTCATGCCGCCGATGAAAACACACAAAACCATCGCGGAGCATAACTGGAGCAGGCGGGTGGAGAGTGTACGCAAGGACATCGAGTGCTGTTTCGGCAGGTTGAAAGGACGCTAGAGGCTCTTTAAATGCGGCATTCTTTTCGGCTCACAAGAAAAGATCGACAACGCTTGGTTCACGGCGTGCATCCTCCACAACATGTTACACACGGTAAACGGCCTGGACAAGATGGAGGCGGTATCGGACTGGGTGGGGTCGGCCGGAGCACTGGAGGGCGATCCTGAGGCTGGCAGCATCATCGCGGGCAAGTGTGACCCCCCTGCTAACGAATTTCAAGCGGCGCGTGCGAGGCTGGTAACTCATTTCAAGTACTGCGACGACCACAAGCAACTGCTGTGGTTCAAGCGGGCAGACCACTCGTAATATCCCTTCTAGTAGCGCGCCATCCATCTGGACTTGTTACATGTTGCGACACGCCGCGGAGACATAGCTGCAACCGTTGTAAAGCAAGCCGGTTTGGATTTGGGATATCCTATTTTGATTTCGGAGCTGAGTCTTGGCTAGCGCAGTCAGTATTACAACATATACTGCGAACTCAGCGGCCATAATACCAAGTAATATATTCGTCCTTATGGTGAAGCCGCGAAGCGATGCCGGCGTTACCGCGCGGTAAAGACGCGAGCCAGCCCCTCCCCCCCGCACCCGGCTGGTGATGCGTGCCCGCCTTCGGCCGATGTTGTTTTTTTTTTGTATTATTAGTAGTGATTGAAATTATGGGTCTAGGGTGGTGGCGGGAGACAGGAAGTCATATATCGTAAGTAGCGCCCCCGTCTCTGTTTCCCGTGTGCATCACTTCCGTGTGTGTTCGTGTTATATTTTCCTTGGTTTGGATGGAGTGTGGGGGGCGTTATATAACGAGTTCCTATGTACTGTTTAATATGCTGGTGCTCTCACCGAGTATACGTGTAATGCAGCACCAGGAGCATACTTCTTCTCGCCGTATAGCTCTCCGCTAGACTGCGCCAGTACGCAGCCTTATCTTGGCGGTTAGTCCATGGTGCAGACGGAGTTGTCGTTTGTTGTTGTTGCTGTTATCACATGACCTAAACGCCCCAATACAATGCAGTCCGTGGTCACAGGATAGACTCCTAAAACTCTGGAATGGAAGAAATACAAGCAACGAATAGTACACATGATAAGTGGAAGACATCAACGCACGTGCGTATCACATAGATGCGGTAGGCTGTAGAATTCGCCACAGTAAACCGAGAAGACCACGTACTACCCAGAAAAAGTAGACAGGATGAAAATAACAACTCGACGTCGAAATATATACGTGTGAAGGGTGGTCTTTGTTGGTACCCCCCCCCCCGCGTACACGCCCTCAATCGTTCGTTCACTGTCGTTGCAATTCCGTGTTTCCAGTTTCACGTTGTTTACACGACTGACGTTTCATGGGGGGAAAAAGGTTTGTGTCCTTGCATACGTGACGGCGAAGGACCGTTTGGTCCTCCCTTGGTGCGCATCAAGTGGGTTGTTGAAGATGCTGATAATGCTGTATTCGTATTTGTTTTCGTCGAGTTTGTCAGGCCTTCCACCCTTCGAAAAAATCTTCTTGGTTTCACACCAATTTATTTCGAAACACCATTTACGTGCAACGAAATGATACGGCAAACCCATCCACGGTATCATGCGTACACCCCCCCTCCCCAGACAAAAACAAACTTCAACAAACTAAGAACCAAACGACTAAAAGAAGCGCAAACAATGCAACAAAGAAAGGAACATAATCGCACAAAACGACATAGAAATGGAACAGGTACAACCTTGTCAGCAGAGCGCAGGCCGAATCCCGAGGGGACCACATTTCTATATCCCCGTATCAGTCGATAACACATCCATTCTATCATGCGTGCACCCAAACAAACAATTACAACGAAAACAACACTAACAATAATAGAAGACCAAAAAAGAGGCCGGAGGCTACACTAAGAGAAGAAGACGACGAAAAGAAAAGGAAAGATACAACGCAAACTAATAATGCAGAAATAACGTTCATGGCGCGGGCCGAGTCAGGAGGGGACCACGTTTTACTGTCACCCAGTACCATCGGTCATATTTCCAGCTGATTTGCCAACAGAAGGATGGCATAAACGTACGCAGACGGAATAAGGGTACAGATGAAACAGGGTTAGATAAAAAAGGTACTTCAACGAAACCAACAACTCGATTGTCGAGTTGGGCTAGACAAAAAAACGCAAAACGAAGCAGCCGACAAAAAAAGCCTAGACAAAAAACAAACAAAAGCAACCACGCGAAAAAAAGTGACACCAAGCGTAGTATCTCGGTTGCCTTGTGCAGACCCCCCTCCCCCCTATGGTCACACGGCTACGCCCTTGCATGATATGACCCCCCCCCCCCCCCCCCCTCGATGGGACTGCGGCCATGTATAACATGAGTACATCACTTCACCAACCACCCCCTTCTCTGCAATCGCCCGCTCGCCGACTGGAATTCCAAACAAGAATACGTCATTACATCGCTTTCTATCACCTACCGGGGTCCACGATGCGACACAAGGGCACACGCGACCAGTGCCCCTACCCCGAGCTACGGTATATTGTCGTCTCGCAACGGTCAGCCCTCCATGTCGAGCAGGGCCTCCAGCTGGTTCCTGACGTCGGGCGCGCTGCCAATGCCCAGCATCAGCTTCTTCTCCAGTGCCGCGATCTTTGCGGCCCGTGACTCTTTCTCAGCCTTGGCGTCCGCCTGCTCCACCATCCGCTGAAGGTTTAACCCTATGGTCTCGACATGGCTGCTCGCCTTCGCCAGGACGGCCAGGCTTGCCTTCCTAGTCTCAACCGATTCCCTGCTAGTCTTGAGTGCTTCCCTCCTGGCGTCCTTGTTCTCTTTGTCAGACTCTTCTTTCTGGGCCCTGTCTTTCTCCTTCTTCACCGCCGCGTTGTGCTGGCGGCGACTCGCGGGGTCGCCATTGGCATTCACGCGACCCATCGCCGAGGGACTGGAGACAGGGTTTCCCTCGTCGAGAGTGATATCTTCATCCGGCTTCTTGCGTTTCTTGGGCCCGCTGGACGACATGATATGCTTCCACTCTGACGGAGTGTTGCCACCCCACGGTGCCCACGCGCATGCGAGGAGGATCCACGTGTAGATGTAGTCCTCGGGGACTTCCACGTCTTCCGGATTTTCCTCCCCCGGCTCGCCCGCGTCCGGATCACCTACTCCCGGCTCACCCGCCCCCGGTTCACCCGCTCCCGCCTCACCCGCTCCTGGCTCACCCACGCCCGTGGAAAGATCGGCGGTCATCGCCGCCGAGGCCGCTGGCGTCGGAAGCGCCTCGCCCGCCGGAGGCGGCGCCGACCTCGGCGCGAACAGTTCCTTCGTCTCTTCATCGAGCAAGGTATCCTCTCCCTCCTTCTTAAACCGATCGGACTTGAGATACATTGCCTTTTCCATCCGTTCCAGGGCGTCCTGTGTGTTGGTGCCCGATGGAAGGTCCGCGGCCACATCCTGGTGACTGCAAGGAAAGGGCAATACGTAGAAGAGGGTATCGTTAGGTACGGAAAATAACCATGACAGCGTGTTTTAATGTATACATAAATCGACTATTCTCGCGCGTGCGTTGCTGCCGTCGTGTTGCGTGCTACGACTCGGGGATCTGCGAAATTTGCCTTCCGCCCTGATAAATACTGTTTGTCCACGCACCGAGGGAGAGGATGGTGTCAGATCCCCCCCCCACCCCCGCCCTCCCTATCTTATATATCATGGTGCCTGGTGTACATAGGTTGGGTTGGCGTCAGTTGGGAACGACATTGCAAAACATGTCGCCTACTGCGTGAGCTATACTAGCAGGGTACCTTTTCTTTTTTTTTGGAGGTCGTTCACAGCTGGTGGTCGACTTAAATCATTTGTGCGAGGTGAAGAACCTTTACTCCGCACAAGGAGAATTTTCGTATCAAGTGGTGTTTACGGTAGGCAGTTACACAGTGCTCCCTTTGCTGTCTCTAGAAGTGGCTACACCGGAAGTAAGACATATACTCATTGGCGCGGTCATCCATACGCAAGTCGGCCCTGCGGTTCTTAGTAAGATGGAGGTCATCTCTCAGTTGCTTTCTTCAAAACAATGCTAATTGAAAAAATGGTTTTAGCTCCTTGACTGGGCACACAAAACGTGCTGTCACACCCGCCAATTAATAGATTGCTTGCCGCCCTCGCCCCAACAGCGGCAAGACCATCCTTGATGGGCTTCACCAATTAGCGGCACAGCATTTCTTGCGTTAACCGGAACGCAAGTTCTTCTTCAGCATGTTGGTGACTCGCCGCATTATCTTAGCTATTCTGCGACCGAAAACAGTACGTGCCATACAAGAGGCACATAGTCGACCCTACGCCGCGGAGAAGCCTTAAGAAACACCTACTCGAAAGGTTTACCACCTTATCCTGCGACGCTGTGCGGTGCGTTGTTGCTGTGCGGTGTGGGCTTTTTGTTAAACAATCAAACTATGCTGGGCGGTGTTTTGCTTTCTTTATACCGTGCCGTCCAGAGTCTTGTTTCGTTTTCGCAAGAGCTACACGGTTCGTTGCGATAAAACTGGAAATAATCGAAGCGCGCTGTGAAAAGCCTTGCGAAAATAGGTGTGTATACGTGAGATGAATGGGCGGATATGGAGCTTGTACTCCAGTATACTATGTACGAGCACGCAACTGCTGATGAAACCTCGCGCTTTTTTAGGACGGTTTTATGAGGTAGGTGCGAAGTACAATGTTACAACGCAACAAGCAACCTTGTACACGTATAACCACCAGGAACTCACGTCGCGAACCACAGTTGCGCCCCCTTGGTATATTCGGTCTTTAGAGAGGAGAATTTATTGTAGATGACGTCCGGCTTTTCCATAAACGTTTGCGGGGTCCTCTTCCCTGCACACGCGAACGGGTTTAGCACCGACGAGGGGAGAAGAGCCCAGCTCGTTAGAATATACGAGGTAGGATGTATCCACAAAGCAGGTTACATGTACAGCAGCAGCGTACAATCAATATGGTCGGCTGTATACTGATGTGTACGTATACTGCACGTCACTTATGTCTCACACAAACCTTACCCGACCAGGTACCTCGTATGTTGCACTCGCTAGAGTCAGCAATGCTGCGACGCTCCGGCCGGTTGTACGGGAAACAATAGACGACAACACACACGTCATAGTCACTGCCTGAAATACGAGTACGTACGAGCACTCGGCTCGCGGCCTGTGAATTTTACAGCAGACTGCTCTATTCATACTACAAGTGGTATAATAGTGATTTAAAAAAACGGGCGTTGTGCTCGACCAACAATGACACGTATACCTATTGTACAGCTGTAGTCCTGACAGTGAGCGAATGCTACGTCGATATGGCTACGCACGCAGGAACCCCAAGCATATGCCCTGATGGCCAACAGCAGTAGCAGCCGCGTGCATTACAACCAATGCTTCGATTGAAACCCGCACACACCTGTCCCGAGGGTCGTGTAGTATAGAAGGTCTTTGTAGTCGGTTGGGAAACGAAAGCTCTGCACCTCTGCAACCTGGAGCACTCGAATCCACCCTGGAGCGGAGATCTCCTGGTAACCTTTGGACATGGCCGCGTTCCTGGTAGCCGCAGACATCTTCGCAGACTCCTTCACTGCGAGGGCGGCGTGGGCGATCGGGATCGCCTGAAGGCACTTGAGCCCTGCTTGGGTCATGGGACGACGACCGAATCTTTCGCAGTATCGGCCTAGCCCATCCATGCTGCATGCCTTTGTTTAGTTCTATCTGGAGGGCTGGTGCCCTCTCGGAAACCGCGAGATCGACTGACATGTTGTAGGTGTTGTGGGCGTCCTCCTGTGGGGCGTGTGCGCGTGTGCTGCTCTCGATAGCACGTGTGGCGAGCCGAGGGAGCCGTGTCGGGTGATGTGGTCTCGTCTCGTTTCAAAAACTAAAAATTACCCTCCCACAAAAAGCCTTCCACATAACTGAACACTCACAAACAAAAAAAATACAAAAAACGTGTTGCACCATAGTGGCGGTACGAGAGTATCTTCAGCCGGAAAATTCCTTCCGAATGTTTGGAAAAAAAAAAACGAACTTCGCGTTGCCATTGGCATAGGTCTAAGGCCGGATCTTATGCAAATGTTTTTTAGGTGATTATATGACTGTTTACGGAGGCTTCGGGGTATCTGGTCCCATATCTGATCAGATTTTATCAAAATCACGTCTTATGGGGCCTGTTTGGTGGAAAAAATGTTCCTCCGAGATTTTATCACTCCTGAAATTCCATGAAATGTTTTTTTTTGGCAGCCTTTTTTTATCAACTCTGAAAGTGATAAAATTTGGCTTTGCACTAGACCTCGGTGGCATTATACAATTTTGTCTAAGTTATAGACTGGGTTCATGACGGGTCACGACGCTACATGCTTGGTTACGCTTGTACACAGCTGGGCTCCAACACTTGTGCATCGGCCACCACGGAGAGGGAGGGCATCAGTACCTTGGCCACCATCGTGTCCCTTGCGGCTGCCCAACTGCAGCTGCTCTAGGCAAAACAACAAACTGGAAGAATAGGACGAGACTACAGGAGCAGTATCAAAACAATCAAACGGTATTTTTCTGACTACGACCGCCGCAAGCAGCTCATGCTCCGCGAAGGCGAGAGCTCCTTGCTGGTCCAGCGACTAGCAAACCCCTTACGCAGCTCCCCAGGGGGTTCCACATTCCGCTGCTTCCTTCGAGGAGCTGGTGGTGAAGGTTGATCGCCCAACCCGGCGATCGACTCTCGTTCGTGTCGTGGTCCACGTGGAGTTCAAAATGTCGGTTGTGTTCTGTTTTTTTAGTTCTCCCATGAAAAAAAAACAAAATCACGATAAGACGGCACATGGCGCACCGATCTGGAGTGGCTTTTTGCCGGTGGAAAATCCGACTTCCTGCCTTTTTCAATAGAGTGTTTGCGATAGAGGTAAAAAAAAAAAAAAACTTCACTTGCGCTAAAAAAAGTGAATTTCCTTCCCTTCCTGATTTCGGTGTGTTTGCGAGTGAGGTAACTCAAATCCTGCAGGCGACGCCTCCGAAAATCAGAAGGGAAGGGGGGAAGTGAGGCAAACGCGCCAAAAAAAAAGAACGAAAAACTAAAAAAAAGCTTGGGAGTAGCAACGGCGGTCCAGCAACGTTTCGGCGGTAGAGTTGACAGCGGTGCCACCACTGCCAGCCCACGACTGCAAGCAGCAGCACAGCAAGCGGCAGCTAGCAAGCGCTAGCCGCAGCTAGAGGCAGCTTGAGCAACAAAAATAAACAGCGTCAGCACCAGCACCAGCAAGCACCAGCACCAGCACCAGCCAGCTTCCCTTTTTGGATTGCCTGCTGCTGCTGCTGCTGCGCTCAGCCTACGCACGCCACAGCGCCGGCGGGTTCCGCTCCGCCGCCACTGTCGCGACCACTGCTGCCGCCGCCGCCGCTGCTGCTGCTGCTGCAGTGTGGTGGAATCGAAATGATATACGCGCTGTCGCGCTCTGTGCGAGCACGAGTACGAGTACGAGTGTGATGCGAGTCCTTTTTTGGAACGAAGCATCCTCCACGTCGTCACCAAGTAGGCGAAAGCGTGTACCCTACGTAGCAGCGGCGGCGGCCCGCTGGCACAATCCAACGCCGCTCGTGCGCGCTATACTCAAGCTACACCTCTCGAGCCTCTGTGCTCCCAGCGGTTGTCGTGATGCGTACAGCAAGCAGCATGGTGGCATGGAAGATGCTCGGTGTTTTGATCCTTCGATATTTGAGATGATGCGTTTTGCGTCGGGATAATGCTCGGTGCGTGTAGGCCAATGAGACAGAGAGCCAAAAGTTACCGTAACTTTTGATGAAATTCTGACTTCGCTCAAGTACTTTTTCGCGTTTTTTTCAGAAATTTACCTCAAAAAGTTACCTCGGGAGAATTTTTGGAGGAGTAAAAGTAAAAAGAAGAAAAATCGCAAACACTCAAATCACTCAAAAAAAATTGCATAAGACCCAGCCTAAAAAAAAAAAAAAAAAATCGCAAACACTCAACTATTTCATAGATTGCGTATGTCGTGCCTGTCGTATCTACGAGTAGTTGTTCTCACATTCTCACATTAACTCACAATTCAATGCAGTCCGTGGTCGCAGGACAGGCTCCAATAACTCTGGAGTGGAAGAAATACCTCAAGTAAAAACAGAGGCAAAAAAAACAAAAAACAAGCATACGCACTCCACCACTGCGGACACCAGGGAAGCAAAAAGGAGACTATTAATAGCAGACAAAAACCTAAAAAAAGAAGATGAAGCTACGTAAGCAAAACAAAAACAAAAACAAAACTAAAACAGACGCAGATAGCAAAACGCAAAAAAAAGGCAAAACGGACCATACTAACAAAGACACAAAGAGGTACAAACGGGAATGAAAGAAAAATGAAAAAAAAAAAAAAGATGACATGGCTTTGCATTGCCCACTGCAGTGCATACTGCACACGTCGCAACGTAGTATCTCTGTGGCGTAGCTTTGTGACCACAGAACTTGTATCTCTTCTAGGATTGGAGAATCGGCACGGACACTGGTTGTGCTGGATGTCGACGGGTAGAACGAACGGTTTCATGCGAATAACACACACACACAGCTGACGTACTCTTTTAGTTTATTACCAGGTATTAAAATTCTTGAGAAAAAGTAGATTGTCGTCCAATCGGGACTGGAGTCCTCAAAGGGTTTGGGTTAGGGTTAGTGCAACGTAAGTCTCGTACCTCGTACCTGGAAAGCAACCCTCCCAGTTTTGGCACCAAAGAAGCTTTGCCGAAAAGCAGACATAGGCACTCGTACTCGTAGCTCTAAGGCACTCGTACTCGTAGCTCTACGGCTGCGAGATGCGCAACGCGGAGGTGTATGATTTCGTACAGAGCAGCGCTGCTGTGCTGCTGTACAGTGAGTGTACTTATGTTTATGGGTAGTGCGTAGTGCGGGGAGAATCAGCGCCTTCCTATGATGACACCTCTGATCCACACCAGCAGCGACTCGTAGCTTCTTGAAGAAAAACGCCGTGTGGGGAGCGCCACCCCCCATACGATACCACGCTCGAGAGTGTACCATGCCATATGCATTCCACCCTCGACACTCCCTCCACTCCATGCCATCGTGCCCTTACATCTAGACTTCATACTATATCGTGCCACAGAGACAGCTGGGTGTGGACTGCTCTATCCCCCATCCCAAAGTGGTCTCACCCTCGCTGTGCCCAGCTGATCCATCCTCTCCGTTTTTCTTCCGCTTTTTTGCACCAGAGGCGACGAATAAACATATCCCAGCCGAGCCTCTCCTCCCGCGTACAGACTTGAATCTCGTCGTTCCCGGGTCGGCATCGTGGTGTCGGCGTGCTGTGCTCAGATGCCCCGTCAACCAGAGATAAAAGCAGCGTTTTTGAGAGGGAGAATTGCAGTATGCGTATGTCTGGCGATTGGTCCGCCTCAAAGGGAATGTCCGCCTTATTTAGTTTTTCTCCCTCCTCCCTCCTCAGGGTGTTGTACTCTCGTCGAAGGCCTCTCCTGCACGGGTTCAGGGGTTGAGAATATTTCGGGGGGGAAGAAGACGGAAGACGGGCTAGAAGACGACGGGAGCGCGGGAGCGGGAGCGGCGAGTCTCCCGTGTACCGGGCCAGATCTGCTTTGCATTCTCCAATCGTAATGAGGCGAGCGAGCGAGGCGAGCCTTTTTTTACTTGGTTTTTAGCCAAGGAAAAAAAAGCCTCCTTCATAACGGCTCGGGTACGAACGAGGGTAGGGTGCCTGTTTTGATTTTTTCTGTATGGTGTGTGTGTGTGTGTGTGTGTGTGTGTGTGTGTGTGTGTGTGTGTGTGTGTGTGTGTGTGTGTGTGTGTGTGTGTGTCAGTTGGTGTGTGGATTCAACATTTTTTTGGTCCACCTTTCACCACCGCGCTCGACGCACACGCCATCAAATCCAGTCCCGGCGGGCTCTGTGCACGCACACACACGCAAGACAATTTCTCGTCCTGGTGGGGTGGAAAATCGTTCACAGTTCGTCGAGTTAGGTGCGGCAACGTGTGTAGGCACGTCTGTGCTGGGCCGTGTTCAAAATACAAAATCATACCAGTAACGGTTTTTTTGCCTGTCTGTGCCAACAGCAGCAGACAGCAGGCAGACTGTGCCAGTCCACAGCATGCACACTGTGCCTGCCCACAGCAGACAGACTATGCTTGTCCACAGCAGGCAGACTGGGCCTGTCCACAGCAGGCAGACTGGGCCTATCCACAGCAGGAAGATTGAGCCTGTCCGCAGCACTCAACAGCAGGCAGACTGGGCCTGTCCACAGCAGGCAGACAGACGGCTTTGTTTTTTTAGCTTTCTTCTACCTACGTAATAGCTACCGAAACCCAACAACTATGAGTAGTCATAGGCAGACTTCGCCTGTCTGTCCACAGCAACGTTCGGGTCATGTGCTGCAGGTGATATTGTCAGGCCTACCCTCCTACTGACGAGGGGACGGAGAAACAGGAGAAGATCTGCTGTAGATGTTGTACAGCAGTCAGTAGTAGTGGTGGCACCTGCTACGAGAACCTCTGTTGGATACATGTATGTCATATCAGAGGTTGTAGATATTTCGTCTTCAAATTAAGAGGGTGGAATCAGGAACCACACCTGACCACACACACAACATCGAGTACGGTGTACAAAGGGCGCAAGCCGAGCGTACTGCGACGCTGACCCTGGCCTCGTGGGTCCTACTGCTACCTCTGCTGCTGTTTTGCTGCTGGAGAAGCTCTGATGTAGATGTTGCACAGCTGCATGCAGTAGTTGTGGCACCTGCTACGAGAAGCTCTTTTGGGCACGCCATGTTCGTGTTGTCGTCTCGAAAATATGATGCCGACTTTCGAGGTGGGAAGCAGGAAACATCTAGAATACCGAGTGCAGGGTACGTACTACAGTACGTATGTGTATATGTACGCGCACAAAGGGTGCAAGGGTTAGACCGACAAGCCGAGCGTACGGCGACGCTGACCCTGGCCTAGTGTGTCCTACTGCTACTGCTGCTGCTGCTGCTGCTGTTATGGTGCGGGAGGCGCACTGCTGCTGTAGATGTCGTACATCAGTCCAAGTAAAGTTGTGGTGACACCTGTTGCGAAAAAGAAGCTCTTTCCGTTGGACAAAACATGTGAGATGCAGATTTTTATTGTGCTGAATTTCAACCAGGAAACACTCTGCTGGACAAAATATGTCGAGTGTTGTGTGTTCTTGACTCTTTCTACCTGTCGACATCCAGCACCACAGCAGTGTCCGTGCCGATTCCTCAGATAGATACAAGTTCGGTGGTACAGCAGTGCAGATTTCGTCTTCAAATTATTATGCCGGATTTCGAGGTGGAAACCAGGATACACAGGACCAAATCCAGTACTTCTTCATATCAAGAGCCAGGAGAGGCCAAGAACATTTACGAAGATTATTGAGATGCACCCACGACGGCGTACAGTAGTACAGTAGTCCGTACGTGGTAGATAGTCCTTCGTGTTCGCTCGTTCAGCACAATACCTGGTACAAAATAGTCCGTATGCGCCCAGCATGATGCATCGCAGATATGACTACTGCAGGTATTACCGAGGTCGCGCCTCATTACCACCAATTACTAGTATTGCACCATTTGCTTTGCATCGATACGCACCCGATGTGTGGAAACCCATTTTTGCTTTGCATTGACAAATCAGGAGGCTCTGTTTGCTTTGCATTGCGCCGCACTTGCTTTGCATCGCGCCGCAAGGCCCGCGCTCACAGCACACACCCGGTATTTCGCACACTTGGATCTCACTCTGCACACACCCCTGGACTCTCTGAGTTGGGGTCCATTCTACGCTCACCCGTGGGCTCCTTTGAGCCAATATTTGTGGTGTGGAAGGCCTCGTGCTTCGACAACCATGAAGCCGGAAGCACACACAGACACCGGCCTCGACCTGAACGGCCAAGTCCATTTTCCTTTCAACACACGCGACTGCAAGGCGCCCAGCATGTTGCAACAACGTGAGTTCGCCTATGAGGCGTGTGTAGGTGCTTTATTGCCTGGCGGGTTAGGTGTCGCTGCCTCGTACTTTTTGTTTCACCACGTTCTGATCAAGTCTAGGCAGTGGGGGTATCTTTCGAGCACGCGTTTTGACGATGACGCCAAGACCAACCGCTCTGTACAGCTATCAGTCGTGTTGCAGCCACGGCGATAGGCGGTACTTTTTTTGACAGAGCGGTGTTAGGTACGACGACCCTATCTTGAAGCACCAGCAATGGCTGAGCCTTTGCTGCTGAGCTGGGGTTGCTGCTGCACAGTAGGCTGCTGCACAGTAGTAGCTGTGTCAGTTCCGATAGCTGCGGGGGCTGCTGTTGCTGCTGTAAACGGTGTTCTACCGTTCGTATTACCTGACAACAGCCCTCATGTCGCCATGTACAGGTCGCCATGTACAGGTACTGCTTGTAGGCGTCATCCAAGATAGCAGGTAGTACAATATTAATAGTACCCGTACATGACGCCCTTTCCTCTCTCCGCTCGTGCGTCATGCTCTGAACAATGCCCGTTCGCCTGGCTCAGCGATGTATGGGATCTGCAACGCCGTAGTGCCCACCGGGAGCTTTTCAGTTGTGAAAAACAACGGTTTCAACAATCGCGCACTCTTACGGAGAAACGCAGATCATCGGGAAGAGTGCCACCCCGTCAAGGTGAGGTTGATTGACGGTTGGGCAGATGGAGTGAAGGGATGGTTCGTTGATGGTTCGCTGTATTTCGAGCGGTGTATCTCCGGAACAGATGTGATGCGTGTCAAATTAAGGCTAGTAGGGTAGCTCTTGAAAGTCTCTATCCCACATCGTATGTCGTCCACACTTCTGGTCGCCCGTAGCTACAAGTTGACGCAATGGCACCCACAAATTTCTCCACCCGCTTTCGTGCGATCTGCTACCGCTGTTGCTTGCCACTACCACACGGTGCTGTGCAGTAGACAGAAATATTGCTACGCACATAGAGCAGGCTCTCGTGCACATCGCGGGGGTCAAGGTCGTGGCGGACAACTTCGGCGAAGGCCATCTCTTATACTTCCACGGCAGAGCTTTGCGGTAAGTGGTATATGAAAATGTCCGTGCTCCCTGCCCATGTGATGGCCGTCTAGCTATTAATAGTACATAGGTCATTTTCTATCGTTGGGCCCATCATCGTCCCCAACATATAAGTTCATAGATGAGCAGACCGCCCTGGCCAGTTATTGCATTTCTACCCTTGAGGATTTGTATGGCGAGAAAGTGAGCCAAAGAGTAGGCATCCGTTGGGCCGATGGACAACGAGAAGTAGTGCACGCGTGCTGTCTTCGCAAGCACGGCGATCCGTTGGGTTGTACTAGCATGCCATCAGGCAAGAACGTCCTCTCCAGCGTGTGGCACATCGTACCGAGGATGAGTTTCACAAGATGAAAGAGCCAACTAGAAACAAAAGCGACAATATTTCCATGGAGTGCACACCGTGTGCGAGTGCAATCAGGTCGTGCCTCAGGCGCGCTTTTTGCTTTGAGTCCGAGTCCATATTTCTATTATTTGCCTGGATATTAGGATACAGACGATTGTCGACTTTTTACACTCTGGCCGGTTGTCGATAAAATCGCCTTTCTGCTTATCGCCTGCCCCGTTAAATTTGGCTACCGTCTCTATTTCCAGCACCCGTAGCGAGATGTCTCAGTTGGAGCCAAGGACGAGGTCAAGCCGGATGCGGAAAACCCTGGCCAGCTGTGATCCACCTTGCATGTCATCCTATCAAGGTGAGGCTGGACGCAATCTTGCCAGTGGGGGGGGGTGTACTCGATAGGAGATATGTACTCGATCCCATGCATGGTCGTAGTCGTATGACCATAGACCCTCGCATCCCTACAATGCCGGGACGGAGCATGTCGGGTTTTCACCGACCAGGCAGACATTTCTTGCACCACGCGCGAAGCGCCGTGAGGTGTCTGGTGAGTCGCATGAAGGGCGAGCTGCATACTACTAAGAACCGCTTGTGACGTGGATTTGCATGTGGATGACAGCGTTAATGAGTTAATTTAATTTCCGGTGTAGCCACTTCCAGAGACTCTTGCCATTGGTGGGGGCTTTTGAGCCATCGATAGCCAGCACGAGGAAGTATCGTGGACTTGCCATGGGGGGGGGCTATTGAGCTATCGATAGCCAGCACAAGGAAATATCGTAGACATGATGGCTCGATTATCTCGCAGTTAGTGGGTAAGTGTGTGTGCGGCACCACACAAGTCTCGACCAAGACGTCTATTAACAGTTATCTCTCACGACCGTAGTACGCAAGCATCACTTGATGAAAGCATACGTCAATATAGAAACACGATCTGGATATATCGGTTTCGAATCCTGAAGATCACCAATGAATGACACCCCTTACTGTTCCCTCCGCGCATTCACCTTCGTCAAAATGTTTCGTGTGCACGGTTTGTTGGGTGTTTGGTCATAACGTCTTGTAACACGTACTGCTATTGTCGAAGGGAGGGGGATATGCTAGACACGGGCGATCGTAGCAATATACCCAAGTGCGCAGCAGCATCGTCGTATAGGCCGTTTTCGCGCGTACTTCATGTCCAAGTGTTCGCTATGCGCCCCTAGGAGGTAGTAAGCTCTGGTTCAAGCGAGTCCTCGCAAGGGTCGTGGTCGATCCTGGTTTTCCCATGATTTTTCTCGGAAAGTGCAGGGGCATAGGCCCGAAGTTGCTCCTAATAGGGTTCTACGCACAATGACCAATATACTATACCGGTATGCAAGAAGCTACACCCGGGTGGTTCCACCCTATATTTACACGGTGGGTTTCAAGAGGAACCCAGATTCGTACCGTGTTTTTGGCATGGCTAGTTACCGCGCGGAATGTCAGGTAGACTAGTATGGAGTTGGATACTGTAAAACGTGTACGCTATCGTAAGTTTGAGGCTGCAGGGGCGGGCACACTGACGCATTAGACTGTGAAGAGGCCGGAGCGCCGAATATAGGAACTGTGGACGGTCGACCACCAATTTTTTTCGATGATGCGCTGCGTTCGTTCGTGTCTGTACGACAGGGACGAACACCATTAATTAACTGGGTTTTGAATTACTGACGCCACGTCTTCACCAGTTTTGCGACTCTATATAAACTGCGTGCCTGCACGTACTCTACCTCTGTGTTAATTTCCATTGCGGCGATCGTTTTGAGTTCTGAGCGAGTACTAAAGCTTAGTATCATCACTCCTTGCGTCCTCACTGTGTATGGGTTCGTTCGCGCCGTTTGCAGGCGTTCAGACAGGAATCCGTCACTTCACAACCGCTCAGCCAACGGAGGAGTCCAAAGTTGATCACTTGCCCAGCCGAGACGGCAGAGCACGTGGAACCGATGTTGCAAGAAGCTGCCTGAGCGAATGATGACGACTGACCGGCTAGTTTCGGGTTGGCTTTCAGTGAGGGCCATGTTTTCCGGAGAGTCCCCGCGTCAGAATCTGCTCAAGCTAGTCCGTTGCTGTGTGCCTTGATTCGCTCTGGACACAACGCCGAGGAGGAGGAGGAGGCTAACGACCATGATATGGGATGTTGATGTTAAGGGGGGAGGGGGGTGATGTGGCGGGCGGGGAAGGCGGTGATGTTGACAGTATTTGTGTGGGTGGGGGAATTGTTGGCGGGGTGTTGCTACCAAAGAAGAAACGGAATGCCCATTCCATTCGCGGCCTATTTATAATCAACAATGGATCTAGGACTGCAGAGCTCTTTTGCCTAATCGCAGAGCATCTCTTCGGCATCGGTGCCGCGTCGTTGTGGTTGATACATGCTTAAGGCTAAAAAAAAGGCCAAGAAGTAGTTTGCCTTTTTGTGGCAAATAGGGGACCTAAAGAGTCACGTCATCCAGGCTGCCATAGAACCGGTATAAAGCTTACGTATGCATATATGTGCGTTGCATTCCCCACCGGCAATATTTACGGTGGCACAAGGCTCGTGTGTCATGATTGGTGTGATACAACTTTTAACAAAATAATACCAGGTATCAGGTTAATAGGTAAATCATGAATGGTGCTGTCGGCCCAGTTGACGGGGCTCTCAGAATGAAGGCAGGCGGCCTAGACCGGCCTGTTAGTTCATGTATATTATCGTGCACGTTGAGGAGAAGAAGTAGTTCTCGAAGTAGTTGGGGAAGTGGAAGGGGGCTCGGCGCGAGCCCATACCAACACGAAAAGGGAACCACCTTGGTCAAGTAAAACCATAACTCAAAGCCAAATTCCCACACGTATCTCCCAATATTCCCGCATTGTCCCGCCAGATCTCCGTACCAGATCCAAATCTCCGTACCAAATCTCCGAATAACTATTACTGCTGTCACAAGGATAGTGATGTCATGAGTACATCTTTGACACGTAGTTAAATTATGCACACTACTCTGTAAACTTCAAGTATACGCGTTACAACGAAAAACAACGCTACCGGTGCCAGCCTATATACTCGTATGACCACTGTGTCTGTCCTCTCAATTTGGACTCTGCATTAATTTATGAACCTGCACGGTGCTGTTTTAGCTCCAGGTAAGGTAGAGAGTAGCCGCGCCTACGTATTATTGTACCAGGTACATGTACACTACTACAGTATACTGCTGTATGCGATGTACGTACATACAGCCAGTAGGCTCCTTCCCGATGGAAAATAGATATTGACGAGTGCACCAGAGCGCAATCTCCTTACGACTTATTACCGTCGTATTACCTGCTCTCGCGATGAAACTCGTTGTCGAGTACGACAGCAATAGTACTGCTGTGCTGATGCACGTGCGCCCTGGGACGTTCAGAGAAGATATATCGCTCTTCCAAATACCAACAGTAAAGATATCGCCAGAATAGCCCTTTTGAGCAGCAGAGCGCCAACTGCACAGACAGCGACGGCTACCGGCAACAGTGAAAACACTCTACTGCCGCAGTCGGCAACGAACGTGATATCGAAGCGCAGAGCGGGTGTATCCTCGAACGCAGATCCCTGTCTATATTCTTGTTTACTTCGTACGGTCCCAGTTACGTACAGCACAGGGTTTCCAAGATTTTTCGGGGGCTTCGCCCCCGGAATTAAATTAATTAAAAGCTGGCCCGGTACACGAAAAAAACGCAACCTGTGTTGCACTGCCCACACGAAAAACAACAAAGCACATGGAAGCACGTCTGCCGCCGTTTTTTCCCCGAGGACATTTCGTTTTTCTGCTCTAGCTCCGAACGTTTCCATGGAGCCAAATTTTTTGGCAGACCGGATATGAGCACTTTTCGTTTCCTCCTTCATACCGGACCTTGTCGCTGAAGGTCGAAAATGTGGTTCCAGGCGCTTGAATTTTCGGTTTCTTGTACTGTTGTATTACGGGGGACCATAGTTAATAGGACCTATTATGGTTTACATACAAACCTGAATATTTAACCATTTTTATTAACAATATTTGGTCCTATTAACTATGGCCCTCCGTAATAGTCAAGTATTTTTTTCTGCGGTAGAACGAGAGCTGGAGGAACCCAGAAGTCGTAACGAGTATACGTTCCTCCTGCTCGTTCTACAGCAGAAAAAAATACTTGACTACGTACAGTACAAGAAAAACCTGGGCCCTCTACTACTAGCTGCTCCTGACTGATGGCTTTAGGCCGCAACACAGGAAGAAGCTGGTAGATTACCTCCTTTCTGTGTACTGTTTCTTGTATGGGTATGGATGTGTGTGTACGTATGTGCGTGTGATAACTGGTATGTTTCTGACCTGCCTGTCAGTCAGAAAATTAATACCACCAGCTGGCAGGGTACCTGGTACCTGGTACAGTTTTTTTTTTTTTTTTTTCGCGTTTTGCTATCTGCGTCTGTTTTATTAATATTACGGGGGGCCACATAGTTAATAGGACCAAATATTGTTAGTAAAAAAGGTTAAATATATAGGTTTTTATGTATACCACAGGTCCTATTAACTATGGTCCCCCGTAATAGTTTTGTTTTTGTTTTTGTTTTGCTTAGCTTCATCTTCTTTTTTTAGGTTTTTTAGGTTTTTGTCTGCTATTAATAGTCTCCTTTTTGCTTCCCTGGTGTCCGCAGTGGTGGAGTGCGTATGTGCCTGTTTTTTGTTTTGTTTGCCTCTGTTTTTACTTGAGGTATTTCTTCCACTCCAGAGTTATTGGAGCCTGTCCTGCGACCACGGACTGCATTGAATTGTGAGTTAATGTGAGAACAACAACAAACAACAGCAGGGGGGAATGAGGAGATATGGGATGACGTCGAGAAATATTGCTGTGTGTATGTAGGTTTTCACGCGAAATTGGATACAGTTTCTTCAAATTTCCAGTGTTTCTCGTCTGAGTTTAAATCCAATCCAGTGAGTGGTTGTGTTGGATACCACTGTATTATTGTGGTTGAATGCCATATACCAGGTATTTCTTAGCTTCATCTTCTTTTTTTAGGTTTTTGTCTGCTATTAATAGTCTCCTTTTTGCTTCCCTGGTGTCCGCACAGTGGTGGAGTGCGTATGCTTGTTTTTTGTTTTTTTTTGCCTCTGTTTTTACTTGAGGTATTTCTTCCACTCCAGAGTTATTGGAGCCTGTCCTGCGACCACGGACTGCATTGAATTGTGAGTTAATGTGAGAACAACAACAACAACAATATAAATGGTAAGGGTTTCGTCGAAACGGACGATGCTGACTGACTGGTGGTTTCTTCGTTCTTCTTCTTCGAGTTGTGTTTTTTTTTGTCTCCCCGGCTGTCCCTGTCTTCATTTTTATCGTTTCCCCCAAGTCCCTTTGGGCCTACTATGGGTTCGTTCTGGGGAGGGGCTGTGGTCGTCAGGGGACATATGGGGGACATCCCCGGGTTTCCCGTCGAGATAGGGATATTGGGGTATAACGGATGTTGCGTCCTTGTTGCTGGGAAACTTTGCCCACAGCAGTCACTCTACTATTTCTTCTTCTTTTCTTTTCTTTCGTCTTTCTTTCTTGAGGCTCATTCTTATCGGAGAGCTTTTTTTCCAAAAATTCTCAAGTTTGGAAATAATTGGAGATATGTATCGATATACGGAGGCGTTCTGTCACTATTCGTGAAATTCTCCAGAAGCAAAAATATCAAGTTCGTTAACATTCCAATATTTGGAAAAAAAACAGGAAAATAATATGGAAGATTAAAAAATTGCGCGAAAAAAATGTCGAAAAATTGGAAAAAAAAGCTCTCCGATAACAATGACCCTAATAATAAACTCATGACATGTATTTATCTCTTACTTCTCGCGTCGACTATAGGGTGGCTGACTCGCTCGAGTGGTACAGCTATAATAATATGCTGGCCTCGAGCTCAGCTTGGTCATCCGAGGCGTACCATAAACTACACCAACTGTGCGGTACAACTACTACGGCTGTAGTTGTGGTATTATTTAGGAGTAATTTATTCGATTATATAGGCGCGACCTCAGTAGTATGTTGTAAGGATTACCCTGTGGGCTGGGTAGTAACCGATCGATCTTTTACCCCTACCCTGTTGTAGCTCAGTAGGTAACACCTTCACATTTATTTGACGTCGTCGAGGTCACGGGTCCGAACCTCACTTCGAACGTTTTTTTTACAGAAACGCTTGCGCGTGCACACCTGAAGAACACATCTCCCTGGTTCCCCAGGTAATGAAACGAAAAGCGGGTATAGGTCAGCGTACGGACGTATGTATACGGTTCCGACGCCCCAAAAATCCCGCCGTTTAGAGGGGGGGAGAGTATTAAAAGGATTACCCTGGGCTGGGTAATCGATCGATCTTTGACCCCTGTAGCTCAGTAGGTAACACTTTTACAAGTACCTGCAGTAGTCAAATCTGCGCCACTGCATCATGCTGTGGGCGAATACGGATTGTTGTGCTGAACCAACACGAACGAACATCTACGCACTACGCGGTCGTATCTATCCGTCACATTCCGTCAGCAGTAGCAGCAGCAGACGTGGCGGCGGCAGCAACAACAGCAGCAGCAGTAGGGCACACGCGCCCAGGGTCAGCGTTACTGTACGCTCGGCTTATCGGTTCGTAACCCTTTTGGACCCTTTGTACGCGTACGTACTCGATTTCGTTGTGTGTTTTTGCTTGTTCTCCAAGACCTGTCGCCCCGGTGGTTCAAGTGGTTAACCTCGAATTCTACTTGTTTGAGTCCTGGGTTCAAGCCCCAGGTGGGTCGGACTTTGACTTTATTTGCAAAAATAAAAAAGGATTCAATTAATTGTTGAGAGCGCCTTGCAGCGTGGGTAGGCACAATTCGATGCGAGTCGACGAGGGAAGAAATGGCTGAAATCTTCTCGCGATAAAAATGAAGGCACGTACCGTAGCGGGAAGGGGGGAGAAGAGCCTGATATGAGACCCCGGATCTGAGTTACGAGTTGGAAGGAGAGAGAGAAGAAGATGTGCGAAGATAATACCTGGTAAATGGGATGAGAAAAAAAAAAAAAAAAACTCGAAAATCGGCAAAATAATTTGAAGACGAAAAATCTGCACTCATCATACTATATATATACCTGGTAGGTCCTGACGTGCATACAACATTAAATTTGTCCAACACAGAGAGCTTCTCGTAGTAGCAGGTGCCACCACGACTACTGCAGCTGTACAACATCTACAGCAGAGCTTCTTCGTCCCCTCATCAGCAGGAGGGTTGACCTGATAATACCACCGGCAGCATGTATGTGTTAGGGACACGACCCGACCGTTGCTGTGGACAGACACATACATTCCGCCAACGAGTACTCGTAGGGTTCGGTTTTGTGCGACTTAGATTTGAAAACTAAAAACCGTCATGATATTTTACGGTTCTGTATTTTTTAAACCATGGCCCAGGCATGTGCCTACACACGTTGCCGCACCTACAGTAGCTCGACCAACTCTGGACGACTTACAACCGTACCAACACGGGAAGGTTTCGCTATAGTGTGCGTGATGGAGTAGCATATCCACCGTATAAATATAGGAACGTGCATACAATACCCGTTTGCGAATCTCATACGGCTACGCGTAGCGTTTTGGGAGTATATTCGTATTATCTACCAGGTATTAATTATATATAGACAGCGTGATGCCCAATGTTTAACTTCATCATAGTATTGCCTCTACCAACTTATTTCAAAAATATATACCTCACGTACTCACAACTTTTTAAAGCTCCCTTCGTGCAACAATGTAAAAAAAAGGTATCTCTCAAATACATACTCCGAAATCATCTTTTGGAAGCTGTGTTCGTGCAACGTTCCAAGATCTTGTCCTTTGCGACGTCATCTTCGAAACACCATGCATGTATGTGTTTCTGCCCACTTGCGCTTTGAACATCCGGTCCTCGTCATCTACCGCCGCTTCACCCGAAACCCATCGCAATAAAAGTATTTCGAGCTACCGAGGGGTTCACGCAATCTTCCCTGTCATCTTTTAATTTGTACACTACAACATACGCCGCGCTGTGGACTACTGCAGACAACAAAGCAGTACCTTCCTCTACACGCTCTGCAACAACACCCTATTTGCAAATCATCCTCCCTATCTCCTTCTACCGCAGCACACTTCTGTACACACACAACCATGCACGCTTGACACGAGAAGGTATCCGTTTGTCCCGCCGCGTTGTTGGTCGAGATCGTACTTTGCCGTTACGTATCGAAAACCCGCCGCAATTTGTATTTAACCAACCGACACCTCCCGTATAGAGAGGATGAGGAGCGACGCTCGCTACCCCGCGTTGTTGATGGCCCGTGGCGATGATGATGAGTTTCGGCACGAAGACCTTGCCCCGAGCAAAGACAACTCAACTGCATACAGCAGTGGAAAGAAGAAGCCTGCCTGCAGCGACTGTCGTGAGACAACACAAACCACCTACACGGTGCGAAAGACGTTGGCTCTCCTAGCAGGAGGAGCGGATGTATGTGACGCGTTTGCGCGGTTCGTTTGTCATCCTCCGTCGGTTCACGTTTGCTCGTGCCGGCTTCGTTCGATCCCCGTCGATTTTTACCATTCGGCTTGCCGCTGCTGCTGCTGCTGCTGCTGCTGCTCCTCGTTCAGAATCTGTTGTTTCGCCATCGTAGGATGCTGTTGTTGGTACCCTGCTCGAGCTTCACTACTACTTTAATATCAGTAAGAATCACGATGATCCAAAACAGCTTTTCACGACGTCAAAACTCGCCCTATACCACCTGTGCATCAGCCGGTTTGACGGTTTTTGGGGGTTGTACCGGCATTGTTCGCGGCTCGAAAGCGTTCGATTTCTCGGTATTATACTCGATACCTGGTACTCGAGTAATTTTCGTACTCCAAGTACTCCGAGTATTAGAGTACTGGTGGCCTTAATACTCGGAGTACTTGCAGTATGAGCAATACTGACGGGCCAAAACCTCCCGGAGTACTGGGAGTATGAGCAGTACTTATACTCGAGTACAAGCAGTACCCGGAGTACAAACATCTGAATTACTCGGAGTACTCCGAGTATTGCGAGTATTGAACCCAGGAATACTTCATTATCCGAGTAAAATACTCCGAGTAATACTCTAACCCGGAGTACCTTGGAGTATAAAACCCTGAAGTACTCGGAATAATATGAAACCCTGAAATACTCCGAGTATTGATTTTTTTGCAGTATGAAAAGCCCAAGTACTCCGAGGACGTAAAATAGGAGCAGTACAAGATCCCCAAATACTTCAAGTACAACGAGTATTCCGAAGAAATTTACGCCAAAATACTCGGAGTACAGCAGTATTTCAGAGTATCGAACCCCAAAATACTCCGAGGACAAGCAGTATTGAGAGTGATTATACCCGAAATACTCCGAGTACGAGCAGTGTCCCGGAGTATCGAGCCCTGAAATACTCCGAGTACACGAAGTACCTGAAGTAATTTATCTCCGATACTCGTTACTTTACTCCAAGGTACTCGGAGCATCTATCTGCACCTTCCCATATTGATATCTTATGAGCATCGTCTGGCCTTAGCTCAGGACGACCCAATCCGGCACACTCTTATTATGTCGATGCAACCATATTTACAGCCGTTCTTCGTGCAGATACGTCTCGTATGGCATTTACATTTTGCGTTACCACTGCTGCTGCCGTCTCCATCATCCTCGTGTTTGTGATTAAGTAAGTTCGACATCGTTTTCATTTCATTATCCTACCAGCACGGTCGTCTGACCTCTGCTCTGACACCTTGATTTAACACACCTTATCCTCTCGATTAAAGTGATAATAATATTGACGACCGTTCATTCGGATATTTCGGCGTCCGATCCTGCAGGCTCTCGTTGCACCCATGACATTTGGATATTTGGTACTACTCATACTCGCACCTACTCGCAACAGTATTTCGAGGTTTGAAGTTGAGTACTGCTCACACTCCCAGTCACTTGCAATGTTGAGGCCGCAAGCACCCTGATAGTCTCAGCATTCAGAGTACGAAATTTGCTCGATACGGAAACAATCGATACTCCGAGTGTTGCCCCTCTGCTGTGCGTTTTAGTATTACCCGCAGATGGTATTGCATCCTACTGCTGCTATCAACGACCACTAAAGTGGTAGTGTGAGATTCCAGAGAGGGAGCAAGCACATCAAATAAATATTGCACACTCCATAATTTTAACGCTTATTGAGGTCCTAGATAAAGTGACTTACAAAGTGGTTTTCATTAATTTAAAGCACGGGGCCACGATTAGTGTCCATCCTATGTACGTATTGGCTCACCTATTATAGCTCCTATATTATCTACAGGAATCTGGCCCGACCGCCGTGGGCGCGGGGAGGCCTTTTATTCCCTACAGTAGTAATCTTATATGGCTACACGCACGTAGCGCTTTGAGAATCTTCCTTATGGGATTACTCTATCTGCATGTACCAGGTTAGTTTTGGTCGACGTCTGGGCTGAGTTGTGCCCCCGACGAAACCCACTTCGTTCCCTCGACTTTTCTCTCTCCCTTAACTCACTTGTGGAGTCATAATATGAAGATCGTGCACTACGAGCAGCGTGCCCTATCCAGCATCGACATCCCTGTGCCTCTTACCAGCTCATGTATTATTCGCCCTCTTCACATTTGGCGTCGTCGGCAGGACTGAGCTAGACGCACCTGCTTCTCACAGCCTTCTTCTACCCTCCCCGACCCCTGTCACCCTGTGTGCATCCTCATGAAAGGCCTTCTATGTTTGAGTTCCGATTCGTTTTTTTGGGGGTTCGCGTACCGGTATTTCTTGAGTGAGACGTCGAAGCCTCACTACGAGGTGTGAGGTAGATATATCACCTCATTTCTGTTTGAATAGCCGCATCTTTAAACTCTCTTCCAGATTTTGGGATGACATAGTCATCATCCTTTTATCGTCGTATGACCTGCATCTACGATTATTCAGGGCGGGCTAATGTGATGGAGTTGCGCATCCACCTTATAGAAACGCACATACCCATTTGCGAATCTTATGCGGCTACGCGTAGCGTTTTGAGAGTATGTATCCGTATGAGAATATTTTATGGCTACACGCACGTAGCGCTTTGGGACTCTTCCTTATGGTAACACTTACCTGTACCTGGATACCATGTTAGTTTTGGTCGACGCCTGGGCTGAGTTGTGTCTCTGACGAAGCCCACCGCGCTCACTCGACTTCTCTCTCCCTCAACTTACTTGTGGATAATAAGAGAAATAAGAAGAAGATCAGGCAGTACAAGCAGCGTGACCTACACAATCAACATCCCTGTGCCTCTTACCAACTCATATATTCTGCAACTTCTTCACATTTGGCGTCGTCGGCAGGACTGGTCACCGCTGCGCTAGACGCATCTGCTTCGCACAGCCTTCTTCTATCCTCCCCGCCTCCTGTCACCTTGTGAGCATCATCATGAAAGGCTTTCTATTTTTGAGTTCCGACTCGTTTTTTATTGTGTTAGCTTACCGGTCTTTCTTGAGTGAGGCGTCGAGTCCTCACTACGAGGTGTGAGGTAGATATATCACCTCATTTTCGTGTTGAATAGCCGCATCTTCGATCTCTCGTCCCGATTTTGGGATGATATACGAGTAGTCATCATCCTTTTATCGTCATGTGATCTGCGTCTACGACTATTCAGGGTGGGCTAATGTGATGGAGTTGCGCATCCACCTTACAGGAACGTATATACCCATTTACGAATATTATGCGGCTAGCGTTTTGAGAATATACTCGAATGATAATATTATACGTATGGCTACACGCACGTAGCGCTTTCGGAATCTTCCTTATGGGAATACTTACTTGTATCTGGATACCAGGTTAGTTTTGGTTAATGTCTGGGCTGAGTTGTGTCCCCGACGAAGCCCATCTCGTTCACTCGACTTCTCTCTCTCCCTCAACTCACTTGTGGAGCGATAAGAAGAAGATCGTGAACTACAAGCAGCGTGCCCTATCCAGCATCGACATCCCTATGCCTCTTACCAACTCATATATTCTGCACCCTCTTCACATGTGTGCGCGCACAGAGCCCGCCGGGACTGACCTTGGTGCCGTTTGCGTTGAGCACGATGGACAAACGTAGCCGAAAAAAGGTTACATCGCACACGCACTTATTACATAGAAACTAAAAACAAGGCATCCAACTCTGTACTAATAACCGTTAAATAAGAGGCTTTTGTTCCTTGGAAAACCAAGAAAAAAAGGCTCGCGCTTCGCGCTCGTCGTGCCTCATAATTTATAACAATGAACTCATGTCTACTCATCGTGTATCGTGTCATCACCACAGAAAGAAGGGATTCTGGCATGGACGAGCTTCAGCCCCTACTCTTGTCTATGTAACCGGCAGCATGTATCACGCACAGCTCTGCTCAGCTTGCAAAAGTGAGTATCGATCGAACTATTAAATCCCTAACAATTGCGAGGACTCAGATGACGAATTTATGTGAGGCAATATCAACAGCTGCTCGCCCTCTCCTTGGTTACATTTCCACAGACAGACGACGTCGTCCGAAGAACCCAGTTGCAACGTTAATATTTCTCCAAGTCTCTCCCTCTGTCCTCGGTCACGGGCAGTAGATAAAGTAGGCCAGACTGACTGGTGGAATGGGCATCGACATTGCAGCTGCCACAACGGGCATGATAAGCGGTATTCTGTACGCGTATACTGGTACCTGTCAGTGTGTGGTGTCGCTGTACCGGTATGTAGTGTGTCAATATGGAACACTATCGCCTGGTCTTTCTCTTCCGGCGGTCCGGCTCTAAAGGACGAGAGACAAGTGGGAAAAACGGGACGACGGGTCGGGGGCCGATTCAAGCCGGTCCATTGATAGACTCCGCACCACAACGTTGTGAACGAGTCACGCGATGCTCTTGTCGTTTGTCGTGTGAAAGAAGATGGGAGTTACAGCCGGTAGGAAACCTCTTCCCGTGCTTTGCACTTTGGAAGGTGCTGCATGATTCTCCCGGTGCGAGTGTGCAGCGAAATATGGATTGAAAAGTGTAAGCTTAGGACCATGTTACCTCGTAGTGTCTGTTTGGGTCATGCGGCTGCCCTCCGTTTTTGTGTGGTGCGCAAGTCGCATCGATATGTATGTGCCCGACCCTAATCTGTGATGGTGTACAATATCTGCCCCCATTTCACTCGAGCGGGTGTTCGCATCCACAAAAGGAGTGGAACAGATTGGTATTTTTAGAAAAACAAAAATGCCAGTCCCATCGTTAGTTGGTGTGACTACCATGCTCATGGAGGAGCGAGGAGGGCGGCCACATGATACATGGCCATTCAATATTATGGTTGTGCAAAGACGACAAATTGTAGTTGAAGACAACCACAGCAACCCAGGACAGGGAAGGTACTGTAGGGGAAAGTTGTCTTGAAATCAACGAAGAGTTGAGGTTGGCTGCGATAAGATATCAAGACGATTGTGCGATTGGAATACTGTACACAAAGCGTACGTTGAATCCGCATGATACCATTGCAAATAACTCGCCGCCGCGGGCGAAATGGGCGCCGGCGGAGAAGCACACAGCAAAAAAAACGCCTGGTACCTTGTACGCGCCGTGTATTTTTTGCCTACTTATTGGCACGCCCTTGTGCCCTGCCGTCTCGCTCCTCTACCTGCTGTTCCGCTGTGCCCTTCCACGACACGCCCCCCACACCGTCCAACTGTCCCACCCCCTCCCCCCCCCCCACGTTCTTGTATTATTTTCATTATTTTGTCCTATTTTGTTCCTCCTGTGCAGGAGTTTCCAACCGAGCTAATTGAAATGCAACTACACGGTAAAATAATAACACTCTCGCCCCCCGGGGGCAAGATCTTTGGGGCGCATTGTTTGACGGATCTCCGTGCGGTCGTGCGCGCGTGATACTTAATCACCGGCCAGGGAGTCAAGGAGAGACTATCCTTGAGACATGCACGCGCAAGTTTTTTTTTTACAAAACAGGATTCGAAGCGAGATTCGAACTCGTGCCCCCCTCCGTCGACGCCATATATCAATGTCTTACGTACTGGCCTACGGAGGTAAAAAGACAACCAATCAACTTCCCCAGAGGAAGCCATATACCACCATAAAACGCCACTACCCCCCCCCATATAGTACCCCCATTGTCGTCTCTGCAAGTGGCCACAACCGAAAAATGTATCAACTCTTCGAAGATGTCGCCCATATGCAAGTCCGCCTAACAAGCGGTTCTTAGTAGGATGCAGCTCACCCTTGATGCGACTCGCCGAACACCTCACGGGGCTTCGCACTTGGTGCAAGCAATGTCTGCCTGGTCGGTGGAAACCGGACGTGCCCCGTTCCGGCATTGTAGAGATGCGAGGGTCTACGGCCATACGACCACGGCTATGCACGATATCGAGTATCCCCCCCCCCCCTATATTATATTGTTATTGCACGGCCAACGAAAGTGGTTGGCGTGCTTTATTCCACAAGTAAGTGTGTGTACTCGTTACCATTTCTTGCAGTTGGTCGGGTTTGTTGTATGATGAGTTGGAACAGCGCATACCTATCTGTTCAACACCTCCTCGCGCAGAAATCTACAAAAATCTGCGTATGCACTCTCTTGTATGTTTTCTTTCCTGGTTCTTGCTTTTTCTGTTTGATAGAAGGTGTATGTCGTGCCTGTCATATCCAGTAGAACGACATGAATGAGGCATTGCATGAGTACGGCAGCCGCACTTAGATGGGATGAATTCGAGTCTAGATATTTTCACCGAAAAATATGTATTCATTGTTGTTAGCAGGTACGAGGTGTTATATTTGAAGCGCATGAAGGTAAACCGAAGGTAGATACGTAGTACCAGGTATATAAAATATACACAGGAGGGGATTCCATCCCTCGTGTGAGGGTGCACCGAGGCGAAATCTGCAGATCTGTCCTTGGTCCTCGGCATTAAGTTCTGAAACGTATTTGGCAAGAAACCGTAATCGTCTACGTCACGTAGCAGCAGGAGGGCGGCATGATACATGTGTTTTGCCTTACACCACACCGAAAGTTATCTAAACCAAGTACACAACCGATTTGGCGGGGACGAGCCAGCGTGGGGACTCCGCGAAGGCCGGCAAAGTCATGCGGCCATATGCGGCGGAGGGCTGGCAGGGTGCAGCTTCAACATCGTTGACGGCGCCGTGTGCGTTGTGGACTGCTGCTGAGAAGAAGGTGTTGTTGCTCTGCTGTCGGTGCTGCTTGTTCTTGCTGCGGGTGCGAGCGACCAACAAAATAGTAGCAGAGTAGTAAAGTAGTAGTAGTAGTAGTAGTAGTAGTAGTAGTAGTAGTAGTAGTAGTAGTAGTAGTAGTAGTAGTAATAGTAGTAGTAGTAGTAGTAGTAGTAGTAGTAGTAGTAGTAGTAGTAGTAGTTGTAGTAGTAGTTGTAGTAGTAGTAGTAGTAGTAGTAGTAGTAGTAGTAGTAGTAGTATAGTAGTAGTAGTAGTAGTAGTAGTAGTAGTAGTAGTAGTAGTAGTAGTAGTAATATATGTAATCTGCCAGGTATTGTACGTGCGTACGCGGCCGCCGCGCCAATCAGCAAAGAAACAAGCTATGTACGGGAGCAGTAATTATAGGTGAGACCTTCGTCGTCGTCAAACGGGAGGGAAGCTCATCTTCTTACCTCCTACCACTTTTATATTTCTCTGCTCCTGCTCCGGGGCCGAGAGCCCGTCGCATACGGTGGTAGCTACTCGTAGTCTGTACGCTTTATTTTCGAATCTACATATTTTAGGAGGTATTGTAACTGGTACTGAAAATGGACTTGAAAAAGCAGCATGAGCCTCTCGCGTAACGTACATATATATCAGGCCCATACTACTGCCTGGTACAAAACAAAACCAGATAAAAAAGCTAAGAGTATCGGACAGACAGAAAAGTTTAGTGCAGACAAGTTTTCTGAATCCGTTCTAGAGACCACAAGTTGACACTTGTGGAATTACGTACCAGGTACGACCTGGTAGCACTTTTGTAGTACTGTCTGGAACTCGTACCTGGGTACCACGATGATACGTGTCTGTTACGACGTAAAAGTTTGGATATTTTCACTTTTGGTCGTGTTCTCAAATAATTGCGCACAAGGAAAATAATTTCACCCAAAGGTAAGGAGGCGTTCTACGATAGAGGTTTCCCCTACTGTAGTTTTTCTGAGGCTCCATACCTGAAAGCTGACTTCAGCAAAAATCGATTTGCATCGCGATGAATAATCCCATGGTCCAAGTATACAAAAACGTCAGTTTTGGAATCAAGATTGATATTCCGACGATTTCGGGTGAGGAACCCCGTCATTCAGAAAACACTTTAGAGGAAATGTGCTACCTCTATAGTAGAACGCGTCTAAGAAGTAAAAATCGGCGAGCAGATTACGTACCAGGTACTAGGTACCAAGGAGGGCAAGACAGCAAGGAAGGAGGGGAGAGGGAGGGAAGGAGAGAGGGAAGGAGAGAGGGGAGACAGGGAGTGCTGGAGGGAGGGAGCAAGGGAGGGATGCAGAGAAGGAGGGGGCGAGAGAGGGAGGAAGGGTGGAAGGGACGGAACGAAGTGGGAAGGAGGGAAGAACGAAGGAAAACCTTTGCGACTGCCGTTGATGGCTCGTAGCACAGCAGTTAACAGCACTTCAAGAATTTCATATCATTTCACTCGAAAATAGAGTTGACAAGCCTTTTTCCCGCCGGCCTCGGACGAGCTCACGTCCCGTCACTCTGTTCGGAGTGCTGGAAGTGGACTCTGATAACTCCACACACAGGGCACGCGAAGAGGTGTGGTTTGTACCATGACGATCGCCTCTGCGAGGGCTTCGACCTGATGCGTGCGGCATGGGCGTCGCCGTTTCTAAAGAAATTGTCCTTGGGTGACCATTGAGTGACCCTCTGATCGGACAGACAGACAATTTTTCTGAATCCGTTACAAAGACGACAGGTGTTCCAATTGTGGGATAACTGGTATATATAGGTTGGGTTGGCGTCGGTTGGCGACGACGCTGTAAAACACGCCCCTCACTGCGCGAGCTAGACAACCAGGTTTTTGTTTTTTTTTCGCGGCGACCACGGCTGGCGGTCGAGTTAGATCATTTTTGTGCGGGGGGAACCTTACCACCGTACAAGGGGGGGGATGACCATATCGCGTAGTGTGTACTGGTACATGGTGAGGCACCCACGAGACAATTACATAGTAAAGCCGTTGCTGTCTCTGGAAGTGGCCACACCGGAAATACACCAATTCATTGACGCTGTCATCCATACGCAAGAAAATCCGCCTCATAAGCGGTTCTTAGTAGGATGCAGCCCGCCCTTCTTGCAATTCACCGAACAACTCATGGCGCTTCGCGCTTGGTGCAAGCAATGTTTGCCTGGTGGGTGAAAACCCGATGTGCAGCGTCCCGGCATTGTAGGGATGCGAGGGTCTATGGTCGTACGACCACGGCCATGCATGATAACGAGTACACCCCCCCCCCCCATGTCATCCATATGCAAGTCCACCCCACAAGGGGTTCTTCGTAGGATGAAGCTCACCCTTCATGCGACTCGCCGGCCACCTCACGGTGCTTCGCGCTTGGTGCAAGCAATGTCTGCCTGGTTGGTGAAAACCCCACATGCTTCGTCCCGGCATGGTAGGGATGCGAGGGTCTATGATCTTACGACTACGGCCATGCATGAGATCGAGTACACCTCTCCTATCGAGTGCACCCCTCCCCCACTCCGCCTCTCGCCCCGACTACCCGCGCCCGGATTCAACACCATTTTTTTCGTATATAACTGGAGGTTACTGCCGAAAAGGCCGAGAGAAAATTGGGGTAGTTTTTCTCCACGCCTTTGCGTATTTCTCGGAAATCAACGCGGCCATCGCATGCCAGGTGGGCCAAGCGTACTCTCCAATGGGGTTTTGCCACGTGTCTGCCATGGCAGCAAAAGGGGCATGTAATAAAGGGCCGCGACGTACTCCTTATCTCGTTTCGTTCGTCTGAGCGCGTCCAAGCCCCAAAAGCAAAAAGCCAACATGCACTGCGCTGCGCTGAAACAAAGGGCGTCCAAGGACGGTTGCAATCTGATCAAACCCACCGTCCAAGCACCTATCGCATCTCTGCCAGACAGGCAAGGCTGAAAATCGACCTGGATGCCCGAATAACATCTTACCTTTCCGCTGACAGCGTACATGTCACCGCTTTACTCCATGAAAACTTATATTTGCTCCTACCTGGTACTTGTTTTTTTTGCCCTTTTGCCTAGGACTCAGACGAAGAATATACAACAGAAAACAGCGCGTAGATGGGCGGCCACACAGCCGATGATGGGCTAACAAGAACGGCAAACATGAGACAGCGTAGCCAAAGTGAGTAGCACGCCCTAAGGGGATGCCACATGCGTTTCCAACCTGGACACAACAGGGCAAGGATTTGTCCATGGAATGGGAGGTTTTCGTGACACGACACTCAGCTTGCACCTCGATCTCACCAACACTCAATCCTTGGGCATACACTATTCGACCAGAACATCGCGTAGACCAAGACCTCTGGTCGAGAGGTATTGAGGTATCGCACAACCAACGCAATTAGGACATCTTACGATCAACGCATCACGGTATCGTACCATCCGAAGCACCACGACGCTTCATGCAAACATCGACCAAGAGTGCGTGGTCGAGACATCGCCACTAAAAAACAAACACCAACACCACTGAAAAAAAAAACTACCTTCAAGCGACCTTGGATCCCGCCCGAAGTAAACTGCATCGCTCATCAAGGAGGCCGCACCTATCGACCCGTGGCAGTCGAGCAGGCGGGGCGCACCTGTCCGCGTGTCCGCGGACAGAATAACCGGCGTCGCCCAACCCAACCACCCCTCGAACCAACTGTCCACAGAGACTAATACACCCTGCGGAACCAACCACCAACCTTCCGCACTACTGCTTTCTCCTCTTCGTGTCAAACATCTTCACTTTATTGTGGGCACACCATCGCATCCAAGCAAATCTGACATCTGCCCCATACCAGGTATCATGCTGGTCCTATTCCTTGTGCGCCGCTCGGAAAATAGTGCTGATGCACTCCCGACTGATCGCAACCAACCGCCTCGAAGGACCCGCACACTCGACGGGGTCTCACCACAACTACCGAACCGCCAGGCGTTAAATAGGGGGACACCTACCGGAAGGCCTCTTCTTTCGGAAAGTCGGGGTATAGAGTCTTCAAGAAGCTGAAATGCCAAACGAGATCGCTCAGTGAGTTGTAGGATTCCACGGGCTGCTCCCCAGTGATGACAAGGAAATTTCCCCTTTCGCCCACTTTCACCAGGCACTTCTTCGCGCGCAGTCTGCGCGGGGTACGCCCGGACGTGCTCGATGTCTGTATCATCCATGATACGTTGCGGGGTTTGGAGTGCGAGGAGACGGGCGGGCAGGGGAGCGGGAGGGGACGCAGGGGGGGGGGGTTAAAACAAACAGATGTCTGTCAACAGGTTGTTACACTTCCGCACCAGCCCTCGAGGTGTAGAATTCGATTGGCCTCACTCACGGCTCGTCCTACTAATAGTCAACGTTACGAGTACGCGTCAGCCTTGTTTAGGCATTTGTGGGGCACCCTCGATCTGATATGTACCGCAAGAGGATGGGTGGGTGGGTGGGTGGGTGACATACATAACAAAACACCAGAGCACCAAAACCCATGCAATTCTGCTGTGTGAAGAAAGTAATGCGATCGACTCACTCGCTCCGTGAAGACAATGACGAGGGCCCCCGCGGATGTCTCGCTAAACCTCAGCAGGAAGGTCCCCTCCGACTTGTCTGACAACATTTCAAACGCCGCCTTCGCGCCCACGAACCAGTGCATCCTCACGAGGTCCGTCGGCAACGAATTGCCTCGCAGTCGCGACAGCGTTGCCACTACCGGCGCCCACCACTCCGAGAATCGTACGAAGGCCTCGATGGAAATCGCGTGCGCGCGGTTATCATCTCGCCTTGGGCCGCTTGCTCGCGTACCCATTCCGCCGCACACCACTCTCTCTTGCTCTCTCACCAAACGTTCCTTGATACAGAACATCTCCTCTACGCTTGCACTGGGCGGCGTCGGCGCGTCGAGGGTTTCATAAGTCCCCCAGTCCCCGAGATCCACCGTTCCGTCCGCAAGATGCTCGTACAGACCATAATCTCCGACGTCGTTGTGGTCGCCTGAGGTCGTCTGCTGCTGGTACAGGAGTCCTTGCAGACCGTTGCATAGGTACTCCAACGGTGCAAGATCGGCCCGCCCCCAGATAGCGCCGCCCGCCGTCGGTCTGTCCCCACTACCGTAGCTCCTGCTATCTTCCTTGGCGTTCGCGATAGCCTTTACCCAAACGAAGTGGCACCCAGGGTCCTTCAGATCTGTCAAACTGGAGGTGCCTTGCGCATGTTGCTGATCCCGGTGCACCTCGAGTGGTTCGTGCTCGTGAGTTGCCTGTGGCTGTGGCTGCTGCTGTGTTTGTTGCTGCTGCTGCTGATGGTGATAATAGTGGGGCGGCCATCTCGGGTCGTGTCGCTGGGGCCAGCATGCGTAGTTGTGGCCGCGCCCCCCGGGGCCATGGGGATTTGTTCCGCGCATGCCACCGTCGTTCGCGAGGGGGTGCTGTCCCGACGCCGAGTGGAACCACGTCCAAAGGCTTGGAAGAAACGCATACGAGGTGGAAAAGGAAGGGTAGGGGTGGTGGAGGTGGGGGGTTATCTCTTACTGTCAAAAACTAGCAAGGAACGTCCGCAGACGAAGCATGACAACGTAG
This sequence comes from Nereocystis luetkeana, assembly GCA_031213475.1. Classification (NCBI taxonomy): domain Eukaryota; class Phaeophyceae; order Laminariales; family Laminariaceae; genus Nereocystis; species Nereocystis luetkeana. Next base: position 7,952,396 of record JARUPZ010000016.1, on the reverse strand, counting down.
CCCAGCATCCGTCGCTACGGACCTACCGCCTTCTGAGGACGAACGGTTGCTGTACCACATGTGTTTTCCGATCACCGCATCCAAAACCCTCCTATTATCTCCCTATATATATCAATTCGGGCCATCCGGGCAACACACAAACATGCCGACAAGCAGTGCAAGCAACGTCGACAAAGATTGACCTACGACGACACAAAAAATTATCAACATTCACGAGATGGCGTCACCGATTTTCCAAGCGAACATCGAGGTCGACATCGACTCTCATCGAGCAAAAGAAAAGACGTCTTGATCACCCCTGTGACGTCTGAAAAAAAAAATTACGTCGTGCCAACAAGCACGGCCGCCAACATGAAAAAGAGTTTCACACCTGGCTGCCTTCTCCACGAAGGGAGCTGAGCACAAGTCACCGTCGTTCATTGCCGCACCAAGGATCGCCTGAAAACAAGCAGGCGCGTGTGCATGGGTAGCCGAAACAGCTCAGTATGCAGTACCAGGTAGTTAAGTTGCTTCAGGTTGGGGTGTTGGGGTTAGGGTTTGGGGAAAACGATGCTACTGAACCAGGGGCGAAAACGCCGTTCGCCGAGGCGATCGGAAACGCTTGTAAAGAAACGGGAACTTTCACCCCTCTTCTTTTTGCATCGAATATTTTCCATCTCTCTCGACGCGCGCGCGGACATCTCCCGACTTACGAGCTTGATTCCGAAAAGTGAAAGCCGGGAAAACCATGAAGGCAAGCGGTCAGAAGGATGGGGAAAGGTACTGGTAGTTGTCTCCTCTTCTTGGATAAATGCTGATCGCAATGACGCCGACAAGGATAACTTTGGTTGAAGCATCAGTCTCAGCGGCATCGGTAACTACAGTAGTGTATGTCAGCCGAAACATACACCGTCTGCACTAAGCCACCAGGAAGGACGTCCCTCACCAGCGTCGCTGGGTGCCCCTTCGCCTCTTCAAGGTGCCCTAGCAACGCGTTCAGCAATGCTTCGTGCGACAAGCCCGGAGCAATGCCGACCTCACCCCATGTCAACGGCCGTGAAACAGCGTTGAGAAAAAGTTGGGCGGCGTCCGTGCCCTCCAGAGGTGCTACGTTCATTACCTATTACCCCGCGAGGCCATGAAACCGAGCACAAGAATGGGCAATGGTCATGCATATGATCGATAGGTCGGTAAAATCGGAACGATGGGAGAGGGGCAACGTGGGCAAAGATGGGATGGGCGAGGTAGCGGGGAGAGCAGTTTACTATTGATATTGTAGCAGGCCGGTCCCCCAGTTGTGCGCCTGCGGTATGTTGTCTCTCGTCCTGTCGTGCGTGGATAGCGCTGATCTAGGCCATCTACTTCGCCGACCATCGCAGAAAATCGATCGAAACATGTAACGCAATATTATCTCGGCAGACCGGCTAGAGGGCATGATTTTTTTTTGTATATTTTCGTATTTACAGCCATGCAACCGGAGGGTTCGTGGAAGGGAACTCAAATGGGCGACAGTTCGATTCAACGAATCATAACCAAATGACAGCCTGTGCATTAACGTGATCAAACTGGCGTAAGTCCACAGGGGGTCGCGACCCCCCGATCTACTATATGGGCGTAAACAAACCCTTGCGGAGACGTTGAACAATATAGCACACCATGACGTGAACCGAGTTGAGTGGTTGCCAACACCTTGTGGGATTTGCTACATCGTGGTGGAGACATTGAACAATGTAGCAAATCTCACAAGGTGTCGACAATCTCTTATTTTGATGCCCTTGAGGTGTGATACAGTGTTCACCGTCTCCATAAGGATTTTTTTACTCCCATGTTGTGCGAGGAGGGGGTCCCGGCCACCTGTGTAGTGTCGAAGTAACCTTGGTGGTGAGGGGGGAGGACAGCACCCATGGCAACACAGCCGATTCACCGCAAATAAACACAAAGCAGATGAAAGGTACTGTTTTTTTTCCTGTATTTTCTCGCCTGGCACCTGTTTCTCAAACAACCAACAACACGTGCCCGCATAGAAGGCGGTTCGGTTGGGGGAAAAAGGGTGCTCCGCAGGAGGACCCCCCCTCCAAAACAAACGAAAAATGGGAACGACTGCAACGCCGACCACGCCTCTTTCGATGGTCAAGAAACACAACATGCTTTTTGTCTATATGGACTGTGGTTGACACCCCCCCCGCCCTTCGCTCTACTATAGTGCAAGCTCAAGCTTCACCTGTTCGCGACCACTTTCGAAGCAAGTGTACGAATCATGGTTCACCCTGAAGCTGCTCGTCACGAGCAGCTTGAGCGTGTAGGAGTCTTCCCTGGAGCAGAGGGAGCTCGCAAATTCAAAGAATCTGTCTCGCGCACCCCCATCCAACCGTTCGACCAGCGCGTCAATGCCGTCCAGGACGAGGAGCACCTGAGAACGACATCATCGACAAAAAAGGCAATACACGTAAAAGGACGATCCCACCGTCCTAGAGATTCAGCCGATGGGCCGTTAGTTACCGTCAAGTGAACTAAACACAAGCAATTAGACGTGACGCAGCTTGGACGAGCCAAAAAAACGATCTCAAGCCCATCTACACCCGTACGCTTTGGGACATAATGCGCGGACGACCAACGCCCATGTGGGCATACCGAAACACAAAAGCAGTATTTACCCCTCACTGAGCGATGACCTGTTCCCACGTGTGCGAGATACACGCCTTGATAACCCACCCAACAGCTAGTCCCTCTCCCAAGAAAGTGCAACCTGCACCACCGCGACCGCGGCGCCAACCAAAAATACGAAGTAAGGAGTCAATTCTACGTGGTGTGATTTTCATTTTGCCTTCTGGTTAGAGGGGTTGTTCGGCAATGGTCTCTTGCGTGCTCGCGGCGGACGCAACTTCGCGGGCGTCCAAACGTATACCTTTCGAGTGTTGGCGGAGACACCTTCATCACGAACAACACCCCTACATAAGCCTAAAGTCACCAACCACCAGCTCGATACGCTACATGTGGGCCGCGTCACGGTAACGCTGGCGACCGAACGACAATCGATGAAGCGCAGAAATCACCCACGGCGTCAGCTACACAAACCTCAGGGCGAGGGTCCTGCGCGCGCGAATACAGACGGAGAACGACCCCAAGCACAAGCATGCCGACAGCGCACACAATAAGACGATCTCCGTTTCCGCAGCAGCATCGCGAGATAAGAACAAGCCAATGTGAGGTGGATCCACACGAAGCAGGCGCGGTCGGTATGACGTAGAACCACAGGAAGCCACGCGAGACACCAACGGCAACAGTAGCCACCAACGACGAGAAAACGGCAGCAAGCTACAGGCAGAGCATCCCGCTTACAGTGCGAGGACGGGGATCCCCCTCCTTCCCGCTGGAGAGGAAGTCGGCCAGCTGTTGGACGGAGCTCGGGGGGGGGTTCATCCCAACGGCTCGTCCAATCTGCGCGCCATTTGCGGTGGGTTGAGACGCGCCAGAGTTTTCGATTATAGTAAACAACATCCACTAAAGGGGAGCGCTCATCATCCTATGTAGGACACGCCGACAAAACACAAAAAAAAGAGCAGCGATTCCAAGAGATGAACTACAGACAAAATATGGACGATGTGATCTTCCCTTTGCCCCTTACTTTCAGTTCAGGAATGGTGACGATACAGCACCCCATAAATCCGGTGCTAGAGAGGCAATCACCAAGCCATGAACCCATACGTACACACAAAGGCGAACAACGTGCCGAAGAACGCATCATGGCGACAAAAAGAGCGCATTGCGCAGCACTGCTGAATAGAGCACGACCTGCCACTCTAAAGGATATAGTTTGAACCTTTGAAGACTCCACTGTCATTGGTCTAGGGCGTAACTATTACGGGGGACCCTAGTTAATAGGACCAAACATTGTTAGTAAAAATGGTGAAATATATAGGTTTTTATGTATACCATAGGTCCTATTAACTATGGTCCCCCGTAATAGGGTGGCCATTCATCCCACCAACGGTTCTTGCGGAGCACCCCCCATCTTCGGATTGTACAGCGCGCGAATTCACAGTCAAAGGGGAGGTTTTAAATTGCTTGTTTTTCTATTCCGACGGTCATTCCGACAACCCAAGGACCAAAAACACTTCAAACGCGAGAAGACGCTCACAGACGATAAAGTAAAAAACAAATTACACCCCAGAAGACATGTGCTATACAGAATTGTCCCTTACCAGCCAGCAGGGGTCCCGCGCTGGCTCCCGACCCCGTGATGAAGACACGTCGGCACCCTTCATGATTTTGTCGCACCTCACGAAGAATATCGCATGGAACTTCCTGCGCTCTCGCACGTACTTGCACACATGGATAACCCTCTGAGTCTTACCCGATCCGCGCTCGCCGACCACCGTCACGCATGCTACCGAAGGGCATAGCAGCGGCTTTAAGAGTTTCTGGCGTGCGACACACAAGATACAAGGGAGCCCATTGTCGTGTGCGTATGTCAGCTCTGTGTCTCAACAGCCGCCCGCTAGTGTGTATTGTTGCCGATACAGAGACATTTCACCGCCAAAGCTTCGAGTGACACTGCACCACAGGAGAGTACGCCAGTGAGCCATGACCCCCGTGGGCGGCAACTGCTGGATTCCCGCGGCCTTATCGCAAAAAGGGTTTGGGATCGCGGTCGCCGTGAAAAACAAAAGCGACACGCGGTGCAAGAGTTGCCGCGACATAAAGCTGGGGCTGTCGGTTGGCTGGATTTCACGGCTAGTTATTATTTGGGGGGCGGAGTAAGTCAAATACATAGCTTAAATATATATTACATGGTTCCCCTTCGGAATGTAGGAAACGTGAAATCCCGGGGGCGTCGCAAGGTGAACGTCACAGGTAACACACGTATAGCTGTTCTTGGGGGAAACGCGAGCCATGGGTTAATGAATTGCTCGAAGGAAAGAGTAGTAGTACTCTGCAGGAATTGAGTACTACTCTTTATGTGGTAATTGCTACCTGGTACCCGGTATATTACATGCACGCGGTACCATGGATTCACTACTATACACACTGTAACTATACACCACCACTGCTACGCAGATGTAGTACAGGTAGAAGGAGCACGCACTGTACAACATACTACCTGGTACACGACTACTGACAACTTAATAGGTGAAACATACACGACGCTCAACAGACGTTTAGTGCTGCTGCTGTATCTACTGCTGCTGCTAAATATTTGGATAAAAACCAAAACTGGACAAGCGGGCAACTTCAAGACTGTTGACATTTTCAACGCAAAGAAAATTCAGCGAAGAAAGTTATTTTTCGTTGAAAGTGCTCGTCGTATCATACGGGTATTTTAGTACCAATACAATATCCAGCCAGGCAATCGGGCAGTGTGGGCCATGCCCGGTGCCGACAGTACAGCGAGACGGGAGGCAGGATGGACCTGGCTCTCAACTAGCTAGGTATGACATCAATACCTGTTACCAAAAAATCTCCCAGGTAGACGGACCGTTGTGGTCATGAAAGGGCTTGGTGTTGGGTGTACACCACCCGTCAAAGGGCTTGGTGCAACAAATACGACAGCCGACAGGTGGGTACTGCTGTTGCTGCTGTATGTCTGTTGCTGCTGCTACTGCTACTTCTTCTGCTGAGGTTGAAAACCCATGTACAGCAGGGGGAGTGTGCAAGGGTGGCGGGCTATTTACGAAAAAACAATAAAAATGTGGGGTTTTCCATGTCACCTACTCGGCTCGGCGAGGCGGAAAGCAATCCCTTGTTTTTTAGAGCCAACTCAGAGACGTTAGACGCACCGAGCACCGACACGGTGCTCGGCCGGGATCCAGACATGCGCCGTAATGTACCCACGGCCCCCTTGCTTGCTCCGCAGCCGAAAGCGCGAGAAAGAACCCTCGGCCGCCGGAAAGCATGCCTAGAAAATGAATACGCATATTTTACATCTACGAAGTACATGTCAGTAAGCAACACACGTCCAGCCACAAATGCACCAGTCAGGTATGTACCAGAGACGCAGAGCCCCGGAAAACACCGTACGCAACTAACCGGCATACCTCGCCGACTAATAACTAGTCGGCGACTTATAGTCGGCCAACATATAGCACCTTGCAGACAACGGCCCCAACCGATTGGCAACACCAGCAACAAACAATTTAAGGGCACCAGCTCCATATGCAGCCAAGACAGAATTGCCATATCACGCCGTCGCACACTATTCATTATTCATGACTCCGTCGGCTTTGTTGTTGAAAGAACAAACACTGCAAAGAAGCGAAACGCTCGTCACACCTGAAGGGCCGGTATGCCCAGGTGGGGCTGTCGGGCGCGCGGTAGACAAGGACGGACTTCCGGCAGGGGCAGGGTTTCATCGAATAAGTCGCCTCTGGGCACTTGGTCGAAGATGGTAACTTCGTGGTTTCCGCCTGTACGACGAGGGCATAAGCGTGTGACTCGGTGCTTCAATAGGGGTATTAATAGTACACCTACGGCTTACGACGCTACTCACTTAGGGGAGCTCCATGCCAAACAAAACAAAAAAACTGAAAACCTGACCTTGAGAAAAACTGAAATTTGCAACCCGGATTGTAAATCCCATGACCAAGGTATACAGCGAATAACATGGTAAAACACTACGAATAAAGGTATTCCAAGAGCCTGTCGCCCCGGTGGTTCAGCGGCACCCTCGAACGCTGCTAGAGTTGATTCTGTGAGTTAAAATCCCATCGTGGTGAGATTTTCTTTATGTACAATAATAAAGAAAAGGAATCAACTGCCCGAGAGGGCGTAGCGTGGGTGGGTTCAACGATGCAAGTCGACGACGAAAGGAATGGCCGAAGTCTTCTCGCGATAAAAGGGGAGGCAAGAATCGTAGGGGGGAGGGGGGAGGAGAGCCTGCTATGTGACCCCGGATCTGAGGTACGACCAGGAAGGAGAGAGAAAAGAAGGGCGATCATATTGAACGGGAAAAAGAAAAACAAAGAACGATGTTGGGTGGTTCCTCCGTTGCCTGGAAAACTTACGGCGTCCCATTTCTTGCGAGACGGATAGCAGGCTTGACGTGGTGACAAGGCGTTGTGTCGCGTCACGCGGGGGGGGCAGTGCGGTCAATCATCGCAACTCTTACCACAGAGCCGGGCATAAAAAACAATAAATAGCCGTCTATGATACGCCGAAACATCAAGACTTGAGAACATATAACTACGGGAAGACGATGCTCCTCGGATGGAAACATATCGCGCTATATGTTATGCCCTGATGCAAAATATTGATCGTCGATCGTCCCCTTCCCCCCGCCTACCCCAGCTGGCAAGCATTTGTAGCGTTAGGAACAGACCAAACCACGTCAGTCCGTCTAAAGTATGCACGCATGCACCAGCTCTACACCAGCTGTCCTGCGGGGCAAAGACGAAGCGTGAGCGAAGGAAGATACCCATAAACAGAACCGTGTCCGACAAAACCACACGTGGAAGGACCCACCCCCCAAAAAACGAAGAACACAACGGAAGCTTATATGGGACATCGTTGGAGACACATAACCGCTGTGCACCGTTCACCACCCACAAGTGCGCTCTAACAGAACTCCGGCTAGAAAAAGCACAACCAAAAACGGGTGTATTTGCCTCATAACCATTGTTCAGGAACTGGCTCAGCACCGTGCAGCAACAATCTTTTACGGTACTACGTTCTTCGTATCGTTGTCTCTTCTTCTCACCGCGAGGCAGCAGAACAAAAGGTCCTTCCTGCCCCTCAGGATTTCCATTTTCTGCCCTGATGGAGACCATGACGGAAGCCCTGTCGAATGCTTCTTGCACGTCGTATCTTTGTGGGCCAAACAGAGCGCCATAAAACAATCTTCCGAACAGGTGTGCCACTTCGTCTGGCGACACCGGCAGAAGAGTGCGAGGGAATTGGGCGGCGGCAAGGGACTTTTCAAGACAGGCCATACGAGCCCTCTCGTCGAGAGGCGGCCATGCTGTGTCTCGCGAAATCGCGAAAGAGGCTTTAGTGGCACTGCAAGCGAGCTGTACTGTTGGAAATGGGACGGGGTACATGGGGAACTACTGCACGGCCAGTGCCGTGCACGTGCCGAGTACCAAACCAACATGAACGACGAATCTAAAAGAGCTCATTCTTCATTCCTTGGGGGGGGGTAAAGTGCGGCTGTGAACTACTGCTGTACCAGGTGATATACAATATGTCAACCTTTGACGAGGTGTTTAGCTAAAAAACGAGAAAAATAAAGTACTTTCGCTGCGCTCCCGGGATGTTGAATAAGAATCGCTGGAGAGTTCAAGGCGGTACTGAAGGGTGTCAGCGCGCTCACTAAGTGGTGCTAGCCTCATGCTTGACGACGGGGGCATCTTGGTGTCCGGTCCGAGAACAGTCGGCACCAGTCACTCGGTGCATTCGAACGTGAAGGGTATGATAGCAGCATCCTGCATCACCTTAATTTTCCCTTTTTCACGCCGCGTGTTTGTTTGCTGCATATCTTCACAGCCCAACGCGAAAAACATGTGCGCGAGTTCAGTGTTTTATCCCTGTGGGAGCAAGGACGGTCCAGGTATGTTCAACATGCTACTCGTGACGCATGGGGCTACACCGATATCATACCGGCCACCGATTCCCCTCTCTTGACCGCCACGACGTGCGGCACCCCAGCATCGACGAAGGCTTTCCCGCTCGATTCCGAAGAACACGAGCCGATGAAGACCAGCTTCGTCCTCACGTTCTTCGATTTGAAGAGGTTCTTGAGGGCGATCACCTGCCGGTAGGCGGGAGATCCCCAGGTTGTTAGTAGCTCACCACTGGCATTCTCACCGTCTGCTGCATTGTGATGCTCTCAGTGGAAGCAATGTTCAAGGTTCACCCCTGGTAATATGCGGGTGTTTCCTCACATTGTGACACGTTCCGTCTGGAAGCAATGCAGCAATATGTCGGAGGCGTCGTCCTACAACAGTAGTAGTGGCAGAAACGGAACTGCGTAATACAAAGAGCAAGGTGCGCAACTAGTAAGTTTTCGACGGAAGTGTCACTGGCGTATATATTAAAGTGTCAAGTTTGGCGTCGTGTTGTCCCAAGGGGCAAGCGATTGATCGTGCCTCAACAAACACGCGGCACGTGAGATACGATAACTTTTCCACCGATGCCCCCAAGGGAAAAACTCATGGTCATGACGAAAAAATGAAATAGATAAAACATTTGCTGTGAGGTCGAGGATTTCGTCTGGGCTCATATTTTCAAGCTGTGTGATACTTCGATCGTTTGTACTACGGGTTCAATGTGATTCTCACGCAGAACATTAATCCCTTTGTGGGGAAAACAAAACCAGAAGCTGTGGCACTCAGTCTGTATAACCTCAGGAAGGATATATATATACCCTATTGGTTATACTCGACAAACAACCGACGCACAGCACCAGGCTCTGCGTGATGCACGTGAGCAACACAGTGTACCAATAGCCGGCCCGTCCACCGCAGACGGTATTTACCCCCCCCCCCCACCCCCCCCATGACATGCCATGTTTGCCTGGTCGGTGAAAGCCCTACATGTTCCGCCCCGGCATTGTAGGATGCGAGGGTCTATGTTCATACGACTACGGTCATGCATGAGATCGAGTACATCTCTCCCATCGAGTACACCCCCCCCCCCATGACACACAAAAGCGGTACAAAGTCAGGTGCTCACGCGACCGTCTTTCCTTGTACCAACCAGCACCCGCGCGCGAAAGACGTGCACCGCGGCCTTCCCGAATATTTTCAGGGTCAAACGCCTCAAATGCGCAACTTTTTTTTCTCTCGTTTTTTCTTTATTGCTCGACGGACGGGTAAAAACAGAGCTTAGCCCCTTCAGGACTGCACTTCCGTTGTGGGGACAAAACACTACCAGGTAGGAAATAGTGTTGTATTTCGGTTTCTGTGCAGCGCACTACTAAAAGGGTCAAGCTCACCACACTTGCACAAATAAAACTCGGCGTGCTAAAACGACCTCGTAACAGGCCTGACATCAGCAACATCAAGCAGACAAAAAAGGCGGTACCTTGAGCGGTTTCATGACTCCGCAGAGCCGATCGCTGTCAGACTCGAACGAAAGGCATTTATCGTCCCCGTGACCGACGTAGTGGATAATCTGACAGCCATCGTTGAGGAGTTCAGAGACACGCGAAGGCGTCGCCACTACCGAGCGGAAACGAATTCGGAGCCTCGAGTTCCTCAGTATTTCACGAATCGTCTCCTCGTCCTGTATCAAGCAAAACAATGTGTGCGTTTCGTTGCGCACGGCGGACGTTGGTCAGAAAAGGACGCACAGCACGGGACGGCAGAGAGGGGCAACTTTTGTTGAAAAATGCGTCCTAACTGGACTCGACGTGACACAGCGAGCTAGCTCGCTGCTGCGTAAAAAAAGTATAGTATTCTTTCGGAAAATGGTGGGAAACATGTAGAGCCCACAACAAAAACTGTGTTACTGCATGATTATTATGGGAATAAAGGGGGAGGGGGAGTGAAGTAACGACCCAAATGTTTGTTTGTGTTTTAGGTAAAATATTCGTGTTTCTATATGTATTTCGTGAACAATGACATAAACGCTTCAAGGCCAGTATCGTTGAGTGCGTCCCCTTCGGCCGTCTGCTCAGTTTCAGAAGCAACGCAATCGAATGCCCGCGCTGCCAGGCGGTTCTAGATCGATTGAATGGCCCCATATTTCCTCCCCGGTCATATGTTTGAATAGGCAGGCCAAAGCCCATTCGTTTTGCGAAGAGCACGAGCAAGACGACGAAAATAATAAAGGAGGCGGGTGGGGGGGTGGGCGTGGGGGGGGGGCGAGGGATTGACGCCTGCGTGTGTAGGAAGAGACGGTCGCCATATTCGCACCACGGCGCCCCCCCCCCTCCTACAACAGCTCGAACACGCCACGCTCGCGGCGCAATAGCATGTTCGCGGAGGACATCCGCGACCGCGTATATGCCAGCATGACTAGCGATGCGCATGGTGAGCAAGGCCGGCAACAGCAAGCGCAGGCACGAGGGCTGGAAATAACGGGAAAGAAAACGTGAATGCCAATGCGGAGAGCCCACGCTCTCGTACGGGGGTTGATGCCATCTTGGCGCTGGCTGGTGCGCTCCTCCGGGCGTACTTCAGTCTCAGCGAAGCCCTACTCGATGCTCTACGGCGTTCCGCACACTCTGCCGCCGCCCCTTCCTTGTGTGTCCCCTCCTTTTCTCGTGAGCACAGCAAAATAATGTTTCCACCGAAGCGCCTCCCTCGTCCTGGTCGTGTAAAAAACAATGTCACGCGGGAACAGGCCAACCAAGCCCATTCTCCTCTCGTCGACGATCGGCCTCCACTCCCTCTATCTATTAATATCAGCTTTCCGCGAGAGTGCCGATCTGCCTCCGGACACACCACACCCAGACGAGGCCGCAGGTACGCCGTACTACGAAGCCCGCGCCTCCAGGAAGAATGCGTTGTGTCAGACGCACCGCTATTGAACCCAGCCTGCCCGTTTAACACGCAGGATAACACACCCCCTCGTACCTATAATACGACTTTCCAGGCTGATTTATCTCGACAACGAGGAGAGTGCAAAACTTGAGCGATGCGTCTATTATTAGTTATTTATTTTTTCATATCACTTTCACTTTCCAGCTCAACTCGTAATAAGCTTTTACCCTCAGCACGAGCTTGTTCTGGACAAGCCGTGGCCATAGGTGTCGTGCCTTCTCCCCCCCGGTGCGTGTTTGTATTTTTATCGCACATAGGGTTCAGCATTCCCACTACTCGTCGATTTTCATGAAATGTTGCTAACTCACGCTTCCCCGCGCTTTCTGCTCGTCCTTTTTTAAGCAAGGAAAAGTCCTTACGGGTATGCACTCGGTGAAACTTGAACCCACGAAATTGATCTTAGTAGGCACGCGGACCGCCTACCAAGCCACCTGGGACGCCGGCTATATATATATATATATATAATTCGATGCTAGTCGACGAGGGAATAAAGGGGTGAAGGCTTCTCGTTATAAAAATAAAAATGCCTTCCAAGGCAAGAACCGTAGTGGGGAGGAGTGAGAAAGAGCCTGCTTTGTGGCCCTGGATTGAGTTACGACTGGGAAGGGGAGCGAGAAGGAGGGCGAACAGAATAAATGGGGTGGGGGAAAAAGCAGAAGAAAAATATCTCGGCTAGAGATCTTTCCCGAACCGCTATTTCGTTTGAGTGTTTCCCCCTTGTTTTGGGCAAAAACCGGCTCGGAAGAAAACCATCTCCAGGCGGAGTGTTGTCTTGCGCGTCGATACACACGATAGATCATACCAGGTACCATGGTATGTACGATAGGCAGGGTCAGCGACCCAAGATGTATCGTGTTACTAGTCCGTTGGGCTACTGGTACAAGGTTGACCAATCGCCTACCCAATCTAAGCCTTGTAACACTCCCCGCCCCCCTTTGGAACAGCGGAGTCCTTGGGTTTTGGGGACAGACTACTTAGAATTTGAGTGATTTGTCCCCACATATGGGACTGCGGTGCCAAACGGGTTAACCCTTAAAAAAGCGTTTGTAATGGCGGACGTGAGATTCGAACTTCACGCTCCAACGACCCATGTGCTGCCGACGACGCCAGTTGTTTCGGTCTTACTTCGTCGAGCCACTTGTAACAAACAGGTTATCCAATCGCCTACCCAATCTAAGCCTTACGACATATCGCTTCTTGAAGGCTAACCCAGCCTTACACCGCCGGAGAGACCCCTCTCCCGCGCTCGCCGAGGGCAAGCGTGGAGCACCTTATATTGCCCCCCACTGGCTCAGGACATCGAACCAGTGACCTACAGAGGTCATACCTAGAGAGGGTTATTCAAAGATAGTGCTGCTGTATATACCAGGTACAACTGAACTAGGAATTCACTCGTCAGGAGGTTTGTAAATGTCGTCAACCTGTGTGGGTTGATGGAATTTTTGTGAGCATTACGGCGGAGGGAGAAGGCGTCAACTCGAGAGGGGTCCCTATTTTCGAGGCGCTTTCTTGAATTTCAGAATCTCTCATTCGCTCGTGATAATACAGATTCCTTATTGACAATACAGAGGAGAGATAATAAATACGCCAGTTCAGCTAATCGTATGCCTGACTTATCACTAAAATATTATAGTCGATACTCAGCTTCACTGTGGCGTAGCTTTGTGACCCCAGAACTTGTATCTCTACTAGGATTGAAGAATCGGCACGAACATTGGTTGTGCTGGATGTCGACGGGTAGAAAGAACGAAACAACGGTTTAATGTTAAGAACACACACACTGTTCAACTTGCAAGTTCCAAGCCGCGTTTTGTTGTACCGCGATGAACCCGCCACATGATGCGACCATCCTATTTAACCGACCAGCTGTATTTAACCGACGCGATAGGCCGTCTGCGGAGGGCCTGTTATATGTGTGTGCATTTTTCTTTCCGTCTAATTTATGACCCTCGCCCTTCTTGTCTATCTCTCCTTCTTTAGTCGAGTAACTAATATCCGGGGTAACGAAGCGGGTTCTTCTCTTTTCCTTACTATTGATACTTGCCTGGCATTTTTATCGCAAGAAGACTCCGGCCCTGTCCGTCCCTTGTCGGCTGTCGTCGAATTGTGTATTCACCCGGTTCAATGGTGTGTTTCAATAGACAGCGGAATCGAAAATATGGTTGCGATTGTTTAGTATATATACGTAGTGGATTACTATAATATGACTATTAATATTACGGGGGCCGGACCATAGTCAATAGGACCAAATATGGTTGGTAAAAATGGTTGAATATATAGGTTTTTATGGATACCATAGGTCCTATTAACTATGGTCCCCCGGAATAGTATTAATATACAAGGCGCTTCGCTCCGCGGGCGGCCTACGCCGCCCGCTACGCTCGCTCAGGAAGGAAAAAAGTACATCAAATTATTATGCGAAGCGAACAGAGGTCCACGATTGAGTTTAGTGTTTTCAAGCATCGTAATTGCAAACCGACGACTTGATAATGCCAAGAGTCCCGCCGCCATGCTTCAGGAAAAAACAGCTCCGACGTCAGCTTGGATGCCACATATACGCTTCGCGTAGCGGATGTCGTACGTACGTACATACACCCCAGGTAGGGTACTACTGTCTGTACTTATTTTCTTATTTCGATATGCTCTATGTCTGTACTGTATGTACGAACAAAGCGAAAGCACCGCACGGCACAGCAGCAAAAACAATGAAAATGAAACCGAACACTCGGAAAGGAAAAAAAATCCCCGTCCCCTCTCGTGTAATATTTTTCTGCCTGATTGGAACATCAAATTATGCGAAGTGACAGAGGTCCACGATTGAGTTTAGGTCGTAATTGCAAACCGGCGACTTGATAATGCCAAGAGTCCCGCCGCCATGCTTCAGGAACAAACAGCTCCGACGCCAGCTCGAATGCCACATATGCGCTTCGCGTCGCGGATGTCGCATGTACGTACATACCCCAGGTAGGATACTGCTGTCTGTACTTATTTTCTTTTTTCGATATACTCTTATGTCTGTACTCGTATGTAGGAAGAAGGCGAAAGCACAGCACGGCACAGCAGCAAAAAAAATGAAAATGAAACCGAAAACTCGGAAAGGGAAAAAAATCCCCGTCCCCTCTCGTGTAATAATTTTCTGCCTGATTGGAACACCTTGCACCCGGTCAAAAAGAAGAAAAGAAAAAAACCGCACAGAAGAGCTTCTCTCTCAGCCTCGTACGCCGTCTGCCCCTCTCGCGACCACCTCGCTACCGATTCGGTCCGGGTAAAGTTTTTATCACTCTCTGCCACAATCAGCCCCGTCGCCCGCCTCGCGTGAAGCCCGGTGCTCACCGTGGCCGTCGTTCGCCAGCTCGATAACGTTGGTGTTCAAACTGCACACCTCCTTCTTTCAACTTCAGCGTGGTCGCAAAAATAAGCACCGCTTGAATAGTATCTTGCTATCCTGAACGACCTCTATAAACTCGTACCAGGTACATACTCTATCAACAATCATAAATCGAAGCCAGATAAAGCCCGTTCATGCATCCCTCGTGTCTCGAGGCACACGCGACGCCTAGGCACGAAAGCGGCGACCGCGCTCCTTGCAACCTCCCCTCTACCCGCCAGCACCCGCTGACACCCGCGACGGCGCCGGGCTCTCCCGCCGTGCCGTACTCGGAGTACACGCACGCACACGAAACGAAAGACGAAAAAAGGAAGAAAGGACGTGCCAAGAGAAATGGAGAAAACCAAGAACTGCTGGAAAGGTCCGGCAAGTAGTAATGAAAAGCTGCCTGATTGGAGCACCTTGCACCCGGTCGAAAAAAAAGAAAGAAAAAATCGCACAGAAGAGCTCCTCTCTCAGCCTCGTACGCCGCCCGCCCCTCTCGCGACCACCTCGCTACCGATTCGGTCCGGGTAAAGCTTACCAGGTATATCACTCTCTGCCACAATCAGCCCCGTCGCCCGCCCCGCGTGAAGCCCGGTGCTCACCGTGGCCTTCGTTCGCCAGCTCGATAACGTTGGTGTTCAAACTGCACATCTCCCTCTTTCAACTTCAGCGTGGTCGCAAAAATAAGCACCGCTTGTATATTATCTTGCCCCGCCGAACGAACTTTATAAACTCGTACATAATCTATCAACAATCATAAATCGAAGCCAGACAAAGCCCGTTCATGCATCCCTCGTGTCTCGAGGCACACGCGACGCCTAGGCACGAAAGCGGCGACCGCGCTCCTTGCAACCCCCCCTCTACCCGCCAGCACCCGCTGGCACCCGCGACGGTGCCGGGTCCTCCCGCGATGCTGTGCTCGGAGAACACGCACGCACACGAAACGAAAGAAGAAAAAAAGAAGAAATGACCGAGAAAACAAAGAACTGCTGGAAAGGTCCGGCAAGTAATGAAAGGAGGCGGTTTGGAAGTGGGAGCTCTGAGAGGCCAGGGATGCACCAACCGAGCACGCTCAGAGGTTGTGATTTAAGTATGTAGTTCTATACTCGTACGTACTTGAAAAATACGGTCGAAACGTGTCTTGCCGTCTACATTATGTTTCGCCGTCTACATTAACCTTTAGGACCGCAGCCCCGTTTTGGGGACGACCAACTATTATTAATAATATTAATAGTGGCACCTTCGAGTGCTGCTACGGGTCGATGCTGGAGTTCGAATCCGGCGTGGGTCGAACATTGGAGTTTTATTTGCAAACAGCAGTGAGTTTATTTTGCAAACATAACTAAAAAACGGAATCAACTGGTGAGAGCGCCTATTACTAGTAATTGGTGGTAATGAGGCGCGACCTCGGTAATACCTGCAGTAGTCATGTCTGCGATGCATCATGCTGGGCGCATACGGATTATTTTGTACCAGGTATTGTGCTGAACGAACGAACACGAAGGAATATCTACCACGTACGTACTACTGGCTGTACTACTACTGTACGCCGTCGTGGGTGCATCTCAATAATTTTCGTATATGTTCTTGGCCTCTCCTGGCTCTTGATATGAAGAAGTACTGGATTTGGTCGTGTGTATCCTCTATCCTGGTTTCCATCTCGAAATCCGGCATAATAATTTGAAGACGAAATCTGCACTGCTGTACCACAGAACTTGTATCTCTCAGGGATTGAGGAATCGGCACGGACACTGCTGTGGTGCTGGATGTCGACGGGTAGAAAGAGTCAAGAACACACAACACTCGACATGTTTTGTCCAGCAGAGTGTTTTGTTGAAATTCAGCACAATAAAAATCTGCGTATCACATGTTTTGTCCAACAGAAAGAGCTTCTTTTTCGCAACAGGTGTCACCACAACTTTACTTTCACACCATAACAGCAGCAGCAGCAGTAGCAGTAGGACACACGAGGCCAGGGTCAGCGTCGCCGTACGCTCGGCTTGTCGGTCTAACCCTTGCACCCTTTGTACGCCTACATATACACACACGTACTGTAGTACGTACCCTGCACTCGTTTTTTTTTATGTTTCCTGCTTCCCACCTCGAAAGTCGGCATAATATTTCCGAGACAACACGAACATGGCATGCCCAAAAGAGCTTCTCGTAGCAGGTGCCACAACTACTGCAGCTGTGCAACATCTACATCAGAGCTTCTCCAGCAGCAAAACAGCAGCAGCAGCAGTAGCAGTAGGATCCACGAGGCCAGGGTCAGCGTCGCAGTACGCTCGGCTTCTGCCCTTTGTACACCGTACTCGATGTTGTGTGTGTGGTTCCTGATTCCACCCTCTTAATTTGAAGACGAAATATCTACAGCCTCTGATACGACATACATGTATCCAACAGAGGTTCTCGTAGCAGGTGCCACCACTACTACTGACTGCTGTACAACTACAGCAGATCTTCTCCTGTTTCTCCGTCCCCTCGTCAGTAGAAGGGTAGGCCTGACAATATCACCTGCAGCACATGGCCCGAACGTTGCTGTGGACAGACAGGCGAAGTCTGCCTATGACTACTCGTAGTTGGGTTTCGTTAGTTATTACCAGGTACGTAGGTAGAAGAAAGAGCTAAAAAAACAAAGCCGTCTGCCTGCTGTGGACAGGCCCAGTCTGCCTGCTGTTGAGTGCTGCGGACAGGTTCAATCTTCCTGCTGTGGATAGGCCCAGTCTGCCTGCTGTGGACAGGCCCAGTCTGCCTGCTGTGGGCAGGCCCAGTCTGCCTGCTGTGGACAAGCATAGTGCCTGCTGTGGGCAGGCACAGTGTGCATGCTGTGGACAGGCACAGTCTGCCTGCTGTTGGCACAGGCACAAAAACCGTTATGATTTTGTATTTTGAACACGGCCCAGCACAGACGTGCCTACACACGTTGCCGCACCTAGCTCGACGAACTGTGAACGATTTTCCACCCCACCAGGACGAGAAAGTGTCTTGCGTGTGTGTGCGTGCACAGAGCCCGCCGGGACTGGATTTGGTGGCGTGTGCGTCGAGCGCGGTGGTGAAAGGTGGACCAAAAAAATGTTGAATTCCACACACCAACTCACACACACACATACAGAAAAAATCAAAACAGGCACCCTACCCTCGTACCCGAGCCGTTATGAAGAGGCTTTTTTTTCCTTGGTTAAAAACCAAGTAGAAAAAGGCTCGCTTCGCTCGCTCGCCTCATTACAATTACTTTTGTAGAAGGAGAGAGGAAATAAGTGTGAAGATAAGAAATGGGTTGGGAAACAATAACAAAACAATGCCCATCTCACCAGTCGGGGGAGGGGGAAATTGGGCTCGCTTCGCTCCTTCGAAATTCAAGCGAGTCAATACCCTGAGCTGCCTGGCGGGTATACAGCAGGATCAGTGTATGACGTTTTTGTTTTTTTGTATCATGACTATTGCTGTCCAGCTTGGCCCCCTCTAGAGCCGCAGCCCCGTTTTGGGGACGAACCACTCAAATTTCAAGTAGTTTGTCCCCAAAACGGGACTGCGGCTCTAAAGGGGATAACCCCTTTAAAACACCAGTCCCGTTCTGGGACAAAGCAGTCATATTCTAAGTAGTATGCCCCCGAAACGGGACTGCAGTCCGAAAAGGAGATTTTACCCCCAGCGCGAGCTTCTTCTGGACACGCCGTGGTCACAGGTGTCGTCCCTTCTCCCCCCCGGTACGAGTACGTGCCTTTTATTTTCATCTCTCAAAGGGATTCAGCATTTCTCACTGCTCGTCGGCTTTCATCGAATGTTGGTGACTCACGCTCTCGCGCTTTCAGCTAGTCATTCTTGAAAGAAAACGCCCTTACGAGTATGCACTCGATTAGACTCGAACCCAGCAACATTGATCGTCGCAGTCGCACGCGGACCACCTACCAAGCCACCGGGGACTCCGGCTGAAAAGCATTCATGTGTAAAATCCACCAGGTACCTGGTATAAGTCACGTATATATATGCATACACATACTCGTACTCAACTCGTACAATACCTACCAGGTAGAAGGTATCATTACCTATTAGGGGGGACCATAGTAAATAGGACCAAATATTGTGAGTAAAAATAGCGAAATATATAGTCTTTTGTGTGTACCGTAGGTCCTAATTAATATAGTCCCTTGTAATAGGGGCAAGGTGTAAGCTTGCACGCGAGCGGCGGGTAAAGTTGGCATCGGCGGCGACTGACGTTGCGTTTATTTTAGAATGCTGGATTTGGAATAGTTGCGATACGTATCGTATATACTACTCTTGTCACAAAAAAGTCAGGAGACAAGTCACGCAACACGATACGTGCGCTGCCAACCAAGGGTGTAAGGGCCGAGTGTTCAACACTAAAACCTAGTCGTTGGGTGTCAGTCGAGGCATGTCAAGGAAGAGTTGCTGTCTGTCAAGGCAAAGTAGCTGCACCCTTGTCAGACCAGACATTCCGGACGACATGGCCAATCGTAGATACTCGTGTGGTATTAATAGTAAGGTTCGATTGCTATTTTTTCACTGGATATCCGCGAGTCTTCACTCCGACAGCACCCCGGACAGCGGGCGTGTTCCCCTCTTGTGTTCACGACTACCGTGCGTTTCGCACGGTTCAGGCAGCACTCCAGACAGCAACCGCTGTAGGCCAGTAGCCACAACTTGGTTAGTGGTGGGAACCGGGGGGGGAACTCCATGTTGTAGTTGAGTGGATATCCGCGGCCATTTTAGTTTGCATATGGTTTCATTTTGTGTGCGCCTTCTTGATCTCGTGTTTTACTATTACGGGGGACCATAGTTAACAGGACCTATGGTATACATGAAAACCTATATGTTCAACCATTTTTACTAACAATATTTGGTCCTGTTAACTATGCCCCCCCGTAATATTAATAAATAATAGGTACGCTTCCAAGCCGAATCTACAGCACCTCCATGCGACGACGTGGCGACGGAGTCCTTCATTCGAGAGTTAATGTAAGGTCATCAACATCAACATAAAGGGGTAGTGCAGGCTGCCAAAGTACGTCACCAGTGGCGCACGCAATTTTTTTCCCGGTGGGTGGGAATGTGGGAATAAACTATTAATATTTCTCTTGCCATCCGATAACGTGCAGCATGATCTTCAACATGGATCCGAAAGAAGAAAAACCTCGGAAACAAAAGGAAACCCATGCACCAAGTCTACCTCCCTTCTGTGCCAACTTTCGGCTTGTCTACTCCATTCTCTGTCCTTGTTCCTTCCTTCTCATTACGTTCTATTCTTAAATCCTAAGCTGCATCCGAGCTCCATCCCCACGCCATCGGTGTGGGTCTGTCGTCCCTCCCCCCCCTGTTCCTTCTTCCTTCTTGGCGGTCTCTAAGCTGGAGCTTGAACCTCGACACCCTCCTCGAAATGGCGACCTGAGTGGTCACCGAGACGATTTGGAGCAGGCGTTCCTTCACCACCCCCTTCCTTGCCATCGACCCACCATCCCTCACCCCACGACGCTAGCTGCCAGCTGGTCAATGAAGTTGCTGCCCTCTACCCCGAGGCGCCCAAAGCTTTCCACTGCTAAGGTGGCTAGTTTGTGGCTCCGCTCGTCGAAGGACACATGTCCCGGACGCGCGTAGTGTTGGCGCTTGCGCGCCTCGGAGGTAGAGGCAGCTGATCCATCATGATCAGCGCTGCCTTCTCGCAGGTGGGCCTGCGCTTGCGGGTCTGCATGGGTGACGTCCAGCAGGATGAACTTTTCCCTGTATTCCCTGTTAGGAGCGTCCCGAAGACCTCCTCTCCTGACAACGATGCCCATCCGCAGGTTCCGGTCTGCAGTGAACGGTTCGCCGCTTTTCACTTGGTGAGGGATTCCCAGCCGTTTCAGCGTGCGGGAGATCGCGTGAACCAACGGTTGATGTTGGTTTACCTGTGCCCCTGCTCTGGGACAGATGCGTGCGTGGCGTGTGTCTATGTCGACTGCCTCGCAGCAGGGGCCCCTCACCGCCACGTGCTCCTCGATGCCTATGAAGCGCCTTCCCATGCCCACGAACTCCTCTGCTGGTATGACACGGAGCGAGTCTGTTGGCCTCGCACGAAGGCAAGCAGTGGCTCCAGCTCCTTGTAAAGTCCTGTAGCGAGCTTTGGCGAAGGCCTTGGTCTCGCTCCCCCCCAGCGGGTCGCCTGGTCCAGGTGGGCGTGCAATCTCCGGTAGCCCCTCCATCGAGGCTGTGTGTGCAGCGTGCCGACACTGATTCACCAGCTTGCTCAACCTCTGTATAGCCTTCCGGGAGTTAGTGGTTACGGCATCATGAGCCGCCAGCATGTCGGCTTCAGGGGGGCCTGGGACCAGGTCCCCCTCGGCACCCATGCTCCATTCCAGCCAGGATTTGGGGACGATGCCCTCCATCGCTTCTTTAGTCACGCCCTACGTGTCCCTAACCTCTCGCAGGCTGCCACCGAGCTCAGCAATGATGCTCGAATGAGGGAGACCCCTCTTTGCCCTGTCTCCTAGCGGGCCCGTGAGGTCTGCTAGAACCTCCGGCAGGATGCCCACCCTACTCCCTATTGAGGCAGACATTCGCCTCGCTTCCGTCGACGGCAGCCCTAACCCTCCTGCTCCCGTAGAAAGGCGTGCTTGGGCTTGTTGGTAGGGTTTTAGAGTCAGTTGGCTGGCCGGGCACGCCTCCTGGAAAAACGACTGTGCGTCCGCCGCTCCCGGTAGCTCTAGGATATTTTCGTAGGCCCACTGAGCCCCGTTGTCGGCCCTTCGGCATGCTTCGAGTGACAGCCCCGGGTCCAGAGCCCTTTCGAGGTAGCCCGTCCGCTGCCCGAGGGATTCGACGGTGATGAGGGCCGCCGCTTGCTTGTCTGGCATGTTAGCGACGCAGCGTGCAAGGCGGTCCGCGCCTCCGTCCCTCACTACCTCCATTGCTCGCCCCAGCACGTATTCATCCGAGCCGATCGGAACACCCACCGGGAATAAACTAATGAGTTCGGGCGAGAGGCAAGATGTGAGAGTTCGTATTCATTTGGTTTAAGGATACCTCCCTGTACACTATACAAAGGTTGGGTTGGCGTCGGTCAGTTGGCAACGACAATGTAAAACATGCCGCTGACTACTTGAGCTAGACAACCAGGGTAGTGCCGCTTTTTCTTTTTCTTTTTTTTGAGGGGGAGAGGTCGGTCACAGCTGGTGGTCGAGTGAGATCATTTGTCTTGTGCAGGGTGGAGAACCTTTACTCAGCAAAGGGGGAATGATAGTATCACGCCGTGGAGATGATAATGGCACCTAAGAGGGATCTACATAATACTCCCATTGCTGTCCCTGGAAGAGGCCACACCGGAAATCAAATGAACATGGAAGGTTTCATCCAAATGCAAGAAAATTCCTAGGATGACTCGCCCTTCATGCGGCTCGCCGAACGCCTCACGGCGCTTCGCGCTTGGCGCAGGCAACGTCTGTTTGGTCGGTGAAACCCCGACGTGCTCGGTCCCGGCATTGTAGGGATCTATGGTCATACGACTACGACCATGTACTATATCGAGTTCACCCCCTGTATGGGTCTAGCAGCTACTGGGGTGCCGGATTACTTTTGCATCTTAAAGCCCTAGTGTCCACTTTTCGGGTAAATTTTTCCAGTAAGGGCCGTTTCTATTAAAAAAACGAATAAAATAGCCAAAAACTTTCTATTTTGGCACGTAAAAAAATCCAAAAAGTTGCCAAAACCTTCTATCGTGAAACACTGTATATGTGGCACACACGTGGCCATCTGGCTCCCCCAAAACACCCTCTAGAGAGTGTTTTCCTCCTCTTTGTGCCTACATACCCCCTCTAGATCAAAAAGATGCCTCTAGAGGGACGCCCCCTTACCCGCTAGAGTGGAAAAAAAACTCTAGAGGATAACTATGACGGGGGGCCATAGTTAATAGGACCTATGGTATACATAAAAACCTACCTGGTATATATTTATCCAATTTTACTAAAAATATTTGGTCCTGTTTACTATGGTCCCCCGTAATATGTTTTCCTCCTCTTTGTGCCTATATACCCCCTCTAGATAAAAAATACCACTCTAGAGGGATGCCCCCCATGCCCGCCAGAGCGGAAAAAACCCTCTAGAGGATAACTGCAGTGTTTTCGTACTCTCCTCCTCTTTGTGCCTACATACCGCCTCTAGACCAAAAGCACCACTCTAGAGTTTGAAAGCATTTTCCTCTCGAGGCATGAGTCTGTGGTGTACGATAACCTCTGGAGGGTTAGCAGTAGGAGTGAAGTCATCACACTGTCGAGGCTTCAGGCGATACCCTCTAGAGCGTAGCTTATGGGAAGAGCAAATAACCACTATTACGGGGGGGGGACTATAGTAAATAGGACCTACGGTACGCACAATAACCTATATATTTCCCTATTTTTACTAACAATATTTGGTCATATTTACTATGTCCCCCCGGAAGCAGAGCGTTAAAGTCCTCAGAAGGGTTTGGCAAATGTTCGCATCATAACGCCATCAGTTTATATCCAAACCCCTTACAGCAGCAGCAGCAGCATGAGGTAGCCGACCCGGCATGCCGACGCTCTATGGAGTAAATTCTGCCGCAGAAAAGACCAGTGTTTTGTCCAATAAAATCCCTTGAAAACAAAATGCGCCTACACAAAAACATCAAGCAAGTACCTGTGTTCCGTTGTACAGCACGAGGACTCAGGGTGTGTCGTAACCCCCCCCAGAGAGCATTAGGAACAACCCGAATGGATATATTAGTTGCCGCATGAATTGGTGTTGATTGGTTGTAGGAAACGAATGGATTCAGTGCAGCCCGACAAAAACAGTATACCTGGTATCTAGGAAGAGGAAGAAGAAGTGCTGCACCCAGTGTCGGGCACCGGAACCGTTTTTCGGTTTTCCAACCGGTTTTTGGGAGCGGTTTTTCGGGCCGATAACCGGCCATTTCCACACCGGTTATTCGGTTATTTAAAAATAACCGACCGGGCATAACCGGTTCGGTTATTTCCGGTCGGTTATTACATCTCCTATCCCCAACCCCCATATAACGCCTCTGTATCTGCATGGAAACCCCTACAATTCAAATTCAGCACATGCACAGCCCGATCAACAAGTAAATCCAGGCCGGGAGTGGGGGCGTACGCGGGCGGTGTTGTTTTGTTGCAGTAGGATTGATGCTGGTAATTATAGTATATGCTCGTGATTATGATGCATGATTGCGCGATGTACGATAGATTGGTGGTTGGTGTGTCGCGGGAGCCGGCAATCTGGTGGCTGGTGGGCAGCTGCTGCTGGTGGGTCATCAGAGCCATCACTGCTATCAATACTATATGAGTCAATGGACCAAAACGAGCAGTGCGCTGTCCTATGCATGTTTTCTCTTTTGTACCGGGTTAAGTTCGACTACGATCTCCTTTTTATTCGGAGAAGAACTGAACCTCGAGCATTCATCTCCTGCGTGTTGATTGTTGAGTGTTTGTGGAAACCCTCGCGCATTTTGTATTGGGGGCAACAAGCAGGCTCCGCTTTTGCCGTCCTGCTACATGCGTATTTTTTCCTGTGATGCTCCGCCTGCTCGCCTGTTTAGCTGTACGCCAATGACCAATGACTCATTCATGCCGAACGGCACAGCAGCATATACCGTTTTTACATGTGATTTGTGGTGTGCGCCTTGCAATGCTTGTGATTCCGTTTTATGATAATGTGGCGTCCTGGCCGACGCGCAGTCGAGAGTTACGGGGGGGGTTCCATTATAAGGCCACTTCTTATGCAGTCCGATTGCAGTCAGTTGGAAATGGTGCTATCGGCACGTTCGCACGAGCTTTTGCCCCGAAAAGGTGCGAAACTGCTGTTTCTCGCCTCAGAATGACTTGGACTTTTCTCCAAGACCTACCTAGAGCTGTTTCCCGCTTCTCCAGGTGCCCAGTTGCAGGAAATCACCCTTGGTACTTTTCCGATCCAACTGGGTCAATACGATTACGATCAGGGATCGGGTCGGAAATAACGAAAAAACGTTTTTTTGCCGATCCAATCGGGGATTGTGGTCGTATTTGTTTGACCCAGTTGGATCGGAAAAGTACCGGCGGGGATTTCCTGCAACTGGGCACCTGGAGAAGCGGGGAACAGCTTTCGATAGGTCTAGGAGAAAAGTCCAAGTCATTCTGAGGCGAGAAACAGCAGTTTCGCACCTTTTCGGGGCAAAAGCTCGTGTGAACGTGCACCATTTCCAACTGACTGCAAATCCAACTGCATAAAAAGTGGCCTAAGGGTGCGAAAATGGCGCAAAAAATCCATTTATGTGGAATGACCGACCGAACAACCGACCGGAAAGTTCTCGGTTTCGGTTTCGGTTATTTGCGTCAAATAACCGATAACCGAAAACATTCTGCGGTCGGTAATACAATAACCGACCGAACCCAAAATGGCTTCGGTGCCCAACACTGGTTGCACCCCTTTTTCTTGTTTGGGAGGACCGAACGGCCCGGCCAAACGGGAACAAATAGCAGATTATTTGATGTAGATGGACACCACTGAAGATGGATGTGGACACCAATTCGCCGTGGCATCTGCAAAAGATGCCGTTCGTGCCGATTCGGCTGGCGAGGCCCAGGACTCTGCATGGACCCGAACTAGGCCCTAGCCTTTTAAGGCTTGCCTTTCAAAGTTCCTTAATGCCCTTTTCTGAGAAGGGCGTGCCTTAAGAGGTGTTTCGAGCCTTACCAGCCTTACTGGGTTAAGGCTTGTTGCCTGACGCTGCAAGAGGCCTCTCAGAGGCTCTAAAGACACGTTTTTGATGATTCTCGCGTACAAAAATAACGCCTGGAAACCCTAAAAATAGGGGACAGGGGGCTACATTTTCGGATCGCAACAGACAACTGTGCTGAACGACTTGTTCTAGCGTAGTGTCATGCTGCCACAACTGTGGTGTTCGCCGTGGCGCCAGGAAGGACTCGGCGAGCGGTGGTGCCTCAGCGACCGGTGGTGCTTCAGCGAGCGGTGGTGACTCATCGAGCGGCGGTGCCTCAGCGAGCGGTCGTGCCTTTCCGTGGGGTGGTGGCCGTGCGCGCCCGGTCGAGGTGGAGGACAGCGGAGATGATGGGGAGGGAGAGGGGGAGGAAGACGTTGACATGTAGTCCTCCCTACTAGGAATGCGGGAATTGAAGGCCCAAGGCCTCGAGCGCGTTGTTTCCCTGCCCTCATGAACGTATGATAGCTCTAGGGATCATAGTAGTGTGCAGTTGATGGATACGCACCATGCGCGGTGTTTTGTGAA
Organism: Nereocystis luetkeana; assembly: GCA_031213475.1. Taxonomy (NCBI): domain Eukaryota; class Phaeophyceae; order Laminariales; family Laminariaceae; genus Nereocystis; species Nereocystis luetkeana. The sequence continues at coordinate 7,926,313 of JARUPZ010000016.1, read as the reverse complement.
CAGTTGCGCGTGGTTTTGTAGCACAACAAGCGTCGCAGTTGTGCTCAGCAAGACCATACCGGTAGTGCACAGTGCGCCACTTGGCAGGCAACCGGTACTTTCTTTCGTGTTTGCTGCTTGGGCGGGGATGTACTGTTGTCGTCGGGGCCGATGCTGAAAATAATGTCAACACCAAATATATGTTCAATCGTCGGCGGTAATACCACAGGGTATTGTTTTTAATAGTATACCGCTGCAGTACTTGTTTTTTTTCTTGCATGTGCGCGCTGCGCATCCACAGCGAGGTCTACCGCGGCAAAATACCAGCCTAGGCGGTGAAAACGGAAGACTTTACCTGGTAGCTACGAGTAAGACTCGTGCGCAACGAATAGATGCATCGTAGACTTTATTGCTTCTTGTTCACGCTACGTGCACACACATTTGCCTTGTTGTTCAAGGGAACACCCGTTGAGTTATGCGGCAAAAACATCAGTCAACACTACCGCTATGTACACTACCGCCATGAATTATGATGTACGTCACGAACCCGGCACTTCCCGCTCCATTCTAGGCATGTTTAGGCGACATAAGCGTTAAGGCTCACTTGAGGCTTTTTTAAAGGCTCGTGCCTACTTGGTTAAGGCTCGTTAAGGCTCGTTAAGGCCTTAAGGCTTTTTTTGCCTTAAAACGTAAAAATTCGCCTGCGGCGAGCCTTAGCCATTTGCCTTAACGGGCCTAAAAGCGAGCCTAGGGCCTAACCCGAACACGTTTTTTTAGATAGGAACGGAACGAATAATGACCACGAATAGCCTCGTTCCGTTCAGCTCGTTCCCATGCTCTTTGTTGGTGACACGCGCGTTTGTTTGTTTCTGCGTGCACTTCTTGGCCAATCCGTCGTAGGCACACACATAAACTGCTGCTGTACATACTTGGTATATATATATTTATTTTTTTTCTTTAATCATCACTTTTACTTTCCAGCCGAACTCGCAGGAGGTTTTACCCACAACAAACTTCCGGGCAAGCCGTGGTCACAGGTGTCAGCCTTTCCCCCCCCGGTACGTGCCTTTATTTTTTGTCGCGCATAGGGTTCAGCATGCCCACTGCTCGTCGATTTCATCGAATGTAGCTAATTCACGCTCTCGCGCTTTCCGCTAATCAACTTTGAATGCAAGAAAAAGCCCCTACGAACATGCACTCGGTGAGACTTGAACCCACGAAATTGATCTTGATCGGCTCGCGGACCACCTACCAAGCCACCGGGGACGCCGGTATATACATCGCCAACATCGCAACCCTTGGTACCCTGGGAATGAAGCCAACGCTAGTACCGAGATCACCAGTTACGATGTGTGTGTGTGTGTTCTGCACAATAAACCGTTCTTTCTACCCGTTGACATCCCGCACAACCAGTGTCCGTGCCGATTCTTCAATCCTACAAGAGATACAAGTTCTCGGGTCACAAAGCTACGCCACAGAGATCCTACGTTGCGAGTGGCTCATGGAATGATACTACGAATAGAGAGCAAGCCGCCCCGCCCCCGCTTCTCGTGCATACATACCCCTATGAAAGGATGCGGAGTCATCGCACCTCACTATTATAATAAGACCGCGATTTTCAAAGCTCGATTGCTCCACTACCCACTACCAAGAGGCTGCGAAAGCCGACCGACTCGTCTAACAACGCTCTCAACGAGCTCTTTTCGAAACCCTCTTCTGCATTAGCACCCTCGCGGTTGTCAATGTGGAGCGATCGAGCTTCAAATCGGTTTAGCCGTGTACGATATAAGCTACCTGTGATCTCGTGGCAAACTTTTCCTGCAACTTTAGTAGTTTAGTACTGGTGGGATATTATACGATACTTAAAAAACCAATACCTGGTACGTTTTTCGTTGAAACCTGGGTATATTGTTTGTTGTTGTTGTTGTTGTTGTTGTTGTTGTTGTTGTTGTTGTTCTCACATTAACTCACAATACAATGCAGTCCGTGGTCGCAGGACAGGCTCCAACAACTCTGGAGTGGAAGAAATACCTCGGTAGTAAAACAGAAGCAAACACAAAAAACAAGCATACGCACTCCACCACTGCGGACACCAGGGAAGCAAAAAGGAGACTATTACATTAATAGAAGACGAAAACCTAAAGAAGAAGATGAAGCGAAGCAAAAAAAAACAAAACGAAAACACAAGCAGATAGCAAAACGCAAAAAAGGCAAAACGGACCATACTAACAGAGACACGAAGAGGTACAAACGGGAATGAAAAAAAGAAAAAAAAAAGAGGGGACAAAAAGCGATAATCACGGGCGGGGGGGAAAGAAAATACGAAAGGCAGTATATTGTTGTTGTTGTTGTTGTTGTTGTTGTTGTTGTTGTTGTTGTTGTTGTTGTTCTCACATTAACTTACAATTCAATGCAGTCCGTGGTCGCAGGACAGGCTCCAATAACTCTTGAGTGGAAGAAATACCTCAAGTAAAAACAGAGGCAAAAACAAAAAACAAGCATACGCACTCCACCACTGCGGACACCAGGGAAGCAAAAAGGAGACTATTAATAGCAGACAAAAACCTAAAAAAGAAGATGAAGCTAAGCAAAAAAAACAAAGCTAAACAATAACAGACGCAGATAGCAAAACGCAAAAAAAAGGCAAAACGGACCATACTAACAAAGACACAAAGAGGTACAAACGGGAATGAAAGAAAAACGAAAAAAAAAGTAGGGACAAAAAGGCGATAATCACGGGCGGGGGGGAAAGAAAATACGAAAGGCAGGCACTGGAGCATACAGACACGCAAAGTTGCCCAGATGGCACCATGCTAGTTACTTGCTTCCCAAAGAAAGGAGTGCATCATGACGATGATGGCCATAACCAGGCTTCAGTCTGTTGGGCAGACCGCCTCCCCTCCCCCCCCCCTCCATTCCCCCTCGTCCCCCTTTCGCCCCCCCCCTCTTCCCTGCCATTCTGCACACTCGCGTTGGCGTCAACGGCTGTGATCGTTGTTGCAGCTATTCTATGCCGTTCTGCCGATGCCTCCTTCTCATCTGTATGCCATTTCCGCATGAAGGCCTCCGCGCCTTCCTCGACCCGTCGGAACCATCTGCCGGCTTTCTGTGCTGCCTCGCGCCACCCTTCGAGCTTGATGCCGAACTCCTTGAGGTCCTCCTCAAGGTACCTCATCCAGTCCCACTCCTGTCCTCCGGAGTAACCCTTACCCCCAACCATCTCCCCAAACATCACCCTCTTCGGCAGACGCTCCTCTCCCATTCGTGTCACAAAGCCCGCAAACAAGAGCCTACGTCTGCGTACCGTCGTCTCAACGCTTTCAGATTTTGTCCTGAGAAGCGCGCTAGCATAGGATAGAATGTGGTCTTCGCGCTTTCGTTTTCGCCACCCGATGCTTCGAGGGAGCATCTTGTGGTGGACCTCCCGTAGCCTACCGTAATCAGTCTTGCTCGGGCTCCAAGTAACGCAAGTATATATTGTATGTTGGGATATACAGGTACACCAGGTACCAGGTTGTTGTTGTTGTTCTCACATTAACTCTCTGACGAAGGAGTCCGTGGTGACACAAAGGTGCTGGAGCCCTAGGAAGATCCGAAAAACCAAAAAAAAATCGAAAATTCGGCTGCCTCAAAATACACGAGACGAAAAAAGCGCACACAAGATAAAACCAATGTGCAAAACTGAACTAACATGGCCGCGGGTATATCCTCTCAACTATAACATAGAAGAGTACCCCCGTTCCCACCACTAACCAACTCGTGGCTGCTGACTACAGCGGATGCTGTCTGAAGTGCTGCCTGCACCGTACGAAACGCACGGTAGTCGTGAAAACGAAAGAGGAACACACCTGCCTGCTATCTGGGGTGCTGTCAGAGTGAAGACTCGCGGATATGCAGTCAAAAAAGGAGCAATCGCACCTTACTACCACACGAATATCAACGATCGCCATAATCTCTTCCTGGACTGTCTGACACAAAAAAGTGCAGTCCCTGATAATTGCGTAGGTTATTCCCCATGAAGGGTATACAACTCGTTAAACTACAAACACCAGCAGTGACGACGTTTATAACAAGTACCGGTAGATACTATTCTGCCTCGTGAAAAACAATACCAGGAAAAAACAAACTATGACTGCTTCTCTCGTGATGATAGTGTGCGCGCAGATCATGGGTCTCCATGCACCGTCTTCCTGCCGCTCTTCATGGCCGCATCATCGCCTTGGCCCAATCCACCCGCTCCTTTGCGCGTGCACTCGTTGCCATTCCCTTCCAGTCGTTTCCCTTTCTCCGTCATCCTGAAAAACAAAATGCTCCTCGCACTTGCGGTTCTGATCTGGAAAATAAAAATTCTCGCGCAGGGGGAGGTCAATCCGTCTCTTCCCCGCACGTCGACGCTCAGTCTCCCTCCTCCCTCGTCGTCGAATCCAGCCTCCTACCGGCGCAATAGACTGTGCCGTAGTGTGGCCTGTGGTGGCGCCTGCCTCCGCGCACGGACACCCCGATTGAGCATTGCTGCTCTGCCGCAGCTGCCTAAAAAAGACGCGCGAATCGTAGGTGTCCGTGCCTGACGCACCACGTACGACCCAACTCTACTGCCGCCTGAGCCTCGCGGCCACAGGCAGCAGCGAGAAGGTATCACTCCTTGAGGGTGAGTCCGGCCTTACACCCGCCAGAAAGACCTACCCCACTCGCTATTAGCCGGATAGGGCATGCCTCGCAGCATTCCTTGCCGAGGCAGCGAGGGGAACGGAAGTATATTATACCAGGTACCAGGTATGTTGGCATGTACCTGGTACCGGTATGTATTTTTTACAGCTGCAAAAATAAAAATTCACTTTTTTTTTTTTTTTTCAGGCATCTTGCTTTCCATCCTACTATTACGGGGGACCATAGTTAATAGGACCAAATATTGCTAGTAGAAATGGTGAAATATATAGGTTTTTATCTATACCACAGGTCCTATTAACTATGGTCCCCCGTAATAGTAACTCGTAGGAGGTTTTACCCTCAACAACCTTCTGGACAAGCCGTGGTCACAGGTGTGATCCCTTCTCCCCCCCGGTACGTGCCTTTAGGTTTTATCGCGCATAGGGTTTCAGCATTTCCACTGCTCGTCGCATTTCATCGAATGTAGCTAACTCACGCTCTCGCGCTTTCCGCCAATCAATTTTTTTTTAGGCAAGAAAAAGTCCCTACGAGCATGCACTCGGTGGGACTTGAACCCACGAAATTGATCTTGATAGGCACGCGGACCACTTACCAAGCCACCGGGGACGCCATGGGTATGCGTTACTGCTGTTGCAGTGCTGTAGTATGTACAACGCTCACACAGAGAGAGGGTGTAATACTTCTCTCTACGTATTGTACCAGATAAACAGCAGTTACACACTGATATATATACCTGGTACCCGGTACGTATAACCGCGTAACTGCTGCAGTTCAGTTTCCAGTTTTCACACCTTCGCTGCGCCAAGCTGCTGCATCTCGTGCTTCCTGCCTTCTTGGGAGACCCAAACCAAAGGCGATGCATTAATGAAGCCAAGCCGGACCTCGTTCATGCCTGAAGCCCGCGGTTCTTCTTGCTGAACCGATGCCATCATAAAAAGAATACGCTGCCCACAGTCTGTAGATTATGCAGTCAAATCGGCGTCGTGCGGAGTGTGTGTGTGTGTGTGTGTGTGTTCTTCACATTAAACCGTTCTTTCTACCCGTCGACATCCAGCACAACCAGTGTCCGTGCCGATTCTTCCATCCTAGAAGAGATACAAGTTCTGTGGTCACAAAGCTACGCCACAGAGATACTACGTTGCCACGTGTGCCGAGGAGGACGAGTACGTACTAAATACTATGCCATCAACATCGATCACATCAACACCAACCTTCACGCAAGCGATGTACTGCTGCTGCTGCTGTACTGCTGTATGTCTGATGTAGTAATATGTTGTGGGTGGTCAACGAGTCTCTCGCTGAACCAGGAGCGGCTGGCTATCGGTCTTCCGTTCTGACTGCTGACAGAAGCGGACAGCAGTAATAGTAACGTCGCACTGCTTCTGTCGCACTACTTTGTGAGTGATATTTCCCGGAGTTTCCTGATTCGTTCAAAACAACAACAACAACAACACAAACCAGAAACGTATTTCCATCATTTTATAAAATTATCTCCAGCTGCCAGTAGCCCGCACAGAATCACGAGAAAAATCAGGGAAAAAAATCGTGATTGATGAGATGATTGATGTCTAATAAACATACCCCGGTACCAATTTTTGCGAATTTCTGCCCGGCTGTTGGCTGGTTGGTGACATATGCGTACAATCAGCAACACGCAGCGTGGTTGAAAGCCGTTGTTGTTCTTTGTTCCCTGTTCCCTGAACCGGGCTTTGCTTTATTTGGCAAAAAAATACAAAAGAGATCTCTTTTTTTTTTTTTTTTTTTTTGCTCATCCCATTCATTATCTTCGCACATCTTCTTCTCTCTCTCCTTCCAACTCGTAACTCAGATCCGGGGTCACATAGCAGGGCTCTTCTACCCCCTTCCCGCTACGGTACGTGCCTTCATTTTTATCGCGAGGAGATTTCAGCCTTTTCTTCCCTCGTCGACTCGCATCGAATTGTGCCTACCCACGCTGCAAGGCGCTCTCAACAATTGAATCCCTTTTTTATTTTTACCTCGTACTCGTGTATATGAAGCCGGTCGCCCCGGTGGTTCAAGTGGTTAACCTCGAATTCTACTTGTTTGAGTCTTGGGTTCGAGCCCCAGGTGGGTCGGACTTTGACTTTATTTGCAAAAATAAAAATAAAAAAGGATTCAATTGTTGAGAGCGCCTTGCAGCGTGGGTAGGCACAATTCGATGCGAGTCGACGAGGGAAGATAAGGCTGAAATCTTCTCGCGATAGAAATGAAGGCTCGTACCGTAGCGGGAAGGGGGGAAGAGCCTGTTATGTGACCCCGGATCTGAGTTACGAGTTGGAAGGAGAGAGAGAAGAAGATGTGCGAAGATAATGAATGGGATGAGAAAAAAAAAAAAAAAAAAAATGCACACGTTTTTCACAATATTAAAATAATAACCTTTTTGGATTGCAATCCCGTTTTGGGGACAAACTACTTCGATTTTTTTTCTTCACCATCACTTTTACTTTCCAGCCTAGCTTGTAGGAGGTTTTACCCTCAACAAACTTCTGGACAAGCCGTGGTCACAGGTGTCGTGTCCCTTCTCCCCCGCGGTACGTGCCTTTATTTTTTGTCGCGCATAGGGTTCAGCATTCCCACTGCTCGTCGATTTTCATCGAAGAATGTAGCTTACTCACGCTCTTCTCGCGCTTTCCGCTAACCTTTTTTTTATGCAAGAAAAAGTCTCTACGAGCATGAACTCGGTGAGATTTGAACCCATGAAATTGATCTTGATAGGCGCGCGGACCACTTACCAAGCCACCGGGGACGCCGGATTAGAGTCGTTTGTCCCCAAATTGGGACGACTCTATCTACTAGAAAAGGTTAACACCCGTTTTTTCTACACACACGACGTACTACTGCTGTAGGTCCATCCAGCACAACCAACCACAGCAGTGTCTGTGTGTGTTCTTCGTTTCTTCTACCCATCGACATCCAGGTAAAACCTCCCACGAGTAAGGCTGGAAAGTAGAAGTGATGTTGAAGAAGAAGAAGAAGCACAACTATAATAATACAATAACGCCCGTGTCGATCCTCCAACCCTGTACGTACAGAGAAATACGAGCTCTTCTTGTGGTCACAAAACTACGCCAGAGAGATAATGTACGTTGTTATGCAGTAAGCATAGACAAGTAACATTTTTTTTTAATGATGTTAGGCCCGGCAGCAGAAGCGTAGAACATGCTCCGTCGACTTTGCCGCTGCTATTCCCAAGGATACAATAAGTGCTGTGATAGCAAGGGCAGCACGTCCCACGTGGCTGCGTATCCATCGGGACAGAAAGAGGAGTTACCCTACAGGAAAATACCGAATTTGGTTGTTACTTCCACGAAAGATGCTTTGAATTATATGAAAAAATAGCCGATGGGGGGGGGGGAAAGGTCTGCTCTGCTCCTTTCCCCCCCCGCGTGCATACGCTTCCCTTACGCCAAAACAATCAGCCAAAAGGGGGGGGGGGGGGGAAGGGGCTGCACTGCCCCTTTCCCCCCCCGCGTATTAACGCCTTCCCCGAAACACATAAACGGAAACGCGGTCGACATATCTACCGGTCGCGCTCCGCGACTGGAACGCCTCCCCCCCCCTCCTTTTCTCATGTATGTGCAATCCAGAGGCAACCGCTCATATCGGAACTCTGAAAATTGCTAAACTGTCACCTGGTTCCGTTCTTCCGAACGGCCCGCTCATATCGGGAACCCACTGACCGACCACTAAGTACCGCGTGCTTTCCAGTGGTCTTCCGTGACAACGGCCCGCTCATATCGGGAACCCACTAAGATTGCCAAACGATTATTTGTTGCAAAAGTTCCGTCTCTAACGGCCCAGGTTACCTGGGAAAACCCTTGCTAATCGACCACTACGTAAACGTGCTTTCGAATGGTTTACCGTCTCTAACGGCCCGCTCATATCGGGAACCCACCACGATTGCTAAGGATTAGGATGGCCCGCTCATATCGGACCACCGCGAAAATCGGACGTCTACGGTACCTATGTTTGCGCGTGCTCTCCGGTGGTCTTCCGTGACAACGGCCCGCTCATATCGGGAACCCACCAAGATCGCCAAACGATTATTTAGTGCAAAAGTTCCGTCTCTAACGGCCCAGATTTCTTGGGAAAACCCTTGCTAATCGACCACTACGTAAACGTGCTTTCGAATGGTTTACCGTCTCAAACGGCCCGCTCATATCGGGAACCCACCACGATTGCTAAGGATTAGGATGGCCCGCTCATATCGGACCACCGCGAAAATCGGACGTCTACGGTACCTAGGTTTTTTTGCGCGTGCTCTCCGGTGGTCTTCCGTGACAACGGCCCGCTCATATCGGGAACCCACCAAGATTGCCAAACGATTATTTAGTGCAAAAGTTCCGTCTCTAACGGCCCATATTTCTTGGGAAAACCCTTGCTAATCGACCACTACGTAAACGTGCTTTCGAATGGTTTACCGTCTCAAACGGCCCGCTCATATCGGGAACCCACCACGATTGCTAAACGATTAGGATGGCCCGCTCATATCGGACCACCACGGAAATCAAACGTCTACGGTCCTTACTCTGCCCCTTTCCCCTCCGTTTGCCCATCCGCCGTGGAAATAAACGCGGGAGGGTGGGTGGGAAAAAAACAAAGCACCGATAACCAACAACGATGCCTGACGGTCCTCTGCCGCTCCCTACTCGGCGCCTGGCTCTCCCCTGCTCGTGCTGGGACCCCGACTAGTATTGACCCTGGTATCTCGCTGCTCACGCTGCTCTACTCGCTTTCTTATTCCAAGTGCGACTGTTCCTACTCGTTCCTTTCGTGCCGCAACATAATTTCCTTCTACTATTACCCCGTAATAAACATCCCGTTGTTTCTGTGTGAAACCCCCCGTTAGTCATTCAACACACTGGTGTATCTTTCTACCCGTTGCCCTCCAAACAACAGGTTGTCTCTAAGACAACCTTTCTCTTTGGTTGTTACTTCCACGAAAGATGCTTTGAATTATATGAAAAAATAGCCGATGGGGGGGGGGGAAAGGTCTGCTCTGCTCCTTTCCCCCCCCGCGTGCATACGCTTCCCTTACGCCTAAACAATCAGCCAAAAGGGGGGGGGGGGGAAGGGGCTGCACTGCCCCTTTCCCCCCCCGCGTATTAACGCCTTCCCCGAAACACATAAACGGAAACGCGGTCGACATATCTACCGGTCGCGCTCCGCGACTGGAACGCCTCCCTTCACGAGGCCGCGATTTCCTTCCCAAATTTTACTATTTTTCATCCCCATCTAGTCCCCTGACCCGGCTGTCTCTCGTATTCTCCAGCCCCCCCCCCTAGTACCTCTGATACCCATACTGGATCTTCCATGTTTGCTCTAACGTACACCATAAAGGCGTCCGAAGACCACCTTCCTTCCTTCTTGATCACCGCCTCTGGCACTCGTTTTGCCGCGAGCCTTGTGGCCCCCCCTATCCTCCCCGAATGCAATGCGAACTCTTCCGGAATCAACCTCGCCCCCGCCCCCCTCCCCTCTACCCTCCACTTCCCCCCTACGTCGGCAATACCACTCCTCAAACATTGGGTTGCCTGCCCCCTGGACCATACCCTCCATCCTTCTTCCCCCCGGAAAGCCATTAAAGGGGCTTCCCCTTTCAACTCTCCGCTACTGTACATGCTAAAAGCTCCACCAACAGACCTACTGCCCCCCCTCCCTCTCCCCCCCCTCCCCCTCCCCTTGTCCTTACTATAACGGCCCCCTTCCTTCCTTGGTCTCCTTTTGATCCCCTGAATCTCACCTCTACCTTGTCCGCCTCTTGCCTCCTGCCTTCCCCCAACTGCTCGTTATTCCTGAAAAATGCCACATCCCCCCTCCGCAGACAATAAATGCTATGGAACTCCCCTTTTTCCCCCGCGAATAATTCCGATGCCCGCAGCATCAGAAAATATGACAACGCCAAGCCTATCCACACCACCCTCCCCCCGACCCCCCAGGATGGGACACTCTCCTGCATTCTCGTCAGTATACCCCACGTCAACGGCCGCCTTACTCTCTGTTGGGAGCCCTTCTCTACGTGTGCCCTCTTAATTCCTTGTTTCACCGATCTGATCAACGGGTTACCCAGAGGAAGTGACAGCCCGACGAACTGCTCGTGGTAAAAATTGATCGCTACCCATTTCCCCGCAATTGTCGTCTCCTTGTTCCCCTTTTCCGCGCAACAATACCCCATAAATTCCGTCAGCTCCGCTACCAGCTCCATCTCCCCCAACTCTTTCTGCAACCAGCTCCCTTTTCCGACAAACGACCTCCAACTCACCCACAACTTCCAATTTGCCTCGTAAGTTTTTCTAGTCGACGCTGCAACTTTCCCAAAGGCGTACCCTCGCGCAATATCTCCGAAAACATCTGCCGCTCCCCGTCCCCCAGTTCCTGCACCTGCCAGGCGATTTCGGGGCATTCTGCGGTTAGTTTCTCGGGGATCTGTTTTTTCTCCCACCTTGTCAGTCCATCTGCCAGCCGGTTATCTACCCCGCGTACATGCCTTGCCTGAAAACACCACCCCCCCTTTGCTTCCAATGCCCCCATCATTCTCATCAACGCCCCTACTCTTGCCTGCTTCTTCCCCCCCCCTCGGCATCTCTTTACCCAGGCTACGGCCGACTCGTTGTCCGCTCTCATTAGAACTGCTTCCCCTCTCCTATCCGGTCTCTCTCCCCTCATCTCTACCATCACAAACGCTGTCATGACCATGGCCATCACCTCCAGCAGGTTTATCGAAATCAAATCGTTCACCGCCTGACCCCCCTTGATCGTTCGTCTCTGGACTTCCTCCGGTAAATCGAACCTCCAGTACACCCCCGTCTCCATGCACAGCCCACCCAGCGCTGACAAAGACGCGTCCGAAAACCATGTTCTACTCGGCAGCTGCTTAACGAAACTGAACGACGGCGCTGTTATGCTCTCTCCCCTGTATCCCTCTCCTCTCTCCAAAAACCATCTCCACCACCCCACGTCTGCCATGAATTCCCACGACAACCGTAAAACTCGTCTCGCTTCGGCCTGCTTCCTGTGCCTACCCCACGCCCCCCCCCCCCCGGCCCGCTCCGCCCCATTAAGATGCAGATTAGAAAGCTGCAGAAGCCGACGGACGAAGTACCGTCCGGGCCAGATTACAAATGATGCATGGTGCAACTTCCCCGCTAGCACTAATACTTCCTTCACCGTTGCCGTTTCCCGTCCCACCGGCCACTTTGCTACTTGCGCGCGCAAATCGTCGACTTTTCGTGGCGGCAGCGCAATGGTCATACTCTCTGTATCTATATCGTATCCTAACACCTCCTGCTGCGTTGCCCAACCCGTCACCTTTTTTTGCGATAGCAACGGTTCTTCCCCCTCGCACCGCTCGCCCATAGCCTCAAAATGAATCGACGCTAACGATCGTGACAGATCTAGACACCTCCCGCCCCCCTTTTCCCACTGTACCTCTATCGAGATGGCATCATCCATGAAAAACACTACGAAAGCTGTGTCGTTCGCCCCCCCCCCTTTCGCCGGCCGCACTACACATTCTGCCGGCCAACCGACTACCGGCCGCCCCGTACTCGGTGCTATCGTTACGTGCTCTACTGCTCTGTCCCCCGCCTGCGAGAATGACGCTGACGCTCTAGTTGTGTTACACTGCGCATGTTGCATCGCCGCCGATATCACTCCCCACCACCCCGGACTACCCCACCACCCAAACTGCAAGCGTAAGTCCACAAAGAGGTACCGACCCAACACGTATCCGAAGGCGGCTGCGCCGTCGGGGTCTACCGGAATCTGCCTGAACGCGTTTTTGACATCCATTTTTTGAATGAGAATCCGTGCTCTGTCTCCGAACTTGACCCTTAAACCGAGAACCCTCTGCAAAACCTCGTGCATCACACCCGCCAGTGCACACGCTGGAATCTCATCCCAGTCTGTTGTCGCATTCACCGACCCCCCCTCTTCCCCGCCCCTGTGCTCAAAGGTCATGTCGTGGATAATTCTGATCTTCTCGCGCTCCTCTACGACCCCTATAGGTGACACCCGCAACCCCGGAACCTGCCCCGCTTGTTCCTTGGGGAAAACAATTGCTCTACCCCATGCCACGTCTGCCACCGCCTTTTCCCACACTGCTTCGTCAAAGGTACTGGCGCTCGAATGGTTCCCGTATTCGAGCTCCTTCGTTAGGTCTCCGCCTGGCAACACGTCGACTGGAACCCCAACTCGCGCGATACGTTTCAAGTGGTCGATTCCTGGGCATTTATGCTTGTCCCCGAAGAACGCTTCTACGCGCTCCGGGTCCATATGGGGTGCGGACAACGACCCGCCTAACCCACGCACCACTTGTCCTACCCCCCCCTCCCCCCCCCCCCCCTCCGCCCCCCCCCCGCCCTGGGTTATTCGCGACAAAAACATTCCGGCAGTCGAGGCTAAGACCTCCATCAAACGTGCGGCCGCCTCCGCCCCCCCTTGTACTTTCTTTAACAATCCCTGTGCTACCTGCCAACGCCCTCGCTCCTCTACGCGTTGGTTGCTCGTCGCACCTTTTTCTGACAAAACCACCGACCCTGGAGTCGGCCCCCCCTCACGGCTCAGCGCCCAACCCGAACTCCCCGCCATTGCTGTCGTCGTGGACCCTCCGGTGCTGCCGCTGGTTGCTCGTCTGGTCGGCTCCGCCGTATTGCGGAGCCCGTGCCCTCATTTCTTCGTTGGTCTGTCGAAGCCCTCTCCTCCTTCTCCTCCCCCCTTTCGGTTCCCCGCCTCGCCCCCCTCTCCCTCCCTCTTTCGTTTTCCCAACTCCGCCTCTTTTCGCAGCAGGAACGCGCCGCTTGAAAGCTTGCGGCTGTTTTCGTGCCTGTACCTGCACGGCTTCCCATTCTGAGGCTCGTGGAGACACGCGCCATAATTGGAGAATGCGAAGCAAGCTCCCCCCCCCCCCCCCCCCCTCCTCCTCTCCGCTCCCTGTCCGCCCCTCCTCCCCCCCCCCACCCCCCTCCCCCGACTCCGCCTGTCCCCCCCTCTCCCCCCCCCGCCCCCCCTGCCGTCTTGAACCCCGTCGCGTGGGTCCCCCTCCCCCCCCCCCCCCCTTTCAAAAAAAACAAAGCACCGATAACCAACAACGATGCCTGACGGTCCTCTGCCGCTCCCTACTCGGCGCCTGGCTCTCCCCTGCTCGTGCTGGGACCCCGACTAGTATTGACTCTGGTATCTCGCTGCTCACGCTGCTCTACTCGCTTTCTTATTCCAAGTGCGACTGTTCCTACTCGTTCCTTTCGTGCCGCAACATAATTTCCTTCTACTATTACCCCGTAATAAACATCCCGTTGTTTCTGTGTGAAACCCCCCGTTAGTCATTCAACACACTGGTGTATCTTTCTACCCGTTGCCCTCCAAACAACAGGTTGTCTCTAAGACAACCTTTCTCATTTCGGGAAAATACTGAAAAAAAATGAAAAACACTCCTCGTTAAGATTGACCCTTATTTAGCTAGTTTCGAATGTCGGCACAAGCGAGAGAAAGGGATTTCGTGCTAGGGAATGTATGTTTTGGGGATTTTTTAATGACCATTCTCAGGTCGCGACCGTGGCAGCCGGAGGTTCGATCCTTAATCTCGCAAGGCGGAAATGACATGTCTGGCTGTATGCGAGCACACAGACGGAAATCTGGTCAATTTCGTCAAGTGTCTTCGAGTCGGACCTCGGCCGTGAAAATGGCCTAATCGGGCGGCGCAATTAATTGCCTCGACCGAAGCTGAAGCTGCCGTTTGCTTGAAGCTGCGATGAAACGAATTTATCTAAGCCTAGGACGGCCAAGCGCCAACCAGCCATATAACAGGCTCTATCATGACTTGATTGAGTTCCTCTGGGCGTCCTGTGTCATTTGGGGGCTTCAGTGGGCAAAACGGTAACCGTGAAGAGTGCCTCAAAAGGCCCTCTGTGGGGCTGATCTCTGCCAAACCCCGGTTTCAATAATATTTGCGCTTTTTTACTGCACGTACAAAACCATTTTGCAGTTAGTGGGCAAGGCAACACAAGTGCGATGCAATGTTGTTGCGTCATGGTACATTCATGATCCCGTTTCCCGCCCTCTATTGTCGAGGAGGCGTGGTTCTGATGAAACGCGCCACACAAATAATCTATGTGAAATACCCCTGCTCTCAGAACTCTTTGATGTATTGCCCACAAAATGGTTTTCGAAACCGGAGTTTGGCAGAGATCAGCCCCACAGAGGGCCTTTTGAGGCACTCGTCACGGTCAATGGCACAGGACGCTCACAGAGGAACTCAATCAAGTCATGATAGAGCCTGTTCTGTGGCTGGTTAGCGCTTGGCCGTCCTCGATAAATTCGGTTCATCGCAGCTTCAAGCAAACGACAGCTAGCTTCGGTCGAGGCAATTAATTGCGCCGCCCGACTAGGCCATTTTCACGGCCGAGGTCCGACTCGAAGACCTTGACGAAACTGACCAGACTTCCGTCTGCGTGCTCGTATACAGCCAGCCGGTCGCCCCGGTGGTTCAAGTGGTTAACCTCGAATTCTACTTGTTTGAGTCCTGGGTTCGAGCCCCAGGAGGGTCGGACTTTGACTTTATTTGCAAAAATAAAAAAAGGGATTCAATTGTTGAGAGCGCCTTGCAGCGTGGGTAGGCACAATTCGATGCGAGTCGACGAGGGAAGAAAATGCTGAAATCTTCTCGCGATAAAAAATGAAGGCACGTACCGTAGCGGGAAGGGGGGAGAAGAGCCTGCTATGTGACCCCGGATCTGAGTTACGAGTTGGAAGGAGAGAGAGTAGAAGATGTGCGAAGATAATGAATGGGATGAAAAAAAAAAAGAAAAAAAGTCATGTCATTTCCGCCTTGCGAAATTAGCAGGGCTTTTCGCGGTTCATGACCCTACCCGCGGGTCGGGTCACGAGGTGTTCAAAATCTCACGGGTCGGGTCGGGTCGGGTCGGGTCAAGAGCTTTTCAAATCTCGCGGGTCGGGTCAGGTCGATTCAAGAGTTCTTCAAAATCTCACGGGTCGGGGCGCGGGTCGGGTCGGGTCAAGAATTTTTCAAACTTCACGGGTCGGGTCAGGTCGGGTCAAGAGGTGATGAAAAGCTCACGGGTCGGGTCAGGTCATGACCCGCGAGAAATGGGTTACTCGCGGGTCGGGCCAGCATAACCCGCGAGTTGTTTTTTGCTGACCCGCGGGTCGGACCCGCGCACCCGGCTCGCGGATCCGACACTCAGAACACTTCCCGCTCTCTTACCCAAAGGCTTACCTCGTACTAACACCCAGTAATATTCCTCAGGTACAATGTTCAAATATTAAAATATCGCCAAATCCATATTTTTTTTTTAATTCTTGCTCATCCCATTCATTATCTTCGCACATCTTCTTCTCTCTCTCCTTCCAACTCGTAACTCAGATCCGGGGTCACATAGCAGGCTCTTCTACCCCCTTCCCGCTACGGTACGTGCCTTCATTTTTATCGCTAGAAGATTTCAGCCTTTTCTTCCCTCGTCGACTCGCATCGAATTGTGCCTACCCACGCTGCAAGGCGCTCTCAACAAACGCATGCCCGCATCCATCCATACCCACTACGAACAAAAAAAAGTATTTAATAAATGTGTTTGAAGTGTCGACCCATGTGCCGGATCCGCGGGTCGAACCCGCGGGCCAAGATAAATGATCTCGCGGGTCAAGGTGACTCGACCCGCATGAAACCCGTGTCTCACGAGTCAATCGGAAGGTAGCGGGTGGGTCGGGTCAAGAGGGCTTCAAAATCTCGCGGGTCGGGTCGGGTCAAGTCAATACACCTCGAAAATTTCGCGGGTCGGGTCGGGTCCGCTGACCCGACCCGACCCAACCCGTGAGGTTTGACTTGGGATCGGTCAGCTGACCCGACCCGACCCAACCCGTGAGGTTTGACCTGGGATCGAACCTCCAGCTGCCACGGTCGACTCGGGAATGGTGCCTAAAAAATCACCCAAAGCATGCACAAAACGGCTATTCTCCTGCTCTCGCTTGTTGTGCCGACAGTCGGAAGGCGCTAATAAATAACTCCATTTTCTGTCCCGATGCACATGCAGACACGTGGTACGTGCTGGTCTTGTTAACCCTTTTAGAACTCTCCATTCCCGTTTTGGGGACATACCCCTCAAATTCCAAGTGACTTGTCCCCAATTGTCCCCAAAAACGAGACTGCAGTCCTAAAAGGGTTAATACAGCAGTTTAACTGTTACTGCTTGTATCCTTTTTTGGGAAGAGCAGCGGCAGAGCGACGGAGCATGTTCTACGCTTCTGCTATGCCAGACCTACCCAAATATCGTCTAGAAAAAAACGATACTAAAACAAATCCCAAGGAAACTGGTACGAGTACGGTACGAGCATATCTTACTACAGCAGCCAAAATATACTTGGCTCCAGTACAAGAAGATCAAATTCAAACGCCTGGAACCATATTCTTTCCCCATTTTCAAACATCAGCGACGAGGCCCGACTGGAAGCAGGGCACGGAAACTGCTGCCGAATTGCCACCGTCACGGGAGTGCACCAAGAAGCCCATATCTGCCTTGCCAAATATTGGATCAATGGAAACGTTTTGAGCTATAACAGAAAAACGAAGTATCGGTGGCGAAAAAACGGAAGTGGAGGTGCTTCCAAGCCTTTATTTGAGTGCACATTTGGACAAAATGAGTTTATTTTGTGGGCATTGCAACACAGGTACAGGATCAGTAGTAAACAATCAAGATATGAAACCAAACTCTGTGAGTGGCTGCACGCATCTAGCTCGACCTGCATTGCAGTAGTCGGATACTGCCCCTTGTTTATCCGGTAATCAGCCTATACCCAGGCATACATTTCATGTCATCATACTGTAATACCCAAACGGTCCCAACGATTTCGGGCAGAGCGGTATAAGCAGTATTAATAGTATGATCTACCTGCAAGGCTAAAAACAAACTCTAAAACTAAGTACTTGAAAACAAATTCTCCCCTGGTAGAAAAACATCCTGATGCCTTAAGAAAAGTTCCTCAGGTATATAGGCGTTGTGTCAAGATCAAGGTCGGGACACTCTGTATCCCTTGACAGGTTTGCCTACGGAGCAGATACTCATTAGTACTCACGCGTGTGTGTCGTTTGCTCGGAGACGCAAGAAGGAGGGCAGCTTTATTCCTTTCGTGGACGTGGAGACTGAGGGCAAGGCTCGTGCCTCGCTTGTAAAATCCTTGGTTTTCCGTCTAATATATAAACCTCTAAAGTACTACAAATATGATCCCAATACCTGAACCCAGGTACTTAAAGGGCTTTCAGCCTCATTCAAAGCACTACCGTAACACTAGTCCACTCTGATGAGCGGTATATGCCGAATTATAGTAAATTCATGGAAACCCCGATTCCACGAGCTAGAACGTTAGACGAAAATGCGGCTCCTCAGAACCCGCTCCCACACCCCTAAACGGCAAGGAAACGAAGCCGGCAAGGTACGTCAAAAAGAGAAAGGAAGGAAAAGGCCTAGCCTTAAGGGGCAGGACTAAATCGTCAACGAAAGCCATCGCCATGCCACCCGCAACAGGGTAAGCCGAGAAAGTGTCCACGGAAAAGCGACAAGTTAACACAAAAAACAAGGCGGTCCTGTTCCCCAGTAGGTGTTGCCAATTTTATCCAGACCGCCCCCAGCTCCCGAGCGGGGAGGGATCGGTCGGACGAGAAGAAACATAACAACACACAATACGCCAAAAACCACTTAAACCCAGCCCACAACTCCAGAAACGTGTCCTGTGCCACAAATGAGTGGCCCCATTACCCAGTCCAGCCCCGATCTCGGGGTCAAGGTTGGGACACTTCGTATCCCTTGACAGGTTCGCCTGCTGAGCAGGTATTCGTTGACACTCACGTGTGTTATTCGCTTAGAAATAGGAGAGGAGCTTTATTCCTTTCGTGCACGTGGAGACTGAGGGCAAGACTCGTGCCTCGCTGAGAAAACCCCTGGCTTTCTATCTAAGATACGCCTACCAAGTACTACAAACACGATTCCAATAACTGAACCCAGGAAATTACCGGGCTTTCAGCCTCATTCAAAGCAGTACCATAACACTTAACAATCGGCGCCGATACATTAAACAACTTTTACTACTACCGTTGTAACCTCACAAGAAGGTAAAATAGTCCAGACTTGAACGTAGGTATGCTATGGTGTCCCCTCTCCGTTGTTGTGGCGCTATGATTTGTAGCAAGCGTCCCCTCATCGAAATCTGAACGTGGAAGCGTGTTGAGCTTAAGCTTTGTTTTTACCAATCCGCCCGAGGATTTACAAAAAAAACGTCCCCTCATCATACCTGGCAGGCGTTGTCACCTGTCTGACTGATCAAGGCCTCGCCCTTTCGTTCAAAAGACATCCGGCGAGGCAAGCAGCAAATACAAGATTATATACCTTCCAACATCGTCAAGCATCTTGTGCGAGTGACCACAACAGAGCCAGAGGCACATCTGCTACGACTAGTCGGTCCCTAGGTCCAAGCTGCTCTACGCTTAACACTATTAATAGCGACTTCGGCATGTGTCGTTGGTCGTGAAATTCGAATCTCACGTCCCCCATGAAAACGTTTTTTAAAGAAAAATTGATCTCCTCATGTAAAGAATATCATAAAGCACTCTTCCTGGGTCCCCAGAGGTTGTTAAGAACTGCGGACTATACACGTACGGCCCATACAAATACCAAGCACCCCGCTGTTCTGAAGGGGGGGGGAGTATTATAAGGCTAAAATTGGGTAGGCGATCGGTTAACCTTTTACCAGTAGCCCAACGGACTATAGTAACACGATACCAATCTGCATATACGTCCCTTCAGGGTGGGCTAGTGTTATGGTGTCCCCTCTCCCCTGTTGCGGCGTTATGAGTTGTAGCGAGCGTCCTCTCATCATACCTGGCAGGTGATATCGCCCGGCTGGCTAATGAATGCTTCGCCCCTTTGTTCATGAGACATCCGGCGAGGCAAGCAGCAACTACTGTACAGTAATACAAGAGTTTATAACTTCCAACATCTTCAAGCACCTTGTGTGCGTGACCAGAGGCACGCCAGCTAGCAGTTGTCGATCTCTAGGTCCGTACTGCTTGTTTCACTCAACAGCTTCATCTGTGCATGTATACTGCTGTAGGTCTCGGAGCAGGAATGGGATTTGCATGTGACTTACAATAGCATGATATCATGCCGCGGTGTAGACAGGAGGGATGAGTATGATGGTGTCACTATTTGAAATGGAATTAAACTGGTACTTGGTCTTGTGCTTTGTATAGGAACCGGTGTCGTGCCCCTGTTCGTAGAAATTAGAGTAGTGTACCTAGTGTTATGTTTTGTATAGTAATTAACATGGTGCCGGGGTATATATAGGAACTAATATGGTCCCACTGTTTGTGTACTTCGTATACATATAAATTAGAGTAGTACCTAGGATCGCGTTTTGTATAGGAAAGAGTGAAAATGCAGCGGTTTATTTAGGGATTAGTTTGGCGCCCCCGTTTATATGCAAATTATGGTAGTTAGTACATTTGGTATAGGAAATAGTATCGTACGGCGGTTTATATATGAGTTAATATGGCGTGGGGACACCGATCCCCCCCTCCCCCCCCCACGACTACGGTCATGCACGACATATATATGGGGACCCTCTCGGGAGGTTTGAAATTGAAAAAATCCAAGGCTTTTCGCGGGTCAGGTCAAACCTCACGGGTTGGGTCTGCTGACCCGACCCGACCCGCGAAAAATTTGAGGTGTGTTGACTTGATCCGACCCGACTCGCGAGATTTTGAAAGATTCTTGACCCGACCCGACCCGACCCGACCCGACCCGACCCGACCCGCGAAATTAAAAAAAAACTGTTGACCCTTGCCCCGACCCGTGAGATTTGAAAATCTCCTGACCAGACCCGACCCGACCCGCGAGATTTCAAAACCTGTTGACCTGAGCCGACCCAACCCGCCACCTTCCGATTGACCCGTGAGACACGGGTTTCATGTGGATCGGGTCAACGATGAAGGCCCACGGGTCCAAATATGTCAACGTTGGCACGTTGGTCGGTTGGTTGGTCCTTGGTCCCTCGTGCTTTTCCGAAAAAGTCGTACGGTTGTGTTCTGTTTTTTGTATTTTTTGTATTTTTTACAAGCATTGTGTGGTGTGCGCTTGTAAAAAAGCCATGATGAAGGAGGCACACCCGCACTCTGTCGGGCGGATACCTCCCGACCCTTGGGTCGGTCCTTTAGCTCTGACCCGATGGCTTCTGCTCTCGCCCCGGCGAACGACTTATTAATAGCTGTGCCGCCTGCGGCGTAGCTATGCCGCCTCCAGCATGAGAGTGTGGCCTGTTTTTTTTTTTGTGGAAATGGATGGACGTGAACATGGACACAATAATATACTACGACTTCGTCCGACCCGGGATTCACGTATGATTACTCTGCACGCTATGATATGTTGTCGGAGGTCGGAGTATCGATACGAGAGAGGCCTTCGGGAAGGGAACGGCGAGTTTTTTTGTTTTACAATTTCGGACCCGCGGGCCGGACCCGCGGGTCACAAAGGCGGCCTTCCGGCAGGTAGCTGCACGTTTGCAAAAACACGGATCCGCGGGCCACACCCGCGAGTCCGACCTGCTAGTCGGCCGAAAATAAATTGCGGGTCCTGGTGACCCGACCCGCAAATTACCCGTATGTCACGGGTCATGACTTCACCCGACCCGTGACATTTCGAACATCTCCTGACCCGACCCGACCCAACCCGCGAGATTTCAAAACCTCTTGACCCGACTCGACCCGACCCGCTTGATTTCAAAACCTCTTAACCCGACCCGACCCGACCCGCGAGATTGCCAAACGTCTTGACCCGACCCGAGTTGGCTAGAGGTGGGCACCTTAAAAAAAAACCGGTTTAAACCGGTTTTTGGAGACCCACCAGGCTTGTTCGAGTAGTCGGTTTTGGTAAAAAAAAACGCGATGTTTTGTTGCCGGTTTAAACCGGTTAACCGGAAACCGGATAAAATCGGAAAAACACAAAAAAAAAAAAACGGAAAACCAGTTTAAACCGGCAGAACCGGACATATTTTTTATTAGGTTTTCGACAGAATAAAACCATTACCATTTTACTATTAATAGACTACCTGCACAGCAATAGTTGCAGGACTAGTACTAGTAGAGCATCTTGCATACCTTGCACTACGTACCTGGTATCCTGGAATGTGTTTACATCAACCAAAGCTCAGAAGACAGCTATTAGCCCTTTTAGAACTGCAGTCTCACTTTGGGGACATACCAGTCAATTTTTTAAGTAGTTTGCCCCCAAAACAGGACTGCGGTCCTAAAAGGGTTAATACAAACATCCTGCTGCACTACAGTAGTTCCCAGCGACAGCTACTATGACGGGGGGCCATATTAAATCGGACCTACGGTACACAAAAAAACTACCAGGTATATATTTACCTATTTTTATTACCAATGTTTGGTCCTATTTACTATGGCCTCCCGTAATAATAGAATATTAATATGACCAATATTTATCCCGAACTTCAGAAAAATAGATGTGTCCGCAATTATAACTTACGTTTTTATAGTAATATGAATATCTAAAGATCATTTCATTTCCGAACAGAGTAGCATATGCCAGAGGATACAAAACATCCCCGAACTCCGCACTATATCCTGGAAAACAAGCTTGTGACGTAAGAAGGATGCTGCATTTTATGGTGCGGTGATTGACAAAAGCTGGTTGTCAGCTCGGTTTCGGATGAAATTGTGCTTATCGTGAAATTATGACACTGCCGTTATGTACTTTTTCAATATATTTGCACGCTGACCGTAAGGCTTTGCTGTTTTACCTGCATGTCAGGATAGTTAATATGTGGGTGCTGCTGGATCCGGTGGCGTAGCTTCTTGGGGTGTTGGGTGAGGGCGCTGCCCGATATCGTGGAGGACTGCCATAGTTATATTACCCCCCTTTGTTCCGGCGGCGTTCACAGGTTATATAATGTCCAGGTCGTTGCCCTGTCGTAACTACTGTAGTGTAGGGAGGGGAGGTTGTTTCACTTCGTTACTACACGCGAACAACTGACTGCTGTTCGGTGCTCGATAGTCTTCGGGGGGGGTGTTATAAGGCTTAGATTGGGTAGGCGATTGGTTGCCCTTTTACCAGTAGCCCAACGGACTAAGACCTTAATCTCACGACCAACGATAAAATCGCTTTTGAGAGAAAAGCGGATTTCCTCACGTCAAGAATCTGGAAAAATACTTGTGGATCCCCAAAAATTGGAACCGCGTGTTGGTGGCACGTCGACCCGGATATCCGGTCCGTTCCAGGGGAGGGGAGTGTTAAAAGGCTTAGGTTGGGTAGGCGATTGGTTAACCTCTTACCAGTAGCCCAACGGACTAACACCTTAACAGGGGGGGCACCGATGCGAAGTCAAACAAGAAATAGGCGATAAATTACTCACCAGCGGTTGTTTCTTTTGGTCCCACGCAGTGCATCATCGCGAGACCCATATACTTTCCTGTTCTCTTTTTTGTCTCCTGTGATACATGACCACTGTCCATGCCGACTTGTTCTGGAAAACCTTGTCCATCTTAAGGACCCATCTTAAGGGCCCATCTTAACCACCGCGGCCACCATCCTGCGCCCTTTTATAGGACTCACTGTGCTCCTATCCCGGTGCACGCGCCACCCCCCGCCTCAACAGCCCCACCCATGCGGCTACGACTGCGCCTGTACCCAGCAGGGTTCAGACGCTCCCGCCCGCGACCACCGCGCTCACACCCTTCGCTCCCCCGCGCCCACCACCGACCGCGCCAAACAACGCCGCATGCAAGCACCGCAATACCACTCACTACTACCGCCATTCTTCCACGTCTACCGGCTACATTTCCGAGCAGCAGCAGCAACAGTGACGCCGCCTAACCATGCAAACGTTACCGCACCGTGGTGGCCGCGACGATGGTCGCGCCCGCTCCAAAATTGCGACGTTCCTGGCGCCTGCATCGTTCTCCCGCAATCGCCGCAACCGTGGCGGTTTGCAACCGACACACACTTGTGACGGCCTCTGGAGCCCGTGCATCATCCGTGTAGACGCTTCTCTGGGTCTATAATGGGAGTACACAACCGACACCACCCCTGCTGGACTGCCAAAAAACATCTGGACATGAGCGACGCCGACTATCTCTTTATGGACTACCCTCGGTGGCTTTTTCGATGTGATGCCGTGTAGACGAGATATTTGCACAATAGCACCACCGCTATCTCCGCCTCTGCTCGCCAGCACCACACGCGCAAAAGCTGTACGTGTTCAAGGTGAAGCCTGCCTCAGCTGTAGCTGTTCGAAAAATAAACTTCTTCTGTTCGATGTTATAAAGGATAGACCACTGAGCTATTCAGTCAGCGCTGGCTGAGTAGCTCAGTGGTTTATCCTCTTCATTTCGAGCAGTAGTAGCCTACCAGGTAGACTGCAGCGTGAAGGCCTGCAGGCAATTTTTTTTTTCAGCGTTGGACGTGCTTGACGATGGACAGCAGCTATCGCGACGACAGGCGTAACACCAGTGGCAGCGTGGGCGACCGATCACGACTTCGGCGCCACTACGTTCAACGCACACGCTTGATACCGATATATCCACATTCAGCAAAACAGCATTTCTTCGGGACCCAGGATCAGCTTCGCTTTCATCGGGAGAAGCTTCCTCCTCCTTCGCCTCCAATAATACCACCCCCCCTTGTCACCCATCTCAGCAGTCATCGCTTGACCATGTATTGATCACGTGGTTAAAGTGATCACCTTGAGGTATGCGTGGGAGGAGGTTCTAATGTTGTGCCATACAAGGACGCTCACCTCGACGTTTCTTCTCGATGAGCAACGATGGGACTTGCCAACCATTGCCGAGTGTCCCGCAGGAGTAGTTAACCTGCTCGACGCCTCGATGACCACGACTACCAGCGGTTCCGGTTCCGTACACGGCTTAGCAGCCTCTTCAACCGGGTCATCGACCGAGCTGGCTTCCACCCTTTTGGGGTGCTCTGCTCGCGCTACGTTCGCGGGCCCCGCGGCAGCTTCTTCTGGATCCCAGGATGCAATTGACACCGGGACCTCCGCTGACCGCCAGGGTCTGACAACACCACTATCCCTAGGTCTAAGGGTAGCCCCGCCCAAAGGGCGGAAGACTCGCGACCACCGTTGATCAGGAGATCCGTAGGCTCAGGAAAAAAACCCTCAATCAGTTCTCCCCATTTCTGTATTACCAGCGACCATCTCTCCTGCAGCAGAGACGTGTTCGTTTACCTTCGTGGCATGTTCATCCGCATCGTCTATCAAGACGGAAAGGCTACAGCTACTCGTCGACCGTGGCTGCCCATCCCATATGATCGACCCCTTGATGATCCTGAGCGTAGACCAGTACCTTGGCGAATACCAGGAGCTTCGACCACCGAAAAATGTGTACGGAGCCGGATCTTACGAATTGTGAGCCACCCGAACGGCGAAACTCACCATAGGTGTCGAGAACACTGCAGGCAAACAACGAGAGGTGACTATGTCGGTTTTGTAGGTACCTAGTCTTGGTTGCAATCTGCTGTCTCCGTCGGTCGCGCTAGCAAGCGGGGTAGAGACCACACTACCTTCGTTTCCTGCGTTCACAGCAAAGGGATAAAACTTCCCGTTAAGAGCAGACCATAATCTTTATTTTCTGGACGCGGTCTTACAGAAACTACCGAGCGAACATGCAAACGTTGGAGAAACGCCCAGTGTAATGTTGTGGCAGCGTCGCTTAGGCCATATCAACGCTCAAAGTATGAAGAAACTGGCGCAAGAGTAAGACACTGGAATGGCTGCGAATAACAGGTTTCTCCGTTTCAAACTATGAAATATGCGCCGTAGCCAAAAGCAAGCAGCAGAACCACCCAAAGGTGGCGCTTGTTGAAGTGACACAGCCTCTAGAGCTAGGGTACACAGGCCTATCCGGACCTATAAGCCCAGCATCTGGAGCAGGCAATAGCTATGCGGCCGAATTGATTGACCACTACACGCGCCTGAAGTCGGTGTACTTTCTCAGCAAGGAAAACGAGGCTAAAGATACCTTAATCAACTACATCCAAGACGTGGTCATTCCGTCTGGGCATTGACCTCAACGTCTTCGCTCGGATCGCGGGGGCGAGTATGCCGGACTGGAGTATCGAGAGTACTGCTTCCAGACCGGAATCAAGCAGGTTTTCACGGCAACGAATGCACCGCTACCGAACAGGATGTCAGAACGTGAGTGGGCGTCTCTGTGGAACATGACTAGATATTTTCTGGCCGAGGCAGGTGTTCCGAAATTTCTCCGGCAGGAGGCCTTCCGCATGGCAGTTTATCTAGCAAATAATGTCCCGTCCACTCCGCTGGGAGGCAAAACACCTTTCTCGATGTGGCACGGTGAAACACCTCCATCACTCGAGCACCTTCGAAGCTTTGGTGCGCGAGCGTTCGTGCATCAAGAGCGATACGTCAAGAAGCTAACTATGAAGGCATGGGAAGGGCGCATGGTAGGTTACGGGAATTACTTCAAGACATACCGGATCTGGGAATCTGGAACCAAGATCGTCGAGTCCCAAAATGTTACGTTCATCGAGACTCTACCTGGTAAGCTCAACACTCTTGACTGCGATCACCATGACAGCGATGGCGACACCTTTCTCGATGTGGAGTCGTCATCTATATCGCTTGGTACGCAGGAGGAGAGACCAGAAGCAGAAGAAGACGCCCAACCGGACACCGATCTCAGCCAGACCGATGTCAGTCAGAATGTGGGCACATCAAGCGACAGCGACGAGGAAAGTGGTAGCGACGTTAACAGTCAACCATTCGCAGCGGCAAAAGCAAAGATAATCGCACGAACGCCAACTGAGGCAATTCGGAGGCTACAACGTGGGACCTGAATCGGCCAACTTAACAGCTATTTGTCCGTCGACTCTCGACTACGCATATATTATCGACCATCCGCTCATTGAAACACCTACCTCGTCCAATTTCTCATTCGCGCCCAGAAACCATCGAGAAGCTGTGGCATCAGCTCAAGCTTCGTCGTGGCAAGCATCTATGGGAACGGAGCTTGCAAACATGTCGAAGCACGAAGTTTACGAGTTGGTTCCTGCACCAAAGGGGCGCAAGATTATCGGTTCAATGTGGGTGT
Organism: Nereocystis luetkeana; assembly: GCA_031213475.1. Taxonomy (NCBI): domain Eukaryota; class Phaeophyceae; order Laminariales; family Laminariaceae; genus Nereocystis; species Nereocystis luetkeana. The sequence goes on along the minus strand of JARUPZ010000016.1, from coordinate 7,899,498 downwards.
TTATGGATAAGTCTGACGGTCTTTACAGTCTCGGTTCTGTGCACAAGGTTTCTCTCAGGTAGCTGGAATATATTTTGGAAGCACATACGCCCCAGTCTGTCGCATTCCGAGTATCCGCATTGTGTTGGCGATTGTTGCCAGCCACGATTGAAATGTGGTTCAGCTCGATGAACAGACAACATTTCTTCAGAGTGAGATGAAGGAAGAGGTATATGTGAGGCAACCAGTCGGTTTCGAAAAACTTGACGTAAATGGACATGCATATGTCTACAAGCTAATGAAGAGCCTGTATGGACTCAAACAATCACCCCCCAACTGGCTCAGAATTACCCACCGTGAACTTATCGCCGAAGGATTCAAGGGCTGCATATGTCACCCTTGCATTTACGTCAAGAGTGATAACTCGTTTAAAGTGTTCATTGTGTTATATCTTGACGACTTACTGATGACCGGATCGTCAGAGGTAGGTATTTCCAAGACCAAGGCATTCCTGATGACCAAATTCACTATGAAATACCTGGAAGATGTTTCTCTCATTCTAGGAATTCAGGTGTCTCGTGATCGTCTGAAAGGCACTCTGGACATCAACCAAGGCACCTATGTCAACGCAATTCTGCAGCGATACGGTCTCAACAACAGCAGATCGGTAAGCACGCCAGGCAGTAGGAAACCCCTGGACCTGAAAGTCGAAGCGTTACTGGAAGATGTCAACAAGCAGCTATACCAAGAAATTGTGGGAAGTCTCATCTATTTATCGACGTGTACACGCTGGGACATTGCCTACTCTGTAGTGCAGCTAACTCGGGCGATGAGTAACCCGAGGGACGAACATATTATAGCCGCGAAGAGGGTACTCCGACACCTTGAGGGAACGCCAGATCTCTACGTGAGGTATTGGAAGGATTTCACCCTTCACGGGTATTCTGATGCAAGCCACAGTGACGATCCCAACAACTATCGCTCCGTTTCAGGTTATTTATACATGTTTGCAGGAGGGCCAGTCACGTGGAGTTCGAAGAAGCAACCGGTGGTTGCATTCTCGTCGTGCGAATCGGAGTACATTGCGCTAGTATACGAGAGCCAAGAAGCCGTGCATCTTTCTGATTTATTGAGCGAACCAACGTTTCCCCAGTTTTCTTCTGTGCAGATGTCTGAGGACAACATGGGAGCTCTCCAACTATCAGGTACAACAGCATTCTCGTCAAGGACCAAGCACATTTGTACGAGATACCATTTTCTGCGCGAGCTGGTCGCATCGAACAAGATCATTGTGTTCCACGTCAAGACGGCAGATCAGGTATAATAGCAGATATTTCCACCAAATTCTTGGACTACCCGACGTTTAAGGCCATGCTGGACAAGATAACCAACTTCGCTTATAACGACTCTACAAGATCATCATTGCCATCTGCATAAGCACTTGTATTGAGGAGCGTGTGTTTGTTATATTCGTTATTTCTGTATGCGCTTTTTAAGTATTTAATAATACTATAATACTGTATGTTCAACGGATTATTTTTGTTTCAGACTTTTTGCTCATACAAACGCATCTTCAGTCCGCATAATTCACGATTTTTTAAAAGATACACTCGGGAACGAGTTGCTGAAGTATATGTTCTGAATACTTGGTCTTATTAACGACAACGCTTGCGATGCTCACCATGATAGCAACCCCGAGATCTAGCGAGGGTGTAGGAATGTTGGGTGATATCGAGCGGTTGCTGGGACCTTTGTTCATTGTTATTTTTACGTCTACGATTCACACGCGGTTTATGTTATTACTATTCACACGGTTTTACGATTAGCCATGCAGTGATCCTGTTCAGCTAAGGGTGTGTCAGATATTACGCTTTGACAGATTCTCTACATGTGTTGAAACTGATTGGCTAAGGTTATATCGCATTTGGAATAGGTTGCGCCGTGTATACGTGTAACGTATCTTCCAAATTTTTTATCAGCACTTTCACTTCCCAGCTTAACTCGTAGGAAGATTTACCCTCAACGGTCTTCTTCTGCACAAGCCGTGGTCACAGGTGTCGTCCCTTCTCCCCCTCGGTACGTGCCTTCGTTTTTCGTCGCGCATAGGATTCAGCATTCCCACTGCTCGTCGATTTTCATCGAATGTAGCTAGCTAACTCACGCTGTCGCGCTTTCCGCCAATCATTCTTTATGCAAGAAAAAGTCCTTGCGAGTATGCATTCGGAGAGACTTGAACCCACAAAACTGATCTTAGTAGGCACGTGGACCACTTACTAAGCCACCGGGGACCTGTACGAGTATAATACGAGTGTATACCTTGATTTGGTACGATCTTCAGTTCTTCGTCCACTTTCGCTGAGATTGCGATGTGCATCGTCTACCTTTCCTTTGGTTGCGACGACTAGCTCTACCTAGCGGGCCTACTGCATTGACAACAGGACGGCGTGACTACAGGTATCATCGTATTTGATTTATGTTTCGTGAAGTTAAGTGGAGAAAAGACAATCAAGATATCGTGCGAGGTCCTTCTCTGTTGAAGTGTATACTCGTGGTATCTCCCACATATATACACACCTGGTCTACAGCCGCACTTGGATCCGTCCTTGCTTATTGCTACACACAGGTACCACAGAACCCCATTATCTTAACATTCCCCTCGCCGCCTTCCGCACGCCCGATAGGCTATTCGAGTGGCTCGTCATGCCGCAGGGCAGCAGTACCGCCCCGGGCTGGTTTGTCAAGGTGATCAACGAGGTCATCAAAGGCCTGCAACGCGTCGCCACCTACCTTGACGACGTCATAGTCTACGATCCGGACCCCACAGCCCCCACCGTCAACATCCGAGCCCTCTTCTAACGCCTTCGTCTCCACAACCTCAAGCTCTCCGCCGCCAAGGCCAGAATTGGCGCCACCAAGGCCGACTTCCTGGGACACACGATCTCCCCCACCGGCGTTAGCCCTATCGCCGACAAGATCGCTGCCTTGACCAAGATGCCGATGCCGTCGAACGTGAAGCAAACCCGAGCGCCCATTGGCGGAATTGGCTACTACCGCAAATTCCTAGGGAACCTGTCCACACGCCTACGCCCCATCACGGCACTGCTGAAGCAAGGGGGCAAATTCCTGTTCACCCCAGCCATAGAAGCCACCGTACGCGAGATTTTCCGCGAGCTCGTCGCCCCCCCGATCCTGGTTTCCCCCGACTAAGACGCCGTCGCCGACAACTCCCGGTCCTTCCGCTTGTATTGTGACGCTAGCCGCAACTGCTTCGGCGCCACCCTCGAGTAAGAACAACCAGACGGCTGCGTCCGACCCATCCTGTTCATTCGCCGCGCCACCTTGGACTCGAAACGTTCTTGTACCCCCCTCGACCTTAAAGCCGGTAGCATCGTTTGGGCCAGCAAGCGGCTACGCGGTCACCTCTGTCCATCAAGTTCGTCATCTACTCCGACCACAAGGCGCTCGAGAATATCGCCAAAGTAGGGGACCACAACGCCCGCGTCGAGCGTTGGTTGGAGTTCCTCGCCGCCTACACATCAAAGCTGGAGTATCGGAAAGGTACGGTCAACGGCAACGCCGACTTCCTTTCCCGCCTTCCCCAACTAGCCACCGACGCCGACCGCACGGGACCCAACCGCCTGGCTAGCCCCGACACCGTGGGCATCTACCTCATCCGTCCCTGCGGCTTTCACGTCTTTCGAACTCTCCATGCCGGGCATGGGCTTGGGTGGGCTCGTACCAACTTTCTCCCTTCTATTCCCAGTCATCCGACCGATCGCCTTCACCGACGACAACTATGGCGACTTCCGCCGCCTTGGACCCTCCATGGGTTCCTCCGGACCCTTTTCGGCCCCCAAACCTTCGTCGGGCTTATTTTGACCCACGACGACGCCGCCGGGTCGCTCGCCCAATCCGGGAAATGCGCCGTGGACGCTGGCGCTCCTTCTGGCTTGACTTTAGGCCGCCCGTCGTCTCTCCAACACCCATCATTGGCACCACAACTACAGCTCCTACGGACCCGATCTCTTCGCCGACCCGCCATTGCGCCGCCGACCGCCGACTATGGTTTCGGCCGCCGAGCAACGGTAGCCGTGTTTCCAAGGTCAGCGCCAACCCGCCACCGCGCACCCGCGCCCCTAGACAAGGGATTGCCGAGTCCTTCTGAACCGTCAACCCCCCAGGCCGTGCCGCCCGCAACCAGCGCAGACCGCACTGCGAGCGTCCACAGGCTCAAGATCACCTTCGGCACCGTCTTTTTCCTCACCTAGACCCCAAACCCCCGAGCCTGCCGTCGCGCCCGACGACCTGCTTCAGCACGGCCTCCTCCACGACCCCCGGTGCTTCCTTCGCCTCTCCTGCCGGAGTTCACCGACGACGACATCCACCTTCTCTCCTGTGTGGAGCACTTCACGCACACGGACTGGGCGCGCGAACAACGCGCCGAGACCCTCTGTTCCGCTACCATACACTACCTTTCCTTGCACTCTCCTACCCCTCCGATGCCCGACCTCCCGGATTCATCCCAGCCATCCCGGTGCCCGCGACTTCTAGACGTGCTTGCCCTTGCAGGTAAAAGCCAACTCTACCGCACCGACCACGACACCGTTACTTCTGGTTCGACAACCACTCAGGCCCCACCACACCAGGACGAGCTGCACGGTTACGTCTGGTTCGACAACCACTCAAGCCCCACCACACCGGGACGAGCTGCACGTCTTCCACCGAATCACCCCCGCGCAGCTACGTTCCGATGTTGATGCGCCCTTGGGTCCTGCACACCTGCCACGCCACCGCTTCCTGCCACTTGGGAGTTTCCCGCCCGGTCATCATGCTCGCGCGTTTTTTCTGGTGGATCGGTATGGACATCTCCGCCCGTTGGTGGATCCGGCGCTGTTTCAACTCCCAGGCGCGTAAGACCTCGCATCAAACCATCGGCTGGCCCACCCTTTCCCTGCCCTTACCCGATGGCCCCGGCATCACTGTCAGCGTCGACTACTCCGCCCGCTGCCTCTTACCTCACGCGGCAACTCCTCCATCCTCCTCTTCACCAACCCCTCGAGCCGCCGCGCCGACATGTACGCAGAGGCAGCAGCCCAGTTCACCGCCACCGGCACCGCCGACATCCTCATCGGCCAGTACATCCCTCTATGGGGGTCTCCCGTCACCCTCATCTCTGACAATGGGCAGCAGTTTACCTCGAAGCTCTCCAACGCCATCTGCGAACGCCTTGGCATCAACAAGATCAGCACCAGCTCGTACCACCCCTGAATCAATGGCGGCGTCGAGCGCGTCAACCACACAATGGCCCAAATGCTCGGCAGCAACGAGAAATAAGCCAACTGGGACGAGCTGCTTCCGCACGTCGAATCAGCCTACAACAACACCGTCAACGACTCCATCGGGCTGGCCCCTATTGAAGTTCACATAGGCCGCCTTCCGCGTCTGCCCCTTTCAGTCTTCGACTCCCTCAACATTGGTGGGCACCGGAGCTTCGTCGGCGAGCATCACGCCGTCACCGCTTCACGTCTGGTCCGCCGCAACAGCCCCATCATGGACGCCCTTCGCCTTTGCCGTCATTACACCGTCGGCGGATGGGCATGGGTCTACAACTCTAAGGCCACTATCCACCAAGGTACGAAACAAAAACACCGAGACCACCGTGCTCAAGACCAAGATTTCCCTCAACTGGATTAGATCGGTCAATATTCTCGCCGTGAGCCCAGCACCGGCCTCTGGCGTCCCTGACAACCGACCCCTCTACGACAAACTCCTCTTCCTCGACATATCCTCCGACCTACCTGGGCGGGATTCCAACCGCCGCGTGTCCGTCGAGCGCTGCAAGCCCTGCCGGATTCCCGACGAAACCAACGAGATGCTTAAATACCTACCGTCAGACCTCACAAAGTACGTGCTTAACTTCTTCACCACATAAAATCCCCTCCCTTCTACGTCACCTTTGACGACGTCTAACCACCGCCGGAACGCCTCGAGATCGAACAGATCACGGACCAACAACTAGTTCGCGGCCGTGGCGGGCTTATAGCGATCCTACACGAAACCCATTGGGTCGGACCGCTCAGCCCTTCCTAGGAGCGAGAACTAGATCTACAACACTCCAGCGGGCACATCCTACTCTGCTGGTCTGGCACCCCAACACAACACCGACAGGCAAATCGCCTTTACCGACAGATGTGCATCGGTGCCGTGCAGCGCGAGCTATCGCTTTCTAAAGGCCAAACATTCCTCGCCTCCGACTACACCCTCGTTCCCCGCGATCTCTGGCTACGCTCCTTCAGCTCCACCGTACTGCCATTAGGAACACACCTTTGGTACAAGGCTCGCGATGGTCGATGGTGGCTGGGCAAAATCGCCAATCGCAATACCCCGGACTCTTCTTCGAACAACACCTGCATCACCCGGTTCCTCGACGACCCTGGACCGGTCAAGATCAACCTCCGACCGGCGAACTACACAACCTCGAGCGTCGCCACCTACGGATCTTGGTGTTTACGACGCCATAAGGCTGAAAGTCTAGCTCGCGGGGTATTACGTAGTTCCGACGGGCCCGGTGGGCCTCTGACTGCCCCTCTTGACCCCCATGAGTAGCCTCCTTTAATATTGATTATTTCTTCGGGTCGTTTGGGTGCATCTGCCTTCCTTTTTAGCCCCTGGTATGCCGCCACCTTTTTTGTTTAGTTTTCAGCTTATTCAGGTCTGGCACTACGTGTGCGTTTCCTTGTTTCCTTCTACTTCAAGGTGTATTGATTTGCTCCTTCCATCTTACCACCTCCAGTTCCGCTCGCCGTTTAAGAAACAAAAGCCGCCGAACTATCGTGGTATTGTACGTTCGGACGTATTGGTTTGTTTCTTGGGTCTACTTTTGGGTATCGGATTGTTCCTTCACAAAATGGTACTACACTTTCGGGTGTACTGGTCTGCTGTTTTCAATCTACCACTGCCGGTTCCGTCCGCTCTCTGTAGCGAAGGCAGCCGAACTGTCGTGGTACTGTCTTTTCGGGTGAGTTGGTCTGTTTTTTCCAATCTATCGCTACCGGTTCCGTTCGCTTTTTATAGCGACGGCAGCCGAACTGTCGTGGTATTGTCGGGATATGGGCTTCGGATATTCACTCCACCACTGCCGGTTCCGCGTGCCTCCTTGATGAAGATCGCCGAACTGTCGTGGTATCGTACCTTCAGGATTGTTTAGCGATTATTTCTTTAACTTCTCACAATGGTATCGTTGGTGATTCTACTTTCTACTTTCTGCTTTACATACTCCAAAATCGTCGTATTGTACTTTCGGAAGTCTTCGTTATTTCGTCAACTATCCGCCACCGTTTCCACCGGCGTGCTCGTCGTGAAGGCCGCGGAATCATAACGCAGCAGCATTCCTACCGTGGCTTTCGCCTACGTTTTTTTTTGCCTTTTCAGCTCTGCTTATCCTGCGTATCTGTTGGGCATACTTTCCGTTTTCTAGTTCGTTTTCAGCGTACGAGACTTGCTTTAGATTCTCTGCATCTATTGCAGTTTTCCAGATGTTTATTTTGCCCCATGTATTAGCCTACTGTTTTTTACCGCGACTAGCCTTGCTATGACCTACCTGGTACATTTTTCTGCTTGCTTTGCAGTATACCAGGTATGAGGAATTCCTTAAAGCTCTCGTTTTTCTTAGAGTATGCCTTTTCGGAATAAACATCACGTCGCATTCCAGCTCATGCTAGTGTGTCTACCAGCTGCCGTCCCGGGTCCCACGCCTTGGTTTATTGGCTCCACGTTCTCGTCAGCCTCGAGACCCCACGTTGTAAACCCCCGTTTTATTTCCCATTCAAGCTTGGCGGCGTACTTCCCGCCAACGTATCGTACTTCGCCTTCGTTTTCCCCCGAGCCCTTGCGCCTTGTCTGGTTTCTTGCGTTTAGTTTTTTCTCCTTCCGGAAAGTCGCTTATTTCTTGACTGAGGCGTCGGAGCCTCACTATGAGGTGTGGGGTAGATCTATCACCTCATTTCTTTGTTGAATATCCGCATCTTCGATCTTTCTCTCTTCCCGATTTTGGAATGGTATAGTCATGATCCTTTATCGTCGTGTGATCTGCATCTTTGACTATTCAGGGTGGGCTAATGTGATGGAGTAGCACATCCACCGTATAGAAACGTACATACTCGTATGCGAATCTTACATGGTTGTACGTAGCGCTTTGTGCCTATAATCGTATGCGAATCTTACATGGTTGCACGTAGCGCTTTTGGAATAGACTCGTAAGCGAATCTTATATGGTTGAACCTACGTAGCGCTTTGGGAATATACCCGTACGTATGCGAATTATATGGTTGCACGTTCGTAGTGCTTTGGAATATACCCGTGTGAGAAACTTATATGGTTGCACGTAGCGCTTTGGGAATCTTCTTCATGGGAACTTCCCAGTAGAGTCGTACCTGCATACAGGTTGGTTTTGGTCAACGTCTGGGCTGAGTTGTGTTCCCGACGAAGCCCATCCCGCTCACTCGAGTTCTCTCTCTCTCGACTCACTTCAGGAGCATATTAAGAAGATCTCTGTGTCTCTCACCAGTTTATATCTTTGTAGCTCTTCACACATATGATGAAACATCACGACGTTATGATATATTTGCATAGTACTGCTGTACAGACAAACGTGTACAGCAGAAGATCCTTTTTGAAGTGCACCTGCATTTTTTGGGACAAAACATACATGGAAACAGCAGTGTGGAACTGTTACCATTGACTGAGTTGCTTCTATTGATTTTCTTCGGTGATTCCGTCAGACACTGTAATATATTTTTCAGTATGTTACTGCATGCGGTTACTGCATGCGGGTCGAGTCAGGAGGGTTTCAAAATGTCGCGGGTCGGGTCGGGTCAAGACAACTCAAGCTTTTCACGGGTCGGGTCTGGTCGGTTCAAGAAGTTTTGCAATCTCGCGGGTCGGATCGGGTCGGGTGAAGAGGTTTCGAAATATCACGGGTCGGGTCGGGTCGGGTCGAATCAAGAGGTTTTGAATTTTCGCGGGTTGGGTCGGGTCGGGTCAGGAGCTTTTCGAAATGTCACGGGTCAGGTGAGGTCATGACCCCTGAGATACGGATAATTCGCGGGTCGGGTCACCAGGACCCGTTAATAGTTTTAGGCTGACTCGCAGGTCGGACTCGCGGGTGTGACCCGCGGATTCGTGTTCTTGCAGACGTGCAGCTACCTGCCAGAAGGCCGCCTTTGTGACCCGCGGGTCCGAAATTGTATAACAAAAAATACTCGCCGTTCCCCACCGGAAGGCCTCTCTCGTACCGATACTCCGATGTCCGAGAGTATATAGCGTGCAGAACAATCACACGCGACTCCCGGGTCGGACGAGTCCGTAGTATATTAATATGTTCATGTTTACGTCCATCTATTTGCACCAAAAATAGGCCACACTCTCATGCTGGAGGCGGCACAGCTACGCTGCTTCACGGTGCCGTAGGCCGCACAGCTAGGTCGCTCGCCGGGGCGGAAGCAGAAGCCATCAGATCAGAGCTATAGGGTCGACCCAGGGGTTTGGAGGTATTGGTAAGGTCTTTGTAGTCCCTTGGGTTACGTACTGGTGAAAGGTTAACCAACTACCTACCCAGTCTAAGGGCGTGTACTATCCCTTTTAGTACTGCAGTCCCGTTTAGGGGACAAACCACTCAAATATAACTAGTCTGTCCCCAAATCGCAAGTGCGGTCCTAAAAGCCCCCCGGAGAGCATTGGAACGGACCGAATGGAATATTATTTTGCCACATGAATTGGTGCTGATTGGTTGTGGAAAACGAAAAGATTCAGTCCAGCCCGAGAAAAACAGTATATCTACGTAGGAAGGGGAAGAAGAAGTGTTGCACCCCCTCTTCTTCTTTGGGAGGACCGGACGCCCAGACCGAACGGGGACAAATTGCATCTCATTTGATGTAGATGGACACCACCGAAGATGGATGTGGACACCAATTTACCGCGGCATGTGCAAAAAATACCGTTCATACTGATTTAGCTGGCGAGGCCCAGGATTCTGCATGGACCCAAACATGTTATATTGCATAGGAACGGAACGAATGACCACGAGCAGCCTCGTTCCGTTCCGCTCGTTCCCAAGCTCTTTTGGAAGGAGTAAGACACGCCCCAAGACTTTATAACACTATCTCCCCCTTCGAAACAGCGGGGTCATTGGTCTGCGAATGGGCCGTACGTTCCTAGTCCACAGTTCTTAACAATCTTTATGCACCGAGGAACAGTGTTTTATCAGATTCTGAACATGTTGAGGAAATTCACTTTCTTTACAACAAGCGTTTTCATGGTGGACGTGAGATTCGAACTCACGACCTACGACCCAATGGCATGTCCTGCCGATAGACGCTACTCGTATTCGTTAAGGTCTTAGTCTTTGGGCTACTGGTAAAATATTAACCAATAGAACTACTTACAGATGTCTCGCTCTCTTGAGCGTGCTCGGTTGGTACATCCCTCGCCTCTCAGAGCTCCCACTTGGACAACGCCTCCTTTGATTACTCGCCGGACCTTTCCAGCGGTTCTTTGTTTTCTCCATTTTTCTTGGCACTTTCGGTCATTTTTCTTTTCTTCTTCCGTTTCGTGTGCGTGCGTGTACTCCGAGCACGGCACCGCGGGCGATCGCGGCGCCGTCACGAGTGTCAGCGGATGCGGGCGGGTAGAGGGGGGGGGTGAAAGGAGCGCGGTCACCGTTGTCGTGGCTAGGCGTCGCGTGTGCCTCGAGACACGAGGGAAGCATGAATAGGCTCTGTCTGGCCTCCTTATGTGGAGTTAGATTGAGTGTGTACAAGCCTACAAGGGTCGTTCGGGATTGCAAGATAAGATTCAGGCGATGCTTGTTTTTGCAACCAAGCTGAAGTTCACAGAGAGAGCTACGCAGTCTGAGCACCAGTATTGTCGAGCTGGCGAACGAGGGCCGCGGTGAGCACCGGGCTTAACGCGGGGCGGGCGACGGGGCTCACTGTGATAGAGAGGGAGGAAAGCTTTACCCGGACCGAATCGGAAGCGAGGTGGTCGCGAGAGGGGCGGGCGGCGTACGAGACTGAGAGAGAAGCTCTGCTGTCCGAATTTGTTCTTTTTTCGTTGACGGGTGCAAGGTATTCCAATCAGGCAGAACATTATTACATGAGAGGGGGCGTATTTTTTTTCTTTCCGGAATTTCGGTTTCAATTTCATTGTTTTTGCGGTGCTGCTGTGCCGTGCTGTGCTTTCTCCTTCGTGCAGCATAATATATATACATTTTCGAAAGAAGAAAAATAAGTACCCTACCTGGGGTATGTGCGTACGTACGGCATGCGGCGTTCGGGTTGTTCGCCTGTATGGAGCATGGAGCTCTTGGAATTAGCAAATCTCTGTTGGGATCAAGGTACGGGCGAAGACCCAACACCCCCGACTCTAACCCTAACCCTAACCCTAACCCTAACCCTAACCCTAACCCTGACCCCAAACCGCAGCCCAAACGGGCCAAAAGTCGCCATAAACGCGGCTGCGCCGAGTTTGCATCGAACCAGGAAATTTCTCAGTTGCGGACGACGATTCCGAAATAAATGCAGACCACGCTACACATTTTTCAAGTAAAAAACATCCCTAAAGATCCCTTCTCCCAAACTGCTAAACCTACTTAAGAATGAGCCTTAAACACACAATGCTCCAAAAAAATACAAGAATTGAAAAAACAGAACACGATTTTGTTCGACCGTACGACATTTATTTTCGGAAAAGTACGAGGGACCAAGAACCAACCAACCGACCAAGGAGGTTTGTATCTTGGGACCCGTGAGCTTTCGTCGTTGACCCATGAGATATGCCATGGGGCCAGTTGACCCGACCCGCACAAAACCCGCCTTAGGCAGGTCAGTCGGAAGGCGGCGGGTCGGGTCGGCTCAGGTCAACAAGTTCTAATTTCTCGCGGGTAGGGTCGGGTCGGGTCGGGTCGGGTCAAGAGGCCTTCAAAATCTCGCGGGTCGGGTCGGGTCAAGTCAACACACCCCAATTTTTCGCGGGTCGGCTCGGATCAGACCCGTGGGGTTTGACCTGATCCGTGAAAAGCCCTGATACTTTCCTCTCCGAAGCATGGGTGCCGGCGAATGCTTGCACCCATGCGGAGCCTTTGCTTGTAGACTCGTATGTATAATATGTCTGTCTATGATACAGTACGTGCACAGCGCTGCTTTTTCGCCGTTCGTTGCAGCCTTCAGATATGTTGCGACAAAAGTCGGCCTTCGGACAGGTACTCGTAGTTCGTACCAAACCTGCTGTAAATACACCAGTAGTAGCAGACGAGGGATCTTTGATCTGCCCTCACCAGATTTGGCTTCGTCTCCCGCCAACGAGGCGAGCACGTAGTAGGTGAAGTGGCGTGACATGCCAGGGCTGGTCGCTACCGGCTTCGCGCTCCACCATCAGCACCTCGGCAGCCCTCAGCTGACGAAGCACGAGGAGAGACAGAAGTACGCAAGGCGCGAGGCAATGTTTGTGTAGGTCTCACTCGTGTCAACGCCCATGTCGACGAAAGTTGTACACACAACTCTGTAGTGTATTGGGTTGATACGATTGGGCATGCTGGCAAGTGGTTGTATCTTTGTTGCTGGCCTGATATTTTGGACCAGGTAGATAAGATGATTGGCCACAGCCATGTTTCTCCGTCGTTTGGCCTGACGGAATATTTTTTCCCAACGAAAAAAAGAAAACGCGAAAAATAATGAAACCCCTGTTTCCTTGGTAAAAACGCCTCCGCATGTAATATGTATGTAGCAGGTGTAGCAGCAGACTGCTATACAACTACTACAGCAGTACAACATTGCTGCTGCTGTAGGCGACACCCCGAGGTACGATCGCCATTTCTACAGCGCGGTGGCACGGTGACACTGAAAGGCCCCCTTCCGCCTGCAACTACCTCTCGATTCGAGTCCTGAGCCCTATTTTCTGCAAGAAGCTAAGCGTCGTCCAGACTCTCTTTACCTACTGCTGCTGCTGCCGTTGCTGCTGCTGCTGGTACTCTACTTTACTACTACTGCTGCTGCTGTGTACATACGACAAACTCGGTCCTACTTGAACACCACCAACTCGTGATGAGCAGGAGGTGCTTTACCGGTGTACCCTGGGTGTCCGTTCGGATCACCGATGGCCGCTTCCCACTCTTAGCTCGAGCCCTCACCGCCCAGAGAACCCATACACGACGGAAGCACTCCTCTTTTGGTGAGAGCCCCAGCGGCGACCATGCTGCCAGAGAGTCGACGACGACAACATCAACAACAACCCCAAACACCTCAGAAGTAGACCGCCAGTCGGCAAAAAAAACGGACCTGTCAGGCTTGAAGCATCAGGTGGGGCATCGAGCGAAAGAAACGATCGGGATCAGGGTCACGGAACGGGTGGTGGAGCGAATCGCCGAAGCGGCGGAGCTCGGAGCCGAGAAAGCAGCAGCATCCAGGACCCTCTCTGCCGTTGCTAAGCGGGCCGGGAGCAGGGCCGCCACCGCTACTATGAGGCCGGCCGCCGCTGCCGCCCCTCGCGGCATTTTGGGAAGCTTGCCGGTACGCACGGCCGTCGCCCGGGTTGGCCGCGGTTTCCTGATAGCGCTGCCGTTGGCGGGAGCTGGGTTCGCAGCTTGGATAGGAAGGTCTGACTACCGTAGGACTCGGCAGGAGCTGGAGCTCGCGCGCGCTCGCCTCTCCCTGGCGGAGGAAAAGCACAACGAAGATGTCTATTCAGGGAGGGAGACGGGGACGGTGGCGAACCAACCGACCTTAGACACCACGACGGTTCGGTGTTTCGGCGTTGCTACTGCTGCGGATTCCGTCAACGTTGTCGCGCATCTCGTAGCCGGGTACGGCTTGTATCAGGGCTGGGCGCCGGAAGGGATTGTCGACGCTGAGAGCGTGGGCCTCGTGTCGGCCTTCGTGTCGACTGGCGGGGCTGTGAGAGGGGAGTACCTCGCCGCCTGTGTCGGAAGCGCATATCAACGTGATGACATCGGAGATAATACTGCTGCAGGTTCCTCCCCGAAGAAGCATGCTGATGGTGGAATTGGACGGGTTGATAAAACGGGAGGGGGGGGTCAATGACTGCTTGTACACGGCAGTGGGGTTCGGGACGACAGAGGTGCTGTGACCCTACGTGAGCAGTGTTCGTGTTCGATGCGGTGTACTGGTGTATCGTGTTATGCTAGAGTAGTAGACGAAGGTGATGGTGGTTTTACTGCACGTGAAATATACCCTGTTTATTCGCGGTGAACCCGAATGGTTTGATCGTTCGTCTAACGCAGATATACGTCGACCTTTGACGAAGCGGTACTGTAATGAGGTGGTCATCAGGGGAACCGATTCGGTAAGTGACAGTATATAAGCTGTGTCGCTGTTAGGAACTTGCTCAGTATGTTTGTAACTGTCGTCGACTTTGTGTGCGTTGGTTGAGTTTGATTTTTTGGAGGAATCGTGTACCAGGTACTTGGTACTGCATATATATGAATCTCGGTCGGCGGTCGTAGAACCTCGGTTGTGGAACCCAGCTTCAGCCAGCTCAAAAAGGGTTCCTATTTTTTGGCACGGTGTACATTAGAAACTCGTGTTCGCTCTGATTTATACCAGGAACTGCAGTTATACTGGTCATGGTACTATTAATATGTGCCTGGTTTACGAAGTACACGAAGAAGGAGGGCGAACTTGAGGCGATGGCTCTACTTTTTTGCTCCGAATTGACGTGTTGTAAATGTATACTTCGTACTTATCAGGTTGTCTCCGTCTACTTATAGCGCAGTGTTGGCGTTGGTTTGCAGAAATAAAAACAAGTCCCGCTTCCAACCCATTGTGACGATGAAAGCTGCAGAGGGGTCGCGATTATGGGGCGGGTGCGCTCGCACAAGTTATTTTGAATAGCAAGCAGTCTAGCTACACCTCTGTCTCAGCAGCCGTACCATTCAGGTTCTGGAGTTATTGCATTGGTACGGCCCGTGCTTGCGTCTATTTCAGCAAGTTTAAGTCTTGGTCTTGTTGCTCTGGTGGTAGTTTTTGCGACGTGCCTCAGTTGAGAGTAAACTGCGCACTACTGGGGCAACTCGGCATTTTTCCAGACGGACGATGTCAAGATGGTCGCACAACTACAGGTACTGGTTTCGCGTTCTCAAAGTTTATGAGGTATCTCACACTGTCGCAAACTCTATCGAGGCGGTAAAAAACAGCTGCAGGCGTTTCTTCATTTCGTTAGTCTGCTTTGTGCATGCATGCCTTCATCCAGAGACTGGCGCATTCTGACATATGATGGTGAACCCTGAGGTCGCGACAAGCGGTGGTCGTGCCTGCTGAAGTAAACAGGTAGCAGTCTGTTACATCGTGATTTCAGCTGAGCTTAATATCGATCTGCCATACCCGGCAGCAGAGAAAAAAAACGTGAAATGGGACGTCGGTCGACAATCCCGCTTTTTGGGGCCGTTGCCCTTCTCTGCACATCAGGCACATCCATACCGGTCGCCCCGGTGGTTCAAGTGGTTAACCTCGAATTGTTCTTGTGTTCGAGTCCTGGGTTCGAGCCCCAGGTGGGTCGGACTTTGACTTTATTTGCAAAAATAAAAATAAAAAGGATTCAATTGTTGAGAGCGCCTTGCAGCGTAGGTAGGCACAATTCGATGCGAGTCGACGAGGGAAGAAAAGGCTGAAATCTTCTCGCGATAAAAATGAAGGCACGTACCGTAGCGGGAAGGGGGTAGAAGAGCCTGCTATGTGACCCCGGATCTGAGGTACGAGCTGGAAGGAGAGAGAGAAGATGTGCGAAGATAATAAATGGGATAAGCAAAATGAAAAATAAAAAATACCAGTATTGGTATTGATACCGGTACGTACGAGCAATTCTTGGAAATCTGTGTGTCGCACGCGTTTGCCCTAAACCCTTGAATTATCATAGGTAGCGTACTGTTGCAGTGATTTGGAAAAATTCAAGGCGTGCGTAAGAAGTATTTGATCAAGACTTTAAGAGCTGCACCCACGTTTTGGGAGAGAGTCACTTGTAGTCAGTCTTGGGATGTTTTTGGCAGTAGAAAAAGGGATTCCCCCTTTAAAATTGCATCCACGTTGTTGGGGACGACTTACTGGGAATTCGCGAGGTGTCATTTTTGTAGTTGGTGCAAGGATCAAGGTACGACCGCCCATATCACCGGCTATTTATAGGCACATCTCTCAAGATGGGGCATTGCGGCACACTCTCTCGCGACCGTCTTGCCATGTGTAACTTCTCACCAAGCGAAGTGGACTCTCTTCGATGCGACACACCGTAGCAGAAACGTTTCTTGCCACTTGCGCGTTCATGTGTGCACGGTGCGGCTCAGTCTTGTGCCAGTCTGTCTGACCGAAGAGCACAATGCGGTCACACAAATAGTCTCACGCAGCGACCGCCGGGGTGTGTGATGCTACCATACGAAGTACATATATAGCGGGCATGCAGGTCGGCAGAAAACTACGCGTTGCATCTTCATTTTAGATTCGGGTTACTCGTCGTGTGTGCCGCAAGTAAGCACGCAACCCCAGCAGCAAGTAGGTGCAACAGCATATCATCTTCGTGGGTCTGCCCAAGTCGAGGCTACGAGTACGTAGTCTCAATATAAGCCACTCCTCTGCTTTAGGTAGTCCCGCAAAAAGAGCCTTCTATTATTAATAGTACTGCTGTACTATTAATATTCATAACACGATGCTTTGTTTTTTTGTACGCCTGTAATACCACTCACAACTGCTAGTCCTGGACTTCAATCAGATACAATGATAGAGAAATGCACCTACCGTAAACAGACGGCGAGAACAACCTTGAAGCAAAACACCTCAGATCCACGGTCAGCTGGTCTGACGTAGCCAGCAATGTGGAACGTGGTCAACCGTGTCAACGGGAGAGACTGATGCTGTGCTCTCGACTGTTTCGGAATGGATACTGCTGTGTGCGTTGCGCGCAGCATCGACATGACACGTGCACGTGATGCGGGGTCTCAGAGCCTGTTACACGTTACAAGTGAGCAATGCCACGTTAGGGGTGGTGCCTTCTTTTCTGAGCTCCTCGTACACGAGGAGCTCAATATCTCACCAAAAACATTGCTTCGAAGAGGATAGTTCGCGCAACCCTGCCGACATTTCCATGCCGCAGCCCTAAACAAGTACCAGGTATTCTACTAAAAATATCATACTAATAACCAGTAGTTGCTCACTTGAGCTCAATCGGCCGTGAAACATTGAGCCAAAACGTGCATTCCCTACTCGTACCGTGGGATGAGTCAAGTGCCAAGCGAGCACAATGCATTAAGGTCTCCCGAAGCCTTTGTATGCAACCAGAGGTATCAGGGAAATATTACGCAACAAAATGCCCCGTCACTGAGGGGAGGTCTACTCTAGTATAATGGTTGTAATAAAACCTTTACCTGGTATCTTCTATTTACGTCCACATCCGTGGGCACACTATGTCCGCTTGCTCCTGGGTGCACCCGTGCGCACGAAACACAGCCCATACTGCGTACCAGGTACGATCCAGTTTTATCCTTATTAAGTCCAACCAAGGCCATTTACTGTACAGGGAAGGAGAAAATGTCGAAGAAAAGTGGCGATTTACAGCACTGGCCAAACGAGAAGCAGCCCACACCCTGTCGATCCGATGTACGTAGGGGGTGTACCGGAACCGCATTCACAAAATATCTCTGGTACGTGCGCAGTATGCTGCCACCCACTCTTACTGCTGCGCGCCCTCACTAGACGGTTGGTGAGACGGCACCTGACACTGATGTTGTGTTCGCTATAGACGTACACCTACCTGCGTCCCATGCATACAGCGCATACTCGTACATACCTTACATACCTGTGGTTCACGTGCGTGGTACCTGGTATCGCTCTTCTGCATTCATTGCCCTAATCAATTGCATAATAAAGGTCTACACTCTTACTGAAGTGAGCACAACGACTGGTCGACCCTATGGCGCTACACATACACCGCGCGCCTTTTACATCAACGCACATATCTTTGCTCTGCCGGAACCAGGACCAGGCTCAGTTAAGATCCTTGCCATGTTTGCGTAGTGCTCTGAAGTACGCTCGTCTCCGCCGCTGCTCAGCGTCGCAGCCTCCGCCGAGTAGTGCGCCGCCCCGCTCCCGAGATCGCCAAATTTATTTTTCACTTCGGCGCGAAATGCAACATACTTTTCGTCTGCGTCATCGGCCTGCCCCGACATCTCTAGGGCAACTCCGTAAAAGTAGTGCCTGATGGGGTTGTTGGAGTTGCGGTAGAGCTCGTGTCGGGCTGTCGCGTCCTTGATATCGTTGAACGTCCATAATCTGGCATGCATTCTGCTTTGCCCCTGTCATCAACGTCTGCTCGCCGACAGACCGCTGGAGGACAAGATATACCAAGGACGCCCCTGCTGAAGTGTCCTTGTGTGTTTCCTCCTCACACGCACAGAATGGGGGCTGCATATCTAAAGCAGAGAGATCCAGAGCGCAGCGAAAAAAGAAGAAGATATTTGCTTTTGTCCCCCGGTCCCTTTTGTGGTAAGGCTATGCATGTCGCTACAACTCCCACCGCTTCCATCTCCACTTTTCCTACACCCCACCCCTCAGAGCCCAGAGTCCATCTCAAGCGTGGCCCGCAGTGCCTGCGGCCGCGCTGCAACCGCTGATTGATCTCACACTGCTCATCACTCGTTGCCTTCAACGCCGCCGTCAAGCGGGATCCGGCGTGCTTGTCTCAGTGCGTTGGTGAACGAGGCGGAACAGCAACAACAGCAGTAGAACCCATTTGGTGGCATGTCGCACGATAGAACTGTGATCCGCCATGCGGTGGAGGAGATCGGGTTCGGCTTCTTCACGGACGACGAGATCCGGAAGCTCAGTGTCAAGCGCATAACATCGCCGGTCACGTTCGACACGCTCAACAATCCATTGCCCGGGTGAGAGGATTCATAATGACGAGGGCACTCACATATTCCAGCATCAGGGGCACGGGTTGTGTGAGAGCCACTCGAGGCTCGCATGTTGCGAGTTTTCGTCGTGTGCAGGCGTCCACTGATGTTGAAGGAGCTGTTCGTCCCCGTATATAGTCCAAGTGTGCGCTTGGTCGCCTCGCGGCGCGCCCTGGGATTACTTCCAGGTTGATGTCGCTCTTGTTCGCGCTGGCGTTGCTTCGCTGCCGTCGTCCATCCTGCGCCTGTGCACAGCAGTATTCTTTTGGGGCTTTCGCAGCCACTCAACTAAAAGCGAATACCAGCCTGCATATGCTGTCTTCTGCATATTCTGCGTGCGCGCCGAAAAACAACGTACGAACAGCAGTGAAAAATTACGCAACGAGCGCACAACACTCAGTGCGGGAGCGTCAATCAAGACTTCCGAGCTGAACCAGTCTCGGCTTTGACGAAGTGCTCCTTTTGGGCACTTTCTCGACTACGGGCGATGGCAGCGTGCTTGATTTTTGTTTCAAGGGTGCCTGGGTGTGAAACGACATTCGATGAGTTGCGTCGATTCTGTCGAGGCTACTCCTTTTTTTTCTTTTTTTTTTCAGTCATCACTTTTACTTTCCACCTAACTCGTACCTGGTAGGAGAGGTTTTACCCTCAGCGATCTACTGGAAGAGCCGTGGTCACAGGTGTCGTCCCTTTTCCCCCCCTATAGGTGCCTTTATTTTTTGTCGCGCATAGGGTTCAGCATTCCCACTGCTCGTCGGTTTTCATCGAATGTAGCTAACTCACGCTCTCGCGCTTTCCGCCAATCATTTTTTTATGCAAGAAAAAATCCCTACGAGCATGCACTCGGTGGGACTTGAACCCACGAAATTGATCTTGATAGGCACGCGGACCACCTACCACGCCACCGGGGACGCCGGCTCTAGGGCATCATAGCTTTTGCGCAGCAAACCTGACTTTTTTAGGGAAGACCCCAAGTCGTGTCCAACGTCATGGATGCATTTTAGAGACTTTACACATGTCCGACCGAACGCCAATCCTCAGCGAGCCCGTGAACTCTTGCAACTCAGCAGCACGCAGTGACCTTTGCGGGATGGATCGTTTCTCCCCTAGTTTCCCGCTGGCTGCAGTTGAACATGCCTTCCGTATCGGTGTACCCTCTGCTACCCTTTTATCATTGGCCTCATTTATTTCTCCTTCGGCACCTTCTGCTAAATACGGCTTGTTTGGGGCATGTATACGAACTGTATACGTAACGAGCAACATTTTTGTTTATTTGAACAGATTTTTACGAGAACTTTCTTGAAAATTTAACCCGGGGTCCTGTCGAGGAATAGCTAAGAAGAGACATGCCAAGCAAGGCAAAACGTGTGCTGTCAAGGATCGTGGATAGGGCCAAGCGTCCCCCACTAAAACCTAGTAGTTTGGTGTCAGTCAAGGCAGGTCACGGCAAAACTGCTGTCTGTCAAGGGATGAAAATGCCGTCTCCTGACATCTTCGAGGAATAGCGTATTTTGTTGGGATAATCGAATAACGGACAAGGGTGAACGAACACCCGAGCGCAACCAATGAGGCGAGGAACGGTCCGCGCCTTCCCCTGGATGCCGCGGCCAGCGACCGATTATTTTTGCCGGCACCGCCGAAGAGGCTATCGCTGTTGGAACGTCTTGAGTGACTGGCGAAGGCAGCCCCGTAGCCCACGTAGGCAGCAGCGATGTTACAGCGATCGAATTTCTGAGCGAAGTCGTCACCTGGTTCGTGCTCGTGTGATTTGCGAGGCAAAGAGGGATGAAAAACTGGGTTTGCGACGGCCTTATTTTTTTAGGCGCCGCAGATGATCTTCTCTGTGCTAGGGGCCATCGGACCTCGCGTTGCGGCTGGCCGTGCCTCTCGGGAATGGTGGATCTCGCCTCGAAAGCAGTCGACGACACGGCTCAAGTTTGCGTGTCTCGCTTCGGTTTCAGGAATGTGTCACGTCAAGTTGGACGAACTTCCCAAATCAAATCACACGAAGAGCAAAATAATAAGTCCCGAAAGGTTTGTTGTTGAATTCGTTCTTTTTCGATTGCGAATTTCAATTCAGAACGCCTGCTTGGTGATTCACTTTTCGACCAATCGGATGCAAATCAAAACCAACAAAAATCATATTTTCGCATTTCAATAAAAAGAAATCCACGTTAATACAGGTGCTCATCATTGACATAATTTCTCTTTACCCGCGTTTTTGTTTTTTTGCCGGGACACCAGGGGCCTGTACGATCCCGTTTTCGGACCGACGGAGAAAATGATGATGTGCGAGACCTGCGGCCAAGATCAGAAGAACTGCCCGGGGCATATGGGACACATCGAGGTAAGGTGAGGGACACACCGCTGCAGTCCACTCCCCTTCCCCGTTGTCCATCCCCTGCCCCACGGTACTGTTTTTGAGCCCATGGAGCGTGTTGCGGGGGGCGGCGATCGGCAGAGGTTTTGCCGAAAAATGGGTGGGCTGCTTGATGCTGCTGCTGTTGCTGCTTTACCGATCACTTTTCCAAACACAAACGACAATTTTCACAAATACCCACCGCAGCCATGATATAAGGTTCTCTTATCTCAGTGTCTTCGTCCTCTGAAGGGTGGAAGGCTGTTCGAGTGACTCGTAACACTTCTGATCCAGGGTGCTAGAGTGTGATTTATTTTACCAGGTTACGTCACCCTTAGATTCTTGCGCGAGGGTGCACCCAACTTCAAGGAGTTCGCCGCGACTGTTGAAGTTTCGTACACAAACCGTGTGCCTGAAATCGATGACAATAATGGAAAGCAAGGAAAGCATTTACCCAGCCCCTTTGATGTCTACCAGGTATGTCTCCAGTTCATGGTTGAACGCTCTGCGCCTCCCGTTTTTGTTGTATTTCCGCCGACACAACCACACCCATGCTCGAGTAATTTCTAGTGAGTTTATATCCATCTTTTGCGGTTTGAATTAGTGAATAAACACTGCACTTGTCCGAACCTTCTGCGGCTAGAATTATCGCAGACTCGACACTAAATGCACTTGGCCGTACATATTGCTGCTGCACACTTGAGATTACGAGTATGATGCATGATTAGCCTGCTGCCGAAGGGTATGCGCCACGTGCATACCACGTAGGTGCCCGGTATGCCGTGTGCCATCACTGGTACGTAGCGATCTAGAACTAGGTTTGACAACCTACGAGGTAGTAGACTAGACCTCGCTCATCGTTTTTTTGTCGGCCAGTGCCAGCCCTCACTCGTTTCCTCCTCTACCAGGTATATATTAATCACCTCTGAAAACTACATAAAGGCACACCAATTCGTTTGCTTAGCATTGTCTCTTCGTTGCGCCCCGCCCCTGTTGCTTGCGTCGATGTTTTGTTGTTTCTCAGCTGGCCGTGTCCGTCTACCACCCTCTTCTGTTTGGGGCCTTGTACAAGCTCGTCCGCTCCAAGTGCTTCAACTGTCACAACCTGCGCCTTTCCAAGACGAAGACACGAGTCGCCGCCGTCAAGGTATGGGCGTGTTGCGAGTTGAAGCCCACATTCAGATTCCCTCTGGACACTTGCGCTCGAGAGCTAGCTGGGAACATCTTTCGTAATTAGTGTAAACATCTGGTTATTTACATCGTACTGGCGGCATTTGTGGCGAATGCGGGCAGGTCACCCGCTCCATACCCAAGTAAGGTAGAGCTTCTGCAGTGACGATAAAAAGTTATCCCTGTCTTACCCGGGAGACTAGCTCTCTCTTGATGGTGACAGATACCTGGTAAGCTTCCGAGCAAAGCTCTCCTCTTGGTGTCCCCATGGAGTTCGGTGTGCTGATTGTGTTATCCACTCGGCCGTGTGATGTGCAGTAACTGCTGTTTGTACGCATTATTTATGCTATTTATAGTACTCGTATTTTTAAATAATACCTACCAGGTACAAGGTACGAGGTATTTACTCCTTGTCGCTGTTCTTGTTTTTCCCGGTACGTGTTTCGTTGGTAAAAAAATGCGAGCTATCACGGTTAGCGTCGTGCCTGGCTTGCACGGGGAAAACTATTGTATCAGGTATTGCATGCTCCAGTTCACCGTGACAGATTCCCGGCAACTTTCCGAGCACACGCTTGCCGACTGCTTCCATTAATAAAACTCTTTTCATTCGTGCGTAAATACGTCGTACATGCGCAAGTATGTCCGATGAAAATCGCCCACTGCTCCTTAGACTACAAGTCGTATTTAGAAATGTTATGTCGAATGCCAAATAAAAAACGCCTGCTCCAAAGAGTTGACGAAGGACGCAATGACGATAAAAAGTTATCCCTGTCTTACCCGGGAGACGAGTTCTCCCTCCATGGTGACAGATACCTGGTAAGCTTCCGAGTGCCCTTGACGTCTCTCAGAATTCATGGATGGCTGTCATATACCTGGTGTAAGAATAAGCTGTAGCCCCTGCTGCAGAGAGCAATGCATGCTTTTCCTCCGATTTGGTTTTATTGATAAAGGCCCATCTTAACGGGGAACGCTATTTGGAAATAAAATTTCAATTGGATTTCGAAAAAAAAACGTGATTGTCTCCTATGGGGGAACGGCGTACTATTTGTCAATAAAAAAAATAATTCGGAATGACCTGGAAGAACGCACCGCGTCACACGCCGCCTAGTCGACAAGCAGCGACGCGCGTACCTGGACGAGAGCGAAGGTTTGCGTGCCTGGCATCGAGATTTCGAGCGTATCCTCCGTTTTTTTGCTCGGTTTTCGTGATCGTTGGTCGATCGAGCAGGCCGAAAAATTGGGCTTGCGGCCGCCATGAATTTTTTTGGGGCGCCACCGCCGGGGTACGATGTGCTATGTATGGTCTGTGGGCGTGGGTGCGGTCTGGTCACCTCTCGTTGAGGTTCGCGTTTTATCGCCTCGATCGTGTTCACCGAAGCGGCGAAGAATCGCCCCAGACGCCACCGAGGGTTTTGACCCACCATGAACATGCTACATGAAGGCTAATGGACTCTCGAATTCCAAGTTGAAATATAAAAAATCACACGAAAAAAGTCCCGGAATATTTCCCACTCGAACTGCAATTTTATGGTGGCCTTGAGAATGCCTGCTTGGTGATTCACTCTTCGGCCAATCAGAGGCCAATTAAATTAGAAAAAAATCAAATCAAATTGAAAAAAATAAAAGTCCTCGGTAAGATGGGCCCTAACTTTTTCAGGCCTGGGGTTCGATTGGTCTATTTATTAGGGCTCGACAGCATGTCAAATGTGTGCCCTCGCATCTACTGGCGCTTGCTGCTGTTGTCAACCGAAGGTGCAACCTATTGATTTTGAGATGCTGTGACGAGAACCAGTCATCCCTTTCTTACTCGTTAGGCTAATATTAGTTCTCCTTGGTGACAGATATCTGGTATTGCCCGAGCGTTCGCCAATCATGTTGTGTTTGGAGGGTCGATCCTCGCGAACACGTACATTTTCGGCTTTCATATAGAACTCAGATGTTGAAGCCGATGTTGCATGTACTGCTGTAGTTGTCCACTGCTGTACTCTCGTACATGGTTCCTGTACTTCACTGCATGTTACCACGTGGAGAAAGAGATCCGAAACCAACGAAAATGAACTTGCGGGGGAGGTTGGGGGTGTAGAGGCAGTCACAACACCCGAGCGAGGGTATAACCGGGCAATGTCGTCGCTCACCGTGAAGCGGTTGGCCTTTCTGAAAGATGGTACGTAGACATGACCAACATGCGTGTAGACCTATTGTTGTACGCGGATATAGATAGTTCGGGATTCACCAAAGTGCACGGATTCCATAGTCTAGACCAGAGCTCGGACGCCGGGACGACCTGGGGGAGATATTATACCAGCCCGTGTACCCCCCCTCCCCGAGCTGGGATAAGAGCTTCCTTGACTCGTACCGACGTCCGAGCTCTTATCAAGACTAGGAGTATGAAGTCCGCAGTGAGTGCTGCACTATCTACAGCGAAAGGTGGGCCATGTCTACAATCATTCAAAAAGGCCCGCCGCTTCACACTGAGCAATGAAATTCGCCCGATTATGTCTTATGTTCGGGTGTTGTGTGACTGTATTCATATCCTTATCCTCCCCTGCCAGTTTGGTACTCACTCGATTGCGATACCGAAACAATTTTGAAAATGAATGTTCAAATGTCGACCGGAAAGCGTTGGGTATTCACGAAACCTAGCTAAATGCGATTGCAAAGGGCCAGCTGGAATTCGATGTGCGAGGCAGTGGAGCCACTGAGGCTGTGGTAGAGCTCCGGAGAACCAGAAACGTGCCGACGGATCCGTGTGATACAACGGGCCAGCGGAGTGAATGGCATGACGCTGTCTCGTGGTAAGAATCCTGGACGCTGAGCAGGCGTTGCTTTGTTCTTTCTTGCAAGGATATAACGTTCACCTTTTCCGGTCCTCACGTAACTGCAATGCCTCGCGCACTGAGTTCATGCCCCCCCTCCCCCCGGCCAAAAGCTGCTGCTTGTTGCCCTGCTTGAAAGAAGAATACGGTACTGCATTTATTTACAGAGTCATTCACGTATAAGGGCAAGTCCTGTTGATGTTGATCCCTTCAGGACCTCACTCACTATTTGGGGACTGCAGTTTACTCGGAATTAGAGTCAGATTCATCGCCTACTCTTGGAAAGCTAGCGGAGCTCGCAATGACGATAAAAAGTTATCCCTGTCTTACCCGGGAGACTAATTCTCCCTCCGTGGTGACAGATACCTGGTAAGCTTCCGAGCGCCCCGTTGGTATTTCGTTGAAGTCTTCGTTTTTTATTTCGTCATGATGGCGCCTCCACAACGCCTTTTTCCGCTGCTTTAGTTTTCTCTATTTTTTCAGATTGATCTATTTCCGCACCCTTCGATGGTGAGAGCAATTTTCCCTCGATTTCCCCCGCCTTAGCTGCTGTGCAAAGCACGAAAAGAAAACTGCTGAATTTGTAGTGGTGTTGAATATCGATACCGATACACTCGCCCGGTTCTTGGGTGGCATATTTGAAGTTTCATCCAAAAACGTTTTTCAAGATAAGACATCGGAAAACACAGTGATGACAAACGACCAAAAGTTGTCCCTGTCTTCCCGGGAAGACCAGCTCTCCCTGCGAGGTGACATATACCTGGTCAGCTTCCAAGCGCCCGTTGACTTGTCGAGGTTACTCGTATTTATTTATTAATCATCGTAGTAGTGGCAAACGTGTCCGCGAACTTGTATGTTGGATCGGAACACTACGTCTCGTACATAAAAAACGGGAGAAAAAGACGCAATGACGATAAAAAGTTATCCCTGTCTTACCCAGGAGACTAGCTCTCCCTCCATGGTGACAGATACCTGGTAAGCTTCCGAGCGCCTGTTTTCTTTTCGAGATTGCTCGAATTTATTGATCATTGTACATGGTCCAACCGTTGTCCGGTTCGTTCTTGAGTACCAGGTAGTACATTTGAAGTACGATCTGAACGCTTTTTCTCTATTATTTGTCGGAAGAACGAAAGACCCAGTGACGATAAAAAGTTATTCCTGTCTCACCCGGGAGAGTAGCTATCCCTTCATGGCCTCCACGGTGACAGATACCTGGTACCTGATAAGCTTCCAAACGGCCGTTTACTGTTTGGACATTTGTTGATTACTACAGTCGTGGCAAACACTTGCCCGGTGGTCAAGTAGTAATTTCGATTCAAGATAGGAACCCACTTCTCTCGTAGATGAAGAACGGAAGACGCAGTGACGATAAAAAGTTATCCCTGTCTTACGCAGGAGACTAGCTCTTCCTCCATGGTGACAGATACCTGGTAAGCTTCCGAGCGCCCGTTCTTGATTCGAGATTAGTCGCTTTTTTTTTGTTAGTCGTTGAAGCGAATTGCCGTTGCCGATTGTACGTGGTTGGGTCTGCGGGTCAAACTTCCACCTGGATTAGATGTGCCCGGCCCATGCGTCCTTGTTACTCTCTCAGATAGCAACGTGCGCTAAAACTGTTGACGGAAGGTGTTTTATTCACCCATGGGGTTTGGCCATGACACTCACCCCCAAGGCCTTGACCGTTTGTTCCTCTTCCTGCTCCGCCTTGACCGCTTCGTTTCGGGTTTGTCAGTTAATGCTCGTTGACGCCGGCAGGGGACAAGAGGCGCTGGAGTTAGAGGAAACTCTCCTGGGCTATCTGAGGGACGACGACGCGAGGCGCCACGATGTTCTCGAGGGCGACAAAGCCCAGACGCTAGTGTCCGCTACAAAGTGCGTGCTCTTGTCCGTCTAGGGTCTCACTCCCTTCCTTGCCTTCTCGTGTCGTTGTCGTGCAGGTTGGCACACGTATAGTTCGTTTCTGGTTTTATCCGTTCAGCGCACGCTCGTAACGCTTTGAAGTGCAGTACGTGCTGTGTTTGTCTGCCCGCGTTGGTCAACAGTTTGTTGGGAGGTACCCTTTCGTACCCAGACCTTCCCTTGATGTCTCGCTATAAAGTCCGCACTATGGTTTACGCTCTGCATCCCCCCCCCCCCTCCTTTCCAGACTATTTTCAGTATTTTCCCCAGCCCTGCTTTCTTCATCTTCGCTGATAATGCCAATTTTTCCGTACAAATTTTGCAATCCGAATGCGGAGGTCATAACCTCTATGGCAACCAGGTAACGTAAAACACCCCTACTTAAATATTCGACCCTGGTCAGGTTTCGGGAGCACGTCCTCGGATGTCTTGAAGAAGAATTGGCCGAAACTTCGCGGTCGGAGTGGTGCGGAGGGCACAACCGATCTCTCAGGTAACACGATGCGTGAAATTGCGTTCTTGAGCTTTCTTTCTTGCGATGGCTGGAAAGTCGTTTACGCGGCCAGTTGGTCAAAACTTTTTTCGAGAAGACGGAGGGAGCCTTAGATGCGGCAAGGCTGTGTTACAAACCATATCCAGAAAAAACGAACGCGCTACATGTACGGTAAACGTATTTTTGTAGTACGATTCTTAATTAAGACGACAGACCACATTCATCTGGTTTTTGTTCCGGTGCACATGGGTTCAGTAAGATTGCCTTGCTTTCGATCGAAAGTTGGAATTGTTTACGTACTCTTTCAAGAACGCAAGAAGTAAGGTCGATTTCAATAAATTTCATACAGACCTAGCTACCAGGTATGTAGGACTACCGAAAGTGTTGCGTATTCGTGTTTATCTACCTATACTCTGTAGAACCGGTCGGGGTTCACCGCGACCGCTCGTTATTCCCCTGCGTCGCCCTTGTTTGTGTTTCTCTCATGCCTGGACCCTCTTCAATTATTCATGCTTTATTGCTCACAGACGACGACTCACTGAGGAACTGATGAAGTCGATCGGATCGTGCTTACGGTGCGAAAACTGTGGAGCTTTTTCTCCCAAAATCCGGAAGGACGGTTCCAACAAGCTCTTCCAGGTCAGTTTTCTCCTTGTGCTTTGTTTGATACGCAGGTTACTTGCCCCCCCCCCCGTGCCTCGCGAGACGAGTGCACACACCCGGGCGTTCGCAGACATTGTCCTTGAAAAATAAATGTTCAATGAACACCCTTTCGTTTGCGGACAAAAAAAAAGGATCATTTTTTCCAGTGGTGAAAAGTATACCTGGTAAGTACGTATCGCGCAGTTTCGATGCCTTTTTCGCGATGACGAGTCGTGTATTTTGTGTATTCCGAGGTTTCGACCTATGAAGATGCAAATCATGCTGCCTTCCTTCCGAGCGAAATTTTTAATCGACTAGATCTGGTTGTGTCCTTGTTCAGCGTCGGGTGCTGTTTACCGCGATTGACCGTGTCAGGAGTTTGTCCTTATCGCTATGGGGTTCAAGGGTGCTATTTTTTGTTGTGAAGGGTGATAGTGATGACTCATGAGCGTTGAGAACGTCGTGCATTAGGAACTTTAGTGTGCTAAGTATGTTTCCTCCTCACTACAGTATCATTTTTTTTAGTCAACCTAAGGCGATCTACAACAAAACCGTTACTTCTGTGGTTGTGCTCAGAACATATATTTTTGTTGCTGTCGTTTTTTTCTGTGTTTGGCGGTTTATCATCATCGCAATGACGAGTCATGACTTTTGTGTATTCCGAGGTTTCGGCCAATGGCGATGCAAATCATGCTGCCTTCCTTCCGAGCGATGTTGAATTGGGTGTACGCCCCAGAACGAGTTGCGGAAGATGTGACAGGTGCAGGAGTGAAAAGCAAGAGGTGCCTTCCGTACCTGGTAGCGTTTTCATTGAGACAGCAGAGAGTGATTGTATAAATGAACGCATTTTTTCGCCGCAGTTGTTGCTTGCCCCTTTGCGGCAGTCTGAGGTGATACGCGTATTGTCTGTTGAAAGCAGATCACGCCCCACGAGGACTACCTGTTGTAGCCATCAGAGGAGCAACTGTGGGGCATGTGATCTGACCAAGAAGTATGCCCCAAGGCATGGATGCCTTTCACACCAACTCTGTAATCAACACCCCTTTATTTGCCCGATTATTTCCGACCTAATCAGATCGATACAGTCGTCTCCGCTGCCTCTAGGCAACCCCGTCTCTGTAAAAAAAGACATTCATCTGTCTCTGAAATACCACCACTCTGCTGTCTCTGGTTACCTTTTTTTACGTCGTGGTTGATTGTTCACCGCCACGTACCTCCCCGTTAAAAACTGGAGAGCCACGTTTGAGTTTTGCATTCTTTTGTTGACATTCGGCGAGGGTCGTGTTCTTGTCGTGGAAATTGGGAAGAATTTCTCGGCCGATGGCACGAGTGACACCGGAAAGTGTACCCTCGTAAGTGGGACCGTCAGCATTCCCATCTGTCAAGACTATCGTCCAACGTCAACTGCGCAACGCCCATAGCGTCCCTTGATCTCCATTCAGCGTTCATTAATACTGAGTCGATGTCTGGAACGACGAAATGGCCCATGGCTGTCACCTACGTACTTGATTGCTGGTGGTGAGTGGGCAGAAAACCCAATTCCGCAAGTACTATACGACGACCGGCAGGCGGGAAACCTAATTCGCCCGCGGTTCGCGGCATGTATATGTAGTACCTGCGGAACTAGGCTTTCCGCCTGTTGTTTGTAGCGAAGCACCTGCGTATATTACGTAAGAGTCGAATACGGTATAATATGGGGGGCACGTGGCGTGGGGCCTCGAGGCCTAAACCCTTAAACTCTGGTGGCTCCCTCGTTGCTGTGTGCTGTGTTTTCGTCGCTCAGGTACCGCTCTCGGACAAGATGCGTCAGGCGAACCGGTCGTGCAACACGGAAATCGCTTCTGCGGTGCAGGTGAGCGCACCAGTTCCCTCGTTGATTTCAGCACCATGTCGAGAATATCTAATCACTCTTCGTTCGCGCTATATATTTATACACTCCGGCATTCTAAAAATCACCAGTTCTGTCTTATTTGTCCCAATAAAAACGATTTGTTATCGCAAGGGTTTCAAATTTTGTTTAGGGCACGTGGATTATTTTAAGTTACCACGCACGTCGTGGGCACTGTAAGGGATACTTTTTGGTCACAACCACATCACAAGAAAATATATTTCGCAGACATTTATTTGATGTACTCTTGATCAAAAAGCTTTCGGCTATTTTTTACGCGATCGAGTTTCATAGATTGTGTAGCTTTCTTACTTCTTGCCTACGTCTCCGTTTTTTACCGCAATTCCCGACGCAGAGGCGAGACCCCGGAAAAGCCTCCGCCGGCGCGGGAGACGGCGACGACTCCGACCCGATGTCCGAGGACGAATCCGAGGACGGAGAAGACATCGACGGCGACGGAAACGCCTCAAATGGAATTGCTGGCGTGTCAGTGGCCGGGGCTGGAGCAGCCCCGGAGCCCGCAGGTGGAGGCGGCTCTTCCACCAATGCGCATAAATTTATGCCAACCATCGAAGTGGAACTCCAGATGCAGCAGCTCTGGCAAAAGGAGGCGCGGACGCTTGACCTTTTGTTCTCGTCTGGTCGGAGAAGAACTCGCGTTGAAACCGGGAGAGGCCCCGAGGATGGCCGATCTCTAGGTCTCGCTCAAGGGGGCGTTTATGGTGAAGGGAGGACAGGGGACGCGAGTGGTGGTGGTGGTGGTGGTATCGAGGAAGGCTTCCGGATGTTCTTCGTGAGGGCGCTGGCGGTGCCTCCCCCCAGGTTCAGGCCGCCAATGAACATGGGGGATTTCATCGCCGAGCATCCGCAAAACGTGTACCTCACCAAGGTGCGTCAAGGGAAGACACGCCCTCCTCCTGCTCTTGCTCGGCGGGATCGTTTCTGTATTTGAGTACGTACGCGTACCTAACATGAAGTTTCTCATGTTCTCTCAATGTATTGTCTTGCTTGCCTTCTTTTTAGGTTGGGGTGCGATTGTTCGTTGTGGGACGTGAGTGACCCTGTAGTTGGAGGGGTCACAAGTACAAGGGACAGATTGTTGATTGTGGCCTCATATATCCCCGGTATGTCTTCGCCTCGTCATGACCAAAAAATGAATGCTTGTACGCGCCAACTGGGCTGCGAGGCGGCTATCTTGACGTGTTTTGATCGTGGGCTCACCACCTCTCTTTCTGCCTTGACCTGCCCCAGATTATCACCCTGAACGAGCAGTTGAAAAACGCCGAGAGTCTTCAAGGAGACGATCTTGCCAGGTATGTTGCTTTATTTTGATAGATGGTATCAATTTTACCAGGTATACTTTTTTAAAATCGCAAGACAAGGAACGTGTATTGGACAAGAAAGGAGTACCTGGTATGACTTTATCGGTCAGCTTTTCCTGTCGCGATTTGTTCCTAAAATCGCCCTTCGCCTTGAAAGTCGGTAAATGTCTGGTATAGAGGCGTTTGCGCGTAGGGGAATGTTTATGCTTTACTTTCCGGACAGCCTTTTTGTGGCACACGACTTTTTTCATGAAACAGAAAACGTGAATGCACAGGTTTTCAAATGATGTGAACACGCAATAATTCTGATCTTGGTGAGGAATAATTTCGCGAGCTTTTTAACACTGATGGAAACCTATTCTACGATGAGGCCTTTTTTGTACTTTAAAGGCGGTATTCCCCGAGATACATACTGCACGTATATCCGTGGGGGGGGTGTGAGTGAGGGATTTCGCCCCAAGCAGCACTGCAGTATGCCAGGGGTAGTGTCGAAACCTGCCTATAGTTGTTTTGTTTCATTTCGTGTCTTGCGCACTCGCAGCGATTGTACTCTCTATATCATTTACTGGATACTCATTTCATACATACACCCATTCCTTGAGTTCTGCAGCTACAAGCTTTGTCTTCCTCATACACGGACATGTGTACCCGCCATGAGGCCAATAAAAACCCGTATTACGCGCGATCGAAGTATCACACACAGCTTGCAAAGATGAGTTTGGACGAAATCCTCGATCTCACAGCGGTTGTTTAGTTTTTTTTTAATATAATCCGTGTGTTTCCTGTGTCTTGGCCCGGCGGCCCGTGATGTGAACCTTTGCCGACTTCTGAACCCAGAGTGAAGACGCAAACAAACCTAATATATCTACTTTGCTGAGGCCGCCGATACGTCACAATGCTATTTATAGAATGCCTTCGGGGAAACCAAAATCGTGCACGGTTTACATTCGTCTTACGTCGTTTGATTGTGAGATTTTTTTAGAGAACGTGGTCGTTTTGCTTATTACGACGTGCGTGTTTCGTCCACGAAGTAGGTACACCGCTATGACACAGATGAATATTTTTTTCTTGTTTTTCGTGTGGGCACGACTCGGGATTGTCGGTTGGTGTACAATGTACATACATGAAAGAACAGTCTTGAGCTGCCGTCTCTTCCTCTCCGGATATAACGTTTTTTCTTACAGGCGACGTTCGTGATTATTCGGTACAAACCTTGCTGTTTATACTCGTAGGATGTTTTTTATGCAATTTGGTGAGAGGTTGTGGTTTTGGTGTCAAGATATACGTGACTTTATGCCATTGATTCATAGCGACTGATGGCGACCAGCGTTACTGAACGACCTTCTGTCCGCATGCACAATTAATTTGTTCTTCTTTCCGGTCGTCTCTTCTCATCAACAGCGTGTTGACGACGTGGATCGAGCTGCAGACTACCGTGAACTGCTACATGGACAGCAGCAAGGACCCGCGGAAGCTGAAGGACGCGCCTCCTGGATTAAGACAGGCGAGTGATGATTCTGCTTCACATTTTGGTTTCTACAGTAGTTCAAATCGCCGGAACCTATAACTTACGTTTTGACGTGGTCAAGATTCTTGAATGTCCCGTTATTTTTGTGGACACTTTTTGTTTTCCCTCAAAATCTAGATCTGTGCGAGGCTGGTCATGATTGGTTGGGTAGGTCAGCTTCTCGATACGTTGAGGCAGTATAGATTTTATTTTTTCGCAAAATGTGACTCGCGACTTTTCACGATCGAACAGGTTTTGGAAAAGAAGGAAGGTCTTTTCCGAAAGCACATGATGGGGAAGCGCGTGAACTACGCCTGCCGCTCGGTCATCTCTCCCGACCCGTACATCGGCACCACCGAGATAGGAATCCCTCTGCGCTTCGCCAAGGAGTTGACCTACCCGCAGCCCGTGGCAGATTGGAACGTGGAAACGATGAGGGGGTTGGTCGAGAACGGAGCGAACGTTTATCCAGGTGAGATTATCACGAGTGTCGTGGACGACTCAATCGATCGCCTTTTATCCATCGAAAATTTAGCCTTTATAATTTCAATGCTTGAGTATATTGTAAGTTCGTCTTGCACCAGGCAGATTTTTACGAACTTGTGTAGAAGCTTTGTCGTGACAGGTGCAATCCCACGTCGTGCATCCATTTTGTTGTGTGCCTTGAGGGTAGAGAACTTTGACCAGGGCTTGTCCAACATGTCATTGAGTGGGGAGATATATTTCGGAGTACAAGTTGTATATACAAAGTTCAACCTTGTCCCACACGTGTTTGGTCTGGTCCAGCATGTCATTGAGTCGAGAGATATATTTCGGAGTATTCAAATTTGTCCCACACGTGCCTGGTATTGGTCAATTATCGTCGCTTGCTACTGTGTGTCTCCCGCTCGCCTTGAGTGTATCCTCCTAACTTAACGCGCTTGCCTTGTCACCTGGCTTTTCAGGTGCAAACTTTGTCGAGGATGCGTCCGGCCGCCTTCTTCACCTTGACCGGCTCTCAGAGCTCAAGCGCAGAGGGGTAGCAGCAAGGCTGCTATCCAATCCGGGACAGAAGGTGCGCTGAAGATTGAAGTGTTGGAATGTCAAGATTTTTGTTCACCTCGACGGCCAAGGGAAAGGTTTCATTTTTCCTTCGGTTTCCCTTTTGTACGGGCTCAAGCCGGAGAGAGTTTTGACACCAGTCGAGCGATCTTAGGAGCATTGTCGGACACTGGCCTAGGTTCACTAAAGTAAAATATTGCTGACAGAGATTTTGACGTCCAACCAAATCCGCGTGGAAAATGTCTCGTTTTTAAAAGTTGTGCTAGTTGAGTAGGACTTTGGTGTTGAGCCCAATCCAAGAGACCCTTGGTTCAATCTTTTGGCTGTATCAGTCACATCATGCCAAAGGTATTCATGTCATACTTGCGTTTCATCGGTTTCATCGGAGCATATCAGCAATTCGCACTGCGTACTGACGTAAGTAACCACCGCCAATTTTGCAAAGGTTTGGAGGCATCTGCATGACGGGGACTGCATGTTGGTCAACCGGCAGCCGACACTCCACAAGCCGGGCATCATGGCTCACCGCGTGCGAGTCCTCCGCAACCCTGGCTACCAAACGATCCGGATGCACTACGCCAACTGCAACACCTACAACGCTGACTTCGACGGAGACGAGATTAACTGTCATCTTCCCCAGGTGCGTACATGTCGTTTTTTGTGTGTTAGTGTGCGAGTATGCATATTTTTTGTTGGTTTCATGCTCCGTACTATTACCAGCATTTTTTTCGCGCGCTGACTGTGTCGCAGAAGGGATCAACTGCCATCTTCCCCTGTAGCGCTTCAAACATGCGCCTGGCGTGAGTTACACCGACCGAATAGTCGGAACTTGGCTTCGCAAGACACGCTTTGTGGGTGTGATACGGTGCGAGGGAGAGGAAATAGGAGGCGTTTTCCGGGGTCGAGAAAAGGAAATAGAAAGTTTTTTTTCTCCCGGTTGGCGGATGTTTCTCTCAACGCTGTTTTTATCAATGGGGAAATGAATGCAACCAACCTATGCGTGTTGTGTACAGTAGTTCCCCGAATATGCCGCTTCAGTAGAAACCACCTCTACTGCTGTATTCGCGTGTTCTTCTAGAGACATTCGGGAATGTAACAGTCGACTGACTTTTTTTCCACGGAGCCTTTCCCCGGGATCCACTAGCGTCGATGAGGTCGGATGAAGATAGCCCAACGAAACAATATGCTGACTTATATGCCATGATCATATTAATCAAAAGCAACGTTGCTATTCTGACGATTTTCCTTCGTTGAGCGAGTGGCGGATAGCTCATATAGGTGGATTGTATGGTCTGGACGGGGTAATTTTCTGGGTACTGGTAGATTTTTCAGGATTCCAGTGTGCGTGTGTGTATATGTGTTTTTGTCTGTACTGCTCGAGGTTGCGCCCACACCGCTATTTGCGTGTTTTTTTTTGCAAAGTAGGTCGTACAGCACAGCTTTGAGGCCGACCGATTGTCTTTCTTCGTCGATAGTCAGATTTGCAAGTTAAGGCAAGCCGAGCGATACGCTGCAGGTGCTGGTATACAGATATTCATGATGACAGATTTTCAGGCCGTTGACTCCCTTTTTTGTTGCTTTCTCGGCATTGCCTCAGACGCTCCTTTTCCGTGTCTTATTTTGTATTTTTTCGCCGCAGAACGAGTTGGCGAAGGCGGAGGCGAACCTCCTGGCCTTCACGGACGAACAGTACCTCGTGCCGACGAACGGGAAGCCGTTGAGAGGCCTCATCCAGGACCACGTCGACGCAGGCGTCAAGATGTGTTCCAAGGTGCGGCCAATGATGAATATTCTCCAGGTTGGAGGCCGCTCTTGTTGAGCGCGTCAATGCCTGTTTTGGTCTTGATTGTGTTTAGTGGAGGCCGGACGGACCGTCAGGAGTCCAATCAGTCTGTGATTTACCTCGTATTTTGCTCCGGGTATATATCGCCCGATAAGGCATACGTACGTCCTACTAATCTGTTCCACGAAATATTTTTAGGCGGCTATAACAAGACCACGTTCCCATTTTGTTTTCTTTCTGCACAATAAGGGTCACACATTTTGTTCTATACCTGAGCGCCGTGTACAGAGTAGGTTCTCTACGGCGTAGTCTTATTGGGAGTGAGTTACTGCTTTTCGCAAGTATGGAGCCTTCTCTTGCCAAACGCTCTCGACGATTTGCATAATTCTAACACTATGAGGTCATAAATCGCAGACGCTTCTGGTCTCCCGCTCCTTCGCCGAATTTCCGTGAAAACTTCCAGGACTGCTTCTTCACGCGTGGAGAGTACCAGCAGCTCGTCTATCAAGCCCTCGCCGGCCTGCCCGGGCTGGAAATCGTCCCTCCCTCCGACGACATCCGCACCCTGCCCCCGGCGATACTCAAGCCGGTGCAGCGGTGGACGGGAAAGCAGGTGCCAATCAACAACCCAAGACAAAATTGGATCCCAATACTGACCGCCTGCCTTCGTTTTTTCCGTCGTAGTCGCCACTTTAGACCGGGCTCGTATGTGTACGTGTACGTAATTTTGTCTACGGTAGTTTCTAGAGTCTACATGCCGTTTCTCGAGTGCCTTGGGGGCGTGGTCGCATAGAGGTTGGAGTGGTTCGGCCATTCCACCTGGCGGCCAGGGGTGGCTAGGACATTTTACAAGCTTGTGCCACATCCGGGTTTTCCTCCCCGGATGGGATGTTGAGGTCTCATCTCAAGTCTGTTGGGCAACCGGTCAAAGGTTACAACCTACCCAGTCTAAAGCTTTGTAACAATCACCCCTCCCCCCTTTGGAGCTGCGGGGTCCTTGGCCTACATTTTTTTTTTCAAAGACGTAAGCTTCCGAGGCCCGTTGTCATCGGCAGTTTGGCATACTTTTCATGCCTTGCCTTCATTCGCCCCCGGCCCCCCTTCTCGCTACGGTCAACCCCCCTGGCTTTGACTGTACCGTCTTGTTCGTTGTTCATTAGGTGATGTCCACGATTCTGAAGCACTTGACAGCGGGGCTGCCGCAGCTGAACTTGGACGGCAAGACCAAGACCCCCGAGGTGGCCTTCGGAAAGGCTGAGCAGGAGCACATCGTCGTATTCCGGGAAGGGGAGTTGTTGCAGGTGCGTGGCGGTCTACGTATTTAGTTCTGTAGGTATTTTTCACGTCGCCATCGATTGAGTGAAGACATGTGTCCGGTTATTTGTATGTTCTGTGTACTGGTATTAATCGGCTTTGTCTTTTTTGTGGAATGTGTTTGGCCCATGGTTTGATTTTAGCTGTAGGTTCGCGTGTGTTTTTGGAACGCGAGTCTGCATAAATGGTAAGTGGCAGTGGTCTCTCAACAGGCCATAGCGTTTTTTTGGGAAGGCAGGTCTGTTGAGTATTCCGCCAAAGCGATCGTTGGCTGCGTTGTAGGCGATCAAGCTTGTCGGTTGTTGAGCTTTCGCAGTTTTTTTTTTAGTAAGTGTACGAGTATGTTACGACGCCTTTTCCGTAGAAACTGCAGTGTGTACCGGTGTTTCTGTAGTGAATTCGCTGATACGTTTGTCCTTCCCGACCCCCCCCCAATCTTTCCATTTGGCAGGGTGTGCTTGACAAGGGGGCGTTCGGTTCAACCGAGTTTGGCCTTGTGCACGCCGTGCACGAGCTTTACGGCGGTTCTTCGGCCGGCAAGCTCCTGACGGTGAGATGGGGATACGCACGAGTGGATCACGGCTACAAGCGAAAGTGAATGCTTCGACTCGGGGGGGGGGTGGTGGGGGGGGCGCAGGTAGGACCTCGTGCGTCCATGTTTTTGTACCGCCGCAACCGTCTTTTATATGTTAAGTGTGCTCTTCGTTTTGTCGGATCAAGGATGCATGTGAAGGACCTTGCGCTCACCCTTGCCCCCGCTCATTCTGTGAGTCGGCCAGTTTTCTCTGAAGGCGTATTGATTGGGCTGTAGTCAGGGCGTAGTTTTTTTTTCATTTTTGGTTTTCCCTTTTGACGTGTTTCTTGGTCCATGTCGCGTCGTACTTCT
This sequence comes from Nereocystis luetkeana, assembly GCA_031213475.1. Classification (NCBI taxonomy): domain Eukaryota; class Phaeophyceae; order Laminariales; family Laminariaceae; genus Nereocystis; species Nereocystis luetkeana. The sequence continues at coordinate 7,861,456 of JARUPZ010000016.1, read as the reverse complement.
TTGTACATGTGCCCGTTTCAGGCGTTGGGTCGGGTGCTGACAATTTTCTTGCAGTCGGCCGGCCACACGTGCGGAATCGAAGACCTCACGCTTACAGCTAGGGCAGAGACACAGCGGCGAGACATCATCGAAAAGGTGCGGAACACGATAGTGTTATTTACCGTAGCATCTGGTCCTGGGATGAATGTCGGAGTCGATTCTCTCAGTAGATAAAACAAGTGAGGCATCCACAACGAAACTGGCGTTTTCATAGGTTCATGCGTTGCTCGGCGTTTGCACTCTCCTTTTCGTCGAGAAAATCAGCTAGCAAATTCGTCCGAGGGGGTGTACAAGTACCTCCCTCGTTTTTTTTCAACAATTTTTGGTATTTTGATTATTTGCAAGAATAACCCCTTTTACATTCGTTGCGTTCGATCGGTTTCTAGAATTCGGTATTTTTGAAAATCACACGTGTATGCAAGCAATATACACGTTTGTTTGTTCTTCGTCGGTGTTCGGTAATCGAAGACCGATACGTACGTATTCCATCTGTTTTTGTGAACGTGTGGGTTTTGAAATTATGTGGTTTGTGCCGTGATGGAGAACATGTCCAACACAACGTCTGAGCTTTCTCCTTGGGTGAAAAAAAACAAGGGGCGGGAGGCAGCGGTCGAAGTGGCAAAATGCCGCTTCGCCAGCCTACCGAGCCTGATGACTTGGACCGGGTGAACAATCTCTGAGCACACCGCCACTATCATTTTCTCAATCCGTTACATCATTATTAGATGTTAGTTCGCGGGTTCGTCACCATTTTCACGTTTTTCTTCTTGTGTCTTGCTATTTATATTTGTGTCTACAAATACCAGCCGTAGCTTGTTCAGTTTATCCCGAGAACTGTATCCACGGCTTGCACTTCAAACTTCGTCTGCGTGGTTTATTTTCGCGACAGCAGAAAACGAAGATGGGTTAAGAAACTGTACCCCAGCATTTGGGGAGGAACTGCTTGGATTTAGTGTGTCGATTTCTGTACTGGCGAAGAGAAAAGCACGGGTGGCGCTCTTTCATCCTTGAACGCATTGCTTCACAGTTCCACTGCCTCCCTCTCGTGCCTTGTCTTTTTCTTATTTATACGATCCGAACTTCACGCGTCGCTGCAGTCGCTGGGGATAGGACAGCGTTCCATGCGTGAGTTGCTCACCGTCCAGGATGGGGGCGAGGGCAGCCAAGTGTCGGCTAGAGGCGACAACGCCTTCTTAGATGAAGAAAACCGTGGTGGTGTTGAAGATTCACCTTTGACAGAGGATGAAGTGGAGGGCATCAGGCAGAGGACGGCGGCGTTTTTGTTGGGTGAAGGAAGGTGAGATAGTTCAGTTAGTGTGGACCATACTCGTGGTTTAGTTTTGTTTGGTAGGTTTTTGCATGCGGTTATCGTGCGCTTGAACCACTCGAAATGTAATATCCGATGCAGGTTTCCCTCGTTTCGAAAGTCGTGAGGCTTAAGTGGTGAGTCTGACGCGTGTTGGATCTACGACGTTCATCTATGTCCCCCACCTGATTCCAAATTGGAAAAACGCCTACGTGGTTCGGGTATTCACCTAAACTATTTTCATTCGTTTTTTTTCCCGCCTCCCTCCACCTCGGTTCTATTAGGGACGAGCGACTGGCGGAAATCGACAGACATATGCAGAGCGCACTGGCCCCTGTGTCATCCAGTATAATCAAGGCGTGTTTGCCTGGGGGACAGGCGAAACCCTTCCCTCACAACTGCTTCAGCCTGATGGTTCTCACGGGCGCTAAGGGCTCGACGGTCAACCACTCCCAGGTGAAGCTACATGAATGGCTGCATGTTTTTTTTGTTTTTTGCTGTGCTAGTGTTTTTTACCAGGTATGTACGGAAAGTGTTACTATAAGTAGGCAGTACCCTACACAACTCATCATTTTTTGCAAGACGTTGTCGTCGACGACCGTTCTCATTTTGTCCAAAATGGTTCTACGACAGTAGTTTCCTAGAAGTACTTATGTTTGTTTTCCTCAAGGTTGATGCACAATTTATGTGTTCCGTGTCACATTCTGTTTCTCATTCTCCACGCCATTTTTTAACCCCGCAAGCCGCAACGGTCCGCTCATTGGTGATGACAGGTGTCATGCGCGCTAGGTCAGCAGGCCTTAGAAGGTCGACGAGTGCCAGTGATGGTGTCCGGGAAATCACTGCCTAGCTTCCAAGCCTTCGAACCGAGCCCTCGAGCAAACGGTTTCATCACCGACCGTTTTTTGACGGGCATCCGACCTCAGGTATGGTACTTTTGGTTTTAGGTGATTTTGGGGTGTATCCGCACATGCACGCTTACTTTTTGTTTCGCTAAGGTGCCCTTCTTTATAGTAGAGGATTAGGTCGTTGTTGAGCGGGCGATGGTTCATGTGGGTCAACGTGAATTGATTGAGGTTTCGCCGGGGTAGTCCAAGAACAATTACCTGCACAAGCAAAACCCGCTGACGATAACTCTTCGATATAAAACCACCGAATTTCTGTTTATACGTGTGGATATTCAAAGAGACACCTGTGTTTCTGAGGGTTTTGCTTGCGGCACCCGGCAGTGCTGGTAAGGTTGTACATATGTTGCGTAACAATGGTAGTATGCGTTGTAATTGCATATGTCAAAGTGTGGTAATGGCAGGGACGTGTATCAAGTTTTCACTTGGCGTTGAAGATATGTCATTGTTGCTGTGGTAATCACAAGAAACCGAAGCTGAAAAAATTCTCAGGTGGTGGTCTAGGGGCGTGAGAATTTTCCCGAAGGAATTTTCTTTCGTCCTCCTCCGTGACCCTCTCCTATCATTCGCACAGCAAGATCAAACACCAGGACGCCGTATATTCTGTCGCCTCCCGATGGTTCGGCCACCGTTTTGCAGCGGTGGTTGAGCCCCATGGGAACGCTGCTGGGAAAGCGGCGGCATATTTTTTTCGACTTTCGATCGGTTTTTTTTCCCGTTTTCGAGTTACCAGGTACAGCCTTTGCTATTCTAGTGTTTTGGCCATCGAATGGTGTTGCGCCAAGTTAGCCTGAGGTCTTCTTGTACACGTCCATGACTTGTTGTTCAACACCTTGTCGGAGTCTCAATTTTCCTGTTTTTCGTCTTGAGCTGGAGATCGGATTTGCTGTGTTGTTCGGTACTGGTTGGATTAGGAGCCCCACGATTTATTTAGCCTTCGAGCTTGATATTTTTATTCACTTCCAGATATTTTTTTTGTCGCTTTTTTTGGGACAAAAATGACGACGTGTAGAGCGTGGCCCAACGATTCAATTTTGACGATCCACATATGCTCTGAGCAGCAGAGCTTTGAACATGCAAAGAGCTCGGCGCAAAGGTTCCGATTTGGCGATCCATTCATCCAGTGAATTTTGTTTTCCGTTCTTGTTTTGCTGTACTTTCGCGTGATTGCTTTGGTTGGGCCCTTTTGCAGGAATACTACTTTCACTGCATGGCCGGGCGAGAGGGACTGGTTGATACGGCGGTCAAAACGTCGAGGTCTGGGTACCTGCAGCGCTGCCTCGTCAAACACCTGGAGGAGCTCAAGGTGCGCCGATAGAAAATACAGCCTGATTGATGCTGCTGTCGAAAACGCGGCCGCGAAGTTGGATGAAAAAGAGCCTTGTTTAGGAATGTTTTCAGTTTGGTTTTGAATTTGACAAACCACAAGGGGCACATCGTGTCATGTGTTGACAATGTTTGTTGACGTGGCTATATCCGTGTCATTTTATTTTCGCGGTGTTGATAATTGCACTGTTGACGTGCTCAATGCTTCGTTCAGGCGACAAGCTTGTATATAAGTCATGACGTTTTTTTTCAATGCCTCGAGTGTTACAATGCCATGGCTCATGTGCCCGTACGATATGCAGCGCGTTCCTGACTTGCTTCTCCCTGTGACGTTGCTGTCCTTATCCCCATGTGTCGTGTGTGGGCTTTGGTTCGGCAATCGACAGGTGGGGTACGACAACACGGTTCGGGACGGGGAGGGATGCGTTCACCAGTTCTTGTACGGAGAGGACGGCATCGACACCGTCCAGACCAAGTGAGCCCCACCCTCCATTGCAGTCCCTAGTCCGGACGGGAAGAATGTCATGTGCATCGGTTACGAAAAAAAAAAATCCATTTCGCAACCGACGCAGCTACCACTGACCTATCCGTAATATTTTTGTCCACCATGAACTTTTTCCTTTCTGTCAGGTACCTGTCTTCTCCAAAGTTAGGCTTCCTCGCCCAAAACATCCACGCGCTCCGACATAAGCACGGAATCACGCCCACCTTCGCCAAGGATACGGGGTTCGACCACCGACAAGCCACTAGAGCCCACGCTTCCATCGCGGCAGCGAAAGAGCTCTCGCTGAAAGCGCAGTCGAGCGACATCGACGGTGAGGAGGCAGGTTTGGCGGCGGTTTTTGTTGAGGGGGAGTCTGTGCTCGCTAGAAGGCGAGTGCGAGGGGGAGGCAAGGGAGATGATTGGGGGCAGGCGGACCTGCTGGATGGGTGGCACCCTGCGGTGGTGTTGAAGGTCAGGAACGCGGGGAAGAAGACCGCGCTGTACAGCGTAAGGTGAGAAATGGTGATCAGGACTGAGCACTGTTGCGGGCTCTTGCTGTGTCATGTAACAGCTTACTACCATTTTTTTTTTTTGTATACCAAATATCGCACCAACAACAAACGAAGCTGTTATTAATAGTACTTAGCGCGACCATAATCAAGTTTTAACCAAACTGAAAACAGCGCAGACCTCCATGTCGTACCAACGTACCGCTAATCCTGCCATTGGTGCAAAAAGATTCACCCGCTCGGTCATAACCTCTAGAGACGATCGTCTAGACGGTGGAGTCCCTGTTGATAACAGCTCCGGCAGCATGCATTCTTGTTTTTTTTCCCCTTTCTGAGTGTCTTCCTCCTCAACCGACTCACCGAAAATTGTATTTCGATCAAAGAGGCAGATAACTAAAGAAGAGAGAAGAAATAAAAAGCATGTTGACAGGAGCTGGTATCAGGAGAGACCGCCTCGTCTCTACGCAAGTCTCTTAGCCCTTTCATTAATAGGGCTGCATGCAGTCCCCGTGCTACGGACAAACAAACCACTCGACTTCTAAGTGGTTTGTACCCAAAGCGGGACTGCAGTACTCAAAAGGGCAAGCCTATGATCGAGCGAGGTAACCTATTGTGGACAACCTGAAACACCGACGGTGGGATTGGTGGGACACGGTGCTCAACACTACTGTTTCATTTTGCTTGGCAACTGATGAGAGCGACGTTATGTGCTACTGTAGAAACGTTGTCAAGAGCAGGACGCATTGAAACTTCGATTGGTGTTGATGCGCCGTCATGGTGCCGTAGTATACAAGTGCTACGGCAGAATGTGTTTGAGCTTCATTTTTGCTAGGGTGCTGATTTTGACGCGCTCACTATTTGCTGAGTTTTTGAGTCGAACAGGCCACATGCGAAGTCACCGACCGCGCGTTTGTAGGCTGACAATACTAATCGATTATAATCTACGTTCGCTGTCCTTTGGTTGTATATTGTCGACCGCAATCAGATATAAGGACGACGGGGCAACGGCAAAGAAAATCCCCCTAGTTGTGGAACAGCCCGCCCACGCTGATGCCGGAAGTGCGGAGGACGATGAAGAGAGCGAGGACGGAGGCGCATCCTCCCCCCGGAGATCGCGAAAGAGGCGTTTGCTGCGCAAAGACGGTGGTGGGAAACTTGCAGACCCTGTTCTGTCGACGCTAAGCGTCAACAAGAACTTGGGGTGAGCGACGTTTACAGTAGATTCAAGCATGCTTTCACCACTGCTCCCATTTTCGGGACTAATCACTTGGAATCGGCGTTGAATATATTGTTTTGATGAAATTCGGTGTGAGTCGACAAGGAAAAAGAGATGAAAGTTTTCGCTACACATTTTTTATTCACGCCCAAATGCGGATGCAGAGTCAGCATGGGTTAAGCGTTCGTATTAACAGTGGGGAAACCGAATATTGAAGATTAGCTTAGTGCGCGGTGTCTGATACCTGGTAAATACCAGTGAGCTATACAACTTCTTTGGTGTTGGCTTCTGGTGCGCAAGCGCGCTTCCACCATGTGCTCTCGCTCTTGACGCTCGCTGAGTTTCGTTCGTTTTCAGTTTGACCTTCACACTGGCGTAAACTAGACCTCGGTGGTTTTTCTAAAGTTGTGTGCCGTTTCCTGTGCGATAAGATGACCCGGTGACGATGACTCTTGATATACAAACCACTGAATTTCTGTTTATACGTGTGGATAATTATAGAGACACCTGTGTTTCTGAGGGTCTTTTTCAAGGGGAACGGCACCCGGTAGCGTCTATTGTACGTGCTGCTGTAGCGGTGAACTACCAAAGCAGGCACAATTTTGCCTTGCGGGGTTAGCTCTCCTAAACGAAAAGTGCTTTTGGAGCTTGTAATTCGATCCGTGTGTTGACAGTACAATCGACGTGGAATTCGTAAAGATTGTATGCGTACCCGTACGTAAACCTGTTCGTTGCAAAACAAACAAGCTGAAAAAATTCTCAGGTGGTGGTCGAGTGGGCGGGAGAATTTTCTCAGGAACTTTCTTCGTTCCCTCTTTGTGACCCCCTCCTATCATTCGCACAGCAAGATTAAATGCCAGAGCGCCGTATATTCTGTCGCCTCTCGATGGCACGGCCACCGTTTTGCAGCGGTGGTTGAGCCCCATGGGAACGCTGCTGGGAAAGCGGCGGCATATTTCAGATGCCCGTGTCAGTCCTTTTCAATTTATTTCACGAGCACGTGATACTTGTATTTTTTTTCCAAGAATGTTCTTGGTAAGAACTGCTCATTTTCTGTGTGAAGTTCCGCTTTTGTTCTGCTGGGTTAAATAGTAAGGGAACCTTTGATGTATGCTCGGCTTCTCGAATTCAATTGTACCTTTTATTTGTGGTTTCTGATACTCGGATTGAAGTATGTGGTTAACGCACCAAGTTGAAACTGAACATCTTGAATCGTGGCGAAAAGTGCATTGAAGCTTCTTCCTCCCGCGTTGCGTACGTACTCCTCGTAGTTGCGTTCGTATTTGCGCCTCCTTCGTTTTCCACAAAGTCCTTCGTACGCATTTTTTTTGTTGATTCGGACTTATTGCCCTTTGCCTTTTTACTTTTCTTTTGTCTGTTCAATTGTGGGGGGTACATCGAAAAAATTGCCCCCATGTATCAGGTGTGTGAGCGAGGCTTTCCAGAGCTCACTTCAGGCTTTCTTGGACAGTGACCCCCCGTCTTTGAAGGGCGCTGTTTCTGGCCAGGGCACAGGAGGAGGCGTCGCGGCAGGGGACGGAAAAGACGCATCCCCTGTATCGCTGAAGGAGGCGTTTCAGGTCCTGATGTGGGTGAAGTACATGCGGTGTCTGGCCACGCCTGGAGAGACGGTGGGGTCGATCGCCGCTCAGTCGGTTGGAGAGCCATCGACGCAGATGACCCTGAACACCTTTCATCTTGCTGGCCACGGCGGAGCTAACGTTACGCTGGGAATCCCGAGGCTGAGGGAAATCATCATGACGGCTGCGAAGAGCCTGAAGGTGTGTGTTCGTCTATCATTTGAGGTTTTCGTTTTGACTTCACGCTGTACATATTTATATACCAGGTATATGTAAACATACCTGGTATATAACGGGTGGTCGTTTTCGGTTATTTTCATCGCTTGACACCGTTAATGCTCAAGTTCGCCACGTTTCTTGTTGGCTGCGTCTTCGCTTGCCATCCAGTTGCCACGGTTCAACATTTTCTGCCGCGTGGTTTGATGTCATGCGCTAATTTCTTTTGGTCGTCTTTTTGATGTTTTCTTTCGTGTTGTACTTTCGCCGACGTTTGACAGACGCCTTCCACGGTGGTGCCTCTCCGGAAAGGCGCTTCTCGGGAGGCGGCAAACTCGCTAGCACTAAGGCTATCGCGGTTGTCGCTATCCCTGCTTCTGCACAACAAGGGGGGCATCGTCGTTCGGGAACGCTTGGTCAAGGGTGACACTGTGCGTGCGTCGCGGCCAACAGCAGTAATATTCCTGAAGCGTCATTTATGACCATGAGAGGAACGTACTGACCAAATGTTGATTAGCCTAAGGGTGGGGGCAAGATTGGTGGTCGATCGGGAAAGCGGAAAGGCTAGTCTAGCCCCGAGTTTTCACGTTCCTTTTTTTGTGGATGAATGCCTCTTGCTTTTATTTTAAGCTACCAGGGTAAAATATATACCTCTTAGACCTATGCCAACGGTACAGCGAAGTTGCAATAAAAAGTTTGAACTTCAAAGATACCCGCCAAAAAAAATCAGAACACGCTTCCAATGGCCCACCTAAAAAAAAAAAAGTTGCCAACTTTCGGAAAAGCCCAAAAAAAGCAAATCTGGGGCCGATGTTGGGCCAACATCGGCTTGAGAAAAACTCAGGCCGATCTTCGGTTCGAAGCGGCGAGATTCCGAGTTCTCGACAGACATCGATCAACAAAACCAACGATTGCGTCATGAATTTTGAACGGAGTGCGCTCGTTAGGGGCTCCGACCCACCCAAGGGTCACCGTCTTCACACCATGGCCGGTGTCATGTGGCGGGAGCTGACCAGGCGTGTGATAAAAAAACATTTGGCCGCTGGTTTGCACAAAACAGAAGACAAAACTTCTCCATCCGTCTCGAATGGCAAAAAATAGAGTTTTTTTCAGGTTTGGGAGGATACCGTAGGACGCCGCCGGTAAGCTCTCGCCCCCTAGACCATGGATCCACCTGATATCTTCCAGGCCGTCATCTATATTCGTTGGGCTTGCCAGATACCGAGAGGGTTGGCCGTGGGCTGAGTCTATGTCGAGATCGAGCGTCGATCGTCGCACGAGCTGGTTTCGATCACCGTGTTGACAGTTTGCGACCAGAAGAACACAAATTGCGCCGCCCGCAGCCGTTGGGGAAAAAAAGAAGAAAAAATCAAACATTTTTCTCTTTTTTCCCCACAGCGGCGGTACGAGAAAATTTCCAGCTGTTTTTTTAAAGCGATACCGGTATATTTGAAAAAAAACTTTTGGACTTCGCGTTTCCATTGGCATAGGTCTTACACCGTTTTTTGTTGTAGGTACTTGGTTCAGCTTGTCTAAAACCTGGTGTGCTGCCAACTCTGTGGTATTGATTTGGATCATTGCTCTGTACGAAGGAGTTCCTCGCACATCTGAGAGCCTGCCGTGGTCGCGGGTCAAAACTTTTTATGCGAAAGTTCCGCGCGCCGATTGGGCAGGTCTCTTCGTTCCAAGAGGAAAATTAAACTATCATGGCTGAGATGCTGGAGGGCTGCGGCCCCGGGTTTCCTATCGTGTTTGGAAGCCTGGGGCGATGGCGGCCTTCATTATCCCACTTTGCCAACATTTGTTTCTCTTTTTTTTTATATAGGTGTAGGTTTGTACCAAGTATTTTCGTCGATCTTTTCACTTGTTTGAGCATCCAAGTTTTTCTTGTTGGGTTAGTGGCGCTCATGGGAACGATTTCTGGTTATTAATATCGCTTCTTTCCTGTCTCGGCGTGTACTCTTTATTGCTTGTTGATTGTTTTCTCTATTTTCCGGGTTAGCAGGGCCTGTGGGAGCGTCACTACGCTGTCTGCCTGCGGATATTCCCGTCGAAGCTGACCAAACAGGCGTTTGGCATCGACTTCAAGACGGTAAGTTCCTGCATCCATCTCACCACTCATTTCGGATTGCACTGCTGTACAGAAACCGAAGCCCTATACTCTGATTCCAAGTAGTCCCCAGAACGGAGTGCAGGCTCAGAGGGTCTACTGTGTTTCCGGTATCCGCGACTGCACTAATATACCTCGAATGAAATGAATGTCTAAGGAGGCCCGACCCGCCAGCGACAAGGAAAACATAACAGGCATCAATATTGCGATCGCCTTCGTACTTTTTAGTTGTTTTTGCTTGCTCAAAATCGTTCATGTCCGGAATTTTGGGAGATGGTTGTTTGTGAATAGTGTCGAATGCCATCGGGAAAAAAGATCGGGCCGCTTTGTAGTTTGAAGAGGTGGATTATGCGCCCATCGGAATTTAAGGAAAGATGCAGTGCTCGCGTGGTGGAAAACGATCGATTGTCTTAGATTACAATTATTGATTACTGTTGTTTCGGTTTGTGTTGTTGTCTGTTCCCCTTGTGCGCGCAGGTGTGTCGAATTATCAGCTCACTGTTCGTACCCAACCTGCTCTCGGCCATAGCTGCCGACCTGAGGAGGACGGGAACTAGAATTTCCGAGGCTGCTGGGACTACCGCAAAAGTTCCCTCTCAGGCTAGGTACGCACTCGTAATCGGAAGCTGTGGCCCTGGTCTTTTCAATAGTGGGCTACGATACCTAGTGAAAAGCTTTTTTACTCGAGAAGACTGCGCTCGGTTGGGTTGGTGTAGATGGGGCATGGGTGGTGTCTGTTGGGCAATGGATACCAGGCATGTACTGGTACACGATACGGGTACTAGAGATTGAGTGATTCGTACCAGGTATGTCAGTTTGCGGTTTAGCGCTCTCTCTGTTACCGAAAATTGTATCCATTTGGACTTTGATGTTAACCCTAAACGAATGTTATTTTTTCGACCAGAGTGGTTGTGCGGAAGAGATGAGATGGCCACAGCTTTTGACTTGAATATGTACGCTTAATGCCTTCAGCACCGCAGTCTCGTATTGGGGACAGAGTACTTGAACGTGAGTGATTTATCCCCAAGGCGGTAATGCAGTCCTAAAAGGGTCAGTTGAAGCACCGATTTTGACTTATGTGCGCTTAATTGAAGCACATGTCACATCCATGTGACTTTTGCGTATGTAGGTGTTCCTCGTATATCTGAGGGCCTGCCCCGGTCACGGGTCAAAACTTTTTATGCGAAAGTTCCGTGCCGATATGGACAGGTCGCTTCGTTCCAAGAGGTAAAGCAAACTATCGACCGAGATGCTGGAGGGCCGCGGCCCCGGGTTTCCTATCGTGTTTGGAAGCCCGGGGCTGTGGCGGCCTTCATTATCCCACTTTGCCGACATCATAATTACTGTAGACAGTATTGATTGAGCCATAGGCGTGGGGAATTATCTCACCCAAAGTAGAGTTGGAGTTGATTTTATATTTTTGTTGGTGATCGTCGATTTGTAACGCGGCTTCGCTTACCCCCTTTTTGGAATGCTTGGGCGTTTTTTTCTTCAGCGGGAAGGGCGAGGAACAAGGGGAAGACGGGACTGAAGATGCCGGGTTCGCGAGGCAGGCACTGAGGGACAGCATGAAGAAGGCCAGGAAAGCAGATGCCGACTACGAGAGCGACGTGAGTACAATTAAAACACGCTCAAAAGTTAGAAGATGTAATTCCTGTTATTCGGGTGTATTTTTTTCTCATCACTGTCGGGACTTGACTCTCCCGTACATTGTTTCCTGTGCGCGTTGTCACGTGGGGAACGGTATGAGGATGGGGATCGTGTGTTTCCCATTCCCCTGGGAGCGTTCAACGGGAAGAGTACGTGAGACCTTGATTTTTAGGATTTATTTCGTACTGCTGGATTCATATAAAAAACGAGTACGTTTATATACAAAGCACGAATTTCAGTTGTTCTGCGTTCCTTGTTTCTCTTTTTGTTGTATACCGGTATGTGACAGTCGGTCTACGTTTTTAGAGTTTTTTTGTCGGTTTGAGTGATGATTGGATTTGCTTTCCCCTGCTTGAAACTTGAGGCTGTGGTAGCTTTATTGCTCTGACCACGACTCTGAAATTGGCAGGAACATTCAAGAAGTAGTGGACGCCTCCCTCCCCAGTGTACTGGGCGAGTGGCAGGTACGCGAAAAATCATTGCTTACCGTGCGGGCCTCAGCCTCTATTTTTGACCCCCAAGGCTGGCTCCGCCCCGAGGCGATGGTACATTTTCATATTGATTTCCCTTTTTTCCCGAACATTCGTCTTTTTCCCTGTGTGTTTGACTTGGAGTGCACTTGTCTTGATGTTTCACAGCGGGTCTAGGTTTTGTCGGGTTTTTTTGCCGCGTTAGTTTAGTGGGAGAAACGTCATCGTACATGAGAGGGCGTTGTCGTCCGCTCGCTCTTTTGGTGCCTCTTTTTTTGCTTACGGGCTGATGCCTATTCGGTCCGGCCGCACATTGGGGGGATTCCATTTCTAGAGAAGCACTTGAACAAGGCTTACGACTACCACTTTGCCCCCCCCCCCCCTCCTCCTCGCAGCCTCTTCTGCGTAAATGCGCCCGCGTCGCGTAAAACCCCTGGGGTGTCCCATATTTTCCCAATCTTTGACCGTGACCGAACAAATTGGCGTTGCGCACGTTTGTTTTGCTTTGGTTTTTGGTCTTGTCAGGATGAAGACGAGGAACAAGGAACCCTCAAGTTCGGCAAGCAGAAGGAACAGGCCTCTTATGGTGGCATGGACGAGGAAGAGAAGGCTATCTGGAAGGTGAGTCATTCGCTCGTCCGGTGCCGTCAGGCGTCAACTTGTTTCGCACGCTGGCCCTTCTGACTCGTTTTTTTTTTTCAATGCAGACGTTTGCTTTGAGTGACAGTAGCTGTCGTGCCTTGAATAACGCGCACGAATATGTATTTGTGATCGGGCTGGTGCCCCGAAACTTCCCAAGAGGATACGCTGAAAAAATTCTCAGGTGGTGGTCGAGGAGGCGGGAGAATTTTCCAAGGATTTTTCTTCTGTCCTACTCTGTGACCCCTTCCTATCATTCGCACAGCAAGATCAAACACCAGGACGCCGTATATTCTGTCGCCTCCCGATGGCATAGCCACCGTTTTGCAGCGGTGGTTGAGCCCCATGGGAACGCTGCTGGGAAAGCGGCGGCATATTTCTCGTGTAGGATATGTAAACTTTTCGGGACTCGAGTCTCTGCGCGTCGGAAATAGGTTTTGCTCTCTGCGGGCCCGAGGCCCTTCGACCACGAGAACCCAGCTTTTTTCTGGTTGTGCGAGAGGGGCTCTTCGCACCCCTGGGAGTTCGCACAAAACCGACGGGCGGCGCTTTTAGAGCGCAAACTTTTGGCTGGTAGGTATGACTATGTGCTGTGGTCTCGAAGACCCGACTCGGGTTTTTACCAACCTTGTTTTTTTACCGGGCGGGGCTGTAGCGTAAATAAATATTTCGTTTGTTCACCAGGTATATATGTATGTAAGAGTCCTTGTCTCAGGGACCCCCCCCCCCCCCCCCACGCGTATTTTTTTTCTGGCGATCTTTCTAATCGTTTTTTGTCCGATTGTTGTATTTTTAGGCGATGAGCGGAAAAGAAGGGGATGACTTCTTGGACGGCGACGAGTCCGACGGAGGTCAAACCGACACCGACAGCTATAATGACCACGATAGACGGCAGGCAGGAAACGACGGCGACGATCAGAAGGCTACGAATGCGGCGGGCTCTTTCGTTGGCGACCGAAATGAGGACGACAAGGAATACTTCAACCTACCCGCTAGTCTGTCAAGCGCACGCCACTTCAAGGGGATCACCAAGAACAAGAAGGCCGGGGAGGTGGAGATAACCGTGCGGCTGCCGGCAAGGTGGGCAGAGGGAGGGAGAGGTGTAGTGTCAATAGTCAGTCGCGATGGGTGGGCTTGGCGATGAATAGCAGTTCTGGTGAATGTGTGTCCTAAATCTTCTGGATGTGACACTCACCGATTAGGCGACAGTATGTGCTCAACTGTCATGCCTATTGCAAAAGCCCTATAAACACCGTGAGTCCTTTGTTGTGACACTCGAAGGTTAGACTACTGTACCCAACGATCAAGCCTATGACGAGCCCTGCCATGAATCGTTAGTTTTGTGTCTATTTGTCACTTTCGTGGGTTCGGCTTCTTACCCTCTCGCCCAACCCAACTTGCCCGCCGTCAACTTAATTTACAGCATGCGTCGCCTTCTGATGGTTGGGCTCGCTGAGACCGCCGCGGAGAAGACGATGGTTCGCTCTCACAGGGGCATCGGCGGGGCTTTTGTGGTCGATGTTATCACAGATGGTAAGAGCGGTGTCGCCGTCCAGCTTGAGGGGAGCTCATTCGAGACGGTGTGGCAACTGAAGGAGGGCGGTGAAGACGGCATCCTCGATCTTAACAAGGTGCGCAAGCGAGCTGATCTACTGTGGTTTTGTTCTGTGGTGTGGTATTGCTTTCGTGTTCTGTGTTTTCTCGTTGTTATTTGGTAGACGGCATCCTCGATCTCTACAAGATGCGCAAGCAGCTGGTCTTCGTGGTTTTGTTTAGTTGTGTCGTGTGGTATTGTTTTCGTGTGACGTGTTCTCTCGTTGTTAGTAATTCACCTTTTTTTCTCGATCCGTATTCCTTCTTCCAATGCGCTTGGGTTTGGTGAGAGATGGTCTGTAAGCAGTGCGCGCCGCTTCTTGCTGTCGATGTGCATTTGAATTTGCCGCACTGCTGTTTTTTGGGGGGGAATTTGCCGCACTGCTGCTTCTTGTATGTGGGTGGGACAATCGCGACGGTGCGAAGTACCAACCTGAACTAACGATGTTTGTAGATGTTCGTTCGTCGGCTACGTCACCTCTACGATATCGACATGCACCTGCTATTGATACACACCGAGTACACCAATACAGCAACAACCAACTCTGAAACCAAGTACTCATTTGTACCCAATAACGTGTCCAGCTTTGAAATGCCTGTTGACTCGTCGTTCCACCCCTCTTTTCCCAAACACCTTCCCGCTCCACCCTTGCAACAGTTGACGAGTAACGACGTCTACGCGGTGGGCCAGACGTACGGCGTGGAAGCGGCCCGAGCATCGATCGTCGCCGAGATCACCAACGTCTTCGGCGCCTACGGTATCGCAGTCGACCCTCGTCACCTGGGTCTGGTGGCTGACCACATGACGTTCAATGGAGGCTATCGGGCGATGAACCGCATGGGAATGTCGGATTTCTCCTCGCCTTGCTTGCAGATGAGCTTCGAGACTACCGCGGAGTTTATGACCAAGGCTGCCGTCGCCGGAAACAGCGACAAGCTCAAGTCCCCGTCGGCTAGGATTGTGATGGGGCGCGTCGGCGATTTTGGCACGGGAATGTTCAATTTGCTCCAGCCCGTGGGAGTTGGACGAAGAAGGGTTGCGTAGGTTTCGTTGCCAGGCCGGGTCGGGTCACGGTTTGTGGGAGAGGGGTGTAGTAGGTTGAGTTGTATTCCCCCTTTATCAAACGCCTCCGTAGTTGTTGTACAAATGTTTGGTGTTGAATGGTTTATAGGCGGAAATAACCAAGTAGGCATCTTTTTTAGAAGCTGGTTGTGGAACGTGCAGTATGATTAGTTGTGCGTTGTGCTAAAAAATCACTTTTTTTGCGGGGGGGGAGGTAGGGGCATTTGGTGTCGAGAGTTCTTGGCGTGTTGAGCTTGAAAAGTTTTTACAGAAGCGGAAATGCCCCGTGCGTGGGTGCACCACGCAAGGGCAACATGTTGTGTTCTTTTCTGGGTAAAAAACATCTTGATATTTGCCTAGCTCCCCCTTTTTTTCAAGCAATGGTGTTCGCAATTGTTCTGGACATTGGTGTTGCGGCTACAAGTACTGTCTTGGGGTTGGTCTCGAAATCAAGCCTGAATCGCTTTGTATGCAAGTATAGTATTTCGCAAAAAACGACGATTTTTTTGCCTTCAAGTGGTCACATTGTGGGAGCTAGTTCTTACCCGAGGCCCTCCTGGCCCGGCATAATAATAGTACCCTATCTCTCATTGTTCGTGTTTCGGCAGAGGGTCATCACGGGATTTCTTGAGCTTGATGCCGATGCGATGTGGTGTCTGAAGGGATTTAACACATGGTTTCGCTTGTTTACCATTCTCCGTGATGAGAGCAACGCTTCCCATGCTCGTACGATGCACTCCCGTTTGTTTTTGCCAAAAGGCAACGCTGCAAGCAGTACAGCCAGTTGTAGAACGGCATATTGCGCACAAACACCTACCAGGTACCCGTTTTTGGGGGCGAGAAGCATTGCTTGGAAATTGTGAGATATATTTTGCAGCAGTCAGGCAAACCACGTCTGCTGTGGTAAAAAGCGGATGACACCTGCCCCTTGATCATACGGAACGGGTGGGGCAGGCGGAAACCACACACCCTCCTACCACATTTTTTTACGGTGCCACGTGGCGTTCTTGCTCCAATTTCCTTTTCAGTATGAGACAAATATGGGGGAAAATGTTTCGAAAGCTATCGGTCATGCGGGGTTTGTATCGAGAGTTGACGAGGGAAGACGGGGTTCTTGTCGCTGTTAAAAGGCAAGGCACGAACCGTAGGTAGTGGGGATGGGGGGAGAGAGAGCCTGCTATGTGACCCCGGATCCGAGTTATAACTGTATTGATAGGAGGGAGAGAAGTGGGCGAAGATATAAATGGGACGGAGAGAAAGCATGCCATTCTTAGGTTCACTCGGTCTCTATTAATAGGAGTCAATAGTAAAGGGTGCGAGCTTTCGGCCTCTTGCCTACTTTCAAGTCCGAAACGCCCTTGTATACGTGAGCGCCCCTCGCCTCTCAATCTACTGTGGTGTCGTCAGGGTTCATCCGACTCATTAATGCTTAGTAGGGTCCTGCGATCGATACCACTATTAAAGTTATACTACTCTGTACTTGAACCGCGTACAGTATAGAGGCCTATGCGCACCCGAATCATGGTCTTCCCGCCATTGAATGTCGCTCTTGCCTGAATGCGATGACACCAAGAGTACTCGTAGTCCAACCGACATGAACAATGTTGTTTTCTGGTCCAAGCCGTCGAGTCAGTAAGCGTTCGTGGAGATACGACGGGTCTTCTCGGTTCGGGTGATTGAGTGATCCCATCCTACCCGACGCGCTGAGTTTTGACCTACGACCAGTGAACCGTCCTGAAAACTGTATTCTGCCGGCGGGAGGGGCGATTCCTCACGGATCTCTCGGGGGCGACTATCCGAAGCGCCGACACCACGCTGACAGATGATAATAGCGCTTAAACCCTGCCGATAGCACACATACTTAGTGGTGGGATGCATATGCTTGTTTTTTTGTTTTTGCCTCTATTTTACTACCGAGGTATTTCTTCCACTCCCAAGAGTTATTGGAGCCCGTCCTGCGACCACGGACTGCATTGTATTGTGGCGATGAGTTAATGTGAGAACATGCACAACCTCTTAACAGCTCGCTGAATTGGGTGCTGGTAGTGGACTTTTTGATCAAATGCGGGTGCTGCAGGTTTCGCTGGGGCGTTTAACAACCATCACTGCAGCCTTCAAGCCCGGCGCTCTTGCCTTCTTTGCGGATGCATCCCCCGACGGCGGCAGCGTTCGGGCTCTCGTACTCGTTCGTTCAATGTAGCTTCTAGCGCTTACGGGGGCCATCGAGTTTTTCCGCTCCCTGGTAACTACCATTCATTTCATTTCGCGACAAAATTTCCGTGGACTATGCGCGGGGGGGGCTCTTTGCGCGAGGACCATTCGAATACTTCTGCGTCCGTCTGCCAAGATAAACACACAACGAAGCAAGCAGCGATGCCGGACGCCAGGGACCGGGCTCAAGCTATCGGAGTCGGAGAGGTCACTCGAAGCGGATTGCAGCCACCCACCCCCCGCAACCTCTTGTGCAGGCACTCACCTTTCCATATCAGGCGTCAGCACCTCTGCCGATCATTCCGCACTACCAGTATATCACAGCCTTTTGAGCAGCAGGTATTTTCCAACCTGGGCTCGCATGTGTTTCCCTCCGTGACACCTCTCTACGTTCGCTCGCGACTTTTCGTACGAATCAAAGCGAAACGGAATTAAAGACGGAGACTATTTTTCACCTCCGCCCAACAGCTTCCTTTCTCGAAACGATTTACTTTCCGACGACAGGATCCACTCGATAAACTCTTCAACAGGCTTGTTTTGCCTCCATCCCTACTTCCTCATGTTTACGTCAAGTCCAAAACTCTCAAGTGGCAAACTCCTTTCAAAATTCAGATGTCGATCACATTGCAGGCTCGCTTCGAGTTACAGACTCTCACATTAAGTTATAACTCCGCTCAAACTGCACACTCATTCCATATGGCCGACCAGGACTCGTTCTTTCCCTCCTCATCTCTACAATGGGCGTCACAACTCATCCCGTCCGCCCCCCTCCGCCCGACCCCCTCCCCTCCCCCTCTCTCCCCCTCCTCCACCTCCCCCCTCCCCCTCGCCCTCTTCTCCCCTCCCCCCCCCTCGCCTCTTCCCGTCCTTCCGCTTCAAGCGGAGCCCTCTTCCGTCCGTTAACGGTATCGATCAAAATCCTGATGCAAACCGAATTGGGCGTACAAGCGGTTAAGCTCTCTGCCACCAGCTTTGCCACCAGCTTGGGGGCTAGGAGATGAACCCTTTCTGACGCGTGCTACGACGGAGGTGTGTGAAGGTGCTACCTACTGAGCTAGAGGGGTAAAAAAACGATGGATAACCCAGCCCTCAACTTCCGCCTTGCCCGCCGTGCTACAGTCGACGCGCACGGTAGTAGCGGCCCCCACCCCTGCGACTATCGACCGGTTGACACCGGCTACAACGCAAACTGCTCCTGCCATTACTACGGCAGCTCCCCTCCTGCACCCAACAGTCTCCGCCTTTGAGGCCGCTGACCTGCAATTCCTCAGCGTCACGCTTGAGTGTATACAAAACACTCGCGGATCGTCTACCCACGACGTGTCGTTGGCGGAACACCGTCTGCTGGGGTTCTTTCCGCGAAGCTAAGACCCAACGGTTGCAGATGCCGTGGGTCACGTTGTAACCGTACCGTTCATCGCCGCCACGAACTCCCTCCTCCATACCCTTCGCCGCCTCCATTCGACAACCGGCCCCGGCCCCTCCTTTACTTGGTTCCAAACTGACAACCCTCGTAACGCTGAGTATTCTACCCGCCACACCTCCTTCCGCCATACCCGCGACCATCCTTCCTGGATGAGCGACCACAGCATCGATGACGACAACCGCAGCAGCAGCAACAGCGACATCGACGTGCCTCAGGGACACAGAGGCCTCCGTGACTGTGACGGCCGTGACTCGAGTCGCGACCGACTCCAACGCTTGGCCGGGCGCCTACCCCTACATCCACATGAGGTCCCGGCATTCCTGCAGCCAGCCAGCCTACACCTGCGCAATCGGCGGCGGACACCACGCCAGCAATCTCGGACGCAGCTAGGCAGAACTACAACAATGTCAACATGCGGGACATGGAGGTAATCACCCGCCTCCCGTTCTACTCTGGCGTAGACGTTGCCACAGTCCTAGGAAGATTACTCTCCAGCGTAAACTTGGTTCAGGCGGAGATCCTCGCCGTCTGCGACGAGACAGGGACGTTCTCCCTCACATCCGAGCGTCGGGTTACGGGATGACACATCCCCCTCCACAAAAGCTTCCGCAGGGCCCCCTCCTCCGCGAAGGGGACTTTGGCACTTCCACGCCTCATCGATAGCTTTCTCCTTCAGGTGTGCAACCACCTTGAGCAGGACAACAAGGGGCCTTCGGCGTTCAAACTGTTTTTGCGCCTGCTCACCTCGCACTTCGATAAGGGTGGTCAAAGCCTCGGTTTCACTCAGCTATACTCCTACGGCGTGTTTACAAACATGGCTTTCGCCGTCTACTTTCGGGGGGCAGAGGATGATGTCTCCATTGTACAAGGTACGGAAAAAGTGTTCAAGCCAACCGACGCCATGGTCGTGGTGTAGTTGCGGTCGAGCGTCAGCCAACATCTCCCGGCCCCGATGCCGAAGCTTTTCCCTGGTCCCCTCGTGACCGCGCCGGAGCCCTATGCCACCGTTCAGGACATGCGGGCTGCCTTCGGAGTTCAAGCAACAAACAAGACGCCGGCTATCAGCGGCGACAAGTTCCACGCCCGGACCAACAGTGGGCACACTGCTTACTCCTCGACGAATCCGGCCCTGGTCCATCAGCAGCAGTCACGTGGTTCGCGCAACCATGCGCCAGATTCCTCGGCAACCCCTCCGTCATGAACGCGCCGGTGGAAGCCACGATCCTTTCCTCGACGTTGGTGCTGACTGGCCGCTTAGGTGCTTCCCGGAGGTCTTCGCCTTCTCCAGGAGTTTCCGGACCGACGAACCCCCGCTATTTTCTGCGTTGCTCAACTAAACCCAGCGTACTCAAGCTCTTCAGGAACGCGGTGGCTGCTGCCTCAACTGTGGAGGGCGCGATCATAGCTTGAAATCGTGCGAGATAACTTTCACCAACACCTCCGGCATCCTCAACCCGGCCTTGGGCATGCCCAACGACGGAGACCATACCTTCCGTCAATGGCAACAACGCATGCGGTCCTACCGCTGGGAGCATAATGATCGTAACCGCAACCGCCGCAACGGCAACAGCAACAACAATAACAACAACCACCGTGGAAACGGCCGCTGTAACCACGGCCGAACGCGCCATTACCGCGGACACAACGGCGGCTACCAACAGTCTCCCGGGCATTAATTTCAACACCGACGCCTCGAGGCTTCAGCGGCAGCCGCGACACCATCGACAGCCCTGGCAGTGCAAGCTCCTACGGCAAGCAAGCCCGCAGCCACTTCTGCGACAAACATGCGCCTAGGCAACAACTACACGCCGAACAGCAACCAGTGGCAGCCGGGTACCTTCCGGACAAACTGACAGATCGGTGGTGGAATGACGCTCGCACCTCCACCAACAGCACCTTCTGCGAGCACACACGGGTCACAAGACACCCGTGTCCATCGCGTCCGCTCCACAGCTTCATCTACCCCCCTACGCCCCTCCACTCACCCGACCTCGACTTCAACGGCTTGCTCAAGCACTGATCATCTTGCTCAAGCGATTGCCTTGGTGTGGGCCGGGGAGGGCTGCGACGTCGATCCTCACAAGGATGCTCGCCTCGACGTCTCTTCTCAAAGAGCAACGCTGGGACTTGTCAACCATTGCCGAGTGCTCTGCAGGAGTAAATAACCTGCCCGACGCCTCGACGACCACGGCTACAAGCGGTTCCGGTACCATACACGGCTCAGCCGCCTCTTCAACCGGGCCATCAACTGAGCTGGCTTTCAACCATTTGGGCCGCTCTGCTCGCGCTACGTTCGCGAACCCACGGCAGCTTCTGCTGGATCCCAGGATTCAATTGACATCGGGACCTCCGTTGACCGCCGGATACTGACAACACTACTATCCCTAGGCCTAGGAGGTAGCCCAGCCCAAAGGGAGGAAGGCTCGCGACTATCTGGCCCGCCATCCTATCCGGTGCTGTGTAATATAATACGACACCGGAGGGCCCGGATACCAGGAATCGCGTCTCCTAGCGAGCGGGCCCCAGCTTCTCAGTCGAAGACCGACCTAAGTAGGGACCCCCAGGGTATCTCCGGCCAAACCCGAGACCCTCCGTGAAACTCGGCGATGCCGACCATTTCCCACTCAGACGCCGGGGGCGCAGCCGGGCCTCTTGACCCGGTTTCCCCTCCCGAGGACGTCATCCAACAGTGTCTCCCAGGGTTTTTTTCTCCAGCTACGCCCGAGACCCTCGTAGAGATTCGGCAAGGCCGACCATTTCCTCCGCGAACACTCGGAGCGCAGCTGGACTTATTGATCTGACTCCCCTCCCCACGACATCATGCGACAGTCTACATGACAACCGCCCATCACCACTGCCGGACCAGCCTGCACACACCCGGAGCCTTACGCCCAACCAACGTTACCCGTTCTGGCAAGGTGACTCCGTCCTCTTTCAGTGGTGCATGTCGGATTTCGTACACGGAGGCGCCAACTACACCTGCGCAGAGCAGTTCGTTATGTCGCGAGAGGCCGCGCTTTTAGGCGACACAACGCGCCACCATCGAACCATGGCCCGAGTACTACCGTACCAGGTACTTTCATGCTATTGCGGGGGACCATAGTTAAAAGGATCAAATATTGTTAGTAAAAATGGCCAAATATATAGGTTTTTATGTATACCATAGGTCCTATTAACTATGGCCGTATCGCTAGTGAATGTGTGTGAAGGGCATAACCTGCGTTTCTTGCTTGGACCTCTTCTGTAACGCAGCCGTCGCCGTTGTCAACCAATTACTGCATGTCGTTGCGTAAGTAACGAAGGTTACAGGGGATTTGGTGTTTTGCTCGGGGGTCGGGTTTCCCTCTGTCCGTGCAGCACATACACCGCGTTGCCGTGGTTTGAGTAGGTTTAGCAGTCTGGGAGAAGGGATCTTTAGGGAAGTTTTTGACTTGAATAATGGCTACCGTGGTCTGCACTTCGGAATCGTCGTCCGCAACTGAGAAAATCCCTAGTTCAATGCAAACGCGGCGCAGCCGCGTTCATGGTGAGTTCTGGCCCGTTTTGGCTGCGGTTTGGGGTCAGGGTTGGGGTTAGGGTTAGGGTTAGGGTTAGGGTTAGAGTCAGGGGTTGGGTTGGGTCTTCGCCCGTACCTTGATCCCAACAGGAACCAAAATACCTGAACAGCCTACCAACCTAAAGATCCCTTCTCCCAGATTGTTAAAGGTCCTCCGTGGTTTTCAGCTTGTTGTTTCCGTGATTCCATTTTTTTCACATCTGACAGTGTGCAGGATGATACGCTTCAGTGCCCCAACTGTCTCTGAGGTGACGTACGTACACGGGAAACACTTGTTTTGGTGAGGTCGTGAGAGAGAGGGGGGTAAACGTGGGGTAGAAACTTGAAGGCAGAGGTGCTCTCTGACTTCAACCGGCTATAATCTACTGGTGAGGGTGCATACGTCAGCCCAACTTCAAGCATACAAACAACCCGTGAGACCTGACGCATATACATACCGCGGGCGTACATCTTCGCGTCTCTTCAGGCTACGCAGGAAAACTAACCTGCATGCCGGTATTGCACATGCCATTATCTTATTGCAAACGGTACGACCTTCCCGCTTCGTTTTAGTTGCCTAGGGAACCAGGGAGATGTGGTTTTAGGGATGCACGCGCAAGCGTTTCTGTAAAAAAAACGTTCAAAGTGAGGTTCAAACCCCGTGACCTGAACGACGTCAAATGTGAAGGCGTAACCTACTGAGCTACGGAGGCGAAAGATCGATCGATTACCCATCCCAGGGCAATCATTGTAACTCAACACGTGTGATAAGATAGCACACACGCGCTCGGACGATTTTCCAAGCTGATTTTTCTCGACAATGAGGAGGGTGCAAAGCGCCGAGCGATGCGTCTGCCTATGGTACGAATGTATGTATGGAAATATCCCACTCAATTTTAGATATTTTCAAACCCACCATTTTCATCGTGGCTACCCCCCTTGTTAGCGAGAAAATCGGCTCGGAAAATCCATCCCGGAGGGTGTGGTACTATTAATAGAAGGGCTGCGCGCTCACGCTATATAGATGTCACACGGGTGCGGTATCACCGTGCTTCTAGTTATTTCGTCTCCCCGATTTCAGAAAAGAAATAAATATTAATAAAAAATGATTAATTTTTATTTTCACGCGTTCTGCGATATATAGGTAGCACATTCCCGCTAAAATGGTTTCTGAATGGCGGGGATCCTTAACCCAAAATCGTCGGAATGCCAATCTCGTTTCGAAAAATGACGTTTTCGTATACTTGGTCCGTGGGGCTATTCATCGGTTTGCAATTTGATTTTTGCCGAAGTCAGTTTTCGGGTGAGGTGTGGAGCTCCTTAAGTGAGAAGCCTCCCAAGTACTACAAGTACAATTTCAATACTTGAACCCAGGCAGCTATCGGGTTTTCAGCCTCATTCAAGGCAGTATAATAACACGTATACGTAGGGTTATGGCAAATTAATGGAAACCCCGATTCCATGAACTAGAACATGAGTCGAAGATGCGGCTCCTCAAAACCCACTCCCACACCTCTGAATGGCGAGGCAACGGAGCCGACAAGGTACGCCAAAAAGAGAAAGAAAGGAAGGCCTGGCCCTAAGGGGCAGGAATAAATCGTCAACGAAAGCCATCGCCATGCCACCCGAAACGGGGGGGGGGAGAGCGAGAAAGTTTCATGGAAAAACGAAAGCAAATACTGTACCAAAAACGAGAAGCTAAATAACCCGGAACACGCCAAGAACCCACCTAAACCCAGCCCGCAACTCTGAAAAACGCGTCCTGTGCCACAAATGAGCGCCTCGATTACGCAGACCAGCCCCAACACTGAGCGGGGGGTTAGGCAGGACAAAATACGCAAAACCCATCCCCAACCCAGTCCAAGAAAAACAAACCAGAACCAAACCGAGCAGAAGAAAAAAAACGATCCGAAAGCTCGGAAAACGTCAAGATGTAGAACCCCCCCCCCCCCCAAAGTCCAGGAAAACGACAAAAAAAAATTGGAGTGCAGCCGAGATGCGAGAGTCAGCTATCCACGGCGGCGCCCCGAGATTCGTCTACGTTACGCTGGACCCCCCGTGCAAACGCGCTAGCCTAGTGAATTTTCGGACACCAGAAACCTCGTACAGTTCTCGTCGAAGTTGTGTAGCGCGCCGGAGGAAGAGGAAGCTTGATCGGTCCCAGGTCGTCCAACAATTGAACCAAATGTACTTCATCCGTCGGCGTAGTCGCGCTGATTTTCCCGAGCCACCACAGACCGTCGTCGCCCTTGTACCAAAAGTGGGCCCCGTTGGGAAGCACGGTGTTACAGTATCGGCGAAGCCAATCGGCGTGCGATACGCAGCTATAGCCGGGTGCCAGAATCCGCTAGCCGTTACTCCGGGAAATATCCCGTTGTGCCGCGCCGATTCTCATTCGATGGTACAGGCGGTTGGTTTGGCGGTGCTGGTTCGGGGTGCCGGCCCAGTAGCACAAAGTTTCGTTGGCGAGAAAGCTAAAGGTCCCTTTCCCGTTCCCAGGATGGACGGGATAGTCACATCCCGTGCGTCTGGTGCGTCACCGCGACGACGCCATCTCGACCCCAAACCGATTGGTGTTCGGTAATATTTTCCACTTTGAGTGGTTGAAGAGGGGTGGACACGTCGTCCTGGGTGACGTGGTACGGAGGCGATTTCTTGGAGAAGTTGTTGAGCACGTATTTCGTCAACCTCGCCGGTAAATACCTCGGCATGTCGCCACGGTCGGGGGGGTTGGCAACGGGCTTGCAGCGTTGAACTGATACGCGCCGGCGAGCATCGGCGCCGGGCATATCGGAAGGAAAATCCAAATACAGGAGCTTTGCCCCGAGAGGAGATCCGTCCGGGGTGTCCGCCGAGGAGCAGGGGCCAACTGCGAGAACTTTGTAGGGGCCCGTCCAGTTGAGTGAGATTTTGGCCTTGAGAACCTTGGCGTCCGTATCGGGCTTCGCGCCCTGGCGGGTGGTGGACACCGTATTGTACACCCACGCAGAGGCGACATCGTCAAAATTGAGGACTGGACGCAGAGCGTCGGAGAAGGCGGAGTTGCGATGGCTCACGCGAGCAACAGTAAGGGCGTGGTGTTCGCGAACGATATCGTACGCGCGCTGCTGGCGGTCCGTCGCCAAGTCGCAGTAGGCGAGGTGGTCGCAGGCCAAGCTCTGGTGGCCGGCGACTCCAGCACGCTCGAAAATCGTGAGAGGGAGGCGTGTCAGCCGACCAATAGGAACCTCGTTGGCAGCCAAACCCGTGGCGGCGCTGACGGAATGGTTGTACGCAAATTCGACATGAGGGAGCTGTTTATCCCAGTTGTTTTGGAGCTCGTTGACGACCATTGCCAGCATCTGGGCCATGGTGGGGTTTATACATTCCACCCCACCGCTGGCGTTTGGGTGGTAGGAGCGGGTGGAAACCCCGAGAAGCTGATAAACGGCGTGCGAAAGCTTGGAGCAGAACTGGAGGCCGTTGTCCGAGAGGATGCTGCGCGGGCACCCCCAGAGAGGAATATACCTGTTGATGAAAATGTTAGCCGTGCCCTCAGCGGTGAGCTCTGCCGCTGTGTACATGTCGGCTCGGCGGCTGAAACAATGAGTGAAACGCAAGATGTAGGTATTTCCTCACGGCGTCACCGGGACAGGGATAGTCCATGCTGCGGCGATGCCGGGCCCTTTTGGCAAAGGCAACGTGATGGTGGGCCACCGGACCGTCTGCCACGACGTTTTCCGTGTTGGGCACTTCATGCAGTTGCGTAACCACCACTGGGTGCAGATGCTCAGGCTGATCCACCAGTAGAAACGTTCGAGCACACGTAGTGTGCGCGCGGTTCCTCGGTGGTAGGAAGCTGTGGAATGGCAAGCCTGCATGACCTAGGGACGCATGAGAAGCGGCACATACATACGAATAGGCTCGTCGTTCAATAAACAGGCCGTGCGACCCACCGGGCGTTGCGTGTCCGACGTAAGGAGGGGGGACGGCTGTCGGACGAGTAGAACGATGCCCGCGTCGGTGGTGTGCAAGCGGCCTTTGTTAGCCAGGCGCTGGACCTCCGAAAAGGGAGGGCGCTGGTGAGAAGGGAAACACGACAAAAAGTCGGCGGGCAAAACTTCCGGCCGGCCAAGGGCTACGTAGCGCATGGCGGCGTTGCACGCGGGCTCGGCCTGTTGTTCCCGAGCCCAGTCGGCGTGCGAATTGCGTGCTGCAGAATCACAGAACTGAAATTCGGCAGCTGCGCTGAGGGCGTCCAAGTCGGTCGTGGTGACGGGCGGTGCGTCAGCTGGCGGCGGAAGCCGTAAACAAGGAGTTCCCACGGGCTCGGCATGGTCGCGATCAGACGGGATGGGTACCGTCGGGATCAACGAGGCGACCGGGGCCGGGTCTATAACGACGGGTGCGGGCGGTCGCGGCCGTGGGGCTCACGGCGGGGTGATAGCACGCCGGACGGATGGTGTAGGAGCTCCGCCGGGCCCGAAGCCATAATCAACAGCAGGCGGTGCGGTGCCAGCGCCAGCGGCTGTTCGTCGGCGCGTCCGAATGGAGATGCGGCCTGAAGGCGGCAACATATTCAGAGACGCCGGGTTGCCAGGCGGCGGAGGGACAGACGCGACCGGATCAGTGATCACGGTGGGATCTTCTTCCTGTAAAGCGCTCGTCGGGAGAGGAGCGCGCTGGGCGACAGTCGTCGCTGCAGCGGGGGCTTCTGCGGAGCCCAGGTCTCCCCGGGAGGGTACGACAAAACCCAAAGCGAATGCGGCGTTGGCGGTGGGTTAAAAAACCCTCAAGCCAGGACGGCGATCGACGGTGGCGACGGAAGCAGATACACGAGCGATGGATCTCCCCGAAGGAGCAGAGAGGTCATCAATCCTCATGCGTGGCCCGTGTGCGCGAAAATCGCGTAAATCCGAAGAGGTGAAAGGCTGCCCACCCAAAACGGCGCTTTCGGCGCGGGGCACCAGCCCACTCAAACCGACAACAGGGGTCGGCAAAGAGCGAGTGCGAAGCCCGCAGGCTCGGATAATGAAGATGCCACCGTCCTCGACGGGGGTGAGGCTACTAGACCCACTGCGGTCGTGTTCTGTAGCGGGCTCCGGCAAGCGGGATAGAAAATCAGCATTTCCGTTGGCGCTGCCTTTGCGGTACTCGAGGGTGTAGTCGAACGCGGTGAGGGGCTCGAGCCACACGCTGGACTCGCTCGTTGTAGCCCCCTACTTTGCCGATGCTCTCAAGCGCTTTGTGGTCCGAAAATATGCGAAACTTCGTGCTCCATAGGTAACCTCGGAGTCGTTTGATGGCCTAGACAATGCTGCCAGCTTCCAGGTCCAATGAGGTCCAGTGCCTCTGGGAATCGAGCGTAGCGCGGCTGATACAAGCAATGGGCCGTACCGAGCCGTCCGGTTGTTCTTAGTCGGGCGCGGCACCAAACCCGTCGATGCAGGCGTCGCAGTACACGTGGAAGGGGCGGGAGCCGTCGGCTACGGCGTCCCAGTCAGGGAAGACCACAATCGGTGGGGCAGCGACATCGGCGAGGATCTGGCGGACGAAAACTCCCGTAGCCGGCGTAAGGACGTACTTAACACCCTTCCGGAGAAGGGCGGTGAAAGAGCGGATCATTTTAGACAGGTCGGGCAGGAATTAACGATAGTATCCCACGCCGCCCATCAGCGCACGGACCTGCTTGAGGTTCTTGGGCACGGGCGTAGTCATCAAAGCCGAAACTTTGTCCGCATTTGGGCGTATACCCGCGGGTGAAAAGGAGTAGCCCGGAAAATTTACGTCCATGGTGTCGAGGTGAGCCTTCTTGGGGGAGAGCTTGAGGTTGCGTTTGCGTAGGGGTTCGAAGAGGGCTCGTATCGTCTTGACGTAGGCCGTCGGATCAGAGTCGAAAACTATCACATCGTCGAGGTAGGCCGCTACCTGCCAGACGTTTAATGACTTCGTTGACAAATTTGACGAACCAGCCGGGCGATTTTGTCCTTCCGTCGACGCCACTTGTTATGATCGAGGTCGGGATACTTTGTATCCCTGGATAGGTTTGCCTATTAAGTCGGTGCTCGTTGGTAGTCACGTGTGTTGCTTGCGTAGAGATAGAAGAAGAGCAGTTTTAGTCGTTTCGTACACGCGGAGACTCCTTTCGTGCACGCGGAGACTAAGAGCCAAGCTCGTGCCTCGCTGGGAAAACCCCTGGTTTTCCATCTACGATACGCCTCCCAAGTACTACAAGTGCGATCCCAATACTTGAACCCACGTAATTACCGGGCTTTCAGCCTCATGCAAGGCATGATCATAACAAATTAGTACAAAACAATGAAAATAGTGTAAAATACTCAGAAACCGTGGTATCAGTTTATACTATTATTATGCTGTGCAGCATGAGCTTCAACGTTGATCACTCAAAATATTCCTGAAACAAGAAATCCCGGGAAACAAATAAGGAAACCTATGCACAAGGTCTATCTACCTTATATGCCTACTTCCCTCTATCTATGCTTTATCTACGATACTCTATTTGTTGCCTTTGCTCCCTCCTGCATCTCAATATATACTCTTTACGTTCTAGTGTAAAATCCTATAAGCCGCATTCAAGCTCCATCCCCACGCCATCGGTGTGGGTCTGTCATCCCCCCCCCCCCCTGCTCCTTCTCGATTCCTGTCGACCCTTTAAGCTGGAGTTTGAACCGCGACACACTCCTCGAAATAATGGCAACCTGTGTAGTCACCGAGAGGACTTGGAGTTACTGTAGGCGTTCATATTGTTTTTGTTATTATGCTTGCCATCATATATATTTTCATATTCGCTTCGTTTGACCATCAACATCCAACCACCGACCACACATATACATATTATATATATATATATATATATACACGTACGACGTCTCGCGTCCCCCCCATGCCCTGATAGTACTTCCCTCGTCTCCTCATAATCGTGTCCGTGTCTCATACCGGCATGTACTACCTGGTAGCGGTTGCGCGGCAACATTTTTCTGGGTTACTTTTTCGGTCGCTTTGCCTGTAGGTTCCCAAAAAAGGGGAAAGAAACAGGGCTGGGCACTGCTGGCAGCCTCATCAATCTCGGTAGAGGTTTCGTACAGAAATCCCACCTGACTGAAATGGTTCGTTTTTCATTTTGACCCTTTGGGAAGGAGTGTACGTACAGCACTCGTGGGCCATTTTCTCTTTTTACCGAGCACCCCTGACTCCGTCAACCATCAGCACCAGTATACTGGATTGCATCAGCATGTATGTATGTATGCTGGCCGTCACGCAAGCACATCAATCACGACACAATCCCATTTCATAATGTTACTCCGTCGTGCCATTCTTGGGGGACAGGGTGGTAAGCTCTGAGCACAGACAGGGTGGAGAAGGCGTGGAGGGTAAGGACTGCTGCTGCTGCTGTACATGCACCGGCTGATTGCACTCGATAGATCATGACCTACTATTACGGGGGACCATGGCAAATAGGACCAAATATTATTAATAAGTAAAAATAGCGAAACATATACCGGTAGGTTTTTGTCTTTTCCGTAGGTCCTACCAGGTACCAGGTATTTAATATGGTCCCCCGTAAATACTGCTAGCAGCTGTAGATAATTTTCTAGATCTTCAAGCTGCCGCTGTTATAGACGCTGTGCACGATCTGCGCACAGCGGTACTATATGTAGTACAGATCCAACCCAGGAAGCATGCCCTCCAGCAGAAGATCGTGCAGGATGTACGGCTCCCACTCGGCAACATGATGAGCCACTGTTATACACGGGTACCATATTTTTACAACTCAGGAGATTGTCCGTCCTGAAACACCTGTTACACGTAATGATAGCACATACATTATTACGGGGGACCAAAGTAAATAGGACCAAATTTAATGTTGTTGGTAAAAATAGAGAAATATATAGGTTTTTGTGTGTACCGTAGGTCCTATTTATAATATGGTCCCCCGTAATAGGAATCGATGATCTCTTCGAGGCGTGCACTCTAAGGATAGCGTGCTTAAATTTAATGTGGTCTCGTATCACTAGACACACAGCGACACACTGCTGCTGTGCGGGCGGAAGCGCGCGCAACTGGCCCCCTTCAATCGCCACATCCATTTCCCAAAATAAATGTCAAACTCTCCGAATCGTCTCGTCTTGATTTTTAAGTAGAATGTTCAGATGAAAAATCTTGGCGCGGGGGGGTATTAATAGTGGCACAACTGGTAACCCCTGAAAATTCTGAGGCTCCTCATTCGACGACCTTTTTTTTTAGTAGGTTTAGCAGTCTGGGAGAAGGGATCTTTAGGGATGTTTTTTACTTGAAAAATGTGTAGCGTGGTCTGCACTTCGGAATCAATCGTCGTCCGCATCATCTGATAAATTTCCTGGTTCGATGCAAACTCGGCCTAGCCTCGTTTATGGCGAGTTTTGGCCCGTTTCGGCTGCGGTTTGGGGTCAGGGTCAGGGGTTGGGTCTTCGTCCGTGCCTTGATCCCAACAGGAACCAAAACATCCGAACAGCCTACCAACCTAAAGATCCCTTCTCCCAGATTGTTAAAGGTCCTCTTTTTTTTCGCTTCATCCTCAACTCGTTTCGAGCAAAGCGAAAACTGCAACCCGACGACCAATCCTGAAGCCTATCATAGGCTCATCACCGGAAAATACTGCAAAAACAATGCAGTATGAGTATCGGTATTTATTCCAGCGACATTTTGGGTTGGCCTGATCGGTCAGAAATATTTTTGCCTTGGAAGGCAGAAAGTGCTGTATCATGCCCCTATAGTTGCAGTCATCGTGAAGATGTTGTTGGTATGTAGATGTTCGTGCTGTCAATTATGTCTGTGCTGGTATCAGTGCTAGGAAATGGACGCTTTTTGTGTCTTATTTCTGTCTCCACTTGACAATGTGCCAATCAGGTTCATTCTTATCGGAGAGCGTTTTTTCCAATTTTTTCTCTTGTTCGGAAATAATTGGAGATATGTATCAATATACGGAGGCGTTCTGTCACTATTCATGAAATTTTCCAGAACCAAAAATATCAAGTTCGTTAACATTCCAATAAATGGAAAAAAAACAGGAAAATATGGAAGTCGTAAGACTGAAAAATTGAGCGAAAAAAATGTCAAAAATTTGGACAAAAAGCTCCCCGATGAGAATGACCCTCAGTCGTGCTTCTGTTTTTTTTCGGTACATTTATCACCATCCTTCTGTACTCGTGGGAACATTCACTACGTACGTACAACCCTCCCGTTCTTCTGGACATATTTCTTTTTAGGGAAGCGGTATGTTCGCGCTCTGGCTCTCGTGCGGGAAGCGCACAAAGCGCAAGGGGCAACAGACAAACGGAACGGGGAAGACAGGAGGCAAACTATAATATACCTGGTATACAGTACGCACATCGCACGCATCGCCAAGATGATACCCCCAAAAAACTTGATCGAAGATGACAGATGCGCGAAAACAACCACCCGAAACGAACCCTACAGTTAGTAAATTGGAGAAGCGAGGGAGAGAAACAAGGAAACAAAAAAAATAAGAAGCGAGACGAACCGGGCCTGCAGAATTACCCAGCAAACGTCAATACGAGTAGGAAAAAACTAGTACAGCAGTAGTAGCTTGGCGTACGAAGAGAGCGCCATTACACGGACAAAATACGTGTGTTTCTCTTTCTGGGGACATTCATTCCTATCGGAGAGCGTTTTTTCCATAATTTCCAAAGTTTGGAAATAATTGGAGATATGTACGACGTATCATTATACGGAGGCGTTCTGTCACTATTCGTGAAATTCTCCGGAACCAAAAACATCAAGTTCGTTAACATTCCAATATTTGGAAAAAAAAAAACAGGAAAATATGCAAGATTGAAAAATTGCGCGAAAAAAATGTCGAAAAATTGGAGAAAAAGCTCCCCGATAAAAATGACCCATATATAATCAGAACCCAATATGGAGTGAAAACATATGGCAATATCTGTGTATTGGGTCCACTAAGGGTTCTGATTACTAGATGGCCCCTCGGAAAAATGGGAGAATGGTCCTGCAGGGACCCCGTCAAGGCCTGTTCGGGCCTTGGCGCACAGCAGTGGTGGTCCCTCTATAGTGCCGGCATGCCCACGCCGACAATACCGGTACTATAGCGGCAACCGGTACTATACACTCCGCACACTTGCCACACTGGGTAACCCCATTCGTGCCAAGCGATTTCAAAGGCAATATACCAGGTAGGGAGCAGCCGGCACTACTCAAGCGGCTCTACAGAGGGGCCACTATTACTATTAAGAGGGACCATAGTTAGTAGGACCAGATATTGTTGGTAAAAATGGTTAAAAATACAGGTTTTTATGTATACCATAGGTCCTATTAACTATGGTCCCTCCAGTAATACTGTACTGCTGTACAAGTCAATAGTGTAGGGAGCGGTCAGTAAAGGGGTCAAAGCGCGATCTCGTCTTCGAGCAGCTTTGACGGAGACCCTGCATCGGTACGGGATGTAACCGTTGCCCGAAAGGATACAACAGCTCGCACCGACTGCCCGGTATTGGTCATGGTCGTTACATAAACCGAAAACCACCATACAACAGCTACACTGACTGCTATTATAATAGTATCGTTAGGGTATGTAGCCGTTGCACGAAGGCATACGAACGGCTCGTACTGACTGCTATCAATAGAAGTTACATCGCCCAAAAAAACACCATACAACAGAAAAACTGACTGCTATCAATCTGAACAGCCGCTATACAAGATCATGGAACAACTGCGTATCTGACTGCTGTTGCACAGTTCAACAGATCACAATGCAACGGTCTTCTTCTTGAGCCCTTCTCGGTCATCGACGATCTCTAAGCCCATCGACAAAGCCGTTGCCCGGACCGACTTGCACACGCTTTCGAGGGGCAGCAGTACGCTGTGCGCTTCGGCGTTTTTGATCTTAGCAATCTCGTAAATGGCCTTAAGTCCCACCTGCGAGGAAAAACAGAAAAAAAAAAACAAAAAAAAACACAATATCGCGGTGCCGAACACCGCCGTATTTTCGTTCAGTGAAGGGGAGTGGCGGTAACATCATACCACTACGCACCGCAATATGATTATCGTTTTCATTAACTATTAATATACGGGCGGTCCTAACATTTTGGGACAGAGTGATAAATACTGGTAGCAGCAGCGCAGCGCGGGAGAAGTCGAGGGTGGAGAATATCGCCTGGCAAAACGACCTACTGTATATCACAACAGGCTATTGAAGGCCACAACAGGTCTCCTCTCGTGAACGTCACTATCTATAGCCTTTTGTCTGCTGACCGAGAGAGGGAAAACAACGAAGGCGTACAGGGTATATTGCTCGTTGTTTGACGCCAGAAACGATTGAGGTAACCGCCTTTTACCCTGTCTCCTTAATACGAAACATGGCAGGATGCTGTGGTTTAATCACCTTGACTGACCGCCCCCCCACGTAAAACCAGTAATTAAGCTCCCACCACACCCCACCCACACGAAAAACATTATAAGAAGACCAAAAGATCTCGACTTGGCCAAAAGGACCGGTCTATTATCAATAGCATACTTTGGCAATGCATTATAATACAAGTCTTACTCATCGCCGGAGGCTACACAATGTTTCTATCGATACGAGGTGAGCAGAGCATAGTACCCCCCCTGCTCCGTCTCGAAAGGGATGCGTGGTCAATGGTCAACTGACTACGACAAGCAACAAATAAGTACGCCCCCCTCCCCCCCCCCCCCCCCCCGCCCCCCCGCAGCGCCCAACACGTCACGGCGCTTCGCGCTTGGTGTAAGCAATGCCTGCCTGGTCGGTAAAAACCCAACGTGCTCCGTCCGGGCAAGTGTAGGAATGCGAGGGTCTATGGTCATACGACTACGGCCATGCACGATAATGAGTACACCCCCCCCGCCACCCCCGACACTTTCCCCTCTCGCTCACCCGGCCGCTCTGCTCGTGACCAGCCCGAGCACCCCCCTGCTCGTGCGAGCGGAGATCCAAAAGCGCCACAAACGACGCAATCGAAAACAGCAGCGGTGCAGCAGAGGAAGGGTAACCGGTGTTATGTTCTGGCGCAGCGGATCAAGGTGAAGGACGGGGGTCTGCTGCTGCTGCTGTGCATCGATGTCCAAATTTCTCGAAGTGCTCACACGTTTTCCTTGTGGCAGCAACTTGTAGCAGGAGTGCGGGGTATGCACATTGATTTTTTTTACTTTCGAGAAAAGCCAAGAAAAAAAGCGGGATGAAAACCATTTTCGCCAAAAAAACTAACAACTACGAGTAAACACCACGGGGCACCACCACCACCACCACTACTACCACAACGTACGTGCAAATCCTTCTCAGAGGTTTTACTCAGGAGCTACGTACGAGACCTCCCGTGAGGTTATATTTAGGCGTGTCAGATTCAGATGGCATTGCAATGCCCGGGCCTTCCCCGCGTCTTACCAAATGCGTTGCCCTTGCATTCCGTTGTCCGACATCACAGCGCCCACAGAAGGCAACAATATCACCCCTATTGCTGACGGATCGAGCT
The DNA here is from genome assembly GCA_031213475.1 of Nereocystis luetkeana. Lineage (NCBI taxonomy): Eukaryota > Phaeophyceae > Laminariales > Laminariaceae > Nereocystis > Nereocystis luetkeana. Next base: position 7,826,675 of record JARUPZ010000016.1, on the reverse strand, counting down.
GTAAGTCTAGCGCACGGGCCGCAGACTAGTAGAACCGATATTATAGATCACACGCGTGTCGGTGCTGATACGCAACAATCTGGGAGAAAGGATATTTAGGTTGGTAGGCTGTTCAGGTATTTTGGTTCCTGTTGGGATCAAAGTACGGGCGCAGACCAACCCAACCCCTGACTCTAACCCTAACCCGAACCCTGACCCCAAACCGCAACCAAAACGGGCCAAAACGGCCGGTAAGCGCGGCTGCGCCGCGTTTCCATCGAACCAGGAAATTTCTCAATTGCGGACGAGGATTCCGAAGTGCAGACCGCGCTACGCAATTTTCAAGTCAAAAACACCCCCAAAGATCCCTTCTCCTAGATTGCTGAACCTACTCAGCAAGTTCATCGGCGGCAACACTATTACGGGGGACCATAGTTAATAGGACCAAATATTGTTAGTAAAAATGGTCAAATATATAGGTTTTTATGTATACCATAGGTCCTATTAACTATGGTCCCCCGTAATAGTAGTGTTGACGACTTTTTTTAGCTGTTCACCACTCTGTGCGGATATTAATAATATTCCAGGAATATTCCTATGCTCTCCTATGCTCCGTACATGCTTGTGCGTACAGGTACCGTAACTATAAATAGCCTAAAAATAACGTGGAGGGGGTGGGGCGGTGGGAGGGGACGGTTGATATAGCTCCGGTTGATATAGCTCCGCGATCTAAGGAGCCCAGCACCATGATTTCGATGCTGGGTTCAATTCCCGGGTTGCGACGCTTTTTTCTTTTTTTGCATCCGACGATTTGGAGGGGGTGGAGCGGTGGGAGGTGATGGGTGATATAGCTCCGCGGTGTATGATGCCCAGCACCATGATCTCGATGCTGGTTTCATTTCCCGGGTTGCGACGTTTTTTTCTTTTTTTGCATCCGACGATTTTTAACCGTTCGACGATTGTTGACCGTTTACGGTTCGCGCTTCGCGCTCACGGCCTCCGGCGGCTCCTGGGGAGGGCTAATTATATTTCTGCACCTTGTGGGTGAAAGCAGGGGGCCAAATGGGATCACACCCCGGTGGGATAACGTCCGAGTGGGATCAGGAGAGCCAAGCAGGGGCTTGTTTTGTTTTCCCGCTTTTTACGGAGAATATTCCCAGAAACTTACCTATCTACAGCATGGAGAACTCTACTGCTTTTTTGGTCCTTCAAGTCGACATAAAAAGGTTGATAGTGTACAAGAAACCATTGCGGCCAAATTCCCGAGAATTTTCCCCAGGCGGTCGGAGTTATAGGGTGACCGTAGGGTTAAGTTTTAAGGGTTTCAAACATCTTGTTGAAACTGGGCAAGGTGCAAACACGCACGCCTAGTTGTGAGGGCTACGTAGAGTTGAAATCACAGGTCAACCACCTTTCAAACAACTTTTCGAAGCTGTGCCACGTCGTGAGGGCCTCTGTGCTAACGAGCAAGTTTTTTGCTGTTGTATTTGAATAGAAAACAAACGCATTTGATTAGATTTGAACAGTATTTTCGTGAAAAATGTGACTGTGGGTTCAATCCAGGAATGGCGCACTGTTTTGAAAAAAACGATTAACGCAGAAGGGTCAGCGAACACCCGAGGGCAACCAACGAGGCGAGCGACCGGCGGCGTTCGCGGCCGGCGGCTGGTTATTTCTGCCAGCACCGCTCAAGAGGCCATCGCTCTTGGGATGTCTTGGATGTCTAGCCCCGAAGCTCCACGCAGGCAGCAGCGACGGGGATACAGCGATCGAACTTCTGAGCGAAGTCGTGACCTGGTCGGTGCTCTTGCGATTTGGGAAACTGGGTTCGCGACGGCCTTGTAAGTTTTTGAGGCGCCGCGGGTGGTCCAGTCCGTGCTAGGGGCCGTCGGACCTCGCGCTGCGGCTGTTCCCGTGGCTCTGCCTCTCGCGAATGATGGATCTCGTCTCTGAAGCTGTCGACGACACGGCTCAACTTTGCGTGGTTTGCTTCGGTTTCATGGAACATGCCACGTAGAGTTGGATAAGCTCCCCAAATTGAACCACACGAAGAGCGAAAGATGTTCGAAAATATGTATTGTTGATTCGTTTTTTTTTTCGAATTTTTAAGTCAAAACACCTGCTTGGTGATTTACTTTTCAACCTATCATTCAACCTGTCAGATGCAAATCAAACTAAACGATTTTTGTTTTTTCGAAATTCAATCGAAAAAAATCCTCGGTAATACGGGCCTGGGCCCTAAATAAACACCAGGTACCTGGTACGTAAATGTGTAAATACGGTTCAGAGAAACCGCCACTCTCCTCGTTTTTGTGGCAGCGAAGTTTCTTTAACAGAAGTCCAACCAATATCCACGCCGTTTAAGGAGATAAGACTCTGAAATTTGGCACATACGTTCTATGAGCCGCTGCCGACGCCTGAACGTTTCTTTTACCTTTTTATCCCGACAGATATTTCGGTTTTTGTTTTATTATTAACAGGAGATTTGGGTCTTTGGTTGCCCATTTGGGACTGTAGTCCCGTTTTGGGGACAAACCACTCAAATTCTAAGTATTTTTGTCCTCAAAACGAGACTGCAGTACTAAAAAGAAGGCCAAGGCAGATGACAATAGGAACAAGATCTTAGGGTCGCGATCTTAACGTGGAGTGCTTTGCAGTTTTTCAGTAGTTTCCCGAAATTTCGGTATTTTCCTATAGGAAAAATAGCAAGAAATACCAAAATTTCGGGAAAATACTGAAAACCCCCTAAAAACCAGCCCTCGTTGAGATCAACCCTTGAACGCTGATTTTTTTGTTTTACATCATTTCAGCGGATGTATGTCGCGAGGACTTAAGATGAGACTTTGTGCTGACATTGTTTTTCGCCAGAGCTTTCCAATGCAGTTGGTGATCCATGCAGGGTCTGGTTTCGAAGGTTCTACGAGAGAGCAAGACTTCGCAAACTTTCAAGAGATTGACCCAATTTTTGACGAGATTGGAATGTCTGTCGGTTTGGGCCAATCTTTGGATTCCCAAAAACAACTTGGTCCCTCCTAAAACATCGAAGCCATACCCTGTATGGACTACCAACCACCTGCATCGGAAAGTTCTCGCAAAAAAACAAAGAAATAGTCCTGAAAGCCTTCTCATTTTAAGGTCGGTTTTGGGCCAATCTTTGGATTTTTCTCCAAGTCTTACTTCCTCGTAAAATATCCGAAGCCGTACCCTATACCAGGAATGGACGACCAACTGCATTGAAAAAACTCTCCCAAAAAGAATGAAATAGTCCTGATAGCAGAAAGTATAATTTCAAGTTAGTTCCCTGCGAGGTATACCCGCTGAAATGGTGCCAAAAGAAGAAGAAAAAAAAAAATCGTTTATGGTCTCGTCTCGTTCTCGTCCTCACTATTCGGAGACGAAAAAAACAAAATCATCAATGGTTCGACAGGGTCTTAAAGAACACGTGTGCAAAAGCTCAGGGTTCGTCCCTGGGAAAGGGCGTGTGGGCATTTGGACCTTTGTGCCGGAGACGTGCAAATTCTGGTATCGCCTCGGAATTGCTTACAGTAGTTCGAGTACAGAATCGATTTCGGGCGTTAAATAGGATTTCGTATTGAGTCAGATTTTCGAATGTGTGCGTGAAACTTTGTGCAAACATGCCTTGGGCCACCTGGAGGCGGCTCGTTTAGATTAAAAAATGAGGGAAAGAAGAAAAAATCCTACGGGAACGCGTGACCATTGCTGGCCTCTTTGAAAAGTCTGCGATCGGTCGGGTCACATTTTTTCGGGTGTAGCGCCAGTCCTAGGCCCTTGAAAAACAACTGGTTATGTCACCCTCTTCCACTGCTCATGGCGGTCGGTATGGTACCAAATACCCTGGTACGTGGTATGTGACATTTGAGTTGCTTTTGCATGCGGCATTCATGGCTGACGAAATCTGGGGCGATATGGTTGAACCAGCTCGGAGTTGTATTCGTTCACAAGTGCGCGTGCGTGAGTGGGTGAGTTGGTGGGTGGTTGGGTGGGTGCACGCGAGCTGACCTTATCTATCCCCGCACACCGTTTTAGCATCCACGTAGTTTGAGGTGTGCTCAGCTCGAACGTGAAGCTCCGGTCCGTGTACGCCGTAAGCATCTGAGGAGTCCAGCGGGGGGGTGGGGGGCGGTAAGGGTAACGTCGAGTCCAGTCATGCGGTCGCGAGAGCAATTGAGATGCTGTTATGTTACGAGTTGGTAAATTACTAGAGGTGTGAGTCAACAGGATTTCACGAGAAAATCACTGGCCGGTATACAGGTGCCCGTGAGCCGACTAACGGAGTTTAGCCGGCAACTCGGCTGGCCAAGCCAGCTGGTGGCCGACTGGCGACTTGCCGATTCAAGTCAGCTGAGCGAAGCGAGTCAAATCAGCCCTTCCCGGCCGGGAGGGCCGCCCACCTGAATAAAAAACTGTACCAGGTATCCCGCAATTCAACAATAATCCCTACAACATGGAAACCCAAAAAGTCGGAGAGTCGGTACCTCCGGGAAACGGCTATATAACTATTGGTCTGACTATTAGTAATGACTATTACGACGTGTTAATAGTTGGTGACTGTGCCCACCCACAGCTCTATAAATAGCACAGCCGCACAAAGTATGGGGGTCCCGTTTGCACAACCGCCTGAAGTGCAGGCGTCCCGCTTGAGCTTACCGTACGCGAAAACGAGTTGCAACTTTACGAACGGTCGCCTGTGTATGCAGAGATAGAAGCCCCTTCCGAGGTGGGTGAACTAAAAAAAGCCGGAGGAAAATCCGCGCCGTCCGGCCAAAAACCTCCCGATCGTTTGTTAGCTTGTTTTTTTTCCCAGCGCATGCAGCAGTTTACGACAGCAGTTACCCTATCTTCGCCGCCATCCGCATGGACCGCCCATATGTGTGTGCGTCTTGACCTTGAACCGTTATTTCTACACTCGAAGTACATGGTACCCGTTGACACCCAGCGCACCCAGTGTCCGTACTGATTATTCGTCCTATTAATAGAGAGATGAAAAAGATTGTGGTCACGAAAACCTAAGACACAAAAGACACTGCATCGCAATGCAAAGGAGAGGGCAGACAATGCAATGCCATGCCATCGTACCGGGTACGACAAAGCACAACATACACTCGCCGGTATCATAGTCCAGAATGCACCGATGCAATATAAAGCGGCCGCCGCCGGGAAGAAGCCAGCCGTATACCAGGTATACACCGGAATACCGTACGTGGACAACACATCAAAGATGTCGGGAGACACGCCGCGCAAGGCGAAAACGTGCGCTGCCAACGGTGTAGGGTCGAGTTTTCGACACTAAAACCCAGTAGTTTGGTGTCAGTCGAGGCATGTCGGGGCAAAGTTGCTGTCTGTCAAGGGCAGAGGGGTGAAAAGGCTGTTGTTGCCTGACATAATTGCTACCAGGTATATACCTGGTACCTGGTATACATTTACCAGATATAGCAGTGGCCCACATACACATACTTAAAGTTACCCTTTTCCTAAAATCACTTGATCATAAGCACCTGCCTCACGCTCAGCGAGTCTCCCACGATTTTTTGTCGCTTCTACGATCTTTGCTTTCTTCGCGTTCTTTGCTTTCTTTGAGTGCTTGCTTCTCGTGCCACACTTTTTTTCCCGGGACAGTAGAAAAAAAATCTCGGAAAAAGAAAACGTCGATTTTGTTTTTTCAGCAGTTTGAGAGGCTTTCTTTCGCTTTTTTCACCAGGCTGGTTGAAAATTCTTTTGGACTTTCAATTATTTTTTCCTTTTTTCTTCTTCCGTTTCGTGTGCGTGTGTAGTCGAAACACGGCGACGCTGGCGAGCCCGGCGCCGTCGCGGGTGTCGGCGGATGCTGGCGGGTAGAGGAGGGGTTGCAAGGAGCGCGGTCGCGGTTTTCGTGGCTAGGCGTCGTGTGTGCCACGAGACACAAGGGAAGCATGAATGGGCTCTGCCTTGCCATCATCTAAAAAATTAGACCGAGTATGTACGAGTGCATAAGGGTCGTTCGGGATTGCAAGCTAAGATTCAAGCGGTGCTTATTTTTGCGACCACGATGCACTATACAAAGAGACGAACTCCCGTCTGACCATGCACATCCTCGAGCTGGCGAACAAGGGTCACGGTGAGCACCGGGCTTCACGCGGGGCGGGCAACGGGGGTCACTGTGACAGAGAGGGAGGAAAGCTTTACCCGTACCGAATCGGTGGAGAGGTGGTCGAGAGAGGGGCGGGCGGCATACGAGGCTGAGAGACAAGCTCTGCTGTTCATTTTTTTTTTTTTTCTTCTTTGACTGTTGCAAGGTGTTCCAGGGGCAGACAATTATTACATGAGAGGGGACGGGGATTTTATTCTCGTTTTTAATTTTTAATTTTGCGGTTTCATTTTCATTCATTGTTTTTGCGGTGCTGCTGCTGTGCCAGCGGTGTACTTTCTCGTTCGTACATACCAGGTCATACAACATTTCAAAAGAAGAAAATCAGTACCCTACCTGCGTATGTACGTACGTACGGCATGTGACTCTTGGCAGTATCAAGTCGCCAATTCGCAACTACAACATTCATCAAATATATATTCAGTCATCGACCTTCTGTCCGCTTCGCGTACTTTTCCTTCCTGAGCGAGTGTAGAGGGCGGGGTAGGCCGCCCGCGGAGCGAAGCGCCTTGTAATACATTGGTACCTGGTACCTGATACCATGGTACATACCAGGTAGCACTATCATGCTCGTATAGGCACGGCGGCAGTGTTTTCGGCACAGGCTCACCAAGCAAAGGAACGTGCGTGGTTTCGAGAACTACAGCGGGTCACTTTAGGCTGGGCGCTGGGGACCACTGCTGCAGGGGAAACAAGCACAGCAAGTCTACTGCTTTGTACTGCTTGTACCCAGGTATGTACTTACCAGGTTCTGCATAATAGCATCATGGGGGTTTGAGAGGCGAGCGAGGGGTGGACGACTGCATGCATTACAGCCGTACCAGTACTGCCAACAAACCTACTGCTGTACAGCTGCCTAGACTACATCATGCTGTAGGCGGACTGACAAGCAGTCCCTGTGGATCATCTCTACTACGTACGAGTACTCCCTCTACTTGCATGACTGCCTCGTGCTGCAGCAGCAGCAGCAGCAGCAGCTGCTGGGACTCTGGGACTGAGAGTGCGGTCGGTGCCTTGTGTGGATCGCGAGGAATTCGCTCAAAAACACTCCACACCCAGAACGACAAAGAAACGTCGACCAACAGACAGCAGGCGGACAGCGCACACAAACTCACGCATGGCATGGGCGTGTTCTGCACGATGTACTTGGTCTCCTCGTTGAACTTCTTGCAGAACTCCATCATGTTGATGCCCAGAGGGCCGAGAGCCTGGCCGATCGCAGGCCCCGGTTTGGCCGTTCCCGCAGGTACTCGCATCCTCACAGTCCGAACAAACGACATGTTGTCGTGGCGCCCGTTTTATTTCGTGCTGTGCTTTTAGGTCTCCAGCTCTAGTGTCAAGAAAATCTACGAGACGATTTTGTTGCACCTCTCGTACTTTTCAAGTTCCGGAGGTCGTCGTCAAGCCGTCACAAGAGCTACAAGCAGTGCGGGTGTGCGAGCTGCGAGCTAGAGGTGTTTAAAAAGAGGAGTTCCAGTAATTTTCGCGCTTTTTTGGAAAGGGAGGAGTTCTGGAAAACCCCCTCCACATGATTCGTCAGATCTTGAAATTTTAAAAAGAGGTAGATTTTGCCCGGTTGAAATGTTGACATAGAAATGTAATACAAAATCCGGATTCTCAAGATCTCCAGTCTCCAGACTCTTCGCCCGCAAAATACGTACCGAAGACGAATTCGTATTTTTATTAATAGTTCTTGCTCTTCTTCTTTCTTTATCCCCTTTTAGAACCGCAGTTCCGTTTTGGGGACAAACTACTCGAAATTTGAGTGGTTTGTCCCCAAAAAGGGACTGCGGTTCTAATTATGGCGAGGTTTTGGCCCGTTTTGGCTGCGGTTTGGGGTCAGGGTTAGGGTTAGGGTTAGGGGTAGTTTTAGGGTTTAGAGTCGCGGGTTGGATTGGGTTTTCGCCCTTACCTTGATCCCAACAGGAACCAAAACACCTGAACAGCCTACCAACCTAAAGATCCCTTTTCCCAGATTGTTAAAGGCCCTCCGCCTTCTTTCTGTGCGTCGTGTGGTCTGGGTTCTGTGCTGTGTCCTCTGTTCGTGCACGAGTAGGACCCCCCCCCTCCTATGCGTATTATTGTACTCGTAGCGTACAACAACTTACAGCAGTATTGCCTATTTCGTGCTGCTGTTCTTGCCGTGTTGTTGTACTGGTAGGTTGTTATTGTTATTAGGCTTGCCATCCGACGATGTGCAGCACGAGCTATCACGTTGATCAATCAAAACATTCTTGGAAATATCCGCATACGAAGGAAACCTATACACCTCGTCTACCTACCTTCTATGTGTCTACTTCTTTTATGTTTTATCTACGATACTCTATGTACATTGTGTTGTTTTTGCTCCCTCCTGCATCTTAATATGTACTCGCTACTTACTTCTACTCTTGAATCCTAACCCGCATCCAAGCTCCACCCCCACGCCATCGGTGTGGGTCTGCCATCTCCCTCCCCCTGCTCCTTCTCGATTCCTGACGACCCCTAAGCTGGAGTCTGAATCGTGATACCCTCCTCGAAATGGCGACCTGTCTGTGTAGTCACCGAGACGATTTGGAGTAGGCGTTCCTGCACCAATCCTTTCCTTCCCATCGACCCGCCATCCCTCCTCCCCACTACACGAGCAGTCAGGTGGTCGATGAACTTACTGCCCTCTACCCCGAGACACCCAAACAAAGCTTTCCACTGCTAAATTTAAAAGTGGCAAGTTTGTGACTCCGTTCGTCAAAGGGCACATACATGTCCGGGCGAGCGTAGTGTTGGCGCTTGCGCGCCTCGGAGGTAGAGGCAGCTGATCCATCTTGATCGGCACTGCCTCCTCGCAGGTGTGTATCTGTGTTTGAGGGTCCGCATGGGTGACGTCCAGCAGGATGGACTTCTCCCTATACTCCCTAATATAGGAGCATCCCGTAGACCTCCTCCTCTCCTGACGACAATGTCCATCCGCAGATTTCGGTCTGCGGTGAACGGTTCGCCGCTTTCCACTTGGTGTGGAATTCCCAGCCGCTTCAACGTTCGGGACATCGCGTGGACGAGCGGTTGGTGTTGATTTACCTGCGCCCCTGCTCTGGGACAGATGCGCGAGTGGCGAGTGTCCACGTCCACTGCATCGCAGCAGGGGCACCTCACTGCCACGTGTTCCTCTATCCCAGTGGACCGCCTTCCCATGCCCACAAGCTCTTCTGCGGGTATGACCCGGAGTGAGTCCGTTGGTTTCGCCCGAAGGCATGCCGTAGCTCCTGCCCCCTGTAGGCTCCTATAGCGAGCCTTGGCGAGGGCTTTGGTTTCGGTCCCACCCATCGGGCCGCCCGGTCCGGGGGGGCGTGCTGTCTCCAGGAGCTCCTCCAGCGAGGCAGCGTGGGCTGCGTGCCGACGTTGGTTTACCAACTAGCCCAACTTATGTTGGTCTTTGCGTGAGTTCGTGGTTATTATGGCGTCGTGTGCAGCCAGCATGTCGGTCTCTGGGGGTCTTGGGGCCCTTTCCCCCTCTGCGCCTAGACCCCATTCTAACCGGCGGCCATCGCTTCCTGTGACACCCCCCATGTATCCCTAATGTCCCACAAGCTGTTTCCCAGCTGACCAATGATGCCCGATTCTGGGAGCCCCCTCCTCAACTTATCGCCCAACGGGCCTGTGAGGTCTGCTAGGACCCCCGGCAAGGTCCCCACTCTGCTCCCGATGGATGCCGACACTCTCCTTCCTTCTGTCGACGGCAGCCCTAACCCTCCCGCTCCCGTAGAAAGGCTTGCTTGGGGCTTGCTGGTAAGGTTTGAGAGTCAGCCGACTATCCGGGCACCCCTCCTGGAAAAACGGTTGTGTCTCCACCGCTCCCGGTGGTTCGAGGAGTTTCTCGCACGCCCACTGGGCCCAGTTATCTGCTCTTCTTTTACATGCTTTGAGGGACAACCCCGGGTCCAGGGGGTCCTTTCGAGGTAACTCGTCCGTTGCCCGAGAGATTCGACGGTGATGAGGGCCGCCGCCTGTTTGTCGGGCTTGTTAGCGAGGCAGCGCGCAAGGTGGTCCGCGCCCCCATCCCTCACTACCCCCATCCAATGCTCGCCCCTGCACGTAGTCTTCCGTGCCGATCGGGACACCCACCACCGTCACCCCTCCTTCGTCTGCGATGCGGACCTCAACGCAAGGAGCGAAACCTCCTCCATCGTCGGGGCGTGCCCCTTTTGGCGGTAGTGCCACTGCTTTGGCGGCGTTGACCACAATGCCGATGTATTCTAGCTCTCGTCGGAGGAAGACGAATGTTCTGATCGTGTAGGCCGTGATCCCTGTAAGGCCGAGAGAGACATCGCCCATGTATGTACGTGAAGGCTTCCACTCCTTCTCTCTCGAATTCCGGCCGGAATCGCTTCAGCCCCGGTCGTAACGCCAGGCAAAACATTTGCTGGTCCCATGGGGTCCCCTTGCTGGACACCGCTGGAGCAAGCGATCGTCCTAGTTTCTCCTGAGTCCATCCGAAAAAACACTTCGGCTTGAAGGTTGTCGTTGTTGTCGTTGTGTTCTTCTCTCTTCTCTAACTTCCTTCTTTATATATAGTCTTTCATTCCTGTCGGAGAACGTTTTTTCCATAATTTTCAAATTTTGGAAATAATTGGAGATACCAGGCATTTATCAATATACGGAGGCGTTCTGTCTCTATTCGTGAAATTCTCCTGAAGAAGCGAAAAAATCGACTTCGTTAAATTTCACACATTTATTTCTCCGATGAGAATGACCTGCCCTGTACGTATTTTTTTCCTCGTTTTTTGCATTTTGCTTCCGCACGCACCCCCCCCGCTCGGAGCGGCGAGGGGGATCTTGAATGCCCGCGATGGAAGCGTCGGTTTTTGACGAGGCTGCCTGCATCTCGTCACGGACGAGCCGAAATTGGCTTTCCACTTGCCCCAGTCACTGTGGACCACACACATGTCGACGGATCATACGAATTCCGACCCAGCGCCAGCGGGGCGAGCGTCGGCCGCCGAGCCCCCAGAGTTATACAGTAGTCGACGGTAACACCGTACGTGGTAACATAATGAATGTTGCAGAGACCTCCGCATTTAGGCCAACGTCCTAACATAATGTTACGTGTGGGCCAGCTAAGACTGTAACGTATCTAACGCACGTTAAGCGTTACGTTATCCGAGCCTAAGGTAATCAGATCGGGGGTCCGACACAGGGAAGGGGTGTCGATGCCGGCCAGGGCTCTCCTTCTTGGCAAAGTTCTTCTTGTTGCGTACCAGGTACGTATCTCATGGAGAGCTCAATTAGGGTAAAGGAACAGAGAGCGACAGAGGGGGGCAGTCGAGTGTCAGACTGTCCCCTGAACCATGTATCTTCATACATATATACTACCGGTAAGTAAGTATGTCATGTACAATCTTCTATTACGGAGGACCATAGGTAATAGGACCTATGGTATACATAAAGACCTATATATTTAACGATTTTTACTAACAACATTTGGTCCTATTAACTATATATAGTCCCCCGTAATAGTAATAGACGTTTTTCCATTACTTTTAATAGCACGTCACGTGTGCTCTCATACTCGTAGTACGTACCATAACTGCCTGTCTTCTCATCATACTGATACAGATCTACGTAGACGCTTTTGCGATAGTAACACCTCACGTGCTCTCGGAATGTTGCGTATTGCACCGCTTTATGGCTACTGATACACTGCTACCTGCTACTACGTGGTACCATCACGCACTGAACCCTGACATTTTCGAGCCAAAACCAGGTACGATGTCAGTCTGGGCAATAAATAGCAGGGCTCCGTATGCACTGATAATTTGAAGTGTACGGGCTATTGATTTAGGGGTTTGTCTATTATACCAATTGACATTGTCTGAGGAAGTGGTTTTGGGGGTGATGTTCTATCGGTTGAGATTGTTGGGACAATTGGTTTTGCTCACCCGTTGTCTTTCAATTGGAATTGACCGGACGATTGATTCAGAGGGCGGTCTGCTCACATTGGAATTGTCCGGACAAATGATTCTGGCGACTTGTCTATGATTAATACAATGATGTCCCTTATAGAGGACGACGCAGGCATATGTCGATGCTGGCGAGGGCACGCTCCTTCTTGGTGAAATTCTTCTTGTTGTTGCTCATCTCAAGGGAGCTCAAGGATAGAGTGCGAGATCAGAGTGACACAGAGGGGGACAGGCAAGTGCCAGACTGCCCCCCTGAACCTTGTACGTACCCGTACAATCTACTGAACCCTTCCGTTACTAGCACGTCATGTGCTCTTTTCCACTCGTAGTGCTCTTATCTGACTGTCTCCTCGCACTGATGCTATCTACGGAGACGTGTCCGTTAGTGGCACGTCACGTTCTCTCATACCGGTACGTATTGCACCGCTTTATAGCTACAGGAACGTGATACCATGATGACGCTAATTAGAATTGTCGGGACAAATTATTCGGGAGGCTGCCTACTGATTGAAATTGTCGGGACAAGTGATGGAAGAGACTGTCTATTAGTTGGAATTGTCGGGGCAATTGAATGAGAGGGGACAGTCTAGTATTAGGAAGTAGTGTCGAGACAATTGATTCAGGAGACGGTCTATTCATTAAAACTAGCCGGATAATTGATTCAGGCGAGAAGGTGCATTAGTTGGAATTGTCCGGAACATTGACTACGGAGACTGCCTGTAAAATGAAATTGGTTCGACAATAGCGCCAGGTAGAGGTCATTTAATGGAAATTGTCTGGACAGCAGAGATGCGTTTCAATTAGCAGTTGGAAATAGGGATCACAATAGACATTCAAATTGCAATACGAAGTTACTGTTGATATTTCGGGGGACCACATTCCGGGGGACCATAGTTAATAGGACCTATGGTATACGTAAAAAACCCATATATTTAACCATTTTTACTAACAATATTTGGTCCTGGTCCTATTAACTATGGTCCCCCTGTTATAGTAAATAGGACCAAATATTGTTAGTAAAAATGGTTAAATATATAGGTTTTTATGTAAAACATAGGTCCTATTTACTAAGTATGATGGCCTCCGTAATAATAGCAGACAATTGGACTATTATTTTACAGATCTGTCCAGGGTTTTATTTTGAATATACCTCGTATGAAGGTTTATTATGCATTGTGTGTCGTATATTGTTTGTTTTCGTCTTGTTGTGGGTGCGAAAATTTAAAATAAATGCAAAGCGCGGAGTGCAGAGTTCAAAGGAACGAGAGCCCAGACGTTGGGCTGCAAACAAGACGTTTGCAACGAGGGAAATAGAGAGCGCTCGGGGCAATGGACAATTGACCGCGCGGTCCGTATGCCATAAGGTCCATCCAGAAGTGTCCAGTATAAGACTACTGCTGTAGTTCCGGTATGTATGCCAAGAGCCAAGAGGTCTATCCAGGAACAACCGCTTTGAGCCCGACGTCGCACGGAATGGCGTAGGGGCGATTCATTTATTATACGCATTGTACCTGAGATACCTATGGTACCTTTTTTTTGTCGTCATTATTATGGAGAAGGTGCTCCTGCCATAAAATCGTCGGTCCTCGGGCGCGCCGACATTGTCAACCCTGAGTGTTCCCCGCTTTGAGCGTATACCACATATATAATTACTGTACGTATACCACATATCACACGTTGTGTCATCTTGCACCTTCTTTGAGATGTTGTCTATTACGGGGGACCATAGTTAATAGGACCAAATATTATTAGTAAAAATTGTCAAATATGTAGGATTTTATGTATACCATAGGTCCTATTAACTATGGTCCCCCGTAATAGAGGAGGGGTAGGGTCGGATAAGGCCCCCCCACCCCCTCCAACTTGCGGCGGTGGGGGAGGGTGGGGGGGGCGCGTTCGCCCATCCGTGAGCTTCTTCGATGGTTATACTGTTTTCAGCGCGGCGGGAGGGGTGGGGCGAGGGGGGGGGAGGGGGGGGGGGGGCGTTCGCCCATCCGCGAGCTTCTTCGATGATGACACTGTTTTCAGTGGGCATTACGGTAAGGAACAGAGTAGTCGTAATTCTGAGAAAAAGAGTTTCACCGAATGTTTGCTGGACATAATTCCTGTGGGGATATAGGATAAGGGCCGGGGTTTTGGTCGGGGATAAAGCACTACCAGGTAATATATATATATGTATATTATATATGTGGTATGTACTTACATACAATATAGTGTGGGGTTTAGGTTTGTTTTTTAAATCGTGTTATAAATACGTAAGGGTGTAGTATTGTCATGTAGTAGGCGAGGGGTATCTGTGTGTGGATTTAAGATAGATAATCCACGTATCATCGTATATCCCCCCCCCCCCCTATTTTTTATAGGTGAGGTTGGCGTCGGTTGGCAACGACGCTGTAAAATATGCCGCTCACTACGTGCGCTAGACAACCTGGGTACCGTTTTTTTTTTTTTTTTTTGTCGGTTGCCCACAGCTGGTTGTCGAGTTAGATCATTCGTGCGAGGTAAAGAACCTTTACTCCGCACAATTGGGAATGATCGTATCACGTGGTGTTCAAGGTAAGGCACCCAAGAGGCAGTTACATAGTACTCCCATTGCTGTCTCTGGAAATGCCTACACCGGAAATTAAATCAACTCATTGAAGCTGTCGTCCATATGCAAAGTCTGCCTCGAAAGCGGTTCTTAGTAGGATGCAGCTCACCCTTCATGCGACTCGCCAGACACCTCACGGCGCTTCGCGCTTGGTGCAAGCAATGTCTGCCTGGTCGGTGAAAACCCGACATGCTCCGTCCCGGCATTGTAGGGATGCGAGGGTCTATGGTCATACGACTACGGCCATGCATGAGATCGAGTACATCTCTCCTATCGAGTACACCCCCCCCCCCACCCCCCCCCTGATAACGCTCCGTCTCGAAAGGGGGTCAATGGTCAAATGACTAAGACAAGCAAATGAGTACGCCCCCCCCCCCGCCCCCCCCCCCCCCCCCGTCCTGCTTGGTCCGTAAAAACCCGACGTGCTCCGGTCCGGCGTTGTAGGGATGCTAGGGTCTATGGACACACAACTACGGCCATGCATGATATCGAATACCCCCCCCCCCGTTCGCGCTCGGTGCAAGCAATGTCTGCCTGGTCGGCGAAAACCCGAAGCGTCCAGTCTTGGCATTGTAGGGATGCGAGGGTCTATGGGCGTACGACTACTACGAGGCATGACATGAGTGCCCTCCCCCCCCCCCCCCGTACTTGCACTGCGGCCATGGATGAAATGATCAGTACAACTCCCCCCCCCCTATGATATATAGGTTGGGTTGGCGTCGGTTGGTAACGACACTGTAACACATGCCGCTCACGGCGTAAACTAGACCACCAGGGTACCGTTTCTTTTTTTTTGGCGGTCGCCCACAGCTGGCGGTCGAGTTAGATCGTTTGTGCGGGGTGAGAAACAGTCTTCACTCTGCACAAGTGGAAATGCTCGTATCACGTAGTGTTCATGGTAAGGAACCCAAGAGGCAGTTACATAGTACTCCCGTTGCTGTCTCTGGAACTGGCTACACCCGAAATTAAACTAACTCATCGAAGTTGTCATCCATATGCAAGTCCGCCTCAAAAGCGGTTCTTGGTAGGATGCAGCTCACTCTTCATGCGACTCGCCGGACACACACCTCACGGCGCTTCGCGCTTGGTGCAAGCAATGTCTGCCTGGTCGGTGAAAACCCGACATGCTCCGTCCCGGCATTGTAGGGATGCGAGGGTCTATGGTCATACGACTACGGCATGCATGAGATCGAGTACATCTCTCCTATCGAGTACCCCCCCCCCCTCTCTCCCCGCCGTGGTGCCCCGGCGAAAGATTTGAAAGACACCAGACCCTCAACGAGTACTAGGATTAGGAAGTCCCAGTAACTTGAACGCCTTCCACTACCATTATGAACACACACAAGCTGGAGATATTCTCGGAAGAGATTAGGAGAAAGACGGTGAAGCAGGGTGGGCGGAGAAAGAAAGATTGGCAGGGTAAAGTACTATTACGGGGGACCATAGTTAACAGGACCTATGGTACACATAAAAGCCTATATGTTTAACCATTTTTACTAACAATATTTGGTCCTGTTAACTATGCCCCCCCGTAATAGTAGTGCTGATTGTTGGGAGTTCCTAGCGGCTTGACGAGGATTGAGTTCGAGAGGAAGTGCAACGAAGTAGGACTGTACAGCTTTGCAATAGGAAACGTAGAACGAGAGGGGGAACACTTTGGAGTCGGGCTAGAGCCAAGAGCGAGCATGAAGTGTCAGAGGATAGAGACAGAAAAAGTGTCGGCGTGGGTTAGAAGACTGGGATTGAGAGTATGCATAGCTACTGGAATGAAAAAACAAAGACGTAGTCCTAGGGTGATCGACGGTAAGGGGGGGGGGCAGGGAACAGCAAGCGGCTCAAAGGGAATGGGGGAGAGACATAGGGGCGCAGAACAGGCAGGAAAGAACAGGAATGGGAACGGAAAGAATGCTCAAAGAAGAGATGATAGAAGTTCTCGTAGCGACAACGGAGAAGGATTAGCAGGTAAGATCAGAGCGGATACTGGAACGAAAAAGAGGTTGAGAATGGCATCTTGGAACGTATGCGGGTTCGCCACGGAAGAGCGCAAAAGAGTCGAGATTGCCGAACAAGCAAATAAGCGCGACCTAGACCTAGCGGGAATTCAAGAGTCGTGGGAGAGAGAGGGGGGGGAGATGGGATCCAAAGTTGGAGAGTACGCATGGGTAGGAAGGAAGAGGAAGGGACATAATAATAGCAAGAATAGTGGGCGGGGGGGCGTGGGGTTCCTACTCAAAGAATACCTGTGTGACAGAATAGAGGTGATCAAAGACAAAAAAATCGACGAAAGCATATGGATTCAAGATACCAGAGCCGAAGAATACGATAAAAGATATACAGGGGAAGTTCGGAGAAGTAGCAGTAGATGTAGAGAAGTATAAGAGGCAAGGAGAAGTAGTGCTAGTGGGAGATTTGAATTCAAGAATTGGGAAGCCAAGCAAACTGAACGAGAACATTGGACGATATGGAGAAGTAACAGAAAATAAGAATGGGGAAGAGATGTTGAAATCCTTCGAACACGACGAGATGAAGACGTTGAACGACTGAGTAAAAAAGGCAGAACCGGAATGGACTAGACAGTGCGTACAAACGGGAGAAAGCTCTATACTTGACTTTATAGTAGTAGAAAATGGAAGTGGTAAGGAAACAGAACTACATGTATGCACAGTGGACGTAGGAACTACGGATCACTGTCTAGTATGGACAGACAGTCAACAGACGAGAGTTATCAAACAAAGACGAGGTAGGGATTACACAGATGGAGAATAGATAAACTATTAATAGAAGTGGAAGAGAAACGGGAAGAGTTCCAAGAAGAAATGGCCAAAAAGGCAGACCAGTTTTCCGAGCTATTGGAAAGAATAGGTAAAACAAGGAACGATATAGAGAGGGATGATGCAGGAGCTAGGATAATAATAGAAGGATGGGAGCAGTTGGTCAAGACCACAGCAAGTAAAGTAATAGGGAAGAAGTTGATAGTATGCAACAGAGCAGTAAAATGGTGGGACGAAGAAGTGAAAGAGGCTATAATATAAGGAGAAAGGCACACGCAAGGTATACATCGAGTAAAACTACGACAGGATGGGAGGAATATGATATGGCTAGAGAGAAAGTAAAAGATATGGTAGAGAAGAAGAAGAAAGGGATATGGAAAGACGTAGTAAACAAAACGAATGGAGACTTTGAGGGCGGGATGAAGCAAATGTGGGTAGGGATAAAAGAGATACCGGGCAAGCAAGCAGGAGGGGCGGACAAGGGAATAGCTACTTTAAGAGCACATAACGGTGAAAAGGTTAGTAGTTCCAAGGGACAAAGGGAGTACTAGTAGAGCATTACCGTAAGCTAGGAACACCCACAGCCAACAAAACGTTCGACGCAGAATTCGAGAAAAAAACCAACACGTGGGCAGAGGTGAACGTAGATGCATCACAAAGGGAAGGCAGTGGTTCGGAAGGGTTACAGAGAGAGTCCACAAGGGAAGAAGTAAAGAAGTGTGTAGCTAAACTTGAGAATAGAAAAGCAGCAGGGGCAGACCAAATAGTGAATGAATTTATGAAGTACGGGGGAGAAGGAATGCTTACCAGGATGGTTATGTTGTATAACTGGATATGGAAAAACGAGTGCGCACCTAGGAGGTGGAGAGAAGGAGTAGTAGTAAACTTATTCAAGAAAGGAGATAAGGCTGACCCGGGGAACTATAGAGGGATAACGCTACTAAGCACAGTAGTAGGTGAAACAATTCGTAATTTTGAGCGACAGGATGGGAACGATGACGAAGAAGGAAGACAACATAAGCGAAGGGCAAGCAGGGTTTAGGCCACACCGTAGCTGCGTAGACCATGTGTACACCTTAGGTAAGATACTCCAAGGTAGGAAAGACGCGGGACTAACAAAGTACTGTTTCTTTCTAGATGTACACAAGGCGTACGACACAGTATGGAGAAATGGATTGTGGAAACAAATATGGGAAATAGGAGTCAGAGGAAAGATGTGGAGAATGGCGAAAAAGATGACGGAATGTGCGAGAAGTGCTGTGATGCTGGACGGGGAAATATGGAAGTATGTTGATATTGTACAAGGAGTTGCACAGGGATGTACGATGTCACCCAACCTATTCAAGATATATATTAACGACCTGATAGTAGCAGCCGAAGCAGCAAGGCAGGGAGTCACAGTAGGGGAATATACGGTGTCGGGATTGATGCTTGCGGATGACTTCGTGGGGATCTCAGAAACACCCGAAGGATTGCAGAAATAAATAGAGAAGGCGCTAGAATATATACTAGGAAATGGAGGGCGACGGCGAACGTAAAGAAATGCGCAGTAGTTGTTTGTAACGAAGAGATGAACCCGATACATTTCAGTTGGAAGTGGGGAGAAGATGGATTGCCGATCGTAGACCAGTTTACGTACCTTGGCGTAGAGATCTCGAAATACTGCTCTTGGAATACACATGGCAAAAGTAACAGGAAAGGGTAAAACCACACGTAGGCAAGATAGATGCGATCCTAACAGGCTCGCACCTTGACACCAGGATTAAGAGATGTATCCTGATGAATGTGATAGTACCAAAGCTAGAATATGCAGGAGAAGTATGGGAAGGGAACGCGAAACTCGTAAAACAGCTGGAAATAGTACAGATGACAGCAGCAAAAAAAAATCCCTAAGATGCTCAAGTACGACTAGTAATACAGTAGTAAGAGCAGAACTGGGAATGCACCCACTCAAGACTAATAAGAGATACGAGAAAGATGAAATGGAAATAAAAAGTCAGGAACACGCCAAAAAAGAGGTTGCCAGCCATAGTTGATAGAGCTGTATGGGAGAAAGTCACAAAAGGGCGAGCTGGATTAACCCTTTTAGAACCGCAGTCCCGTTTTGGGGACAAACCATTCACATTCCAAGTAGTTTGTCCCCAAAACGGGACTGCGGTTCTAAATGGGTTAAGGTGGGATATCGTAGTTGAGAAAGCATGGAAGGATAGGGGGAACCAAGAAGAGGTGATGCCCGCCGGAAAGTTTGGGAAGGGAAAGGCTAGCGCTACCAAACAAGGTGGAATCGGAAAAACACTTGGAGATATACGGGGGATTGAGGGAAGGAAAAGGAATGAAAACGTATTTGCACAACCCAATGGACTTCGCGAAAACGCTGGAACTGCGCTTCCGTGTAGGTGACCTGGATCTGCCAGAAAGAAGAAAGAGGTATACCAGTAGCCGGGAGGAGGAGGAAATAGATGCACAGAAGATGTGCCCGTGTGGCAAAGCAATAGAGAGTAGAACTCACAGAGTGGGAGAATGTGAAATATACAAGGAATAACGGGATGTGTTAGAAGAGGAGATGAGGGAAATAGACTAATGTGACATGGAGGAGTTTGATACAGTAGATATGAGCGAGAAAACGATCGCTATCCTAGGAGATAGATGGTGGCCACAATCGGTCAAGCAGGAAGGGGATAAGATTAGCAAAAAAAACTATGTAATATATGGAAACAACGTAATGAGCACCCAATAGTTAGAGGTGTCTACTAGGAGTAGGAACGGTGCTCCGTCTCGAAAGGGATGCGTGGTCAATGGTCAAATGGGTTAGGCAAGCAACAAATGAGTACCCCCCCCCCCCCCCCCCCCGCCGGTTTTCGTCCGGTTGGGTTCGATAATCCTACCGACCTCGTCCCTTCTAGTGACCGACCAACCGCGCGCGGTGGAGATTTTTTGGCAATGACTTCCTGCAATTAATGTGACCAAACGTTAGAGCGCCAGTAATATGAACAGCGCATATATTATTATTTTAGGTTTTCTTCTTTCGGGAAAGTTATGAGTGATCAATGTTGAAGATCATGCTGCACATTGATTGTCGGATGGCAAGAGAAACAATATTTAATGTTATTATTATGCTTGCCTTCCGACAACAATGTATTCAGTTGTACTGTATAGTAAAACGGGGGAACATACAGTATAATCAGGACCAAAAAGCATAGTAAAAAAGCTGGAATATATAGGTTTTTGTCTATACGACGGGTTCTGATTGCTGCGGTCTCCCACAATAATAGCAGTATGCGTGGGACCCGCAACAAGAAGTAGAGGGTGCATATTATTCTACCGGTATAAAAATAGCACAAAACGGCTGAAACATCTTCTTTGCAGACATCGACCTTGAGCACAGATAGAAGGCTATGTACGAATTACATTAATTCCTGGTACGGGTAAGTAAGATTGTGAGGACGGAGCGCCCGCCTCTGGGCACATACATGGTGATTATTACGGGGGACCATAGTAAATAGGACCAAATATTGCTGGTAAAAAGAGTCAAATATAAAGGTTTTTGTGTGTACCGTAGGTCCTATTTAATATGGTCCCACGGTATCAACAGCAGTGAGTGGTACAGCAGTACATTACTTCACGGTATATGTATATTGTAGTGACGATCGCTTTGATCACCACAACAATCGATCCCTCTCTCTCTGTGTAGCGCAGCCTAGATACTGCCGTAGACCCCTTCCTCTATTACTTTAATATAAAATAGTACTATTACGGGGGACCATAGTTAATAGGACCTATGGTATACATGAAAAAAAAACTATTAATAATATATATTTATCCCTTTTTTACTAACAATATTTGGTCCTATTAACTATGGTCCCCCGTAGTAGTAGCTGTACAGTATTCCATTGATGGGCTGTCGCCATCCATCGAGCACAGTGATTCTAGTACGAGGTACCTACTACCGGAGTGTATGTATATCTACATCTGCTCGTGTTGGTGTCGGTGGTGGTTGTTGAGTCAGTCCGTCCGTCCGTCCGGTGGCGCGACATCGCAAACAAACTGATTGTTTGTGGAGGACAGGGTAGATCAGGTAGGTTTTGTGGAAGCACTTCCCCGCCAGAGAAGAGGAAAAAAAGAAACCCGCGCTTCAAAGGGCGCGGCCGAACCCGCCTGAGACCAAGACAAAGCCGACAACATCATCGCAAGGAGAAACGACCTCCTCCATAGCTACCATTTTTACTACTCATTATTATTATTCCTCTTGCCATCAGACAATGTGCAGCATGATCTTCAACATGGATCACTCATAACTTTCCCGAAAGAAGAAAACCTCGGAAACAAAAGGAAACCCATGCACCAAGTCTACCTCCCTTCCGTGCCAACTTTCAGCTTGTCTACTCGATTCATTATTGTTATTTCTCTTGCCATCCGACAATGTGCAGCATGATCTTCAACATGGATCACTCATCACACTTTCCCGAAAGAAGAAAACCTCGGAAACTACTCATTATTACGGGAGACCGTAAGCAAATAGGACCTACGGTACGTCGTACACACAAAAAAAAATACCTGGTATACATCATATTTACCTATTTTTACTAACAATATTTTTTGGCCCTCTATTATTATTATGCTTGCCACCCGACAATGTTTATATATATGGCGTTCTGAAAAAGATATGCACTGCTGCTGTGGTCTCCCGTAATAGTACACGAGTAACCTGGAGCAGTAGCAGAAAAAACGTGTCGACTTCGACTTCCATAATACTCACCACTGTACGTATAGAGTATACGAGTAACCTGGGCGACATAAAAAAGGTGTCGACTGGCCAGCCAAAACGCACCTACACACAGATAGACTACAGAGTAGTACTATTACGGGGGGCCATAGTTAACAAGACCAAGTATTGTTAGTAAAAATGGTCAAACATATAGGTTTTTATGTATACCATAGGTCCTGTTAACTACGGTCCCCCGTAATTTTAATATTAATAAGTACTACCTGGTACGTTTACTACTGCTTGTAGTACAATGCAGTGGGACAATGCGATGTGACGAATCAAGTCTTGGAAGATAACCTTGTCACGGGTGATACTATTACGGGGGGCCATAGTTAACAGGACCAAATATTGCTAGTAAAAATTGTGAAATATACAGGTTTTTATGTACACCATAGGTCCTGTTAACTAGGGTCCCCCGTAATATTAATAACACACGCACACTACTCGGGCGGGACTCCAAGCTGATTTTCTCTACAACGGCGCGAGACAGAGCGCACAGACAAACATCGAGCGATGCATCGCCTATATATTTGGAAAGGCTTCGACGGGCTCTCTCCAAACCAGCCACACCCTTCTACTGATATTAATAGTTTAGTTGCTGCGTGTCCCCCACCCCTTTGTTTACCGTGTGGTACAAAAAAAAAAGGCCCGGAAACTCGTCCCGGAAGACGTACGTATTATCTTGCGCGTTTCACAGCGGTCACGCGGTAACAGCAGGATGTCAATAATGATGGTGCCAACGTGTTAAATCTCTCGATAATTGCCACCTGGTATTAATAGCTCCTTCTGAGGGACACTTAACTTGGGACCGTTATAGAGGGGTCATTTTAGCAGTAAGAAAATACCCGGTGTTGGGTGAGTCTCGGCGGGCCGCCGGCGGGAAGAAAAGAGTTTAGTGGCATGACGTTTTCCTTGATTATCTTGAGGTGTGATTTCGTGACTTCGCCTACATTGATGACGGTGCTCTTTCGCGCGGGAAAACCGTCGGAACGTCGAATGAAACGTCCGAAATCCTGCCGTCAACCCTTCGTTCTTAACCCTTCTAGAACCGCAGTCCCGTTTTGGGGACAAACTACTTAGAATTGGAGTGGTTTGTCCCCAACAACGGGACTGCGGTTCTGAAGGGGTTAACTCTTTTTTCAAGTAATCAGTGAGATAAAATAACGACGTTTCGTCGATGGCTGATGTAGAAATGTAAGTTTTATACCTGGTGCTACTGTTGTAACTCATATATATATATATATAACTCGATAAACACATACCGGTATTCAACATAAGCCACCGACACTGGTGACGGAGATGTGACAATCTTTGTACGCAATCCTGTTCGTGGAATCATACACACGTACAACAACCATTTCCAGGTATATACGTCGTATATGTGCTGGTACGAACATATTAAAAAAAAATGCTCGATGATGGCAAAAGCACCTGTTGTGCGTCGTATTATATCATACCAGGTACCAAGCAAAGGTAGAATGTCTGACCTTTCTCCATGGGATATAGATGGTCCAAACAGTTGTTTGCCGTTCGAAGCAGCACAACAGATAGGCGTCAGTCGTCAGAAAAAAACACGAGAGACGGAGGACAGGCTACTTTAGTAGTCGTCGACTGAGACGAACGGGAAGTGGTGCATGATGCATGCAGAGAGCAACAACAGCAACAGCAACAAACACCGTTGGCCAGCCAGCGCACCACACCACCATTCAAGCTTTTGAGCGATCCATCTTGGGGGAAGACTTCTCGCTATAAAGTACCTGGTACATCTCAATGGGCAACGAAAAAAAGCATGTCAACAAAAAAAAGAAAAGAGAGGAAAAACAAAAAAAACACATGCAAACCCGGTTCTCCCTTTTCGTATTATGACACCCATGTATGTGCAGATATCCATCATTAATGAAAAAGCTTCTCGGTCTGTATTTGACCACACTAGATAAAAATAATCTAACAGGACGCCATACAGACAAATAAAACAACAGGAGAGTTCGAGACCGAACAGTCCCGGCGCGCAACGAGCCCGACAACGAACAGGCTGGCCGTTTGCGCGATTTCCGGTCTTTCCCCCAGTACGTGACCACCCCCCCCCCCCCCCCCCCCCCCCCTCCCCCCCCCCCCGCCCACCACCACCGAACCATCCCGTTAATATTTTTTAACACAAAAACAAAAAAATATGCTATCACCGCGCCCGGCGCATTTCTAATGGGGCTGCCTGCGGCGCCAACGACCCCTATTACTCGGCGTCACCGGGAAGGACAGTGTTCGATTTTCATCGCCGCAGGTTTCCAACACATCCAGCATACATACACTACGACAGCGTGGCAGAATGTGTTTGAATGTACCGTGCGTACGCGACCCCCGCCGCCCCCCCCCTCCTCCACCCCTCCCACCCCGCCCTCACCCTTCTTTCCTTCCTTCCCCCACCTCCAACCCCCCGCGTGAAAAAATACACGAGCAAATCGACGGAACACCGATCGCGAGCACAACTCACTCGGAGATCAGAAAGACGCAACGACACACGCAAGACCGCGAGGACAAGAGGGCGGGCCGCAGCCAGCCGACCCCAAGCCATGCACGATATCAAAAGGGGCGTCGAAAACATCCCTATATGGATGACTACGTACAAAAGCCGCGAAAAAACGAAGAGAAAAAAAAACAAAAACAAACAGGAAGGAAGCACACAAAAAAGCATCGGACATTCCGTCGACTGAATTTCCCAGCAAAAATACCCCCCAGTGCTGCCGCCCGTATTTTCGGCGCCACTGTAACGCACGGGTGCCCATATTTTTTCTTTCAAGAGCTTCTAACAGCACAGCAGCTATGGCGGTGCTGTGAACCCCTCCCTCCCTATACCCCAACCCCCCCCTCCCTTTCCATAAAAACCCCGGTTGCAGGCGCTCGCCTAGCGGCTATACCCGCTGGCCTCGTTTGACGGGCTACAGTATCGTACATCGATAGCCCACACGAAAAAACCAGGAATACACTCCAAACTCTTGGCTGCGATGCGTTTTAGTCCAACGCAGGGGAAAAACAGGAGCCTCGTTCGTTTTCGGACGACGCCGATACCCGCAAAATTAAGCTCTTTCTTTTTTCTCCACTTTTTTTTGTCGACGCCGGCAACATCGGGGCCCACCAGGCCAAAGAGACGGGCGCAGAGTGCCTCCACAGCTATACTAAACCCCAAACAGGCAGCAGCCACACAGGCAGGGGCAGGGAGCCGGCCCAATGCGCGCCGCCTGATTCCAGCGCACTACCCTCCATATGGGGTAATCTCAGATGTACAGCAACGAGCAGAAATAACGAGACGAGGTGAAACGACCATTTAAGTCGGCAACACAAAACATGCACCGGTGTATCCATCGACAACCCCCCCCCCCCCCATCCCCCCTTCCCCGCCGCCCGCCCCGCCGCCTTACCCCGGGAGACAAATTATCATGAGGTCAGACCCCGGTCGCCGCTTCCGATTGTAATCGAGGAAAAAAGGAGTGGGTAGGGGAGAGCAGGGGATGTCGCTTACGGGACGCCAACCCAACGTCTCGAAACCCTCTTCAACAGAAGCCGCCGGACATGACAAGCCGACACACCCGAGCGGCTACGCCGCACAGAGGGACCTTGCGCGGCCATGTATGGTATCACATGCGTGTACGCGAACGCGAAGGACGACTATATGCGATTACTCGAATCGAATGTCGTCACCGAGATTATTGCGCATGGTCACACACGACAACAGACACCACACAGCCATAAACAAGGCGAGCCAATGGCGTTGGACGTCTACCGCTTTGAACTCCTCTGTAACCGTGTGATCAACCCAGAATAACCTTCAAATCTCGCGAGAGCACCCCAGCAACGGACGCAACGCATCCGCACCACTGCACTCCCGCTCCCCTCCTCCCTCCCCCCCCCCCCCCCTCCCACTGCCCATTCTACATTGGCTTCCGTCCCTACTCGGCGGCCACTCCTCTGTTATGCCCCCCCCCCTCGACCCCCCCCCCCCCCCCCCCCCCACGGACGCACAGCAAGCGCAGTCAGCACAAGCGCTGACACGGGGCCAGTGACACGTGCGTTTTCAACCTCGAAAAAATCATAATCGCGGAAAAAAACAGGCTGCGTAAAAAACAAAACAGGTGGCGCTTCGCTGGCTGAACAACCGTAAAACAATCGGGCCGGCAAAACACGTCAGTCATCCACCGGCACGGGTAGCAGCGGCGGCGGCGGAGGCCGCGGCCGTGGTCGCTGCGGATGCCCAGCGTTGGTGGCGCCACGACCCTCCCACGACTGACGCAATTATGTCCATGAACCGACGCAAGCCTGTCCATGAACCTTCTAACAACATGCCGCCCAAGGCTTAGGAAGGCAGCGAGATGAAAGCAGAACATCAAGGGTTGCGTTTACACAGTAGGGCAAAAAGTCTAGGGTACATACCCGGGCATCACACAGTAGGGTATATACTCCAGGGTACATTCCCGGTATCATCACATAGTACAGTAGGGTATATACTCCAGGGTACATACCCGGGTATCACTTAGTAGGGGAAATACTCCAGGTTACATACCCGGGTATCAAAATCAAACCTCGTTCGTATTTGATCATGTTCGGGTATTGTACCCGCATACCGTTGAGGGCAAAAATACCCTTCTAAACACTCTTGGAAGATTGCAAAACATCCTCGCCCGGCAAGCCATCCCGCGGCGTTAAAAGCAAAAACTAACGAGTAGGGGTTTCGGGTTCCGCGAAGGCGTGCACGCCGCGAAGGAGATGCGGGCGCAAGTCGGCGCCCAAGCAAACCCGTGCGCGCGTAGAGGACCCAGAGCAAGCCAAGCCCCCTCAAGAGCTTTTGTCCAAAGGTAGGAAAAAAAGGGGAGAATATTCCAGAATTTCCAGGCCTCCTTCATCGGAACTCCCTATATGCCCCAATCCCTTGACTCACCCCCCCCCCTCCCCCCCCGTCCCCCCCCCCTGCGCAGGACAAAATGAGTCAGGCCCCTCAGTGCTCGTTTTTACGGCAAGAAAAAAAGGGTGGGTGAACTCCGGAAATTCCGGGCCTATTTTATTGAAACTCCCCTATTTCAACCCCCCCCCTCCCCCTTCCCCTTCCCCTCCCCTCGCCCCCCCCCCCCCCCCCCCCCCTACCCCCGTCCTCCTTCTCACCCCCCCCCCCCGGCACTTGGCGAGGGCCTAAAAATGAAAAACAGCAGACTTTACCGCAGAGATTAACGTAACGTAACTGTGCCACTTTTGCTCTTTCGAGAAAAAAAAAAAAACGAAGGAAGGAAAAATCATCAAACCGTCCCCGTTGCGTAACTGTGCTGAACGGAAGCCCCTCCTTCCCGGCGCCTCGACGACGAAGCCGCCGCGGGCAATCGTTTGGGGATGTGGTGGTGTCCATTGGCGATGACCTGCTCGTTCGAGGACCCGACGCTCGGCTGGGTCGTCTCCATGTCGAACCTCGCCTCTCCCAGGGCGCTGTAGAGCACGAGAGTGTCCAGTGCGATGTGGATATGGCGCATGGTCCATGTCACCGCGATGTACATGGCATCCTTCCCTCCCACCAGGTACAGCACGCCCCCGACTCCGATGGCTAGGTCCACAAAAATCGCGATCATGGTGAGCCCGAAATAAAACTTGATTCGTCGGTGTACGGACAACACCTGGGGATTTCCACGATGAAAAGGCGTTCCGCGTCGGTGTCGGCATTCAAGGAAACGGAATTGAAAGGCGGCAAGACGGGGGGGGGGGGGGGGGGGGAGCTACTCAAAACGCCTGGGGGTTCCCACGATGAAAATGTGTTCCGAATTAGCGTTCAAGTTAGAAAAGACGAAGATGAAAGGGCGGGAAGGCGGAGTGGGGGAGGCTATATACGCGTCGGACCGAGGGAGGAAGGAGCTACTACACAGCGGTTGCGAGTGGTGGCGGAATGATTCCTCTCTTGGCTACCGACTATGAAAGTACGCACGTACGTATGTGAGACCGCGGGCTGACTTGACGCCCTTCGGCGGAAATGGCTGACAAGCCAGCCCCTCTCGTCTACACTACTACTATTGGACCACTCTGTCCCAACATATAATTACGGGTGACCTTAGTGTATAGGACCTACGGTACACAGAAAAACCTCTTGTGTATTTCCCTATTTTACGATCAATGTTTGGTCCTATTTGCTGTGGTCTCCCGTGATAGGACCGTTCGTATGTTAATACTCGCTTGTATTTCGAAAGAGAGAGTTGTAGTATATTCGAAGGCCAAAAGAGGCCTTGGCGGGCGCGCAAAAATAACGAGCGGTCCCATACAGCGTAGCAGCAGTTGCTTGTAAAGCGAACGCGATCGTGCTATACATGCACACCCCCAAAACCAATACTTTTTCTACTGAACGTATAGTCCGTACGTTACGTACGCAGACGTACGTACGCACGCGCAGACGTACGTACGTACGCAAGTGTTGCTGTAGACGTATCATATGTACCGACACGCGAGGGCAGTGCGAGATGGGACCATCCGGCTCAGCACGTTAAAATGGCCGTGAACCATCACTTCCACTATTTGGGGGATTTTCATCGGGGAACCTTGTATGATGACCGTGACCCACCTGCTTAGCTGGCTGACTACAAGCCGCCGCCGGCTAGATATTCGTTGGCCGGCTGGGTAGGTATTATAGTTACTGACTGGATACAGTCGTTGCGTGCGGGTAGATGTGAGGAGTCCTGTTACGTCTTCGCAAAACATCTGACTTTGGGTCGTTTGGGGCTCGGATTGTGTAAATTTGTTATCATCAACCACCACAGTAACACAATAGGTAATTGGTCTCGTTTACTTTCCCACACTCGACGAAATAAAAGCTACCAGGCATATAACCTTTAAGGACAGCAGCCCCGTTTTGGGGACAAACTACTTGAAATTTGAGTAGATTGTCCCCAAAACGGGACTGCGGTTCTAGAAGGGTCAATAGGGTACAGCAGTAGTGGTAACCGCTTTGGCGAAAACCCAAACAGGTTGGAGGCTCTGGTATCTCACAACAGGCGGAGAACGTTTCAGTGCTGTGTTACCCAAAATAATTATCGTACGGGTACGTACGGTGCATGCTAACACAAGGTGTCAACACAGGACGGTACACGTATATACAAACCAGGAAGCGCTCCGAGTATAAAATCGGACAAAACCACCATGTCGAACATCACTCCGTCCGGCAACCTAAGGGCACTCTTATGTACTACTGCTGTGATACGAATACCCAAAACGATCTCTACATTGACGGACAGAGACGTACCTGGTACGTCGTAGGATGTACGAACATACCTGGTACCAATACACCGCACCTAACTCTGTCCGGAAATGCAAGGACCATTTATCTGCGAAAACGAACACCCACACGGCCACCCCAAGGAACACCCGCACAGTCCCTCGAGCAGTATCCGAGACGTGTATGCCTCTACATGCCGACCGCACATACAACGCAACAAGGAGGGATGAGGTGAGGTGAGCTTTTACAGCCTCTCCCACCGCTAACAGAAAAAAAAAAATGGAGAGGTTCCAACGCCCGGTCATGAGCGCCCATGGACACCCCTACCCCACCCCCACCCTCTCAATCCCGTACGTAACCTCGGGGTTTCCTTTTTACCCAAACACCCAAGGAAGGAGAGGAAGGGGAGGAAGGAAGGAAGGAAGGAAGGGGAGGGAGGGAGGGAGGGAGGAAGGAAAAAAGGAAGGAAGGAAAAAAGGAAGGAAGGAAGGAAGGAAGGAAGGAAAGGAAGAGCATAAGGTCTGACCTGCTTGAGCTCCGGCAGCCTGAATATCATCAGCAGGGCAACGATGGCGGTCATCACGACGCCGGCGATCAGCTCCAAGAAGAATTGCGAAATCCACACCCAGTCCTCCCTGCTCCCCTGTTGGTGACGACGGAAAAAAACGAACGGGGAGGGGGGAGGGGGGATGGAGGGGGGGATGGGGGTCAGAATTCGGAACTCCACACCCAGTTATTTACGAACGGGGAGGGGGGGATGGGGGTCAGAGAACGGAACTCCACACCCAGTTATTTGCGAACGGGGAGGGGGGGATGGGGGTCAGAATACGGAACTCCACACCCAGTTATATACGAACGGGGAGGGGGGGATGGGGGTCAGAGAACGGAACTCCATACCCAGTTATATACGAACGGGGAGGGGGGGGATGGGGGTCAGAGAACGGAACTCCCACACCCAGTTATCTCGTTTTTTTCCAAACATAGAGGCGACCGCGCAAAAAAACGGGTACGGGGTAGGGTGGGAGAGGCGGGGAGGGGGGGGGTTGAAACACAACAAATCCAAGCTCTCATCTCCCTTAGAATAAAGGCGGATGCCCAAAAAACGGTCACGCCGGGGGGAGGGGGGGGGGGGGGGGGCTCAGGACACCAAAATCCACACCTACTTCTCCTGGCTCCCTAACAAAGGCGGCTACGAAAAGAGCGGGGACGGGGGGTGAAATACAGGGTGTTTACTCTGGGATTACTCGGGTACATGCCAGGTTGTTGCTGGGGAGTTACCCGAGTATGACATCCGGGTGCATGCCTGGTGTTGACATAGAATAAGCAGGGCTGATGCCTGTGCACCTCGAGAGTGCATAATACAACCTTCCAAACCTTGAAACTGCACCTTCGTTTCGGGGGCAAACTTGCTTTCGAGAAATTTACTCGAACTTTGCTTCGACGTAACGCATATTTGCAGTGGTGTTTGGGAAGACGTACGGTTACGGGGGACCACAGCTAATAGGACCAAATATTGTTAGTAAAAAGGGTTAAATATAGAGGTTTTTCATGTATACCATAGGTCCTATCAACCATGGTCCCCCGTAATAAACAATTTCAAGCCCCTGCCGTACACTGGTAAGAGTACAGGGCACCTACTACCAATCAAGACGAGCGACAAGAAAGGCAGGCTGACGTTTACGGGAAAATAGGAAATTCAGGAGCGTTCAAACTGAGGTTAGCATAGAACGCACCCATTCTCAAAACACTGTAAACCCAGCCTGAGCCAGATTTCCTGTTTCTTATTGTTCTTAGGTGTCCGGCACCGCTGTAATCAGGAGCGAAAAACAATAACAAGAAAAACGGAGTGCAAATGTGAAATCTGAACGCTCCGTGAGCTGCGACAGCTCAAGCCAAAGAGACGGCGTTCAAAACACGGCCCCAACTACACCATCAACAAGAGTTACGACAGCCGCCACCGAGGACGACGCTTCCGAGGAGAAAAACATTGCCAAACCAAAACAAAGCAACAGCAAACAGAAAAAATAGAATGGTAGACAGAGGTAGGTACATACAGCGGCAGAGAGAGGGCGAGAAAGAGATGAGAGAGGGAAAATATGACAAAACAACACAAGGGACGCAAGGAAAAAACCAAGAAAACCCCAACAAACAGACAACTAGTGACGGGGGTGGGGGGGGGGTGGGTGGGCAGGACCCCCCCCCCTCCCATCCGACAGTACGCCCAGCACCTCCCCCCCCCTCCCATCCGACAGTACGCCCAGCACCTCACGGCGCTTCGCGCTTGGTCGGTGGAAATCCGACGTGCTCTGTCCCAGCTTATAGGGATGCGAGGGTCTATTGTCATACGACCACAGCCATGCATGATATCGAGTACGCCCCCGCGCCCCGATCCGCTACTCAACAATAGTACACGTACCGTTTCAGCGCTGGAAGTCCAGAAGAGAGTGCCGCTCATCGCTACCGTGTCCCAGAAAGGAACCACCGCTACCGTCGCCGCGACGGAGATCGCCAGCAGCGACAGCATCAAGAGCGGCGAGCTGTTGCTCTTGACGCGCGACATGGTCCGGTGGCTCTGCGAAACAAGTAAGAGATATATATCGGCCGGAAAAAACAACAAGCATCGGATCACACAGCGTCAAGCCGCGAAAGGCGTCGGGCGTTTCACTCGTGCGAGAGATGTGCCGCGCGGTCGGTGGCTCTACGAGAGAGAAACAGCTCGGCCGAAACACAAATAAAGAATACAACTTGAGCCGCAGGCGCCGGGGGTGGGGAAAACATCAGGGGCCGAGCAGGGAGAGGGAGGGGAGTACGAAAGGGCCTGGCCAACCACATCAAGCACATGCACAGCGTCAGCGGCGGCCGCCAAGGCATGTGGGGAGGGCGTACCCATGCCATGCACGGCCGTAGTCGTATGACCGTAGACCCTAGCATCCCCACAAAACGCCGTGACAGAGGGAGCATTACACGCGATTGCGCTCCAAGCATCATGTATAGCGTCAACCGCAGGCGCCGGACGTGAGGAAAATACATCCACAAGAGCAGGCAGGTGCACAAGGGGGAGGGATCGGGGGAAAAAACTACCAGGTACACGGTTAGACGTCCATAAGACACCCTCTTGCAAAACGTACCGCAAGGAAACAAACAAACAAACAATACTCGACATACACGATCTACACCAGAAAACTTGTCTCCTGAAAAACGTGGTGATACGTATCGAGAACCCTTTCTTAAGCTGCAAAAAACGTTGCCCACACTTCTACTTGAAAGTAGCGCACAAATTCCAAGTACCTCGTACTAGAAACGTTGTCGTAGTCTCGGAGGGCGTTACAACCGTATACCAATCTGACCGGAACATAAGCTCCGCTCGATGTTCATATTAGAGTCCAAACGTGTCTTAAATTCCCGGTCATTGTGGTACCTGAGAACACACGGATGTTTACCCTTTTAGGACCGCAGTCCCGTGTTGGGGACAATCCATTCAAATTTCAAGTAGTTTGTCCCCCGAACGGGACTACGGCCATAAAAAGGTTAAGATAACACCCCCCCTGGGATGAATTTCAGAGCCGATGTTTCCCAAAACAAAAAAACCTCAAGCAAAGGGGGAGCGCATCCACGAAAATGGCGGCTTTTGGCAAGAATCTCGTCGAGATATTTCCAGCACATGTATATATGTCGCTCGGCATGTCGAGAAAATCAACTTTGAAATTCGTCGGGTATTCATCGATGGGGGGGGTGTACTCGATAGGAGAGATGCACTCGATCTCATGCATGGCCGTAGTCGTATGACCACAGACCCTCGCATCCCTACAACGGGACGGAGCATGTCGGGTTTTCACCGACCAGGCAGACATTGCTTGCGCCAAGCGGGAAGCGCCGTGAGGTGTCCGGCCAGTCGGGTGGGGGGGGGTCATCTCAACTGTTCTACTGTAGTATTAATATTAAGTGCAGTCCTGTTTTGGAGCAAACCACTCGTGTCAAGTAAACCACTCAAATTTCAAGTAAACTACTCAAATTTGTACCGGTAAGTAGTTTGTCCCCGAAACGGGACTTGCAGTGCTACCGTAAAAGGATTCAAGTGTAACGCGGTAAGATTGTACCAGACGCTTTCGCTACTGCCAAAATGATTCCACAATGCTGTATATACAAGCAGTTTGTCCCAGAACACGTGGGGATGAGGCTTTTTAACGAAAAACTCGTGACGACAGCAAGGTTACTGAAGCAATTGGAGTCCAAACACACAGAA
Source organism: Nereocystis luetkeana (assembly GCA_031213475.1). Lineage (NCBI taxonomy): Eukaryota > Phaeophyceae > Laminariales > Laminariaceae > Nereocystis > Nereocystis luetkeana. The sequence continues at coordinate 7,793,018 of JARUPZ010000016.1, read as the reverse complement.
AAGCTCTACCGCACAAAAACGCAAGTAATTTTTTTTGTATAAACAGAAGCACCTGGTATCATGGACGATCCGTACAGATGCACGAGTGCAAACACATGTTTTCAGGGTTATGTTGAGGAAGTTATATACGTACCTACTCCCTGAGGCAACGCAAGCACGAGTATAAATATCTGGTTATATTACATGCAAGCGAAGTTTTTTTCAAGGTAACGTTTCGCAGGGCAAATAAACTCTCTTATTATCAATATTATCAATAGCAGGAGGTGTGCCCGACAGGGCGGGTATACACCAATCCTGGTTGTTTCGGAGAGGTATGATACACACTCGGGTAGGCAGGTAGGTACCAGGGTGCCCACACTTGACACGGTTATCTCCACCGCACCTGCCCCTCTCGGGGGTCAGTCAGGTCGGGTCAACGTGCCCAAGCGCCAGTAGTAACAGCAGCTTATGCTGATGTTGCAACGGGAGCTGTAGGTTAAATTGACACACTACACGGTAGCGTGGAAGTGTGGTGAGCTTAAGCTTTATTCTTACCAATCCGCCGGAGGATAAAAAAAAACAAAAAACATACAAACATACAAACAAAACACACAGCCTTCCTGTGGATTCTTCCACAAGCTACGGCCCTGCCGCTATAGCCAATCACACACAACGCACCAAGGTACTCAAGCCGAGGAGTGGTCCCTCTAACATAGAGCGCCGGTGGAGTAGTGCCGGCTGCTTTTTCAACCCTTTTGAGGCAAAAACTGCAGTCCCGTTTTGGCGACGAACCGGTCAAAGTTCAAGTAGTTTGTCGAACCAGTCAAATTCCAAGTAGTTTGTCCCCGAAACGGGACTGCAGTACTGTCACGGGGGGGCACATTAGATAGGACCTACGGCGCACACAAAAACCTACCAGGTATACATTTACCCACTATGGTACACACGAAAACCTATACATTTACCTACTTTTACCAATAATATTCGGTCCTACCAGGCATTTAATATGGTCCCCCGTCATATACTAAAATGGTTACGCGCCTGCAAGATCGCTTGGCACAAATGGGATTACCCCGTGCGGCAGTGTGCGGAGTAATTAGTGCCTGTTGCCGCTATTATAGTGCCGATTTCCGCCGTAATAGTGCCGGTAATGATGGCTGGCACATACATACCGGCACAACAGAGGGACAGGCACTACCGTACCATGCTCCGCTATACGTTGTTCGCCCCTTCCGTATGCTCGAACTATATATCGGCGTAATCGAATCCTCGGAGTAGACAGTGAAGGGAGGCGGGAGAAAGGGGGGGGGGGGGGGGGGATGGGGGATAGACTATTACGGGAGACCATTATTAATAGGACCACACTTTGTTAGTAAGGGTGGTTAAATATAAAGGTTTTTATGTGTACCGTGGGTCCTATTAACTATGGTCCCCCGTAATACTAGTGATTTTGGACACAAAAAGCTTCTGGCTGGTGTCGCAGCGTTTTCTAGCGCTATTTGATCGGAAGTTTTTTAGGGTGCGAGGGGGACGGAGGGTTGAGGTTGCTTGCCGGAAGCGCCCAAACAAAAACAAGATGAATCGTATACATACACACACGGCTGCCCCCAAGGCTTTTTCCTTCCAAGTAATTCACAAAAAACCACCACTTTACAAAAAAAAAATAAAGCCGGTATGAAACACCTGTTCTCTACATGCTACTGCTGCTGTATGGTCAACTGCTCTGGGCCAAGGAATAGGGAAAGAGGGAGGACTGTTGTGAACACCATTAATGCCATGTAGACAAAAACACTGACATGTGCTGCTGTAACGCAAATGGCATTCCGACCGACGGCGGTAGGCAAGGTCTACCTTTGAGCAAACCGCTTTTGCTTACCAGTAGAGTACAAGCACTACAAAATGAATCCCACACCCAAACCCCAAGCACCGGTGTACAATTTTCCAAGAGGCAAAAGAGAGCGACGGACCCTCATCGCGACAAAATTGCAAGGTGCAAGGCGCGTAACGTAGTGGGTGGGGGGGGGGGGTGTACTCGATAGGAGAGATGTACTCGATGTCATGCATGGCCGTAGTCGTATGACCATAGACCCTCCCATCCCTACAATGCCGGGACGGAGCACGTCGGGTTTTCACCGACCAGACAGACACTGCTTGCACCAAGCGCGAAGCGCGGTGAGGTGTCCGGCGAGTCGCATGAAGGGTGAGCTGCATCCCACGAAGAACCGCTTGTGAGGCGGGCTTGCATATGGATGACAGCTTCAATGAATTGAAATTTAATTTCCGGTGTACGTGTAGCCACTTCCAGAGACAGCAACGGGAGTACTACTATGTAACTGCCTCTTGGGTGTCTTACCTTCAACACTACGTGATACGATCAATTCCCGCATCTGAGGTACGACTACTACGGGGCGGAACGATAGTAAATAGGACCAAATATTGTTCGTAAAAAAAGATAAATAAATGTAGTTTTTTGGGTGTACCGCAGGTCCTTTTCACTATGGTCCCCCGCAATAGGGAGGAAGGGGGCAAGAGGAAGAAGGGCAAATAAAATGAACGGGGATGCGAAAAAAAAACAAAGAAGAAAAAAAGTGTGTCCCTCCTCGGTAAGCGCAGGTTCACTTATAAAAGATGACAACTGCTGTTTCTGTGCTGCAATATGTTTTCAAGTAAATTATTTCCATTCAGTTCAGTTTTTCCCCGAGAGGGACAGCAGGAATATCATGGGTATATAAGGACCATTTATTTACAGGGGACCATAGTAAATAGGACCAAATATTGTTGGTAAAAATAGAGAAATATGTAGCTTTTTGTGTGTACCGTAGGTCATATTTAGTATGGTCCCCCGTAAATAGTACTTCCCCAAGAGGAACAGCAGGTAGATCATACGTATATATACAGTAGGTGCAGGCAGCAGTGCAGTTCTTCGTAAAGGTTACAGGTTGTCGCATGACTTCTTCAGCACTGCGCCTACGCTATTACGGGGGGTCATAGTTAATAGGACCTATGGTATACATATAAACCTATATATTTAACCATTTTTACCACCAATACTTGGTCCTATTAACTATGGCCCCCCGTGATAGGCAAAAAACACTTGGAAAGTAGAGCGAGATTTACAGCAGGTTTCTGTCGATGCGAGTTAACGAGGGCAGGGGAGAAAGGGCTGATCAAGTCTCCTCGCGGTAAGAATAAATGCAAGGAACAAAATGTAGGGTGGGGGGGGGGGGGGAAAGGAGAAGAGCCTGCTTTGCGACCCCGGATCTCCTTAGTTACGGGTAATACGGGGGCCCATAGTAAATAGGACCTACCGTACACACAAAAACCTAAATGTTAAACCTATTTTTAACAAAAATATTTGGTCCTATTTACTACTATATGCCCCCCCGCAAACAGGCAGGAGATAGAAAAGAAGGGCAAAGTGAATTCACCATCAACCCCTTTAGGACTGCGGTTCCGCTTAGGTAACAAACCAGTTAATTTCTACCAGGTAACAGGTAAGTAATTTGTCCCCAAAACGGGAGTGCAGTCCTGGAAGAGGTAAAGTAAGGAGTAGGAGTACGTATCGCTGTGAGTTTAGCTATTAATAGCTCGACTTGCCCGCTACTGCCTGTGGTAATCAGTCGAGTGTATTATATGTGAAGCATGCCAACAAAAAGGACATTTTCTTTTTTTTTTCGTATTTACCGACACCGAAAAAAAAAAGCGCAATCCGAGCCACTAATCCGCCACAGCGAGACACGGAAGGACACTAAACTCCCCCAAATTATTGCCGCACGAAACCCATCATTATTTACCTAGTAGCCAGCTATTGACTATTAATAGTCGGTGACTTAGATTTGTAGTCAGCCAACTCACAGCTCTCCAGTTTTGAGGGGGAAAAAAAAACTACTTGGAATTAGAGTAGGATCGCTTTTCCAGTAGGAAAGGGCGTAACCCGCGGCGGAACGTACCGCTATTCGAGTCTCGGCAGTACTGCGAGCAAAGGGTTTGCTCGACCCGCGGGCAGAACGCGCCGCTATCTGAGTCAGCGGAGGAGCAGCAACAGCTCGGCAATATTGCTGTCTCATACGAGTACGGACAGTAGCGGGAGTGGACCAATGTTGCTCCTTCGAACAGGTCGTCTACTACTACTTAGACCCTTTAGAACCGCAGTCCCGTTTTCGGGACAAACTACTTGAAATATGACTGGTTTGTCCCCAAGACGGGACTGCGGCTCTTAAAGGGTTAATGATCTAAAGTATATGTGTAAAATATCAGGACAGACTAGGTTCAAGCGTCCGTGTATGATCTGCAATCGTCTTGTCGTGTGGGAACCGCACGTACGACACTCTACTACCAGGTATTAAATACTGTAGGTGGGTGATACGATTTGCGTGATCTGGATAGCGCATGTTTTCTGAGATGGCGGGTGCGGGTGGAAACCGTAGCCAACAACCGACAGCACTCAACAATCTCCTGTCTGTGCCAAGGTTCGCCGCTTATGGCGACTCCTAAACGCTACCAGGTAATATATCTCAACCAGGCAGTATATACCATGTATAGACATTAAAGTGGCATTCCTCGCTGAGCACAAATGAATCCTATCATTCCTTGCTGAGCACGAATAAGTTCTAAGCTGTACTTTCTTAAATTTCCGAAAATCTCAGCCTGAAATTATTTTTAACCCTTTCAAGACTGCAGTCCCTTACCGTAGTTTGGGGACACACTACTCAGAATTTGAGTGCTTTGTCTCCAAAACGGTGCTGCATTTTGCCCCACGAATAGACTCCAACTCTTGAAAAAGTTCAGGACACATGCCTCGGACGTACTACAGTATACCTGGTACGATCTGCATGATCTACTGCAGCACCATGTGTCCTGGGATGGAGGGGCGGTGGGGAAGCCGCATACTGCGCACGATTTGCATAATCTGTCAACAGCACCAAGTGTCCTGGGCTGGATGTGTATTGGCAATAGGTGGCACTCATATATAACTGATAAATGTACCACGTCTCATGATGGCAGATAAGGGATCTAGATCTTAGATCGTCATCTGTCCGGTGCTTCGGTTGTTGTCGCTCCTATATATTCTTGCCACCCACAGCAAAAACGCTGCGACTAACTTCCGAGGCGCCAAGGCAAAAAATATCTGAAACACGTTCCCACCGCCGCTCTTCGGTTCGCTGTTACTTGCGAGCGAACGCGCAGCTCCTAATTTCCACGGCTGTTAAAAACTACCCGTAGACTCCAGGGACCGCTTTCCAGATTGCTCAAGCCATCCACCGACCGGGGCCCACCGACGCACACAAGTTGACGACAATTACCATTATTGTGCTGCGCGAGTTCCTATGAATAGCAACAGCCGATACGCTTAGGAAATGTCGAGTATGTAAACTACAACTCCCCTTGCAGGACATCGCGGGAGAAGAAGAAAAAATAATCTTCGCCGCCGCTCTGTGCTCATGTTGTTTTTTTTTGTTTTTTTTGTGGCTCTTGGGACTGACAAGAGACGAAACAGGGCGAACAAAACGACCGATCCACCGTCATCAGTCACGCACGTAAAAACACGGCGCGGCGTTGCAGGGGAAAAAAAACGATTCCACCCGGAAGGTTGTAGCTGTTGTTGTTGCTTGGCATATATTTTCGGCATATATTTTCGTTACCTGGTGTAAAGTTTGCGACCCTTTCCGGGAAAAGCCGAAAAGGACTCCAACAAAAAGGGACGTAAGAACGTCAAGAAACACATCATCGGCCACCCACCCACAGCGATCCGACGCGGCGCTTGCTGGGGGTTACCATCAGAGCAAAACGTCGCTGCTGGGCCGTTGACAAGGGACGATACACATCTGGAACCGGGACCAACAACGCGAGGAGTTGCACTACGAGTATTAGCCGCCGGCCGCAGCATGATGACGTCACCACACAGCAATACCACGTACGTCTCAAAACATAAGGATCATTTTCAATGACTATTAATGCACTAAAGGCCCCTATATCTCGGGATAGAGCGACACGTATTTTACACACTAATACTATTACGGGGGGGGGGGCATAGTTCATAGGACCTATGGTATACATAAAAACCTATATATTTAACCATTTTTATTGACAACATTTGGTCCTGTTAACTATGGCCCCTCGTAATATCAAACACGCACGACGAAGCACCCCCCCCCCCCCCCCCGCGCTGGGGCCGACTTATTTTCCGAGCCGGGTTTTCTCCAACAATCCAGCAGGGGGGCCGGGCAGTTGCAACACCAACTCAAAATCGTGGCAGGCTTTGCAAAAGATCTCGACTAGATCCCTCCACAGGAACCATGAATAGATGGGACGCCCGCATCGCTTCGCGTTTGGGCCTTTCGCCGTTCGTCGTCGAGGAAACCAGCTTCGAAAACAAATCCGTCCACGGGTGTATTTGTGTGTGTACTACAACTGCGGGGGACCACAGTAAATAGGACCTACGGTACATACAAAAACCCTACATATTTCCCTATTTTTTTACTCTCAATAACAATATTTGGTCCTTCTTTTTTTTACCTCTAATAACAATATTTGGTCCTTTTTTTTTTACTCTAATAACAATATTTGGTCCTATTTACTATGGTTCCCCGTAGTATTAATATTAATACTGTGCTTGCTGTATCTCTTGCGTGTTGCACGGCGGTACTGCTGTTGCTGTTGAAAACAGATAAATGCGAGTGGACGAGGGGAAGAAAGGACCGACGTCTTCCTTGGCGAAAAAAATGCAAAGGCAAGCACCGAAATATGGGGAGGAAGGAGGGGGGAGAAAAGCCTGCTTCGTGACCCCGGATCTGACTTACCTGGTACGAAATAAACAAACTATTTACGGGGGACCATAGTTAATAGGACCAAATATTGTTAGTGAAAATAGTTAAATATAGAGGTTTTTATGTATACCATAGGTCCTATTAACTATGGTCCCCCGTAAATAACAAAAAACGCCAGCCCTTGACGAGACTGTTGGTGAGACCACGCTTGCTTCCCGATTCCCGATATTTTGGTCGCTCGACGTGGGTGGGTCTCAAATCCCGAAAGGGTTGCTACGAGTATCGACTATCAATACGATCACATATGTACGCCAGGTGATACAGCAGCACACCGGGATTTTGGGAGACGTCAGCGTGGCTGGCGCACGCGCCGATTAATAGAGCCGCATCCGCTTCATTTATTTCGCATTTCTTTCGCGACAAGTAATCTCGAACCACCTCTGGTATTCACCGATGCAAATTTACTTCAAACGCAGTCGTGGTAGTTTACTACCAGGTTTAATAGTAATAGTAGCATTTGCTGCGGTAGTGTTTAAAACAAGACCCGCACTACTTCGAAGTATTTGTTCATAGGCTAAGTACGCGTACAGCAGCAGTAGTAGAAGCAAGTAGTATACACCAGGCATACCTGGTACAACAAGTAATATGTACTCGTGAAACTGATACCACATATATACCGGAACCACGTCCCCGGTCATGATGACAGCAAGAAAAAAACAGGTGTGTACGTATACACCATGGGTGAATGTACTGGAAGTGGAAAGTAGAAACAGCCCGCGGCCTACGAAAGAGGGCTATATCGACTCAACTACCTGTACGGTTGCGCCCACCCGGCCCCGCCCACGCGTCAAGAGAAAAACATTTCATTCTTTTGATTTTCCATTCCGCATCATGGTTTACATGTTTACGCTGGCGGAAGAAAAGGAGCCAGCCGAGCGGCACTGAACCCGGTATATAGGCAGAAGCTCAACCTGATGGATACGTTGTATCATCCATTCATGCCTGGTAAGGGTAACATGATGGCATTTTACAACACGAACTCACAGCGAGTACTTACATCAGTATAACAGGACCGGTACACCTGGCCTGCTAGCAGCGGCTGCTGGTGTCCGCAGCACCGACACACATTTCCACGTACAAAGCAGTCAGTAATGCTTTATATACACATATGTCATCGATTTTAATTGGTTGGTCTCTTGTCTTCCCCAAAAAGCTCGCCTGGTGTCCCATGTCAACTCCCGAGGCGACAAAAAAAACAGAGAAATGAGGGGTCGAAGGGTGGTGGGGAGTAACAAACGAAAGGTGAGAGGGAGTAATAGTAGTCCCTCCTGCTCAACTAACCCTCGTCCTTGACTCCTGCTCTCAGTAACCCGGTCCTTTGGGACCCAGACTATTAACCCCTTTAGAACCGCAGTCTCGTTTCGGGGATAAACTACTTGAAATTTGAGTGCTTTGTCCCCAAAACGGGACTGCGGTTCTAAAAGGGTTAATAGTCCATTAACCTTTTTAGCACCGCACTCCCATCTGTGGGGACAAAACACTCAAATTGTATGTAATTTGTACCCAAAACGGGACTGGGGTCCTAAAAGGGTTAAAAGCGGAAAAAATAAATATCTACAGATCTACAGCACCATTGGTGTGAGCGCGGCGCATGGACAAGTCGCACGTATGTGCATACGAGGAGGCAGCAACGCACGTGTTTGGTGTCGACAAGTCTAGTTGCGTACAACTTCGGGTGTTCTCTGTACCTGCAGTACCCCCATGCACCCCCCGACGGCCCGCGTGTCGCTTGTTTGCATCGTCCACGCTGTCATAATTGATCGCCACCAATTTTCGACATTTTTTTCTCTACTGAAGGTCCTCCGGTTATATATACGTACAGGCTGTATGTAGTATTACCACTACTGCCGTGCCTGGTACTATTGATAATACTACTGGAATAGTAGAGGCCCACGAATTGAAAAACATGAAGCAGACTTTTTCGGACGCCAACAGCAGGTATCTCTGGTGTCATATTTCTTTGAAGGAACACGAGACTCCCCCACGTCTTCGGGGAGAACCGCAGTCCCGTTTTGGGGGCAAACTACTTGAAGTTTGAGTGGTTTGTCCCCGAAACGGGACTGCGGTTCTAAAAGGGTTAATAGAGTAATTTGAGAAACAAGAAATGGTCCCTCACCAGCGAGCGCTTCACCAAACCCTATATACCTGGGACGAGGTATCTAGTAGCCTATGCTCAAAGTTGTTGAAGGTTGGTGTGCCAATAAGGTTTCAAGAGACTTGCTCACATTGTACGAAGGCGTTTCTTGTTCGGCATTTACACTGATGTAGCCCTTTGGGTACCCACATATGCACGGCGACCGAAAAAGCGAACGAAACCCAAAACCGGACCCGTTTGGTCTTGTTACACTTGGGAGGGGAAAACAAAACAAGAACAAAAAATCACGCCAAAAAATGGCGAATACAGCAGCAGCAGTATGTAGCGGTCACTCCGTGTCTGGGGGGATGACACAACATTGGTGCTGCAAGGAGTAGTGCGGCACAGGCGCAAATACGATCCTACAGGACCAACGTCCCAACGGGAAGGGTGGACCGGAACTGGATCAAGTCCGGCGGGAAGGCCTCATAGCCTCGGTTTCAGTTGGTGGGTAAGCTCGCGCAAGTCCCACATCACCCGGGAGAGATGACTCTCCCGGGTGGCTATCTCCACCGCACCTGCCCCTCTCGGGGGTCAGTCCGGTCGGGTCAAGGTACCCAAGCGCCAATAGCAACAGCAGCCTGTGCTGATTTTGCAACGAGGAGCTATGGGTTAAATTTTAAATTGACACACGACACGAAATTGGGGACCGTGGAAGTGTGGTCAGCTTAAGCTTTATTTTTTACCGATCCGCCGGATGATAAAACAAACAACAAAACAAAAACGGTCTGCTTGCTGGGCGCTCACGCGCTCGCGCTGGTCGTAGGCTGACAACAAAATCACCAGTAGACGTGTCAAGTCACGGCGAAACGTGCGCTGTCAAGGGTACCGAGTATTCCATACTAAAACCTACTAGTTTGGTGTCAATCGAGTCCTGTCGAGGCAGACTTGCTGTCTGTCAAGGGGTGAAAATGTGAAAATGCTGTCTCCTGACATATTTGGCTGACAACACCAACGCCTATCGCTCTGTTGGTCGTTATCAGAGGGGCCCCAGAGCGGTTCGCCACGTGTATACCTGGTACGTTCGTACCAGGTACGTATTACTTTGACCGGAAACATCAGCACCGTTTTGGACTCTTGATAAAAAAAGTAAAACGGAACCTACTATTATATACCATGGTATTAATCTATTGCTAGTACATTCCTAGCCAGACAAAGGTGTCAAGAGACACGTCAACAGTGTCAAGCTGTCTGTCAAGCGTCAAGGAAAATTCATGTATTTAGACATATGTCCCCCACCCTCCCACTGGCAGGAAAAGCCTTGATTCATGCGTGGAAACCCCTATTTATTGTTTTTCGCGTGCAGCTGTTGTACTCGCAAAATCGAGATTGTGCTATTCAGTTGTATTTTTTCGTAGATCGAACTCGGAAATGTAACAATGCCGAAAAAAACAAAAATACAGGAAAACACACTACTTTCGACCATACTTCCACGCGTTTCCGGAAAAACGGGGATTTTCTTGGCGTCCCCGGGTTTTGACTGTCAAGGTTGCCTGTCAAGGGGTAAAAGTTCTGTCTCCCGAAATGTTTGCGGTCGGAGTGGTATTACACAACCTATTGATAATAATAGTGAGCGTGAGCGCCCAGCAACCAGCACGAGCAGGATTTTCCACCTGAGTCTGCATCGCATCGTACTTGGTACAACAGAGTTTAACCCTTTTAGGACCGCAGTCTCGTTTTGGGGACAATTGAGTACAAACTACTTGGAATTTGAGTGGTGTGTCCCCAAAACGGGACTGGAGTTCTAAAAGGGTAAACACATGTGTGACAAACATCATCACACACCCCTGGGGCCAACTCCAGATCCGATTCTCTTCAAAGGAGGGGGGGGGGGGGGGGGGGGCATACATGCACAACGGAAATGGCGACTTCAAAAATAACTAACGACGGGAGTTTTGCCATCAATGCAAGTAGCTGTGTATGCACGGTATATATACCATTATTAATAGGATTGGAACACGTGTGGTAAGCTAACACACCCCTCTCTTGGACGAATTTTCCAGGCTGGTTTCCTCGAAAAAGAGTACCAGGTAGTGGGGAAGGCGCAAGCGAAGAGCTATCGTATTATAGGACAAATCTCCAGGCTGGCTTTCAGTGCAGCACTGCCGCAGGCGCAAACGCGGAGCGATCTTGCGTGCTACATACACGGCACGTACACAGCTGCTGGCGTTCGACAACCAAACATGCATCATCCGTGGCTGATTGATATAGTAGTGCTGCTGCTGTTGCTGGGATCATGTTTTCGTCGTCAGTTCTCCTCCCCTGACGCCTCAAAACGGCCAGTTCATCCCCGCGTCGATGCAACAATAACGCCTCCTTTCAGCTCGTCCTCCCCCTTGATTTTTGGGCTATTAATCTACTAATGATATTTACCAGGTACCCGGTATATATTGCTGCTGAAAGCCTTTTATCCCTGCAAAAAATGTCCAAACCGAACAAGAATCAAGTGCGTTCGTTGTACCCAAAAAAAGAGTCGGAGTTCCGCAGAGATTTAGCAGAGCTCGCGCTCCGCTCCGTGGCCACTCAGCCGTCTACGTTACCCGCAGTTATCAAGGGACGACATACTGACTGCTGTACTATCTGTAGATAAGAACTTATTATTTTACCCTTCTAGGGCAAAACTGCAGTTCTGTGTACGGGACGAACCGGTCAAATTATGAGCAATTTGCCCCCAAAACGAGCATGCAGTTCTAATATAATTAGTCGTATTAATCAGAACCAAACACGGCGCGTAAACAGGGGGGGGGGGATAGAAGGGGATACCTGGTTTTAAGGTCCCTGATGGATTCTGAATACTACCAATCTGGACGGCAATATAAGGGCCGCTCGGTCTTCATATCGATGTACAAAAGTTCCTTATATTGACGACAATAAGGTTGATTTGATCCTTCAAGGCAAGAACTGCAGTCCTGTTTTGTGGACAACCCTCTCAATGTTCGAGGTTTTGGAGACACTCTGGACGGCAATATAAGGACCGCTTGGTCTTCATATCACCAGACAAAATTTCCTTATATTTACGGCCAGACCGGCTTCTTCCCCGCTATGACAATGTAGATTTAACCCTAAAGACGAGATGCAGAGTCCCGTTTTGGATACAAACCACTCAAATTTGAGGTTTTGGGGACAAACTGCTTGAATTTTGAGTAGTTTGTCCCCAATACGGGAGGGCAGTTTGACCTCGCGAGGGTTCAGAAACACACGTCACCATGCTCGCTTGTTGCTCACTTGCGTTGTTTTTTCGGGAGCGAAATCAAAACAAAGTGGCTATTTCTGCATGTTGCTCATGACAGCTGTTATATGCCGGTTTTACGAGCAGTATGTCACTGAACGCTTTCATGAGGCTTAGACTGGGTAGGCGATCGGTTAACCTTTTACCTTTAGCCCAACGGACTAAGACCTTTACAAAAATAACAACTGAAGTGTATGGCATGGGTGTTATCGCCTCTGTTGTACTGTAAACTCTTGTGAACAGCAAAAAGTGCAAGCATTTTACTCGTAGGGTACCAATAATTCGCAGGGTTTTTAATCGTATTCCTTGTTCTGAAAAGCCAGAACATCTATACCGGTTGTAGCATCATCCAGTATTACATATTACGGGGGACCATAGTAAATAGGACCAAACATCGGTAATAAAAATAGCGAAATATATTGGCATTTGTATATACCGTAGGTCCTATTTAATATTGTCCCCGGTCATAGCACTGTATGTGAACGCCATACAAAAAAACATCACATGAACATAGTAGCATCCTTGCCCTACAGCAGTCGTAGCGCACCGCATCGCCTTATATTTCGTCGCTTTCGCCTTCTGTAGAACCTTCTACAGAAGCTGGTTCATGTCAAGAAACACACACACACGAAAAAAAAAATACCCCGCATAATCGAACTCCTCACGTCACAGCCTGCCCCCCATCCCTGGAATGATAGGCTACGGAACACGCGCCAAACATGTTTTAAAAAGCAGAAAAAATCGAAAAATGTAAATCCTGTACCAGGTATAATGTTACTGCTGCTGATATTCTAAAAAATTTCAATGCGGGGTACTTACACTATACTGGTATACGAATATCTGGTATCAAGTAGCGGTGTTATCGGAAGGGTTGAAAAAACTTGGAAAATACTACCAGGGTACCAGGTATTCAAGGATGGACTATTGTGTGTGTGTGTTGTCTTCACATTGACTACGCAACTACACCAGTACACCCAGTGTCCCTTCTGATTCTTTGTCCTAGAGAGCTACCCGAACCAATCACGTCACACACTGTGAAACAGAGAAAAAACTCTAATAATTATAGATTAAGCATGAAAAGCAATCGCCATTAACCCTTCTAGTACCGCAGTCCCGTTTTGGGGACAAACTACTTGGAATTTGAGTGGTTTGTCCCCAACAACGGGACTGCGGTTCTGAAGGGGTTAAATGGGTACTCGTGAAAGCAAGTGAAATGCCAGCGTACCGGGTACGATAAACACTACTATTACTATTAATAACACAAGTCACGGACTATTATTACGAGCGACCATATTTGATAGGACCTACGGTACAAACAAAAACCTATATTAACCTATTTTTACTCACACTATATATTTGGTTCTATTTACTATGGTCCCCCGTAATAGTAGTGCTAACAGAAGTCACAGACTATTATTATGAGCGACCATATTTAATAGGACCTACGGTACACACAAAAACCTATATATTTACCTATTTTTACTCAACATTACGTATATATTTGGTTCTGTTTACTATGGTCCCCCGTAATACGTAAGTGTTCAAGAACATTTTTGAAGTACGTAGGAGTGGCCAGCCAGCTCGTGTTGACACGGACGTGTAAAAAACTACCGCAGTGAACCGACCGACCTACTCACCGACACTATCAACGCGAGGTTGATACAGATAGCCACGTTCGTAACCGCCAGCATGTTGGCCCCAACTACCTCCATGAACTTCAATGCCTTGATGAGAACCAGGAGCTCCGACTTGGACCAGCACAGCAGCACCATCTCCGCCATGACCAGCTCCGAGATCTGATGCACAAGCCCGCTGTGGAAACAAAAAAATCATGAGAAAAAAAAAACGCCATTTTTTTTGGCAATAACCGGCAACAACGCACGGGCGTAGACGGGGCAACATCGGGCAACGGACAGAGCCAACAGAGGGGGCGACCGAGCAAAGGCGGCACCGATGACGAACGGGAGGCAGCGGGGGGGGGGGCGTTAAGGGGACGCGTCTCGTGGATTCTCGAGAGGTGTGTTCGCCCGGCTTTGATTCGACGTGGCGGCGGGGAGGGGGAGGGGGAGGGGGGGGGGGGGGGGGGGGGTACTTGTGTACCGTAAGGATGCGCGTTATCATCGCAGAGCGGTGCGATCGTTTTCTCGAGAGCGCTAAAAAAGGGTTGCGTCATGAAGCCGAACATTATTTTTTCGGATGGCTGTCGACTAGATATTCCCGAAGAACGCTTCGTTCGGTGTTGGCAACGTTCCCCTTTTCCGAGAAAACGAGTGCTAAAAACCGAGCACACCCCTTCTGTGCGATAACCCTTAACCTTGAGAAACGGTACTCATGTCATGCATGGCCGTACCGTAGTCGGATGGGGGGGGGGGGGGAGGGGGGGGCGGCTCTTTCTGGGGGATAACGAGTAAAACACTTTGTATTTAACATTAATAGTAACTCGATAACTACTTGTGGAGAAAGCGAGAGAGCGATCAACAAGTAAAGTACCTTTCGTACACATTTATTTCACTTTTTAGAGCTGCCGTCCCGTTTTGGGGACAAACTGCTCAGAATTCAAAACGGGACTCTGCCGTTTTTAAGTAGTTTGTCCCCAAAACGGGACTGCGGTCCTAAAGGGGTTGAAGGGTTATACCGTTTGTTGCTGCCGTGCGTGTGGACCAGGTCCCAGGTAAATATTATGAAGCAGGTGTTTCCATGGTTGCATTTATGAAGCAGTATTCCTAGTGCCGCTTGCGGAAGTACATGACATGTCGTACCACCGGTCATCCCGTAAGAGAAAGAGCGCAGGAATAGCCCGAGAGGGAGAGCCACCTCCTGCTCTCCTGGTATTGCTGCTGATCCTGCTGCTCGCCTGTGCATGGTTCATGCGTGCTGAACCACGCAATGAAACCACACCCCACAAGGCACAACGTCAACACACGCAGTCTTGCATCATCGTCAGCATCACGCGCGCAGCTGTCCGCAAACGCAGCGAAAACACCTGCAGTTTTCGTAGATGGCTATCGTAGACAACAACGATGTCGGTGCGACCGACCGAGACCCCCGGAGAGCCCCTTCTCCGAATGCCACGAACTAAACAGGAGTACTATTATATATGCTTCCGTCCCTTTCAACTACACAGTCAGTACCCCTGGGGACCACTTGGCCGCTAAAACACTGCCCCCGCCTTTTGGCTACAACTACTTCGAAAAATTGAGCGAACATTCTTGAAGCAGAGTACCTTAATTGAACGAACATTCTTGAAGCAGGGTACCTTAATTGAACGAACATTCTTGAAGCAGAGTACCTTTTATCTCGTAAAAAAAACAGTGTCGTATATACAAAAGCAACGGGAGATTTGAAGCCACCATCAAAACGAATCGAGTGGGGGGGGGGGGGCAGCCGAAGCAGCAGTTTTAGAATTTCGAATTTGGGACTGCGACCCATGGGTTTGGTGACCCGAGACCTTATAATACCAGGAGGGTACTTGGCATTTGTGCGCGATAGCTTTCGCATAAAAATATACATCAAGGTACATGTGGCGATACGTATTTTTGGGGGCAACTACTTGGAAATAGGGTGCAAAGATTCTTGCAGAACTTCGGTAAAAAAAAATACCTGGTACGTATTATTAGTGTAGCTGGGCATTTGAAGCCAGGAGCAAGGGTCGCCCGACCAAAAAATCATCAAATGAATCGAAGGAGGGCGGGGGCCGAAACAGCAGTTCAGAATCTGGAATTTCGAACCGGGGCCTACGTTCTTATGAACAGGCTTGGACTTTGTGAGGGATATTTCATGCGTGAAGCGTGTAATAATAGGTTGTCGTTTTCGCTTCAGAAACACAGCGATTCTACTATTACGGGGGACCATAGTTAGTAGGACCTATGGTATACATAAAAACCTATATTTGTGACCATTTTTATCAACAATATCTGGTCCTATTAAGGTTCCCCGTAATATTAATATTCAGAATGTCAAACTATACTCACCAATATGTGTCAATGAATGCTGCTGTACACATACCAGGTATATATCATGCCACCGCTCTGACGACGAAAAAAGGTGTACGTATATATAATATGTACCGGTACGAGTATATAATAAATATGTACAGCAAGTATATGCGACGAGGTATGAGAAATAAATTTTACCAGGTGAAACATGTACCGTACGTACGTACTCCTTGTGTGCAAGTGTACATACAACACTCTGCCAGTACTCCGGCGGATGGGCAAAACCACAGCAAAGGCTAAAACTAACCGATTTGCACGTGAGGTACGAACATCGTAGTCGTGCTCGGGCCGAAAACAGGCAACAAGATATCGTTCGTATATACTACTACTACTACTACTACTACTACTACTACTACTACTACTACTACTACTACTACTACTATTAATACTAACAGTTGTAATCCTATCAGGTAGACGACTACTGCTGTACTCCTCCTCTACCTGTAGTGCCTCCCTAGTCCCCATGAATCATGAATTACAGCAGAATTATCGTAGCCGCTACGCCAACGGTTAAAAAAAAAACCGAGGAAACCTCTGAGATGAATGCCGGTATATGATGCGAAGAAGGGTCAACAAGAAAAAATACGAGCAACCACATCTATACAACGAACGGTAGAAAATGTATACCTGGTATACGAGCAACGACAATGTCAACGCCAAAAATCTCGCAGAGCAGCCAAACTTTAAAACCAGTGGTAACCGACGGGTGACGACAAAGCGACGAGAGAGAGAGGCGGAGAGAGGTAAGGTAGTAAAAGTGAGAACTGAGAGGGCGACGTTGCGACTATTAATATTAATAGTGGCGACATTCCCCCTGAGTACCAGGTCGATTCATGTTCTTCCGTCACCAAAGTATTCTATGAAAAAGCAGTTGACCTCTGAGCCAGAGTCACCACACCCCTCTGTCCGGCAATTTAAGGACCGTCTTCCCTTGATGTATGTACACAAACGTTCCGTGTATTTCCGGACAGGGTTGGTGTATACAGAGGTCGCCAACAGATTCCGATGACCGGAGGTCGTTTTCGTACAGAGATTCAAGAATTGAACCACAACACACCGTAGATGATACAGCAGCGGTACGCGTAGTCAAATGTGGTAAAGAGATTATCAAGAATGCAAGAACCGAGGGAGGGCGATACTTTAGAATTTGGAACCGCCACCCACATTTTTGGGGAACAGAGAACAGTTTGTAATAATAATAGTGGTACACAGCAGTAAGTAACCATAAAAAAAAAACATCTCGAGACGTGGACTCATCTCCGTTCCGGTCTCATATTTTACTCCTGAAAAAACTATCCTATACTAATTTCGAGTAGTTTATGTTTTTCGTGACGAGCCGATTGATCTGGTCTCATCTCTGTACTACTAGGTACATACCTGGTACCTGGTATGGCCTCCATAGATGGTCTCGAAGTGGGTATCAGTACCAGGCACACCAATACTGCTGCTGTGCTTGAAATTAGTGCGGGATACATTGTGCGCAAACGTAGTACCAAGTAGCAGGCACGAGCACCCGGCATGCACGATGCACGTGTCAGAGACATCCAGCGCACCCAGGGTCCGTAAGTACTGGTTCCCTTCACTGCACTGGGTGGTACATAATACGGGTTTGGACGCGTATGTACGAATACTATTAAACCCCTTTACAACCGCAGTCCCGTTTTGGGGAAAAACTACTTGAAATTTGAGAGGGTTGTCCCCAACACGGGACTGCGGTTCTAAAAGGGTTAATAAGCCTACGAGCCTTTCGACCCTTTCAGGGTAAACCGCAACCGTCCCGTTTGGGGGACAAACCCCGTAAGGAGCTAGGACTGCAGTCCCGTTTTGAACAACTCGAATTTCAAGTATTACGGGGGACCATAGTTGATATGGACCAAATATTGTTATTAATAGTAAAAATGATTTTATTTAGGTTTTCATGTACACATTAGGTCCTACCAGGTATTAACTATGGTCCCCCGTAGTAGCGTATCCCCAAAACGGGACTGCAGTCCTGACGTGCAGTCCTGACGTGCAGCCCTACACGGGTTGAGGGCTGTTTCGAGACTTCACGAGCCCTACAAACGTATATTGTGACCTAAAATAACGCCGTTATACCGGAAAATACCGGAAACCCCATAAACAGAGGACAGGGTGGAAACCCTATATCGACTCTGGTGGGGTTAAGACTTATGGATAAGCCCCGCAAGGAGGTACCGTTAAAAATCAGAGGTAAGACATGTTATGAAGCTCGAGCGCTCGTTTCAGGAACAATGTTTCAGGGACAAACTATTGATACTAGGAATGAGCCTGGAATATTTTGCTGAAGAAGCACGTGTTTCGCCTAATTTTCCCCCGATTTCCCCTGATTTTGGGAGTTCCCATGTTAAAGGTGAAACGGTCGGACACGATAGTTCCCCTGATATCGGGATGTTCCATCTTGAAGGTGAAACGGTTGGACACGATAGTCACTCATCATGGCAAAACACGTGCGCAAAATATTCCAGTCTCATTCCAAGTAGTTTGCCCCTAAAACGTGAGCGCTCGAGCTTCGTAACGTGTGTCGCCTCTGATTGTTTACAGTACTTCCTTGCGGGCCTTATCCAGAAAGAAGCCTTGCACCCCCCTGAGGGGCGGTGGATTTGAAAAATATGCTGTTGATCCACAGGGAGATTTTTCTTTGGCAGACGTTTTCAACCCGTTTACGCCTTGAAGACTGCACTCCCGTTGTGGGGACAAAACAGTTGGGAGTAGAGTTAGGTCGAAGAATTATGTACAGCGGCAGTACCATAGAAGGGGTCTTGCGACTATTAAAAGGGTCTGCACCCTGTCCCCTGTCGATGAGGTTTTCGGTACAACGGCGTTATTTTGGTCGCGACTAGCACCAGTAGCGCTCATTCAGGCTCGAAACAGCTCTTAACTCCTTTAGAACCGCAGTCCCATATTTGGGGACAAACCACTCAAATTTCAAGTAGTTTGTCCCCAAAACGGGACTGCGGTTCTAAAGGGGTTAACCCGTTCAGGACTGCACGCAACAAGTGCGGCCGGCACTGTGGGCAAAACACTTGAAATTACAGCCATATCATATATAGGTGCATACCAGGCACGATAGCGCAGTACGTCGTACATACAAAAAGGGTTTGGGCGCCGTTATTTGGAGAACGGCGTTTTTAAGGTGAGACTAAAAAGGGTTGAGACCAAGCAAGTAACGTGCATGCATGTTGGCACTTCAATACTACCGCTATAGACTGCTAGTATTGTAAATTATTAATACTAGCACTATACTCTGTTGTACTAGACAGAGCAGTAATCACGCCGCATCGGAAATTGTTGAACTGGTGTCACCTCTGCAACCTCTGGTACATGATTCTACCAGCTGACTTGAACGATTTCACACCGTTTCAAGTACGTCCGAGGACGGGCTTTCAATTGAACTGAATTCAAGTCGCCTGTTCCCCACGAACTCGGTTCGAAAGGTCACGCAGCCAACGTTCATATACACCAGGCATAACATAGCATAGCAAGTCCGAGGACTAACATACCCGGGTACCCGCAGACCTGCTAGCATCAGTACTCCTACAGCAGCATCAGTAACATTAAATATTGAGGCAGGGAAGTATAACAGTAGTATAACTACGACGACGTAGTGTAACGATGACGTACAATGTAATTATTAATGACAGCAGCAGAAGCAAAAATAAAACAGACGACACCCTTCCTTCTTGCGTTCGCCTTTGGACAATCGTAAAGGCCCCTAACGTCTAAGGCGGTCACGGCACGTGGCAGAAAGGGCGCTGAAGGCAAAAATCATTCTCAAGTGAGGCACGTCTTGAGGCACTTTCTTCAAGTGCCTTTTTATGCCTCAACCCTTTAAACACTGCAGTCCCGTTTTGGGGACAAACCACTCACGATATCAAGTACTTCGTTCCCAAAACGGGACTGCAGTTCTAATTTTTTGCCGTCAAAAATGTCTCGTGGGCGTGTCTTACAGCTCCCAAGAACGCGGTTTGCATTTTAAAATTGCGAACGTTTAGACATCACACGACATTTTCGAGGCACGATTTGTAAGATATTCGACTCGATCCACAAAAGGCATCCAAGGTATGAAAAAAAAACTCCATCATACTCAAGGTAGCCCTGAACCCCGGTTTTGATATATAGGGATTTCGTATTTATAGCGGCGTCATTTTGGAGCACAAACCGTGCCTTCCTGCCCCTTTCCAGGCGCAGGCACGTCGCAACCAAGGCACCGACCAGCGCGAGAGGCACGCATTTGCTGGGAAAGGGTTCATGAGGCATTGTTCAAAGAAAAATCAAGTTCGGCGCTAAGGGCTCAGACAATCGGCCCGAGGCGAAACATTGCCACTCATTCAACATCGAACCCGACAACCTAGCAGAAAGGCAGGGATGTGTAATACCGGTATCAACTTCTCAGCGGCTCTCAGAATCGCATGCGGTGATCACTTTGTTAAGGCCGTTTTGATATCATTGTGCTGGCCTCTGTTGGAAATGCCCCCCTATATAGTTGAAACCCCTTCGTCCCTATATATTTGAATTCAAGCGATTCCACTGTTCCATACATTCGGACGGGTGATGGATGATAAGAGCAGGAGGCGCGCATGGATGCAAAGTGAGGGGTCTGCTCAACAGGAGATGATCACGAGCCATCTCCTGGTTTACCACCTCTTAGGTTTTTCTTCAAAGCGGTCCTTTTGACCGATTTCCACATTTTGAGTTTTGCGGCCTTGGTCGGTAAGTCCTGACATAAATTGGCGGTATTAATAGTACGCATCCCCGAGAAAAGGTCAATCGCACTATCCACAACCCTGCGTCCTCATCCGCCATGTGTAAGGTATCACGTCTATACACCGGTTACTTTGTATTTGAACGTGGTGTATTTGAAACGGAAAAAAAACACCTCAGCTGTGATAACGAGCAGTACCTATATCCTATATTACACTGGAGAAAAAAAACACACAACTCAGCTGCCAGATCGATTTCAAAATTTCATCAACACACACGCTGGCTCACCTGAAGGACTTTACGCCAACTCAAAAATAACGTTGGTCCCGAACTCCCGAAAAATCGGGGGAAGGGATATAAAGTTTACCACCTTGTACTTCGTAGGTCTGTTGCGTGTTCATGCCTGAAAAAATGCCCGAACTACAGCAGCACCAATTTTTTCTCAACAGGCGTGCCTGAGGCCACTGTTTTCGTGTTCGTGTTGCCTGCCTTCCGCCGGCCAGCGTCAGGCAGCGAGTAAAAATTTAGCGCTTCGGAGAGAGCGGGGTGCGGGCATGGTCGTTCGTGTGTCCGATAGTACAGTTTAAATAGCGTAGTACGCGATTGAGGTACTGCTGTACCACACTCAGCTCGCAAACATGAGTTTGACGTGTATCACTGCTGTTGTTAAATTTGAGAGATATCTCAAGTAGACGGATGATTATTTTGACGCGTGATTTGACGTCGGAACCAAACCTGAGGCTTCAAAACTTTCTCGCCTCATGCATCCCTGGATGCACAAATACGAGATGTTCTCATCCCATTCATTATCTTCGCACATCTTCTTCTCTCTCTCCTTCCAACTCGTAACTCAGATCCGGGGTCACATAGCAGGCTCTTCTCCCCCCTTCCCGCTACGGCACGTGCCTTCATTTTTATCGCGAGAAGATTTCAGCCTTTTCTTCCCTCGTCGACTCGCATCGAATTGTGCCTACCCACGCTGCAAGGCGCTCTCAACAATTGAATCCTTTTTTATATTTGCAAATAAAGTCAAAGTCCGACCCACCTGGGGCTCGAACCCAGGACTCACACAAGTAGAAATCGAGATTAACCACTTGAACCACCGGGGCGACCGGCTGTATAGGGGGCGCACGTCCAGTAGAGGCTCGTCCAAAAATGTTTTCAACAGTCAGAATCGAAGCTCGTTTGTGTTGGCTGTTTTACCAAAGTGTTTGCGGCGCACACACGGCAAAAAAAGAAACGAGGTGTGCTTGTCCACCTTATTCCTCCCTTCATACAACAGGCATGCTGCATGGGGAGGTCGAGGGTCGATGATTATACCTCGGTAGAGCGGTATGTACTCTTCGGAGTAGTATTTTTCCTTGTGCTGCTGCTGCTGCTGTGCCAGCTACAGTACTGCAGTAGAGTCTTCCACATGGTACAAAAAATAATTTTCTCGAAATATTCTCCATTAAAGCGGGAAAACAAAACAGGACCCTGCTTGGCTCTCCTGATCCCATTCGGACCTGATCCCACCCGGATGTGATCCCATTTGGCACCCTGTTCCCTCCCACAAGGTGCAGAAATATAATTAGCCCTCCCCAGGAGCCGCCGGAGGCCGTGAGCGCGAAGCGCGAACCGTAAACGGTCAGAAATCGTCGAACGGTCAAAATCGTCCGATGAAAAAAAGAAAAAAGCGTCGCGACCCGGGTATTGAACCCCAGCATCGAAATCATGGTGCTGGGCACCATAGACCCCGGAGCTAGATCGCCATAGACCGTGGAGCTAGATCCCCATAGACCGCGGAGCAAAATCTTCCCTCCGCCCCCCCACCCCCTCCGCGTTTTTTTTAGGTTAGTTATAGTCGCAGTACAAGCATAGCTGGTATTTCGGAGAATATGAATACTCCTCGGGATAATTGTTAGATCTACAAAGTGGTGAACCCAGCTCGCCAGCTACTGCTCTAAGCTGTTGTGTACTGGCTGTACTGCTGTACGAGTAGCAGTACCTCATCCTTGCCATCGCCAAGTTACGAATCGTCTACTCCAACCAAGTAACTCGACGGGAGAGCCGCCGCGCGTAAAGCGCATACCTGGTACCACGTACGTATATACCTGGTATGTATGAATTCGTTCCACAGATACGTCTAAGTACAGCAGCTGCTGTCCAGGTATGTATGGTATTCAACTGCCTGACAAGTTTTGCTGTCAGGAACATGGTGAAAGAAATGAACACAAACTTGGAATCCGTCGTTCGCTATCACAAACAAAGACAGGCAAGGTAGCGTATGGTGGTATGAGAGGTCGCGAAAAAAAAGTGGAAACTACTACTGCCGTATCTAACAATCAAAGTATATTATTCAATCAAAGCATTTCATGAACCCGGTACGTACATGCGAGTACTCGTGTACTCGTCAACACCGGCAGTAGGTTAGGTTCCATCGACACGAGCATAAAATGAAATAAGTCCTGTGATTGCTGCTGTACGGAATATGAGGCGAGACGGCCCCAACAAAATCGCCCGCTTGCAACCTCCAGGCGCTGTTCACGAGGGATGAACAAAGCGTGACCGCTACAATGGAGACCAACATACGAAGCTTGCAACCTTTTTCATCTGCTGCAAAGCTTAAAAAACCTAAGCACCGACCAATTTTGGTCAAGCACGCGGACAGCCATAAGGACTTTAGTCTACATACTGATGCAAGAGCTCAAAATTCAATGTTGAACAGCTGACGTTTGAAAACCAAGAACACCCAACATGAAGATAGATGGCCTCGGCCACGAAATATGCGCCAACAACCAGGGGAGCGAGAAAAAAAGCACCATCAAGGCACCCTCAAGGACCGGGCACAAAACAAGAAGCGGGACAGCTTCCATGCTATTATTGGTTTTTTTTTTATTATTATTTTTTTTCTCATCCCATTCATCATCTTCGCACATCTTCTTCTCTCTCTCCTTCCAACTCGTAACTCAGATCCGGGGTCACATAGCAGGCTCTTCTCCCCCCTTCCCGCTATACATGGAAGTATCTCTACTGGTTGGTACAATACACGGAAAAAAATACTACCGACGGTGTTAGAAGTGTGAACAAAAGGCCACTTTCAGACGTAACAGCAGCGCTTTACACCTCGTGACCTTTGGTCACAGCAGCAGTCCATACACAGAACCGACCAAATCATCCCAGAGGGGGAGGCGGGGGGGCAAAAGAGCGTGAGTTACAACCACCGTCGGGACTGCCGGCATTACCACGTGCCATAGCTATCGGTACCACTGCAGCATGCCGTCGGTTTGCTGCCACTGCTGGTAGCTGGTCACCTCTCACTCATGAACGCTGGCCTCGAAACATTCAGGAGTATAGGTCGAGCTTCGTCCGAGAACGACCGAAAAGGCCGATTTTCGGTTTTCGAAGCCGATTTTCAGGGTTTGTTTCATCAAAAACCCGATTGTGTTTTGATTTTGAGCCGGGCGAGCCTATTTTCGTCCATAAGGGCCGCAGTCCGACAAAATATTCAGTTGTTATTCGTCCCTCGTACAGCAGCAGTATCGCTTGCAATAGCTTGGTTTGTTCATGTTTTTTCCCGTATTTTTGACGCGAAAACGAAGCCGTTTCTAGTCACGGCAATTCTACTTTGCGGGCATGAGGCCACACCATCGCGCTCGCTTTATGGCCTATTGTTGCTCGCCCTTGCCGCTTTCCACGTACGCATTTTGCCTTTTGCTTTTCTGGCGCGTTTCTGCTTGTAGTATATGCTTGGAAAAATCTCCGAACATTGCGTTTGGTGCCGCTTCGAAATACGTTTCAAGTGTGCAAAGTTCTGGCAAACAAATCGCCAATGTCGGTTCAAGTTGATATGGTGACTATAAATCGTGTTTTTGTAGTTTTTTATTAAATCGTGCAGAAGAGCACCTGGAAGCGATGACTTGTCCTTCACGAACAGCAGTACCCCATTTATGTGCAAACAAGAGGTGAAATTAGTACACTTTGGGCGTGCCCATATTCACGCTGAAAATCTTCCCAGCCCTGCTTCTTACACGTCAGGCTTTCGGTTATGTTCGAAGAGCGCCAACATATCGAAATAAATGCTATTATTAGGATGATGAATAGAACCGTACCCAGTAGGCCGACTTCGAGAATCCGAAACCGAATATTACCCCTGAAAAAAGGTTTTTGGTGTCGACCGATATTGTACATTTCGAGTCAAACTTCCAAGTGTCGACCAGAACTGCACCCCTGATTGAGCGTGCGTCCTACACAGCAGATGCCCTGTTCCGTGAGTGCGAGCCGATTTTCAGAACCCGAGCCGAATCAGCCGCAAACGCTGGGTTTTTTCCAGTCGGCCGCATCATTAAACTTGGAGCCGAAATCGAGCCGCAGACAGTTTTGTTAAGAGCCGAATCAGCCGAAAACGCTGGGGTTTTTCAAGTCGACCGCATCATTAAACTTTTGAGCCGAAATCGAGCCGCAGACCGTTTTATTGAAACTGCTTCGGCAGAGATCAAGAAAACAGATTGTGGTCATGTCTTTTATTGGTTCCAACACTTCCGGGTTGCTTTAAGGTTTCGATACCTTCACAGTCAGTGCGGACAGACGGGATGCGACGTCCTTGACATCGTACATATGACGTCAAGTATACATACGCTATTAGGCATGTGGTTTTCAATACTCGTACTCGTATACGAAGTATATACGCGTGAATAGGTAAATGCTGCTGTGGCTGCTGCTGTGCACTCGAATTTCCTCGCCATTGTTGGTTGGCTTTTTGGCCTTTTGTCCCCCCTTTCTTCGGGCCCATCGACGGTAAACTACACCAGTAGATACTTCCGTTCCCCTCCCTGCCTCGGCAAGGAATGCTGCGAGGCATGCCCTATCAGGCTAATAGCGAGTGGGGTAGGTCTTTCTGGCGGGTGTAAGGCCGGACTCACCCTCAAGGAGTGATACCTTCTTGCTGCTGCCTGTGGCCGCGAGGCTCAGGCGGCAGTAGAGTTGGGTCATACGTGGTGCGTCAGGCACGGAGACCTACGATTCGCGCGTCTTTTTAGGCAGCTGCGGCAGAGCAGCAATGCTCAATCGGGGTGTCCATGCGCGGAGGCAGGCGCCACCACAGGCCACACTACGGCACAGTCTATTGCGCCGGTAGGAGGCTGGATTCGACGACGAGGGAGGAGGGAGACTGAGCGTCGACGTGCGGGGAAGAGACGGATTGACCTCCCCCTACGCGAGAATTTTTATTTCCCAGATCAGAACCGCAAGTGCGAGGAGCATTTTGTTTTTCAGGATGACGGAGAAAGGGAAACGACTGGAAGGGAATGGCAACGAGTGCACGCGCAAAGGAGCGGGTGGATTGGGCCAAGGCGATGATGCGGCCATGAAGAGCGGCAGGAAGACGGTGCATGGAGACCCATGATTTGCGCGCACACTATCATCACGAGAGAAGCAGTCATAGTTTGTTTTTTCCTGGTTTTGTTTTTCACGAGGCAGAATAGTATCTACCGGTACTCGTCACTGGTTTTTGTAGTTTAACGAGTTGTATACCCTTCATGGGGAATAACGTACGCAATTATCAGGGACGTGGTATCATAACTGTGCTGCACCTTTTTGTGTCAGACAGTCCAGGAAGAGATGGCGATCGTTGATATTCGTGTGGCAGTAAGGTTCGATTGCTCCTTTTTTCACTGCATATCCGCGAGTCTTCACTCTGACAGCACTCCAGATAGCAGGCAGGTGTGTTCCTCTTTCGTTTTCACGACTACCGTGCGTTTCGTACGGTGCAGGCAGCACTTCAGACAGCATCCGCTGTAGTCAGCAGCCACGAGTTGGTTAGTGGTGGGAACGGGGGTACTCTTCTATATTATAGTTGAGAGGATATACCCGCGCCCATGTTAGTTCAGTTTTGCACATTGGTTTTATCTTGTGTGCGCTTTTTCCGTCTCGTGTATTTTGAGGCAGCCGAATTTTCGATTTTTTTTTTGGTTTTTCGGATCTTCCTAGGGCTCCAGCACCTTTGTGTGACCACGGACTCCTTCGTCAGAGAGTTAATGTGAGAACAACAACAACAACAACAACAACACTCCTCGGCGTCAGCACCAGCAGAAGTAAGCAGTGGCATCCATCAATGAGGAGTGAGGACGCTCGCTTGCGCGTCTTCGTCTTCACCCCTCGGTCAAGAACATACCGCACGCACAGATCCACCAGTGAAACATCCAACGTTTTAATATTGTGCAACATTTTCGGTGGGAAAAAACGAAAAAAACGGACCCGGTCGGGCTATGCGCCGGTACGCAGCCTGGAGCCAATAATGTGAACCAGCACCATCGTATTTCTTACCTGGTATTTTCAATCGAAAGTACGAAAATTTAAATCAATAATAATTGATATTTACAGAGCCATCACACATCTACAGCAGTATCAGCCAGGTAGATCAATATACCCTCCATTCTACAGGATCAGTCTGCGTATTTGAAGATCAACTGGTCTGATGCAAGAAGCGAGAAGCGAAGATACATCATGCTCGTCGCGTCACGTGCAACACTCTTGTCCTGAAATGTAAAAATCGTTTGGTTATGAACACGAATGAGAACGGTTCTTACATTTTCGAACAGATTTGCACGACTTTCACTCGACTGAACACACCAAGGTTACCCGCTTATACAAGCCTCAGCAACAGCAGCAGGACGCGTTTGCTTTTCCTCCTCTTCCCCTTTGTACAGTCTTCCTGCGATGCCCCGTTACCCGGTATACTCAGAGTTTTCGCTAGCGTGACCAGGATGGTCGGAAGGTCTTTGGGGGGTGGTGGTGGGCGGTGGGCTGGGGGACTGGAGTCTGGAGTCTACCGGTAGTCGGTAGTCCTTCCAGCGAAGGCGGGGGCGCAGGCAGAAAAAAAAACAGGAAAAAAGAGTCAAACGCGGCGGTCTTAACCCCGATTTTGATACCCATCATCATTGGAGAAACAAAACGGGATGTGAGAAAGTATTCCCGGTGTGGCAACTTAAGCAAAAGACGAACATACGTGCTGCTTCGGTACTGTATATGTCGGCGCTTTAAGCGGCGCCGCGTGCACTGGTTGGGTCGGGGTTCCGCGTAGGCGTCAACTTCGCGCGTCTAGGTCTCATCCCACCCCCCTGACAAGTCGGCGATCTATTGTACATGGGAAGGTGCGGTGTTCGATGGTTAGGCGAAATGAACCGAGAAGCCGTCGAGACAAAGCGGGGAGGGGGAGGGGGGGACCGAATCGCCCAAAAAGTTGCAAAATTTTTTTGACGCATCGACCGTGGTCGTCGTCTCTTTGGTGCGCTTGAGATGATGTGGAGCGATGGGGAAAAAAAAAAAAAGGTGTCGTACGAACGTCGTGCATTGTATATGATACCTGGTACCTGGTATCATTACGAGATGATGTTGTAACTACGGAAAACCTCGAGTCGCTCGAGCTCTCCAGGTAATCTTATACCATCTGTAACGCACAATGTGATACTATTGATATTAATAATACCTGGCAAGTGTGTCGGTATTTTAGACAGATGATGACACTTCTGAACGGGGGAGGCACGAGTAGTCTCAGCGGTCGCGAGAAAGAACGAGCCCACTCGTGGCGCACGCGAGAAGAAAAAATACATACACTCCTGTCTCTGAATTTAAGGTTTCTTCTGATGGAATACTAGTGTACAACATATCCTTATATTTAGGAACATAAGTGGTGCAGAGGAGGAAAAAATGTGGACTATTAATAATCAATATTAAAAATGCTGTATACCAAAACGACCGACGAAAGAAAGGAAGAAATGATGGAAGAAATCGGTACCGCCGCAACATTCATAAACACGCAAGGGCTTGCACCGGTACTGCTGCCGACGGCTTGCATAGCACCACATGATACTGACAACCACCCGTGCAACTGTCACTACCCGCACGGCATCGTCACTACAGGGAGGGCATCGCTTGGTCGGGGCCCGACAGTAGGCGGGGGGGGAGGGGGGGGCGGCAGCCAGCCAGCAGATACGAGATCTCATATCGTACGATATTAGTGTCCGGTAAGTTGATACCAGGTATGTAATCAACAACCCGTAGTTTCACAAAAAAAAAGTTACCCTGGTGTCCAGACGACAGTCGGTACCACACAGACAGACAGGCGGGTCATGTCTCGGGACAAGACGAGCCACCAAACTCCTGACAAAAATGAGATGCGATTTCATGTTTGATGTGCTGCTGGTGGTGGTGGTGGGGTCGGGGTGGTCGTGGTATCGGCGGTGCTGCGTGGTTACGCTGATATTTTTAGAACGGAAACGAGAAAACACAACGCACACCCATGTTTGCGCACTGCCGTATACTACCAATATATGTTAACCCAAACCCTTCCAGCCTTAATGTACCTACGAATCGAACACACGCGCGTGGCGCAAAGCGTGGCGAAGAGACGTGAGACAAAACGCGCGCTCTATCCGCTTTTACAACTGCTGTTGCACCCACGTTTTTGGGACCCACTTTATGGGGGACAGACTACTTGGATTTAGTGCGAGATTCGTTCTTCAGCAGAAAGAAGAAAAGGGGATGTCTACGTGTAACTACCAGGTACCAGGTACCAGGTATCATATACCTGGTAACGAGTAAAACAGCCTTTCTGGCGAAGGGGGAGGGGGAAGACAGAAAGGCATATAGAGGGCGGTTTTTCTTTCTCAAGTTGACGTCAAAATATGACCTATCATTTACACTTTGTATACGAGTACCTGGTATATGATATGTACATGTACACTACCTGGTATAGTATTATCGTCCGAAAAGAATGACTGAATGCCGGGAGAGAGAGAGAGAGAGATGAGAGAGGCGTCGCGAAATAAACTGTTCCTACTGCTAGCTTACAACGACTATGATATTTTTTGTCAACAAGCTTGTTCGTACGTACGAGTGTTTTCTACCTGGTATATTTTAGTGTCCAGAACCGACAAGCGAGCACAACAAACAACAGCAGTCTCGTCGGTCATACTCAGAGCTGCTGATGGCGATATTTTTTTGCGATTTTGCTTGAAAATGGGTGCAAGGAGCGTCAGACATTATGCTGTTGTGCCACAGAGCCCACAATAGACCAGGGCATTAGTAACGCCCCGCCGCAGCAGTACAGCAGCAGGGGTTTCAGCAACCCGATATACGTCTGCGCTAAAAGCACGCGGGCTTCGAGTAGCTCGCAGGATTCTGAACGCTGCAGATCTCTCTGTACCAGTTTTGTGACTCGAGATAGACCCTGGCCCCTTCGGCTAGCGACACCACGGAAGGTTGGTACGCAGACGGATTATACGAACACAATAGTACTGCACAGGGGGTGGCCAAACAGCCAGCAAAAGCGCACAGCCAGAGAAAAAAATTAAAACATGCAGCCAAAAGCAATAAAGGCAGAAACACAGGAAAGGAAATATGTCTGCTGGTCAAATATCGTCGTTTTTCTGTGTATCTATATATCGTTCGTTCGTCGTCGTGGCACAGACTTCGTGGCACACGTTCGAAGGAGGAACTACGCTCGTCGCTGAACCTCGATTCGAGCGAGACACACGTTGCAATCACCCCATGTCCCTGGGCGACGTTTGTCGTGAGGTTTAAGCCGCAACGATGAGCTACCTCCGCCGACAGCACGACAACGAGAGATGCCATGGGGACACGAGATGTTGGTTTGTTTGTGAAACACACGAAAAAAACAAGGAAACTGGGTTTACGAGTAGCGCCTGCCTGAAGGATAAAGAGCACACCGGGACTGAGAGCAGCAACTAGCCGAGCCGAGCTACGCGCTACCCAATGCCCCACCGTCCGCCTTGTCTCACCTTAACCAGTGCGAGAAGAAAAGCAAGAGCCTCCCGATATTCCGCCGCGAACACCATGAAGAGATAATGCTCACGGTGATGAGCGTGCATACTGTGCGCAGGACGCTAGTCGCCCTTTCCCCCTCCTGAAAGCCGACAACAGGGAAATCGCTTTGGCACACCAACTCGGTAGGAAACGCTTCTGGGGCCATCGAGCTCATCCTGCCCGACCCTTTACGATACCACAAGGTCCGTGTCTTCCGTAGCCCAGCTCGCAGACCAACGCCCAGGCAGGCCCGGCTCCGCGCGTAGGCTGGAGATCTTTTCGATGCTCAACAGGGTAGCACAGAGCAGAGCTCCAAAAGTGTAGATGAAAATGTACCACAGGTTATCTCCGACAAGCCAAAGGTTCAGACCTGCCTTCCTCGCGACTGGCAGGGAGGGCGATGTTCGGCCACAGCGCAGCCGCAGTGCGGATAGCCTTCCTTCCGACCACAGCAGGGATCGCAGGGGGGCAGACGACAACGAGAGAGAACCGACGCTCTTACGGGGAACAGGGAGGATTCGATGATTCGACTGGTGTGTGCAGATAGACGTTTTTTTCAAAACCCAGAAATGATCAACAAAAAACGAGCAGAAAAGGAAAAAAGGGAAAAAGGTGCAAGGGCGGGCGCACAAGGGCGCACAAGGCTGAAAAAAAAAAGGGGCGAAGCGAGTAGCTTTGTGCACGTATAGTATAAACAGTACGATAAAATATGTTTCTTTAACAATAATATGCATGGCTATTTTTCTGGTTCTTGCTTTTGGCGGTACATAAGATTTGTTTTTTTTTGTCGTGTTCCACAAACAACCAAGCCAAGAAACGAAAAAACTTCGCATCGGGCCGAACAGAAGACACGCCTCCGTCGTGGAGAAGACGAAAATGTGAAATGTTGTAGAGAAAATAATTAGAAACTTGTTCTGCTACACCGAGGGGGTACCACAATCAATCCTATTTTGGCACGGGATACGGGATGCATGTACATGCATGAATGGGAGTGCACACTACTGTTGTTGCGGTACATGCGGCATACCGTACATTACTCGTACGGCAAACACACTGACTGACTGCTGTCTGGATGGAGTTCAGGATTCATACAACAACAGCAGCTGTGTAGCTGTTAGCAGCTGTCCCTTGTGGCCTCCGCCAGCATACAAAGTGGAGATTGAAAGCGTCGACCAAAAATAATGGCGATCAGGAATACTGACATACATACCACACTGAAGTACAGGGTACGTAACTAAACAACGAAGGCAGACGCTTGTAAAACAACTAACTAACCAGAACTAACTGGTGTTCCGCGCATGGTACAAATATTATACTCCTTGGGTACTCGTACAAGTGTTATGCGAGGCAAGGATTCGTACGGCGCGGTCGTGGCATGATCCTCACTCGTACAGCAGTGGTGCTATCTCTGGGATCCAACAGCCAGAAAGTACTCGGGGCGTGTTTTTGCCGCTACGATTACGACGGCCTCGCTCGGTTCTTTATAGTCGTTGACCGACAACAACGAAGCAAAGCGAAAGAAAAGGAGTGAATATTGTTGCCTGGTGGTATGATATGTGTGTGTGTTTTAAACCGTTCTTTCTACCCGTCGACATCCAGCACAACCAGTGTCCGTGCCGATTCTCCAATCCTAAAAGAGTTCACAAGTTCTGTGGTCACAAAGCTACGCCACAGAGATACTACGTTGCGACGTGTGCAGTATGCACTGCAGTGGGCAATGCAAAGCCATGTCATCATACTAGATACGACAGGCACGACATACACAATCTATTAAATAGTTAAACGAAAAGAAACAATCAAAGACGAAACAAAAACAAAGGACGTAGACACATCCTCGTATCCCTTTACTACAGTAAGTCTATAGAGGCGTTACTGGCTGTTTACTTGAAGCTAATCCACTCACTCACTCACACCCTTCGGTCCGAAGACATCTGAGCGAGACGGGAGTTATTGCAGAAGTGTCACCTGTGTATAAAAGAATACCAGGTTACATTAATTACCACCAGACCACGTGTTTTCGGAGGCTAGAAATATATCTACTACTGTGGTGAGCTTAAGCTTTATTTTTACCAATCCGTCGGAGGATAAAAAAAAAAAAAAAAAAAAAAAACTACTGTACCTGGCTGGTACGCACGACCGTGCGACGTCAGTTGTCGATATTATACACCCCCCTGGCAGAACCACGCTTGGCTGGCAACGAGGAGATGTAGACTGCACTGGTGACCAAAGTCCCGCCACAAGATCACGCCGCCGTCTCTACGGGGTGCTGGAGTGCCACTGAAGGAGAGGAAAAAAAGTCCCCTCTGTGGCGCCCGGACGACGATTTTTCCTCCCAGGTGCTCCTCGACATTACCAGCTATAACAACGCAATGTTCTATCTGGCCCCGGAAATGATGATGGTCAACGTTTCGCGCACCACCTGCAGTCCACCATCCACACCGGCATTGGGCGAGAGGATGTTGGGTGGGCGTGACGGCCTTCTGGCGGAGAGTCGTCGTCATTTCTGAAGCGTTCCCACCGGAGTCTTGGAAACTCCTTCTGCAGGCCAGTCTCACCTCCCTACGGGAACAGTCCCGGCCGGCCTTCGTCGGCATGACGTGGAGGCGTCTCATTACTGAAGGAGCAACCACGACTGGAGGAGGTCAATCGCGCGGTAAGGCAGTTTGTGGTCGCTGGGCCGGGGGAAGTCGGGCACGTGGGGTTGAGGACACGCGCGCCACGTACAAGAAACGGGGAACCGATTTCTCCTCGCGGACTGCTCCAACGCATGCGACACCTTCAACAGAACGGCTGGTTGTGCTTGCGGAGGTGGAAATCTGCGAGCCGGTGCCCACGCCGTGCATGGCCACGTGCCACGACGATAGACCCGCTGATGCATTGCTTCGGATGGGCCTGGAGGAGCACCGGACCATCACTCGTTCCAAAGTGGTGCGGCAAGGAGGCCGTGCGGGGCCTGCGATGTGTTTTCTGCCTATCGTTGTGCCCGGGGCGGAAGCGTTTCCACTCGGATTCGAGGAGAGCCTTCGCCTTCATGGACCACATAATCTTCGGTCTCATGGGGGTCACGACGAGCACAGCCAGGTCCCTACCCTTGATCGACATCGTTGTCAAGCCCGCTAAGACCGTGGCTCTACCGCCGAGGCACATTCCGACGGTGGAAGGCGGGCAGGTATCGACGTCTGAATCGCGGAAGAGGGAAGGGGTGACAGATGCCGGCGTCGCTGCTGGTGCCGAAAAGAACGTCGTAGAACGCACGATGGGGGCGGTGCGGGACGGAGGCGCGGATTGCCTTGCACGTTGCCAGTCAGCCATGTGCCGGACAAGCAATTGGCCGCCTTATTTGCCAATAAATCCCCCGGACATAGAGAACCAGTTACTACCTCGAGCGCGTCATGGTCACCGGTTCACCCGTCGAAGCATGTCGGACGCCCGACAACGGAGCGATGTGAACTCAGTAGCACGTCCTCTCACCAGGAACCACAGACGCACAACCTTTTCTCGAGGAGGGATTCTCGAGCGATTGGCTGACGCCGAGGACCCAACCAACAGGCACAAGCGCGCCTGTCAACAGGGGCGGAAGGGCTGGGTGGGGTTGCCTTCGGCAGAAGCGAGGAGGACGCACGCTTCCTTTGAGAGCAGGGATGGGATCTTTCCGGAGGCTCCGGCGGACCTCACCTGCTCTTTTGAGAGGCCAAGTAAAAGACGGGACTGCCTGAATCAGGAATTATTGCCCACCTTCTCGGAAGGAGCCTGCGGGAGAATCGCGACACATGAGAGGTTCCCAAAAGAAGAGATGGCCGGCATCGTCCCTGAATCTTGACTGGAGCTATGTCTTGACACAGAGAAGGACAACGACCTATCAAAAGGGCCTTCCAAACTTGACGTGCTCGTGGCGTACGACGCAAAGAATCCACACTCCCGCAACGTCCAACAACAGCTACATAGGAAAGCTGGATATCCATGTCTGTCACGCCGCGCACACGGCTGCCTTAGATCGGCTGCCCCGAAGACAGCAAACCCGGCTAAACCAGGCAACCCTCCTGGAGGGCAAGAGACGATAGTCTCGAACAAGGCCCGTCGCCGGAGCCTCTCAGGGGCGAGAGCTAGCCCCTGCCTTCGGGGCGCGGCCAAAGGAACCCCTTCAAATCGTTATCTTCGAGTCAAAAATCGTGAGCATGGGCGGAATGGGCGGAAGCATCGAGGAGCACGTGGCGCCAATGTCCGCCCGGTCCGCATGCTGTGCTGCAGTGGGTACAGACACACGACACGCGAAGGATATGCCCCCGAGCTGGAGCGCAGGTAAACCAGCGTCACCCGCTGTTTCCCGCGATATCTTGCGCTCTGAAGCGGCTTGGATTTCCTCGCCAAGCGAAATGTGGGGAACGGTGAGCGTTTCACCGCGGATGAAAGCCTCTGGATGGGCATAGTTACTGTCCGGAGAGGAGGTCTTCGGGACGCTCTATCCCGATAACTCCGGGACAAAACTATCCTGCCTGATGTTTTTAACGCGAATCCGCAAGCGCGGGTTCACCTTTGGGGCGCGGCGCTACTCGTGGTGGGTCAGCTGCCGCTATATCCGAGTCGCGAACACTGCGCTCGACCGGGACAAGTGTCTTTCGGCGAAAAGAGGCACAAACTAGACACCTTAAGCAGTGGAAAGCTTTGCTGGCGCGCGTTGGGGTGGAAGGCAGCACCCTCACCGACCACCCTCGGCATCGAGCGCCGTGGGGAGAAAGGATGGAGGGTCCATGGCTAGGGTGGGATTGGTGAAGGAGCGCCAGTTGACGATCGTCTCAGGTGGAGAATTGTGCCCCGCTTCACACTCCAACTGCGAGATCGACAGTAAGCTATACCTGGTATGATAGAAGGAACGGGAGGTGGGGGGGGGAGGGGGGAGGAGGGGTGTACTCATGCATGGCAGGGGGCCGTGACAGACCCAAATGTGTGGGGATGGAACATGGGTGCGGCTTGGCAGTAGAGCATCGCCCTGGTAGATAATCGTGAAAAACGGGAAGTTCGGCGCGAAGGCAACGAAAGGGGGGCTAGACCAGAAAAAGGCTTCTTCCTTCTTTGGCTCCGGCGGGTTTTCCTCTAATTTCCGTACGTAGCTCTGTTTCGAGTGATCGACGTCGTAGCACACAGTATGCTGCACGTTATCGAATGGCAAGTGCGGTGGTACCAATAGTCCGAGTACTCTTGGTAAACTTCTCTACCTCGCCTTACCCCCCCCCACGGCTCGCGTATTTGCGAGCTCTCCTTCGGGTTTCAGCGCTTTCCTTTTGTTGCCAACACGATCCAATGCAATGACTATGAACGACGCGAGCTGCTAATTTGCTCGACTTTCCTAAAACATAGGGCATGCCATAGGGCATGGGCATGCCTTTATTACCCGTTTGAGCTGGGGAAAGCCGGAGATCTACGCCGCCCGACTGAAAGTCCGAACATCTCGGGGGGGGGGGGTTGCTCTTAACACGTTCCGCCAGCACAAACAAAATGAGAAGAAAGGTGTAAGTATCCACCAGAACGAGTTCCTGGCGAGGGCTGCCCTGTCTTTACAGAGAATCAGCTTCGCATCCTACCAATATTATCGATAGAGTGACAATGTGAGGTCAAGGACTGCCCCGTATGATACCTGCAGCAGTGGTGTGATTTATGTTCAGCACTGTGCGATCGAAGTCATACAATACCTGGTAGGTTTGTATGAGTTGCCCTAAAAGAAGGGGGGGAAATGTATACTTCGCATATATTATGACATACTGGGGGATAAAAGGCCCTCCCGCTCCCACGGCGGTCGGGCCAGTTCCTGTAGATAAAATAGGAGTTATAGTAGGTGTGAGCCAATACTACATACCTGGTACATAAAAAGGACATTCGTTGTGGCCCCGTGCTTAAAATTAATGAAAACCACTTCGTAAGTCACTTTATGTACGACCTCAATAAGCGTTGAAATTAGGAATTGTGCAATATTTATTTGATGTGCTTGCTCCCTCTCTGACATCTCACACTGCAACTTTATTTAGTCGTTGGTTGCAGCAGTACGATGCAATACAATCTGTGGGTAATACGATAAACGCACAGCAGAGGGACCACACTCGGAGTATCGACTGTTTCCGTATCGAGCAAATTTCGTACTCTGAATGCTGAGACTACTATTAATAGGGTGCTTGCGGCCTCAACATTGCGAGTGGCCGGGAGTGTGAGCAGTACTCAACTTCAAACCTCAAAATACTGCCTGAATGTTGCGAGTAAGTGCGAGTGTGAGTAGTACTATAGATTCAAATGCCACGAGTGCAAGGAGTGCCCGCAGGATCAGACGCCGAAATATCCGAATGAACGGTTGTCAATATTATCTCTTTTATCGAGAGGATGAGGTGTGTTAAATCGAGGTGTCAGAGCAGCAGAGATCAGACGACCGTGCTGGTAGGATATAATGAAATGAAAACGAGGTCGAACTTACTTCATCACAGGCGCGAGGATAATGGAGACGGCAGCAGCAGTGGTAACGCAAAATGTAAATGCCGTACGAGACGTATCTGCACGAAGAACGGCTGTAATTATGGTGGTCATCGACAGAAGAGTGTGCCGGATTGGGTCGTCCTGAGCAAAGGCCAGACGATGCTCATAAAATATCAATATGGGAAGGTGCAGATAGATGCTTCGAGTACCTTGGAGTAAAGTAACGAGTATCGGAGATAAATTACTTCAGGTACTTCGTGTACTCGGAGTATTTCAGGGCTCGATACTTCGGGATACTGCTCGTACTCGGAGTATTTCGGGTATGATCACTCTCAATACTGCTTGTACTCGGAGTATTTTGGGGTTCGACATTCTGAAATACTGCTGTACTCCGAGTATTTTGGGGTGTATTACTATGGAATACTCGTTGTACTTGAAGTATTTGGGGATCTTGTACTGCTCCTACTTTAAGTCCTCGGAGTACTTGGGCATTTCGTACTGCGAAAACTTCAATAATACTCGGAGTATTTCAGGGTTTCATATTCCGAGGTACGTGTAATACTCGGAGTATTTCGGGGTTTTATACTCCCAAGGTACTCCGGGTTAGAGTATTACTCGGAGTATTTAACTCGGAATGATGTATTCCTGTTCAATACTCGCGATACTCGGAGTACTCCGAGTAATTTAGATGTTTGTACTCCGGGTACTGCTTGTACCCGACTTTAAGTACTGCTCATACTCCCAGTACTTGGAGCATTTGGGTCTTCAGTACTGCTCATACTCCAAGTACTCCGAGTATTTAGGCCACCAGTACTCTAATACTCGGAGTACTCGGAGTACAAAAATCACTCGGGGTGGCTGTGCAACAGAGATAAATTTAATGGGTACAAAACTAACTGTGTGAAGAATACGGGTTAACTCGTCTCTCGCGGCCGGGTTGGTAGTTGCGAGGCAGGCAGACAGACGCGGCCAACCCATTGGCCGACTTCGCGCCCTCTTGGAGGTATTGCCAGGTGTCGTATGCCTTCGGTCAACTTTTTTTACGTGTACCGCATCCGGCCAGTTCGTTCGTGAGTCTCCTCGTTGCGACGATAGGCGGTTTGTGTTGTCTAACCACAGGTGCTGCAGGCAGGCTTCTTCTTCCTTCCGCTACTGTATGCAGTTGAGTTGTCTTCGCTCGGGGCAAGGTCTTCGCGCCGAAACTCATCATCACCACGGGCCACCAACAACGCGGTGTAGCGAGCGTCGCTCCTCATCCTCTCTCTACGGGAGGTGAGGTCGGTTGGTGAAATAATAAAAATTGCGGCGGGTTTTCGATATGTAACGGCAAAGTACGACCTCGACCAACAACGCGGCGGGACAAACACAAGCTTTGTCAGGGCACAGGGCACCTTCTCGTGTCAAGCGTGCATGATTGTGTGTGTACAACAGTGTGCTGCGGTAGAAGGAGATAGGGAGGATGATTTGGAAATTGGGTGTTGTTGCAGAGCTTTAGAGGAAGGTACGGCTTTGTTGTCTGCAATAGTCCACAGCGAGGCGTATGTAGTATTCAAAAGCCGACAGAGAGGATTGCGTGAACCCCTCGGTAGCTCGAAATACTCTTATTTCGATGGGCTTCGGGTGAAGCGGCGGTAGATGACGAGGACCGAATGTTCAAAGCGCTGGAGGGCAGGAACACATGCGTGTTTCGAAGATGACGTCGCAAAGGACAAGAACTTGGAACGTTGCACGAAGACAGCTTGCCAAAGGTGATTTCGGAGTGTATGTGAGAGATACTTTTTTTTTTACGTTGGTGCACGAAGGGAGCTTACAAAAGTTGATTTTGAAGTACGCGAAATATACGTATATATTTTAAACTAGCTGGTATTAGAGGCAATACTATGATGAAGTTCTAAATTGGGCATAACGCTGTCTATATATAATTAATAGATACCGGTATATCCTACCAGGTACATCGTTTCTGGTAAAACAAAATCGCAGGTGTATTTGAAACAAAAAAAACAGGGGTCCTCGCCATTCGCGGGAGGAGTCGCTACTACTACTACTACTGCTGTATGTAGGCCTCGTTCGACCCGGGGAGCTGATACTCCGCACAAGGTCAAAAGGGCGGTGGCCTCACATCCAAACCGCACAAGTTCATTGTCGCCCGTGCAGAGTAGTGGGGAATTCAGAGGGGAAAAAAGGCGACCAAAGTAACGATCATGGCAACGGCCACTCACTGCATACACATGTGGCAAAGTCCACTGCATGACTGAGTTGGATGACACAAATTGGTGTCCAAGTTACGATCAAGGAGTCGTACTCGTACTTGCACGGGGCGCGACATTCGTCCGACCTGTACTGCCGCTGGGCGCCTACGCTGCTGCTCGAGGACCGCTGATGAAACCAAGGTATACTAACCATTGTACTGGTCGCTCTTGAGGGGTTCGAAAGGATTCATTCAACCCGTTTAGCACTGCACCCACTTTTTTTGCGGGGGGCGGGGGGGACAAAATGACTTGATTATAGTGTGGGGTCGAGTTTGCAGTTAGTTGTGAAAGGGCTTTCGTAACGACAATGCGAACTTTGACAAAAAAAAGGGGGGCCAGCGAAAAAGTGCGTTTTAGCATCTCGCGCTCCCAAAATGGTGACGGTCGAAACCCCCGCATACTTCGTCCCATATACCACACCCTGGGTGTCAATGTACGGACCGTTTGGTTGCAAATATTGTTACCCCCAATGGTTCCTACTTTTTTTATGTCCAGAGCGGCATACTTTCCTGCCGACGTAATTACTGCTGCTGGGGATTTTGGACGAGATCTTGATTCGTTTCCAACGCGTGGCGGCCATTTAGGAAGCTGAGCCTTCTCGGCCGCCGTGGGTACCAGGTGCGTCAATCCTCGCGGGGAGACGAAACGCCAATCCTCGCGGGGACACGAAACGTTGTCGATGACGAAGCAAGCGTCCACGGGGATCACAGGGTTGAAAACAAATAACGGGGTTGACTGACAGTATAGTTGGAGACATCGTAGCTGTCGCTGGGAACTCGCGGAGCAGCAGGACACTTGTAACAGTCGTCAAAGTCCGCTCGTGGTTTGATCTCGAGAGTGTGGGGAATCGTGTACATGAACCTCGGTCGGTCGATGGTCGTATAGTCCTAGTAGTCTAAGATCCGGCTTCATTAAACCTTTTGGGACCGCAGTCCCGTTTTGGGGATAAACTCCTCAAACTTTGAGTGGTTTGCCCCGAAAAAGGGATCGCGGTTCTAAAAGGATTAAACCAGCTCGAAAGGCTTCCCTACTTTTTTTGGCGCGGCGTAACTCAGAAAACTCGCCATAAAACAGTACAAGGTCTACGAATGCGAAAAAAAAAAAAAAAAACAACAACAACAACAAAAACGTAATAAGGCTCGCGTATTGGGGGGGACGCTAAAACAAAAATGGAGTAGGAAAATCGCGCTCAGCGGCAAGCGTTGTACTCAGTCGTGTACATATATATCCCACTGCTGCAGGTACCTGGTATCAATTAGCCTAATATGCTCAAGGCTGCCAAAGGATGACGTCGCCATGAGGAGTCAGGGCTTAATCAGATCCGGTGTTTCTTGTCGATCGGGTTGTATTGCTGTAGCGCCACGTGTTCCTCGGACTGGTCGAGACTAGGGTCAAAGAGGGAGGGGGGTGGCGGGCGGAAGGCAGGCAACAGTCGAGGAGGCGGCCACGGCGTCTCCTGCAGGTTCGTACCGTGCACGGAAAAAAAAAACGAAAAGGCGGCAAGAAAAGGCACCGAACCTTGTCCAGACCGTGAGAGAGACCGAGTAGCTCTCATGGTCTCTGACAGGCCGCCACCGAGCAGCACTCTAGAACTCCGCCATGTTTGTGCCGCCTTGACCGTTCGCCCTCATTCGTGTGTTTTCACATCGAGTATCAAGTGCACTGGCACACAGGGGGCGGGGAGGGGGCATACTCATTTGTTGCTTGTCTTAAGTCATTTGACCATTGACCACGCATCCCCTTTAGAGATGGAGCACCGCTCCAACTTTGGGGGGTGGGGTCCTCTGCCGGCTTCCACCATCCTGAATACTTGGACGGGAATTTTCTTCCACCACCCCCCCCCCCCGTAATAGAAGGCATATTGGTACGTGCCATATTGGAATATTTTCGTCAATTAAGTATTCAGGTCTGATTGACAGCATCTTCCATGTCTGAAGTCAATGGGCTCTGGATTCTGTTGTACAATGTGGATGGTATGATTGGAACAAGCGAAACACACTGCTGTCAGACGGCAAAGGGAACAACAAAAAATACCTTCTCAAAATATACATATTTTTAAAGCAGAACGGGCGAAAACCGAATCGCTGTGCGAAAATGGAGTCCGTCCGAGGCGCATGCATGAGACAGAGGTCCGTGCCCACAGGTTTCCGCTTATAGGCGTTGTTGTGTCGGGGTGTACCTGGTGTACGGGATGCATCAACCCACGGAGCGACTACTGCCATGCAGGGTGCCCTGTGATTCTGCTCGGGTCACTCACACGGGAACATTTAACGTGTTGCTCTTGCGGGGGACCGGAGTAAATAGGACCAAATATTGTTAGTAAAAATAGCAAAATATATAGATTTTTTGTGTGTACCGTAGGCCCTATTTACTGTGGTCCCCCGTCATATTATGTCTACATGGTTTTACCTGGTACTATTCTGGCCGGCAACACACTACCCGTTTTAAGCTATTATCGTAGTTCAAACGAGGGTTATGTTTATGGCCGTATGAGTTGTTTACCTCGCCCGGATGGCGTCTATTCTTAGTGGCTAAAGCGGTGAGATAAAACCAGGGATTTTCATGGGTCATGACCCGACCCGAGGATCGGCTCAGGAAGTTTTTTTAATTCTACGGGTTCATTCTGGTGGGAGTTGGATCAGGAGGTTCTCAAATTCTTACGGGTCGGGTCGGGTCACTCTTGCCCGACCCGACCGGATCCGACCCGACCCGACCCGACCCGACCCGACCCGACCCGACCCGACCCGACCCGACCCGACCCGACCCGACCCGACCCGACCCGACCCGACCCGACCCGACCCGACCCGACCCGACCCGACCCGACCCGACCCGACCCGACCCGACCCGACCCGACCGGACCCGACCCGACCCGACCCGACCCGACCCGACCCGACCCGACCCGACCCGACCCGACCCGACCCGACCCGACCCGACCCGACCCGACCCGACCCGACCCGACCCGACCCGACCCGACCCGACCCGACCCGACCCGACCCGACCCGACCCGACCCGACCCGGCCCGACCCGGCCCGACCCGACCCGACCCGACCCGCGAGGTTTACCCCTACCCGTGAGCAGCCCTGGATGGATGTTTCATCCTGGCAGGCGATAATAACGCCTGCCAGGTGTCATGGCGGGGCATTTTGCGACAAAAATCATAACGCCGCAACAGGGGAGGGGAGTAAAAACCTGCAAGCGGGAGATGTTCGCTAGATGGAGCTATTTCGTTGGGCTACACACTCAGCCACTGCTAAGTTCTCCAGCAGGATTTAGGTTTTTCCCATCAACGAAGATGATATGTGCACGAGTTCGGTCTTAGTTGGAGAAGTTTTTTCGTCGAAGGGTCATTCTTATCGGAGAGCTTTTTCCAAGTTTTCGAAAAAAAATCGCGCAATGTTTCAATCTTCCATATTTTCCTGTTTTTTTTTTTCCAAATATTGGAATGTTAACGAACTTGATATTTTTGGTTCTTCTGGAGAATTTCACGAGTAGCGACAGAACGCCTCCGTATATTGATACATATCTCCAATCAATTCCAAACTTTGGAAATTATGGAAAAAAAGCTCTCCGATAAGAATGAACCTAAGAATTGTAGATCCTTGGAGCTTGAAGAGAAATCTGCTACTCGTAGTTTGGTTGAGGCAAAACATAGGGGGCGCCCAGCGCGCCACGGCCACGGAGGCACCGACACGTCGGGAAAAGAGTAAAGCCCGATCCCCGCACTCCCCACAGACCCAGGCCTGAGGAAAAAAAACGGCTCCCCAAGCAGGCGGAAGAATGAAAAACTGGGCGGAGGGGGAGGGGTGCACTCAAGTCATGCATGGCCGTAGCCGTGTGACCATAGACCTTCGCGTCCCAACAATCCCGGGACGGAGCACGTCGGGTTTTCGCCGATCAGGGAGACATTTGTCACACCAGGGAAGGAGGGAGGGGAGGGGGGGAAGCATAGGCCTCTGGGGGCGGCATTGGAAACCCCGACGCTTGAGACAGGCCCGCTGCCACGGCTCCCTGCTGATAAGAGCACTTGCCTGAAAATATACCGTACGTTGGCGCGGCGTCCATTGGAAAATTACCCGAGGGTGTCGGAGAGTTCTAAAAACTGCTTCTACTCACGCCGGCAGGGTGGTTCTCTTTTCGAGAAAGCCTCATTGTTGTACGGGGAGACAGTGATTGAGTATCACTCCGTGAGCGATATCGCAACTCTACAACAGCAAGACAAAGTAGAAAGAGGCTAGAGGAATAAAACAGACCATCCCGCCCGCCCATCGTTGGTAGCGAGGTATACCGTCGACAACGGCATCAGTTTTGTCAGTGTTTATTTCACCGGGGTGCCTACTCTCTGCGACGAGGTGCGGCGTTGATTGCCAGACAATTAACGCCGGAGTAGTAACCCTGGTTGCAGCAGGAGGCCTCAATAATCCCAAACTACATACGAACTAACCTACGACGCGATGTTACAACAGTATCCCCATAGTACATGCCCTATTACTACTACTAAATACACTCTGTGTTTAGTAGGGTGTGGTCTGGGGCACCCGGGCACCAAAACCTGGTTGATAATGTCATACCTGGTACTCGGGTATGTACCCGGGTATCTCCGCAGTGGATACCCTGCTAAAACAGACTCCGTGTTTAGTAGGGTATATACTCTGGGGTATCCGGGGTATCACACCTGGTTGTTTTTGTCTTTCTCGGGTGTGCACCGGGGTATCCGGGGAGTATATTCACCCGACAGAACGCACTCTCAATGGTATATTGTAGCGGTACGGGAAGAGTTAAACCGCCAATAGTAATAGCTTCTGCCCCGACATCTTCGCGTAGTAGTAGTGGAAGAATTATTAGAAGTATATATAGTATTAATGGTCGTAGTAGAAGTAGTACACAGGGTCAAATGTTGTAGCGAGAAAAACGATAACAAAAACATAGGATCCCTTTGTTCCCGGGGATCTTCTTTCAGTGATGTTTTTGAGTGATCAACGCCGAAGCTCGTGTGCTGCACACTGCCGGATGGGAAGAACACTAACGGCCTCCCGCGATATCCCCTCGTGTATACTACTACCAATGCCACGAAACACGAATATTTC
Organism: Nereocystis luetkeana; assembly: GCA_031213475.1. Lineage (NCBI taxonomy): Eukaryota > Phaeophyceae > Laminariales > Laminariaceae > Nereocystis > Nereocystis luetkeana. The sequence continues at coordinate 7,748,539 of JARUPZ010000016.1, read as the reverse complement.
GCCGAAACAGAACCTATTTTGGATGCCGGTAAAACAGTTCGTACCAGGTACGTATCGCCTTACCAGGTTAACGCTGTCTGGCATTTCCCTGCTATTGCGGGGGGGCATGGTAAATAGGACTTACGGTACACACAAAAACCTATATGTTTACCTATTTTCACTCACAATATTTGGTCCTTTATACTATGGTCAACTGTAAAAGTGCCAGAACAACTCGCTATGCATAGCTTTCGGCGCCGACCGGCTGGCGTATACCAGCATGCAGCAGGTGCGTGCGTGCGTACGTACGTAGCACCTGCTTTTTTTTTTTTACCATGCCAAAGTCCACCCTGAAGCGCTTTACTACAGGTTGGGCGTATTAGAACTTCCACAAGCAAGACGCGGTATTAAATGACCCCGAGGGCGTAGCATAATACGTGCAATCAATTACGATCGTGATAAATATTTATTATTATTTCTCTTGCCATCCGACAATACAACGTGCAGCATAATCTTCAACATGGATCACTCATCACTTTTTTTTTCCTGAAAGAAGAAGAAAGCCTCGGAAACAAAAGGAAACCCATGCACCAAGTCTACCTCCCTCCCTTCTGTGCCAACTTTCGGCTCGTCTACTTCTAGTTGCTTTGTGTCGCGTTTTGTTTGTGTTCTCCTTCAAAACATGCTGCAGAAGCCGCAAGGAAGGTGACCAATACCCAAGCACCCGAAAAATCGAGAAGAAGCTATTACGGGGGACCATAGTTAATAGGACCTGTGGTGTACATAAAAACCTATATATTTGACCATTTTTACTAACAATATTTGGTCCTATTAACTATGGTCCCCCGTAATAGAAAGGAGGAAGGAAGGAAAGGAAAGGAAAGGAAAGGAAAGGAAAGGAAAGGAAAGGAAAGGAAAGGAAAGGAAAGGAAAGGAAGGAAGGCAGGAAGGGAGTGTGGGTTCAACATATATATGGCTCTTCAAAATAATACCGAGAGATGTTGAGATGTTAGACCGGGGGGAGAAGGTGACGAAAGGATTCACACGGCTCTGTCATCCTCGTGCTGACGGGTTGCGCCGAGGTCCGAGTCTCGGCGGGTGTACCGCGTTTTTTCCTCGAGTCTTCCTCCGTCCGCTAAGATGCCAGAGAGAGAGAAAGAGAGAAAGAGGGAGGGACAGAGAGAGAGAGAGAGAGTTGGGCAAAATTCGATGCGAATCGGCGAGCAGCGGGCGGGAACGCTGAAGCGTATATATGCGCGGTAGAAACGAAGACATGCACGTACCACCCGGGGGGGGGGGGGGGGGGGAGGCGACACCTGTGACCGCGGCTTGTCCAGAATGCCGCTGAGGGTAAAACCTTCTATACCAATAGTAGTATAATATACGAGTTGAGCTGAAAGGCAAAAGTGGTGGTGATGAGGATGATGATGACATGCCAGATTGGAGCATAGGGCACAATCATGTACTTAGTTTCCCCGGGTTTTTGTTAATGGTACCCTGTACCAAGCACCCGGTAGCTGTTTACAATAAGTTGATCCACGTGTTGCAATTTACGCTGCGCGTGGCCGGATGCCAAACATGGCGATGCAAATTACGTCATGAAGCGAGAAGGACCCGAGCGAGGGCGGTGGGGGGGGGGGGGGGGTAATTTGTTGCTTGCCTTGGGCCAAATGACCATTGACCACGCATCCCTTTCGAGACGGAGCACCGTCCCTACTCCTAATAGAGACACCGCCAACATTAGGGGCGCTGACTACCTGGTGTGCTTTTTTCAATGTATTGCACGCTAACTTTTTGCCTGTCTTCTCCCCTCACTGTTTCGCCACCTGTAGCCACCATCTGTGTCCTATCAATAGTACAGCGAGCCGGGAGGGGGGGGGGGGAGGGGGGCGGGGGAGGAGCACTCAAGTCATGCACGGCTGTAGCCGTTTGACCATAGACTGAGAGGAGGGAGGGGGGTGATGGGCCTGCACCGATGCCGTGGGGATGGAGCCTGGAAGCGACTTAGGATTTTCAAGAGTAGTAGAAGAATACATGGAGCGAGGACAGCCGTAAAGTATCACTCTGTCCCTTAATAATATAAAGACCTTTTGTCTACTAAAAATTCAATACAAACATTCTTTATATTTGAAGACAGAGTGGTAGACGTTGAGCCCTTTTAGTACGCGGTCCCGTTTGGCGGACGAACTACAGCACTCAGAATTTGAGTGGCTCGCCCCGAAAAACAAGACTACAGTACTAAATAAGGGCTTGAGCCGGGAGTAGGCATAGAAGGGAGACACCGAGAACTCAGGCCCCCTTAAAACTCTGATACGAACATAAAAACGTTGCTTATATTATCGGGCAGAGTGGTAAAACCACACGGGTGAAAAGATTAGACACCCTCTGGGACGATTTTTCGGAAACGAGTTTCTCCGGGAACTGCGGGGGTACATGCACACACTACGAAAATGGCGCGGTTGGGAAGGTTTTCGTAGAGATAAATATACATTTATGTATAATATTCTCATAGGGGGGGGGGGGGGCTGCTATCTTATCACACGTGTGATACGGTAGACTCTGCGCACATATACAGCTATTGGTTTCCTTTTTTGGCTGTTCGTTTTTTTTTCCCCCTTGATTTATTATTATCATTGCCCTTGCCATCCGACAATGTGCAGCATAATCTTCAACATTGATCACTCATCACTTTTTTTCCCGAAAGAAGAAAACCTCGGAAACAAAAGGAAACCCATGCACCAAGTCTACCTCCCTTCCGTGCCAACTTTCGGCTTGTCTACTCCATTCTCTGTCCTTGCTGTTGTTGTAGTGCTTGCCGTCCGACAACGTCGTTTCGGGGAAATGCTCATAAGAGGCGGTCAACATCGAAGCTCATGCTACGCATTGCCTGGTGGTAAACACGACAATAACAATAGTATAAATTAGTTGCTGTATAGACGGCCTCCTACAAAGATAGGGAATCACGCCTTAACCCCTTTAGGACCGCAGTCCCGTTTTGGGGATAACTACTTGAAATTTGAATGGTTTGTCCCCAAAACGGGACTACGGTTCTAAAAGGGTTAATGGGGCATATATATGTATGCCTTGAGGCCTTGCTTTTTGAGCCGGGTGAAGCAGTTTTTTTCGTACAGAATTTCTAGAGCCGGAGACCCGCACCGCTCGAAAAAAAAAAAAACTCCGGGGGTGTGATCAAGGCTTTCTCCCACCAACGTACGTACGCAGAGTTGACGACAGTTACAACATCCCCAGTGTGATTTCCTAGCCACAGCTGCCGTATATATACCCCTCTTATTTGTATACCAGGTACGAAGTATCTATTTGCATACATCTAGTACGGAGTACCATTTTTCATCGAACTTCCCCCCATGTTTCTTCTCGTGCAGAATTGATAAAAGGATAAAAGGCATCAGTCAGGCTTCGAGCGCAACACAAGGAGTAAGAGATGCAACAAACCACAATGATAGTCAAACCCTATGTACTTCGTGTACGCGAATACCGGCTGAAGAAAAAAGGGCAGCGCGGGAGAGGGGGGGGGTTGTTGTAGCGTACCCGGAATTCCGGCGTTCTCAGTTCTGGCATGACAGCACTGTTACGGGGGACCATATTAAATAAGACCTACGGTACACATAAAACCTATATATTTCGCTATTTTTACTGACAACATTTGGTCCTATTTACTTGGTCCCCCCGTAATAGAAAGGCAGAGAACTGCACCTAACGGTATGTGTCACCGGTAGGTCTGTGACGTGGCTATTTAAACTTCACGGCTAGCTTCTATTCCGGAGGCGTAAAACACTTACTGCAGTAGTAGTCAGAACCCGCCGCTATGGACCAATAAAACCATTTATATACCTATGGTCACCCACACCTCACATGGTCCTGATAACTATGTTCCGCCGTAAATAGTTGGGTGGCGAAGCGCGCCTGCAAACTGACTCACTCATTCACCTGGTGGTGGTGGCCTTTTTCAACGAGAAAACACGCACAGCGAGCCGCAAAACAAACGCGTCAAATATCAGGCATACCAAAAGGCGCAGAAATCCGCAAGCAGCCGACCGGCCGCGCGCGACTAATTGTGCAACACCCCAGCCAACTAAATGCCAACTAAAAAATAGTCGGCGTCTTGCAGTCCGCCTGATTCACATAGCCCTCCTAGTAGTCACCGGACTTCAAGGAGATGTTTTTTTTTTTTTTTGTGACTGAAATCAGCGAGATAGTCCGAACTCATGCAAAGAACCAAGGGGGTTCTTTCGGGCTCAAAGTGTTCAGAGGCTGACGGGGGTTCTCAACTGAAAGCACAGGTGTATGTATCCCCCTTTTATTTCGTGTGTTTACAGCTGTATTTGTTCTGTGTCTACCTGCCTGCCTGCCTGCCTGCCTGCCTGCCTGCGTACGTACATTCTAGCCCGCGGCATTGTAGGTCCGAACTGCACTGACTGCCTCGGGAGAACTACTGTACTGTAACTCACATCTGGCTTACTTATGTGTATGTTTTAACTTTTTTTTAAATGTCGCAAAGCCGGATTTTCGGCGATGGTATATTGTTCTACCATGCCTGGTCCATGGGATTGCAATTCGGGCTGCGCGCATGCATTTACGACCGACCGGAAGAACTCGCTCACACCTGGCTTATTCTTTTTACGATATGGGCGTCTCGGGGTAGAGGGCAGTAAGTTCATCGACCAGCTGGCAGCTGGTGTCGTGGGTGGGAGGGATGATGGGTCGATGGGAAGGAAAGGAGTGGTGAAGGAACGTCTACTCCTAATCGTCTCGGTGACTACACAGGTCACCATCTGGAGGAGGGTGCCGTGATTCAAACTCCAGCTTAGTGGTCGACAAGAATCGAGAGGGAGTAGGGGGGGGGAGGATGACGGACCCACACCGATGGCGTGGGGATGGAGCGTGGATGCGGCTCAGGATTTAAGAATAGAAAGCAAAGAAAATGAGATAGAGTAAGGAGCAGAGACAACACACAGAGTATCGTAGAAAAAAAGCATAGGAGGAAGTAGATATAAAAGGCAGATAGACTTTGTGCATACGTTTCCTTTGTTTCCGGAGATTTCTTCTTTCAGGAATGTTTGAATGTTTGGGTGATCAACGTTCAAGCTCATTCATGCTGCACATGGTCGGATGGCAAGCATAATAATAATATTATTAGCATTGGTACCCATAAAAACTTACCGGTGTCTCGCAGTCGGTTTTTTTAATGGGCGAGGCGTGTGGCGCTCCTCATCTTGGGAACCTGACCAAAAGAAGGTACAGCACCCCCGTTTTACTGCTGCGGCACGATTCGCAAGAAGGTACGGCCCTGAACAAAACAAAGTACTGTACGCACTCTACTGCTGTGGCTCGACTCGTAAGAAGGTACGAGCCTGACGAAACTAAGGTACTGTGCCCCCTCAACTGCGGCTTGGCTCGCAAGAAGGCACGAGCCTGACCGAAATAAGGTACTGTACCCCCTCTACTGTGGCTTGACTTGCAAGAAGGCACGAGCCTGACCGAAGCAAGGTACTGTACCCTGTACCCGCTCTACTGCTGTGGCTCGACTCGTGAGAAGGCATGCACCTGATGAAACCAACGTACTGCACCCCCTAACGTTGGAGCGACTCGCAAGAAGAAAGCAATATACCAAAACACGGCACTGTACCCCCTCTATTGTGGCGGCTTGGCTAACCAGAACGCACGAGCCTGACCGAAATAAGGTACTGTACCCCCTTTACTGTGGCTTGACTCGCAAGAAGACACCAGCCCGACCAAAACGCGGTACTGTACCCCCCTCTGCTGTTGGCATAATTCGTAAGACGGCACGCGCAATCAACGCTTTTAGGACTAGAGTCCCGTTTCGGGGACAAACTACTAAGACTTTGAGTGCTTTGTCCCCACAACGGGACTGCAGTCCTAAAAGGGATAACTCTGAAAGCACGGCCGATCGTATATTATTGGTGGGAGACGCCACCACAAGAGCCAAGCGCGTAGTAACCGGAGCGCGGCGGCACGGCACAAAAGCGTGCCCGCAAGAAAAGCAGGCTGGACAAGTATCATGAGCGTTGTATGTACGTACAAAAAAGGGGCGCCCTGAGTTTTTTTGGCTGGAACCACGGAAGCTTCGAAAGCCAGAGATCTCGAGATGCTCAACTCGTAGCCGGAGTGGACCAAAGTCATTTCTTTTCGACCACGGCAGCATACACACGACGAGCAGCAGCGGCAGCAGCAGCAGCAGCAGCAGCGTTGGCACGGGTTTGTGATGTAGAGGCGGTTGGTGCGGCGGCGATGATATTGGATCGGTGTGCGTGCGAGACCCAGCAGGCATCGAAGAAGATTTTGCCGGAAGTATTTTGCATCGAATTCGAGCCTCCCGTGGAGCGCTACCTAGGCTTGACCCACGACCAAGGTTGCTGCAGGCGGAGATCCTCTCATTTTCACCCCATTTTCACTAGGGGGGGTGTACTCGATATCCTGCATGGCCGTTGGCGTATGGCCATAGATCCTCCCATCCTTCCAAGGCCGCGACGGAGCACGTCGGGTTTTCCCCGACCAGGCGGACATTGGTTTTACTTGGGGGGATTGGGGGGGAGGTATACTCATTATCATGCATGGCCGTAATCGTATGACTATAGATCCTCGCATCCCTACCATAATACCGGGACGGAGCACGTCGGGTTTTCACCGACCAGGCAGACATTGCTTGTGTCAAGCGCGAAGCGCCGTGAGGTGTTGGACGGGGGGGGGGGGGGCGGTTACCCCCATTTCGTTTTGGGGGGCAGGGTACCCCCATTAGGGTGTACTCCCATTTTCACTAGACGGGGTACCCTCACTTTTGCTTCCGGTCTGAAGCCACTAGCGCGAGCGGCCTTGAGCCTCGCTCATACCCGGACATTACGTTAAAAAAAATGACCCGTCGGCGCAGATCGCGAACTTGACCGGATTTTGTGATAATATATTTATCTGGCGGTGCATATACAGCAGTATCGCGAGCTACAGTAGAAAAGGGCAGACAAGCTAAGAGCGCGCAATGAACAAAACATGTAAGCCACTCTCGTACGCAAGAAGTGCCCCTTTTGAGCCCGCTGAAAAATGAAGGCCCTGGAAATGACCCCCCTACACCTGACTATTACGGGGGACCATTGTTAATAGGACCAAATATTGTTGATAAAAATAGCGAAATATGTAGGTTTTTGTGTGCACCGTAGGTCTTAGTAACTATGGTCCCCCGTAATAAGCCTTGGTCCAGCAGTGGTGAAATAGTACATGACGGCGCTGACATCACAACGGCAGAGACGACCTCGTTGTAGATCCCACCTGACAAACATGTGCGCAAGAGCCGTGTCATGCAGACCCCACCCGAAGAACACCGTACCTACACATTGCAGGTCGTCAGTCATCTAGACCCGCGATTTGTCCCCCCCCGTGTGTCAACTATTCAAAAACAATCGCGCGTGTACACACACGTAAGCTTTCGACGCAAAAAGAGACCTGTTGTCTCTTTCTTTTTGCAAGCGCGTAGAAGTGCACACACAGACTATATGTACCCTCGTCGGTGGTTACCACATGTAAAACACGGGGTGATGATATAACACACGGGGTGATGGATATAACACACGGGGTGATAAGATAACACACGTAATGATAGGATAACACACGAGATGATGTTAAGATAACACCCCCCCTGGCAAAAAAATTCGAGTCGATTTTTCTTCTAAGCCCCTCAGGGGTGGGGGTGTACTCGATAGAAGAGATGTACTCGATGTCATGCATGGCCGTAGTCGTGTGACCATAGACCCTCGCATCCCTACAATGCCGGGACGGAGCATGTCGGGTTTTCACCGACCAGGCAGACATTGCTTGCACCAAGCGCGAAGCGCCGTGAGGTGTCTGGCGAGTCGCATGAAGGGTGAGCTGCATCCTACTAAGAACCGCTTTTGAGGCGGACTTGCATATGGACGACAGCTTCAATGAGTTGATTTAATATCCGGTGTAGGCATTTCCAGAGACAGCAATGGGAGTACTATGTAACTGCCTCTTGGGTGCCTTACCTTGAACACTACGTGATACGATCATTCCCAATTGTGCGGAGTAAAGGTTCTTTACCTCGCACAAATGATCTAGCTCGACAACCAGCTGTGGGCGACCGCCAAAAAAAAAACAAAAAAAACGGTACCCTGGTTGTCTAGCTCACGTAGTGAGCGGCATGTTTTACAGTGTCGTTGCCAACCGACGCCAACCCAACCTATAAAAAATAGGGCGGGGGGGGGGGGGCACACGGCAACAACGAACAACGGTAGCGTCCAAACGATCTCGTCGGGGTACTTCCATTCAGACGCATGCATCTCTCTTATGCAGCATTTACACTCTCCCCATTGCCGAGATAGCTAGCTTTGGAGTCCGTCCGAGAGGGGCGGGGGGGGGGGGGTCGTCTTGCGTGCTGCCCCTCTGGGCGTAAATATAGGCATCGCTTGGTCTTCATAATAACGTACACACGCTCCTTATGTTTACGCCGAGAGTGGTTACAAGGGTTTTGTTTGTTACCTCGAGGCGTTCGTTCGGACGGGGTTGGTATGTCGTCGGAAGTTGCGGTGGTACCAAGGGGCGATATTCGTGGCGCAGGCGTTGATGAGCCCCCTTCGGAACTGCACCCCACGTTTTTTTGACGACAAAGTACTTGGAATTAAGTGTAGTATGCTGGTTTTGCAAGGCCTAAGCTAAGAAGGTTTAAGGACGACGCTCAGGAGCGTGGCAGGTAGACTCTTAGGAAAAAAAAAGTTTTTTCACAAGTGGCGTCGGGGTTCCGGCGGGATTTCTTTTTTGCGTCCAAACGATGGAGACGGACGCGAGCTTTGGAGTTCCATACAAGCATTTCGCAAGAAAGGGGACAGGGGAGGGGAGTTTATGGTGTAGAGGAAGACCGTCACGGGTGTGTGGTGGTGGTGGTGGTGGTGGTGGTGGTCTTGTTAGTACAGTACCTCCCATCGCCACAACATAGTCCGTCGCCTTACGAGACAACAGACCCCAATAGCTCTGGAACGGAACATTACCTCAGGGAGAGCAAAATAGTAAAAACCATACACACATCTGAAAGGAGGAAATCGTACAATCTCAGACGATCAACATGAAAGTGGAATGAGCAGTGTTCGAGACCCGTGCCGGACCCATGCAGCAAACACGTTGAACGGGCGCGCATCCTATAAAATACGTGTTTTGTCTCCCCTTCACAGCAGCTGCTTCGGTGCCTTTCTTAGCTCCGTGACGGGCGGTGGCGACGGAGTTGTACACCCACGTCTAATCGCCTGCTATGAAGGGGGTGGGTGTACTCATGTCATGACACGTATGGCCGTCGTCGTACGACCATAGACCCTCGCATCCCAGCATACAATTGCCGGGACAGTGCACGTCGGGATTTTCACCGACCAAGCAGACGCTGCTAGAACCAAGCGCGAAGCGAGACGTGAGGTGTTCAGCGAGTCGCATGAAGAGGGTGGGCTGCGACCTCCGAGGAACCGACTGCGAGGCGGATTTTCTTGCGTATGGATGACTGCGTCGATTTAGTTGACTTTCCCCCGAAGGGGAGGGGGGGTGTACTCGATAGGAGAGACGTACTCGATCTCATGCATGGCCGTAGTCGTATGACCATAGACCCTCGCATCCCTACAATGCCGGGACGGGGGGGGGGTGTACTCATGTCATACATGACCGTAGCCGTATGACCATAGACCCTCGCATCCCTACAATGCCGGGACGAAGCACGCCGGGTTTCCACTTGCCTACAAGGGGGAGGGAGGGGGGGGGGGGGCATGCGTAGAGTATCCGTGATGGGTAAACTGCGGCGTGCCGAGGGGAAGACGGTAACGGCGTGACGTTCGAGGATGAGGCAGGTTAACCCTTGTGAGAAACAGGTCCAGCAATCAAAGCTATGTCAGGTGCGGCCCTTATCCGCCGTATATAATGGTGGGAGCTTGCATCAGTACGATCGGGTGCTCGACACATAGAGAAAACGACCTACACGCCTTCCCAGTGTCAAAATGAAAAACAAATTAGTGCATTCGGATTTCTGTACGTACGAAATTACGAAAAAGCGAGTTTTTTCATATCTGTATTTTAGTTGGTTTCAGAACCCCCCCTCCCTCCTGTTGGTAAGGCACCCACGACGCAGTTCCTGCAGTAAACCCATTGCTGTCTCTCGAAGTGGCCACACCAGAAAATAAATCAATCCATTGACGCTGTCATCCATAGGCAAGAAAATCCGCCTCAAAAGTGGTTCTTAGTATGATGCAGCTCACCCTTCATGCGACTCGTCCAACACCTCAGGGCGCTTCGCGCTTGGAACAAGCGATGTCTACCTAGTCGGTGAAGACCCGACGTGCTCCGTCCTGCCATCGTAGGGATGCGAGGGTCTATGGTCATACGACTACGGCCATGCATGATCATGAGTACACCTCCCCCCCTGTACGGCGCTTCGTGCTTGATGCAAGCAATGTCTGCCTGGTCGGTGAAAACCCGACATGCTCCGTCCCGGCATTGTAGTGATGCAAGAATCTATGGTCATACGACCTACGGCCATGCATGACAATGAGTACACCGCCCCCCCCTCCCTCCCGTTTAGGTCTCGAAAATGGGCAGTGGGATGTCGAGATTTTTTTTTTCGTGGACCCCTGGTGCGATTACTATCGACTACCGGTACCTGGTGTTGTCGTCCGTTTCCCTCCGGTGATGTATCGCACATGTTCCAGTTCGGCGCGAGTCGACGAGGGAAGAGAGTGCCGAAGCCATCTCGCGATAGGAAAGGCAACGCACGTACCGCAGGGGGGCGAGGTGGGGGAGAAGAAACTACTATGTAGCTGTGTGTCCCTGGGCATGAGTTTGCGACTGTGTAGGAGAGAGAGAGAGATAGAGAGAGAGAAAGAGAGAGAGCGAGAAAGAGAGAGAGCGAAAGAGAGAGAGAGAGAGAGAGAAATAGAGAAAGAGAGAGAGAGAGAGAGAGAGAGAGAGAGAGGAAGCCAGGGCGAATATAGGAAATGGGAAGGAAGAAAAAAAAGAAGAAGAAGAAGAAGAAGAAGAAGAAGAAGAAGAAGAAGAAGAAGAAGGCGAAAAATAAAATGTTCCAGCCCGGCTTGAATCGAACATCTCCTAATATCGCAGTGGTCGCCTGTCTCCCTTCCTTCAATCTGAACCAACACAACACATACAGGTCATGCTGCGTGCGTGTCAGAGGTCTCCTGCGCATTGTACGTACCAGGTAGGTATCTCGGGCACCCCCCCCCCCCTAAACCCTTTCTATCTGTAGATGATCTATCTGGAGACGATCTGTCCGACGTGCACTACGATAGGGGTGCACCAATTTTTTTCTGAGGCTCCTCGGTTGACCTTAAGGAGCTTTGTACGTCCCCTAAAAGCTGTTTTGGACTAAAGCTAAAAATGCAACCCGATGATCAATCTGAACGCCTACTACAGCTATACTTCGTACATATCACGAATGAAATAGTAAAACACTTGTGGTGTTACGGCGACATCGGGTTAACCCTTTTTGGACTGCAGTCCCGTTTTGGCGACAAATTACTTGGAATTTGGCTGATTTGTCCCCCAAACGGGGCTGCAATACTACAGTAGATGGGTTAAGGAGCCTGATCGGTCAGAAATACTTGCCTCGCAAGACAAACAGTGCTATCACACCCCTGTCGCATCACGCATCTACTATGCCCGATGCGTGGGACAATGGTACCCTATAAATATTAACTCACAGACTTTCTCGTCCGCGATAATTGGGGTCCGTGTGTACTCGCTGGGGGCTGCGTACACTATGGCACTGTCGTGCCGGCGTCAACAGTTTTTTTTTTTCTAGAGGGAGAATTTCGCACGCCCAAACTGTCTATGCAGCTTGTTGACCCAACATCGCGAGCACTTTTGAGCCTACGTGTTGATATCATGGTCCCCGTTCAGTAGATACGATAGGAGCTGACGGCTTGTTTACGCCTCTTGGTCTCTCTCTCTCGTAGATGACGGCCCTGAAAATCCTGGGAGCAAAACCGTCGTTGGAGAAAAGCGATCCTGTTGTAGCGGCCGATGAATGTTGAATGTCGCCAGTGAAAAACAAAATTGTTTTTTTTTTCCGGTTGCGACGTATCACTCTTGAAGGAAGTATGAGGAACGTTTACACATTAATATCAAGACAACGTGGTCATTATATTTATGCCCAGTGCAAGATAACACCCCCCCCCTTGGGACAACATCCGAGCCTATCTTCTCAAAATCAAAAACACGGCGGGGGGGGGGGGGGTACTCATTTTGTTGCTTTCCTGAGTCATTCGACCATTGACCACGCATCCCTTTCGAGGGGTGGGGGGGGGGCACACACAAAATGAAAATTGTGGCTCTGGAAACATCTCATCGGGATATTTTTCCATGATAGACGCGTCGCTCGGGGGGTTTCACACTCTCCCCGTTGCTGAGAAGAACAGCTTTTCAAATATTCGTCAGAGGGGTTGTGCTACCGTAAAGAGGCGTTGAGCTTTTACGCAGGGGTGGTACGAACCATCGATTTTTCTGTCAGCGCTCGATTTTGTTTCCAGAACGGGTAAGGTTTGACAACCAATACCGAGCAGCAGCCGAGCAACGGCGTGTCCGGAGAGAGAAGATAACGGCCCAGAGCCTTTCTCCAAAAACATATTATTACTGTTCGGCTTTTGTTTCACTGTCGAGGGAAAACGGGCGCTGTGACTGACAAAACGACCGTACCACCCCTGCCTGAACTCGAACTCGACGCTCATCAAGGTGGGTGAAGGCGTTCCGCGGCGACCGAAGACGAGGCGTTCTACGATAGAGGTTCACCCTAATTTTTCTGAGGCCACTGTCCCCCCCCCCCCCCCCAAGGTATAATGCGGAATTAAACGGAGACAGAACATATGGATAAGACTGATGCTACACGCGTCTCGTACGTGTACGTACGCACTATGCCCCGCAACGTAGAGCACAAGCTATATGCTCATCCTCCAACTGGCTCTCGGTAACGATGCCGTCGTGGCTCAGTTTTTTTATCTCCCGACTGTGACACCTCTACCGTAGAACGCCCCAGAGGGGGGGACTTTTTTGCGGCACCACGCGATGAAATTGGTGGAGGTCCAGAAGCAAAACGTCGCTGGCGACGGCAAAAGCCGCCGGGACCGTTTTTTGGCCGCCGCCGACAGGTTGAGGAATGTCCATGCCGATCTACCGAAATGAAAGCTTATCTTGAGTATCCTCTGAGCAGGACCCGAATTCCCCCCGGCGGAAGAAGGCGGTTTGTGCGGGTATGTGTTCATGTATTGTGTGTGCAGAACCCATGGAGGCAAAAGCCGTCGGGACCGTTTTTTTGGCCGCCGCCGACAGGTGGAGGAATGTCCATGCTGATCTACCGAAATGAAAGCTCATGTTGAGTATCCTCTGAGCAGCACCTGAATTCCCCCCGGCGGAAGATGGCGGTTTGTGCGGGTATGCGTTCATGTATGTGTGTGTGCAGAACCCATGGAGGCAAAAGCCGCCGGGACCGTTTTCTTGGCCGCCGCCGACAGGTGGAGGAAATGTCCATGCCGACCTACCGAAACGGAAAGCTCGTGTTGAGTATACTCTGAGCGGCACCTGAATTCCCCCCGGCGGAAGAAGGCGGTTTGTGCGGGTATGTGTGCATGTATGTATGTGTGTGTGTGTGCAGAACCCATGGATGTCTCCGCCCGGCCTACCTCAACCGCCCTGTCCACCCTCCTCGAGGAGCATCCCTCAAATCTTCTGTCTTTTTTCGGTCCCCAATAATCTTGCGCTCCCCCCGTAGAGCACGGGGGGGGGGGCTCGCCCGCACGATCTCAAGCAACCCACCCACTTGCGCTGTCCACGAGAGGACGTACGTAGCCGCTACACGATTAGGGGGGGGGGTCTTTCGGTGGGCGTTTTTGATCGGTCGCGGCGAAGCGTGTGTCACCGTCGTCGCCGGGGGGGGGGGGGGGGCAAGGGTGCAGGCTGCCATCGAACTCCCGGGAAAAAAACATACCGTATACCGCGCTGTGGCTCAGAAATAAGGTCGGTTTGATCAATCAGTATATGAATGTCCAAATGTTCCTTATATTTTCCGGACAGTGCAGTAACACCCAAAAGATAGCACGCCACCGTCGGGCGAATTTCCCCGCACGCCGGTTTTCTCTTCACAACGGGGCGGGGAGTGAGAATGCCGAGTGATGGATGGGGCCACGTACGGAAATATGTCGGCGAGATATTTCCAGCGCCGCAAAAAATCGTTTGTGTGTGTGTGTCCGCCCCCCCTACTACGGGGGACCATAGTAAAACAGGGCCTACGGTACACACAAAAAGCATTGTATTTACCTAGTTTTACCAACAATATTTGGTCCTATTTACGAGGGACCACAGTAAACTCGTCTCAGGGGGGGGTGTGTTATCTTATCACCCCGTGTGTTAAGACGGCAAGGCAGCTGTGTCGGCGGCGGCGGGTGTGTGTGAGCCGAACTCTGGCGTCGAGGTTGACGACTTTCGTTAAATGTGTTGGTGGCGGTATTATTTTCAGGGGATAATATACTTCCCATTTTTTTGTGTCGCAGATAATTTTGAGGGACAGCCAAGGGAACAGTACGAGTATCGATTGGCGGCTCTCGCCGGATTACCTCCACTTGGCGTGTTTTCTCGCCGAACTATACGTGTTTGGAGGGGGGGGGGGGGGGGGAAGAGGGGAGGCAGGGGTGGCGGGGGGGGGGGGGGGGGGGGTGCGTACGTTATGCATGGCCGTAGTTGTATCACCAAAGACCGTGGGAGGGGGGGGGGGGTGTACTCGATAGGAGAGATGTACTCGATCTCATGCATGGCCGTAGTCGTATGACCGTGGGAGGGGGGGGGGCGGGGGGGGGGGCGGGGGGGGGGGCTACGGGGCGCGCAGGGACGGACCGAGTCCTCCGGACACCGTATGAGTGAACTGCCCGAAACGTGAAAGAATGGGCGTGGAGATCGTCGCTATTGGGCGCAACGACGGTGACAGGAAGAGGGCGTACGACTGGTGTACTCCTAAACGAAGCGGATTGTCGAAGCTGATATTGTCTGGTGCCGATGGTTTCACCTATTTTTTTAGAGACGCGTACCTCGACACGAGCAACACCCTTTTCCGGCCTGAATATGTTGTGACTGACGGGGAGCTCTTCAGCATAGGGCCTGCCCAACAAAGGCATGCCCTGTCGCTGTGTATCTTAAGCCACACGGGATTTATGCATCGAGTTTTATGCTTGAGATTTGTGTCAAAAGTCGTTTTTTTTCAAGAGCATGTTTTTCGGGCGGACGTGAAAATCTCCCTGAACGGGAGGCACAGAAAATGAAGGTGTCACACACCCCTGCACTCTCTACCGCGGCACCCGTCTATATGTACAATAGGCAGAAGTGTTCACGCTCATGGTGCTCATGGTTTGGGCCAGCCAGGGGGATGTCAACACAGCGCACGTTTGAAGGACGCGGCGGCAAAAAAAGAGCAACGTTGTGCCGTGGGGAAGGAAGAAGCGCGCGCGTGAACGACATTAGCATCGCAGCGATACCTTGAAGCGGGGGATGAGTGAGGAGGACCGCATAGTTTGGAGGCCGCGGCCACAGGCGGCGCCCAGGCGGTCAAAACCGTACCAGGTACGTAGTCAACCCTTTTTACGGCTACCAAAATTATCCCACGCGAGAGATTTGTCCCCCAATGATGCTGGTGCAGCTCTTAAGGGGTGATCTCTTTATGTAGTACTGCATGCCATTGCACATACAATTTGACTCTAATTCCAAGTGTTTCGTCCCCACGACGGGAGAGAGTGCAGTCCCCGAGGGGTTCACGTCAATCTGGCCGGACGAAGAGTGAGAGGTGGCTTGCCCCGGGGCGTGGGACGAAAGCCAAGCTAGGAGTACAGCTAGCGCACCTCCCTCCCCCGGGACCAGCCTGTGAACATCAGCGGTGGAGTCTTGAGCGAGAATAGCAGTGACGAAGGGTTGTAAGTTGTGAGCCAGATAGGAAGCAGATGCGTCGCGGCCCGTGAAGGTGATCATCGCCGAAGCTGTCACCGTCGGTGAAGGGGACAGGACAAAAAGTACATGGTATTGCATATTCGACCGATTGCCGGGGTCGGGGGGGGGGATACCTACTGTCATGTACGGCCGAGGTCGTATGATCATGGACCCTAGCACCTCTAAAATGCTGGTACAGCGCACGTCGAGATTTAACCGACCGGGCAGGCATTTGCTTGCACCAAGCGCGAACCACCGTGAGGTGTTCGGCGAGCCACATGAACAGTGTGAGCTGCATCCCATCAAGAACTGCTTGCGAGGCGGCGGGCTTCGGCACCCTTATGCGCCCTCTCGTGCACATATATACTTCGAAGTATATATTACAGCGTCGAAATAATCGGGGGAGAGGGGAGACGTTCCATCTACGAGCCGATACCGGGCACGAAAGGCTCATAGCATGTACCACTCTGTCCCTAAATATCGCTTGTGATCAGCACCGGTTACAATAGCTCACCTGTGCACGTGCACCTTACTGTCGGGTACGGTACTTTAATATGCGTCGACAACCGTACCGCCGCGATTTTCCCTCCCCGCTTTCCGCAGCATGTGGTCGAGATACCTCGACCGCCCCGGGCCTCGACAGCCTATAGCCAGCCCAAACATCGTAGGCTCCAATCACACTCGGCCCCCGACCGCCGTAGGTGCCTAACTTCTCCAAGACGCATACAACGGTATCGGATGCACCTATTACGGGGGGACATGGTCGTCAGGACCCGTCATCTGCGCAAAAATCTGTATATTCCAGTATTGTTACTGTTCTACGGGGGACCATACTAAATAGGACCTACGGTTCACACAAAAACCCATACTTTTCGCTATTTTGCTAACTGTTTTTGGTCTTATTTACTATGGTCCCCTGTAGTAGTAACATTTTGTCCTGATTACTGCCAGGTATGTTCCCTTTCAACCTTTTTCGGACTGCAGCCCCGTTTTGGGGGCAAACCGCTCGTATTTCAAGCAGGTTTGTCCCGAAAACGGGACTGCAGCCCTCAAAGGGTGAATTAATAGTGCCATGAGGACCGTTGAGTTCGCACAGGGGTGCGGTCGTTCTTCAACGGTAGTTTTCCTTGCCAACGGTAAGGGTGCGGAGCTAAAAGTCGAACAACAACAACATACTAAGGAAACGCGCCAGCATGCGGTCCGTTCGGGTAACTCCCAAGTGCAGAGAGGTGGTGGCGTGGCATGGGTTCAGCACCCAGGGGCGGGACGCACCCATCATGGCCACCCTTCTAGCACCCCCCCCCCCATTCACCGTAGGCGGCTGGGTTTGGGTCTACAACTCCGCCGAAAGTTT
Source organism: Nereocystis luetkeana (assembly GCA_031213475.1). Lineage (NCBI taxonomy): Eukaryota > Phaeophyceae > Laminariales > Laminariaceae > Nereocystis > Nereocystis luetkeana. Next base: position 7,731,213 of record JARUPZ010000016.1, on the reverse strand, counting down.
ATACTTTTTTCGGGAGGCTCTCGGACCAGACATTTTTCCAGAAAAACGCCTTGTGCTTGTCGGTACAGTACGAGCGGCAACCTTATTACCCGTTCAGGGAACAAAAACAAAAAAATGTCGAAAAGCGCAGACTGAAAAAAACGATCGCACCTCTCCGCTCCCCTCCGGGCGAAACTCAACGCGTTCTTTTACGGTATTTTCTGAGGCCCCCCCTCGGTTTTGATGGGGCTTTTCAAACGAGGGAGGGACTACTCAGTGTCGCTATGTCACTGGGAATATCGTTCGGTTTTAACATGTATGTTTTCGATGTGTAGATCTCGAAGTAGGCCGTGGGATTTTTCATTAATTTCTCATCGGATTAATGAGCGTACACTTTTGTTCTTCTTCAAGCCGTTTTTTCGGGTGACAATTATGAGCTCCTCAAGTGAGGATAGGAGCCTCAGGAAGAGCCATTGAAAGGTTTCTACCCTATCGTTGCGTGCAATCGTACCAGTCGAGAAGCCCTCGATCAGTCAGAACGATTTTGGCCCAAAATAATGTTACCCCTGCATATGGTGGCACGCGTCGACAGCAAGGGCGTGGAAAGGGTGGCATGAGGGAGGAAGTACCGTATACGAAGTATGCGATCGTCAACACGGTGAAGAGGAAGCTAGAAGCGATGGAATGCAGAGATCGTGGTCGGCGAGAGGGGAGAGGGGAGGGGGGAGATGCTGGTTTCTTGTGCGTACTGCTTATCGGGCGGCGAGAGGCGCGGTGTTCCGCATAGAGGAGGAGGGGGTATTCATTTGTTGCCTGCCTTGGTCGTTTGACCACGGACTACGCATCCCTTTCGAGGCGACACACAAGCGTGGAGGGGGTCGGTCGTAGGGCTGCCGTCCCGGCTGACGCCATCTCGCTCCGCTCCGTCGGACGGCATCTATCTACGTCGCCCCCTTTCTCGACGGCCCCGATCCGATCAAGACCAACCTCCACGCCTACCCTTTTGCATGTATTGCTGTGGCTAGAGGCAGCGAATCTCCATAAATGAGTGTCATGCCCCCCAGGAGATTACGTCCAGACCAAGCCGTAGGGTGGACAGCCATGGGACCGTCGGTGGGTAGACTGATACCCCGAACGAGGTCATAGGGGCTGACCTCGTTTAATGGCATGTTGTTCTCGTCAAGACGTTCCTGGCGGTAGTCCGGGCTCTGGTCGAACTTGGCGTACGTACCATGAAATACAACGTTCGAGCGAGGCCAGGCAGTCCCATGGCCGAGAAAAAAACAACACATAAACAGAGAGAAAAATGATCGTGTATGTATGCTGCAAAGCTGGCGTCCCCGGTGGTCTAGTGGTAAACTTAGTGCATTACATACTAAGGTCGACTTCGCGAGTTCGAGCCCCCGAGGGACTGTTTCTTGCGAAAACATCGACACACCAAACATCAGCAGATCACATTTATGGTGCTACTTCAAAACCAATCGCGGTATTTGCCAAGGGCTGGTCATCCCGACACAACAGCAGTGCCGTCGAGCGCGCCAACTGCCCAATGACTCGGATGCTTGAGATGGCGGTTATCGAGCAACACATAGTATGCGTGTTTCACGTGCCCAAACGGATTCTGCTTATAAACGGTCCGCCAACGTCCGTACCCCGTCTGTACGCCGCCACGAGCGCGCGTTACCGTGTTATTCATCCGGCAATGTGCAGCAGCATGAGCTTCAACGTTGATCATCATAAACGTACCCCCCCCCCGAAAAGAAGAAAACCAAGGGAAACCGAAACCAAGAAACTCTAACAGCCTCTTCTGCGCCCACTTCCTGCTTGACCTCTACCAACTTCAACCGCTGACCTTGCTCCTCATTGGTCAGAAGAGATCACTCTCTTCTAACCAATACTCCTTCCTTCTCAGTAAATGGTCCTGACGCGAGCTGCAGTAAGGGTAGCACCTTGACTTTCTCGGGATGCATTTCTACTCTAGGGATGCACTTATTAATACCATCTTCTGAGGCTCTTCACTCGAGGAGCTCCATGGCTCGTTCAACAACGGACCTTGAGAAAAAAAAAAACGTCCAAAAAATCGCATTGCACAGGTAAAAAAAAAGAAGATTGTTTTCGAAAGAAAACTAAAACTATCGAGACAAAAAATATATATTGGCTTAACCCTTTTAGGACTGCAATCTCGATTTAGGGGACAGACTACTTAGAATTTTGAGAGCTTTGTCCCCAAAATGAGACTGCAGTACCAAAAGGGGTTAAGGAGCTCGGTCAGTCAGAACTGTTTTGCTTTTTTACTCCCAAAATGTGCTACCAGGTATATCTTTAGTAGCACGCGTCTGGGGCTCCTCGCTTGAGGAGGTCCACCGCCACCCCAAACAAACTTTTGTGGACGTACATAGGCTTAACCGGACGAATCATCTATCTCATACATAGCCCAGGTGCTGACGAAAACGACTGTGCAACACAAATGGGATAAGGCACTCCTTATAAGGCATGCCTTCATGGGTAGTTCCTCGGTTGAGGAAGGTCCGTCAGTGAGATTTTTTCCCGCCAAAAAAAAACGGTATGCCGATATCGTAGCACGTGCCTCGTCTACCTGCTACTCTTGAGTCCACTGAGCCCTCTCGGGGGCAAACATTGGGCAAATACCCAGCCCGAATCCCAAAACAGCCCCCAGCATAACCCCCGTCCCCGCCCTGAATCAGCGGGGTTGCACCGCTTTTGGGAAATACTGCGGTTCACGCACAGTTAGTTCCGTTTAAGGTGTCTACATTTTTTTTGCTTTTTCAGGAGAGGAAACACCACCACCCGTGCCAGGAGAGAATCGAACCCCCGGCCTCGTAGTTCTGCTGGCGACAACATGTGCTGAGGAAGGTCGTCCAACGAGATACCCGGGGTGAAACTTTCCCCAGCCCAACACAACCGTCAACACAGCGTTTCCCCAGCACATTGATGGGGTGAAGTCCTGCACCTGTATGGGCTTTACATATGGAAGTAGTTTTCCTACTGTCATAGCCCATAGTTCTGCACCTTCCTTTCATGCGGTTTTCAGTTTTTAACACCCCACCTTCCTTTGGAGACCAACAAACGGAGTTTGGACCGTGATCGAGCAAACCTACCACTGCCACCTCGCTGCCGACCGTCCACAGCTATGATGTCCTTCCGCGTCGTCCCGAACTGTACGCTCTTGCCATTCTCCCCTAGATCGCCGCAATGGACAAAGGTACGTAGCACAAAGTGCCAAGCATTTTAACATTGATAGCGGCGAACTTCAAGCGTTACGCTTTAACAGAAGATTGTGTCCGCGTGTTCAGGCGCATTGGCTCTCGACTTCGGTTTTTTCTTCTGCTCTTTTCTTAGCTGCGACGCTGGCTCTAACGCGGCGGCCCTACGGCCATGGCTGGACGGGTACCATCGCCGGTGTCACTGGGGCTGTTTTAAGATATTTGGCGTGAAGTAGAATGAAGACATGAAGACATCGTGTGCTCTAAGGAGCATCTGGTCCTATTTTATCTCCCACAACTGCAGCTATGCGAGATCCTCCGCACACGCGCACAGATACACCTGTACTACTGCGGCACCCGGACCCGCCCTTGTAGACAGTATCGACACACAAGTGTCATACAGACTTCTTAAATGCGTGCATTCCGAAAGGTTATGAGCCTCGTTTTCCAAATTTATAAAAAAAAGCACACTGACGTCAGGCGCGTCGAGTAGTCGGTGGATGAGCTTGTATTTTTTCCAGATGCTGGACTTGCTGGGTCAGGCGAATCAGCTCTGGATAGTTGAGTCAATTCATGAATCACCAAGCTGGGATGGCTCCGCTGCTGCTTGCTCTTCGCCAGAGCACGTATGTTTCCGTCTGTGGTTCTACAGAGCTGCCATGGGTCGACCACGAGGATGAGCACCCACCTCAGGGCCAACATCGCCGAACACCCGGGCTCAGCTACTGCAGGTTGTGACCCAACCAGATGGTTGTAGTCGGAGCAGTGTGATGATATGTTCTTGCGGGTGAATAAGAGTTAGACGGAGCGAGAGGAAGAATGTGCCTGCGGTTTGTTGAAATGTGCGATATCCTGTGGCAGCATAGCCCGCTACACGCCACTTGAGAATCCCGAGGATAGACTCAAAATGTCCCGTGAAGATCTCACGCCGGCAAAACATACAGCAATTATTCATACGTGGTTCACAAACAACGCCTGAAGGCTTCCTCCTGCACTCCTGCGTTAGTTTTTCGTTGACACGAGGGAGTCTAGTACACTCTTACCGTGCCAACCTTGTCACGCTCTGCTCGCTGGTAATGCTCACACGACGAGACAGCGGTATGTACGTCATCGGAAGATTCTCAGACATCGGCATGTCTACCCGGCAGTTCCGGTAGCATTGCGGTCGGAAGGTGCCTCGGAGAAAGGACCCAATTTATCAAGTCATGCTATCCCGCTTGCTTTGCGATTGTTTGCCAGGGAAACGAAGATAATATCAACCTCCATTTTTGCTAGCGCTGAGGACAAAGACGCTGCGGATAGTGTGAGAAAAATGGTACCAACATTGCGTATTATTTTCTTGTTCGACTGGAAAGTGTAGGTCGAAAGCTGCGGTATCATCTGCATGACTGTATCTCGTTGTTTGCTTTCAGCGTTCTGGACACGTATAATGTTAGCAGGAGAAACGCCGTTATGCGATCCAGCCAGCGCCGTCTGCGCGATCCCTGCGTCATCGCCTGCAAGGATGGGGCCAGTGAACGATGTACAGGTTGTCGGATATTACGCTTTCTACAGATTATCTACGTGTGTTGAATCTTATAGGTTGAGGTTGCACCGCGTTCGTATCAGATTGTGAGGCATATTTGTGTCACGTGCCTATTCCGGCACGTGCGAGTAAAAATCTTGATCGGATATCGACTTCAGTTCTTCTTCCGCCTACCCTGAGAGTGCTACGTCGTTCGTCCACCGTTCTGTTTGGTTGTTACCGAAGAACGTCAGCAGTTCAAAATAGTAGTGCTCCATAAATATCCCAACAGGTTATGAGCCTTGTATTGGTGAGGATCCTGCTCCACGCTCGGAGTCGTCGCGGCTTTCTATGGTATCGTTATGTGTGACAGCTACGTACTGTAGTGGCCGCTTTCGATCCTTAGCTGCAACTCAAGTACCTGGTATCTTTCTTCCCCTCGTAAAACAACGTCGCCCCCGAGCTTGCTACGATGGCGAAGCAACCTGTATTTAGAAGGCAATCAAACAGTATCTGGCAATGCAGAAAACAGGGGGGGTTTCGTTGAGGGTGTGCCGTTGCACCAGAAACTTACTACAGCAATAACCGGTTTGGTGTTATTACTCTATGGATTAGCGTACCCCAGCTGGCCGTTTGATCTTTCCAGCGAACAACTAGCGCTTCTACTAACTACAGCAGTTCTCGTGCTGCTGCTCCCGCTATAATATGTGCTGAGTTGGAGTAACCTGGGCCTCTCTCCTTGCGTGTTCTATCCACAGCTCGGGGAAAATAGGCTTCGCTTCGATAACCTGTCTCGGCAACTCTATACATACACAATACGGGGGCACCTCCGTAGAAGAAACGTTCTTTTTACCACAGTACGCACTTTGCCCCAGAAAAATGTAACTGGTTTCGCTGCTGTTTGATGCAAGCTGCGTGAACCTCCCCGCTTCGAAAGGCAAAATACCTCACCCAAAGGCACCGACCCTGGACACAAAATAAAGAAAGTGCAACCGGATGGACAAAAGAACATGGCTATTTATTGTAAAGCGTAAAACAACATATTTATGCATGCAGACACACACGCTCCCTGACTTCTGCAGCTTCGGGTAGATGCTGTCCTCCTCACACACGGGATGTATATGTTGCATGAGGCTATGCAAGAACCGTAATACGCGCGATCGAAGTGTCACACACAGCTTACAAAGATGGGGTTCGACACAATCCTCGATCTCCTACAGCTGATGGTTTTTTTTATTTAAAAAATTACGTGGCTGTCATGCCGTAGTGAATGGTATTCGAGCGATAAGGCATGCCTTATTGTTAGATGCTTCTTCAGTTTGAGGAACCTCGTCAATTATAATTTTTTTAGGCCTATCAAAAACGGTACAGCGCTCCTATCGCTAGCTCGAGTCGTAATTGGCAAGAACAAGACGCCGTCAGAGTTTTGTTCGTTTCAATAACGTTTGGCCCTCGCTGGACATCGGTGTGTGCATCGCATAAAGAATGTAAAAGCATGGGTCTTACGTATACCAAAAATCCACTGATAGGTATGTACGTGTGAACTCCAGCCGTTGGGAGGAAACAAAGAGAATGATGAGATAGTCATGCATACGTTGACAAAAACAGAGTAATAACCGTCGAGGCCCTCGCTATACACACGCGCGACCAGCCCCCTTCGCGCGGAATCAGATTGTCCGTACTTGTTTGCAGGAGGACCAGTGACATGGAGATCGACGGAGGAGCCGGTGGTTGCACGCGCTCCCATCGGGCGAATCGGGGTATACGCGAGCCGCCAGGTAGCGGTATATGTTTGTGGCGTTCTGAGTGATTTCCCGCCCCCTCACCAACCCCCGCCCCTACTATTGATATTATTATATATACGTTGGGTTGGCGTCGGTTGGCAACGACTAAGACTTTCGCCGCTCACTACGTTAGCAAGACATCCAGGGTACCGTTCTTTTTGGGCGGTCGGCCACAGCTGGCGATCGAGTTCGAGTTTTTGTGCGGGATGGATAACCTTTACTCCGCACAAGGAGGACGATCGTGCCACGTGGCGTTGGTGGTAAGGAACCCACGAGGCAGTTACATAGTACCCCCAATGCTGTCTCCGGAAGTGGCCACAGAAAATACGTCCACTCATAGACGCTGTCATCCACAAGCAAGTCCGCCTCACAAGCGGTCCTTAGTACGGTGCAGCTCACCCTTCATGCGAGCCGCCGAACACCTCACGGCGCTTCGCGCTTGGTGCCAGCAATGTGAGCCTGGTCGGTGAGAACCCGACTTGCTCCGTCCCGGCATTGTACGAGGTATGGATGCGAGGGTCTGTGGTCATACGACTTCGGCCATGCATGATATCGAGTACACCGCCCCAGCAATATTCGGCATGGTGTAGTTTTATGGCCAGATGTACAAGGGGAATACGCGAGATCTTCGACTATCGGGCACTGAAGCATTCTCGATCACGGCCCTAAGATATTTTACACGACGAGATGATACCACCCTTACCTCACTCCGTCGTTCGAAAAAGCAACTAACTGGTTTTCTTCTCCAATTCGGCGGTAGGACCTTTTACTTCCGTTTCGATAACTATGGTGTGATGCAGTGCCGTAGAAGGCCACACAAAAAAGATGCCTCGCCCAAAAATGGAGCCCCTGTCTGTCCTTGCGAGCTCCCTTGCCGACCACACTCCATCGACGTACGAGTGACGAGTAAAAAAAACAGTTTTCGAGATGGACAGAGAGAGACAGAGAGAGAGAGAAAGCACTCCCTCCTGTGCACGCGCCAGCGGTATACACCTTGGGGCCGAGGAAGAGCCATCGTCGGGGGGGAAAAGAGAGAGGATGAGCGGATCTGACGAAGGCTACCGGTAGAGGGCGGGGGTGCACCCGTTCTCACACTACGACCTTAGGCCACTCGTTTGCGAGCGGCTCTGGGCGGTTGAAAAACGAGGGATAGAAAACAAATAGTATACCAGTAATCTACCTCGGTATTTATCAGGGGGGGAGGCATAATTATTAGTAATCAGAACCAAATGTGGTTTGTGAACACAGGAGAGGTTACGTTTTTTGGGTCTTTAGTGGGTTGGGATTATTATGACCCCCCGTGAAGTACAGTAGTAGCGGTCTTTTCGGGCACATCAAGGCTTCTTTAGCTCTCTCTAGTCCTATATAATATCTTATATTTAGAATGAAGGGAGGCTTTTAAGGGGGTGTGGGGGGGGGTGTACTCAATATCGTGCATGGCCGTAGTCGTATGACCATATATAGACCCTCGCATCCCTAAATGCCGGGACGGAGCACGTCGCGAAAAGCGCCTTGGTGAGTTCGGCGAGTCGCGTAAAGCGTGAGCTGCATCCTTAGGGCGCGGGGGGGGGGGGGTGTACTCGATAGGAGATATGTACTCGATCTCATGCATGGCCGCAGTCATATGACCACAGATCCTCGTATCCCTACATGTGCCGGCACGGAGCATGTCGGGTTTTCACCGACCAGACAAACATTTCTTACACCAAGTGCGAAGCGAAACGTGAGGTGTTGGGCGAGTCGCAGAAAGGGTGAGTTGCATCCTTAGGGCGGCGGTGGGGGGGGGGGGGGGGGATCAGTCGAGGGACCAAACCGCCGAATCTTAGCATATTTTCCTGCAGTAAAAGAGACTCCCCTAGGGTAGTTTGCAAGGAGGTCACCCTTCATGCGACTCGCCGAACACCTCACGTTTCGCTTCGTGCTTGGTGCAAGCAACGTGTGCCTAGTCGGTGAGAACCCCGACCTGCTCAGTCCCGGCGGCATCGTAAGGGATGCGAGGGGTCTATGGTCGTATGACTACGGCCATGCATGACATGAGTACACCCCCCCCCCCTTGCCCCACCGTACGAAGCCTTGCCGCATTGCTACTATTACGGGGGGCCATATTAAATAGGACCTATGGCTCACACAAAAACCTACATATTTCCCTTTTTTTTAATAGCAATATTTGGTCTTATTAACTATGGTCCCCCGTAATACTACTCGTCGCACCTGGTCATACAGCACGCAGGTGCAACGATTGAAAAGGGATTCTTAAGATTATCTACATATATTTTTCAAGTATGTGAATTTATGCAAACGATTGATGATATGCGTGTTCACGGCGGACTATTTTACGGTGGCATCACGTACTCCGCTACTCGTACCACTGCACCAGTTAGATGTTGACGCCGGGTGCGCACAGTGTGACAGTCGAAAAGCCCGAAAAGAGCCGCGACCGAGGGCGGCTGATCGATTTTCTCGTGAAGAGAGTTGAAAGTTTTGCTCTCGTGCCGGCAGAGCAGAGAAAGAGGGTTCAGTCATTCAGTCGGCCATGTGGCAGCAGTCTACTCAATGCGCAGTGTCTACCGTCTGGAGACTTTCGAGAGGGGAGAGTTGACGACTACAGTACAGCGACTAGCGGCCAACCACTGCGTGAATCGAGGGACGATGAAAAAAAGAAATAACACAAAAATGGTGCCCGCGTTATTTTTACAAGGCTAGGAAGGAGCGGCACGGCAAAGGCGGATGCGACGTGATCCTACCCGTACCGCTAGGCGCTCACGCTGTTCTTACGTAGGAGGTAGCTGATAACACCAGCAACGTTATCATTGTTTTCGCGTCGCTGTCTCGGGGCCCCAAAAGGGTAAAAAAAATGAATAATGAGGTAAAAGTTGAGGATATTGTAACCACTCCGTTACAGCCCTCGGCGAAAGAACGAGAAAAGGCGACGAAAAAACGCGACAAGCTGGAAAAAATGGGCAGGCTACGTACGTAAGTGCATGCAGTATATAGCTCCCCGTACAATATTTGCGAACCCCAAAAATCGCGATGGTACTTACGTGTACCATATTTTGCAGCTGTATTTATGTGTCTCCCTACCGCGGATCATTTTGTGTATGTAGGCAGTGGGTTGGATGAGGTCTCCTGCGCCGCCGGCGGGGGGGGCTCCAGTGCCGATTTTTCGCCGCTGCTGGGATTGCGCGCGAAGGCTCATTTTGTTCGTCCGATAGACTCCCGAGCCACCTCGGAGTACATAGGGAGAAGAAGCACCGCACGCACACCACACCCCTCTCCAATCCTCCGGAGCCGCGGAGATGCGTCCTCAACCATGGGAGGTGGTGGCTATGCCGGCAAAGAGTTGCTCTCACTGGCACTATGCTAACTTTTTTACCAGGTAGGTCCGTTACTTTCAGCCTCTCAGCCCCACTGCGCCGAGTGACTGCCCTAAATCCCTTAGCAGTCTTCCAAGCGTTTACGTGTGTGTCTCTTAGTGTTTGACGATTTTTCCCCTCGGCATGGAGGGATTGTAGGTTACGCTTTCGCGAAACCAAGATTTTTTCACTTCCAATGCCGAATCTCTTTTAGGGTTTTAGTTTATATTTCCACTTTAAAAGAAAAACTATTTTATCTTTTGGTGACCGCACTTTTTTTCAAAGCAGCTATTTGACCTCGTTTTTTTTCTGAATTTTGAATACAGAGCTACTCGCCCGAATGGCCTAAACGTGGTACGTAGCGAAAATGGGGGTAACCTTCCTACCGTATAGCCTGTCCTCTCGTGTCTACGACTATCCCCTCTTTGCACAATGTGGGCCCAAAAATCATCCTTGTGCAGACATACAGAAATGACATACAGATGAGAAGGAGGCATCGGCAGAACGGCATAGAATAGCTGCAACCACGACCACAGCCGTTGACGCCAACGCGAGTGCGCAGAATGGCAGGGAAGAGGGGCGGGGGCGAAAGGGAGACGAGGGGGAATGGAGGGGGGAGGGGGGGGAGGCGGTCTGCCCAACAGACTGAAGCCTGGTTATGGCCATCATCGTCATGATGCACTCCCTTCTGTAGGACCCAAGTAACTAGCATGGTGCCACCTGGGCAACTTTGCGTGTCTGTATGCTCCAGTGCCTGCCTTTCGTATTTTCTTTCCCCCCCGCCCGTGATTATCGCTTTTTGTCACTTCTTTTTTTTCATCTTTCTTTCATTCCCGTTTGTACCTCTTTGTGTCTCTGTTAGTATGGTCCTTTTTGCCTTTTTTGCGTTTTGCTATCTGCTTCTGTTTTTTTTTTTTTTTTTTTGCTTGGCTTCATCTCTTTTTTTAGGTTTTTGTCTGCTATTAATAGTCTCCTTTTTGCTTCCCTGGTGTCCGCAGTGGTGGAGTGCGTATGCTTGTTTTTTTGTTTTTGCCTCTGTTTTACTACCGAGGTATTTCTTCCACTCCAGAGTTATCGGAGCCTGTCCTGCGACCACGGACTGCATTGTATTGTGAGTTAATGTGAGAACAACAACAACAGCAACAACAACAACAACAACAACAACAACAACAACAACAACAACACCAACAACAACAACAGTAGAACGAGGTAGCCCACCATCAGGCGTGCCGAGTGGAGAGGTTGTCGACAGCTCGTGAGGCCTTTGGTATCGATACATTGTTCGATGGTTTCACAAGGATTTGTCTACGCCCACGTCGTGCAAGGGGGGGGCATGGGGGGGGGGGGTCCGGGCCACCTGCGCATGGTTTTCGTTTCCAAGATAAGCCACCCGCATCCAGCGTGATCGCACGCACCGTCCCGCACGGAATTACGAGTTAGGTTTCTAGCGTTCAAGCATTTAAGGGATTGACAAGAGAGGTGCGAGGACTGGGGATAGACACTGAGAACCTACGAACAACATCAACGTTTTGATCATAGGCATGCCGGCAATTAATAAAAAAAGCACATGACAGCGAGCGGCATTTTGAAAAGACGGAACGGGACGTATTGGAGGAGGACTGTACCACCATCGCGACGAAAAGAGAGAGCGCCGCGGACTCGACGAAGGCCCTTCGTCGTGGGAGCCTCGAGGCTGTTTTGTGCCGTGAGGCGGTTCATGTCCAGTGCTTCGTGTTCAGCGCAACACGAGCGCGAGCTTCGTCGAGGTACTTTTTCCCGTCTAAACAAAGACATGTCAAACAGTATTCCACGAAAAACCTCACCGAAGTGGACGCAGCAACTGGCGATCTCACCAAAGGAGGGGTTGGATACGTAAGAGTACCAGCAAAGTGCTAATATTATGCATGAGAAATCGCCGAAAAGACGCACCGGTTGGCCTAGCGCCGTCCCGTCCCACGCCACGATACAATGTCGAGGAACTCTTCCGATGCGTCGTTTATACACCGTGTACGCACCGAACCCCACAAAAAAAAAAAAACACAAAAAGTTTTTCAACTACAAGAGTGCTATAAAAAAGACTGCATGACACCTTCTCCTGTCACCCGACACGATGCCACCCAGGAAATAACGTGATGCCTTGGATCGCTCGACCCCATCTACGCGAGGTCTCTGGATCCCAAAGCGCCACCCCTAAACTAAAGCCTTTCAGCACCCGCTACCGCGTAAGTAAACCAAACCCCATCCCGGATGTCTCCGCATTGATAGGCAATGTCGCCCGCAATTTAATTTCTATCTACTTGCAGTCACGAAGGTAAAACCTACGCACCTTTCGCGCTCAACCATTCTGGCACGGGGTACACCAGGGACTGCTTTGCTCCACACGAGGGAAGCTCATAAAAAATAAACGCTCACAGCCCCGCCCCGCTACGCCCAGCGCTCGATGGGCATCTCCACCACCTATCGTGCCCTAGACTACCGGTAAGTTGATATAAATCGTAATAAAAATGAAGTGGAAAACACGATGATAGAACAACATCCTAAAAAATGGATGTCGGAAAATACAGACTCTTATGGAGGGAACAAGAAGATTACAGGGAAAGCACAAGTGAGAACATCGTTCGACAAACCCCGAGATAATACTGATGATCCCGATAATCCCGAAGACAGCAACAACGCCGATCCACGAAAACAATCCACGAAAACAAAACAAAACCAACCAAAAGAAAAAACAAGAAAAAAGCATCGGCGTGCGCTGCAAGCGAAAGAAAAAAAACTACCGCAACAACAACAAGCACAGTCCAACTTTCACGCAAATCATATTTGCGAAAGAGTCCCAAACAACCCTTCCTATAAATGTCGGTATCATACGGAACACGCACGCCCCCACCCCCCCCCCCCCGCCGATGATGAAGCCACCGCAGCGGCAGAAGTACAACAAACGTAAGCCTACAACAACAAAAACGATGGTGATACAACATATCTATGCCGCCTTTGCTTATAATAGAGGAAGAGGTGTTTTTTTTTTTCTCAGCGCCCGCCGATAGCGATACTTAGAGTGGCGCTTTTTCCCGAAAAAGCCCACAGGGATACAATTGCATCCGTTCTTTACAGGGGACCGCGCATCCCTCCCTTCTCTCACTGCCGTCCAGAACCGGCGATCCTACTGCGACTGGGTCTCACGCTCATCGCGCCGCTGCTACCGTATCTATCACACGTTGCGATATGACCAACATGCATCACACGTGCGACAAGACAACATACACCACACGCGTGATAAGATAACACGCACCCCAGGCTGGGATGAGTTTCCCGGTCGACTTTCACAACAACAAGAGGGAGGGGGGGGGGGGGACACGCACGACAACAACGAACTCGTCGAGACCTTGCCCATACTAGGCGCGCACCGCTCGGCGTTTTTTACACCTCTCCCCGATGTCGAGAATATAATACAGTCTGGAAATTCGTCCGAGAGGGTGTTGCGTCTTGACCCTACTTTTGGTAAGCATCGATCGCTCAGCGTTTATTGCACTCCTTTTCCGTTGTCGAGCAATCATCGGCTTGGATGTTCATGTCGGAGGCCCGGGGGGGAGGGGGGGGGTTATCTTGCAAGTTATACGCTATACGCTGGATAGGCGGTTCATTGTACCGGGCTCGGCGGTCCACCGTCCAAGCCTATTGTTGCGCTACAAAAAGAGAGGACGCCAGGTGGGTGCCCCGAACCAAAAAACGCATTTCATATCGACCGACCATACCCCTACCACCCTTGCTCCCTCGTGAAATCCCCCCGACACAACATCACGCCCGGTTAAGCGCGCAGGGGTGGAGTGGATGGAGAACTTCATCTTCTCTAATACCCTTGCGCCCGGTTAAGCGCAAAGGGTGGGGTGGGTGGGGGGCTTCGCCCCCTCTCCGATGAAATCATCAACACCATGATTGCGCCCAGTTAAAACGCAAAGGTGGGTGGGTGGGTGGGTGGGTGGGTGGGAGGGTGGGTGGGTGTGTGGGCGGAGAACTTCGGATACGTACTCGTCACTCCTAGCACGCACCGCACCGTCTCAAATGGTGTCCTTTTGACATAGCGTGGTGCCTCTGCTTGCCGCTCACACGGAACTGCCAGCTGAATCACATCAGGATGTGTTGATGCTACACCCTCTCAGGGGCGACGCTGCTGGGGGCTCGCAACCCAAGCCCTCGTCGGTGCGCAAAGGCCGCATCGGTCGGTTTCGGCAGGGTGGCTCGGCCGGAAGGCCGGAAATTCCGGCCGACCTCTACGGCTACCTTGGTAGTGATGGAGAGCGCGCTGTAGAGCACGAGCGTGTCGAGGGCGATGTGCACGTGCCGCATGGTCCACGTCACCACGATCAGCGTCGCCTTGTAGCGCTCATCCAGCACGTAGATCACTCCGCCTATGCCGATGGCCAGGTCGACGACGATCGCAATCACCGACAGGAATATGTAGAACTTGATTCGACGGTGGAGCCGCCACACCTGAGAATTTCGTGACCAAAGGAAGGAAGGAAGGAAGGAAGGAAGAACGGCGAAATCGCGTGTCAGCAGGAGCAGCAGCAGCAGCAGCAGTAGCAGCGGCAACAGCAGCAATGGCAGCAGCAGCGGCAACAGCAGCAATGGCAGCAGCAGCAGCAGCAGCAGCAGCAGCAGCAGCAGCAGTAGCAGCAGCAGTAGCAGCGGCAACAGCAGCAATGGCAGCAGCAGCAGCAGCGGCGGCAGCAGCAGCAGATCAAGCAGCAGTAGTAGGGTTCAAAACCAAACGGGCAGGAGGGGTGGGGGTGGCCGTTGGTCGCTGTTCGTTCAGACCAACCCAACTTGAGATACCGGTCAGCAGGAGACGAAAAAAAAACATGTACCTGGTAACAAAAAAAAACTTTACGAGGCCAACTCCCTACACAGGCTCCGACCACACCCGGTTGAGCCTCGACATGGAAAGCCGAGCACGGTGTGGATGCATTGGGGGAAAGGAGGGAAGAGGCCAGGCCAAGCGAACCATTCCTCGAGCGTGAGAGCAGCACAATGCATAAACAAATTGAGGCGTGCTATGATAGAGGCATAATTTTTTGGGCAATCTATGTATACAGATACCTGGTAGGGAGTTAACAACAAAAGTAGACCTCGTCTAGGCCTTTCAATCGGCAGCGGGCAGTGTCGTGCCGTCTGCTCGTGTGCCTCTGCTCTACACGCGCAGCTTTGCGCATAAGCAAGAGGTACTCGAGAGCTCCTTGCCTTCCACCAAGATAAACCCCTACGTCGGTAGACCCCATCCGTCGGTAGAGTCCATCCGTCGGTAGAGTCCATGACAGTAAAAAAGTGAAGTCGATTGGTTGAAAACAAAACTCCTATTTATTTATGTGCGCTTGACTTAGAAACAATCTACTTCGAACTATGTATACATGTTTCCAAGTGACGGGGGGACTCCATAACCGAGGGGCTGCGTGCCCAAAATACGCCGGAATTTAAAGTCAGTGCTTTATTAGTTACAACACCATTTCGCGAACGGCAATTTGGTCATCATCGGGTTGAGCTTTATTTTATTCTCAAACTCATTTTTTTTTCGGGGGGAGGGGCGGGGGGGGGGGGGGGGGGTGTACTCGATAGGAGAGATGTACTCGATCTCATGCATGGCCGTAGTCGAATGACCATAGACCCTCGCATCCCTACAATGCCGGGACGGAGCATGTCGGGTTTTCACCGACCAGGCAGACATTGCTTGCACCAAGCGCGAAGGGCCGTGAGGTGTCCGGCGAGTCGCATGAAGGGTGAGCTGCATCCTACTAAAAACCGCTTTTGAGGCGGAGTTGCATATGGACGACAGCTTCAATGAGTTGATTTAATATCCGGTGTAGGCATTTCCAGAGACAGCAATGGGAGTACTACGTAACTGCCTCTTGGGTGCCTTACCTTGAACACCACGTGATACGATCATTCCCAATTGTGCGAAGTAAAGGTTCTTTACGTCGCACAAATGATCTAACTCGACAACCGGCTGTGGGTGACCCGCCAAAAAAAAAAACAAAAAAAAAAAACAAAAACGGTACCCTGGTTGTCTAGCTCACGTAATGAGCGGCATGTTTTACAGTGTCGTTGCCAACCGACGCCAACCCATCCTATAATAATAGGTTAAGGGAGGGGGAGGGTGAGATATCAACCTCCTCAACAAGCAGGAAGTTTCGGGGGAAAAACTGAGTGCAACCCTGCCGTACAGCAGTAGCACGCATCCTTCGTGTAATGTTCTCTTCGGTGAGGTGGTGCATTTATTGCTGCAATCGCACTAATGCTACGGGTAAAGACTATTTTTGGGGGCTCGAGGAACTGATTTTTAGGCCCAAGATACCCCGTTTTACCCGGCTGGACAGTAAAAACCACAGACACACTCCTCGGGATCCACCCGCCGGGATTCCGCGCGCTTTCTGGGGCTTCGATTCTCCGTTTTAGTAAGGTCCGGGTTAGATGTTTGGCGCAACCAGTCCGTTGTTCTGCGGAAGGCATTGTTTGTCAGAACTGGGGCAAAAAAACGTGGATATTTGCGGGTTTTTTTTTCCAAAACCACTGGCAACATGAGCAAACGGTCAAACCACGACCCTGGAGAAACGGAAAACTACCCTACATCAAGCTCGCAGATTTCTCCGGGAAGCATCCTCAAGAGCCGAATGGTGTTTTCGACTGTCCCGCCGAGTAAAACGCGAATATTCGTTCTCAAATCTCAGTTCCTGGAGCCAAAAAACGGCTTCCCATACGTAATAGTTGGCCTCAAGTGTCGTGTTTGGCGCTCGTGGGGGGGTGTGCTTTTTGTTCCGCCTAGTTATACAATACCAGATACTGCTGTAGCAAAAACGTACGGCATGTCATATCTTGCGCGGTGGGATGTTATGGTGCATTGTTCCGTCTGCGCATGCGCCGTCTGTAATGCTTATGGAGCATTGTTCCGTCCGCGCTTCTGCCGTATGTCAGCGTTCTACCTTGCTCGTCTCTCGGTCGCCGGCACGGGTTTCCAAAACTCGCTAAAACAATCGCGCGCCTGACCTGACAAAGCTCCGGCCACCGGAAGACCACCAGCAGCGCTCCAATAGACGTCATCATCACGCCAGCTAGCAGCTCCATAAAGAAGATGGATGTCAGCACCCAATTGTGCTTAGTCTGACAAAAGTACGCAGGCACCACAATGCAGAGATAAAATAATCAGAACAAAGATGTGGGAGGGGAGGGGGGGGGGGGGGGGGGGGCGTTGGGGGGGGGCGTTGTGCCTACCCTGACAAGTGCGCAGGTCATGTAATGCAGCGAGAAGACAACTATACCGAAATTGGGGGTGAGCGAAAGAGAGAGGGAGGGAGGTACCGGCAGCGCTGGGGGTGTGCGGATCGGATACGAACAGCAACACTCTAACGTTTATGTTGCGGCAAGCCAATAATACGCGGCCACAAAAGTAGACACGTGTACCCGCAACCGTCGACCGCCACCGAAACTTGGCTCACGGCCTTCCGCCAAGAAAGTAATGATGTTCCGTTCCTTCCTGGGACTCTTGGGGGGGTGGCGAGGGCTTTCGTCCCTCGAACCTCGAAGACCCACGCACTTAAGAGAAGCAACACCCAGCTTTCGTCCGAAGAGTCACAACTTTTCTTCGCACAAGAAAAAAAAAAATAAGCAAGGATGGTGCGCTTCTACTGTAGGTGGCATTCGTCCGCCAATACCTGGTATATCGTTGCGCGCATACTTCCAAAGCCTCCAGGGGGGAAAACAAAAACCCGATGAGGTAGCAGCCGGTGGCGGGGGGGGGGGGGGGGGGGCGGCGGCGGCGCCCTGCTCAAGATACAGCACCCCTTCATGCGACTCGCCCAACACCTCACGGCGCTTCGCGCTTGGTGCGAGCGAGCAATGTCCGCCTGGTCGGTGAAAACTCCGACGTGTTCCGGTCCGGCATTGTAGGGATGCAGGGGTCTATGGTCATACGACTACAGCCATGCATGGGCATGGGTACACCCCCCCCCTCCCCGCCCGCCACTTCGCCCCCCCCCCCCCCCTTCGAAATTCGGGGGATCTGCTACTGCGGGGGACTATATTAAATAGGACCTACGGTACACACAAAAACCTAAATTTCGCTATTTTTACTGACAATATTTGGTCCGTTCACTCTGGTCCCCCGTAATAGGACAATGGTACCCTTTTCACCCTGAAAATTGTTACGAGAGTCTTCCCTCGCCTGCGGGTCTCTGCGGCTGCTATCCAGAAGCCGTCGGCGTTCACTCTTTCGCTAACTCGTCCGGTCAGCCCTTCACCTACTTGCATGGGAGTACGCCCCACTAATTCCAAGTATACCTTGTCTCCTCCCCTCCCCCCCCGACCCCCCCCCCCAAAAAAAAAATGAGGATGTTTTTGTTCCAAAGGAGTTAGTTAACCACATACGACCACGGCCATGCATCAGATCGAGTACATATCTCCTATCGAGTACCCCCCCCCCTTTACTACAGTAGGGCTGTGAGTTAGCTGGAACTGTAAGTCGCCGACTAGTTGGCGTTAGTTGGCTAGGTATGACAGTTACTACACTACAGCAGTAGTTGCGTTCTGTAGTTTACGGAGGCTCACGTCTTTGTGCACAACTTTGGCTCGAAAAAAGTCCAAGTGTGTGTGTGTGTGTTTTTTTTTTCTGCCGAATGAAACTTGTAAGTCAAGTCAGATAGACAGCCGGCTTGCTTTCGCCATCCGATCAACAACTACGTAGACGTCAAGCCCAGCTAACTTTTTATAACCCTACGGTTAGTACCTGCAACCTTTGCACAGCCAACGCGGCGCACAGGATTTGCGTGAGACACTGCAAAAGAAGCGCGCGCTGGTAGGCTTCGCCCGCAGTGTCGAAAACAATCTCGGACGAAAAAAAAAGAAAACTGGCAAAACCTCATCAAGAACAGGGGATTGTTGGCAAACACCTCATCAAAAACAGCGGGCATTGACATGTGGTGTCATCCCACGTCGAATGGGGATACCAAAAATGAGGAGGAGCGGGGGGGGGGGGGGAGTGTTGTATAGATCGATCACAGACTAGCGATCACGGTGTGTAGCTATGCCTGCGCACTGCGCTGAAACCCTCGGGTCGGGCACGCCAACCCCAACCACACCGCCAGGCACACCTAAGGAAAGGAAAAAAAAAAAGAAAAAAAAAAAAGAAAAAAGAAAAAAAGGAGAAGCGTCTGTCTCCGGAACGGCTCGTTGCTCTCACCTCGTCGGTGTTGATGGACCACAGGAGAGTCCCGCTCACGGTCATCGTCTCCCAGAACGGCACCACCGCCACAGTAGCGATCACCGAGACGGCCAGGAACCCCAAGATGATCCGGGGCGACGTGATGGCCTTAACGGTGGACATGGTGTGGTGACTCTTCACGACCAAAAAAGAAGGTGATAACAAGGAGAGAGAGAGAGGCGTCGAGACGGCGGAGGGAGCGCATGGCGTATGTATCGCGGCGGGGAGGTGTGAGCTAGGACGAAGACCGGCGGAGGCGACCACATGGGGCACGAACCATCATGCGCGCGAGCGGGCGGGGGGGGGGGGGGGGGGGGGGGGGCGCGTACTCATGCCATGCATGGCGGCAGCCGTGTGACCATAGACCCTCGCGTCCCTCGTACAGCAGTACCGGGATGCGGCACGTCGGGTTTTCACCGACCAGACACGACGTTGACTGCACCACCAAGGGCTGGGGGGGGTGGGGCTTGGCCGACCGCGCGAACGGCGGTACATTTTTAAGTTTGGACAGAAATATAAGGACCGTTGATACACCAACATGAATACCATTTCCGGCCAGAGTGGTCTCATATACAAAAAAGTCACCGTATTAAACCCGAGTGGTTTGGTTGTCCCAACAAAAAAAAAAATGAGTGCATTACAGTTAATAAAGGGAACAAGTCCCCGAGACACGGCACGGAATAAATTCCTGACGAAGGGTTCACAAAATAAGAAATAAAATAAACTTGCAGAGCCCGTTCCCAGTAAAAAACATGTCCGGCCGTGGAGACAGCCGGTAGGAAAAGGACGTGGGGGCCCGGCACGTTCTACATACAAATAATATATATATATATTATATATATATATTATACTACCAGGTACGTATATACCTGGTATATGTGCATGCCAGATACAGCACTTTTATATCGTGGAGAAACTTCCTAGGCGGGGCAAAAATATGCCAGGAAACGGCACTTTTCACCCCTTGGCTGACAGCTGACAGCCAGTCTCCATTTGTTTTCGTTGACTGACGCCAAACTACCGGGCTCTAGCGTCGAACGCTTGGACCAACACCTTCGACCGATGCAACACGTTTGCCTTCGATTGGTGGCCGTCTCCTGACATCTTCGATGCAGAGGAGAGGGGAGGGGGGGGGAAGGAAGATACTACAAGGTTTCATAGTACTAGGTAGACGGCGCACGAACCTCGTACATACATACATATCTCGTTCGCTCGCTCGCCTCGCCACCCACCCAGGGGCATGTACAATGCGCTCGACGTAAGAGAGACGTGACACGCCGTCTCAAGCAAATACGCGTTCACCCTGGTCGGAAATATAAGGCGCGTTTAATCTTCACATTCGTACCCGAACGGTCCTTACATTTCCGTCCAAATCGGCATCTATTACATACAGTGTTTCACGGGGGGGGGGCTAATGTTATAATCAGAACCCACGACGGACCCAAAAACCACACTTCCTCCCCTATGTTCACAACCCATACTTGGTTCCGAATACTACGTTCCCCCGTAGCGAGAGACCGCGCCCGAAGAGACCGTTCTCCTAGCCAGCATTTTTTTTTTTTTATCTCAACAGACCTGCCGGTCCCCTACGAGCTTCCATAAAAAAGAAAAGAAAAAAAGGGCCAGAGGCAGGGGCAGAAGCAGAGAAGGCGTATCTCTCCTCGCTCTGTCATGGTCCCGTGGGACCCATCGGCTTTTCATTGGACCGTTCATCATTCCGCCGCGTTTTACGGTTTCATGGGGTGGCCCTTTCGGACCCCACCCCCCCCCCCCCCCCGCCCGCCTCCGCAGGTACTGAATTGCTCTGGTTTGTTGTTCTCCTGCAGTTGGTTTAATCGCCGTAACGCCCCCCCCCCACCTCTCCTGGAAATGCCTACGCAGGAAATTAAATCAACTCATTGAAGCTGTCGTCCACATGCAAGTCCGCCTCAAAAGCGGTTCTTAGTAGGATGCAGCTAACCCTTCATGCGACTCGCCAGACACCTCACGGCGCTTCGCGCTTGGTGCAAGCAATGTCTGCCTGGTCGGTGAAAACCCGGCATGCTCCGTCCCGGCATTGTAGGGATGCGAGGGTCTATGGTCATACGACTACGGCCATGCATGATGATGAGTACACCCCCCCCCCACCCCCCCCTCTCCAGAATGAAAGGGTGATGTTTCGATCGATCGCGCAGTGCATGCATGCTACATACGGGGCTGGGGCGATCATGATCTATCTATCTACAGATAGGTTATCTAGTTCGTCACCTACCGTTGCGAGAGGTTGGGCGGGATCTGCACTATAGTAGAGATCCAACCCAGGAAAGATGTGCTACTGTAGATTACCGTAGATTATACGGGTGTACCTGGTACTCATTATCATGCATGGCCGTAGTCGTATGACCATAGACCCTCGCATCCCTAGGATGCCGGGACGGAGCACGTCGGGTTTTCACCGACCAAGCAGACATTGCTTGCACCAAGCGCGAAGCGCCGTGAGGTGTGCGGCGAATCGCATGAAGGGTGAGCTGCATCCGACTAAGAACCGCTTTTGAGGCGGATAATCTTGCATATGGATGGCAGCGTCAATGCATTGATTACTTTTCTGATGTGGCCACTTCCAGAGACAGCAATGGGTTTACTATGTAACTGCCTCCTGGGTGCCTTGCCATATACACACTGCGTGATACGATCACCCCCCTTGTGCGGAGCTAAGGTTCTCCCCGCACAATAAGTGATCTAACTCGACTACCAGCCGTGGTGACAGCAAAAAAAAACAAAAAAAACAGTACCCCCCCCCCCCCCGACCCTCCGCGGGAAAGGACGCCTAAGGGCACTCTGCTTTGACAGGGCACAGCTTCGCTTCGTATATAGGCATGACGTTTCATGTCGTCGAGGCGTTTTTTGCTACGTGCGAAGCGAGCTCCTAGTTTACTCGGTCGAATGAAGTACAGGACATGCCTTTGAGGGCATTTCCTTAGCAGTACAAGGCATGCCTCTGAGGGCATTTGCTTAGTAGGGCATGCCTTTTACTACCCTTTTCAGCTCTGGGTGAAGTAGGAGAGGAAGATCGACGATGTCCCACCGAAAAAATCTCCGAAAAAAAAACATCACATCTCCGATTTTTTTTTCTTGTAACTGCCGTTCGCACCAGCTGTGCCTGCGACAGTTACAAATCTCCACCAATAGTAGCACGACTTCCTGCTACGGGGCACCATAGTTATCAGCACCCATCATACACACAAAAACTAGTACATCCTAGTTTTTTACTATGCATTTTTAGGTCTGATTACTACAGTACATTCCCCCGAAAGAGAAAGAGCTACATGCTGTATGCTTTATCTACGTACTCCATCTTTAAAAAATCATTCAGAGCTATGATACATCAGCTGCTAGGTTGACAGGTTTAGTGGCCGAAACTCGTTCATCCGTGGCTGATCTTACCCACCATGGTAGCATGCTTACCGAGCAAAAACAAAATACCGTAACGTGCGAAGTTCCCTCGTCTACCATTAATAAGAAAGGAGAGGGAAGTTTCGGGCGGAGGCCGTGTCGACATACCGGTGCGGGCCTACGATATCAAGCGAGCTTCATGGGCATGCCACGCGGTTGCCACATCATTTGCCCCGTCGCGTCATGCTCGATCAAGGAAGTGCATCCCGTGGTGCCGTCCGGGAATGAATGTGGCAGATGGCAGCAAATATATTACCAGGTACCTGGTATGGAATAAGTAGTACGAGCCATTTACTGCTGTAGCTCCCATTGTGGCAATACGTGGTACTGTTTGTAGGAATGTACCATGCAGCGAATACGTTGCGTACAAAAACTCTCAGACTTTGTGAGACCGCTCTACAACCTACCGGGTGTAGATTTACCCACACATCCTGTGGCACGCGCCAAGCTTGTAAACATGGGTTCTGGGTAATTTTTGGGTCTCACAGCTTTGTTACGAAAAGAAGGAAAAAAAAACGATACATAGGAGACCGGTCTGTTTGGGTGTATCAAGGGACCTTATTGGTCTATTTCGTACACCACTATTAACACGTACCTGGTACCAGGTATTATTCTTTTTATTACTGTAGGCAAGATGGCAGTCAAGAGATTAAAACCGCGGTCTCCTTGCCATATTCCATTCCCTACAAAAAGACGTAATTAATTACTGTATGGGTCCGCCAACAAAAAAACGCCTGATTTGAGCAAAGCCTCAGACCCTTACTGCGACACCATCCTTGGAACAACCTTGAGCTATGGCTACTATATAGGATTTAGTGTGCCGCTCGCCGCTGAGCACGATTTCTTAATCCAATTTTCTTAGCGTCCACCGAAAAATGAGCCTTAAGCTGATATTTTTTATTTCTTAGCCGTGTTCGTGATAAAACGAGCTACTATATAGAACTTACTATAGTGTATCGCTCGCCGCTTAGCACGATTTATTGAAACCAATTTTCTCAGCGTCCACCAAAAAATGAGCCTTAACTTCTTATTTGTTTCTTTCTTAACCGTGTTCGTGATAAAACTAGCTTCTATATAGGACTCAGTGTATCGCTCGCCGCTTAGCACGATCTCTTAATCCAATTTTCTTAGCGTCCACCACTAAGCAAGCCTCATATTCTTATTTTTTTCTTTCTTAACCGTGATCGTGATAAAACGAGCTACTATATAGGACTTACTATAGTGTATCGCTCGCCGCTTAGCACGAATATTTTTAATCCAATTTTCTCAGCGTCCACCAAAAAAATGAGCCTCAAGTTCTTATTTTTTCTTTCGTAACCGTGTTCGTGATAAAAAGAGCTAATATATACCAGTAGGACTTAGTGTATCGCTCGCTGCTTAGCACGATATATTTAACCCAATTTTCGTAGCGTCCACCAAAAAATGAGCCTTAACTTCTCATTTGTTTCTTTCTTAACCGTGTTCGTGATAAAACGAGCTTCTAAGTAGGACTTACTTTTAAATGTATCGCTCGCCGCTTAGCACGATTTATTTCAATCCCATTCTCTTGAAGGGTCAACCACCAAGTGATGTCTTTAATAAATTATGTTCTTATTTGTTTTTTTTCTATCAATACGTGGTCTTCATATTAGTGTCCCAACGATCTTTGTAATTCCGCCCGTAGTTTAGTGATACTGTAGTCGGCGGTCATCAAAGGGGGTCACACCGTGGTCTCCTAGCCTTAGCTACAATGTGCTTGTTTTAGTGTATTAGGTGCGGCGGCCAGGCAAAGTGGGTTAAACCGCGGCTTCCGTATACCTATACCAGGTACCTCGCAGCTTTGAGCGGCATGTAAAATCAGCGGACAACCCCCCCCCCCCCCCCTTTCCTTTCCCCTGATTTTGAATTTGGGAGTTCCGGCCTAACGGCGTTTTTTTCAAGTGCATCAGAGAGGTATTTTACCCGTACCTGTCCGGGCCGCACGAAATACAGCGATAGAGACAACACAGGCGTCTCTTAAACCCCCCTTTCACCATCGCAAAAACGACCCCAAACTAGAACCAAGCAATTTGGACCCAGAAACAGTCCTGTAACAGTTTGTTGCGTTTGGGAGTTTCATTTTGGGACCGCTCACCGAGACTACGAGGGCGAGGTTGACACAGATGGCCACGTTCGTGACGGCCAGCATGTTCCCGGAGGCCAGCTCGACGAACTTCATGGTTTTCACGAGCCATAGTTCGCCCGAATTGGTCCAGCAAAGGAACACCATCTCGGCGAGCACCAACTGCGCCAGCTGGTGAAGGAGGCCGCTGAGGACGAAGAGGGACACAATGGGAAGGGCAGTGTTGGAGGACAAATCAAGCGAGCGCGCAATGGAGGAGGGGAAGCCGGGGGGGGCGGGGGGGGGTGTACTCGATAGGAGAGATGTACTCGATCTCATGCATGGCCGTAGTCGTATGACCATAGACGGGGGGGGGGGGGGGGCACTAATGTCATGCATGGCCGTAGTCGTGTACGACTATGGACCCTCGCATCCCTCCAATCAATGCCGAGACAGAGCACGTCGCACGTCGGGTTTTCGCCGACCAGGCAGACGTTTTCTGTCACCATCAAGTGCGAAGCGAAACGCGAGGTGTTCGGCGAGTCGCCATGAAGGGTAAGACGCGTTATGATAAGAACCCCGCTTGTGAGGCGGACTTTCTTGCATATGGATGACAGCTTCCAAGGAATGAATGGCAAGGGGGGGGGTGAGGCTGACGTAGACGTAAGCGCGTGGTTCGGTCCTAAACTCGGTACGTGTGCGTCGTCGTTGAACCTCATTGTCAGACTGGGAGGGGTGCCGGTAAAAAGGCACGGCCCACGGCAAGGGGGGGGTCAAGGAGAGGTTCGCCTTGTACAGGGGTGGGATGTTCGTTGTACAAAGGGTAGACCACTGAGCTACTAAGTCAGCCGCCTTGTACAGGGGTGGGATGTTCGTTTTATAAGGATAGACCACTGAGCTACGAAGTCAGCTAACTGAGTAGCTCGGTGGTCTATCCTTTATAAAACGAATATGGGAGGGAGGGTTGTATTCGGTATCATGCATGAGCTGACTGAGTAGCTCAGTGGTCTATCCTTTACAAAACGAATATGGGGGGGGGGGGTTGTACTCGATATCATGCATGGCCGTAGTCGTATGACCATAGACCCTAGCGTGCCTACAATGCCGGGAAGGAGTACGTCGGGTTTTCACCGACCAGGCAGATATTGCTTGCACCAGGCGCGAAGCGCCGTGAGGTGGTCAGCGAGTTGCATGAAGGGTGAGCTGCATCGTAATAAGAAACCGCTTGCGGGGCGGATTTGCATATAGGTGATGGCTTCAACGGGAGAAGTTGTTTTCCGGTGTGGCCATTTCCAGAGAGAGCAATGGGGGTACTATATAACTTCCTCGTAGGTACCTCACCATAAACACTACCTGGCACGTGATACGATAATTCCCCTTGTGCGGAGTAAAGGTTCTCCACCCCACACAAATGATCTATTAACTCGACCGCCAGCTATGAGACCGACCGCCAAAAAAAACAAACAAACGAAAAACGGCGCCCTGGTTGTCTAGCTCACGCAGTGAGCGGCATGTGTGTGTGTGTGTGTTTTTTTTTCCTATCCCCCGGCGGATTGGTAAAAATAAAGCTTAGCTCACGACACTTCCACGTTCCAATTTCGCGTCGTGGGTCAATTTAACCTATAGCTCCCGTTTAAAGTGTCGTTTCCAATCGGCAACAACCCAACCCATATAAAAATTATGGCGGGGGGGTGGGTGGGCGTTTTAGAGTAGTAGGAGGTGAAGGATGAGCGGCAATCAAGGCAAGTGGTGGACCAACCCTTTTGTTTTGCCGATTGCGGGATTACTGCAGCCGCTGCCGCTGCCGCTGCTGCCGTCGTCTCGACAAGGTCAGGGGGGGAGAAGGAAGAGGAGGAGGAGGAGGAGGAGGAGGAGCTGGGGAAATCAAACCACCTGGTACAAAAAGTAGCAGGGTTGTGTATTCTACACTCGCACGGCCGGTAGAATATATATATACCAGGTATATATATAATGTTGCCATGTTTCCCCCCCCCCTCGCAAGGCTCTCGAAAGGGATGCGTGCTCAATGGTCAAATGACTAAGGCAAGCAACAAATGAATACCCCCCCCCCCCCCCCTCCCAAGGCACCCAGGCACAGCCATAATAAACACATACATGATCATTATGAATCATTATTATTGAAACCCGCCGCTACCCGTACTCTCCTTAGGAATAGATGCATCGCATTCCTCGTGAGGTGAAGCATGCGCTCGCTTGCTATGTACCAGGTACCAGGTATCCATCTGCGCGAGGTAGAGACGACACCCCCCATTCAGTTCACGAACATGCGGGCGCAGCCATTAATAATAGCTGCGTGTGGCTGCTGTGTGACTGACCGCCGTACGTAGCAGGTATGTACCGTACGTACGTACGTACGTACGTACGTACGTACGTAGATGGTGGGCACTTCGACCACGACGAAAAACACGCAGTAGTAGTAGAGAACAACTCTACACACATCGCGCTCCAGCATACGTTTTGCGGTGCGCGTGCAAGGGTCAATCTGAACGAGGGCTGTTTTTTAGGTTTATTTCAGTATCCCTAACGCCGAACCAAATACCTGATAAACCCTAACCAAATACTGAAATAAAGCTAAGAAACAGCCCTCGTTAAGATTGACCCTAAGCACCGACTACTATTAATACTGCTGTCCGCTGTACCTGTCTTCTTGTGTCTATGGTCTACAGTATCTCCGTGACCACATAACTTGTACGAGTATCTCTTCGAGGATTGAAGAATCGGCACGGACACTGGTTGTGCTGGATGTCGACGGGTAGAAAGAACGGTTTAATGTGAAGAACACACACACAGTCAGTATCGGCTAGCCAGAGGTACGAGTATCAGCTACGTGCATGGTTGTTTTGGGATGATACCAAAGGTATACAAAAGTGAAATACAGCATCTAACTGAGAGCACCAGACATCAGAGCAACGCCGCCTGGGGTCAGGGGATGGGGGATTTCTAGAGCAAAAAAAGCGGGTACTTTGTACCTGGTACCTGGTACCTGGTATGAATTACGACATCCAGCTACAGCCAGTAGTGAGCACCAGAGCACAATTACGCGGGAACATAATTAATAGGACCAAATATTGTTTGTAAAAATGGTTAAATATACAGGTTTTTATGAATTCCATAGGTCCTACTAACTATGGCCCCCCGTAAATACCTTAACGTAATAACGCCTGGGGACTGGGAATGAAAATGGAGGACTTCCAAGAGGAAAAACGGTATCTGGTACCTGGTATATATTAGCCGGTCGCCCCGGTGGTTCAAGTGGTTAACCTCGAATTCTACTTGTTTGAGTCCTGGGTTCGAGCCCCAGGTGGGTCGGACTTTGACCTTATTTGCAAAAATAAAAAAAGGATTCAATTGTTGAGAGCGCCTTGCAGCGTGGGTAGGCACAATTCGATGCGAGTCGACGAGGGAAGAAAATGCTGAAATCTTCTCGCGATAAAAATGAAGGCACGTACCGTAGCGGGAAGGGGGGAGAAGAGCCTACTATGTGACCCCGGATCTGAGTTACGAGTTGGAAGGAGAGAGAGAAGAAGATGTGCGAAGATAATAAATGGGATGAGAATATATATATATATATATATATATATATATATTATGGCCATAGACATTAACCTACCGGTATACCAGGTACCTGGTATACTATTATATTAATAATAGGAATAGTATATATGTGATGCTCGTATAGACATGGCAGGGCGATGCGGAACAAGAAACAACTTTTACGAGTACAGACAGGTAGGTATAAATAGTGGGCACACGCACGCAGCGGACATAGAATGGCCGACTGTTGAGGAGTAAGGCCATACACCCAGCTCAGTCGGTCAGTCAGTCGGTCAGCCAGTCAGTCGACGATGTGGAATGCAGAAGAAGAAAAGCAGAAGATCAACAAGCAGACGTCGCAGAGGGAGCGCGTGGGGCGTGGGGCCGCCTGCCAACCCCTTCAGACGTACTGCTACAGCTACTACTACTACTACTACTACTACTACTACTACTACTACTACTACCACTACTACTACTACTACTACTACTACTACTACTACTACTACTACTACTACTACTACTACTACTACTACTACTACTACTACTACTACTACCACTACTACTACTACTACTACTACTACTACTACTACTACTACTACTACTACTACTACTACTACTACTACTGCTTGTGCTGCTTGCTGCTACGAGTACGAGTATAGCAGGTAGCTG
The DNA here is from genome assembly GCA_031213475.1 of Nereocystis luetkeana. Lineage (NCBI taxonomy): Eukaryota > Phaeophyceae > Laminariales > Laminariaceae > Nereocystis > Nereocystis luetkeana. Next base: position 7,702,389 of record JARUPZ010000016.1, on the reverse strand, counting down.
CTGCATATCATACGGGGAGGGAAAGGTTATCACAAACCGTCCGTCTTCTTCAAGAAGACACACAGCCAGCAACCGGAACAACACCCCTTTGGTTCCAATTTTACAAGTTTTGTTTGTTTCTTTTTTTTTCTCATCCCATTCATTTTCTTCGCACATCTTCTTCTCTCTCTCTCCTTCCCGCTCGTCACTCAGATCCGGGGTCACATAGCAGGCTCTTCTATTAAATACCTCCTTCCCGCTACGGTACGTGCCTTCATTTTTATCGCGAGAAGATTTCAGCTTTTTCTTCCCTCGTCGACTCGCATCGAATTGTGCCTACCGAAGTACGAGTGGTCCCTCTATAGTGCAGATAGGTATTAACGCGCCAGCCAACAACACCGGCCGGGACTACAGGTATAGCGCGGCCACCGGCACTACTCCGCACATTGCCCCCCCCACTGGTTAGTCCCACCTGTGCCAAGAGATTCCACATACACTATAATACAGGCGCCATCCGCGGTCGGTCCCGTTTAGTTACGTGGTTTTTTTTGGGGGGGGGGGGACAGGTGGCAGAGTGAAACATTCCCGGCTGGGGTCTAAAAAACACAAATCACGACCTGTGCACTCGTATATTAAGGTCAATCAATGCATTCGAAAAAAACAAACAAACAGGCGTTTGCATTGCTGGGTATAATCAACTGGGTATTTATTATGCGACGTGCGAAAACCCTAAATTTGTAATGAGAAAATCAGGAAAACACAGGAAGCGGGGATGGACCGAAAAAATCCACGGGTTTTCAAAACCGCCGGATCACCCTGCCTGATGTTTTTCAGGGTAGGGGTGATTTTGGGGCGGGGGCCACGAATCCGTCGCCGTTTTTTTCGGCCTCCTTCGTTCCATCGAGTTACAGCTATACAAGCACACCCCAAAAGGCGGGGATGGCCGTGAAAAAACTCTTCCTAAACTCCCAATAACTTGACGTGATAAGGGCTGAAAATTTCGAGATAGATGTTGAGGCGTGATTTAATTTCGGGGTTGGAATCACGAATCCGTCTTTGAAATGTCGCAATTCGGCATTCATTGTCGTTGAAAAACAGCTAACCCGAAAACTGTCTTTTCTGTTATCAGATCACAGCAGGCGGGACACTTTGTATCCCTGGACAGTCGTGAGGATTTTGAAAAATTCAAAATTCCAGCGCAGGGTAGTTTTTTTTGACTGGTCAACTTTCTCAGTAAATCTACCCCCCCCCCGCTCAACTCCGTCCACAAGCGTCGAGTGGCGATGTATTAGTAGTATAACTTCAAAAAGTTTAGGAACGTCGCGAAAAAAAGTTCACGGCAATCTGAACCGATTATTTTTGGACTTTTCCTTTTCGAACACAACGGGTTTGTTAGAGGTTCTCATGTAAAACAAAGGAAAAAAAAAAAACTTTTTTTTCTCGTCCGCGTATTTTTTAGGTCTCCCCGACCCCGGACGCTTCAGCGCGGATGGCGCCTATGGCGGGTCACGGACACTACTCAACCTGTACTCTTGACGGACCACTGCTGTACATGTTAATAGTTGCAAGAGCTGGTATTAATTACCAGGTATACAACAAACAGCAGACTCCAATCTGCGCCGACCTTGGAGGAGGTGCGGGGACGATATATGGGTGCAAGATTCACATCAGATAAATGGTCCCAGCATAATTTTCATACCCTACCTACACGAGTATATATATACTCTCCGAGTATCTACCCGAAGTAGTGCAGTACATCTATTATTCCGAGTGCTTCGAGTATTTTGCGGTACCGGCGGACTGGGAGTACGGGGAGTACATTCAGTACTTGTACTGAAGGCCCCAATGCGAGTATACTGGGAGTATAAATATGAGCAGTACAGAACCCCGAGTACAAGCAGAGTGCCCGCAGTGCAAAGCATCCGAAATACTTGCGGTACTCCAAGTACTCCAGTTGCCCCCCGAAAGTAATTTGACTCCAACCCCCCCACTCGTGGGACCATCTGTGAATGAATGTGTTGAGCAAAAAAATGGGCGTGGAGTTGTCGAAACGGTGCGCAGACGGTCGAAGTATGCTTCATCATACTCCGATTGTACTGCACATATTATTGAGGATATTCAGTGCTGGGAGTAAGTACTTTAAAAGTATTTTAGTATTACAGCGAGTCCTCGCAGTACTCGCAGTACCAACGAACGGCGGACGATTACTGCTGTCAGTACTTGCAGTACCCAACCCCGAAGTACTGCGAGCCCGGAAGTATCTGCAGCACTCAACCTCGAAATACTGCGAGTAGGTGCAGTATGAATATCCGCAGTACATACTCGTACACACACCCGAGATACTGCGAGTACACAAAGTACCCGCGTTTTTTCTTTTTTCCTCTCGAAAACATTATTATTATTATTATCATTGTTAATAGTATGCACCAGGTCTTACTGCTGTACCTTGGTCCGAGGCTCGGGGCATCTGTGCAGTTTCCTCTTGTTGTAGAGTTTTGTACATACCATACCTGGTGGGTCGCCCCGGTGGTTCAAGTGGTTAACCTCGAATTCTACTTGTTTGAGTCCTGGGTTCGAGCCCCAGGTGGGTCGGACTTTGACTTTATTTGCAAAAATAAAAAAGGATTCAATTGTTGAGAGCGCCTTGCAGCGTGGGTAGGCACAATTCGACGCGAGTCGACGAGGGAAGAAAATGCTGAAATTTTCTCACGATAAAAAGGAAGGCACGTACCGTAGCGGGAAGGGAGTAGAAAAGCCTGATACGTGACCCCGGATCTGAGTTACGAGTTGGAAGGAGAGAGAAGAAGATGTGCGAAGATAATGAATGGGATGAGAAAAAAAAAAAAAAAAAATACCGCCGCGTCACGTTGCGTATGTTATATGATATGATGAACAAACGAAAAAGTAGTCGAGCAAGATTCGAATACGAAAACAAGACTCTCTTCAAATTTAAGAACACAATCGCACAACGTGTATGAACCGACTATTAATAATACATTCCATCGTAATCTCCCATTGATTCATCAAGCACCGGCACGTATCGCGTAGGTCAAATTGTTATGTCCGTGATCTTGACAAAATACGATGTTCGTACGAAAAGTACCATCCCAGAGTTCATAACGCATCTCTCATTGACTCACCAAGCACCGGCACGTATCGCGAAGGTCAAATATGATTGAGTATCGTTCGTACGAAAAGTATCATCGCAGAGTTCAGAACGCACCATCAGCGAGTTACGTATCAGTTAACATATAGGCCTCGCCTCTCTTCACAAAAATCATCTCAGATCAAGCTCAAATCTCATGATAGATCTATCATGTTATTGTTCTGTACCTACCTGGTATAAATGATTGAACAGCAGTTAGTTGTAGTTCGTACTCGTAATAATCCGCAAGTTTTTACCAAGTGTTTTTTTCTATTTTTTATATATATTTATGCTGCACTGCTGTACCTGGTATATGCTGCCGTCGATATATATATTCGTAGTACAACAGTACCAGGTATACTATTAATAGTCGTTGTTGAAGATAGGGTTAAAAGGGTGGGTTCTTAGGAAGTTACTTACGGTATCGGGTACGATAATCGATACATTACATACTAAAATACACGAAAAACGTATAGTAGTGAATGCAGTAACCTCGTTGAAGGGCGTGTGGAACGTCTGGACGTCTGGCGCCCCCCCCCCCGCGCAAGCAATGAATATCTGCCTATACAGTCGGTGAAATTCCGACGTGTTCAGTCCCGGCATTGTGACATAGGGAGGGTGCGAGGGTCTATGGTCATACGACAACAACGGCCATGCACCATGCACGATATCGGTTGCGCCTTCCCCCCCCCCCCTCTCTCGTATCATTGACACAGACATGTTTCAACGGGCAATAAACTATTAAGGGGGGCCATAGTTAACAGGACCAAATATCGTTAGTAAAAATGGTTAAACATATAGGTTTTTATGTATACCATAGGTCCTGTTAACTATGGCCCCCCGTAATAGAAGCACCCGTTCGTTGTTGTACGAGTAGTCTGCATGCATGCCCTGTTATTGCTCGCAGCTGCTTGCTGGTGCTTGCTGGTGACTCTATTATGGTAGATAGGGTCATCAAGGAGATACCGACGGGGCTCCATCCAGTTGATAACACTGACTGACTCACTGATTGAAGAGGAACGCTCAACAACACCGCACACTCATCATGACACACAACATATAATAGTACGAATCACACACATACATACATGCAGTGCAGTAGCTGTTCTGTTGTTGCATGGCCGTTATGCGATTTATTGAGGACCGTGGACGATGAGTAAAACACCATTGAAGAAGAACAAAAAAAACAAAGAGGACGGGAGAGAAGAACGTCTTGAAAGAAAAAAATGAACGGAACAATTTCGAAACAAAAAATGCCAATTTTCGATTTTCAATGCTTGTTGCACCATTTTTGGCCATACATTGATTGTGACATTGTTGTGATGAATCATACCAGGTATCACGCCCGGCGCATCATCACAATATATAATCTCGTACACCTCAATTTTAGAACACATAACACAGCCGAGATTTTGACATTGAACAAGAAAAAGACGCCACATTCCGGATCAACAACCATCGTCCCTCCTCTCATTGTTGTGGTGTTGCATCTGTCAACAGCAGCAACGACGACGGCAACAGAACAACTTTATTATTGATAATATTTACGGGGGACCATAGTTAATAGGACCAAATATTGCTAGTAAAAATGGTTAAATATATAGGTTTTTATCTAAACCATAGGTCCTACTTACTACGGTCCCCCGTAAACAGTGCTACATCATCTGCATCTGCCATCAACGACAACAACACAGAACAACAGCAGCAGCGTTGTTGGCGACTGAACAAGATTTTAGGAGGTCCTGCACTTTTTGACACCCTGTCAACGTTCACCGATGGTATAGCAGCACACCAAGTACTTTACTGCTGTGATTGTTGAGGTCTCCTCGTTCTCTTGCGTGCATACCCAACGCTACACCCAGAGTCCGCCCTACTGATGTGATGACTGTCTGCTGCTGTGTGTTTACTTCTTCTCCCTGCGTACTGCTGTACTTCGGCGTACCAGGTACGCACATACTTGGTACCTGGTATTATTTTCGATCTCATTGGAACCCCGACCACATGGAGACGAAATCGATTATGGTTTTGGTGACTGATATCAACTACCTGATACTGTGTACGAGAGTTGCTTGAGCGCCCAGAAGTGCGGGTACGATCATGCTGCGCCCGGGCCATGCGGCTCCCTGCATTGTAACCGAACTCGGGCATCATTTTGTGTGTCACCTCCCAAATGACGCAGTTTAGGGTCATTCTTACCGGAGAGCTTTTGACCCAAATTTCCGACATTTTTTTCGCGCAATTTTTCAATCTTCCATATTTCCTGTGTGTGTTTTTTTCCAAATAAATATTGGAATGTTAACGAACTTGATATTTTTGCTTCTGGAGAATTTCACGAATAAATAGTGACAGAACGCCTCCGTATATTGATACATATCTCCAATTATTTCCACATTTTGGAAATTTTGGAGAAAACGCTCTCCGATAAGAATGAGCCTTTTAGTTGTGTTGCCGTGCTGAAATCGTAACCTTTTATCATCATTCCGAAGTCCCAACAGGATTCCAGTAATATAATACCTGGTACTGGTACACAGCAAGCAGTAGTACCAACAATAGGTACCATTCGAAGTATATTATGCCAAATCTTGTGTACTCTATTATTAATAGATAACAGCAAGTAAAGTTCGGAATTCCACGGAAACCAACAACTACGCGACGACGAAGAGCATGGTGATAGTTATGCCAATGCATCAAATTTGGACCTATTATTATATGCAACGTAGAATATCCCTCAATATATATGTGTGTGTGTCTGCTGTGTTTTGTTGACACAAGACACAAGTTTCGTACACCCTCGAGTACCGTAAAAGGCAGCGCCAACGGAAAGGCTGATTTTTCTATCTCGCTTGCCGGAGCCCGCAGCAGAACACGACTGCAGTGGGTCTAGCAGCCTCACCCCCGTCGAGGACCCGTCGAGGATGGTGGTGTCTCCCTCATCCGAGCCTGCGAGCTTAGCACTCGTTCGTGCTCCATCCCAGATATTTACCTACCTACACAGAGTCCTACGAGTACTTATTTTGAGCCTATATTATGCGGGCACGAGGGGAAGGCTCGTGAGGAGACTCTGGAAAAGATCGAGAAACAATCCGTGTTTTGTTGTAATAAACGGACGAATTGCGAATTTAGAGGTTGAAACATTTTATGATTGATGAGTGAAAAACAACACACACTATATGTACATCCCTGGGCGTGAGGAGGTCAGGGACCGGCCGAAACGAAACTAGACTCAGAGCAGGCAAAAAGTTACGATGCAATTGATATTATGAGTCCAAGATTCAAATACCTCTCTCTGGCAAACAAAGAAGAGAGCTCACACACGAGATAACATTCTCACAGTTCGACAAGCACAGCAATCTCGAACGGGAAGCACCCGACCTCAGCCGACCAGTGCTACTACGTGATCAAGAGCAAAACCTTCCTGGAAAATTGAAGATCAATCTACCAGAATTTCCGTACAGTAGTTTCTAGAGACAAAGTATTAATTATTAATAGTTTTTATCGACCGGTAAAAATACTTTGTTCAAAAGTGGAAGGACGACATACAAGACGGCGGTATAATGACGACGCGATTAAATTATTCGTAAAATCGCCCCTCCCCCCCCAAATTTTGGTCAAATCGGCCATACACTCCTCCACAGAGCAGTTTTACGCCACCATCGCCGTACGAAGAGTAAATATATATATTATACGTACAACACACACTTGAGATGGCACACCTACCTCCTCCCACAAATTTCCAAGCAATCTGTGATGATGTTCTCGACAACGAGGTCTTATCCCTTTTAGAACCGCACTTCCGTTTTGGGGACAAACTACTCAAATTTCAAGTAGTTTGTCCCCAAATTGGGACTGCGGTTCTTTATGGTCAGGTTTCGACGAAATCTTCCCAAAGCCCCAATTTTCGTTCGTGGTGCCTCCTTGTTGTCGAGAAAATCGGCTCGGAATTTCATCCCAGCCAGGGAGATAGTACCATGGACCAGGTGCACACCAGGTATATCTTGGCTCTATACGAAGTATATTGCTGTATCAGTAATACTGGTATACTGTACCAGGTAGATAGGTTCGAGACAGCGGGACGACAAACAGCAAAACATACCTACCTATAATAAATAGTAAAAGGAGTACAACAATGACAAAATGTACCCGGTACCGGACATACATACAGACATGCATGTGTTTTACAGCAGCAGTACTACTGAATGTGGTTGTATTGGCTTGTGGACGTGTGGATGAACCCGGGCATCTCGTCGATGAATGTTCGTCTCGCTTGGTTCGCCAAGCAAAGCGCATCATAAAATCATCATCATCAGCCTATTCTATGACTACAACAACAGCAGTAGTAAGTAGTAGCTTGTCTGGTACTGCTTGCTGCGGCAGCTGCAGCTGCAACCAACCCGGTCTGACCCGGCCGATACGAAGACATATTATTCGATTTGCTGCTGCTGGACGACGAAACATAATATACGGTAGCAGGATAACTGGCGCCAGGAAAACTCGTGCGGGAGGGGGTTTATCAGAACTACTACGATGTTAATACTGTCGTCAACGTGTGTGCGATAGTTCGGCGGTCGTAACACCCCTCTATGATCAAGTCAAATCCGGCTTCATTGAAAGGGGTCCCAATTTTTCGCGTCGCATAATAAAAACTAGAAACCTGGGTTTGCTCGTAAAGAAGTACCAGTGAGTAAAGTAAGTGACAGCTCTTCCAACCGCGATAAATCGCCATACCTCGAGCTGACACGGAAGGAATACCAACGTACAGAGTGGAAGAAGCGAATCAGCCACCATCTATCTCATCATAAATGTTTCAGCCGATCAGCATCGGAAAACATCAATCAATTCTATCAGCACGCAGCAACCACAACGGGGGGGTGGTGGTGGTAAAATAGTACCAGGTAGGTGTTAATAATGATCGTGTGTGGATTGGCGCTGTGCGCTACACGAACATGACCACACGGCAGTAGCGCGGCAATTTGCTTTTCTGCCTCCTCTTTTCTTCCTGTCTCCGCATTTATTTATTTGCCTCGCACACATCATCGATCGGCAACCCGCACACATATTATAGTCATCACATCGCAACATACACCAGATTACGACGACATCAATCATCGATATATCCGTTGCCAGACGCGCGGGATACGAAACAACGCGGTCTTTTCCAAGCGTGGTTGCAAATAAAACCCAGACATGCTGCATCTGGAATGATCGTATACCTTTCAGCTCCACACACAATACTACTCTACACAAACAACACAATACTATAATAATACAGGAAAATTTGGAAGATTGAAAAATTGCGCGAAAAAAATGTCGTAAATTTGGAGAAAAAGCTCTCCGATAAGAATCACCCTGACTGACGATTACAACTATTATTATTGACACCTTCAGAGAAACTATGTATCAACATGAAGGATGCCAGATATCTATTAACAGTAACACGCGTGTATGTGTGTGTATATATAGCATCAGGCACAACGTGAACTGAGCACATCGAAGTTTTTTCAGTCGCTCGCCTCCAACCCCTCCAACAAAAATTTCAACTGTTTGTTACTGCCCTTGAATCACCGGTGTGTACCCCGACGAGGAATCGGCGGCACCGATGTATTACTAAATACTATACTCATGGAGTGTTAATACCACCATCACATCATCGTTTACCGGTGTATAATACTAATACAAGAAAAAAAAGCTGTGCGGTGGCGGCGCAAGCGTTCGTCTTTACGTTTCACGAATTTCGTAAACTGGGACCACCGGACGAAGGAACTGAGCAGGGCCCTCGCTCGGACTAGGCGCTACAACTGCTGTAGCATTGATAGTAGTTACTAGGCAGGTGTTCGCTCGACAGAGACGACGGCTTCGTGTACAAAATTATTCAAAATTCTTGCAAAATTCCAAAGTTCCGAACTCCGGAGTGAAAAATAAAATGAGAAAATAAAATATACCTGGTACAATTTCCGTTGTTCCTCTGCACCTGCCAACCCAGGGCACAACAATCTATATACTGGTACGTACGAGCAGAAGGTCGGACGAAGTCCAGCATTGGCCGGGCTTCAACGAACAAGTACGACCACGCGACGCATGCGAAACGCGTTTCCATGACAGCAAAGTTCGAAGTGAGACTCGAACCCTTGTCTTTGACGACGTCTAATAACGCGAAGGTGTTACTGAGCTATTACAGGGGTAAAATACCGATCCCAGCTCAGGGTAATCCTTACCAGGTACCAATCTGGACGTCAATGTAAGGGACGCTATCTGTTCATAATAAAATCTAAACGGTCCTTATATTTCCGTCCATAGTGGTACAACATAGACTACCAGGTAGGTATGTAATAGGAACAATATGATGATGATGATGATGATGGATGGGATAGATTACAGATGCAGGCAGTGCACCAGCGGCCATTCCATAGCGGAGGGTAATTAAATGCAAACAACATTGCTGCGTCGCCGTGCCACGCTTACTTGGAGGTCCGTACAGACAGCACTACTAGTACGTTCCGTCTCTTCTCCCTGAACCATCACTATTAATACCACTACCACAATTAACACCGATAATGTTTTTTTTTATGTTTTAATGTTACACACATGCCCATGGAGTGGGCTGCACTCGATCTTCCGAGCTCTTGGGTCGGCGGCCGAGCGTCCAAACTTCTCGGCCGCGGCGGTGCTCTCTGCTCTTTGCTACGAACTTTCACCAGGTAGGTGCACGACAGGACCACGGGTACAGTATATCGTATGCATCATACCTCGTATATATACTGGCTTGCTTGTACAGCTTACGGATGATGCATCTTCATGATACGTGTGCCGAATCGTTAAATCCTACGCGTACAGCAGCAGCAGCACTACGACGTAGGGATAAAGGGGGGTATACCTTTAGGTATTAATGTTGGTAGTGGGTGCCATTGTGCCACGCGTGACGTAAGGTACGTCGAATTACAACGTGCCTGCTGTGGCGCCTTCCTTCCGAGATCGATGCACGTATACGGGGGTCACTGCTGCTGTGTGGTAAAACATTTACGGCCACTGAATGGACGAGTGGACTACACAGAGTACGGTAGAGTAGTGCCGTAAAGCCACGACGAGCTTCCCTGGTGGTAGTATTGATGGTATGATACTTCTCGGTCAGAAAGAAGGTACGTACTCTGCTGCTGTACTTGCTTACGCCAGGTGCCGGGTGATAAGCGCGTCTGCCTCGTGTCGTGTGATACGAGTGGCAACGATATGAGCGATATGCAACATGCGAAAGTCTAGCCAGAGAATCCCATGTTTGTGGTGGATGGAGCGCGAACGAAAAACAGAGAACGAATCGGCAGACGCTCCAAGTGTACTTCATATATATATACCAGGTACCCCGAGAATACTCGGAGTTTACCACATACCTGGTACATATATATATACCGTACGGATGCTGCTGTGCTACGAGACAACAACAAACAACAGCAGTATCGGCCGGCGAACGAAAAACAGCTACCTAGTACCTGGTATGCCAGTAAGAAACTCATCAGAGGCTCATCTTTTTGGGGACGCTAAGAAATCTGGATATATAAATCATGCTCAGCAGCGAGCCTTCACTAAATCCTATACAATCGAATATGCTCAAGGTTGACATCAAGCAGCCTTGCTCGGAGTCGTAGGGGTTTCTTGATGGCGGGCCCCCACTATTTATAAACATGCGAACGACGGTATGTAGTGAGCGAAGCCAGAACCGAGTCAGCATATATATCCCACCAACTAAAAAAGGGCGCTGACCTGAGCCAATGGGAAAAGAAGAGCAGATAACGCCCGACGATCTTCTTCTGGCACCAGGATGAAATTATGCTGTCGTCATAGATAGGTAAAACGTTGCAGAGACGGCAACATCAGCAGTGGCAGTATTGATAGTAGCAGTAGTTTTAATAGCAGCATTCACAGAGAGAGAGACACGGAAGGGGCGGAACTGGGGATGGGGCATTCATCGTTGCCTCTCCTGATAAAACTGCACGAAGAGGGTCTGGGGCGCGCTATATACTACAGCTGCTACGAACTACAGCAGCATGACAAAACAACTGCAGGGTGGCATGGCGCTCATTTATTTGATGTAGCAATTGCATGCAAACATGCAAACGTACTATTAATAGAACATTTTATGCTTCATCCGCTGAAACAACGAAAAAGCGCGCAAAACGGCGAATGGGTTCGTTTTGTCTTCGACGCCCTCTCTCACACTCTGTTCCGTCCGCGCTTGCTTCTGTCCGCGCTTGCTTCTGTCTGGCTGTTGCGTCCCCCCCCCCCCCCCGCTACCACGCCCCCCCCCCGCATAAATGTGCTACACATTCAGTGCAGAACAAGCTCGCACCAGTATATGTACCAGGTACAGTCAGTACTGCTCGAATTACGAATATATATGAGCACTTTAACCCCTTTAGAACCGCAGTCCCGTTTTGGGGACAAACTACTTGAAATTTGAGTGGTTTGTCCCCAAAACGGGAATGCGGTTCTAAAAGGTACGCTTCAAAGTTATTAATAGTTACCAGGTAGTGTAGAACGCACCCATTCTCAAATAAGAAACCCAGCCTCGACCAGGTCTCCTCTTTCTCTCTCGAGTACTGCTATATATACTGCGACTGCATCGTATAATGAGATGCATGCATGTCGTCTATCGGTGCATGCTTGTCGTATATATAATGTTGTCGGCGTGTTCATGTTTTGACGGCTTGCCATACCTGACGGTGATGAGCGTGCACACGACGCGCACAATGGTAGCCGCCTTTTCTCCAGGTTGAAATCCGATCGAGATGAAATCCGACGGGCATGCCCATATGTAGCCGTCCTTCTGCACCTCGATGCTCATGTTGTTGCCGACCTAACCTCGTTGCTAGGATCAAGAGAGAGAGGGTTATTTACGTATAGATGATGCGGAAGGTTCTCCCTCCCGCTGCTGTTTATTTTGACGGGTCCCTTGCTTCCCTCTCTCAAAAAGCCACTTTTAGGGCGACCCAGCACTCTCCAGTCGACGAAGTGGATCTCCACCACCAACAGTAGTTTAGTACCAGGTACAGCAGTAGTAGCAGTACTGTAGTGTGGCTCAGGTCCGTGTACGAGTACTGTAGTACGCGTAGCTTGTTGCCGTGTGTTGGGGGGCCCGACTACCCTACAGCAGTACGAGTATCTCGTACGAGTACACTCAACCGAGTTCCTCAGCCGTATCAATCAGTCGGTCCGCAGCACAACGCCGTCTACCATCTGGTGTCTGGTCCTGTGTGGTTGGATCTTCCTTGATCGATCAATGGCCCGCACACCAACCCTGCCGGAAAGGCCAGACGAGGGAACAACGAGAAAGTTTTTTTTTAATGTGACGATATGTCGCCGTGCTTCACGTTTATTGTGCAGCCTATATGCACAGCATGCGCCGGCACAGCAGCAGCGAGCGTCGAAAGGCCACGAGCTCCAAAGGTCCGCGATACGATAGCCCACGGTTCGAGCTTGTACAGGTTCTCCCGTTGATAAATCCCGTCGTTTGTTTTGTTTTGTGTGGTTCGATATCGACAATTGACCTTTACACAACAATCATCATCAATCACATCAATTTGCAAGTTGCTGGACCAGACTGACCCAGAAAGCACACGCGATGCCCCACCGAACATAACGACAGCGTGAGAAGAGTGTGAGCACGCAAGCCCTGTCTATGTCATCCAGACACAGAAGCAGAAAGCTGCTGAGCTTAGACCCTGGGTACATAAGAGCTCGTGCAGAACGCGACGAGAGGCCGGGGAGATATTGGAGTACCGGCCCTGATCGCAACAGACAACCATACATCCGTTGGTAGCCTACAAAGTCCCGCCGCCAGCGTTGCCCGTGCTTACCTGGCGCAGCCGTATTGACTATTGCGTGTTGCGTAGCTCGATCCACCGGGAGAGGTGCGGGTACGGCTCGCGTCAGGGCAGTCGTCGTTGCAAAATCCCTCTCGTGCCTCTCGTACGTGATGAGGTGTGGCCGGCGCTGTTGTTCCCAGATTCCGAATTCGAACATGTATATTCCGCCGCATGTATCCTGCTCCGAAAATGTAAGGACCCTTTTTATATTTTTATTTCTACGAAAATGACCTTTACATTTACGGACATAGCGGTTTGCGACGGTGCGACGGTCCTGCCGCACCGGGCCCGTACTATCAGCAGTATAATTCGAAGTTTTTGTTTGTTGTTTTTCTTTCAGAAAATGTCGGGAAAATGACCACACAACGCACACCCGCGACTTGTTTATACCTGTGGTAGCGGATGGTACACTCGTAAAATAGTCGATACGGGTCATACGTGATACGATGGACTACACAGCATTATACGTACTCGTAGTCATACCGGTGCGCCGGTCCGCGATAGGCTACGAGTACGAGTACTATTAACACTGCTGTAATCTTTGATCTCTATTGCGATCCTGAATACACGCGTGGTCCAAACCACATTTTTTGCACAGCTCATCAGTCATAGATAACCTACCAGGTATATATGAATCGTGAGACAGGCGCATACATGCACGCAGAGCGCATGCATGCACGCACACACGTAATTGTACTATTTACGGGGGGCCATAGTCAATAGGACCAACTACTACTGCTGTTGGTAAAAATGGTAAAATGTACCAGGTATACCTGGTAGGTTTATATGTATACTATAGCTCCTACCAGGGTATTAACTATGGTCCCCAGTAATAAACGAAGGCATGTACCTGGTATGTATGTACGCTGTGGGGGCGAAGTATCGAAACAACGAACAGAAGAACGGGAAGCGAAAAAAGGAAGGGGGCCCGTCGCGCGCCCAGAAACCGACAGCAAGTAAAACAACATCAGAGCAGAGGTGCAGGGTATCAGGTGGGGTACCAGGCTGATGCACTACTCGTTCGTGCTCGATTGCTGTGATACAGTTATTTATATGCAAGTGCCTGACCCCCGACCCGCTATTACTGCTATAGTACTACTGACACCAACCTGCACCAACCAGTTTTTAGTAGACAAACAAATACCTGGTACTACTCGTGCCTGGTACCAGTTACCTGGTATTATTATTTCCGTTGCCATCCGACAATGTCATGATCTTCAACATTGATCACTCATAACTTCGATGGCCGTCGACCTACAGTAAAAAAAGTAGTATCTGGTACCTACCTGTTGTATTACGGGGGGCCATAGTTAATAGGACCTACTATGGTATACATAAAAACCTATATATTTGACCATTGTTACTAACAATATTTCGTCCTATTAACTATGGTCCCCCGAAAATAGTACCAACCAGGGGTACCAGGTACCGGTAGTATTTCAAGTCAGGTGTGTGTATGTAGCGACGAGACTCTCGAGTCTCTCGCTGCGACACTCTACTGTATATATATGTCAAACAGGGACATACCACAACAAACAACAGGCAGACCACTTTCGGGCAGACGTGTTTTGCCGCCCAGAAATATATACGGGCGCTGTGTTTCGTTGTGTGTTGTACAAGATATATCCAGTATCCAGGTACCTGGCACGAGATACAAAAGGGCGATTGGATACGTACGAGAAGAATTATGAAGCGTTATATTTTTTTCCTCATCAAAATCTTACAAAAAAGTACCAGGTACCAAGTACATTACCTGGTATTAATAGTAAATATTTGAACGCCAACTCGAAGCAACGGCATCTCGCACGAGCACCTGGTACTCGTAGCACAGATAGATCAGAGAGGGGAGGTTACCGGTCGGACGGTCGCGGTACGGGAACGCTTGCAAAAGACGAGTTCATCCGTAGGATAGATTTTCAAAGGCTACTTTTTGTTTGTTGCATGCCACTGCTGTACTACTTGTTGTTGTGTACTGCTCCGTATACCTACCTTCGAAATTCAAAGAGTAATCGTTGAGCCACAACCAACCAAAAAATACTTAAAATACTACCAGGTACCTGGTACTATTATTAACAACAACAGTACACATTGATTGTCGGATGGCAAGCATAGTATAATAATAATAATAATAATAATAATAATAATAATAATAATAATAGTAATACAGTAGAAAATGCCCAATAAGAACATAATGCTCACTTTTTGGAGAATGCTAAGAAAATTGCGTTAAGAAAAATGGCTCACAGTGGTGAACTCTACACTAAATCCTATATCAGGTACCTGGTATGTATGTATGACTGCTTTTCTTAAAACTGATACTATTTTAGTGTTGGCACAACTAACTGCCAAGGGAAGGGGTGGGTTGAGTGCTGGGGCAGACAACCGTCGTCCATATTTTCTGTGCGCGACATCTTTCGACGAACTTGCTTTTGACCACTGCTTTTTATATACTTACTGTTGTGTGTGTTAGGATATTTCGGAGTTTTTGGGGGGTTTTTTCGTTCACAGGAGCAGTACGTAGCACCGGTAAGTACATACGACCACGTACCAAGTATTTAGCAGAAAGCATGCACGTCCTACTCCTACTTCATGTGATCACAGCATGGATAACAACAGTACAGGCGACCCAAGCAGAAACAAGGGGTGCCGTGGCTTATAGAGAAGTAGCGCCGTTGAGGGGGGAAGGAATCGAGGAGGAGGTAAGGCTACAGAGAGAGAGCGAGACGGCAGGGACTCTCTTCTAGGCACTACCGATAGCAGTGTAGACCAGCAACACCACACGACCTTCTGCGCGTTGAAACATGTGCGTAGCAGTAATAAACCAGCCATTTCGATGGACAGCGGGTTTGTGGTGGATGCTTCTTCGGGAGTGCTTGGGGGGGAGGACTGGGCTGTTGCGGTTGGAGGTGGCAGGGTCAGGGGTACGAGAAGTAACAGTAGCAATAGTATGTGGGGGGAAGGGTGGGAGGAGGTAGCAAAGCTACAGAGAGAGCGAGAAGGCAGGGACTCTCTCATAGGTACCTCCGATAGCAGTGTAGACCAGCAACACCGCTCGACCTTCTGCGCGTTGAATCATACGTGTAGCAGTTATAAACCAGCCATTTCAATGGATAGCGGGTGTTTTGGTAGATGCTTCTTCGGGGTTGCTTAGGAAGGAGGACTGGGCTGTTGCGGTTGGAGGTGGCAGGGTCAGGGGTACGAGAAGTAACAGTAGCAATAGTATGTGGGGGGAAGGGTGGGAGGAGGTAGCAAAACTACAGAGAGAGCGAGACGGCAGGGACTCTCTCCTAGACACTACCGATAGCAGTGTAGACCAGCAACACCGCTCGACCTTCTGCGCGTTGAAACATGCGTGTAGCAGTTATAAACCAGCCATTTCGATGGACAGCGGGTTTTTGGTAGATTCTTCTTCGGGGGTGCTTAAGGAGGGGAGTGGTCGTTTTTTGGTGGACGAGATGGAGGGATGTTGGTTGTAGTAGTCTTCATGAGCGTCACATCAGTTCTGATTTGTCGTAGGATACTGCCGCGCTTTTGCTCTGGAGAGTTCTTCACTTTCTGTCAGTCGTTCATTAGAATAACACTACGCATTGTCGGATGGCAAGCAAAATAATAATAATAATAATAATAATAATAATAATAGTAATACACTAGAAAATGCCCAATAATAAGAACATAATGCTCACTTTTTGGAGAACGCTAAGAAAATTGCGTTAAGAAAAACGGCGCAGTGGTGAACTCTACACTAAATCCTATATAAGGTATGTATGTATGTATGTATATATAATAACCTATGCCAGGTATGCTCAAGGTTATTATTATTATGCTTGCCATCCGACAGTGTGTAGTGCTGTTCTAATAAACGACTATTACGGGGGACCATAGTTAACAGGACCTATGGTACACATAAAAACCTATATGTTTAACCATTTTTACTAACAATATTTGGTCCTGTTAACTATGGCCCCCCGTAATAACAGAAGGTGAATAACTCTCCAGAACGAAAGCGCGGCGGTATCCTACGACAAAACAGACCTGATGTGACGCTCGTGAAGACTACTGCTCAAGGCTATTGTTTGAAGACGGCGCCCCAATACGTAAGGATCTCAGGTTGCCCCAGCTTAGGTGTTTCTTTTGCGGGCGGGCCCATACTCTGTACTTGTGCTGCTATTACCACATTATTATATACATCCGGCAAATTATGTGCAGCATACTGAGCTTTCAACGTTGATCAGTCAAAACATTTCTGAAAGAAGAAATCCCCGGAAACGAAGGAAACCTACCTTCTATGTGTACTTCCTTCTGTGCTTGATCTACGATGTGTTGCGTCTTTGCTCCCTCCTACATCTCAATATGTACTCGTCACGCTCTATTCTACTACTACTGTGGATTCTTGAATCCTAAGCCGCATCCAAGCCCCATTCCCACGCCACCGGTGTGGGTCTGTCACCCCCCCCCCTGCTCCTTCTCTTTTTTTTTTGGCGGTCGCCCACAGCTGGTTGTCGAGTTAGATCATTTGTGCGAGGTAAAGAACCTTTACTCCGCACAATTGGGAATGATCGTATCACGTGGTGTTCAAGGTAAGGCACCCAAGAGGCAGTTACATAGTACTCCCATTGCTGTCTCGGGAAATGCCTACGCCGGAAATTAAATCAACTCATTGAAGCTGTCGTCCACATGCAAGTCCGCCTCAAAAGCGGTTCTTAGTAGGATGCAGCTCACCCTTCATGCGACTCGCCAGACACCTCACGGCGCTTCGCGCTTGGTGCAAGCAATGTCTGCCTGGTCGGTGAAAACCCGACATGCTCCGTCCCGGCATTGTAGGGATGCGAGGGTCTATGGTCATACGACTACGGCCATGCATGAGATCGAGTACATCTCTCCTATCGAGTACACCCCCCCCCCCCCCCCCTGCTCCTTCTCGATTTCTGACGACCCCTAAGCTGGAGTCTGTATCGCGGCACCCTCCTCGAAATGGCGACCTGTGCGTACAGTAAAAATACCAGGTATAATAAGTTGCAAAATGATCAATTAAATGCCATCGCGTTCGATGAACCATATTCGAAAGCTGGCGAGAGTTGCAATGTCATTGCACTCACCACCTCGCCTGCTGGAGTCTTGTATTGTGTACCTAGTACCCCAAGTTCTGCGCAGCGTGGCCTTTTCGATGAACGCACAGAGGAACATTCGACGTCGTCCTTTGTTCGATTATCTCATCGTCTCAACAATATCGGCGTACGGTACTCACTACACTGCCCGTATACCTGGTAATAACCGTTACTATCCGCCACGTGCGTGCGTGTGCGTATTCGACATACCAGGTATATTGTATATGTACCACCAGGTAGGTGTATGTACTATCTGTAGCTTATATATCAGTATGTACCACCGGCATCACCACCGAGCGTCACGGTTGCTTGCGACCCAGCGTGTGGATATCAACCACGTTGCTATTTTTTGTGTTGGGTCAATCGGATGGGCAAAGAGCACGCGTGTTGTTATTAATATTTATATTAAGCTTTTATTTACAAGTATATAATCCCAGAAAGCTTTGGTAACTTTGTATTAATAATATCTTCGATGTTTTGCCGACGGGCGAATTCTAAACAAAAAGTTAAACTTGATGAAAAAAGGTAAAACCTCTAGCAGCGGCGCGCGAGGGGGGGCGCGCTGTCCCTATCCCAGCGGCGGACGGGCGGGGGGGGGGGGGGGTTCGCTTATCTCTATCTCCCGTACGCATACGCTCCCCTCGCACCAGAGGTAATATCAAAGGAGGGGTAGGGGCTGCACTTTAGCCCTTCTCCTCTGCTAACGCATACATACATTCACCGGTGTCACAAAGAAGCCTCGCGCTCCGCGAGTAGAACCCCCCGCCCTCCCCTCCCCTGCTCATGTGTGCAATCCAGAGAAACCCGCCCAGTATGTTGACAAGTCTAATTTGAACGGTCTCACATGGTTCCGGCTCTAACAGTCAGCTCATTACATCCTACAGGGAAAAGGGGCGCCATTATTATTATACAGCCCACCGCTATACGACATAGGCGCGCTCCACTCGGGTTGTTTTCCGTCTCCAACCTCGGCACATATCGGACATCCAACACGGGTAATTTTGCTAAAAACGTTTAGGAACCATCGCGGAAACCTAAACCGTCTACGTACTGCTTGTAGGTCATATCCTCCGGAATAGACGCTTGGACGGAACCACTCTACTGCAATACAGTATAAAATAATACTGCTATTTCACCCCCCCACGCATTTCGTCAATGGTCATACGGCTACGGCCATACATATCGAATACACCCCCCCTCCCTATCCTCCAAATAAATCTGGATGGGCTGGCGTCGAGTGGCGACGACGCTGTCAAACAAACCACCAGACGCTAGACACGCAACGTGCAAACTGCCCGACCCGAACACAAATAAATGCCAGAGAGACCAGACTGGAACAACTACATGCAAACAACACCTACCTAAAAAAACCAGACCCACCGGAACAGCAAACACAACAAACACAAGTAGACACGAAACAACAGTTATTTTCCCGTACCATGGCACAAACCAAACCAGATTAAAGACATCTAACTGCTCCACTAACAAATTTGGTCCCCCTGCTGAAACCCAACAAAAAGTTTCAGACAGTGAAACAACTCAACCAACCAGTTTCCCCCCCCCCCCCCTCATGATAGCACACACCGGATTCAGACAATAGAATTACTCAACTAAGGGTCATTCTTATCGGAGACTTTTTTTTTTTCCAAATTTTCGGACATTTTTTTCGAGCAAATTTTTCAATCTTCCATATTTATTTTCCTGTTTTTTTTTTTTTTTTTCAAATATTGGAAAGTTAGCGAATTTGATATTTTTGCTTCTTCTGGAGAATTTCACGAATAGTGACAGAACGCCTCCGTATATCGATACATATCTCCAATTATTTCCAAACTTTGGAAATTTTGGAAAAAAAGCTCTCCGATAAGAATGAGCCTAACACTTTTTCCCATACCAACAAAACACACATCAGAAATAGACATGACATTACTTATCTCACCGTTTTTTTTCTCACCCCCGAACACAAACCAGATTAAGGCATGGAACAACTCAACTGACCAGCCTTTTTTCCCCATATAAATGCACAACCCAGACAGAGACATGAAAAAAAACGGTACGTAAAGCACCAGGTACATGGTTTCTCCCATATCGTAATACTGGTATTACGGGGGACCACATTAAATAGGACCTACGGTACATACAAAAACCTATACATTTTGCTATTTTCAATAATTATATTTGGTCCTATTAACTATGGTCCCCCGTAGTAGTAAATGCATAAAACAAGGACTAAAAACCTAGTATGAAGGCGGGCCACCTCAAATGCACACACATAGATGCAGCAAGGTCACCCCGACATGTTGGGTCTCGTGGTAAGATACCCGTGAAACTTTATCGATTTCCATTGGGCGGTGGAAATCTGGTCTGGCGTTATTCCTGGAATCCCCCGACAGTAGGTGCACATACCATGTGCCGAATGTAGGGTTAGGGGTGGATGACACATGGCATTATGCTAATCTGTCTGTCTGTCTGTCTGTCTGTCCGCATGGCTTAGAAGCCGGTACACAGTGTGGGGATATCGTTGGCCAAGCTTTCGACAGCGAAGGTCTACCCGGGTGCAATGGTAGTGGGGTAGCTACCCATCCATGGTGAAACGTACATATGACGGAGAAAGAGACGAACGGGGCATCCCGATGTGTGAGTAAGATTTGTGTGTTATACAACCCGTCCTTCAACCTTGCACGGTAAAAATGACCCCTCCGGAGGAAAGTAACCGGTACAGCAGCGGGGCAAGAAGATAGAAGATACGATCGTGGGACGCTAGGATGGTGACCGTGCAGATCGCCTGACACAAACGTGGAGTACTTGTGTTAAGGGTGTTAGGCTTGGCTCCAGGCTACGAGCCCGTGTTGGAGACACTATTCAGTGTGGTGCGCCGGCGGAAGTAACTGAAAGACACCAGACCCTCAACGAGTACTAGAATTGGGAAGTCCCAGTAACTTGAACACTTTCCACTACGAATATAAATACAAACAAGCTTGAGATATTCTCCGAAGGGATCAGGAGAGAGACGGTGAGGTGGGGTGGATGGAGAATGAGAGAGGGCAGGGTAAAGTACTAGTAGTACTGCTACTTGGAGTTCCTAGCTAGCGACAAGACGAGGACTGAATCCAAGAGGAAGCGCGACGAAGTAAGACTGTGCTGCTTTGCAATAGGAAAGTAGAGCGGGAGGAAGAACACTTTCGAGTCGCGCTAAAGCCGAAAGCGAGCATGGAGTGTCAGAGGATAGAGACAGAAAAAATGTCGGCATGGGTTAAAAGACTAGGATGGAGAGTGTATGTCTAGCTATTACAGGGGGCCATAGTTAATAGGACCTATGGTATACATAAAAACCTATACATTTATCCATTTTTACTAACAATATTTGGTCCTATTAACTATGCCCCCCCGTAATAGTGGAACAGGGAAAATAAGACGTAGTCCTAGGGCGAACGAAGGTATGGGGAGGCAGGATACAGTAAGTGTCTCAAAGGGAATGGGGAGAAAGATAGGGGCGCCGAGCAAGCAGACAAAAACAGAAACGGAAACGGAAAGAAATCTCAAAGAAGAAAATATACAAATACCGCAGCGACAACGGAGAAGGAACAGCAGACAAGAATCGAGCGGATAGTGAAACGAAAAAGAGGCTGAGAATAGGATCCTGGAGCGTATGTAGATTCGCCACGGAAGAGCGCGAACGGATATAAATTGCCGAACAAAACAAGTAGGTAAGCACGATCTAGACATAGTGGGAATTCAAGAGTCGTGGGAGTAAGAGGGTGGGGAAATAGGATGCAACGTTGGACGGGCAGTACGCATGGATAGTGAAAAAGAGGAAGGGCCTGAATAGCAAGAATAGGGGGAAGGGCGGTGTGGGGTTCCTTTCAATAGTCAAAGCATACATGTGTGACAGAATAGAGGTGATTAAAGACACAAAATTGTGGGAAAAGTTGTGGGAAATAGGGATCAGGGGAAAGCCGTGGAGGATGATTAAAAATATGACGGAATGCGCGAAAAGGGCTGCTGGACGGGGAAATATCGAAGCCTGTTGATGTTTTACAGGTGAGTTGCACGAGGGTGTACGTCATCACCCAGTTTATTCAATGTATATTTTCACGACCTGATAGCAGCAGTCGAAGCAGCAAAGAAGGGAATCACGGTGGGCGACGGTATCGGGATTGATGTTTGCGGATTACTTCGTGGGGATATCAGAAACACCCGAAGAATCGCAGAAACAACTAGAGAAGGCGCTACTAATAGAATACTTTAGGAGATGGAGGGTGACGGCGAACATCAAGCAGTGCGCAGTAGTTGCATGTAACAAAGATAAAGTAGTGTTGGTAAATTTCAGTTCGACGTACGCAGGGAGAGGATGAATTACCGATCGTAGGCCCGTACACGTACCTTGGCGTGGAGATACCAAAGGATTGCCCTTGGGATACACACAAAGCAAAAGCAATACGTAGGAAAGGGTAAAGTGCACGTAGGCAAGATGGATGCGATCCTGACATACTCGCAACTTGACACTGCAGTAGTGGTAATAATAGTAGGACCGAGAGATGAATCTTGATGAATGTGATGATACCGAAGCTGGAATATATATGCAGGAGAAGTAGGGGAAGGGAACGCGAAGTTCGTAAAACACTTTAAAAACACTATTATTACGGGGGACCATAGTAAATAGGACCAAATATTGAGAGTAAAAATGGGGGAATATGAAGGTTTTTCTGTGTACCGTAGGTCCTATCTAACATGGTCCCCCGCAATAGTCCCTATGACGGCTAAAGAAAAAACAAGATGCTCAGGTGCGACCAGTAATACAAGCAGTATTAACAAGAGCAGAACTGGGATTGCACCCACGTGAGATAAATAGAGATACGAGAAAGTTAAAATCTCAACACAGAGTGAGGGAACATGCGAAACAAGAGACTCCCAGCCATAGTTGATAGATCTGTATAGGGAGAAAGTAGCAAAAGAGCGAGCCGGGATGATAAGGTGGGGGATAGCGGAGTCGAGAAAGTATGGAAGGACATATCATAGAAGGAAACCCAGAAGAGATGATGCCCGTAGATAACTTCGGGAGGTACAAGACAGCATTAAAAGAAAGGATAGGAACAAGAAAATAGCCAGCGCTAAGAAACAAGGTGAATCGGAGAAAGGCTTAGAGATGTAGTAGAGGGGGGTTGTACAAAGGGATGGGAATGAAATTGCATTTGCACGGCCCAATGGACTTTTTCGCGAAGACGCTGAAACTGCGATTTCGTGTAGGGGACCTGGATCTGCCAGAAAGAAGAAAGAGGTACACCAGTAGCTGGGAGGGGGAGGATGTAGATGCACAGATGTGCCCGTGCGACTAAGCGATAGAGTAGAACACACATAGTAGGATGATGTGGCATGCACAAGGAAGCATGGGATGTGTTAGAGGAGGAGATGGGAGAAATAGACCATTGACACGGAGGAGTTTGATAGACTATTGCGGGGGGGCAAATTTAATACCAGGACCTACTACCTACTACGGTATACATAAAAACCTATACATTTAACAATTTTTACTAACAATATTTGGTCCTATTAACTGTGGTCCCCCGTAATAGATGGCAGCGAGAAAACGATTGCTATCCTAGGAGATAGATGATGGCCACAGGCGGCGAAACAGGAAGGGGGTAAATGTAGCAAAACATAACTACCAGGTATGTCATATTTTGCAACACCGTAATGAGCGCCCATGTGTCGGAGATGTCTCTATTAGGAGCAGGAGCGGTGCTTCGTCTCCAAAGGGACGCGTGGTCAATATTTGAATTACTGAGGCAAGCAGCAAATGAGTATCCCCACACACACACACATATTTCACGCTCAGTACAAGCAATCAAGCAATCAAAACCCGACGTGCTCCGTCCCGGCTTTGTGGGGATGCGAAGGTCTATGGCCATACGACTACGGCCATGCAGGATGATGAGTGCAACCCCCCTAAATTCATATAGGTTGGATTGCCGTCGGTTGGCAACGACACCGTAAAACATGCCGCTTACTGCGTGAGCTAGACAACCAGGGTGCCGTTTTTTTGTAGTCGGTCACCGCTGGCGATCGAGTTATAGATCATTTGTGCGGGGTGGAGAACCTTTACTCCGCACAAGGGGAATGATCGTATCACGCAGTGTCGATGGTAAGGCGCCCACGAGGCATTTACATTGTGCCCCCATTGCTGTCTCTAAAAGTAGCCACACCGGAAATTACACCAACCCGTTGGAGCTGTCATCCAAGGACAAGTCCGCTCACAAGCGGTTCTCTGTAAGATGCAGCTCACCCTTCATGCGACTCGTGGACACGACGCTTCGCGCTCGGTGCAAGCAATGTCTGCCTGGTCGGTGAAAACCCGACACACCCGTCCCGGCATTGTAGGGATGCGAGGGTCTGTGGTCTTACGACTACGGCGATGGATGATATCGAGTACACCCCCCCCCCTCCCATCTGTGGATTTACCGTGGAAATTTGTTGAGCGAAAAACACAACGCCTCGCGTCTCTAAGACGCCTCCCACTCGGCGCCCGGCTCTCTTTTTCTCGTGGTCGAGAGCTTAGATGCTTTTCTGGCAGGAAACAGGGAGCTACATTCCATGAAAGTCGACGAGCAGCGGGAATGCTGAGCCCTCCGCGCGACAAAAAATAAAGGCACGTACTGGGGGGGAGAAGGGACGACACCTGTGACCACGGCTTGTCCAGAAGAGCGCTGAGGGTAAAACCCCCTACGAGTTAGGCTGGAAGGTAAAAGTCATGATTAAAAAAAAACAAAAATGTGTACAACACGCAAGGCAACACCCCCCCTCGGATGCTCGGCTCCTTTTCTCGACGACAAGCAGAGTGCAAGTAATGTCGAGCGATCCGCCTTCGAAACGGCCTCGGCAAGGGCTTTCCAGAGTCATCATTTTCGTTCTGTGTGCCCCCCTTTGATTTGGACAGCATCAGCTCGGAAGTCCATCCCAGAGATGTTTCATCTTGCGAGCTATGCGGCACCTATTCCGGTTATCTTGATGCTCCCGCCGTACTTGCTTGCATGCGTCATTTTCGGTTGTTCAAGTTTAGTTGGCTTCCGTCTTTGGGAACCATCGTTTTTTTATGTTAGCGTCAATACCCTGTGTTGAATTTAACATCCGATTGGTCTAATCGTTCCGCTGGTTCATCTTTCCTCCCGATACCTCCCATGCACCAGGTGGTATCGTAAGACAACATTAATATTTGGCTGTCACTTCGGCTACCCTACCCCCGTTCCCCGCATGCATACATAGGCTTCGTCAACGTCTTAGTATTATGGCAACGGGAGGGGAGGGCGGCGCTGCCCCCTTTCCCCGCCTGCGTACGCCTTCCCCAACACATACAGCGAGACGCGGTCGGTCCTTTCGGCGGTTGCCCTCTGCGAGGGAAACGCCCCCCCTTACGAAGACGCGGTGGATAGCCAGTTTGTTGTTCGTCAGTCTCATGCAATCCCTTGTCCCAATTGTCTCCCGTATACTCCCCCGCTCCGTCAACTAGGGCCTCTGGTACCCATAATAAACCCTTCATGTTTGTGCTAGCGTACAATACATATGGTTCATGCGATGACGAGTCCCTTTCCTTCACAAGTCACTGCCTCCGGCGCTAGTCTCGACACCGCTCCATCCCGATAGGAAGTGTTTGAACAGCCGCACCCCTGGAATATCCGTCCGGACACGCTGTTACAGGGGCTCACCGCTACCCTCCAATCATCCGTCCAATACCACATCCCCCCGCGCTTGCAATGCCACTCCTCAACAGTTCGACTACCTGTTCCCTAGACCATACCCATTCTCCCACCTTCCACCGCCTGGTGTGCCATCAAGGAGACTACTCCCGTCAACACTCCACCATCGTGCATGCTACATAGACGGTGCACGGGATTGGCTTCGCACGGTTTCCGAAGACATTGTTTTTAGTCAGGAGGCGGAAAGGGGGCCGCAAAAGACCACATCTATGGTAGGCACATCCATACCACAGGGGGCGATACACGACCACAGCAGCATGGTGTTGGGTGGCCCTCTGCGGCGTCGAGCTAACAGAACTGTGCCTCTGGCCTCTGAGTATATGAGAGGATACGTAGACTACCCCCTCACACGTGCAGAGCGTAGGGCTCCGAGAACCACAGCTCTAGTGGACACGATCTAGAGGGGGTAACCACGGCCACAGCAGCATCGTGTTGGGTCGCCATCTGCGGCGTCGATTCCTCTGACCGAGCTGCCAAACGAGAGATACCGCCAACACTCCGCCATCGCGTATACTGAAAAGTAGGCCCATCAATAGATGCACCACCCCTCTGCCTTCTCCCACTTCACCCCCTTTTCTTGTCCTTACCAGTACCCCCCCTCCCCCGCCCCCTTTCCTTAATATCCCTTTTGCTCCCTGAATATTACTTCTACCTTATCCTCCTCCTGCATTTTGTCATATCCCGGTTCGTTTCGTTCTTAAGACTGTCACACCCCGCCTCCATACGCCGTAGATCTTGTGTAACATCCCTTTCTTCCCGGCCGACCAAGAGCTAGAGTGATGTTTTTATAGGTTGAGCTGTCTACGTTTGTGACGGTTCTCTGCGTTACTTCCAGAAAACGTCATCACCAATAGTTGCAACATGGTAGTTTTTTGACCGAGCGTTTGTTTGGCGTAGCGCCCGACGGCGATCTTAGCAGCGTAACGATGTTTTAATTTTGTTCTGTTGGACGACGCGGAGATACAGTTTCACCCACCTCAAAAGGGGCCCGTATATTCCATATGCATGTGTAAGCCCGATGCTCGCAACATAAAAAAAAAACTAGAACAGTGCCAGGCCTATCCACACCAACCCTTGCCCCCAACCCCCCATGGCGGAACGCTCTCCTGCATCCCCATCATAGGCACACCCCGCGTCAACGGGCCCCCTCGCTCTCTGCTGACAGCTCTTCTCCACGTGTGTCAATTTCATGCCTTGTTTCACAGACCTACCCGGGGCTTATCGCTCGGCTCGTATTACCGGAGGCGCCTCCCCGCGACCTCGACTGCAACCAGTAGTGCACCATACATATATACGCTGATTTCGCTTTTTCTTCTTGTTTGAGGTTTACGATGTGCTTCAGTCGTGATGTGTACCGCTAAGTGCCAGGTATTCTAGTGTATTTTCCTTGAGGCAGTTTTCCACTCCGGGCTGTTTTACGATGGCGATGCCCCCACGAATTAAGCACAGCAAACGTTAGTCACCACGAACTCGCCCGCGATATCGAATCACTTCTTGTTCCCTTTCTGTGCGCAACGCGATGCCACGATTTCGGTGAAGTCTGTCACCAGCTCCACTCCCCCCACATCGCCTTTTGCGCCCAACCTACCCTCCCGTCGAACGATCTCCAACTCCCCAGCAACCTCCGACTCGCCCCGCAAACCCTTCCAGCCGCAGCTACAACTCTTCCAAACGCGTACCCCGTCGCGCGTCATACCCAGAACACTTTTACGCACCGCTCCCCGTCCCTCAGTAAAGCCACCGTTTGGTGACTATGCACCGATTCGGGAGTCGACCCCTCCTCGTTGCTCAGCGTCCACCCCGAACCTCCTGGCCTAGGTCTCATCGGAATCGCCTCGTTGCTGTGGTCGGTTGTACCTGCCGCTGGTCCCACTGCGGTCACTTCTTCCCTGTCGGTCGCCACCCTCATCCCCATCCCTTATCCCCTTTCCGCTGCTGCTCCGGCTTGATTTCGCCTTCGTCCCGCGGTAAGGAGGCCCCTCTGAGAGCCGCGCAACTTGATCTGTCGTACATATACATGTCTGCACGGCAACTCCTTGTTGGGCTCGTGCAGGCACGTGCCAAGCTCGGCGCATTCGCGGTAGGCACGCGCACAGTGGCATCTGCCCCCTTTCTCCTTGTTCATCAACCCCCAAAGTTACTTCGCACAAAAGTTACTCCGCACAATTGGGAATGATCGTATCACGTAGTGTTCAAGGTAAGGAAGGCACCCAAGAGGCAGTTACATAGTACTCCCATTGCTGTCTCTGGAAATGCCTACGCCGGAAATTAAATCAACTCATTGAAGCTGTCGTCCATATGCAAGTCCGCCTCACAAGCGGTTCTTAGTGGGATGCAGCTCACTCTTCATGCGACAAGCCGGACACACACCTCACGGCGCTTCGCGCTTGGTGCAAGCAATGTCTGCCTGGTCGGTGAAAACCCGACATGCTCCGTCCCGGCATTGTAGGGATGCGAGGGTCTATGGTCATACGACTACGGCCATGCATGAGATCGAGTACATAGAACTACATACTTAGATCACAACCCCTGAGCGTGCTCGGTTGGTGCATCCCTGGCCTCTCAGAGCTCCCACTTCCAAACCGCCTCCTTTCATTACTTGCCGGACCTTTCCAGCAGTTCTTTGTTTTCTCGGTCCTTTCTTCCTTTTTCTTTTTTCGCTTCGTGTGCGTGCGTTTTCTCCGAGCACGGCATCGCGGGAGGACCCGGCACCGTCGCGGGTGTCAGCGGATGCTGGCGGGTAGAGGGGGGGGTGCAAGGAGCGCGGTCGTCGCTTTTGTGCCTAGGCGTCGCGTGTGCCTCGAGACACGAGGGATGCATGAACGGGCTTTGTCTGGCTTCGATTTATGATTGTTGATAGAGTATGTACGAGTTATGAAGGTCATTCGGGAGGGCAAGATAATATTCAAGCGGTGCTTATTTTTGCGACCACGCTGAAGTTGAAAGAGGGAGGTGTGCGGTTTGAACACCAACGTTATCGAGCTGGCGAACGACGGCCACGGTGAGCACCGGGCTTCACGCGAGGCGGGCGACGGGGCTGCTTGTGGCAGAGAGTGATAAAAGCTTTACCCGGACCGAATCGGTAGCGAGGTGGTCGCGAGAGGGGCGGGCGGCGTACGAGACTGAGAGAGAAGCTCTTCTGTGAGATTTTTTCTTTTCTTCTTTTCGACCGGGTGTAAGGTGTTCCAATCAGGCAGAAAAATATTACACGAGAGGGGACGGGTTTTTTTTTTCCTTTCCGAGTTTTCGGTTTCATTTTCATTGTTTTGGCTGCTGTGGCGTGCTGTGCTTTCGCTTTCTTCGTGCATACAGTACAGACATAGAGCATATCGAAAGAAGAAAATAAGTACAGACAGTAGTGCCCTACCTGGGGCGTGTACGTACGTACGATATCCGCGACGCGAAGCGTATATGGGGCATCCAAGCTGACGTCGGAGCTGTTTTTTCCTGAAGCATGGCGGCGGGACTCTTGGCATTATCAAGTCGCCGGTTTGCAACTACGATCCTTGAAAAAACTAAATTCAATCGTGGACCTCTGTTCGCTTCGCATAATGTGATGTACTTTTTCCCTTCCTGAGCGAGCGTAGCGGGCGGCGAAGGCCGCCCGCGGAGCGAAGCGCCTTGTATCTCCTATCGCGTACACCCCCCCCCCCCGCCAAAGTATGCGCTACAACGGTCCTTATAGTTCGGTCCAGAGAGGGCTATATATATACATACATACATACATACCTGTCAGCTTCACCCTGGAAGCGCCCGCGGAGGGCTCGTCGGAACTTTCCTGCATGCCCAGGCTCGTTTAAACCTCGGGGTCGAGCATGGTATCCACCGGGTTGTAGTACATCACCCCCCCCCCCCCTCCCCTCTTCGGATGCACATACAGCAAAATAAATAGGAAAGAGCTAATCGCATGTAGAGACCTTGACAGCTAGGATGAAGATACATATCATATCCTGATGAATGTAATAAATGCCAAAACTAGAACACGCAGGAGAAATGTAGGCAGGGAACGCGAAGTTCGTAAAACGGCTTGGAAACAGTCCAGATGACAGCAGGTAAAAAAACGATGCGAGGTTGCAACATTAATACATGCTCTCGATACGAAAGGGCTGGCGCTCTACTTGACTCGTGTGCTACGCTACAAACACTATCAAGAACGACGATTCATACTGAACCGGGGAATGCACCCACTTAAAACTAAGATTGATGTGAGAAAGTTGAAATGGCAATATAAGGCGAGGGAAGATGCCGCTAAAAAAGAGGCCGCCAGCCATAGCTGATAGAGCTGTATGGGAAAAAAGTACTAAAAGGGCGGGCTGGACTATGGTGGGATAGCGTAATCGAGAAAGCATGGAAGGATACAGGAGGAACCCAAGAAGAGATGATGTCCGTAGATAAGTTTGGGGGATACAAAACAGAAGCGAAGGAAAGGACAGAAATGGGGCAAAGGCTTTGTAGCGCTAAAAAACAAGGTGAAATCGGAGAAACACTTGGAGATATACGGGGGGCTGAGAAAGGAGATAGGAATGAAACCGTATTTAGCACGTCCCCATGGGCTTCGCAAAAATGCTGAAACTGCGATTTCGTGTGGGGGAATACGAATAGCCCGGAGCGGGAAGAAGTAGATGCACAGATGTGCCCGTGAGACAAATCGTTAGAGAGTAGAACTCTCAAAGTGGGATGATATGAAATTTCCAAAGAGGAACGAGATGTGCTAGAGGAGGAGAGGAGGAAAATTGACGAATGTGACATGGACGAGTTTGGCACACTAGATATTACGGGGGGGCATAGTTAATAGGACCTATGGTATACATAAAAAAATATATATTTAACCATTTTTACGAACGATATTTGGTCCTATTAACTATGGTCCACCGTAGTAGTAGCGAGAAAACGATCGCTATCCTAGTAGATCGATGGTCGCCACAGGTGGCAAAACAGGAAGGGGGTCAGGCTAACAGAAATAATCTATGTAATACACGTAAGCGCCCGGCTGTTTGAAGTGTCTCTGTTTAGAGCAGGAACGGTGCTCCGTCTCGAGAGGGATGCGTGGTCAATGGTCAAGTGACTAAGGCAAGCAACAAATGAGTACCCCCCCCCTAAATTCCTCTCGGCTCACCCCACCTCCTCCTGCCGACCCCTGCTCTCCCCCCCTCTCCGCCCTCCCATCTTGTAGTACCCCCCCGCTGGAGTCTCCTCCTCCTACCCCGGTCGTAGAGCCCGACCACTCCGCGCTGGCCACCTATATTGGTGCAGCTGTATGCCATACGGGGGTCCGTGGGAACGGTGGCAAGGACATCGTGCCCGTGTCCTTCGGACCGGGGAACGAGTGCCCCCGACTCTTGTTTCAGCAGAAGCCCCTGTCGACTTAACTCCTCCTCCTCCTCCTCCTCCTCCTCCTCCTCCTCCTCCTCCTCCTCCTCCTCCTCCTCCTCCCCCCCCATCCTCCTCCTCCTCCTCCTCTTCTTCCTCCTCTTCCTCCTCTTCCCCCTCTTCCTCCTTTTCCTCTCAATCCTGCATGTTTTCGTTCAAGCATTTCTTTGATGGGAGGGAACTGGAGCGGCGTTGAGGCCGCCAACGGCACGTTCCGTCGGCGAAAAAGTGGAAGATCCGGATTCCCGTCGCGGCTTCCGTGAAGCGCTCCACCAGCTCGCCCGCCCGGCGCAAGCGCGGCGCTTGCTCAACATCCTTGGTGCCGTGCAGCGCGAGTAGTACTGCGCCTGGTACATCATGTTAGCGAAGAAAACGCCGTCTCCACTTGGGGGTTCCAGAGACGCTTGCGGTGGGCACCTTCTCGCATGACAAAGTGTTCCCCCCCCAGCGAGGATTTTCTTGTGACTCATCCATCCTGTTGCGCTCCTTCTCCGGTCCATAACAAACTTACTTGCGGGTGGTCGGTGGTCGTCTCGACGGCGTCCACTAGATATGACGGCGTGGTCTAGTCCCTGCGCAACGCCGCCAAACGTGGTCGCGGTGCGGTTACTCTTGCGCCATAGCAGTGTTTCCGTACACGCATTTGCTGCCTACACGGCCGCGGTGCGGTTGCCATTCTGCCACAGCAGTGTCTCCGTGCTGGAGGGGTTGTAACCATACGCGCAGTCAGCCCCCCCCCCCCCTCCCCCCGAGAAGTGCATCCGTCATTGCAGGCCATCTGCCCGCTTGCCTGCTAGGTTTACTGGACGCCTGGAGAAAAAACAAACAAGCTGAAATGTTGACCCCGCCGAATAGTCTACGCTTTATTTAGTGTACACGCACTCATACGGGCATCTTTCTTCGATTAGTTTCCTATTCGTGTTCCTAGAAAATGTGCACATGTCCTTTTTTTTGCGCTAGAGGCACGCAGTCACCGAATCTCGAGGGAAGCTATAAGTGATGCTCATTCGTCGCTGTGGTTGCGCAAGGGTACATTGGACCTCCAAACTCTTCCGCGAAGACCCGTGCTACGTGTACGTTACTATGAAAAGTACGAGTGCTGGGCGGTGCATCCAGCGAGGAAATTTCTGCAGCGGGCAATACCTGGTTCCCGCTCTCTACCGTGCCTTGCGACCCTATCCTTTTCATCCCTAACGACCCCCGACATCTTCTCGAGATATTTCCTCCTCTTAGACGTCCTCACCACCAATATTGTACTGCTGTACTAGCACTGCTTCCCTCTCCGTCCCTTGGAACCGCGCTGTCGCCGTCACCGATCTACCTCTCCTCCCATGTATTATACATAGATAGGTTGGGGTGGAGGCAGTTGGCAACGACACTCTAAAATGTGCCGCTCGCTAAATGAGCTATACAACCAGGGTGCCGTCTGTTGTTTTTGGCGGTCGGTCACAGCTGGCGGTCGAGTTAATAGATCGTTTGTGCGTGGTGGAGAACCTTTTCTCCGCACAAGGGGAATGATCGTACCACGTAGTGTTTATGGTAAGGCACCCACGAGGCAGTTACTCAGTACCCCCGTTGCTATCTCTGGAAGTGGCCACACCGGAAAATAAACGAACTCATTGACGCTGTTATCCATATGCAAGTCCGCCTCACAAGCTGTTCTTAGTAAGATGCAGGTCGCTCTTCATGCAACTCGCCGGACACCTCACGGAGCTTCGCGCTTAGTCCAAGCAATCAAGCAATGAAAACCCGACGTACTCCGTCCCGGCATTGTAGGGATACGAGGGTCTATGGTAATCCGACTGCGGCTATGCATGCTATCGAGTACCCCCCTCCCCCCTCCCCCCGGTTGTCGTCTGTGCTTTTCCCCATCGTTGTCATTCCCTCGCAAGTCGTCCTTCGTGCTGCGACCAGTGTTGTGGCACCCTTCATGCGGTTGTTGTTGTCCCCCTCCTCTCTGCTGTTTATTTCGACTAACCATCCTCCCCGGTTTATGAAATACAATGTCCAAATTGCTGAACGCTCATAAACCCTACTCACCCTCCGACGGCAGATTCTGCAAAAACAAATACGGGTAAGTTTCGAAAAAAAACGTGGCCAAAAGGCTTTCGTCATTTTTTGCGCGCGCTGTTCCTCCGAAGCTACAAACTGAGCATTTGTTAATTTTCAAACGGAGAGACCCCTGAACGAAATGGATGCGCGCGTCAATGTTTTCGCTCCGGGCCAGCCAATCCTATGGCTCCTTGGTTGTCCTCATGATTTGCTCATTATACCTCTGGGCATACATAGAAGACAACACCGCACCCGTGAACCAAGCAGCCTCCTCTACCCCTCCACCCAGGCGACGTATTGCGCCTCTGGTGCGGGAAACGACGTACATCTCTTGGGTGTTGCCTTAAAGAGCGTTGATCCCGCACACAGAGGTGGTGCAATCGGTTCTCAGCGCTCTCTCGTTTTCTCTCGGCAACGGTAAGGGCAAGGGTCCTAAAGTCCAACAATACATTTTCGGAAGGTTCTCGACCAGATATCTTCGAAATTTTACCCTTGCTCGGCACTGGCAGCCTTCCCGTTCTGGAGAAAAGCGAGACCTGAAAAACGATCACACCCCTGCGCGAGTTGAACGCTCTTTACGGTACATTCCCAACCGACGGCAGAGCCCCCCCCGGGTTAGCCACCGTCCCCAGCATCGAGCGTCTGTCACTATTACGGGGGACCATGGTTAATAGGACCAAATATTGTTAGTAAAAATGGATAAATATAGAGGTTTTTATGTACACCATAGGTCCTATTTACTATGGTCCCCCGTAATAGACTTGTCGGCGAAGCCGGCATCGACACAGGTAGTTAAATCCAACCACGAACCCCGCACGTACGTCGGTCCTAAACCCATAGTCCCGCGAAGGCACGCCGTGATTTTCAGAACTGCCTCTCGGTGCCTGTCGGTGGGGTCGTAAGAGTGGAGCGCCACATCATGAGCGGCCTTGAAGATGTCCGGCCTCGCCATGGTCGACGGCCACATCAAGCTGTCCTCAGCCTCCCTATACGTCTACAATCTCCTCTAGGCTCATCCTCCGTCTCTTTAGACCTAGTTCCACACCAGGGGTTGCGGGGATGTAAGACGGCGAATTCAAGCGAAAACGACTCAATATATGAATACTCTCAACAAACGCCTTCTGTGAATTTCATGTTTCATTGATTCCCAGTCGCGTTTGGAAGCGCAACCGGTATACCAAGTCAGTTCTCAGAGGTCGGTTCGAGGGAAATTCCGTACATGCTGCGGGATGAAAATATCTGCATGTCATGTCCGCGCCGGCAATCACGACAACATCCTGCAGTACAAGAATGCCCATAATCTTCTCTTCCATGTCGTCCACAACAATGTGAAAACACACACACGGATCTGTCCTATATTGCCCCATAGCGTACTCGGTCTCTTTCAGTAGTCCGGCCCACCGCCGGCTGCTCTGCTCTAGACCATAAAGTTATCGGTTGAGACGGACAGTCTTGTCTGACTTGTACTCACATCCACATGCTAGTTTCACGTGGATTTCGTGGTCAAGTTTTGCACAGTGATAACCATGCACAACGTCTAAATGAAAACTCTCCAGACCATGTTCATTCACCATAGCCGCAAGGAATTTCTCCGATGCTGACGAGGGAGTTGGTGCAAACGTTTGATATTCAACATGACGCACTTGGCTAAACCCCTTGGCCATAAGTCTGGCCTGCCTCTTCACTACCAGGCCGTCCTTGCCTTTCTTCTTGGCAAATACCCACGTCGCACCTACCTGGTACAGGTTTCTGCCCTTCGGCCGGTGTCACGGATTCGTATGTACTGATCGGTTATTGACCGCCTGACTCAACTTTCATGCCCTCATGCCGCGCCACTTCAAACTCTAATCGCCCTGCATCTGCTGCTGACTGCGGTGGTAGTTCTTCTTCTGCAAGGAAACCACTCGACATACACACGCTCGGCTTCCCTTTTGTTCTCGACAGGCCCTCCAGCCATCATGGAACATTGCGTCTTTCGCGATTTAGTATGTACTCTTCAAGATACTCCCAGACGTCGCCCGTTCGTAGGCAGCCGCTAGCATCGTCCCCTCTCAGGGTCACGCTTGTGCTAAGGTATGCGGCGGGTTGGGTGTACCCTCTAGGCGTTGACTCTGACTCTGGGTCCAGCCTCGTACTATCGCAGAGAGTCGTCCCCGTAAATCGCTGAGCTCGCGCACTGTCGTCCCCGACAGGACCGAGGGGTGCTCCTTACCGTTCCCTTGGTCAGTGCCGGGAATCGATACTGCGTTTAGGTCAGGGTCGCTATCGATCCTCTCGGTTGTGGGCGAGGGGGCGTCTACCGCGCCCTCTTGAGACAAGCCGAGCTTCTCGGCTGCCCCGTCTCCGGCATCGCCGGCGGCAGGAGCTTGTCGTGAAGGCTCACGCTACCGCAAGACCACGGCCAGACCGAATCCCCTTGTCACGCCGAGGTCGTCCAGTTGAGCCGAGTCGTCGAAATCCGCACGCTAACTCATGCCAATCTGAACCCAGAAAGAGTTGTCGAGGCGTCTAGAACTCATCGCTACTTGATGGTTTGACAGTGTTGAGGTTAAGGACGCCTTCAAGCGTGTAGGGGGGGTAGTCTTTGGTCTAAACATAGGAGACTTATCTGTTTAGAAGCGCGATAGCGAAGGTGTGAGTGATCATCTACAACTTGGAACCAACTTCTGGTAAATCTAAACCAACATAGACAGGCTTGCGTACGAATTTTACAATACCCAACAAGGATTTCGCTCGGTGAAACATGATACGATGTGCTGGATGTCGGAGGGAGCAAGAAATTTGACCCCCCCCAGAAAATGCTGTTGAATGCACTTTGTGTGTTCTTTACATAAAACCATTATTTGTACCCGTCGATATCCAGCACACCCAGTGCCCGTGCCGATTCTCCATCCTAGAGAGACACACGCTCTATGTGGTCACAAAACTGTGACACAAAGCTTCTCCTTTGTGGAGGAAAAAACGGAGACACGAGGAAGATCCTCAGCCTGTGAAAGGGCCTGCCAGACCTATAAAAACATGCCCTCGGTTGGTTGGTACGGTCGCGATTTTCGAAGCGTGTTTATTTCGTTGCTACGCTGAAAAAGATGTCCTTGGTTGGTAGCATCGTGATGTATCAACAATGCTTTGATTGATATCCTCATACTGGAATCGAAATCGTTTCAACTCTACTGGAGAGAGAGGGGCTGAGTGAAGAGAGACGGAGGGAGAGAAGGATGGAGGGAATGAGGGAGGAAGGGACGAAGGGAGGGAGGGAGGGAGGGAGGGAGGGAGGGAGGGAGGGAGGGAGGGAGGGAGGGAGGGAGGGAGGGAGGGAGGGAGGGAGGGAAGAACGGAGAGAGGGAAGCAAAAAAAAAGGGGTGGGCCACTCGAAAGGAGCCGAGGCAGACAGAGTGCACCACGAGGAGGCGCGAATGGCCAGCAGTTCGCCGTAGATTTCGAACGTTTTGCCCGTGAATACAGACGGTCTCTTTAGGTCTGGTACTGCTAAGATGCTCGTCTTCTTGTAGACTAGAAAGCGATATTGGGGTAGTACACGAAACGGTCGTAAGGGTGTAATCGACGAGGGAGTGCTTTGACTGGTCTAAGGTCCAAATCCCTGTCTTTCACCTTGAATTTCAGTTTAGGCTCGTGGTAGGACCAGTTTGGCACTCACAAGTCCTTCCTTTCCTCGTTCAGGGTTATCTGCTCCCCGGGTTCGTGTATCGGGAGTGTTTACGTCCTTATTTCGACAGACAGCGATGCCGAGATCCACAAGGGCACACAGCGAGTGTTTGAGACACACCGTGTGATAGGATGCAGTATGCGAGGTATACATGCGATGTGCGGACATAGAGGGGGTACCTGGTGATGCTATATCGTTCGTTCGTCTGGGTCACGTGTAAAGACACGTGGTTTGTTGCCCGACTCCCCAAGATACTGAAACCGTATACTATACCCTATCATATTATTGAAAATGTGTAGGTGACGGCTGAGTAACCATCCTCTTCCCGCTACAGCGTAGCTCGAGGTGCCGTACCACTTGATCCCCACTAAAACTGCAGGCCCTCTACGCACAACCAGTATTGGTACGAGCTACCAGGGTACAACATATTACCTGAACACCGTAACCGGAAGAAGGAACAGCACGACTTGCACAGGCGGCGCCAACCGAGCTGAAACTTGGAGAGGGTGGGTAGAATATGATAAGCGATGGCCAACGGCCAGGTAGTGGCATCGGGGGGTGTTCGTCGGCCATCGTTTGAGGGGGGAAAAAAATCGACGGTTTGGGGTTTCTGTGTGCAACCGGACACATGAAACACACACAAGTTTTTCGAACACCGTCGGGGGAAGCCTTGAGAAGATAAGCTCTCATCTGTGATGTATCATCTCTAGGTTGAGAGCACAGAGCTTGTACCTCCCTAGGATGTGGAGAATCAGCACGGGCACTGGGTGTGCTCGATGTGACGGGTAGAAACGGTGCAACGTGAAGAATACTCGCACATGTATATGCATAGCACACACACTCAATCGACCGCAAGAAAGGCACTATAGACGGTACACGACTACACCACCAATTGCCGGAGACATGGAATGTACACGTTTCTTCAATATACGAACTATATATCTACGTATATCCAGAGGCAACAGGGAAATGTAGACGTGCGAAGGTTTAGCTACTGCTGTAGGGAACAGGATACGATTACTCGTAGACAGTATGGGGCGGACCAGACTGCTGCTGAGCAGGTTGCCTCCGGTTACTCGTGATATTTTGGTATTGTAACAGCTCGTTCTTGCCTCTTCTCAGATGGTTCTGAACAGAGAGGGCAACTAGTTCCTCCTTGAGAGGAATACGTCGGAACGCCTCCACAACAATAGAGGGGAAACGGAGATACCCTGACAC
The DNA here is from genome assembly GCA_031213475.1 of Nereocystis luetkeana. Lineage (NCBI taxonomy): Eukaryota > Phaeophyceae > Laminariales > Laminariaceae > Nereocystis > Nereocystis luetkeana. The sequence goes on along the minus strand of JARUPZ010000016.1, from coordinate 7,664,257 downwards.
TAGCCCACTAGCCCACCTTACAGAGCTGTACATGCAGACGCCTAGAAAATCAGGAGGGTGCTGCAGGGTTAGAGTTCATCCGCTCCAATTTTTTTTAACTAAAACCGACAGAACACTTCTGGTGGGCGGAAGTAGACAGCGCGGCAGCCCAGGCCCTGTAAAACGTTGTCAGACTCATGCCGCGTTTCGCCGATAATAACACCCCACAAAATCTCAACCATCTCGATGTCGCCTATGGCCGCCGCGTCGAAAATCCCATCATATATGGTACCAAACGTATCGCAATTATATTACGAACCGGGTTCGAACAGGTACACGAAAACTTGAGAACTAAGTGTGGACAGGGGTTTCTTCTCGCTCTCCGGGGCAGAAATAAATAAATAAATTATACAACAAGCAATTATGATATCGGCCACACGACTCCAGCTCTTCCTGTGGATAAAGTCAGTTTCTAGGCGTTCGGGTCCTCCGGGCACCAAACGGGACAGGACGCAGGCGACGTCGAGATGGTTGAGGTTTGATGGGATTTTATTGATGACAAAACACTGCACGACCCTGACATTTTTTTTTTACGATGTCTGAGCTGCTGTGCTGTCCACTTCCGTCGGTCAGAAGCGCTGACGTTTTGTGTTGAAACCATTGTTCGGATGCTTGATCACATCATGTCAGATGTATACTTATGGCACTCTCGTAAGGAGTCATGCCGTGTCACGCCGACAAAAAATAAATAAAAAAATCGTTCGTACTCGTACTACTGTACGTACCAGTACAGCATATGACCTTAACCATATCGCCGTCGTCCACGTCCGTCGCGTCAAAGAGCCCATCGCGCACGGTTCCAATTCCCATTCAACAATTCACCCTGATATCGGCCACACGCGACTTCAGCTCCTTCTGTGGAAAAAACAGCTTCAACGTGTGTGTCCGGGTCCCCCCCAGGCAGTCTGTCCGAGACATCCACCTCATAATTTCACTCTTCGGTAGCGACCACCTACCTTCGCTCCAGTTCCTCAGCAATATCCACGGCTACGATACTGTTGAAGCACCCTAAGGAGACAATAAAACAGCGCGGCGAGGGCTTCAAGCTACTGTAGTACGCCCATGGGGGTATCAAAACGCGAAACGCCGAAACACACATCAGAGCTTATGATAACATAACAATCACATGAAGCAAGCGCTCCACAACAATGCCGCCGTGCCCAAGCGTCATCGGCCAAACGTGTGATGTCGTGCGTGCGCCTTTACTTCTTCTTGGCGGCCGTCCATGTCGTCGTCACCCAGTCAGTGAGGCCACGGCCTTGATCTTTTGAGCGACGCTGCGACGTTTGAGCACAGTCGACGAAGATGTTGCCTGTACGAGTTCACATGTTCAACCCAGGACTCGACAGGATTTCGCCAACTCCTATTAATAGTTTGTACCGGCAACATCTCCGTCGACTGCGCTCAACGTCGATCGAAAGATTGGAAGGGACAAGCTTTCGTTCCTGAGGTAATCCTTCACAGAAGAACCCTTGCTAATGATAATGGCGGGCTTGCTCTCGACGAGGCCGAGGCCCACGATGACGTCCCTGGTGGAGCAGCTCATTCAAGTTCACCACTCGCTGCTCGGTGATGGGTGCTGGTTGTTTGCGTGAACCTGCTGGGTGAACCTAAATTCGGTTCACCCCAACCGTTACGCGGCACCAAGCGGTGGGCTTCTCCAACAGGGACATCATCTTGCACCTCGTCGAGGGCAAGCCCATCATTATCGTCATGAGCGGATTTACTGTCAAGGATTCCCTAAGGTACAACCTCACCGCCAGGCCGTCAGGTTCCAGCTCCGTTTCTGCCTGTGCAGTACGAGCTCCGAATGGACCTGCGATCTCTGATCTCCGGTTGAAGATCTATTATACCAAAATCTACAGCAGTAGTACTCTATTCATCCCCGTCTAAAGAAAGCTAAGCAGGTTTAGTGAAACCCCTATTTTTGAGCAAACACAAACCAAACTCCAAACTCGTCGCCGGGACCAAAGCTTCGAGGCCTTCGCCGAAACGCCCAGCCCCACCGCCCGACGGCGCTGGTGATCCACTAGCACATATTCCACCGTTAGCTGTCAAGGAGAGGAGTGGAGGTTTCCGACGCAAACCAGCCGACGAACCCCCCCCCAAACCAAAGCAAAGGCTAAAAATGGCGGCCACTTTTCTCCCGGCCCCGAGGCACAACTACCAAGTGCACGTGGACGAGGCGGCGCCATCTTCGCTCCTAGCGTCCGCCCCAAAGCAGAAGGTTCCCCCCTACGGCCGCCGTCAGAACTTCGTGCCCCGAGCGCAGGCAGACTACGGAGATGGAGGCGCGTTCCCCGAGATCCATGTCGCCCAGTTCCCCCTTGACATGGGGCGCCCTGCTGTGAAGAAGGCTGCTGCCAGCGACGGAGGGAAGGGTGGAGGGGGAGGGGAAGGGGTAGGCGGGATATCGGGCCTTGGCAACAACTCTGGTTCCTCTGCGATCGTGGCGGTGGATGTAGACGAGTCGGGCAAGGTAGGCCTCTTGCCTCGTTTGTGCTTTGCTCCTGCCTGTCGCGTGTGTCAGGTTTGGTGTCGCTATGTTGCATAGGAGTGATTTTCATCTCAAGACTACAACAACAGCAGTACCTACGTACCAGGTACAGCATCTGCGGCACGAGGTACGCGTTCGAGTGTACCGTACCGATGTATAATACTATTAATAGTACTACTGTACGACAGCTTCGTTCTGCTTCGTTCAACGTAGAAGTACTATTAATATGTGTATCGTACGGGCATCGCTGCTGTCTGCGGTCTGCTGTCTGCCGGTGTTGTCGCACGAGCTCTTCAAGGGACGACTCTCGCTCGAAGAGTATAAAATACCAGGTACAAAGTACTGCTGTACCGGGTAGTGTTTATTCATACCAGGTAGTAAGTCTACACGTGCAAGTACTCCTACCCTGGTACCAGGTTCGTACGTACCATTCTGGGCGGAAATGCAAGAACCGTTTGGTATTCAAAGTAGTGTTTGAACGGCGCTTATATTTCCGTCCGTAGAGAAGAGCCGTAACGACAGGTTACATGCTCATGAGGTCCAGGTTGACCCTTTTTGAACCGCAGTCCGCTTTTTGGGACAAAGTATTCAAATTTCAAGTCGTTTGTCCCCCAAACGGGACTGCGGGTCTAAATGGGTTAAGGTTTGCAAGGTTCGCGCGGGCCCTAGGGCCCGACGATGCGTGTCGGGCGCGCAAGGATCCGAGGCGTTCTCGCAAGTACGTCGTTTTCTCAGAGAGCATGTACGCGCTCAGCTATCGATCTACACTGCCGCTGTATACTCGTACGTGCAGGTTGCATCATACGTGTACTCGTAACGATTCTACTCTATAGTAGTACTTCTTCTCCGTGACAGACACGTTTTCCTTTCCCACAGGGGTGATGGTTGAGGGCACGCTGCTTTTGCGTTTTCTTTTATTTTAGTACTCGGATACTGAAGAATACTCGTATTTTATGATACAGCGGTCTGGCGAGAGAGTTTAAGGGGGGGGCGGGGGGGGGGGGGGGTAGATGGAGAGACAGAGAGGGAGGCATAGTGGGAGACATACGTAGCGAAAGAGATAGGGGGGTGTCAGAGTCAGACGAAGGCAGACACAGCTAGAGAGCGAGCGTCGAACTGTCTCTTGAGCGCATCGCCGACCGCCGGCGAGCCGCGTTGCACACAGACAACGCGCGCCAACCTCTTTGCCCCCCCCCCCCCCCCCCCCCCCCCCCCCTCCCTTTCCCCTCCCCCGCCTACCCCGCCCCCTCTCCCTTCCGCCCGTTCTCCCTCCTTTCATCGCCGACGCACTGTTGAACTGCCGTCGGGCTACCGCCGGACTCCTATTTATCGGCGCAGATTAAGCACGACGCGATCGTGAAGCAAGGCACGAACCGGGACAAGATCGTGTACTCCCAGCTGTCCAACATCAGGGAGAAGAGGGGGGACAAGGAGAAGCTGGAAGCCCCCACCGCTGACGAGGAGGCCCTGACGGCGGAGCGCACGAGGCAGGCTTTCGAGAAGGTGCACACGCCGAACCTTGTAGGGGAGTGGTGGAGGTCTATCTTCACAGAGGGATGGACGAAAGCCTCGAGGTTTTAAAACCCTCTTGTTTTGAGGGTCGGTCGTATGTAAAGGGGGGACAAAAGGCCTCGACGTCATGGGAAAAAAAATCCTCTCTGCACAGCGTATCCCGCATTAATTCCGAGTGTTTTTTCCCCAAAGGGGTTGAGAGTCAAAAGAGGCCTCTTAGGGTTGTTGGCTTTATTAAGGCCTGGCCTCCGCGTGTGTGTTCCGCTCTTGGTTCAAAGAAAGACCACCGCGACATGAACGCCCCCCACCTCCACCCTCCCCACGCGGGCCCAAACGAAACGAAACCTCTTCATGGTGATAATCGCGTACCGGTTTCACCCCCGCGGACCTCTCTCGTATTTTTCTCGCTAACGCCTTGTTTCTCGGTCTCCCGCCTCCCTAACGCCTCTAAATGTTGCCCCCCCCCCCCCCCCACTTCAAAACGCCTGTCCGTAATATATAACTGTGGGACAGCTTATCGGCGCGAAGGTGACCTCGGCAACGCCGGGGTCTATCGGGGACCAGACTCGTAAGGAGGCGGAGTTCATCAAGTACACCCCTAACCCCAACGCCCCGGGGTACAACAGCAACGCCAAGCAGAGGGTCGTGCGCATGGTGGCGGCTCAGGTGAGAGCTGGAGGAGGTGCGGGGTGGAATGGGACTTTTAGGTGTCGAGGAAGACGGCAGCGGCTGCGTCGTCGTCGTCGTCGGCTGGAGCCTTTTTTTTTTTTTTTGCTCTGTTTTTTTCTTCGTTCTTTTCCTCGCGCGGCTGTTTGTACACGCGCGTCTCCTCGTATACATCTGGAAACCCCACTTTGTGTGTGTGTTCTTTGTTTTGCCTCTCTCGCGCAGTTGTGTGATGCTGTGCGCGTGCATACTTTCCATTTATTTTTAATCAAGGTGGACACGGCTCCCCCCCCCCCTCTACGTTTCTTTCTTTCCCTGCTGCCTGTTCCCCCCCCCCCCCCTCTCTTTCTCGCTTTCTCTTTCTCTGTCTGTCTCTCTCTGTCTCTGGCTGTCTCCGTCTGTCTCCCTGTCCGTCTCTGCCACTCTCTCTTTCTCTCTCTGTCGGTCTCTCTTTGACCGTCTCTCTACCCCTCTGCCTGCATCCCTTGCTCGTTTTTGTGCTTGTCTCTCGCCCGTGTGCATGACGCAAAATGAACGCGGCAATCGTTCGAAAACGAAAGGTTGACCCGATGGAACCCCCTAAGCACAAGCACAAAAAGGTCCCGAGGGCGCCCGCGGACGACCCTGTGCCCGTGCTCCACTCTCCGCCAAGGAAGGTGCGTCGTGTTGTGTGCTGTATACCGTCAACGTCAACTTGAAGTTGTATTTTTACTCTCAAGTTAAAGTTGAGTTTTACCACTGTAGTTTCAAGTTGGACTGTAGTTTTATTTTGGAGTTGAAGTTGAACTTGACGTGACGTAGTGGTTGGACCTCGTCACCCTCTATCACATGTCTCTATCGCCTAGACTGCGGTAACATCATACCAGCGTACGACAGAAGGGTTTTGTGCCTGTTGTTGGATGCTGTTGGTGCTGTTGTTTTGAGATAGTGTTGCTCTCTCCATGTTTTAAGGAGGAAGCCGTCGAGAAAACGATAGGTCGCCTCTTTTCTCTCCTGCTGATGCCATGCGGCTGCGGGTGGAATTGGGCTCTGTTGTTGTCGTTGTTGGTGGTGTTGATGTTGATGTTTGTTGCTGTTGCCATTGGGTGTCAGTGTTGCAGTAGTTGTTTGTTGTTATATCCCCCCCTCATCCTTGAGCGGTCGATTTTTTCCCGACACCCCCGCCTCTCTGTATACGAACTCCCCCCCCCCCCCGGTGCGACGAACGCTGACGTTTGCGCCGACTAGGTTACCGTCCAAGACCAGCAAGCGTGGAAGATCCCTCCCTGCGTCTCTAACTGGAAGAACGCCCGCGGTTACACGATCCCTCTCGACAAGCGCCTCGCTGCCGACGGAAGGTATGTTGTGCGCTTGCCTACTCATACGTCGGTATCTTGGGCGCGCTCGTCTGTCCGTCGGTACGTCTGGCGCGCTCGTCTGTCAGTCGTATCTCTCGGGCGCTCGTCCGTCCGCCGGTATGTCTGGTGCGATCGTCTGCCTGTCGGTATGTCTGGTGCGCTCGTCTGTCCGTCGGTACATCTGGCGCGCTCGTCTCTCTGGTCGTATCTCTCGAGCGCTCGTCTGTCCGTCGGTATCTCTTCCGCGCTCGTCGGTCCGTCGGTATATCTGGTACGCTCGTCTGCCCGTCGGTGTCCCTCCCGCGCTCGTCTGCCCGTCGGTATCTCTCGCGTGCTCGTCTGTCAATCTCTCTCCTTCGCACGTGGCTGTGGTTGCGTGACCCCTTTCCCAAGAACATCCGGCCCGGGTTTCCCTTCCCTTGGTTTTGTCTTGTTTCCGTCCGTTTTCGTTCACGTATGGTTCGTTCGCTCGTTCCATGACTCCCTTCGTTCGTTCGTTCATTCATTGGCGTTGTTAGTCCCGTGTTCTCCTGTTGTTCCCCACGGTTGCCGTTCTTCTGTTCCGGACCTGCAAAACCCACCGACGAATTGACCGATCGACCGACCGACTTACCGACCGTACACACACTGTTTTTATTCCGCGCCCACGTGTGCCTGTGTCTGCACCCCCGTGCTCCGTCTCGAAAGGGATGCGTTGTCAATGGTCGAATGACCAAGGCGAGCAGCAAAAGAGTACGCCCCTGCCCCCCCCCCCCCCCCCCACCCTGCGTCGTTTTCGAAAGGGATGCGTGGTCAATGGTCAAATGACTTAAGGCAAGCAACAAATGAGCACCCTCCCCCCCGCCCTTCCCCCCCGCGCGCTCCCCCGCTCCCCCCTCTGTCCCGTCCTTCCCTCCAACTCCTTGCCGCGGTGCAGAGGACTGCAGGAGAACACGGTCAGCCCTAACTTTGCCACCCTGTCGGAGTCGCTGTACATCGCCGAGCGTAAGGCCAGGGAGGAGACACGCCTCCGCGGGGAGATGCTGAAGCAGGTGGCCATGCGCGAGAAGGACCAGAAGGAGGCGGACCTCCGCGACTTGGCCTCGCGCGCGCGAATGGAGCGAGCGGGGATCACCAGGTAAGGAGGGCTGCCGTGGGTGTGGGAGGGGGGTGGGGGGGGGGGGGTACTCATGCCATGCATGGCCGTAGCAGTCGTCTGGCCATGTAGACCCTCGCATCCCTACAATGCCGGGACGGAGCACGTCGGGTATTCACCGACCAGGCAAGACATTTTGCTTGCACTGAGCGCCGTGTGCCGTGAGGTGTTTGGCGAGTCGCGCGAAGGGGTGGGCCGCACTCTGCTAAAAATCGCTTGTGAGGCAGGCTTTCTTGTGCATATGGATGACAGGGTCGAATGGGGGGGGGGGGGTGTACTCGATAGGAGAGATGTACTCGATCTCATGCATGGCCGTAGTCGTATGACCATAGACCCTCGCATCGCTACAATGCCGGGACGGAGCATGTCGGGTTTTCACCGACCAGGCAGACATTGCTTGCACCAAGCGCGAAGCGCCGTGAGGTCTTCGGCGAGTCGCATGAAGGGTGAGCTGCATCCTACTAAGAACCGCTTTTGAGGCGGACTTGCATATGGACGACAGCTTTTATGAGTTGGTTTAATTTCCGGCGTAGGCGTTTCCAGAGACAGCAATGGGAGTACTATGTAACTGCCTCTTGGGTGCCTTATCTTGAACACTACCTGGTACGATCAATTCCCTTGCGCGGAGTAGAGGTTCTTTACGTCGCACAAATGATCTAACTCGACGACCAGCTGTGGGCGACCGCCAAAAAACAAAACAAAAAAAAAACGGTACCCTGGTTGTCTAGCTCACGTAGTGAGCGGGTCGAATGGGGGGGGGGGGGGGATAGTTTTGGCGGTAAAAGCATACTGCCTGATGGTACCCCTCAAGTAAGGGGCTATGGCACACTACTTTCTTCCAGGAGAGCATCGTTTTTGTAGTCTCCGCCGTCGCTCTCTCTCTCGTGCTGGTTTTCTCTCCGTGCCTGCCGCACCTGCTTTTGTCTTGGGAGGCGTTTTTGTTGTTGATGTGCATCACCTGTTTGTACCACCCTCCCTTCGCGGTGGCGCCCTTCTCTCTGCTGTGCCTCCTGTGTTTGCGTTGGGTCAAATGCGGGCCACGCAAGCACCAACCACGCGTGCCTAACTCTCGACTCCAAAATATTTGTATCATCCTCCCCTCCCACCCGTACCCCCCCCCCCCCCCCCCCATCCCCCCTCCCCCCCCCCCCCCCCCGACCCATATCCCCCCTCTCCCACCCCCCCCCCCCCCCCCCCACCCCACCCACCACCCTGCACCCCACCCTGCCCTCGGCCTCACCCCCCATCCACCACCCTTCCCTATCCCACCCCACCCCGCCCTCGACCCAACGCCCCATCCACCACCCCTCCCCATCCTACCCCACCCCTACCCTCCCCCCCCACCCATCACCACCTTTTCCCACCCACCCCCCCCCCCCCTATGCTATCGGTTTTCCCCGTAATGTATTAACAGAGGAGCAGCGCGAGACGACGATTCGGATGACGACTTAGGCGCCCCCCACCCATCAGGAGCTGGGGACGCGCGGTACGGAGGCGGTGGTGGAGGAGGGGGGGGCGGGGGTGGGGGGGCGATGGGCGACGAGGAGAGGGTGGCGGCTGAGCAACGCGAGCGGTTGCGGGCAGAAAGGAAGAAGGACCGCGAAAGGGATCTTCGGATAGATGTGAGGACGGTTGTTTCTTCTTGTAATGGCGCTGTAGTAGCGTGAGTGGTGGTGGTAGTGGTGGTAGTGGTGGTGGTGGTGGGGTGGTACTCGATTGTTGCTTGCCTTAGTCAGTCGACCGTTGACCACGCGTTCCTGTCGGACGGGAGCGGGAGGAGGTGGGGGAGGGAGAGAGGGCAGGGGGGGAGGGGGGTGGGGAGGGAGGGGGGGAGGGGCGTACTCGATGGGGGGGGGGGGGGGGTGGACTAACCCAGCTAGTACTGAATGATTGACCCATCATTACTTCCAAGTTGTTTTCCCTAAAAATTTTCAGTGTAGTTCGAAAGGGGTCAAGCAAGGAGGCGTTCTACGATAGGGGTTCACCCAACACTTTCTGAGGCTCCTCACTTGAAGGAGCTCCATACCTCATACGAAAACTGACATATGCAAATATCAAATTGCATCCCGATGTATAATCCTGTGGCCCGAGAGTACCAAAACGTCATTTTTCGGAAATGAATTGGCATTCGGACGATTTTGGGTTAAGGAACCCCGCCATTCAGAAAAAAGTTGAGCGGAAATAGACCACCTCCATCGTAGAACGCGTCCAAGGGAGGGGGGGGGGGGAGGGGGGTGGAGGTACACTTGGATGGTGGGAGTTTGTGTGTATGCAGTCTACGGCGGATGGTGTTACACGACCAAATATTTTTGTTTGTTTTTTTTTGTTTTTTTTTGTCGCTGTCTCTCTGTTTTGTGTAGTCTGTTCTGTGTGCTTCTGTTCTTGTCTTTTTTCGTTCGCTGCATCTGCTGAGAGTGGAGAGAGAGGGAGAGAGAGAGAGGGAGAGGGAGAGGGAGAGGGAGAGAGAGAGGGAGAGAGAGAGAGAGAGGGAGAGAGAGACAGGGACAGGGACGGACCGTCGAACACGCCTGGCATGGAATTATTGTATTTTGTTCCCCCCCGTGGGTCCGTGTCGGCGAGGGGGCACTGCGCCAACGGAGACCGCTCACGGCGCGAAACCCGCGGTCATCGCTACAGATATCTCCGTTCGGCGTCTCGTGTATATTTATTTTACTTCGTTGATTGATACTTCACCCAACACTTTTTCGCCGCTACTGCTCTTTTTGTCGTATTTTTGCCTTCGGCTCTTCTGTGCGTAGAACATGAGGGGCGGGATGAAGAAGCAGAAGCTGGACAAGGAGAGGGACCGAGACATCTCGGAAAAGATCGCGCTTGGAATGCACAAGGGAGCAGGGGAAAGGGCGGCGCCGATCTGTGAGTCCAGCCCCCCCCCCCCCCCCCCCCCCCCCCCCCCCCCGCCTGCCACATGGCCGTGATGTTACATGATGAGAGTTGTTGTTCCGTTTGTTCACCCCTTTTGCTGCTGCGAAAGCTACCCCGCTCTGCTTTTCCTCCAAGGAAATTTCCGAAAACGTGTGTGTGTGTGTGAACACTTTTTTAGTACTGAACAACTTATGCCCCACTAATTTCAAGTAGTTGAACGCCAGGGCCTCCTCGTGTGGGTCATGACCGTTTCCGCGGGTCGGGTCAAGAAGTTTTCGAAACCTCACGGGTCGGGCAGGATCAGGAGGTTTTCAAACTCTCATGGGTCGGGTCGGGTCGGGTCGGGTCGGATCGAATCGGATCGGGTCGGAATGTCCTTACCCGACCGGACTGGACCTCTTGACCCGCGAGGTTCGACCCGACCCGTGAATAAATAGCCATGGCCTGCACCCATAAAAATACCTGGTATGGGTGCAGTCAGGGAGGGTTACACGGAGAAGAATTTTCCCGGACAACTCCGCTCTTGATACCGAGGCAGGTAGGTGGAGCATACAGTATTACGGAGGGCCATAGTTAACAGGACCAAATATTGTTAGTAAAAATGGTTAAATATATAGGTTTTTATGTATACCATAGGTCCTGTTAACTAGGGTCCCCCGTAATAGTGAAAACAACGAAAACGGGGGACCATAGTTAATAGGACCACATATTGTTATTACGGGGGACCATAGTTAATAGGACCAAATATTGTTAGTAAAAATTGTTAAATATATAGGATTTGATGTATACCATAGGTCCTATTAACTATGGTCCCCCGTAATAGTAAAAATGGGCAAATATGTAGGTTTTTATGTATACCATAGGTCCTACCAGGTATCAACTATGGTCCCCCGTAATATAATACAAGTATGAACACAGAAACATCAAAACTCGCTTCTACGTAGTTCAAAATCAGGAAAATCGGGAAATTTAGGAAAACCACACTCTTCTTCGACGACAGCGAACCGCAGTCCCGTTTTGGGGACAAACTACTTGAAATTTGAGTGGTTTGTCCCCAAAACGGGACTGCGCTTCTAAAAGGGTCAAGATTAAATATTATATACCTGGTACCACTTGTTTTGGGTACATTTTGTATATGCGGCAGTGGGCGTTCACCCGTCCGCCCCGCGCGTTACGGCAACAAACTATGACGGGGAACCATAGTTAAACCCTTTTAGAACTGCAGTCCCGTGTTGGGGACAATGCATTCAAATTCTAAGTAGGTTTTCCCCAAAACGGGACTTGCGGTACTAAAAAGGTTAATAGGACCTATGGTATACATAATAACCTACTGGCATATATTTAACCATTTTTACTATTAATAACAATATTTTGTCCTAATAACTATGGTCCCCCGTAATAACAATATGTGGTCCTATTAACTATGGTCCCCCGTTCTACTTGGATTTAGCATAGGTGATTTTTTTGCAGGTAGGTTGTGAATGAAGTATAGGGCGTTTTTTTGGTATTCGGCGTGGGTGGAAAAATGAAAATAAAAATAAGAAATGATTGAAAATTGCATGTTGCGCCGAAATATGTCCGGCGCCGGTCTCTCTGTCGATGCCTAGAAACCTCGAAAAAAACAAGAGAACAAACGAAAATGAGAAGGGCTTGTCGGTCGCGAAATGGCCGATCGCCGAGAAAAAGCGACACAAAATTGGAACGTGGAAGTGTGGCGAGCTTCAGCGTTATTTTCACCAATCCGCCGGAGGATCAAAAACGGAGAAATCGGGGCCCGAGCGCGATCGCTCCATGCCGTCATGCAAATATGCATTATTACGGGGGACCATAGTTAATACCCTGGTAGGACCTATGGTATACTTAAAAACCTGTATGTTTGACCGTTTTCACTAACACTATTTGGTCCTATTAACTATGGTCCCCCGTAAATATGTAGGAATGCGGCAGTGCCGACAGCACTCCTGGGAGAATATACCAGTATCGATAGTACAGCAGTAGTACGGGGGACCATAATAAATAGGACCTACGGTACACACAAAAGCTTATATATTCCCCTATTTTTAGTGACAATATTTGGTCCTATTTACTGTGGCCCCCCGGTTGAGTGTAATAGTGCCGGTGAAATATATCTTTAGCACGGGGGGACCATAGTAAATAGGACCAAATATTGTTAGTAAAAACTGCGAAATATGTGGGTGTTTGTGTGTGCCCTAGGTCCTATTCAATATGGTCCCCCGTAATAGCACAGATGGGGTTGACCGGTGTGGCAGCAGTGTGCTGTGTGTGTTGTGCCGGTTGGCGCTATGGTGTTGGTATTGTTGGCTGGCGCATCCGCGCTTGACACTATTACAGGGGACCATAGTAAATAGGACCAAATATTGTTTGTAAAAAAATGGGAAGATATAGGTTTTTGTGTATACCGTAGGTCCTATTTATTATGGCCCCCCGTAATTCTGCACCCTATTAACCCTGTTATTAATAGAACCGCAGTCCCGTTTCGGGGACAAGCCACTCAAATTCTAAGCAGTTTGTCCCCAAAACGGGACTACGGTTCTAAAAGAGTTATTCGCTTCCATTATACCTAAATAGTGCCGGTATTGTTGGCTATTGTATGTATTACGGGGAGCCATATTAAATAGGACCTACGGTACACACAAAAACCTATATATTTACATATTTTTACTAAGAATATTTGGTCCTATTTATTATGGTCCCCCGTAATAGCGCATATCGGCACTATATAGGGACCGCTACTGTTCGTCAAAAACTATACTCGTACCAGGTATATACCACTCGGACCCAAAATATCAGGACGGTTGAGACTGAACATGTAATATGTCCAACTGTTCCTATATTTCGGGTCAGAGTGGTACGAAATATGGCGTGTAAACATGCGGGGATGCCTTTTTTTCCGGGGGGGGGGGGGGCATTGTGGGTTTTGATTGCTATTGCGGTGCACCTTATTAATATTAATAGTGAACAAGACCCATGATGTAGACTGAAGCCTACCAGGTACCAGCATATATATTCCAGTATTTTTACAATCACCGTGGCCGCTATTTACGGGGGACCATATTAAATAGGACCTACGGTACACACAAAAACCTATATATTTCGCCATTTTTACTAAAAATATTTGGTCCTGTTTACTACGGTTCCCCGCAATAGTAGAGATAGGCCCATAGACGGGGAAAGAGAGGCTTCTCAATTATATTCTCGAAGAATGCAAATGTACAGCAGCATCGATGGGAAGCCTAGCGAGCATCAGCCTAGTTTTTCAAAACAGACACCATTTTCGATTAACGCAGCAGTTCCTTGAGATACAAGGCACCAAAAAGGCGGGCGGATTGGGCTCGTTTTTGGTCCTGTTTACTATGGGCCTCCGTGATGAGCATGTTTGGTCCTGACTACACCGTACTATTACGGGGGGCCATAGTCAATAGGACCAAATATTGTTAGTAGTAGTAGGAAAAAATGTGTAGGTTTTTGTGTCTACCGTAGGTCCTGTTCATAGGGCACCCCGTAACGGCTCTCGTCTTTTGTTTGCGTCACTTTTTTATTTATTTTTTTTCGGGGCCGCATGCATACATTCCTTTCGAGAACACGTGAGTATTAAAAACAAACGTCGTACGAGTATGACATGTATATATAGCGAACGAAATTGGGTGGAATAAAAAATCAACGGAGGGAGGGAGGGGGGGGGCGTACTCATTTGTAGCTTGCCTTTGTCATTTGACCGTTGAGGGGGGGGGGGGTGTACTCGATAGGAGAGATGTACTCGATCTCATGCATGGCCGTAGTCGTATGACCATAGACCCTCGCATCCCTACAATGCCGGGACGGAGCATGTCGGGTTTTCACCGACCAGGCAGACATTGCTTGCACCAAGCGCGAAGCGCCGTGAGGTGTCTGGCGAGTCGCATGAAGGGTGAGCTGCATCCTACTAAGAACCGCTTTTGAGGCGGACTTGCATGTGGACGACAGCTTCAATGAGTTGATTTGATTTCCGGCGTAGGCATTTCCAGAGACAGCAATGGGAGTACTATGTAACTGCCTCTTGGGTGCCTTACCTTGAACACCACGTGATACGATCATTCCCAATTGTGCGGAGTAAAGGTTCTTTACCTCGCACAAATGATCTAACTCGACAACCAGCTGTGGGCGACCGCCAAAAAAAAAACAAAAAAAACGGTACCCTGGTTGTCTAGCTCGCGTAGTGAGCGGCATGTTTTACAGTGTCGTTGCCAACCGACGCCAACCCAACCTACATAAAATAGAAGGGGGGGGGGAGCGGAACTACGTGCTGTACCAGGTACTCTGTGGGCACATATATAAGAACCGCTTGGTCTTGATGCTAATGTCTAAACAGTCCTTATATTACCACCCAGAGCGGTATACTGTATCAGTACTGTGTCGCGAGTATTTCAAAACGGGGATTCTTGTGTCGATTTTGTTTGTTTGTTTGTTTCTTGTTTGTCGGCAGGAGGACTTGAAAAGTGGAATATATTGGGGAAATGAGATGGTGTGGGAAACGGTGTTTTTTTTTGAGGAGTGGGGAATGAAAGCAATCGGGGATTCCTGCTTCTGTTCTGTTATTTGTGTTTGTTTTGTTTTTGCCGGATTATAGAAGAGAAAGAGAGCTTCGAGCTTCGCTCCGCCGTTTTTTTCTTTGGAATTTCGACTTTTTGAATTTCTAAGTATCGTGCAGGCGTGTCTTACGTGCTTGCTCGTTTTTTTTTGTGTTTTTTGTTTGTTTGTTCATGGCATGACACATGTGTGTACGTACCCGGCGTTTCTTCTGGTCTTACGCATGACGACGGTTTCGCTGTTAGTCCGTCCTTGATGCGCAAGTTCCCTTCTCCCCTTTTTTTCTTTGTGTCAACGAATCAGAAGCATTAATCCCGTATCGTTGTCGTTGCATGGGTTGCAGTATGTATACCTGGTGTATGCGGGTACGTGCAGTAGTAGTATTGGCTTGATCTCATGTTGGTGATAAAAAAAAAAAAAAAAACGAAAGCCACGAAAAATGTTTCACGAAACGCTGTGGGCTGCTGCTGCTGCTGCTGCTGCTGCTGCTGCTGCCGAATATATACTGAAGTATACTACTGTACGTTCGTATTCCTGTGGAAAGTGGAAAGGCACTGCCGCGGTGCCACGCTGTGTCGGTTCGAACCCCACCAACACCGCCGTGTGGGTCCGCATAGTGTTCCGCTTTTTCTTTCTTGTCAAAATGAGCAGAGCAGTAGTGAAATCCAACTCCTGATTCCGCGAATGGCTCAAAAGAACAAAGAACAACAACAACAACAACAACAACAACAACAACGAGAATACGGTGTTTATAAAAAAGTTGGTTGGGTCGTGTTTCTTGTGGTCTGTTTTTCCCATATACAATAGCCTTCCCAACCCGCGAAAATTCCATTGCTGTGGGAAAAAGTGACCAAAAATAACGTCCTCAACCTACAGTTAAGTGTTTTTGGGTTGGGGGTATCTCTGTAGGCTTTGTTAGCAAACGGAGCAACTTCTGGTTGGCTACGAGCACCTCCGGATTCGCCTGTTCAACCAATCAGCTCATTGTGTTTTGTCGGTTTCGAATATTTTCATAACCCAACCATGATGGATTATCGCGAAGACCTTGCTGAGCGTGTCCCACACTAACTTGTTGTCTCTCCCCGCCCCACTCCTACGACTACCGGTCTAGGCATGGCATGAGTACCCCCCACCCCCTCTCCGACGTGAGTACCTGTTGGGTGAAAACCCGACGTGCTCCGTGCTGGCATTGTAGGGATGCGAGTGAATGCTTATGGTCAACGATCACGCGCGACATAAGTACTCCCCCCCCCCGCCCTCCGCTGACATGAGTAATGAGAACACCCCATCCCCCCCCCCCCTCCCCCCCCCCCACGCCCTCCCCTACCCCCCAAAATGATCTTTTTTCACGATGGACAGGTACGACGCTCGGTTGTTCAACCAGTCTGCGGGCATGGATGCCGGCTTCGGCGCAGAGGACGGTTACGGCGTGTACTCGAAGCCGATGTTCAACCGGGGGGATGCGCAGTCTGTGTACCGCCCCAAGAAGGACGATGGAGATGCCTGGGGGGACGCGGACCAGCAGGTGGGTTTGGTGTTTTGTGTTTTTCGCGTGTTTAACGAGGTGTGGTGTGTTTGACTGTCTACACATGGAACCGTTGTTTCTTCCCAGCTACTGGTACATCGGTGCACGCAGTGTGCGTCCTGTTTTTTTGGCCTAGAGAGATAGAAAAAGATATGGTCACAGGACTGTGAGACGGGAGATTTTTTGTGTACGTGTTTTTGTGCGTGTTTTGTGGTGTACGGCGTTTTTTGTTTTTGTGTTTGTGTTGTTTTTGTGTTAGGTTTGGGCTTTTGTTTGTTTGTGTGTTTCGTGTTTATTTTTCTGTACATATGGGTTGTTTTCGTGTGTGTGCTTTTTATGGTGTGTTTGTTTGTGTGTTTTGTGTGGTTTTTCGTTTTTTTTTTTTCTTCGTTTATTCGTTTTCTCTCGTGTTTTTGACATAACAAAATCAAGAAATATTTTGGGTGAAGTGCTGTGTTGCGGTGTTTTCTGTCAAGTCTTTTCGCTGGGGGGCTTCTTGCAAGAGTGCCCGACCGAATGGGGCAAGGTCAAGCAGCGCTGCCTCTGGATTGGTGCTACTGTAGTAACTTGTTGCCTGGTGTATCGCGATCTAAGATTGTGAAGTTGGGCACAACAAGTTGTTCGGCAGTGCGCGTTGCCGCCCGGTTGCACTGCTGTTGTCATTGCTCGCCCTGCTGTCGCCTAAGCGACGAAACGAGAAGCGAGATATGTTGCACGACCTGAGCGCTTGGATTGGGGTTTGCTTTTCGTGCTCGACCCCTTTGTTTATTTTCGGTCGCCCGTTTTTGTTCGTTCGTCCATCCATTTATTTATTGTCTGTCTGTCTGTCTGTCTGTCTGTCTGTCTGTCTTGTCTTTCTGGCTTGCTGTCTGGCTGTCTGCCCCTCCGTCCGTCTGTTTTTTTTCCTTGTTGTCGGTGGCAATTTTTTATTTTGTCGCAGATGAGCCAACTGACGGGAACAGAACGCTTCCGTGCCGACCGGGGCTTCAAGGTAATCATGACGCCGCCATTACTGTGTTATATCCTTGCAGTTGTTGCTGCTGTTGTTGTAGTTGTTCTTGTGTTCTCAAGTTAGTTCTCAAGTTATATATACATGGCCAGAGTGATGTACGTTTTATTCCCATTAATATTTTAATAGACGCCTGATGAAAAAAAATCGTACCGCCTTTCGCCGGGAATACAATCCCTCTCTGGGCTATGGTGTGTACGTCAAACGAACCTTATGAACACGGCCAGAGCGGCGTAGGTACATTTATCGTGCGTGCGTGAGACTACCGCACAGAGCATCGAGTCTGCACGGGGGTGCGATCGTTTTCCGGCGCTCGATTTTCTCCCGCGGACGGGATTTTTTTAGGTTTTGCCAACAACCGAACCGAAAAAAGAGGCATGTTTCGGAACATATCTGGCCGAGGGATAGAGAGGCTTCCGGAAGAGTATATGGTGTAAGAAACTTGAGCCCCCTCGCCGTATCTTCGTCGCTGAAAAACGGTCGCGCCACCCCCCGGTGCAAAGTCAAGGCTCTTTTGAGATATACCAGGGTATACTGCTATTAATGCTACCGCTGTATCTGTGTATAATGCTGTCTTTTAATGGTTTTACGGGCTTTCACATTCCATGTGGTATGAGAAAGTTGCTGGCAAAATCGTGCAGTTGGTCGCCTCATCGCTCGCTCTCGAGACACCGGCCGTCTCTTCTCTTCTCTCGTCTTTTTTTTTTTTTTTGTCTTTAGTATTTTTTCCCCCTTTTTTCATATCTTCTCATTTTAGTGTACCAGGTATATCAGTCTGTGTGTGCTGCGTGCTGTTCTGTTTTTGTGGTGGCTTTCTTTCGTTTCTTTCTTCCCTCCTGTCTTCCTTCCTTCTGTTTTGTCTTCTCTTCCTCGTTTTCTGAATGTGCTGCCGTACCACGTGCTCCCCCCCACCCCCCAACAAATGAGTACGCCCCCCCCCCTTCCCCCCCCTCTCTCGCTTGTTCGATGTCTCCCTCGTCATCGTCTTCTAATACGCGCTGCGTGCCCTTCTGTGCGCGAATCACTTGTTGTTTTTGAAGGGAACGGAGAGCGGGGCCGCAGGCGCGCGAGATGCCCCCGTACAGTTCGAAGCGGACCCGGCCGAGGCAGACCCCTTCGGACTCGACGCTTTCCTCAAGGATGCCAAGAGCTCAAAGAAGAAGTAGAACCATGTCCAGCGCTAACGTTTCCGAAACCATATTTTTTTAGGGACGGTTAGGGGGCCGGGGCGGGGGGGAAGTGGAATGGAGGGGGGGGGAGGCGTACTCGATATCATGCGTGGGAGGGGGGGGGAACAAGGGAGGGGGAGGGGTGGGTGGATGGGTGGGTGAGTGGGTGGGAAAGGGGGCGTCCGTGTGCTGCTATTGTGGTATAATACTCTCCCGCGAATCGACTCGATGTAACTGTGAACGACCACTGGCGAGGGGGTGTGTGCGGAAACTAGGAGAGGCGTGTGCGCAGTGGGTGGGGGGGGGGGGGGGGGGGCGGTAGGGCCACGCCTAAGGAAGGGTTATTTTATTTTGCTGCTTGTTCGAGTTGATGATGTTTTTTTTTAATGTCATCCTCGAGGCGAACATTCCACGGATTTATCTTCTCTCCCCTATAGACGAGGGAGCCTTTTTTCACGATGTATTTTCACTCTCCTTGGCGGTGTGAGAGAAGAGGTGATGATTGCTTTTTCTTTTTTTTTTCAAAGTCATCCTCGAGGCGAACATTGCACGGACTTATCATCTCCCCCCTTAAGACGAGGGAGCCTTTTTTTTTTCGCGATCTACCCTCGCTTTCATTGGCGGTGTAAGATGAACCCGTGCTGGTAGTAGGGGTAAGGGTTCTGCGAGGGGGCTGCACGCACGTCTCCCCGGTCGCATCGCGGTATTGCTATCGCGGAGGCAAAGTGATACGTACCACTCTGTCCCATAATATAAGAACCGGTTTTGGACTGATTACTAAACCAAAAGGTGCTCATGTTTCTGTACAGAGTGGTAGTAAACAGAACCCGCGATGGACCTCGATAAGCATGTATCCTCTTTCCACAATGCCCCTTATGTATAGGAAACGTTTTGGTTGAATTTTGGTTTCAAAAAGTTCATTATAATTAGGGGCAGTGGTATGCTCACCCTCCATACGTAGTTGGTTCTGATTACTCTGTAACCGTGTCGTGTCTGTGTGATTGGAGAATCGCACCATACGTCCAACTTTGCAACAAGTTGAAAAGACCTCGTCGTGTGTCTTCGACCACTCAACACGGAACACGCTAAAATCTGAAAAAAAAATGTTGCAAGCTCCTGGCTCCTGCATTTTATGTGTTGCGCCAACTGACGCTGTATGGTAACAAATGCCCCCGAAGTCATGAGGAGGGTCAAACTGGTGCTATTGGTGCTATCTTGGTCCCTTTGGGGTTTTGATGCTTTCGTAACTCATTTTTTACTGCCGCGTAGATCGCAACATTTTGTGGCCAGCCGCATATGTTCATGACCCGTAGTTCTGTGCCCACCTTCACACCCACGAATAAAGCCTGGCAACGTTTCACGTTTCAGACCTTGTAGGGCAGATCATCTACAGATTATATTGCCACTTCATGATCTGTATGATCTGTATGATCTGTAGCTCATGTCGCCGGGCGGCAGTTATCGTAGCGGACGTACCGTATTGGTTTGCAACAAAGAGTAGGCGTGGAATCTTCATCAATGATCTACAGTAGTATAGCAATTTTTTAATGCATGTTTCCTGGATCATGTCTGTACTCTGCAGATAGACCCTGTACAACAACCTCTCAGAACGGCAGGCAGGGGATGGACTAATGTTGTAGATGATCTAAATGCTGAATAGATAATCGATCACGATCTGTCCGACAGGTGAGCGGTGTTTTCGCGTTTGAGCAGGAAGGAGCACACGATCGCCGCTCGCGGTGCTTGCTTGCCTGACTCGCATGCCTCGGTTAGGCGTTGTGTTGATGGCTGTCAAGACCACCACCAATAATATCATTCCATGAGCGAAAAAAGCAAGATTTTGTTTTATGAGGTGTTCGTTGTTCTTAACCCTTTTTCGAGACTTGAGGGCGAAAAAAAGCTGAAAACGGTGGCGATCTGTACAGCATCATCGGCCACTGCCTACACGAAGCAGCGCGGATTGATGTGGCGTACCAGGTAGTAGTGGTACGGGGTGCGTCCAAAATGGAACAGAAATGTATGTAATACTGCTTGCTGTACGACACTCACGCCGGGTGGCATGATACTTGTTTGTGCTACTGCTACTACCGTCGCTGCATGCTCTTGCTAGAGGATTGGACATGCTATACCATATCACTCGCAAGATAACACAGCGGACTACTATTAATACTACTACTACTACTACTACTACTACTACTACTACTACTACTACTACTACTACTGTAGAGTAATACTCGTACCAAACAAAGCTGACTTTCCGACAACGGGGTGGAGAGTGTATAAATACCGGGCGACTCGCTTTTCATCTCCTTCCCCGTAAGTCGCGCTATGTACCTGGATCCGAAAAGGGATTCATTTGTAGGACTGCACTCAGTCGCGTTTGGGAAAAAACCCTCTTATAATTCTGGTTTTTCCCCAAAACGGGACTGACTGCAGCAGTAGTTAGCTACTCTGTGGTACTGAAAGGGGGACGAACGCTGTTTTGGAACGCTGCCAACATGTTTTGAGTGTCGATCACTTACACGCAAATTTTTTGCAGTGCCCACCCTGCATTTTGTTACTGTACTCCCCCCCCCCCTGTTGTTGCTGCATTATGGCTTTTAGCAACCGTTCCCTCATCAAACCTGGCAGGCGTTATGTATACGGTGCATGTATGTATGTATGTACTGTTGTATGTAGGAGGTAGTTGTTTTGGTATGTACAGCGGTTGGTTGCGAAGGTCCCAAACAAACACATACGTCATACGGATGGCTTGACACGTAGTAAGCTGTGAGTTCCCCCGTTCAGATCGATGCTCAGCGTTCTTCGACTGATGATGAAGGCTGCGAGATGCATCGGTTCAAGTTTTTTTTTTTGGCATTATTTCATTAGACCCGGTCATGTCCTCAAACTCTTCGCCCAGTCCATAAAAAAAAAAGCTCAGCCCTTCTCCGCCGTTCGGGGTACGTAGCTCCCAACCACACCACAATACACCACCAACAAGCACAGCGGGAAAAAACAACAGGCAGCACAGCAAAAAATCGACACCAACCTTTTCACCACCGCTACCCCTGCTTCCTCTGCTGCTGCTGCGTCAACTCCGTCGTCTTCGTCGCCCGAGTACACCCCCTCCCCCTCTAATATCCGTGAGTCTATCGATCGGTGATTCAGCAGTCAGTCGTCTAAACACTTCTTCTACGGCCTGGTCTCTGTTACTTCTAGCTGACGCACGCACGCTCCCTCCCTCCCACCTCTCCCTCTCTCCGCCGCTCCAAACTAGCCCCGGCCTTTGTGCCATCAGGGGCAATCAATTCAAGGCTCGAGCTACAGAACGACCGCTCGCTGCGATGACAGCAGGCTTGCCTGGCGCTCAAAAACAAAACCATTTACGTAGGGGGTAAACGCCACAGCATCATCGTCACTATTGCGAAGCAAATCGGTTTTCCTCCGTACCAACTCGGGCGGGCAGTAAAAAAAAACTCGACACTTTTCAACACCCCCCGCTATTTTTTTTCAGTCATTTCTCCGCCTTGTATACCCCCCCCCCCCCACACACCCAACCCCACCCCACCCCCCAACCCCTCCCGCGGCACAAACCTCCGCTGACATATATTATGCCGCATGGTCCGCCCATTATCCAGCGTCTTACATCGCATCGTAGTGATGTACACCACCATCAACATCGCATCGGGCTTGGTCGGTCAGGCCTACCAATCAACAACTCGCCACACAAACAGTAGCCAATCATATTTCACCGCCTGCACGGCCAGGCTACTAACGAACGAGTCGACGCAGCAATCAGTAGCCAATCGCCTTCCACTACTGTACCCACGAGGCCAGACCAATCAAAATCGTCCCTCACGGCTCAAATAAAAGCAGCAGCCAAGCCCTCACCTTCCGCCACAACTCTACGAACCCAACGACGCTGTCCATTTCTGGGAAAGATATTACTGTACGCGAAAACCGTAGCACACAAAACACCGTTCACACTCATCGATCCATGAACCCTCCCCCTCCTACCCCCCCCCATACCCATTGATATAATATCCTCACTTCTATTCACAAATGGTGGTATGCAGGGAAAACACAATCCTCTCGACCCTAAATCATCCGGGAAGTCCCGGTCAGTCTCCAGCGGTCACGAGAAAATGAAAAAACAAACGCCAAAATACGCCAACAAACAAAAAAGAAATAATCGATGAAAACAACAGACGACAGGTGACCAGGTCCGCAGAGAGTACCTTTCCTGCCATGCACGTCGATGCATTATGCACGAGAGCACGAGCTCCACGGCAGGTGCTTTTGTCCCCGCTTGCCCGTCACCCAATTTTCCGTCTTCAAAGACCGACGAGTCCGTGTTCTATCATTCAGTACCCCCGTCCGTCCCCCTATTTCAGTTTTTTTTTTTTTTTTCCTTCCAAATTTCGGCCGTATTTTATTCAACCAATTCAACGAACGCCCTTCCTTCAGGGCGATGATCCCTCATTGCTTCCTCCCCTCCATGTTTTCCCCCTCGGCGACGGCCTTTCGAAGCGATCACCCCGGGGGGAAGCCCGCCGATTGCCCGCTCCCCTCGCGGACCTACCGCCTCCTTCCGCCCGGTCTTCAACATCGCCTTCCATGACTACAATACATATGCCCCACATGGGATTATTTCTCAACCACCTTACATATCCAAGCCGCGAAGCCAAGCCAGGGCGAGCCAAGTCAAGCCAGGCCGAGCCAAATCAAAAGCCAGGCCGAGCCAAGTCAAGTCAGGCTGAGCCAACCCAAGTCAGGCCAAGCCAAGCCAGGCTAAGCCGAGCAACCACTGATACGCGTCTACGACAACGATCAGCGGAAGAAAACACGTGAATCGAAAGGAGGGGGGGGGAAGGCTTACAACACGAAAACATATACTTCCATCTTTTACGGAGTTTTTCCGTGCGAGGGGGTTTCCAAACAGGTGGAAGGCGCAGAGCACAAACGCTCGAAAAGCGGAGCGGTAGGAGGGACAACGGCAACGCGGCTAAACGATCCAAAAGAGATAACACCGCGATTCGAAAAGACAGAAGGGGAATAACGAAGGAAGAGAAAAAAAAAAAAAAAAACACGGAACAAAAGAAAACAGAAAAAAAGTCAGAAGAAAAACACACACAGAAAAAGAAAAGGGTAAAAACGCATCATTTTTTTTTTTCGACACACATCTCGATTTGTACACGAAGAAATAAAATAAAAAAACGAAATTTTACCGACCGTCGATGATTCGAAAAAAAAGAATTGAAAGACAAATACACGAATCTTCTACGGGAAGTTCAAGATTTTTTGTCAGTATTTTTTCACCCTTCCAAGGCAAATGACGTTTTTCCTCCTCTTCCGCGCGGAGTTCACCCTTCTTTCTTCCCCATCCATTACTCGCCCCTACCCCCTACACCCCTTGACACGAAACGCCTCAAGCTCTGCATACGAGACGGCGGTCACACAACTTTGCCAGGGGGTCGGTCCCCCCTCGAGTGGTCTCGCATAACCCTGCGACCTCGTAAAGCAGTCCATCGGCCCGTCACTGACACGCCAATCGGACATCAGATAATCACCCAGTCGCTCAATCAGCCAAGAACGTTTCACTTGATCAGCCAATCACTTGGTCGGCTAATCAACCGAAATCACTAAAATCCGCCTGAAAGGCTAACTAGCCCAACGAATAACTCAAGCCAATCAGTCAATCAGCTACTCTGCCGACCAGCCGGTCAGTCACTTGGCCAATCAGACAGTTAAGGGTAGCCGCTAACGCCATTTTTCACTACCCGTGCTCCCCAAGGATGGGCTTGTGCGGCGCGTGCTGCGACGCACAAGCCACCCAAGGCGAGCTTAACCCCTTTAGAACCGCAGTCCCGTTTTGGGGACAAACTACTTGAAATTTGACTGGTTTGTCCCCAAAACGGGACTGCGGTTCTAAAGGGGTTAAGAGCCGCCCTGAACCGTTCTCACCAGAAGGAAAAAAACAAGTCGCACGCCGGTTGCCCGGGAGCGAACACAAACTCCGACCCATCTACTCAAGAGACGCTTCGGCCGGCCAGCAGACGCTACCGTTGCTCCGAGTGGAACTCTACCAAGCATTTCAACCGCGCATTAACCACTGCACGGTACACGCGCTATCGAGATAGCAAGGTAAGAGAAGAAGAGAAAACAGCAGCCTCGCTTTAGATTTTGAGTGCACTACCTCCTATTCCAAAGCTATGCGGAGGTACGGACGACGACGCCAGTAGAAGCTTCCAACAGCAGTAGCCTCACGTCCCACATGCTCAACTACGGTCACCAGTTGTTCCCCGCCATGTCCCCACCCCCGCCACCACCCCCGCTGCCCCCTCCCCCTCCACCCCCGGAACGCTCGTCGAGCACCGCCTGGGGCAGGATAAGATAGAAGGGGTCGATTTTCGCTTCGAAAGCCGCCTCTCCCACCGCGCCCATGACGACCAAGTAGGACCCCTTCATCCGCCCTAGCACCTGGAGGGGTCAGTGGTTAGCGGTTGAAAAGAAACCCATACACACGTCGGGGGGGGGGGAGGCGAAATAATTTCAGAAACGGGTTTTCGTTTATGTTGGAGGCTTTCTTTTCACAGGCGTTCGTGTTATATGTGTCAAAAGAAGTGATCGGAAGCGAAACTTAACAGCCCACACTTTGCCTCACGGTCACTTATCATGTCCAGGATTCCCCTTCCTCCCCACCGCCATATGCCCCCCCCCCCCTCCCTCAACCCATTTTATATAGGTTGGGTTGGCGTCGGTTGGCAACGACACTGTAAAACATGCCGCTCACTACGTGAGCTAGACAACCAGGGTACCGTTTTTTTGGGGTTTTTTTTTGGCGGTCGCCCACAGCTGGTTGTCGAGTTAGATCATTTGTGCGAGGTAAAGAACCTTTACTCCGCACAAGGGAATTGATGGTATAACGCAGTGTTCAAGGTAAAACACCCAAGAGGCAGTTACATAGTACTCCCATTGCTGTCTCCGGAAGTGGCTACACCGGAAATTAAATTATCTCATCAACTCATTGAAGCTGTCACCCATACGCAAGTCCGCCTCAAAAGCGGTTCTTAGTAGGATGCAGCTTGCCCTTCATGCGACTCGCCGGACACCTCACGGCGCTTCGCGCTTGGTGCAAGCTATGCCTGCCTGGTCGGTGAAAACCCGACATGATCCGTCCCGGCATTGTAGCGATGCGAGGGTTTACGGTCATACGACTACGGCCATGCATGAGATCGAGTACATCTCTCCTATCGAGTACACTCCCCCCCCCCTCCCCCCCTATAACAGGCTGGGCTCGCGGAAACCCGATCGCTTGTAGACTAGTCAAAGCTCGTCCGAAAGACACCCCTCGACCCCTTTCCGTCTTCTGACCTGGTAACCCTCCTTCGGAGCGCAAGTGATGGGGCACGCCGAGGAGTACTCGAAGCTCTGTCCGGGCTCGAGGACCGGTTGCTGGCCCACCACTCCGGGACCCTTGACCAACTGCGGGGCCTGAGTTATCAATCACCAAAGCATCAAATGTTAACGGGTAACGGCTACTATTACGGGGGAACATAGTTGATAGGATTAACTACATAGTTGATAGGATTAACTATTGTTAGTAAAAATGGTTAAATATATATGGTAGGTTTTTATGTATACCATATAGGTCCTATTAACTATGGTCCCCCGTAATAATTATCAGGTACCAGGTATCAGTCGCCACATGTACAGGTCGGTGGGTACTCTGCATAAAGGCACTCATTGACAGGGCGAAAGTAGAGATAGGGCAGGCCAAATTGGCTCCATTCTGAGATAATTGCGGTGTTGAAGCGATTTCTCCCGCTTCAAGGCCGGCTTCGGGTTCATCCCGAGTTAAGGCATAGTATGTGGCTTCAAATCGAGATATAAGGCAAACGTAACAACACGCGGGTTCAACTGCTTTGTCCGATACCTGCCTGGCATCAGATATCAATGCGAGATATCAACTACAACAAAAGCACCAGGTTAACGTTCTGTGCGCGCAGTCGTTACCAGGTGCTCCATGTCGAAACGGCCATCACGCTATCAAGATCATATCGCAACAAACACCCTACCACATTGCCATCATATCGGTATCTCCTTGCCGAAACGGTCATCAGGCTACCAAGATTTATATCGTAAACAACACGTCACCACAATACTGTAGTATCGGTATGATCACGTTACCACAACGTTTATTATCCCCATGACATGTATAAAAAAAAGTGATCATCATGCAGTCTAAAACCGTCATCACATCGTTTATAACCCAGCTATCATACCCATCATGTAAGCACATCGTATTCATCCTGTTACCGATATCCCTAACATCACGTCGTCATAAATAACCATGTTCTCACATAAGCTCATTTACCCTGAAATCTCGCCCACGGTCACAAACCAGGCTTAAGACAAAAAAATAAAATCCGCACGCAAAAAAACAAGGAACATGTGAAAAAAACAAATACACGCCGTATCTACGATACGAGTACCACTACGGAACGGTACTACAAGCAGTACGTGCCAATAACGAGCCATGGTATACTCTCCCGTATCGCTTGAATGCTACCAATAACGCATCGTTATCATATCGTCTCCCCGAAAATGAATGAATCTATATAACGATTGTATCATACGGGGCCGCCGTTACGCGTCTGAACTTGTGTATAATAGTAGTTTGGCAACATTCGGATCATACCGTATCGTATCGTTACCTCGGTCGCCTCGATGGCCTTAATCTCCCACGTACGCGAGACTAGCTGGATCGTCTGGGAGGAGTGGTTGGTAATCTTGACCTTGTAGACGAAGATATACTGGTCCTTGAGAGGGTTGCTCTGCTCCGGGTAGTACTGGCTGCGCACCTCAACCCTACACGGCAAAAAGAAAAGCCGAAAGGAAGCACACACGGCACGCAGACATACACAATTACACGCAAGACAAGAAAAAATAACAGTAAGAGCGACGGTTGGCAGTAACGCCTTTTTCTTTCACGGCCTATGCGCCGTCTATTGATCCGCCACGCACTGCTTCAGAATAACGCTTCTTTACGGCTTGTGCGCCGTCTACTCTCCGCTGCGAGTTTCTGCTTCGTCTCTGGCTGTATTATATTCCACAAATAGCAAAACATTTGAAAGAAAACAAAGGGGGGAACCCAGTTAAAAAAGCTCAACGCTATAACCGAATCGAAACCGCATCGTTAGGGTGCTCGTTATCGGTTGTGCGTTCGGTCGACAGGCGACTCTGCCTCATTAGGCCGCGAAGACGATTCGTTCGAGCTTTACCGCCTGCCGTCCGACTCAGCCATCGGCTACAACAAAACACAGACGAAAAGACAAAGACAAGAAAAGAAGAAGACACGGAACATAAGCGAAGAAAAACAAGCGACAAACATGACGACGGCTACTTACCACCTGCTCCAAAGTATAAGGACAGCTAGTATAGTATTAGGTATCCAGGCGGTCTTTACATCCTGGGACAGAGAGTGGTACGCCCCAAAGAGCAAGAGGTGGACTGACCTGATGCCGTGCGTTGTGGTGACGCTCTTCGAGCTGTAGCCGTCGCTCACGGTGCTCCCATCACCTCGGCTCTCCGAGTCAGATCCCTTATCGCTCTCGCGCAAAGACATGCCTGGCATCCGTTTAGCGGTCTGGGTATGCAAAGCAAAGGCAAATAAAACACACACAAACAACAGTGACACGAGGAGCACGAGCAGAAAAAACAGGCAACAGCAGGTTCAAATGATGACGTAGACGGACGAGGTATCGTAACAATATTCACGCGCAAGCACGTGGCATGTAGCTTCTGCACAGCTGTAAAAACACAGGGCGGACAGACCGTCCGAAGGCTTCGTTCCCGCACCAGGAAACAAAACATGCGACAAGAGCGCAGAAAGGACGCAAGACGAAGAACGTTCAATCGCGGATCAGCGCGTGGACTGCTTCACCCTACCTCTGTACCTCGTACAATACAAGACACCGACTGAATTTTCGGTCGTGTGAACGAGTCAACGCCTGTAGGTATTCTTCAAAACCCGGGCCATTCAGCATGGTTTTCCACAAGTCTGCTTCGGCGTTATTTGTATTCCACAACACGAGCAACGAAATGCAACCCCCCCCCGTCCCGACCCCGACCTCTACGCACCACGCCAGACCTCTGACAGTTGGGCCTCTCCACCGCCTCTCCCACCCTCCGCACACGCGAGAAAAAACCCTACCATCATCTCCCCTCTTCCCGTGGCTAAACGTCCGACAAACCCTCGCCCTACTCCCCCCTCCCCTCCCGAATCTCCTGCCATCCACATTGCACTCACATCGCGCGCCGATCTCACCCAAGCCAATCAGAAACGCCGGCTCATCTCTCAAGCCAATCAAAACGTCTACCGATTTCCCAAGCCAACCAAAACGCCTTGTCGATCAAAACGTGCGGTCCATCCGTCAGCCAGTAAAAAAAAACGCACCCCGACTCTCACCTCCGCAGCGACCGAGCTAGGGTCTTTCCCCTCTGCTCTAGCCTGCATTTCCGCATTGGGGGGAACTCCGATGCGGCCCATCTGCAGCCTCAGCCGCGCTATCTTCACGAACTCCTGCACACAGAAAGATGAGAGAAGCACACCAAGTACAATCAGCGCGTGAGCGATCATCATCGGTGGAGGGTGCGTACTTATTTGTTGCATGCCTTAGTAATTTTACCATTGGCCACGCACGCCTTTCGAGACGGAGCAATGGGGGGAGGGGGGCATGTCACATGAATCAGCCATCCCCAGAGGAACCCGGAGAAAGGAGAACGCCTGCAAGGGTAATTGCTGCTGTATTACAGACGATCGCCCTTTCGGAACGGAGCAATGGAGGGAGGGGGGGTTGTCATATGAATCAGCCATCCCCAGACAAACTCGGAGTAAGGAAAACACCTGCAAGGGTCCTTTCTGCTGTATCACAAACGATCACTACAGCACGAGAAATGCCATCATACGTACTCGTACGTACGAATACATAATCTTTGCTGCAATACTGAATATCACCCCAAAAACCCAAAAATCACACAATAAAAGAACAATGTTGGAACACCTTCATAAAAACAACATGAAACATATACCAGGTACAAATAAACGTTTTTCCCCCATATTTCGACAAAAATTGAATTCTTCAGTTCCTAGCGCAGGCGTCTTTCGAAGCATTACAGAAACAGTGACTGCTGTACTGCTGTACGTACCATAAACAAAAAAAAGGTTATTACCTCGTTTTTGACCGCCTCATCTAGCTGATCCTGCAGGGCTGTGTAGGGGTCCTCGTACCGCATCGATTTCGCGTGCGCGCGGAGCTCGGCGGCCTCCTCCACCTCCCCCTGTCTCTCCAGCTTTACCGCGTTCGCCTCCGCCTTGGATACCGCTACCCACAATCGCGTCCTCTCCTGGAAAGACAAACACACACACACAACACCGGGTAAGCAACGGGCAACAAAACGCAAAACATACTTCAGTATATAAGTACATACCTGGTTATATACGAACCCTGAACCACTGCCAGTAGCAAGTATCTCTGTGTAACAGACAGTACATACCCTCGGGTACCAAACATCGTCACAGAGAAGGGGCAAAGTGATTCCTTTTTCGAAGGAACGGTAACGCCTCCATCACAAATACGGGAAATGCGGGAATACCATGCCGTAGCACAAACTGAAACCTGGTACAAGGAGGGAGGGGGGGGGGGGGTACCCATTATCATGCATGGCCGTAGTCGTATGACCATAGACCCTCGCATCCCTACAATGCCGGGACGGAGCACGTCAGGTTTTCACCGACTGGGCAGACATTGCTTGCACCGAGCGCGAAGCGCCGTGAGGTTTTGGGCGAGTCGCATGAAGGGCGAGCTGCATCCTACGAAGCACAGCTTTAGAGGCGGATTTTCTTGCATATGGATGACAGCATCAATGAACTGATTTAATTTCTGGTACAAGTAGGGGGAGGGGGGGAGGGGGGGGAGTTAACTCCAGCTTGAACGCCTTCGCGTCGGCCCTAGACACCGCTACCAAACCCAAACTCTCAATTCTCTCCAACAAAAACAACACTCAACACACCGCGTCATGAACGTACAGCAGTTTTAGCACACAGGGAGCTGACAAGTAAATATTATCCTGCTCTTGTACCGTTGTGAGAGGGCCTTCTTGATTATTCCTCGGGGAGTTGCTTTGCTACAGCAGCACCAGATATAGCTGCTTTGATGCTTCGCGATCTTGTGGGCAATCGGCTGAAAAAGTCTACGCAGAGAGATCCGTTTCTAAACGGACCCTTTTAGAACCGCAGTCCCGTTATGGGGACAAGCCACTCAAATTCTGAGTAATTTGTCCCCCAAACGGGACTGGTGATCAATCACCATTACTATATACGAGTATGCTGCCGCTGTTGAGGAAAGCGCACATGCTGCTTTCTGGAGCTGGTTGTTGGTAAGCCTGCTCTATAACTCGTAAATCAGCCAACACTTCCGTCTTGCAGCACAGATCGACTCCTGACCCGTATGTTAACCCTTCATTAGCATACGGGCTGCTGTGCATGTACGAGTCCAGCAGGAGTTTTTCGCCGAACTGCAATATTCCTGTTCATCCTGGAGCTCAGACCTACTCTCTGTGCCACAAGAACACCCGAGAGAGTAACACACCAACAAGCATGACGATGGCCGGCCTGCCAAGCATGGCACTACCTGCCTGTTGAACCAGCGACAAGCTGAAAAACGTGACAACAAGTACCCGGTGAAAAAATTGGCAAGATGGGCAACTTTAACTGCTTCCAATTTCCAACCCAGCGATTTCCGTCCCACATCTCCGGACACGCCATTGGTCGAGGGGGTCCCTTCTCCCGCCCTCGCCCAATAGGAGGGCGGAGGGCGCGCGGCCGGAGTTTCCCCGCGGGGCAACCTCACGGTTCCACCGCACCCGGGAAGGATAGGTTCTCATTCCCGGATCAGAAGTCCTTCCATGCCACCACTGGTTTCACGAACCCCAGCCAATCAGCACACACCCATTGGACGTACGTGGCACCGAAAGGACTGCAAATAGGCGGCATGCGTCACTCGACGGGTGCGAGCATCTAACCAAAACACCCTCCTGCTGTAGACCACATGCCTGGTACATCGTAATCTACCACACGGACGAGTTCTCGCAGCGTACTGTTGTAGAAGACGGGAATTGCAGTAGTGCTCGAACATGCACTACGAGTACGAACCTCACGTACACAAATATCGGTATGGCTTGGGCGTGTGTTTTCTTAACGCAACGCAGCAGTAGTCGACGTGCGCTATTTGTCAGCACCTTACGCATGAGTTAGCTACGTTATGAAATAGAAGGAGAGTTTGAACATAAACCCTTTTAGGACTGCAGCCCCGTTTCGGGGACAGCGAAAGTCAAATTCCAAGTAGTTTGTCTCCAGAATGGGACTGCAGTGCTAATTGCTGAAAGGGTTTAGAACCGCAGTCCCGTTTTGGGGGCAAACTGCTTGGAATTTGACTGGTTTGTCCCCAAAACGGGACTGCGGTTCTAAAGGGTTAATGTTATGACTGAAAGGGTCTTTGCTTTTCCGCCCAGAATGCCAGAATGGGACCTGGTGCCTGGTGTGCAAGACCCAACACGAGTTCAAGGCACAGATACATTACAGCAGACAGCAAGCAGATGCCAGTACGTACTCATCACTGACTTACTCTGGTAACCCTCCTTAGCTTTAAGGACCGCAGTCCCCTTGTGGGGATAAACTTGTCAGAATTTGAGTGGGTCTGTGCCCTAAACGAGACTGCACCTCTAAATGGGATTATTGAGATGTAATAGGACTTCAAAGGGGAAATCTGAAAAAAAAATCCTAAAAAGTGTCGATTGCAGCACCGACCGGCCAACGCGCGATTCGGGGAAATTGGCCGATAATTCACGTTTGTGTCCGAATGTATCATCCAAGGAGTTGCACGGGACGAGGGCGGCATGATCCTACCCGTACTGCTCACTGCCCGGCGAAGATATCAGGAGACAGCACTTTCACCCCTAGACAATGACAGCAACTTTGCCTTGACATGCCTTTGACTGACACATTACTAGGTTTTAGTATGGAACAATCGGCCCTACCCACACCCTTGACAGCGCACGCACGTTTTGCCATATTTGACGTGTCCCCTGACATCTTTGCTGCCCAGTGCTCGAGCTGACTATAGACGGCTGGTACCATCAGAGCATCAGACCTACCTTTGGCACCATATATGAATAATGTGGGTCGCTAATCTCGGAGTTTTGGTCTCTAATCTCGGGGTCGTAGAGGGATTCCCCTAATTGCAACAATACGTTCCAAACAAAACTCGTGCAACACTTTTTGGTCAGTTTCTATCTTCAAGGTCGGCTCAAGACTCGAGACCCAACACGACCCAAACCGAGGACGGCATATACTCGTAGCGGCGGTCGCACGTCTCCGCCGCATGTTTCGGTGGCATTTTCCCAATAAAAGCAGCCGGCCTTCGTGAACGCCAGACTCAGGTCAGACTTGTCAGTGGCGTTGCACAGCTGTACTGTTAATAGACGGTGGTACTGCTGTTCTGCAATTAGGGCTTCAATGGCATTATTGGGCACGCGCTCATCGATCAGATATAATGGGCACACGTACTCTTGTCAGGTCTGGTACTCGAAGAAAAGAAGAAAAACATGCACGAGTTCGAATTCGAAGGACAGACACAGGAGCAGCAGTATTACTCTGGAGACTAGTGAGGCAAAACACCAGGTATGCTTCGTGGCATAATGCAAAAGGAAGCCGCAATGAGAGGAAGAGACAAAGTCGGAACACCGCGGTCGAAGTAATCGATTCGCCAGAGCACAAAACGGTAGCTACGTCAGCAGCAGGGCACCACCAGCCTCCTGGTACTGGATCGAGCTGCTGCTACCTGTGAAAATTCCAGCAGACTAACACCATGAACAACATCAACTCACCTCTCCATGTCTATCTGATCTGATCTGATCTGCCTAACTACACAGACAGCAGTCTGCAAGGTCTATTCCTGGTACCTTTTAGTACCCGTTTTGGGGACAAACTACTTGGGAATTTGAGTGGTTTGTCCCCAAAACGGAACTGCTTTCCTACTACTCGTACGTACTGTAAATGGTATTGATTCGCCGGGTTGTTCACGGGAACAAAACAATCTTCCAGCACCGATCTGTCCGCAAATATTAGGACAGTTTCTATATTAATATTAATAGAACAACGGTCTTTACATTTCCGTACATTGTGGTATCCACCATCTATTTACAGAGTTTCGTACGTACGACGTGGTGAAAAATTAAGGACGAAAAACGAAAAAGGAGGCAAAGAAAAGAGAAAATCAACACACATGACAAACGAGGAGAGCGATACACCTGGCAAAACCGAGATCGAATACGAGCCGTGCACATGAAAATGACCTTCAACATACCGCCCCGGAGGACACCACACAAGGGGGCTTCATGCTGGTGTCAGACCAGGCAAGGCTACGGTTTGCACCGGGAGGGACCTTCACATGATCGGTTTACAATAAACTCACCTCGTCGCTCATCATCTCTGGAACGTCGATCGCTGGCATCTCCATCCCTTCCTCCCCCTCCTCCTCCTCCTCTTGCAACTGCTCCCCGCTTGCGCCCTCCTCCTCCGCCCCGCTCATCACCAGCAAGGGTAACGGCCGGCCAGTAGCGCCGGC
This sequence comes from Nereocystis luetkeana, assembly GCA_031213475.1. Taxonomy (NCBI): domain Eukaryota; class Phaeophyceae; order Laminariales; family Laminariaceae; genus Nereocystis; species Nereocystis luetkeana. Next base: position 7,630,227 of record JARUPZ010000016.1, on the reverse strand, counting down.
CTCCTGCCCCCGGTGCGGGGGAAAAATCGCCGATGTTCGGCCTGGTCTGTTGCTGCTCTGCCGTATCCGAGGCAGGGCGCTGATGGACTTGTCCCCGGGGGGCGGGGGCTTTACTCGGGTGGAGGGGCGAAAGAAGCCGTCGGCAGGCCCGGGCGCGCTCAGCAGCAGGAGGCAAGCGAGCACGAGAGTTGCCGAGGCGGCAGCGGCGGTGGTCGTGGACGCAGTTCTAGCTCCTCTTCGTGGGCGCCGCGGGGGGCGTGCGCCGGGTGCGGACGGGGGGCTCGAGCTCATGGCACGGCGCTTACTCATAGTTTGTCCTGCTGCTGCCTGCAATTTGTGTTGTTGAACACAGGCTTCAATCTAGGGGCAGAAGGAGCGCGAGCAGCGCAGCTGAAGGTGCTGGGAGTCGCTGCACCGGGTTCAACAGGCGAGCCGCTGCACGATGTAGTCTCGACAGCTGGTGGCCGCGTTGGTTGTTTGTTTGTGGTTCGGCTTGTGCCCTAAATATGTTGTACTTGTGAGACCTGGCCTGCCTCTGCGTCGTTTTCACTGACGAAACCCGGGGCATTTTTTAGTCGAATTCCCTTTTCTGTAAACATGCACGGAAGGTTTCCGGTTTTCGATCCGAGGCAAAGCGACAAAACGAGGAAATACGTAAGAAATCAGCGAATATAATTGCGGGTTGGTTGATGTTTTCCTTGAGATTCGCTCGAAATATAAAAATTCCAACAACGGCGGCGGCAGCAAGAGGGGGTGGGCAACAATAACCACCATAACTACCTGATGTTGTCCGTCAATTATGACCAGGTACAACAATAGTAGTAGTAGTAGTAGTAGTAGTAGTAGTAGTAGTAGTAGTAGTAGTAGTAGTATACTGGTATAGTAGTAGTAGTAGTAGTAGTAGTAGTAGTAGTAGTAGTATAATATAGTAGTATATATAGCAGTAGTAGTAGTAGTAGTAGTAGTAGTAGTAGTAGTAATATTAATAGTAGAAGTAGTAAGAGCTTAATCAGTGAGAATAAAGGTCAAGTTTGGACTCTGCACGCTGTTACTGCCCATGGTCCTGCATGCATGTATGTGGTCAAAATATCTTCATCAATTGACGACAAAACAAAATGTATGATGGGCAGCAAAACCGGGGGCGAGCAAGACTAAGTTAAAGGCTTCGGACTTTTCGAGTAGTAGAAGGTCGAGAGGGGCCAGGGCAGGCTGCCTTACTTTCTACCAAGTTGCCCCCACCAGAACAAACAGCTAGCTATCTGTACGTTCACGCCTACTATACTATACCACACCAAAAAGTAGTACATTATCTTGGACTCACTACTATTAATACTACTACTATATACTATTGTACAGTAGACTTACTACTATTAATACTACTACTACTACTACTACTACTATTAATACTACTGATGTATATTACACGTCGTGAAGAACTGAATTGAATCAGCCGAAAAGTTGACCGAACGAAATACCCTGCCTGAAAATAAATAATACGAAAAGAGCCCCCCCCCCCTCTCCCTCTGGTGCCTTTTCGTGGGATAAAATAGATACTACTGCTGTAGTTTGTACATACTGCTTGCTGTCGTACGTACATAAATTTTCGAGCAACAATACTATTACCGGGGGCCATAGTTAATAGGACGAAATATTGTTAGTATTTTTTTTTAATATATAGGTTTTGATGTATACCATAGGTCCTACCTGGTATTAACTATGGTCCCCTGTAATATAGTATTAATAATGCATCCGTCCCCCTTAAATTTTTTGCACAAGGAGTATTCAGCTGCTTCTTTCCCCGCCTCATGTTTGCCTCGCCAACTACACACCTCATATTGTATGCACACGCACGCGTGCATCGTGCCACAAGCGAACGGTCCAGACAACATAATAAAAATGCGGACATGGGGATTGCGTGTGCTGCTGTGCTTTGTGTATGTGGTGGGTTTTCTCTCTCATCCGACTTGGGAAAACTTCGATAGAATGGTTGGCACCAGTACACATCAACTCATTGTTACCAGGTACTGGTACAAGCTTCGAGTACAATATCGAAAAATATCCTGACGGTCGGGGTTAGAGTTTTGGGGTTTAATAGTAACAGTCAACTACAGAGCAGTGGTAGTATACCAGGGTACATATCAACCATCTTGTCGAAGCTGGTCCAAGTCGTAAACACGCCTCTGTTCTTCCGAGAACGACTTCTATCATTCCTCACCAACTTACTGTATGGGTGGTGACCTTAAAAATATGAACCTTAAAGCAATGGATCCAAGTGTTCAAGGTCATAGCCCAAAGTTCCTCAATTCAGAACGGCGAAGCTTTGACCCATAGAACAGCTTTAAAAGTTTACCTGGTACTTTTTTTTTCAAGTTTTTTTAGAGTACCAACTTTACTCGGTAACTGTTGTTGGAGTACCACGTAAAGTTGGTCCGGGGGGGGGGGGGGGATGCACTCGGCATCATGCATGGCTGTAGTCGTATGACCATAGACCCTCGCATCCCTCCAATGCCGGGACAGGGCACGTCGGGCTTTCACCGACCAGGCAGACATTGCTTGCTTGCACCAAGGGGGGGCGTTTACTCGCAGTGTTCCGCTAGTCGCCTCGCAAAACAACTCTGCAGCCACCTCTACTCAGTGCGTTCAGCGACAATCTGCCAAAGCTCAGAAAAACAGAAAAACAGGGAGTTCGAGGGCTGTCGTATAGCATCCCCTTTCCCCCGCTACGAATGCACGCGCCCTCGAGCACAACGCACAACATTATGGGCGATGACATATATTCAAAACCGGCATCCAACCCCAATCCAGAGAGTGCTGCCGCGATCAGTATATCGCAACCCTCCCCCTTCCGTCCACGTACCGCATGGTCCCAACACAACCCGGTCACGACAAGCGCAACGCAGCCCCACCGCTCCCTAGAGAACAATAAACAGGCGACCTCTTCCGTTTTCATCCCCCACCATTCCCCCCAATCCCCCCCCTCTCTTGCCGCCACCGCTTTCGAACGGTGGTGAAAAAAAAATGAAACATGAAAATGGTACCACAATTGACCGCAGAAACATGCAACGCTGCACACGATGTGTGAACAGCTTGAAAGCAAAACTAGCAGTCCAGACAGCAGAACTCTCGTCAGGCAAGCACGTTTTTTTTTTCCGCCAACTGCTCCAGCTGCAGAACACGCGCCCCACACGATGAACGAACGGCGGAGAGAGCAACACCAATTCCGACCGCAGGGCTCTCGCTTCACCTCTTAAGGACTGCACCCCTGTTTTGGGGGCAAAGTACTTTGAACTAGACTAGTATGGTATTTGGCGACAGCAAAAAGGGTCCACACCTCGGACAGCTCATCCACAGATCATCGATTCCCACTGGATGATCAAGATATTTCAGGGCAGATAGATATAACCCTGATCTGTATGCTCTGTATCATGTAACTCATGCTGCCGGGTGGAAACCATGGAATCTACAGGATCTAAAGCGTTTTTCGCGGGCTAGATAGGTACTACTCAGATCCTGCACAATCTCTCACAACGGCGGGTGAGGAACTACTGTAGATGATCTATCTGTAGGTAGATAATATATCTGAAGATAGATAGATCATGATCTGACCGAGGTGTGAAAGGGTTAAGCAAAAACGCGTGCGAACTGCACTCCCAACCAACTCCCAACCAGCTCCTAAAGCTAAACCAGCCAACGAGACACAAGCGGGGGGGCGGGGGGGGGAGAAAGCAGGCGGGTATGCAACGAGGCCCCGCTCCCGCTCCCCCCCGCTCCCCTTCCTCCCCCTTCCCCTCCCCCTACCCCCTCTATCCTTGCAGCTTGTCAAGGTTCGGGATATCAGACGCCAAGCTCCTCTGCCGGAGGAACATGTCCGCGGGCGTGTAGCCGAGGGCCGCGTGCGCCGCTATCCACCTGCGAGAAAGAAAAACATTGCGGGGCGGTGCGACAGTTTTTGCGGAGCAAGGGCGGCCACAAGGCAGGAGCGAGCGAGAAAACGGTAAGCCTTCCAACATCGATCCATGGGCGTGCGTGTTGACAGTTCTGAGTGGTGACTTCGCGAGCAATGCAAGACACAAAACATGTCGAACACCCTCGCTCCCTCCGGCTACGATTCGACGGCGAAATCCCAAAGCAAGGGAGTCTTTCGCGAGGCCATCGCCGCCCCTGTAGCAGCAGTAGTAGCAGCAGAGAAGAAGGAAGGAGAGTGGCCAACAGAGCAAGTCGGCGGAGCGTATGTTTGTCATAGCATAAAACCCTCTTCACTGCAGCAAAAATGATCCCGACCCTGATTCCAAGCAGTCCGCCCTCCCAAGAGGTGACCGCAGTTCTGGAGGGGATGAGAGGGAAGACGAGGGAGGAGAAAGGAGGCACCCACGTACGAGCTTGCTCTCTCCTCAACGATACGCGTAGCTCGATTCACCGAGCACGCATTCGCGCGCATCACGAGGCATGCCCCAACAACCGGACGGGAGCATCGCACAAACGCTCTCTCCGCTCTTCAGCAACTACAACAGCCGAACGCGCAAAAACGACCCCCGTCCTAACCCTGTACTTCGAAGTACATTGTGTAGAGGTTGGGTTGGCATCGGTTGGCAACGACACTGTAAAACATGTCGCTCAATACCAAAGATAGACCATGTGGGTATAGGTTTCTTTTCTTTGTTGGCGGTCGGTCACAGCTGGCAATCGAGTCAGGTCATTCGTGCGGGGTGGAGAACCTTTACCCCGCACCAGGGGGATGATCGTATCGCGTACCAGTAGTGTATTTGGTAAGGCACCCACGAGGCGGTTACATAGTACCTCTATTGCTGTCTCTGGAAGTAGCCACACCGGAAAATAAATTAACTCATTGAAGCTGTCATCCATACGCAAGAAAATCCGCCTCCCAAGCGGTTCTCAGTAGGATGCCGCTCACCCTTCATGTGACTCGGCTAACACCTCACGGCGCTTCGCGCTTGGTGCAAGCAATGTCTGCCTGGTAAGCGAAAACCCGACGTGCTCCATCCCGGCATTGTAGGGATGCGAGGGTCTATGATCATACGACTACGGCCATGCATGATATCGACTACACCCCCACCCCCACCCCCTTCGCCCTTGCCCTCGCCCCCCCCTCCCGCTCCCGTCACCGCCGCTGTCTGCCACAACTCCATGCACAACTTCCTCTCAAAGTTCCGTGCCACTCACCCTCCCATTACAGCCCCCTCCATCCCGCTAATGGTCAAGTCCTCCCCCGCCAGGAAAAATCCCGGAATTTTCGTCGGAGCACGTACGCCCGTCGCCAGGTACCGCTCCGGGCCATCGGAGAGTCCGACTCGGGGCTCCTCAGCGAGCATCACAAACTCGTCGCGACCCTTCAGGCGGTTAAGGAAGGGTGTTGAAGGGGAGGGGGGGGAGGGGGGGGGGGTAGCGTCATGAGGCCCATAGAGGCATCGAAAAAAACACGAGGCGGATGAGGCACCGCGGAGTGCTCATATAACATAGGGTTTGCACGCGCATCAATCAGGCAAGTATTACGGGTGGACCATAGTTAATAGGACCTACGGGACACACAAAAACCTGTATATTTCCCTATTTTTACCAAAAATATTCGGTCCTATTTACTATGGCCCCCCGTACTAGGACCCGTGCAGTGTCTCATTCGGGGGGCTGCATGCATATCGATGCGAGTCGACGAGGGGAAAAAGGGCCGAGAGTCTTCTCGCGATAAAAATGCCTTCCAAGGCAAGAAACGTACCAGGTAGTGCGGAGAAGGGAGAAGAGCCTTCTTTGTGACCCCGGATCTGAGTTACGGCTAGGAAGGAGAGAGAAGAAGGGCGAATATAGTAAATGGGATGGGAATATATCCCTTGGTAAATATATGCAAGTAATATTTTGCGCCAGGAGGTTGGTACGACTGGGCTAGCTTTTAGGCACGACCAGCTTTGAGGTGCGGTTAAGCTAGCTTTTGGTGCCAGAAGCTGACAGGAGGAGATGAACGCACAACGACCAGCCCAAGCTGAGCAGCTTTTAGCGACAGATGGCAGCAGGCAACGTACCCTACAACGATTAGCCCGAGAAGCTGACAGCATACGACAGAACACGTACGAGGGGCATGTCAGCAACCCGTCAGCTGACAGCTCAAGGCAGCCCCCCCCAAGCTTCTCCCTGTGGTCTTCATGCCCTCGATTGCAGTCTGTGACACACGGGAAAGCCCCGGCGATCGCATACACCTTTGCCTTCGTGCAGCAGCTGTTGCTCCGGTTTGGCTATCCACCGCTGGAGGGCTGTGGTCGCCCTCTTCCGAGAAAGACGCACAGACAACTTCGGAGCTGTGTAGACCCCCTCCACCGCTGTTCAGTTTAGTTGTATTTTTCGTTGCGGGTATAAGAGATTGATTTGGCTGACCTACCATTCTGGTCGAAAATATGATGTATTGTTTCGATGGCCGAAACATGTACAAAGGTGCCTTATATTCCCGATCAGACTGACCCTGTTTTGGGTTCATACAAAAACTCGTCGATCGTAATATTGTTGTTCGCTGCGAGTATTTTGGACTCTAAAAAAAATAGGTCCGTGAGGGCCCAAGGGCCGATGCTCCTACTATGTTACAGAATCTCTGACGCAATAAAAGCACACACAGCACAAAGCAGAACGGTTCGTCTTCACCCCAGTATCCAACCCAACTACACAGGACGGCTTCCCCTCGGGCACCACCAACTAAAACTCCGAGAACCCAAGAAAAATGAACAAAAAACGAGGTGCGCGGCGACGGAAGCCCTCTTTCCGAAAACACGATTTTTTTTGCAAAACAAAACGTGCAGAGCACAAACCATTGAACATACACGAACTGAAAACAAGGTGCACGGCAACGACGGCTCAACCGCGCCCTTGAAGCAAAAAACGAAGGAATAACAAAAAAGGCACACGAGGCTTCAAACCGGCACACAGACGTGCTGGTTCATTTGACGTCGGGTTCATACGAAGGTAAGAAAAACCCCAAACGAAATAGCAATGTTCGTTGCTCCTCTGATATGGTGGGGCAACCCGCGACAGCTTCTTATGCAGGCACACGAGGCGGTAGAACGCCACAGGTAGTAGCTTATCGAACGTATGTTCTCTTGTATCACAAGTAGCGCATGAAAATATAGAGTAGGCGCCTCCGGAGCATGTAATGTATCAGGGACAAACACGCCTATATAGAGTTATAGTCCCCCACGTACCCTCCCGTTGACACACCATCTCGTACGCGGAGGAAATCTATATACGCAACAAACAAACCGCACCCCAAAGCTGGAAATACATGCCTACAATCTCTACGTACCCCCAGACGGTTACACTACCAGACGCGTCTTACGATAGAGGCAGCACATTTCCGAGGGACGGGGCTCCTTAACCCAAAATCGTCGGAATGGCAATCTTGTTTCGAAACACGACGCTCATGTATACTCGGACCATGGGATTATTATGCGGGATGCAGTTGGATTTAGCTGATGTCAGTTTCCGGGTGAGGTTTGGAGCTCAAATGAAGAGCCTCAGAACATTTACGGTGAACCTCTATCGTAGAACGCCTCACCATCTCGTACGTCGACTAAAAGTCAACAAGCAAACAAATACCGCACCCCCGTCTTATCGCGCACCTCGGTGAGCGGGAACTCTTGGTGCAAGCGGTGCAACAGCCTCTCTCGCGTGCGGTCCCTCGACGATCGGCCCGACTGGACGGTGTAGTGGAGGGGGCCGATCGGCGAACCGGTCGTGCCCGCTCCGTCGATCACCATCTTGGTCATATCTGCTCTCGCAAAATACCCACACCACCGGAAGACATAACAACAAGGAAGGACGGGGCAAGGGAATAGGGGGAGGGGGGGGGGGGGAGAGATAAGGAGATATGGCCATAGTGCACGCGCGCTTGATCTAGTTTTCTTCGGACCGGTCGGTACATCTTGCACCGCAAAATCTTACGGCAACGGACATACCTGGTACCTGGTGGAGAGGATCGATCGTGTTAGTCGGCTCAAGAAGCAGAGGGCGGTTCCAACAAACTCGGGGACCAGTATACACGACGAGGCAATCGCGGTCCTCCTCCCCTCCCGACGAACCCTAACGATGCCACGTACTTCGAAGTATATCCATGATATCCTCCAGGATCCCTCAACCTACTGTAATTAAAAATCCACCGCGCGATTCCCTAAACTAACCATTTTTTCCTCCCCTCCCACATACCCCTACCCCGTCCAAGTTGTTTGTTTCTCTGCTGTGCTCACAGCTATTATGTAGCCAATAGGGGCTGAAGCCGAGAAAAAAAAAAGACGTATTGGCATCAGCATCGCACACATCACCCGGCGCGGCTGTATACATACTAAAGGGGAAGGAACAACCCAACACCGATTCCAAGCAGTCAGTCTCGCGTGCAGCTCTACAGGGGCCAAACACCTTTTAGAATTGAACTCCCGTTTTGGGGACAAACCACTCAAACTTCAAATACTAAATAGTTTCGGGGATAGACCACTCAAACTCCGACTAATAACACTTTTGGGGAAAAACCGCTCAAACCCCATGTATTAATACTACGGGGGACCATATTAAATGGGACCTTCGGTATACACAAAAACCTATATATTTGGCTATTTTTACTAACAATATTTGGTCCTATTTACTATGGTCCCCCGCAATAGCTTCGGCGGCAAACCACACAAACTCCAAGTGTTCATAGTTTATCCCCAAAACGGGACTGCAGTCCCGGAAGGGATAGCCCGGCGCTGCTGGCTGAAAAAATGGCGCGTTTCGTCCGAGCGAAATGCGAGCGTCTAGCTTTTGATCGGTGCAGGAAGAAAAAAACTAGGAAGCCTCTTTGGAGTTGGCTGAAGCCGGATTCTACTTGCTTGTATTAATAGGTGCTACGACCGCCGAGAAACCTTACGACCAACACCTACGATCAAGTCCTGATACGCACAATCCACGAACACACACAGGTTGATGACAAGATACAATCGCATTTCTGCTGCGCGAATTTTTAGCTGCAGCTGTACCGTCTGGAACAGCATCGGGACCACACTGCAGGCAGACGAAAAAGCAAGAGAGGCTTCGTGAGACCGCGCGTACGCTTTCGCCATCTACCTGTTTTTGGTAATGAAACCTGGCTCAAAAAAGGGGACAATGTTCGTGTCTCGCGCTCACCGTCCCCCATCTCGGCCGTGACGACGCACGTCGTCGTTCCCTTGTGCCAGCCATCGGGGTCCTTCGACTCCCCGAAGCTTATCCGGTACCAGTCGCGCTCCCCCGCGGAGTCGTGACGATCGCTGCCCCCCCCGCCGTCGACCATCGAGTTCCGAACCTGTCATCCAACGTGCACAAGTTTTAGTTGTTGTTGTTGTTGTTGTTGTTGTTGTTGTTGTTGTTGTTGTTGTTGTTGTTGTTGTTGTTGTTGTTGTCGTTGTTGTTGTTGTTGTCGTTGTTGCCGTTGTTGTCGTTGTTGTTGTTGTTGCCGTTGTTGTTGTGGTTCGACGTGCAGAACAGCTGTTGTGGGTATTGTCGGTGTTACTGCTAAACGTGAATAGTTGCTATTCAACGATCATAAAACGACTATGATTGCTGTTGTCGTGTGCTGTTGCTGTTGATGTTGACGTTGACGTTGCTGTTGAAACTGTTGGTCGTTAAACTTTCGTTGCCGGTAGGGGTGGACGCATCACCACCGTGCCTTCCTTCCCCCCCTCCACCTCATACTTTCTTCTGCTGTATGTACGAGGTTAAAAAAAAGGCCAAACATCCGTACTACGTGCGTGCACCTCCTAGGCCCCCTTCCCCTGGTCATGCCCAATTTTTCGCACGTACCTGTCAACGTCACAAGGGAGTATCCGACAACGCCCCGCCCCGGTTCCCTGCTTCCCTCAACTCACGTGATGGAAGTAGGCGCAGGTCCCCTCCAAGTCCTCCAACCAGTTCCCCTGCAGCCCGACGCAGAGGTGCACCCTCGGCCGCGCCGCCCGCAGGTCCCTAAACCCTTCCGGCTGATCACCACCACCACCACCACCACCACCACCACCACCGCCCCCTTCCTCCCCCTTCCTCCCGCCGCTCGCGGCCCCCCCAGGAGCTTTGTCGGCACCCACTGCCGCCGCCGCCGCCACTGCCACCACAGCCGCGCCATTAGCAGGAATCAGGTGCCGGAAGGAGTCGATGACACCGATCGACGAGATGACGGAGCCGCCACCGGTGGCCATCAGGACCTCGACGGTCTGGCCCTTCGGGCCTGAGCCCGAGCTCGAGCCCGAGCCCGAGGGTTCTCGGCCGACACAAACGCCCGCGGCTCGCCCGTCTCGCACGAGCACGGAGATCGTCCGTGTGCGGGTGAGCACACGGCCTCCGGAAGCATGGATGGAGTCCACGAGCCCCTCCGCCAGCTTTCTGAAATAGGGAGACGGAGAGGGGGGGAGCAGGAGGGAGAGGGGGGGGGGGATAGGGATAGGGAGAGGGAGAGGGAGAGGGAGAGGGAGAGGGAGAGGGAGAGGGAGAGGGAGAGAGAGAGGGAGGGAGGAAAAGTGTGAGGGACAGGGAGAGGGTCGGCCGTAGCGTTGGCGGTGGCGGCGGTCGGTTCGGTTCCTCGGCGGCGGTCTGTCTGTCTGGATTCAGGACAGTAGCTACTACATACCGCAGGGGGAAGTCCTAGTCGAGCCTCGTGAGTACGACGCTACCCCCCGTCCCTCCCCCCCCTCCCCGCTCGAAACCCCACTCGGTGTCCGGGGAAACAAAAGCGACAGCCAGCTGTCGTACTCCACCCTCGCCTGTCCGCAATACAAAATAATACCCACAAAAAACACAAAGCAACCAACCAGCCGGGACCGTCGGCGACGCTTCCATCACCGCTCACAGCGCTCGATTTATCTTCGTTCCCGTAAAAAGGAAACCGGCATATGCGCGTAACACCTCGCCTGAAAAACACAAACACCATAGGTACGAGCGACAACCTCGTGCCACAGCAATCGCACACAAGTCGGCCTTCGGTAAAAAAGTGGCTGGGACGGCTACTACGTAGAGTTTTGGCGACCCCCTTAAGAGGGCTCCACACCATCGGACAGATCGTCTATAGATCATTCCCACTTCATGATATGTAGATCTTTTAGGAGAAGATATAGATTTATTGACCTGTAGGATCTAGCTCATGTTGTCGCGTGGGAGCCGTGTAACCTGAATGATCTACGCAGGACAGGTTCGCTGGGTTGGATCTGTACTGTACACATCCTGCACAACATCTCATAAAGGTAGGTTAGGATCTGGATGATCTATCTGTAGATGACCTATCTATAAACTGCCCATCTGTCCGATGTATGGAGGGTTAAAAATGCGAGTTTCTAACTTACTCGGCGCAAAAAAAAAGGGACCTCTTCCGAGATGGCTGAAGCGACCGACTGACCGACCGACTGACCGACCGACCGACTGACTGACCGACCGACAGACAGACCGACCGGGATCCACCAACGCACACAAGTTGACGACATATACAAAAATCCTAACCGACCGACCGACAGACAGACCGACCGGGATCCACCAACGCACACAAGTTGACGACATATACAAACATCCTGCTGAGCGAGTTCCTAGCGACAGCTGTACTATCTTTCACACGTCGGACGGACCACGATCTACTGTGCTGTACATCATCTAAATCCTAACCTGCCGACATGACCTGTTGTAGCGTGATCTGTGTATGGTAACGCAGATCCAACCCAGGAAACATGTGCTACTGTAGATATGCAGATATTACGGTTTCCACCCGCCAACATGAGCTAGATCATACAGATCAGGAATAGGTATATCTGCCCTGAAAAAATTAGATCATCAAGTGGGAATCGACTATCTGTTTCGCCTAAAATTCCTCGGGAGAACCCTGTAGAGCCCTCTAGAGGGTTCAGCCCCAGCCCCCCCCCCACTGTCGTCGATTTGCAAGTCCGACTCACAAGCGATCCGCCGCAGGCTGCAGCTCACCCTTCATGCGACTCGCCAAACACCTCACGGCGCTCGCTTGATGCAAGCAAATGTCTGCCTGGTCGGTGAAACCCCCACGTGCTCCGTCCCGACATCGTAGGGATGCGAGCGTCTATGGTCGTACGACCACGGCCATGCATGATCATGAGCACACCCCCCCCCCCCCCCCCACACACACACACATTTTCCCCCCGTCTCGAAAGGGATGCGTGGTCAATGGTCAAATGACAAAGGCAAGCAATAAATGAGCCCCCCCCCCCCCCCCCTCCCCCCCTTATCCCGCCCGCCGTTCCGCGGTGGCTTGGGCCAACAATTTCTCACCGGAAGCCTCCCCGAGGGTGATACAGGCCTCCCCAGGCCCCGCTCGTGTGCCCCATCAAAGCCGCGCAGGAAACCTACAGCCGGTTAGTGGCACAGCAGTAACAGGAAGTGCAGCGCAGGACATGGTCAGCATCGCAGGATATGTTCAGCATCGCACTCTGTTTCTAACGAGACGTATTTAGCAACTTTTAGGCCAAATTGGCAATTTTAGAGAAATTTGGACTTTGCCACAATAGCACGTTTTGTAGCCAAACTTCATCTTGGATCATTTCCGTAGTCCTTCGTTGGCAAGTTTATGGCTTTTTTTATTTTGTCGTTTTTGCTGTTTGGGCCTGCTACTTCGAGACATTAAAAAAAAAAAAAACTCAAAACTTGCAAATTTGGCACGCTACGTGTTTTGCTAAAAATGGTCGTGAGGACCGTTTGGACTAATTATTACTACACAAACCAGGGGTCATGCTGTAGAGCGGCACCGATGTCAAGATATCAGCGTAATATGGTGATAAATCGCGACGTAACGACGACGATGCCGAGGCGTAACGGTTCACATGCAAAGAACAACACGTTAAGACACCGACGGAAGGGTAACAACGAAGAGACGCAGACGTAAGCGGTACCGACAGAACAGTACCGACGGAGGAGTACTAACGTGACAGTACTTCGTACAGCGACACCCGTGAAACGATACTAACCCGGCGTCACGATACTGATCGATAATAGCCATATCGACAAAACGATACCGTCGACAAAACTCGATAAAAAATATCGTAGACAAAACCTCACCAAATTCGTCGACCGCACTTTTGAGTAAATATCGTCGACAAAAACTTGAGCAACAGCGTCGACAAAACTTCAGATTTTTTCGTCTACAAAAATTCACAAATATCGACGAAAAAACGCCCCGACGTGGTGCATGGTAAAAACACAACGCGGGGGCGGTTTCAGGATGGAAAAAACGCACCCTCTGAGCGGGCAAGTTCTCCCGTCGGAACAGGGCGCACAAGGCGGCCTGTGCAGCTTCCAGGTCATCGTTTGCGTCCGGCTGCACTTTCAGGATCGCCCCCAGCATTTCCTTCACGCTGCCGAGGGGGGTGCGCAAATACATCGGCGACACATGGGGTTGGGCGGTCGGCATGGGGAGATAGCGTCGCCATCATGGACAACCAGAAGCATCGTCACAAAACCAGGAGTATTGTCACCACCACTACCACCACTACTCCCATACTACCACCACCACCACCACCACCACCACCACCGCCACCACCGCCGCCACCACCACCACCACCACCCCCACCATCACCCCCACGACCATCACCATTTCCAATACTACCCATTCCCACCACCACCACCACCACCACCACATACCACAGCAACCAAAACCACACCCACCACCACCACAACCACCAACTACTCTCCCACCTCACCATTACTACCCACCAAATAAACGTCGGGTGCCACGTCGCGCACGAGCGGAATACGCCAAACACAGCTCATACAGCACACCAACACACCACAGAGCCCATCGCACAGCAAAAAAAATACGCCCTATGACGGGGGGACCATAGTAAATAGGACCAAATATCGTTAGTAAAAGCAGGTAAATAGGTAGGTTTTTGGGTGTGCCGTAGGTCCTATTTACTATGGTCCCCCGTACTAGTAGCACCAATCTGTCTTAAAATAGACGGACCCGTTCGGGCATTACTCATAGACTACCCAAAACGGTCCCTTATAGCATCGGGCAGTGTGGTGAATAGTACTACGATGGTTGTGAATACAATACTGGTTTTACATTTCATAATATAGTTGAAACGGTGACTTATATTTTCGGTCAGAGTGGTATACTAACACGCAATGCAGTTTCGAAGCACGCGTCATAAAAAAAACGAATTTTAAAACGTTGTTTTAAGCCAGCGACAGCATAGATAAATTCCGCCGAAAAATCCGAAAAACAAAATGCATCCATACGTAACTATCTGATAGGACTAACTATACTGGTACGCTCGTTTGGGCTGGTTGGAGATACTCGCTCGGATACTTGCTTTTTTTTACATAAATAGGTAGCTGTGTTTCTACCCCCTCCCTCCTCGATGCCCACCTTCGCTTGGCGATCTGCATGTGCGCGGCGGCCGTGGGCGCCAAGAAAACCGCGGTGAGGACTCGGTCAAGCCAAGCCGCCGGCCTCGCGGGGAAAAGCTTGCTAAGGTAATACATCAGGGAGCTGGTCATCTCTTTCTCCGCCTGCGCGAAGAACGCTTTGAAGAACGTTCTTCTCTCGGGGAACTTTTTTTTTTCGCGCGATTTTGTTTTTGGGGGGGGAGGGGAGAGGAGGGGTGAACGGGGCGCACGGGAGGGAGAGAGGGGGGGGGGGGGGGGAAGAGGGGTTTTGACCGTATGTGCGCTTAGTTTTTCACTTGGGGGGGGAGGGATGAAGAAGGCGGAAGGGAGGAGAAGAGAGAGGGCATATAAGGGGGCTATAACCGTAGAAGCGACACGTGGATTACAGCTCCGCAACTGTAGCGTCAATGTAACCGACAAAAAGGGGGGGGAGCACTTGGTCGGCTATAGCCAGGACAGCCCACCGCCACCACCACGACCAACACCATTAACACCACCACCAACACCGACATCACCAACACGCTCGCAACCCCCACCGCTAGACATATCATCGAAAAACAGATGACCCTTGCTTCCCTCTGAGCGCCACCGGGGGGGGCTACCTGCGTCATGAGCGACTCCAAGAGCTTCTCCTGCTCGGCAGGGAAGAGGACCGTCTGCTGCCGGCCGCCGATGGAAACCATGTCGTGCACGCTAAGCTCCGACTCCAGCTTGCCCACCTGCCCCCACTGGATGCTCTCTGGAAACAAAAGGCATGATTGTGTCGGTGACAGCGGCGGCGAGAGAGGAGGGGGGGAATGGGGGAGGGTGTACTCATGTCACGCATGGCCGTAGTCGTAAGACCGTATAGACCCTTGCACCCCTACAATGCCGCCGGGGAGGAGAGGGGGAGTGGAATGGGGCGCCAGATGTTGGCACCAAGCGAATATCAAAGATGCTATTGTACTGTAGGAGGACCGCGGTTTGAACCTCTGACTGACCGCTGCCCTGCACTAGAACTAGTATATAAAGGCCAAAAGAGGCCCTTGGCGCACCCAAAATAACCTGTCCTGTATTGAAACATCTTTGGGCACAAGGAGGCGTGCTCAATCCGCGCAAAGAAAAAGAAGGGGAGAAACGAAACGGCAGAACGATCGCCTAGAAAACGCGGTGGAATTTTTTCGCGCTACGAAGCTTTTGTTGCAGAGACTCTACCGGGTACCACTCTGCCTGTAAACGTAAGAACCGCTCGGGTACAAGTATGTATACTAAAACGGTTACTATATTTACTGGCAAGAGTGCAACATGGGAGGCCTATCTTCTCGAGGCATTCTTAAGGTCTAGTTGTCCTATTTTTTTTTAGTAGAGGTCAGTCGGGGGGTCAAAAACGCGGTAGTACCTTTGGTTGACACTATTACGGGGGACCATATTGAATAGGGCCTAAGATACACACGAAAACTTATATATTTCCCTACTTCTACCAACAATATTGGGTCGTATTTACTATGGTCCCCCGTAGTAGTGCACGGTGAGAGCCGCCCTTCTCTTCATCATGGGGCATAGAGCGGTCCATGGAGTACCTACAAGCTCCGGTCAACGCTGTGCACGAGACGAAATAGAGCAAACCCCAACCCTTACCCTGAGCTAACCAGACCCAACCAACCATTGGGCCAACACTACCCATTTAGTCTCTTTGTGTCGTATCTGTACCTGTACACAGGTGTGTGCCGGCCATTTTCTCGAATAAGTGGTACCATTCTTTCGTCCCTTAATGTTAGGGCACTTCATACGGTGCACGAATATTTAATTCAAACTGTCCTTACTGATATATTTTAGGGAAAGAGTGATAAGCACACCTCCGACAGGTACATCGATTTCCACCTAATGATCTATCTACTGCTGTACTCGTACATCTCCCAAGGCAATTCCATTCCCGATGTGCATGATCTAGCTCATGTTGCCGGGAGGGGGGGGGGGGGGGGGGGTGTACTCGATAGGAAAGATGTACTCGATCTCATGCATGGCCGTAGTCGTATGGCCATAGTGATAAGCACACCTCCGACAGATACATCGATTTCTACCTGATCTCTCTACTGCTGTACTCGCACATCTCCCGAGGCAATTCCATTCCCGATGTGTATGATCTAGCTCATGCTGCCGAGGGGGGGGGGGGCGTATAACCTGCAAGATCTACTGTTTGTAGGCATGTTTTCTGGGTTGGATCAGTACTAAGCAGATCCCTGCACAACCCCTCACAACGGCAGGTGATGAACTACATCATCCAGATCATCTATTACGGGGGACCACAGTTAATAGGACCAAATATTGTTAGTAGAAATGGTCAAGTATACAGGTTTTTATGTATACGACAGGTCCTATTAACTACGTATGGTCCCCCGTAATAGATCACCACCTGTCCGAGGGAGGCTATGGTTGCCAACCAAACACACGAGACACCGCACCCAGGTATCGAGGCCTGTATAACAGGGCTTTGGCCCAGCTCCGACAAAAAATGGTTGAAATAGACTTGAATGGTAGCACTAACCCCAACTCCAACCCTAACCCCGAGCGTCTGGTATTTTTCTCGCAAGGAAGATGTACTGAGGACTTTGGCCATGAACTATCTATCGACCATTTGGTCGAATCTTGGCCAAGAGCAGTATACCGCCGTCCTTGGACGGAAAAACGCCAACTTACACACGAACGGAAAGAAAAACGCCACTCTATGCACACGCGAATGAACAGGGACGTGTTAAATTCTATACCAGTCCACCCATGAGACATGACACATTAGTGAAAAAAAAATACGAGAACGCGACAGACTACACGGAGAGGACAAAAATACAACATACAAAAAGTCGAGTCGGTATGATACCATCACCATCACCAACCACCATCCCCGCTACCAATCACCATAATCACCACCAACACCCAAGACCAGCACCACCACCACACCCTACCGCGCCCCCCCACAGAACACAGAACCGAACACCTGCGCACCGACCACAGTCAGCGCAAACAACCGGGTCAACCACCACCACCACCACCTACTCCAAACGAACACAGACGGCCCGCAGCCAACCCACAGAACTGTCGGCTCACCGCTGTTCGGCAAACAGGCCAGCTGCAGCCGCTTGACGAAACGGCCCAGCTTCCCTCCCCCCCCTAGACACTGCACTCCGGTCTCGAACTCCCAGTCACCGGCCCCTTCGGGAGCCCTCACCACCGCTCCGGCACCGACGAGGGGGCCCTGCTCCAGCACCAGCACCCTCCGCCCACAGCGGGAAAGAAGAGCAGCGCAGAACAAGCCTGCGCAGCGCAGGAAAAATGAGTAAGAAAACGATAATTAAGCAAGGCAGGCTGAGCTTCCACAGAATAATACGAATTTCGGGATTCGTTTCGTACCGAGGTCAGCGTAGAACGCACCCATTCTAAAAAATTGGCAAACGCAGCCTAAAATATACTTCCTGTTACAAAGTATGAATAGTTGTACGGTAGTACTATACATTAACCACAAAAATGGGCGCGATATACACGCGTGGTGTGTGATATTGATGTAATAGTGTTTGTGTTATCTTCACATCGAACCGTTATTTCTACCCATCTACATCAGTACACCCAGTGCCCGTCCTGATTCTCTATCCTAGAGAGATACATATATTTTTTTTGGTCAGAGACTGCCGTGAGACAGAGAACAAAACACAAACAATCGCAAACGAACCGAGGAGAAAGCAAGTGAAACGCCAACGTACCGGGTACGAGAACGCAGCAATATTTACGGCCGAATACGAGTTCATCTACTTTTAACGGCGCCAAATAAAAAAGGGACCCCTTTTTATTAATAGTCGCCTGATTACACCCTCGTACCCGTAACAAAGCCCTTGCGAAGGCAACCCCCCTGCACGCTCCGGCAAGCGCAGCGCCAACATAACAAAAGCGGCGATTGTACGACTACAGCAGCGGGTACCCAGAGAGAAGGGCATCCCGTGGCAGGCCAAAACAAGCGCGCTTAATTAACTAAACGTTGCTCAAATCTGTAGTGGGAAATACCACGCTTTTAGTGTGGGCAGGACGTGCCGATTTTTTTACCGCTTTTCAGCCCCGAAATTCATTGTCTTGGGGTGTTCTTAACCCCTTTAGAACCGCAGTCCCGTTTTCGGAACAGACCACTCCAGATTCCTTGCAGTTTGTGTCCGAAACGGGACTGCGGTTCTGAAAGGGTTCACTCGGGTTACCCCCCACTAAACTGTATGGCGTCATCGCAACACCATAGATGCCCCATCATAATCAAGAATAACAGCGACACCACTTGCAGTAACGCAAAAACACCACCGAAAAATTGCAGCAGTCAGCAACAGCCAAATGCCACCCCCCGCGTCGACAAAAGACACCAACACCGAAACACCAACACGGCCACCAAGATCAACAGCAGCAGTGACGGAGGCTGGCTACAGCAACAAGCCAGCATTGCAGCGCGCCGGTCGAGGCGAACCTCGCAGAGCAAGCACCACTGCTGTAGCCAACCGCGGGTAGTGTGTACCGCAGAAGCACCGCACCTCCGAGGTCGGACCCCACGACCACGTCGTCGTACTCCTCGCCTTCGGCCAGCGATACCTTGGCCGGGGTGAAGTCGTCGGAGAGCTTGTCCTCGCCGAGATCCTCCGGCGGGCCGTGCTGTAGCAATGAAATAAAACAACAACAACAACAACAGCAACAACAACAATAACAGCAACGACAACAACAGCAACATCAATTAACCAGCGACAGCGATAGCAATAGTAGCAGCAATCGACAGCAACAACAGCATCAACAACAATGACAGTGGCCCCAACTACAACAACAACAACAACAACAACATCAACAGCAGCAACAACAAGACCAACAACAACAACAACAGCAACGACGAGACACAAGGAGACCCAGGACCGGCCAAAAACAAAACACCAAGGCGGGATCAACGTTCAGCACTACTGCAGTATCATGACGGGGGGGGGGAGGGGGGGGGGGGGGGGCAACATGTCTTCAAAGCCATAGAGCGAACTCCCACAACCTCTTGACCCTGTGAAAAAACGGCCTTCAAACTGCACATCAGCTCTTCTGCCACAGAGGCAACAAGCCGACCACACCCACGCACTATCCCACGCCCCGCACGCCTGCACTTCACCTGGACCTCCCCCCCCCCCCCCCCCCCCCCCCCGTCATGCACGTAACACCGCCAGAAGAGCTGAGAGATTCGGACGAGCCCTCTCGCGCGACCGTCACCGTCACCTGGACCTCCCTCGCGAAATAAAACACAAAAGAAAGCCGTACGAGTACAAGCTACCGGGCGGAATGCTTAAAAAGGAGCACACTCCGGGGCAAATCATCGATCCCCACTTGATGCTGTACGTATTTCAAGGCGGACAGATGGACCTCTTATCTGAACCATCTACAGCTCATGTTGCCGCGTGGCAGCCGTACAATTTTTTTCGCATGATCTAGCGCATGTATCCTGTGGGTTGGATCTGTACTATGCAGATCCTCCACAACCTCGCACAATGGCCAGCTGAAGAACTAGATGATCTACTGTAGATATATCAGATATATCATGATCTATCTGTCCGAGATGTGAAAGGTTTTACTTAGTAGGGCACATACGCTGGGGTACCCGGGTACCGAACCTGGTTGTTTTGGTCACACTCGGGTAGGTAGCCTGGTACCCACAGAGTATATACCCTACATAGCAGGGCACATACTCTGGGGTACCCAGATACCCAATCTGGTTGTGGTCGCACTCCGGTAGACATCCGGGTACCCCCAGAGTATACATACCCTACCAAAACACACCCTTGCAATGCCACCTCTATAGATAAAAAGCACCAAAAAAAATATTTATATATATATACATATGACATAAAGCAACACCTCCATCCCGGCTTTGCACAGTTCTCGGCACAAGCTCGGTCACCCACCTCCGGGTTGACCCTGCAGCCCCTGGGAAGGAATTTGCTGCTAGTCCACAGCTTCCACATCAATACCACACCGACGACGACGACCGGGTTAAGCCCCGACAGCACACCGGCCGCAAGCGACATGTTGACAAACCCGATTTTCCTGGGTCGCGAAGGCGATGGAGGTAGCGGCAGCGGCGGCGGCGGTGGCGGCGGCGGAGAAGGCGGAGGAAGCGGTGGTGCGGGGTGGGAGTGAACGTTACATGGGAAGCGACGCGCCGAAAACGCCTGCGGAAGTCACTACAACAGTACAGGGCACCCTCTACGGCGGCCGCCGAAGACCTCTTGGCAAACTCCGCCACCTCTTGCGAAAAAAAAACACAGACACAACATGCAAACAAACACAACACAAACGAAATAACTCTCTCGGCGAAACAAAACGCTGACAAGGATGCTATGATAGGAGATCGCGGTTTTGACCGCTTGACCGACCGCTCCCCCACACTGAAACTAGTATAACAATGTAAAAAGAGGCCTTGACGCGCCCAAAAAAGACCGGCCTCCTACTACCAGAAAACCATCATGACCCAAAATGTAGGGATCGTTTAGAATAAACACTATTATAAAAATGGTCTACATATTTAGGTACAGGCTACTATTACGGAGGACCATAGTTAACAGGACCTATGGTACACATAAAAACCTATATGTGTAACCATTTTTACTAACAATATTTGGTCCTGTTAACTATGGCCCCCCGTAATATATTTACGGAAAAGAGTGGTGTCTGACTGCCACCACCGCCGCCACCGCCGCCACGCACTCCGAGTTACATGCTGCTGTATACCAAATATACGATACGTTTGGATGAAATATTCATATGTTTGGATGTAATTATTAACGCACTCCGAGTTACCTGCTGCAGTATACCACAATGTCCCAAAATATACGATACGTTTGGATGAAATGTTAAAATGTTGGGATGCTTACATTTCGGTACAGAGTGGTGTCTGATATCATATGTACGACGCTTGACCCAGGCAACATGTTTTGCGCCGCTCCCTCTGACCTGCGGTATATCATCAGCCCGACGACAACTCCGGCCGTCGTCCCCAGAGGGGGGTTCCCGAAGAGGTGAAAGCTGCGCCACAGTTGAGCGCACAGTCCCAGCAGCCACTGCGGAGCAAGAAGCAAACGCCCAGGCCGCACCGCACGTTTTGAAGGTTTGCCGGCCGCCGTTTGGAGGGAGACGTCAGGGCGGGAGAGCAGCGACGCACGGTTCAGCAGCGCCCACGCACACACAGGCGTTGGTAGGATTAGGATGGCGTTTTGTGTGACGAGGGTGGTCATGTGGTAAGGATGGCGTTGGTGCGGTGAGGAAGCAGGCGTGCACGCACCGGGGGAGCGGCGAACGCGCCAGAACCAAACCCAACGGCGCAACACGATCTCATTAATTCAATAGCCTTTGCGAAATATAAACACAGGTAAAACATGATAGTCGTATATACTGCGCAGCACAACCAGGTACAACTGTACTACCTAGGAAATATTGAATTGTACCTGGTACTTACATACCTGGTATGGTAGTAGCGCTCTAATACGTAAGGATTCTGCTTCCGCGGGGGAAAAATACCCCACCGATATCGCGAGATGGTGCCGTTCCACGCGGGCGCTCAGGTCGGGGAATTTCATCGGCAGAGGGCGTGTCCAGACTTCATTCGACCGATCTGACCGACTATAGTGGGACGAGATTATTCGTGATCGTTCGTTCCATTCCATGTTGTCTCTAGCTATGTGTCCGATCGAGATTCCAGGCAACCGACCCCGGAACAAACCGAACAGAAAGAAAATTGTCGCGGGACCGAGCAAAGTGGACTCTACTGTAGGACAGGGGCACCGTCACGGGGGCAGCGAATGCTCCTGGCACAGAAGATAGCTTCACACGCAAATAGAGTGCCTGACATGCCTCAGACAAGGCAGAGCTAGCCGTCCAAGTGGCATCCCCCCGACAAAATCTAGAACGGTATGATATCGGCGTGGCGACTCGACGAGGACTCCTGGAGCTTCGGTGAACATCGGTTCAGCGCATTTGCTAGAAATAGTATTGCCACAGCCTCGATCGCCACCTATTTATTTTTTCCCCTCGCGGGCCTCCTGATCAGGCCATGGTCACATCGCGTGGCTCCTACAGCAGGCGAGACCTGTGATGTCTACATGTGCTCCATCGCGTGCTCTCATGTCCGTTTTCCCCCATACCCTCGTGGGCCTCCCAGCAAATGTTGCAACACTTCCAGCACCAATCAACTGCCGTAAATATTGCTCCAACTGGGCCGTTCGGCCCTCCGGAAGAGGGATCACTGTTTTTTCGCTTCCGCCCCCTCTTTACAAAAGTACGGACAGGCTACGTAGGAACGCTTGGGATCTATTCACTTTGAAAATGGCTCAGAACGAATCAGCAGCAGATAACCAAGCACATAATATTCCATTCCTTCCGTTCCTGTGCTCGCGGAGGGGAGTTAGGACACGCCCTGAGGTGACGAATGGCATGACGAGAGGTGTCAACTTGCTTGACGTTTGGTGACACGTGTGTCTTGCCACCGGTATCTATAGTCTGGTGTGACGATATATTAATATGACACTTGCGATGACAAGAGGGGGAGAGCAACGACCTGGATCCGAGGCGTGTGGTCTAACCACGCAGCTTCGAAGAAGGATTACCTAAAGCGGCACGACACCTTCCACTGACTGTACTAGTGCTGTTGTAAGACGTGTGCTGCTTGTTGCAAGCCACCACGTGCTTGGCGCTACTATTAATACTGCTGCTGTACCTGGCACTACAAACAGTACCTGTTAACCCCTTTAGAACCGCAGTCCCGTTTAGGGACAAAACTACTTGAAATTTGACTGGATTGTCCCCAGAACGGGACTGCGGTTCTAAAAGGGTTAATATCACATGCATATTGGCGAGTCAAGGTAAAATATACATGCTGCTGTTTGTCTTCTTTTTTTTTTTTCTTTTTTTTTTTTTTCTCATCCCATTCATTATCTTCGCACATCTTCTTCTCTCTCTCCTTCCAACTCGTAACTCAGATCCGGGGTCACATCGTAGCAGGCTCTTCTCCCCCCTTCCCGCTACGGTACGTGCCTTCATTTTTATCGCGAGAAGATTTCAGCCTTTTCTTCCCTCGTCGACTCGCATCGAATTGTGCCTACCCACTGTCTGGATGCTGCTCGTACCTGGTATATACGAATAGTCCTGAGTACTACTGCTGCTGTAGTTTCTAGGTGCGGAGACCTGTGTGCAACCAGCGACGTGCGCACCCGCACCCCAAGCCCTTGTTGTCGACGACGTCTGCATGTACTGCCGTTCGACTCCTTGTCCTTGATACTCATGATAATGACACCAATTTGTCCGGATATTTAAGGACCATTTGTACATTAATATAAAGGGCAAAACGGTCCTTTCATTTCCGGACAGATTGGAATGTACCGGGCACGTTCGTACGAGTAGTCGCATAAAAGGTGTGCTACAGCAGCTGGGAGTATTGCTGCTGCTGTAGACCTGCGGGACGTAGATCGATCCACCGCGTCACACAAACGCGTACGTGCAACCCTGCACGGTATACAGCAACACCAGGCAACAGGCAAACCCATACATCATGCCAGACCCCACCCCTCAACCAGGTTGAATTTGCTTTCACACTCTCACCGACCCCATGCTTGTGAGTCAAGATGTACGAGACGTCAGTTCTTGACAGGGCGAGGCCGAACGCATGATGGATGACACCTGCTACTATTATGTGATACCAGTACCTGGTACGTCCAGCAGCACATACCATACCAGAAGACAATACAGAGCAGACCCCATGAACGTAGACGGGGGAGACTGGACAGCACGCCGCGCGCTTCCACCGCTACCAAATACCCCACGCAGACCGCACAACGCACCTGCACCGTTGGGTGGAGGATGACATCCTTCAGCATCCCGTACTTTTCGTTCAGCTCCCTCTCGAACTTGGCCCCGTTGGCTGCCGTGAAGGCCTCTCGACGCATCTTGCTCGCAAGCATTCCTGCCACCTCCGACACGTCCGACCGGTCCACCTCCACGCGGAACGCGGAGGCGAGCTCGTCCGCGACCGCCTCGCTGGCATCTACCGCCTTGGAGAGGAATTCCCGTGCCTGCGTGGGCATCACTTCCCCCAAGCGTACCATGTTTGAACTGGCAGTTGGCCTGACACCAAGAGAGCTACGCTAGGAGCGACTACAGGAGGGCACAAAACCCCACACGGACTCTTGGGCTCAGGCGAACTCGCTAAGCCAAACAAGTACGAGCGTTTGTCGCACGGGAGACGGCTGCTACGAGCAGGATGAAATATTCACGTAGTTCTGCAGAACACGCCGCGTGTCACGCGACACTGCACACACTACACTGCCACGCGCTCACACGCAACCGCGAACAGGTTGCAGTCATGTCCCCGCCAGCGTACGCCTGTAGGAAATATACGAACTCTTTCTCAAAAGGTTTCACCGCACTTCCTACGAGCTCCTCAAGATGTGGCCGAAGGAAGGGTGCACGCCCGCCCTGGGGGCCAAGCTACTGTCACTTCTGGTCGCCTTCCGTGTACTCAATGCCCTCTTGGTGCGGACATCCTTCACCCCCGATGAATTCTGGCAGGGGCCAGAGCCGGCCCACCTCCTCGCCTTTGGAAAAGGCCACCTGTGAGATGCACTCTGTAAACCAGTATATAAGAGCTTTTGTATATACACTCATACACTCCGCTGATCACATCAACAGCAGTGAGCAGTGCACTGCTGGGTTCCGTTTTGGTGAAATATACCTGGTACCTGGTACCTGGCACAAAAAACAGTACTCGTAGATTTCAGCGTTCGCCTGGATTGCTGGTTGCTTATTATGATCCAACTCTGACACGACTCGAATGAACCACGAACACTACCGGTAGATGTTGCCTCCGCCAGCAATGAAGCATTGTCATAAGAGCTTGATTCAAACCTTCTATCCGAAAATGTAAGGACCGTTTAGTTATCAACGAACAGAATAAACGGTCCTTGCATCTCCGGACAGAGTGGTGGAGGAGTGGTGGTTCGCGTTGCATCGAAGGAGGGGGGCGTCGGCGAAGTCTGGGGGCCTACATAAGCGGGCGCTTTTTGCTTGCCCATGTGGTTTGGTCCCGCCGTATATAGCGGTGTGACACCTGTCCGTCTGATCAACGCAGTGCGGATACTCAGGCACCAGCGTACTGCTGTGGTGAGCTATTAATAGCTCCTCGTCCGTATTCTATGCCTATATACGCCGCCGTTGGCCGAAGAGATCGTACTCCCTTAATGTTTCGTTGGGCCAAGGCAATTTACGGTTCCCTACTCTGTTACCAGCACCGGTAGTATTTACCATTAAGCACGTACTTACGCAAATACGAGTAGCGTCTGCCGGCTGCGCTTCGTAACTCTAAAGCTCTCCGGGGCGTTCTCTCCCGTGTGCCTGCACTCTCCCGAGCAGCACTTGGGAGTGGGAGCCGTCTGCTCGAATACGCGGATTCACGCACCCTCTGATATTCGCGGGGGTCTACAAGGCGCTGCAGGTGGTGGTGAGTGATCAGCGCTCACCTTTTGCGCCCTGTGGTCATTACGGGGCATGTGGGGTGCACCCCCGAGTTTTGTGGGTCGGTGTGTATTTTGGGTCGGTCACGCATGCGATCGGGCTAGCCGTTTGTACCGACCCGTTCAGCTGCGGACGGTTTTGTTTTCGTCTCCAGAAGTACGTAGCGAGCAGGAAGGCGTGTGCGCGCCGCTGCCCTCTGAAAGCCTACATTGAGCACACGTCCTTCATTTTGCAACTGCTCTCACGTATCGGGGACCAACTATCAGTACTTGACGTTAGAGTCGAGTAATTTTCGTGCTGGAGTAGAACTACACATACTTAGATCACAACCCCTGAGCGTGCTCGGTTGGTACACCCCTGGCCTCTCAGAGCTCCCACTTCCAAACCGCCTCCTTTCATTACTTGTGGACCTTTCCAGCAGTTTTTTGTTTTCTCGGTCCTTTCTTCCTTTTTTCTTCTTTCGTTTCGTGTGCGTGCGTGTACTCCGAGCACGGCATCGCGGGAGGACCCGGCACCGTCGTGGGTGTCAGCGGGTGCTGGCGGGTAGAGGGGGGGTTGCAAGGAGCGCAGTCGCCGCTTTCGTGCCTAGGCGTCGCGTGTGCCTCGAGACACGAGGGATGCATGAACGGGCTTTGTCTAGCTTCCGTTTATGATTGTTGATAGAGTGTGTACGAGTCATAAAGGTTGTTCGGGAGGGCAAGATAATGTTAAAGCGGTGCTTATTTTTGCGACCACGCTGAAGTTGAAAGAGGGAGGTGTGCAGTTTGAACACCAACGTTATCGAGCTGGCGAACGACGGCCACGGTGAACACCGGGCTTTGCGCGGGGCGGGCGACGGGGCTGATTGTGGCATAGAGTGAGGAAAGCTGTACCCGGACCGAATCGGTGGCGAGGTGGTCGCGAGAGGGGCGGGCGGCGTACGAGGCTGAGAGAGAAGCTCTTCTGTGCGATTTTTTTCTTTTCTTCTTTTCGACCGGTTGTAAGGTGTTCCAATCAGGCCGAACATTATTGCACGAGAGGGGATGGGGATTTTTTTTTCTTTCCGAATTTTCGGTTTCATTTTCATTGTTTTTGCTGCTGTACCGTGCTGTGCTTTCGCTTTCTTCGTACATACGAGTACAGGCATAGAGCATATCAAAATAAGAAAATAAGTACAGCAGTAGTACCCTACCTGGGGTATGTACGTACGTACGACATCCGCGACGCGAAGCGTATTATGTGGCGTCCGAGCTGACGTCAGAGCTGTTTTTTCCTGAAGCATGGCGGCGGGACTCTTGGCATTATCAAGTCGCCGGTTTGCAACTACGATCCTTGAAAAAACTAAATTCAATCGTGGACCTCTGTTCGCTTCGCATAATTTGATGTACTTTTTTCCCTTCCAGAGCGAGCGTAGCGGGCGGCGTAGGCCGCCCGCGGAGCGAAGCGCCTTGTATATACTATTTAATAATACAGTACACAACGGCGCTTTAAGAAGTTTGAGAGTTAATATTTTAATAGAGTGTCTGCGAAACGTGTCTTAAGAAATTCACCTCCCTTCCGCTCAAAAGAGTGGTGTTCCCTTCTTATCATGATATTGGTGTGTTTGCGGACGAGCTAAACCAATTCCTGCAGGCGACGCCTCCGAAATTGAGGAGGGTAGTGGGGATGTGCGGTAGCTCGGCAAGCCAGAAAAGGGACGAAAAGCAAAACACCAGCGTGCGAGTAGCAACGGCAGCCCAGCAACGGTGTCGGCGACAGATTTGACCTCAGTGCCGCCACTGCCATCCTACGACCGCAAGCAGCAGCACAGCAAGCGGAAGCTAGCTAGCGCTAGCCGAAGCCAGGGGCGGCATCAGCTTGAGCAACAAAAATAAGTAGCATCAACTCCAGCGTCAGCACCAGCATCAGCTTCCATTTTTGCATTTTTCGATTGCTGCTGCTGCACTCGGCCTACGCGCGCCACAGCGCCGGCGCGGTCCACTCCGCCGCCGCTGGTGCTGCTGCTGCTACCCCAATATGGTGGAATCGAAATTATACACGACCTGTCATGCTGTCGCGCTCTACAAGCGAGGCGGTACGAGCACGAGTACGAGTCCTTTCGGGACGATGCATCCTCCACGACACCAAACAGGCGAGAGCGTGCCGTAGCAGCGGGCCGGCGGCGGCCCGCTGGCAGAATCCAACGCCGCTCGTCCGCATTATACTGCAGCTACACGCCCCGAGCCTCTGTGCTCCCAGCGGTTGTCGTGTTGTGTACAGCAAGCAGGATGGTGCGTGGAGGCATGGAAGATGCTCGGTGTTACAAGCCGACGATATGTAGAGAAAAAATGTACCGTACACTTCGCCAAATTCCTACCTTCGCTCAAGTACTTTTTTGCCCTTTTTTCAAGGATATCCCTCAAATCCTACCTTCGGTGTTTATTTTGGGCAAGGAAAGTAACAAAAAAAAACACTTTCGCAAACACTCGAATACATGTCTTTTCCCCCTCTTTGAGAGAATGGTCTCAAGGGAATATTCGCACCCCTTGTACGAACAGCAAAGAAGCCTTCCACGAACAAGGAAGGCCTCACACTTTGAGCGACGCTGTCGAGGTGCTTACGTGGAGGTCACGAAAACTGCTGCCGCTTTGCCACACTGTAGCGAGAGCACCAAAGAGTCTATCGCAGGGTAGTGCAATTCCGGAGTAGGTGTGAGGATGGAGTTATAGCAGAAATACGGGATATCGTACAACAAAAAGAGTGGTGGTGCTTCCAGGCGTGGGTGGATCTGTGGCATGCATATGGCCGATTTTTTTGTTTGTGGGGAAAGCTACATAGGTGAGAGGTTCTTACGTAAATCTCGCGGACCGTACAGCACCACATTTTTGGTTGAAAAAGAGTTGAGGTTCAGCCTGTCTAGATAACCTCTCCGCCCTCTCGTCCGGTCACCCTTTTTCCAACTACCGCAGGGCCTTGACACCCGGTGGGCAGTGGCCCATTCTCCCAAGCTCCTGCAGGGGATCATGGCGGGCGTGTGCGACTACTATGCGTTCGGCCTGGCCTTGCGGGCCTTCGGCGCGGCCTCCGCGGGCTGGGCCCTCCTGTGCCAGGTCCTGTCTTGGTTCAACTTCTACTGCCTCGTCCGTCCTTACTCCAACAGCGCCGAGGCCGTCCTCGCCACGGCCGCGCTGTTCTACTGGGCGCCTTTTTTTTTGCCGTCGGGGAGAGGTGGAAACGGTGGCGGTGGCACTCGGGATGGGAATGTGAAGGGCGGCAGCGACGAAGGCGCCCGGCTTGCTTCGCAGGAAACACTGGCACTGTTGTTAGCCGCTCTGTGCGTAGCTGTCCGGCCGACGAGCGCTGCTTTGTGGGTGAGACCTCCCTCGCTCTCCCTGGTGACCTGCGCCGGGGAGCGGGGTTAGGGGGGCCTGGGATGACATAAGTTGCGCGTGTGCCTCTATTCGGACTCCAAGGGTAGCGGAGCTTTTGGGCAAGAAACAACGGTAGCAGGACACGTTTTGCTGTGATGTGGCGTTGTCGTGGCACTTGGGGCTCAAAAGAGTTGCATGGCACAAGACTGGCCAAATAGAGAATCCATGGCCGAGAAAGCTCTTATCCCCCCCTCGCCGACGCCAACTGCATTGGAAACTAACCGACCCTCGTCTATTCGCGAATACCCGATTACAAAACGTCCGTTCTTCACGCCCGCAACAAACTCTCCAAGAGTCCTCACACACCCACCCCTTCGCGCCTTCTGCGCTGCGCTTTCCAGCGGCTCCATTGCCTCCTCGCGCGCGTGAAGATGTGCCGCTCCTCGCCACCCTTACTGTATCAGTACAATACACACCGGTTGCTGTGCCCCCAACCATTCTCCCTCCCTCCCTCCCTCCCTCCCTCCCTCCCTCACCCCCTCCCCCCCCCCCCCCCCCTGCCGGACAGGCGCTTGTGGGCATTCTCCGGCTCTCGACGCTCCCGCTTCGGCACTGGCCGCGCTACCTGACGCTCACGGTGCTTCCCCCCGTGGCGGCGGTGGTGGGCGCGTCCTTCTGCCTCGACAGCTGGCTCTACGGCACCGCAACGCTCGTACCGCTCAACTTCCTCCGCTTTAACGTGCTCGAAGGAAAGAGCCGGATTTTCGGCGAGCAGGCCTGGCACTGGAACTTCTCCCAGGGGCTCCCGGCCGTGCTCGGAGCGGCCCTTCCCGCGGCACTGTGGGGGTTCTGGCGGCCTCTCGGCGGCGCGCAGGGCCTCTCGGGTTGCGGTGGCGGCGGCGGCGGCCGTGGCCTTGGCTGGCTCGCAGTGTGGTTTCTCGGTGAGACAATGTCTGCTGAGGACGCGGGGGGGGTGGGGGTGGGGGTATTAGGGGGGGTCGGGAGACTCGTCTAGTCTGGCTCGCGAATAATCGACTCGTCGTGAATCCGTTTGCGTCCGCAGTCGTTGACATACGGTGTTTCGGCGGCACTCGTGGATACACTTCTTGGGCTGCCTGCGATAAAAGTTGAGGTGTATAATCAAGTACCAGGTAGTTTGTTTGCCCCGGAAACATGAGCGTAGCTGCAAAAGGGTCAAACCTATAGGAACCTGTACGGCGGCAGGAGAACGAGCAACCCATTATTTCTTGTTTCAGGTCTTGCGGTCTGCCGCTCCGCACGAGCAACTCGGCACACTATTGATGTAATCGGGATGAGGTCGACGGAGCAAGCGAGCGTGCAAACCTCCTCGGTCCACCTGCCTCAACAGTGTATCACGATTGCCTGCCATTCGGAGAGCATGCCTTTGTCTTGTTTTGGTCTGGTGATCATATTTTGGGCCTCGGCCTGGCTATCCGCTCCTCTCTCGCATTTAGTCGCCGGAGGAGGCGCCCATTCGTCTCACAAATACTGTGCGCGGTATCTCCTTTCCGTCCCGATGCAACGCTATGAGTGTCGCCTGTTCAACTCTTTAAGAGAAAAGTGCGGCTCTCATAGCACACCACAGCTGCTGCCCGGATACATTTTCTCCGGAGTGCCCGTCGTTTCATCACGCCTGGTGCGCCCGATGCGTATTCCCGTCCTCTTGCGCATCTTGCGACGCTCATTCCCCGCGCCGTGCTCCGCGACGTGCCCTCACCGTTCCCCCGCTACCATACGCTCGTTCGATACCATGCTGTTGCTCGACAGTCTACCACAGCACCAGCCCCCACAAGGAGTTTCGCTTCCTCCTTCCCGTTTTGCCGATCGCTCACGCCTACGCGGGACTAGCCATTTCTGCGTTCCTGGCGGCGAAGACCTCGGCCAAGAGGGGGAAGGCAGAAACCTCTGACGACTTCGCGGGTGCTTCTAAGGGAAGCGCCAAGGCCAAGAGCGGCAACCAGGACAACGCTGGCGTGGCCGGCGCGAGGAAACGGGCGGTGAAGCCTTTATCAGGCGGTAGTGGTAGTGGCAGCGGCGGCGGCAGCAGCAGCAGTGGCGGCAGCAGCAGCAGCAGTGGCGGCAGCAGCAGCAGCAGTGGCGGCAGCAGCAGCAGCAGTGGCGGCAGCAGCAGCAGCAGCAGCAGCAGCAGCAGTAGCAGCGGTGACGACCGCGGTAGATGGCGCGTGGCGATCACAGCGGGCCTCTTCCTTTTGCACGCTCCGGCGGCGGCCTACCTCTCCGTGTGGCACCAGGGCGGGGCGCTGTCGGCGGTTGACGTCGTGGCGGACAGGGTTCCAGCCCTCGCGCTTGCCAAGATGGGTACGGGGGGGGGGGGGGGACTTGAAGCGGGAGGGGACGGGCGCCGCTGTGGCCGTCCACTTTCTCATGCCGTGCCACTCGGCGCCCCTACACAGCCACCTCCACTTCCGGGAATTGGAAACGACCCTGTGGTCGTTGGATTGCTCGCCGAAGTGAGATTCGACGCGGTGTGCGCCGCATTCCTTTCCCCCTAACGGTTATGGATTTTACCGTGACTATATTTTACTCGCCAGAAACATTATATCCTACGTAGACATTATCGGTAAATAAAATCCACGGCATTTAGTTTTACCCGCCAGAAATATGGTATCCTAGTCATCATCGGTGTAAAAACTTGACGGCATGTGGTTTCACCTTCACCCACCAGAAATATAGGTATCCTTGGTGTCATCGACAAATAGTTTTCACGGCAGCTTCATCCCTCACATGCATCCACACATGCCTCCTTTTTGTTTTTTATTCTTTAGAAACCGCGAGCTTCCCGGAGGGAGCGAGTCGGACAAGTTCCAGTCAGACCCGCTGGCGTTTCTGGAATCGACATACGGGACCGCGGGGGAGACTAAGGGTGACGGCGGCTCGTCCCTTCTCCCAGACCTTGCCGTGATATACAGCACCCACCTGGACCGGCCGGGCGTGGCGAACTATCTAAACGGCCTGGGGCTCGAAACGGTGCGGATTGTTTTCAACGCCCACGTTAACGGGGACGCGGACAGCGACGACACCCACAGGAGCGTCGCCATTCTCGAGCGGGCTGCTTGTGAGCAGGGAGACGGACAGGGGTCCCCTCGGTCGTGCAGTTTGTAGAGAGAGAGAGAGAGAGAGAGAGCGGTACTTGGTGCACGCATTCTTCCCATTACGGTCAATGTGTTTGGAGAGAATTTTTCGATGGGTGGAGAAAATCCCTGGTCGACCGGTGTCGTCATCCAGCCAGGGTCGTGGCGTCGTCAATTTTTCGGAACACGATAGAAAAAAAAACACGATTACTGCCCGTGGGTGCTGACGTCACCCTTTTTATTCAGACCGCACGATCGAGTGTCTGCGAGTCTGTCTGTCGGGAGCTCAACCGGGGCACGGGCCGAGGCCCCCACGTTTGTGCAGTAAGTGATACTGCATTATTCGAGTCTGTCGAAGACTGGCACATGCCGCTCTGCCGCTCGCGATGTTGTACCTTATGTTTGCTGGGATGACGTGGTTGGTACTGTGAAAAGTGGCCCTTATCTGGATCATTTGGTAGACTGAGTCGGCCTTTTGATGTTGTTGGCACTCCTTTGCAGTGCCCCCGAAGCTTTTGCTGCCGAAGTCTGTTAGCCTGGTTGTAATTGGCGCCCGCAATTCATTCCCGTTCGATTGGAGATTTGGGTCTGGTGCGGCGATGTGGCGTTCATGCGTCTTGCATGTGATATATAATTCGAGTATGTGGACCGCTCGCAGTTGCCAGCATACCACTAGTACACAGAGCTGCGCGACAAAATGTGTAAAATCGTGTTTCAAGCTTGCTTTTTGGTGCGTACAAGGAGTACAAGGAGGTCTTCATAGACATAAGAAACACGTTGTGCAGGACTCTAAGCCTACTTCGTATACGCCAATGTGCCTGTAATGAGTGCGTAACCATGCCAACCACTCGATAAGGGCTCTATTAAAGTACTACCTG
The DNA here is from genome assembly GCA_031213475.1 of Nereocystis luetkeana. Taxonomy (NCBI): domain Eukaryota; class Phaeophyceae; order Laminariales; family Laminariaceae; genus Nereocystis; species Nereocystis luetkeana. Next base: position 7,596,990 of record JARUPZ010000016.1, on the reverse strand, counting down.
GTACTTCGTATGATCAGTACAAACTAATGCAACTTCACTGTGACCGACGGACCTTCTCATGAATGTCACACCGACGGAAGGGCTGGCTCCTGACGATATGCGGTCATCAGGGGACATCCGGGGTACATCCCCGGGTTTCCCATGTGGATATTACCATATACATCATCAATATATATGCATACGAAGCAAGCGTAGTGTGCATTCATCCGTCGTCAGCTTCGTGTGCACAGCTGAGATCATTTATACCAGGCAGCAGTCATTGTATTAACGGCTTTATTAACCGAGCACCGTTTTTCTTGTTCATATTTCGAACATGACGCGATCGGTGTCGCGATTCAGCGAACCGCTTGAAGACGGTAGGAACGATATTGTTGGGGAATATAAGCGATGATGTTTGGTGGAAGCAAACACAGGCGAACAACCGAGCGATAGAGGACTAAACTCGGCATGCGGCATCTCGCTGTTTTCACCTCAGAGCTCGTGCGTACGAGTCTAGAGCCTATTGTACGAGCTTCACCCCCTCTTCTAATAATGTAGTTTCAGATTACGTAACAGTACGGGGTATACACCCCTCCTATTATTAATAGTACGAGTAAGAAAACGAGCAATAAGAAAGGCAGGCTGAAAATTGCAGGGAAATATTAAAATATGGAGTCTTTATACAGAAGTTAGTGTAGATCGCACCCATTCCCAAATAGGAAACCCAGACTGGATCAAGTTTCCTGTTTCTTACTACCCTACACAGTAGGCCTCCTGCATGCATACAGCAGGCAATAGGGTCCATCCCTCTTTTAGTGAGCAATCGAACGAAAAAAATGTGAAACCCCGACCCTCACAGAAGAGCGTCGTGGCGTTCTACTCTCTCTCTCTTCAACCAAGAAAAAAAATGTGCCCACCGGTTTTTTAATGGTTCGTTTCTCAAAAACTGCAACCACACCATTTTTTTGGGACACACTACTTGGAATTTCTGTACGTAGTGTTGAACACTTTTTTCAGTATAGTGTGACGGTTGTATTTTCGCGTCTTGTCTTTCCTTTCCCCTTTTCCCCTCGCCGATGCAAGTGATAATTATAATTCGGGCGACAGTCGATATCGTAGCTATTTTTCATGGCCGATGCGAAGTGATATCTGGGGCGAGTACTGGTTATCGTACGTCAAATATTTAGAGCAACCGGCTGTTTCGTGATCGGCGCACTTTGTAGGCTCACCGCCTGTACTGCTCTCTGTCTACTGTACTGTACTATACTGCGCTGCACTATTACTGTACTACTATTCTGTTCTGTACTGTATGTAGTGCACTTTACTGTGATGTACTGCACTGCACTAACTGCACGGTACCAGGTATCTGGTAAGATCTACTGGTAAGATCTACTGGTAAGATCCGCAGTAGGGTCTACAGCAAGATCTGGGTGATATTTTTCGTTGCTCTCTTCTTCTTGTTCGTCAGTACCGACAACAAGAACGTACGAATACTTGCGCATCCCGAAAACCTGGATTGTGCTGCTCGCGCGAGCATGCATTCGTGTGAACATGTCACATTCTTCGTATTGCATTGTGATTGGGGCATGTCATGCCTTCTATATACATACCAGGTACTCTTTGCCGTGCGAATATAGCGTGGTGTTTTTCAGGCGGGTAGCGAGCAGACAGTAGGACGGGCCTTACTGCTCACACGGCTGCAGCGTAGCGGCCTCAGCTAACCCGCTAACTAGTGTCGGTGTGGCTGGATCTCGCTTCGGCTGAGGGCATGTCTTGGAAACTGAATTACTCTGCGCTGCCAGTAAGGCATTGTGGTACAACCAACGGCCTATTCTTGTGCAGATGGGAATTGGGAAGAGGCGGGAGGAGGGACAGCTCATCGAGCGCGAAGCGGCCCAACTCCCGTCAAATCTGTAACCGTTCAATAAAAAAAATGGTGAATGCGCGCGCATGCGATATTTAAGACTAAAAAAGATAGATCGGTGACGTATACGTATCTTTATTACGTTTCGTTTGGGTTGCGTTCCGTGTTTTGCTCGTTTGTGTTCACGAGGTGGACAATCTTGCAGAGCAGCACCTCATTCATCTATCCATCACGGTAGACAAGCTCACCATGCATGGAACTCGCGTAGCCTGCTGCTTTTTCGTAGTAGTAGGCGTTACATTGTCGACCGAGAGCCCCCCCCCTTTTTGTTGACGGTCGGAAATCGCGCTCGGGAACATATACGTATGTAAAGCTCTTGCAGTGGTGGGACTTGCAGCCCCGAAACCGACCTGCTGAAAATGCCTCCAGGTGGAGGGCGGGCGCCTGGCGAGGTACGACAATGTATCGGGTATCGTCTGTGTTTACGGTGCAGCGCATGCTTCCCGCCGATGACAGCGATGTTGTCGACAACACACTCGTTAAGTACTCGTACCTGATTTGTTGTTTTCGCCTTACGTTTGAGGGTGTTACCCCAGTACTGCTGTATTGTCGGAACCAACCCGAGCTTGCAGGTGGAGAGATACTGAGGGTTTCAGAGGAATTAAAACATCGAGCATAATAAGCGACGTTTAAAACATCGGTTCTGTACAGAGTACACATAACTGGTGAAATACAGTACACGAGGCACAGCTAGCCCTGGTTTCTGGGGTAGGGGGTATGCCCAAACCGCTAAATACAAGGACCTGTATGGCATGCTTGCAACATGGCGATACTCGTCGCGCTGCTGTGCGCTCTTCCTGTGCGCTTGGGAATGACCGCACCTTGCCGCTGTCTATTAATATTAATAGTACGATCCGGGCCCCAATACCTGTAGTAGTACGTACGTAGGATTAGACTTAACCCTTTTTAGAACCGCATGGCCGTTATTATCGGGAACGTTTTTCCTGCTATCATATCATGTACCTGGCATCTGGTACCAGGTATGCGCGATAAAAATGAAGGCACTTACCGGGTGGGAGAAGGGACGACAGGTTTGTCCAGAAGATCGCCGAGGGTAGATTTCCTACCTGGCACGAGTTAAGCTGGAAATTAAAATGATAAAAAAACGTGGAACCAGCCACAAGACCGGTTTTGGATCCCTGTGAATAAAGCCAGGCATCTGCCATACTCTAACGAATTGCGTTGCTTTGAAGTATACCCGACAAAACTCTTGGTGAGAGCTTTCGAATGAGCCTATTTACGCGTGGAGGTTTTACGTACAGATATCGTACTCGTAGTGGCGTGTTGACTGTCGCGCTGCAAAGGGCACTTGTCACGGTAGAAAAGTATCGGTTTCTCTACAACTCCCCCAAAACTAAACACGGATAATACTGCTATAGTACGTATGGGAAGCTACTTACCAGGCCCATTTTATGGGATCACTCCGTATTGAATTGCCAACCCGGACAGAGTCTTTCGGAGCATAAGAGCAATTAATATCAAGGTAACCTTTTTTGTTTTGGCCCACATCATCCACATCGGAATACACTAAGTTTTTCCTTCGTAGCCCATGTAGATAGCCATAACTTAGCCATTTCTCAATGTTTTGGTCAATGCTTTACTTTTTTGTGGTGTCCTTGGCAAAGCTACCAGAGTTGTTCAGACGTCAAATCTCTCAAGCCGATCTTTGACTTTGCACTTTCCGTTCCACTGTTTCAACAACCAAAATCCACGTCGAAAACTAAAAAAATCGGACAACAGCTCCACCCGCAGTAAGGTCAGAACAACACCTTACCTGTGGATTTTAGGGCGCCACAAAAAATATGCAACGTTCGAAAACATGTTCAGGATTGACGAAGTTATCACTGTGTCAAGAAAATCAGCCTCACATATACGTATTACGTAGATGATTCCATACAAAAAGCAACCGATCTATTCACCAAAGCTCGAGTAGTGATTCAAACTATTTCACACAATATCAACAGGCAGAAGAAAAGCGTGCCGCCGCAAATGAATAAGCCCCACTGTCCCATCGTATTTCTCATATTTTGTTCCCGCCAAAGTCGCTCGACCCGACAAGCCCAGGACTATCGCTCACCATCGTACCCGGAAAGGTTGCGCCAAGCAGCAGTGCGCAGCAACCCGCTCCCACCCAAGACCATGCTGGGGACGGCGGGGAAGCAGCAGCAGTAGCAGTAGTAGAGCGTGATGAAATCGATAACGACCTGGCCGACAGCTTGGTGAAGCAGCTCGAGGCGCGGAGTGACAGCGAGGAAGAAAGCGAGGAAGAGGAAGGTAGGGGGGGGGGGGGTGCGACCAACCACAAAGTGGTCTGGTCTGCCCTCCACTATGCCGCCCACATGGCCGGCATGCACCACGACGTGAAGGAGAAGCTGCGAGTGAAGAGCTATCTGTCGAGCGAGCTAGCCAGAGCCGAGAAGGAAGCCCGCAGCAGCAACAATAACGGTCGTCGCGGCCCGCCCAGGAAGCGGCCCACTCTAGACGTGAGAACGTTCGCTCGTTAAAAACAAACATATCTGGTACCTTGTTGGCTTGTATCAAGATGTGTATCGTACACGCGTAAACTTGTAGATCGCTCCATGCGAACTGTAGGTAGGTGGGGAGGTAACGCTCGACTTTCGTTTTAGTGTCAGCGATCTGGTGCCGAAACCCGCTGACACGTGCCGGTAGCGATTTCCCCTCTGCTGGAGCGACCTGCAGCACGGTACGTTGACACTCGGTGTTTAGGTGTATATCTTGGCTATCTTGTACCTGTTTACTGTAGTTGTCGAGCTTAATCTAAAAGCACGTCGGCACAGGAGCTGCAGCCCGAGCACCCAGTATCACCACAGTCCTACCGCGTGGCAGTTTGACACCACACCGGGTGCTACTCTACTCGAGTCGACGCCCGCGATCTCAAACCCTCAAACCATCGTTGTTGTCTCCTCTCCCTGAAACATATATAACCATAGGGCGACCTTGAACTGTACACCTTGGAGAAGCAGCGGGAGCGGCGGGCGAACAAGAGAAGCCCCGGTTTCCTTTCAGCGGTTCGCATGACCTGGAGCGCCACGAAAATGGAGATGGCAGGCCGACTGCCAGAAGAATCTTCAGGGGGGGGCGAGTCTGGGACTGTTGACAGGGATGTCGACGGCATCGATAAGGCCGCGTTTGTAAGCCTGATGGTGAAGGTCCACTTCCTTATCATTCACCCACCGGTAAGGCTTGGTTAACCCTTTCCAAATCTCTCTATTCTATCATATATACGGGATCGACGATCGAACTATCTCACGCAGCTGTCGACGAAACCCTCGATCTCACATTTCTTTTCTTTTTTAGTACGTATTTCTTTAATTATCCTGATGGTGATAGGTCTACTTCCTTATCGTTGCACATTCCAGAAAGGCTTGACAGACCTTTTCCCAACATTTTTTTTTCTTCCACGCAGTGATATATGCGCGATCGAAGTATCACTACAGCAGTACGAGTTCTTGACGAAATCCTCGATATCTTTCAGCTGATGTTCCTGATGTTCTTTAATTTTTATGAACGGCCATGTTGGAACAGAGGGTCAGGTGGTATTGTGTATACCATCAATATAAATCGCGTTTGGGAGGGTGAAATTAAGTAGTTAATGACTTGAGCTAGTGCGAGACTATTGAAATGATCCTTAGGCACACGACGAACGAGTACGTCCATATGATTTTCTGACCATCGCTTTTACTTCCAGCTCAACTCCTGGGAGGCTTTATACTCCGGGGCATTTTGGACAAGCCGCGGTCACAGGTGTACGGAGAAGAGCTCACTCAAACTAATACTGCTCTACGTAATTGTAACACTATACTATTAAAAGACCGACGCCCAAGATACAATCGCAGGTCAACGATGCCTGACAACGCGCCCCCCCCTGTTGAAAAGTCCTTCGTTCGGTTCCCCTTGTCCGTGACCCTACACATATGTGATGATGACGATGATGATGGTAAGGATGATGATGACGATGATGATGACGATGATGATAAAGATGACGATGATGGTGATGATAATGACAATGATTATGGGGATCACGATGTTCTCACACTAGCCCATTCCCCGAAATCTGACCCGTGGCCATGAGATACGCTCAGCTAAAAAGCGTCCCAATGGCAGAAAATAAAGTGAGAATTTTCTCGACTGAGCTACATCAAACCCCCCTTAGCCCAGCCACGAACGCGCAGAAAAAGTCTTAAAACGAGACAACGCGCTGGGTCTTTTCGTTTGTTCACACGGGTACTCGGACGAAAAACGGCATGCTGTCGTCGACAAGCCTGCATGCAGCCAACCACGCCCCCGGCATCACGGACTGCACCTTCGAACGGATAACAAATGAAACAGGTTGAGCGTGCGATGGCGGAGAAGAACGCCTGCAATGATTGGACCAAAGACAACGCCTCGGGCAGTGCGGTGATGACTTATGACAGCTTCCTCGAGTCCATGTTTGAGATGGCGAGTACCTCAACGCGCTTCGACAAATAAATAGACCCAGACTACCGACGTAGCCGGTATAAGACTACCGACGTGTAGTCGGCAGACGGCAATGGCTGGTGTTTGCAGGGGGGGGGGAGGGGGGGGGGGGGTGAAGGAGACAAATCTGTCGCGTGAAGGGTCGCGGTTTCTCCGGAAGTTTGGTGCAGATAGCTACATTCATCTTTCGAGCACGCTTGCATAGCAGCTTCAATCAGGCCTCTCGGTAGTGGCGAGGCACCGAGAAGATGGGGCGCAAGTTTGCCGTCCCGCCCCGCTATCGTCTCTGTCATTCGTCCCGTTCATGTTCCGCCATTGCAAGTCCGCGGGACCACCGGCAGGCGTTCGGAGGTCGTGACGGTATGGGTCGTGGCGAGAGGCCCCCGTCGGCGTTGGATCGATTTTTTTTGCTTTCGCTCGATCAGCTTTGCGAGAATGTTGCGCTTGAGAGAACGCTGGTGGGGCCGCCAGAACAAGTCGATAAAGGTTGTCAGTTTGTCATATTCAGGGTGAGTGTAAGGAGAGCAGGGGGACGGGCACACCGAACGCCAATGCCGTAGGTCTCCGTCACCAATTCACCACATAGCTGCTCCGCTGCCCACCCTCCCCCCCCCAAAAAAAAGAACAGATGCCATCCGACTATTAATAGACTACCTGGTAGATTTTCACGGTCGCGCCACCCTGCTCCTTTCAAGTCGAATGCCACCAGAATAAAATAATACTAGCCGCAGTAGGATTGCCTCTCTCGGCGGTTGTGCATCAATCGAAGACCTGGTGAATGCCTCCGTCCCATGTATAACCTTCGTAAGCGACGACGCGGAACGCGCGTGCGACGCTCGTCAGGTCGACATTTGGACGCGAACGTCGGATGCCGAGGAGTACGACAAACTTTCCATGGTAATCGCGAACGGTGTCACCAGTGCCGCCGCGAGCACGCGAGCGGATAACCATGACACCGGCAGCAGCAACAAGGTCAAGGGTGGCCAGCGCGGGGGGGTTCCGGCGGCGGAGGCGGGGGGGCAGGCGGCGGTAGCTCAGGAAGACAGAACGAAGGGAGAAAATGACGGCGCCAACAGATCTGAGGACACCACGGCGGCGGACGGGGACAAAGCGGAAGCTGGTCAGGCGAAGAAGCTCAGCACGAACGGAGGTCACGCTGGAACGAGGTTAGATCACACGGCACGCTTGGCACGTTCACCGCGCATCGTACCAATCTCCATGTCGGTATCGATCGTATACTTCAGTGGTTGGTAAGGGTTACGAGCGATTATGGTTTTGTAGTTTTCGTCGTGATTTGATCAGGAACCGCCGGTAACATGGGGCGTGATGCGCGAGATGACCGACGGTCCACTCCGGGGAGCCCAAATTTCGGCGAGGAGGGAGAACAACACGGCGCAGAGAGCCGCCGCCGATAGAGTGGTTGTCATCTTGGTGCTCCTATTGTGGAGCGGACACCGTACAAACGACGGAATTGTTCTAAGGGAAGGCGCTTCGAACGCATACCCCTCGCCCCTCTCCCCGGCCCATGCGACACACCGAACACCTCACGTTTCGCTTCATCTTGTTGCAAACAACGTCTGCTTGGTCGGAGAGAACTCGACGCGCTCCGGCCCGGCATCGTAGGGGTGCGAGGGTCTATGGTCATACAACTACGACCGTGCATGACATGAGTACTCTTCTTGCCCTTCCCTCCCCTCCCCGACGCTCCCCCATATTTCAATCGAGTCGTGTACGAGAATACACCATTGTAGAGCCGGGTGCTTGTTTGAGATGGGCCTAAAAATTGAAAACAGGACGGCAAAGCCACAGCCTACCACGGCACGGGGCGGGGGGGGTGAATAGTACTTCATTTTCGTCGCTCAATACCTACAGGAGGGTGGTGCCCCAAAAAAACGATTTGATACAAGTTGTGCCCTTAATCCGACGATGTTGTCCCATTAGCCAGGCACAACACAAAACAAACACAATGGATGTACAAAAACATAATTGGGGTCGCGCTTAGCTTTGCCATCTTTTTTTCTGCTTGGTTATTTTCTTCTCGTTTCGGGGAAGATTTCATGAGTGATCCGCCGTTGAAGCTCATGGTAAACACAACATCAGCAATTAGGTAGTTCCTCCGCCAGACAGAGGTCCCCCCCCCCCTGGCATGAATCAGCGCGTACATACACAGTAGTCTCAAAATTGGCAGAGCTAAGAGACGCCACGAAAGGCGAAGGGTCAGTCGAAGACGCTCCTGTTCTGTCGTTCGCCCAAAACCGTCTCTGCCGCATCTTCTCCCCGCGTGTTTCGTTTTGCATCGAGCAGGCTGAGAGCGGACGACGAGATCGTGTACAACCCAGACATCACCGTTGATCCAGTCTACATGGAAGATCTCCTGGTGGGCGGATTTCCCCCCTGACTGTGATTAGACAACAAGTAACACCCTGTCACCACAGTTAACCGCTCACCTTAATTTTTTTGCGACCTTGTTTACATGAACACGCTAACAAACGATTCATGCGGAAACCAATTATTGCATCCCTACAAACAGCCGGCCCCCGTTTGACACATGCCATTACATTCACAAAAGACTGCGGTACAACGCCGAAGATTTTATCTTTTCGAACTGCTGGTAATTCAAGGCATTATTTACAGTAGTGTCCACCTATTCGATTCTACGAGGGACACGATAACCCCGCCACCCCTCCCCTCGGAACATGCGAAGCACACTGAGTACGCATGTGGCCATCAGGGTACACTGCGGGACGTTGCGGCCGAACCACAACCCTACTCTAGCACGTTTGGGCGACGGGAAAAACACACACACACACACCCGCAACGTACCCAAACGCACCTCGATTGTTGAGACGCCCTGCTGTGAGCTTTGCGCAACGTGTGACGTTGTCGTCAGGTCCGTGGAGATTCTTGGAACGTTTAAGGGATTTTTTTTTCCCGAACACATACTAAACATACTAAACATACCAGGCAGAAATTAGCGTAGGAGGGGATAAAAATAACTAGTTGATGACCTGAGCTACATGTATTAGTAGTGTGGATAAATTAATTTTGCCAAAAGCGGGACTCTGCCGACCGGTCACAAAAAAAATGTTTGACGTACGTATATTTTTTCTTTCTTGCTGGATTTCTTTTTCCTCTTTCGAGAGACTGAAAAAAATAATTAATTTTGACGAAAATTCTGGAAACGGAGACAAAGGGGTAGGAGAATGACCAAACCAAATCACTGGAGGGGGAATCCTGTACCAGTAGATTTTGTTGTTAGCCCCCTTCAAAACTAACCCCACACATGTTTGTTGGGGACATAGTACTTGGAAGTAGCGTTGGCTTCTTGTTGGGGCGGTAAAAGGGATCAGGAGCGCACACGTGGCACAACCTAAACGCTTTTTCAAAAAGCAGACTGATGCGTTCGCCCGCGAAATGGTGCTCCCAGTAACAGACTAAAAAAACTCATCGATGCTCTGTCCTCTGCTACATTTCGATCATGCACACCAGACGGGCCTATCGATAAAAAAGTTGCGGTGCTGTAGCGCTCTGCATTTGTTTGTATTCTTCATCGTAAGAGGCTCGATAGGTCGGTGTCACGCGTATCTCCACTGTATATAGCGCTGTGAGAGCCCGAAGTGTTCACTTGGTTGCCGCGATCGACAGGTAGACTGGGTCGTCCTCAAGTCGATAAAAGAAAAACAAGATCGCATTTACGAATCGATGGATGCGCGCATTTTTTTTTTTGTATTTTTAATTATCACTACTTTCCAGCTTTCTGGACAAACCCGTGGTAATAGGCGTCAAGCTTCCCTTCTTCCCCCCGGCACTTGCCTTTATTGTTATCGTCCAGAGGATTCACAAATCGTCCCCACTGCTCGACGATTTTCACCGGTTTTGCTAACGCCCGCTCTCGCGCTTTCCGCGACAAGAGAAAAAAAGGTTTATCAAGTACTTTTCGTTTTTTTTTCAGGCTGACGTCGCTGGCGACGGCGAAAACCAAGCGGGCGCAACGAGAGGAAGAGGGAGTGAAAGCGGGAAAACGTGTTCTGGCTACCTGGCGAAGGGAACTGGTTTTATCCTTGGCGGCCGCCGCCTGCGCGGGGCTATGCGCAAAAGGTGAACAACGCCGGACAGATAATCTCCAGATCATCTACAGATCATCTACAGAGCATTCCTCCTACTTTTGATGATCCAGATATTTCGCGGGGAAGAGAGATTCCTGAATCTGTAGGCACCTAGCTCATGTTGCCGGGTGGGAGCCGTGTTAATCTGCATGATCCAGGACACGTTTCCTGGGCTGGATCTGTTCTGTACAGATCCCAACATATCATAACGACATGTTAAAATCTAGATGATCTGTATAAGATTTATCTGTAGATGATCTGCCCGATGTGTGAAAAGGTGGGTCGAGTGAAGTTACAGAGAGTGGTTCGCGTTGCGGTCACGGGTTGCTTTCATGATACCTCCAGCCTTCTCAGACGAGGGCGGGGGGGGGGAGGGTACTCATTTATTTCTTGCCATAGTCATTTGACCATCGACCACGCATCCCTTTCGAGACGGAGAACCGTTCCTTCTCCTAATGGAGAGACCTTCAACATTTGGGCCCTCAATACGTTTGTTCCATATTTTACGGGGGGGGGGGGGGGGGGCTGATCGCCCCGGCGAGCTTGTGTGAACGAAAGGACGCCGAGTGAAGAGGACCAGGGCCAGGTACAAGAAGGGCGTGTTTTCGGCGTTCGCCGGTGCTTCACGCCCCGCCTGTTCGCCCCCGCTCTCGCTCTCGCTCCCGCCCTCACCCTCTCCAAAACGGTTTCACTTTGCTTCACTTCACAACAAAGAGAGACGTGTATTAAAGACTAAATATGGTACCGATCACTTGACCAACTTCGGGTTGGGTCCAGCGGCGGGTTCCGCTCAGGACGGTTTTCCTGTCATCCTCGGTCAGAGCGTGCCCGAGATAGAGCTGATCGCTGTGTATATATAGTATCTCCCTTGCCACGATGCGGTGCACCGGAAGCGTTCAATCCACTAAGACCCCGATTGGTTGTGTCCGCGCCTGAATTCGCTCGAGCGGCGACGGCGGTGGCGGTGGTGGTATATTCTACGCCATGCCCTGGCCCACCCCGCCTCCGTCCCACGAACCCCGCATCCTATCCCATACATCGTGTGACCCACCCACGCACACACCCAGCTGCGAAATTGTAATTTTCTACCATCGGTGCTTTGGGCCGTGGTAGTGCAAGGGCCCCCCTCTGCCTCGGACGAGACGCAAAGATCCGCCCACCAACTTATGAGGTGGAGCACGAGCATCGTACAGGTCTTCACAAACACCACCGATTTGTGGCCCAACAATCGATCGGTAGCATCGCATGAGTCTTCACACAAACGCTGCCGATTCTGGCCCAACCATCGATCAATGCCTGTACACACAGACACACAAACACAAAAATGAACACGCACGCACGCCCGCACGCAGCGGGCCTTATGACATCAAACGTGGCATGATTCCCCCCCCCCATTTTTGTATGTGTCGAACAAATAACGCGAGTTGTTACTTTTCACGGTACCTAAGCAAAAATAAATACCCCTCGCGGATGAGTCGCCTGAAGAGCCCGCCGTTCGCGGTCCATCGAGGCAGTTCCGAATGTTCTGCGGCGCGAGTTCCTAGCGACAGTCTACTGTATATACGTATGCCATATTTTCGCCTGCGAAGGCGTTCCGGCGAAGGCAGGAAACCTTTAGCAGGGCTCCCGGACAGCGCGGAAGGAGAAGAAGAAGATGGCGCGGAAGCGGGCCCGGCAGCCTCGAGTCTCCCGCATACTCAACGGGGGGCGGCACGCACTATCACCCTGCTCAGCGCCGAGCGTGTCAATGCCATCATCGCGAAGGTAGACGTACTATCACTGCACGGCCGGATCGTTTCTCTTTTGCTGGCGGCGTTGTTGTTCTTAGCTTCTTTTTTTTCTTCTCTGGGCACATTTTCTTGTCACACCTAACGGAACACTAAGCTTTCCCCTCCGTTTTAGTTACGCTTCCGGCGGGGGGGATAACGTGCATTTCGTTTACGAAGCCGGTTGCGTGCTGTTTGTCCAGCGGTCGCGTGGTATGATTATTCCTGGAAACAAAAAAAAAACGATTATGAGTTTGAAAAGTCCGGCACGATTCCCACTTCTTCCCGTTTTGTCGATGTGGTTGGATTGCAGAGATATTGGTTCCGCGCCTGCGTGGAGGGTGGCTGGCGCTACTACTTTCGGCTGTCTTTTTCCCTACGTCGAGTTTTCGTGGGTCACAACCAACTGCGCCTCGCACGCTATGTCATGAATAGACGCACACTAACACACGATAGAGGTATGTATGTATCATAATACACTTTTTAGCCCTAAATGTTTGTGACTGACGAGCGGCTCCTCAACTCAGTACTCGATGTAATCCCATTCATTCGCGTTTTTTTTTTACAACATGCTCTATATTTTGGCCATATATATATATGTCTATATCTCTGATCCACAATATAGGGACAGGTAGCATATTAGTATTTAATCCAAACAATCCTCGTGTTTCGGGCCAGAGCGGTAGGAATTGTTCATCATGCTATTTCGTGGAATAAATAAGCATGAAAGCTTCTGTAGAAAGTCAAACTTTCGGGGTGAGGTCATATGTTCAGCGCTGCTGGATGTGGCGAGAGCCTCAGAAAACGTTACTGTAGAGGCCATGAGGGTTGTTCTCCGTGACCATTATTAATAGTATCAAAGCATTCAAGCTCCTCATGGTCAATATTTTGGGCGAGGTACAGATAGAGCCGCTCATCATGTGAAAAACCTAAAAAAAACGGTCATCAGGTAGGTGCACTCCTACTGTAGCCGTACGCAATGTGCCGCCTAGCTACCACCTCCGCGCGCAATTCACTCGGCGTTGTTTTCGGTGTTTGGGTTACTGGTGTACCCACACAGGTTACGGCTATACCTATGCGTCGTCATCCACCTGCATTAACGCGGTGTTGTTTTCGGCTATGGGTTACAGGTGTACCTCTCGAAGATGCAAGTGGACAAGATACTACTGAGGAGGGACGGAACCTTGTCCTGGGTGGATAAGTGCAGGCGAAAACGAGCCCAGGTACATAAAAAAAACATCTAACTCCGGGTTAAGGTTACCGAAAACCTCAGAGTTAGGAGCACCAGAAGCCACGCGTTTAACTCGACATCCCAACGCGCGACGCCCACTGCAAAACGCACTACGACTGCGATAAACTATCTCCTATGGCGTGTACTCGTAACGCATCTATGATTTGCATCAGCCGTTCCTCTTGTGCCGGCTCTAGGTGTTACACGTAAGTAAGCACCGACACCCAAACCCCCGCACCCCATTGGACGCTGACATCCCATAGGCAAGAAATCCCACCTCGCAAGGGGGTCTTAGTAGGATGCAGCTCACTCTTCATTGTACTCGCCGAGAACACCTCACGGCGCTTTGCTCTTTGCCCTTGGAGCAAGCAATGCCTGTCTGGTCGGCGAAAACCCGACGTGCTCCGTCTCCCGGCATTTTAAGCATACGAGGGTCTATGGAAATATACGACGACGACCATGCATGGAAACGAGCAATAAGCACCCCCTCCTAGTCTCATTCCCGGCATTGTAGGGATGCGGGAGCCTATGGTCATGCGACTACGGCCATGAATGACAACGGGTACACACACTGCCCCCCCCCCCCCCCCCACTCCCTCCGTCTCGAAAGGGATGCGTTGTTCAAGAAAGCGTACAGTCCCCGAAAGCCTTAATCAAACACAATACGCAACCGTCGATGCTGGGTAAATCCAAATACAAACATTGCGTGGTCAACGGTCTTACGACTAAGGCAATCAACCGATGGATACAACCCTGCCCCCCGTCCTCGCCCCCGTCCCCGTCCGCGTCTTTGAGTGCGCAACATTCTGCCGCACCGCACCGGACGTTGCAGCATCCGTTTCGATGAGGGTTCAAAGGTCCCTGCTGTGCTTGCCGCTTCGTCGCCACGTTTTTTCTTTGTGCAGAGGATGGACCGTTTTGTACTTGAGTACCACATACGCCAGTTCGGTACCAAGCAGCTTGCGCGCCGGAACCTCAACCAGCTGTGCAAAAGTGTCACAAGGCTAGCTCCAAATAACCCAAGGATAAAGGCGAGCGAACTCCCAAGGATGCGTGTTTCGCGTGGGGATGGGGGTAGGGGTAGGGGTAGGGGTAGGGGCGAGGGCGATGGGGAGAAAGCGATGGAGGGGGAGGAAGAGATCCCACCAGGGAGGGGGGGGCGTACGCCACAAAGTTGTGCGGGCAAGCGGACTGGAGGCGAAAAAATAAACAAGCACATGATTTGCCGAGACCCTACGAGTAGGCGTTTAGGCTAGAGCTATATGCTATAGAAGGACGCCGAGCATATCCGCTCTCTTCCCCGCCGATGGTTTGACGTCGCTGGCACCTACAGACAGTGGGCACCTCGAGCTAAGAGCACGCAGTAAAATCTAGTTCGGAGCTTCATGTATCAATCAACCCATACTCTTACCCGGTCCCCGACACGGACGCGCCAAATTATTTCTACCACTATACTTCGCTTTGCGCATACGTTACTTCGTTTGCGGTGGTCGTTACTCCATCTAAATACAAACCTTACCCCTGAAAAATGGCCAAGTGAGCATCTCCCGTCTACATATACTAAAAGCTACCAGGCACATATTACCCACTACAGATAAGAGCAATGTACAGTTAAGAGCGTTATTTTGTTCGTGGTGCTTGCTCTTGATCCTTTTACTATCATAGCTGGAAAAAAAAAACCGACACCAAACCCAAGTAATTTGTGTGCAAAGAGTGGGTTCAGGTGTAAAGGAGGAGTGCCCACTAGGCATTGACCCTTCCGCCGGGTGCACGCTGCTGACGGACACTGCTGCCGCGCAGATGTTCGCGGACCTGACAGGCGTTCCCGTCATGGTGCAGAAAAAACCGTACGAGGAGCGGCTTGGAGAGTTCCGCCCATTCACATGCTCCGACTTCATCATTCCCATGCTCGCGAAGCTTTGCCCTGAGGATGACAAAGTCGACAGGTACTGTAGCTGCACGTTTGTATTTGCAGAGGGGTCGGGGTGGATGAAGCTATTTGATTACTGTCTCGAGCTACGTCGTGTGGATTAGTTGGTCTTGCCAAAAAAGGGACACTTCGACGACATGCTCGCGTGCCAGTCATGTATGACAAGGCCTTTTACTTTGAGTTTTTTTTAGTACTCCTCTGGCGGAGGATGGGTATGAGCCGTCACATCGTGCTATACGATAGCGGGTGCCTTCTTTTTTTGGACCAGAAAATTTCTGACATGTCGGGGCCGGGCTCCTTGGTCCTTTTAGCTGCAGTGCCGTTAAGGGGACAAAAAACTTGGAATTAGAGTCAAATTCATGCTTCAGCACATTGCAGTGCTAAAAGGGGAACTAAGCTTTTCCCAATATCCTTGGAACACTGTTATGTTCAATGTCGGGACGCTTCGTATCCCTTGCTACTGTAGGTTTGCCAGTTGAGCAGGTGCTCGTTGGGACTCACATGCCTTGATTGCTTCGAAATAGAAGAAGAGCGCGGCTTTATTCCGTTCGAGCACGATGAGACACTGAGCGCAAGGCTCATGCCTGGCTGGGAAACCCCTGGTTTTTCATCGAAGATACGCCTCCCAAATACTACCAATACGATCACAATTACCTGTAACCAGGTGATTACCGGCCTTGATGCATCATTCATAGCAGTACCATAACACCAGCCCACCCTGATCAGCCGCATATGCAGAAATATGGGGCATTCATGGGAATCCCGATTCCGCGAACTAGAACATAAGTCGAAGATGCGGCTCCTCAAAACCCACTCTCACACCTCTGAAAGGCAAGGCTACAAAACCCGATAGGCCGGAGGGAGGGTTGGAGGCTCGGTGATCGTGCTGTAAAACGTCCAACGGGACGCTTATCAATGGGGCGTGGGCGACTCCGAGGATGTCACCAGGCTCGAGATCCGGCACTCCAACGAGGGGAGGAACCTGTCGGCCGGCGACGAAGTGCTCCTCAGCCGAGGGTAGATAGATCGGACTGGGGCATCATGTTAAGCAAATAGTGTCCAGTGAGTGCCGGGGAGCCATCGCTAGGAACCAAGGCGACTGCAAGCGGCTGAGGATAGTCAGACAGGGTGGTGCCTACAGCGACCTCGTAGCGTAAATGGAAACCTCCATCCGAGGCGACGGGGTCGATGGCGTAACTAACACTCCTGTCGAGGCGTGGTGAACTAACTTCAGCTCGCCTTAAAACGCGTTGGTTCGACGGCCGAGGTGACAGAGAGCGGTAGGAACGGCTATTCAAACGCATCCAGCTGTCACGTCCCAGCAGCACTGTATGCCGCATCACTGAGGGGGGAACCACGCAGGCCCAAGCTGCGAGGGAGCACGTAGTCACATCTTCTCGGAAAAAATGGATGCTCAGGCGTACACTCGTTGAAGTTTTCAGAGGGACCGATTCGCAAAAGCCTCCCAAGCGTGAAGGCACGGTAGGTATCTTAAACGGCAGAACTCTCTCAGCCGAGCAAAAAGGCACGTTAGTTGTCTAGAGGGGCAGAACTCGCCCGTTTGGGTGAGAAGGCTGAAGGGCCGAGGCCTGTATTCTGTTGGCTGCCCAGTCTTCGTCTTGGGGCTCCTGACAAGACTCTTGCTCCCCATGTTGGTCTGTTGCACAACGCGCTCGATCCACATCGACTATACAGTCTTTGACAGATGGCCCACCGAGGGGCCCTGAACCTCGGTGTTTTGGCCACCGTGAGGTGAAGCAGACTCTCCCACCCCTTAAGTCTCCATCGTGCGTCGTGGGTGGCGGAGGTGGCAAGCGCGAAACTTACTCCAGAAAAAGCAAATGGTCAAAAATGAATGAACACAACGCGCATCAGCGAAAGGCTGACAGTCCTGCCGATGACGCCAAATGTCGTGTTCCAGGTCGGGACACTTTGTATCCCTTGCTAGGTTTGCGTACTGAGCAGGTCCTCGTTGGCACTCACGTGTGTTAATTGCGTAGAGATGGAAAAGGAGCAGTTTTATTCCTTTCGAGCACGATGAGAGACTGAGAGCAAGGCTCGTGCCTCGCCGAAAAACCTCTGGTTTTCCATCTAAGATACGCCTCCCAAGTACTACTACTACCAATTACCTGTACCCAGGTAATCACCAACCTTTCTTCATCATTTATAGTAGAACCATAACAACACCATGATTAGTTTGTGTGTTTCACCTGGCATGTGTTATTCGTTGTGGCCTGAGCCATCGGATTGCACGTTCATCGTGTATACCGATCAAGAACGTATCTGCCCTGAAAGATCTAGATTGTTTCGGAGGGATCTATCTGATCTTTCTGTCTGATGCGCGGAATGTTTAACTCTCGCTCGCTCAGGTGGATGGGCAGCGCGAAGGTGCCCGTGGTGGTCACGATCAGCGATTTCATGCAGGCGATCAGGGAGGTAAGACGCTGACTGCTCAAGAACGATGGGTGGGCGTTGCTACCTAAAAGGGGGGCAAACATGCGTGCCCTGGAATATATCCTCATGCGCAAACACACGTGAATGTCGGTCCCCAAAAACGCGTCGCGAGGGTCACGGACTTGCACTGAGAATAGGACCACCTCGGACGGATCATGATCCGGATTGTCTAGTTCCTCGTCTGTCGTTGTGAGAGATTATGCAGGATCTGCATAGTACACATCCAAGCCGGCAAATATGTGCTAGATCTTGCAGAGGGTACGGCTCCCACCCGGCAACATGAGCTAGATCTTATAAGATCGTGAGTGGTCTCCCTAGGAAGATCTAGATCATGAACTATGAAAATCGAGGATGTGCCCGAGGTGTGTCGCCGGACGATACCGGCCGAGGGATCGACATTTTTCCCAAACAGCTTTCTTGTGACTCTGAACGGCATGCGGGGTGGTTATCCGCTAACATCCATTCAATTCTGAGGCCCCTCTACAGTGCCGATTGAATGGTAATGGTGCCGGCTGCCCGCTACAGTCCCTGTGAAATCGCTTGGCACAGATGGGATTCACCAGGGTGGTAGTGTGCGGAGTAATTAGTGCCGGTTGCCGCCATAGCGTCGGTTTTGTTGGCTGGTGGATACCGGCATTATAATAGTATTAAAAGAGGAACTCTTACTGTATTCTACCACGAAGTACTTAGGGTTGAAACCACGGAAAATCTTGTTGGACCGTCAGACGCGAATATTTTTCGCTACATTACAGTACTGGACGCCTATCAAGAAAACGGGCAATGAGAACAGCAGGCTGATATTCACAGGAAGATAAGAACGAAGATGGAATCGTTATACTGAAGTTAGCGTAGGAAGCTAGCGTAGAACGCATCCATACATTCTCGAATAAATAATTCCAGCCTGGGACCAGCTTTCCTTTTTCTTACTAGGTGTTCGGTAACTGTGTTGTCGCTAAATAAGCAGGCCGTGCCTTCGAAAGCGGTACGGAGATCTGGAGGGTGGAAATCAACTGCAATACATATTATATACAGTAGTGGTGTATCCTTGTTAAGACCATCCCGTGACACGCCCAAAATCGTTGTCTTAGCTCCAACACGATCTCTTATCTTATGCTGCTGGAAAACTATCCTATACTAATTTCAAGTAGTTTTTTTCTTGTGACGAGCCAGCCGTTCTACCTGGCCTTATCTCTACTATGGCCTTAACCCGGGTGGTCTTGAAGTGGGTACACCACTGTAGTACCTTGGTGATATAGTGATATACACCACTGCTATAGTACACTAGTGGTACACACCACTTCAGCATATAAGTGACGTTGGCGATACCCTGGTGTAATTCTGGGGTTAGTCCAAAATAATCGCGAGAGTCATCGCTAGAGCTCTAAATAGCCAGTCGATCGAACGCGGTCCGCGGAGACCACCCGAAAGGTCGACGCCAACTGAAGTAGTACTGGAAAGGGAGACCTTCGTGTTAATTTGGGGGTTAGTGGACAATAACCGTAAGCGTCCTTGCTAGAGCTCTAAAAGCTCGGTTTTGTCCTCCGACACTGATGCAGATCTGCCCGGACGTTCCTGTGGAGTGCCCTTCGTTCGTGACTTTTACGATAAAGGTGAGTATATCAGGGGAAGAAACGTACGCCCTCCCGCCTACCAGTACTACCGTGGTTTTATTTCCTCTTCTGATTTTGAAGCACATACGATGGTTGTCTGCGTTTCTACCCGTCTGTCTGTCGCTCTGTCTGTCTGTGTATTATCTTGTTAAGTCATCACTTTTTGTACCGGCCGGGTCCATTCATAGAAGGCTGTTATATAGCTTAGATTGGCTAGGCGGGTAGTTAACCTTTTACCAGTATCCCAACGGGCTCAGACCTTAACACGTGGCGTTATGCCAGGTGTGACGAGGGGAACTTGCTACAAACCGTAACGCCGCAACAAGGGATAGTGGATACCATAACACGGTCTTACCTTCATAGGTCTCCTGGAGAAGTCGCGGTGCATGTACGCGTTACAGCAGTAGTCCCTATTAGGGCCCAGGTTGTTGATGTAGTATACCGTACATCTCCCTGGGTTCACCATGTTGCACTTCGGAATCATCGCCTACAGCAGCAGCCCAGGCGCTGCTTCATGTGGTCGATTATGCTGTAATCGTTGGTTGTTTTCGTCGCGTTTTCATCCCAAGTTACAGTAGAAGTTTTTTTTTTTGCTCTGCCGCCCTCCCCCGTATTTTCGCACAGTCTCTAATTCACAGAGTTCAATCGTGTTGTTGTGTGTGTTTCGCCTCTGGTTTCCTTTTGATATTGTCCGGCGAATGGATAAATAAAAAAGCCTGACAACCTTACCACACCTCAGTTTCGTCTCGTTCGAGACGGCCACACACATCACACCCAAAATCACTTGCCGCGCGGTCACTGCACACACCACAACAACTGCAGCTTGGGAGACTAGCTGGGGCGCTGGACTTACGCTGTCGACAGGAGCGTCTTACCAAGCCTAACGCCGGCCGACCCAGCATCGATCTGGACGAGGGGCTCCTCTTGGGGATGCAGGTACCGCTCACTTTGAGTCTCCGCCCTGCCAGCGTGAAGACAACATATTTGGCGAATATTCACTGTTGTATGCCATCGCGTGGGCGTTTAAAAAATACGAAGGAGTTTGCCGCATCGGTACCGGTACATACCATATAGATCGTTGAGGACACACAGGGGTGCGATCGTTCTTCATCGCTCGATTTTACCAGAACGGGAAGGAAGGTTGCCGAAATACCGAACAAGTACCGAACAAGGTATTTTCGGAAATATCTTGTCGAGAGCCTTCCGAGAATGCAATGCACGACTTTAGCTCCCTTTGCCGTTGTCGAGAAAACGAGAGAGCGCTGAAAAGATGATGGCGCCCCTGTACGAAGCCAACGCTCTTTACGGTACCACTATGGATGGGAAAGTAAGGACTTCTGAGTTATGAATCATCAATGCGCGGTGGTCCTTACGTTTCCGCTCTGGGTGGAGTACAGCTGCGCTAAAGTTAACAGTGTATTTCGTACCTAGTACGAAAAGTATCGTTGAGTCCCGTCGTGTCCGCGACGCGAGCCGTTGATGCGTGTGTGGGGCTGTGAATGTTTGTCAGCAACCGGCAACGGACTTGGAGTACGTATATAAAATATATGAGGCTCGCAAGTGCACTCCTTCATGCTGTGAATCCCACACCAAGCGTTCGTAAACTAGTTGGCCAGTGAACTACGTGTTACAGTATCTCTAAGTGCGGTAAACGTCTACCGGCCGTACCTTTCGTCCGTCCACAACTCATCTGCAAAGTGTGCGGCGTGATTACACGAATATTCCACAACTAAAAGGTTGGAGACTGTGTGGGAAAATAATGTTGGTCCTTGTGACATGCCGGAACGCGTCCGAGACTACTAATGGTAGGCGTGCCATGCCTGTACCCATTACCATACGGGCTGCTGTAGCTGCGCTATCCACGTACATAGCCTCTCCGGTCTGGCACTGGACAGGCAGATGCCCCGGTGATGATCGTTGGATGCACCACTGCCGACGCCACGTGCTCACATACTGCACGTACGTGCTGAGCGTGTTTGTTTGTCGGCGGCTGGACGCGTGAAGGTGTCGTAGAGAGGGTACCACGTCACCACATATTCGACACCATGGTTGGCACACACTGCCGTGGACGAGACGAAGAAGACTCACCCTGTATACAATGGTGGATTGGGTAGGGGTTGGGGTTGACGTTACAGCGCTGCAGCTACAGTACAGTCTTATTGTATACAACAAAGTAGTAAGTGACCCTCAACCACTATCAGTGTCGAACATTAATAAGGTACCCTCCGCGTGAGAATTGTCATTCATGTTGACACTTCTATTTCTTCTGTTCTGTCGTCGACACACAGGTATGGCTGGCGGAGGAAGAGTACCTGATTATGCACGTCACGCTCAACGCCATCGGAATCCTCCGACGCTGGGTGCAAAGGTGCGGCACGATCCTCCCATTTCAGTCATGTTGACCTCCGACAATATACCGTACATGTTACATTCCAACTTGATATAATACACCCCAGTAGTAGCAGTCCCTCTTCTATTTCTCTGAACCCACATTCATATTATTTTCCCTTCTTGAGGGCTCCTTCTTGCGCCTTCCTCCCTCGACAATCTCTCGTTTACCCTACTCCTCGTCAACATGTCACCCCCACGCCATTGGCTTCAGTCCTCCGGTGTCTTCCCTCCCTCTCCTAGCAGCCTGGCGGTCCCTCAGTGATAGTTTGTAACGGTGCACTCGGCGTGAGATCGTGACCGGGGTGGCCACAGAGATCACTTGGGAAAACCGTCCTTCCTCGCCAAGGACGACCCGTCCGTCCTTCCTACGATACTTGCCGCCATCTGATCGATCAGGTCACTGCCTTCCTTCCCGAGGCGTTCGAAGCTTTCCACCGCGAGGGTGGCGAGTTTGTTGCTGCGCTCGTCGAAGGACACTTCTCCCGGCCGAGCGTAGTGACTGACATTGTACTGCACAGCGGTCGATGCTGTTTTCTACAAGAAACAGTCCTGTATAGTAGAAGAGCCGTGCTACCGTTGCATTACTGTTGCGCTACACTTTTGTTGAGCCCAAACGTTTCTCACGATGGGACCCCTCCACGATTGCAACTCTCAAACCTCCCCAATATTTTTGGATTCGATGCGTGTACAGGTATACCTGGTACTTTTTTTTTTGGTGTTGGGTTTATCTCATTTATTGATATTACGGGGGGGCATAGTGAATAGGACCTACGGTAAACACAAAACCCTATATATTTCGCTATGTTTACTAACAATATAAGGTCCTATTTACTATGGTCCCCCGTAATAGTATATTCGCCCTTCTTTCCTCTCTCCTTCGTTCAGTAGTAGTCCTACTGTAGCTCAGATCCGGGGTCACACAGCAGGCTCTCCTCCCCTCCTCCCCACCACGGTACGTGCCTTCATTATTATCGCGCGGAGTGTTCAGCTGGACTGTTTTTTTACCCACGCTACTTACTATGCGCTCTCAGCAGTCGATTTTGTCCAAATAAAACACCCTACAACATGGCAGATTGCTCGAAAGCCTGACCTGCTTCGACCTTACCGCAGTAGTAGTTTTCGAGGCTAACCACACTAGACCACCGGGGCGACCGACTGTGATACTTTCGTGTACAGATGCACAGGCACAGCAGTAGGAATGTAACTCTGTATATATACTCGTACTGGTGTGCGAATTTCCAAGACACGGAACAGTGGCACGATCCTGCACAACGCCCGATAATTCTACTGCCTGTATTTCATTACCAGGTACGTACCTGGTATATTTTATTTCCCATCCCCTCCATTGTCTTCGCCCTTCTTTTCTCCCTCCTTCCTATGAATACCAACAGTCAGCCGTAACTCAGATCCGGGATCGCAAAGCAGGTTGCTTTCCTTCCTCCTCACTACGGTTCTTGCCTTGTGGAAGGCATTTTTATCGCGAGAAGACTTCGGCCCTTTCTTCCGATGTCGGCTCGCATCGAATTGCAGTACTCCCAAAGAACAAATTGTCGTTGTTGATGCTTTCCATTTTCCAGTAATAAATATCCAAGATATGTTATGGTCAAGGTCGCTACCGAAGACCAAAAGGGTAGCGATTCGGGACTACTATTAATACGAAGAACATCAAGAAATAAAATATGGGTTGTTTTTCGGTGGTGGTGCGTTCAAACGGGTAGGTTTGTCCGTAGACGAAATAACGGCCTCCGCAAACGAAGTAACGGACAAAACAGGGTTTATTGGTAGAGAGAATATGGCATGTCTGTATCGGGAACTGGGATAGAGCAAGTTTGGTTTGGAAGGGAAAGCCTCGAACGCAGTCCTTGCAAGTAAGGCATCGAGCGTAGGTCAGCACCCCCACGCCGGGCACGAGCAAGCACGAGGTCCTGTGATGAGCACGGGCAGACGTGAGGTAGTCGCTGGTTTGTAGATTCAAGACAGGAAGTTGTGGCTTTTTTTTCTTTTCCTCCCGGCTCTATTTCGGCCCTGCTGGGAACACGAACTGAGCGCGGGGGCGAGCTGACACGACTTTGGTGATCAGGGGGGATTTGCTGCGAGGACTGGATTCAGCGTGTTCCAGAGAAACAACCAAATAAAATATGGGTTGTTTTTCGGTGGTGGTGCGTTCAAACCCCCTATATTGCATTATATCCAAGACACTGAAAACGAAAACGGTCGGCAGTGTCATCGTGTCTCACTATCTAAAAGAAAGACACGTGTACATTCTTCCTACATTGTACCTGGTATCGGTTTTGGCAAAACAACATCAGTATATCAGTATACCTGGTAACAGGTATATACATTCTGTATTTTTACTTCGTACCATACATGCCTTCATGCAAGATTGAATGGGTTCACGGAGGATCCTCTAGTTAGCACACGTTATGCAAGCAACCCCGTTCCCTACCTCCACGACCTCTCTCTCGTAAAACGCGGCCTCCACGTTGATGACAGGGCCCACAGGCGGATGAAGGCGAAGGCTTCCGCCACGGAGACCGACCAAACCCTTCACCCCCCATCTTCTGGTGACCAACCAGAAGGCCCACGCGTCAACGACACGCCGGAACGGCTCAAGCCCGCCACTCGGACCAGCCGACCGCAGACGACAAGACATACCTCGAGCAAGGCCCGGCCGCCGGCCAAAAAGCGGACTTCCTCGCTCGCTCATGAGGATGCGGCTAGTCTGCCACCACCATCGCTGCTGCAGTCAGCTTCATCTCCAGGGGTGTCAGCCGTGCCGACTCCTATTCCTGCTGCTGGCCGAGATAGTACGTCATCAAACCCAGGCGCTACTGACACAGCAGCAGCAAAAACAACTGACGGTAGAGCCGCGGTGGACATGGAGGGGCAAGGTTCGCCGCGCCCAAGGCAACGACTTGCAGAGGCAAAGGCTCTGGACAGAGAAATCGAGAGAAGCGAGGGTGTAAACGGGGGCGGGTGATTAATGCCTTCATGTTCAGCGTTACAGGAAACAGGAAATAACCGTACGTATGCATATGCACTTGCTGTACGTACATCCACGAAAATAACGTGCGTGCTGTGCACCGTTGTCCCGCCGGGATGGTTTCGTCCCACGAGGCTTTACGCGTCAGACAGGTCACCTGCCCCCGACTTTCATATCTAAATAATTTCAGGGCAGACATATTCCTGATCTGTATGATCTAGCTCATGTTGTATTTTGCCGGGCGGGAGCGCCGTACAATCTGCACGATTTAGCACGTTTCCTGGCTCGGATCTGTGCTACTACATACTGCTGTAGACAGAACCTGCACAGCATCTCAAAACGGAAACGGCTGGTTACGTTCCAGATTATCTCTTATGTAGATAGATCGTGATCTCTACAATGTGTGCGACGTTTGCTGCGCGTTATACGTCCGGCGACCGGCGGACCTCCTGCCGTCGTACCAAGTATTTGGTTGCACGCATTGCCTTGGGTAAAACGCTGGGGTAAGGCCCTGCCTTGTTCGGCGATCGATACCACGACCCCGACGTAAACCAGTAGGAATCCAACACAACAACGAGCCGCGCCAGTCCACGACAACAAGACGGGCCGTCGGGACACAACACACATAATGCATGCATGGCGGTTTCCACGTCAAGGTTTGCCTGGTCTTCGACCGGGCCTTCACGGTCCCAGCCCCCGGCTTTTTTTCCCAGCATCTTTCGTGGCGGGGGGGGGGGGGGGGTTGTTACCCTCGGCGAACATAAAGAAAGGAAGGCTGCTTGACACATACATCTCGATTATCTTTAGAAGTCAAAACAAAATTTATCACGGCACACCCCACGGCCACGCCACACACTGGCACAAGGGGTCAAACAACATAGTATATACTACCCCTCGGGAACCCGGTACGGCACTGCAGAGTAAACACGGACAAGACCGGGCAAGACAGGACCCTATACCCCGGCCTTACATCGCGGGACAAGCCCCAACTGCGCCGCCAGTCGGGCTGAAGGCAGCGCGCTTCGAAGCCGGACGTACTCTGAACGCGTCCTCGCTACGGCCTCACGAGGGACATCGCCACGAAGCGCGCCCCCCTCGCGCCCCCCGCGCCCGCAACAGTCCAGCTGCATCTCTTATTAGCTGTGGCGGCGCGGTCGGCCGTAGACGACATACTTCATTGACCATCGAGGGAAAGGGACATCGCTGTCCACAATTCCCCTGATCGGTAGTAGCTGGCTATCATGCCGGCTTGGGCGAGGTGAGGAGGCAACTGCTACGAGTAACAGAGACCGCCAGGCACCGGATCAGCTAGCTATCTGGCCTCAGTTTCCCGCGAAACAACTGTTTCCTACCGGCTGTTGGCACATTAAGCTAGATTTGACCCCTACCAAAGGTTTTACTCGTGCTAGATCTCCCCTCAACAGGTTGTACTACAACAAAAATCGACGAGATCGATACAGGACCATGTGCGTCAGTTATTTCGGCTCCCGTTTTTTACTCTGCAAAGTCCGAGCACTCGCCCTGCTCGCCAGCAAAGAGGCATTATCACATTTAGCCTCGCGAAGGCGATGCCGACCGGGAGAACCCTCACGAATTCACGCGCCCAAACACATGTGCGCCACGAGCATCACCTGTAGGCAACCAGAGGCCGCTGAACGGCGGACAGAAACACCGCGAGGGAAATTCCCACGACCGGGGCACAAGGAGCTAAGAACGGTTCCACACGCCCGTGAGGGAAGGATAGAGAAACGGAACGAAAAACCGGCAAAATATTTTAACGCTCCCACCGCCTCCGCCCAACCACCGCCCCAACTATTATGTCCTCTACTTCTCGCGTTGCATATTCTGCAACGATACGTAGCTCTTGCACAGAGGCCCGACTACAGACACACGACGATGTCAGCGCATAAGGGCGGGCTTTTCAAAGAAGCCAAAGCGAGTGCGCAAACAAGGAACACCACCGGCATTTGCCCGCCCAAAAAGCTTAAACCGGTCCAAGAGAACATCGCTCTCCAATATATACCCCCGCTCGGGGTCTACACAGTCGAAGTTATAACTACGCACCACACGAACCCCCCCTCCCCCTGCAACACTACTTTCGTAGAAACCTACCGCATTGTGCACGATTTTAGGCCGTTGGAACACCCCGCACGGAGGAACGAAAACGTGCCGACACGACACGTAGCGATGGGGGTCTCGTCGAGAAAATACTCCACGAGGAGCGGAAGAGCAACACGACGAAGACAGGGAAACACACGACAATTACCCACCCCCTCCCCCCGAACGACCCCCCCTTTCGTATATACTCAGATGGTGCGATGGGCCGGGCCGGGATAGGTTCACGGATAGGCAACACCCTCCCCCTCTCTCCCGTCACTGAACATTGCCACCCCCGAAGGCCATACGGACGGAAATCTACTTGAAGCGGGATACAAAAGACTCTTAGTTCAGGCGTCATTTGTTCTTGCTTGCCGCTGCCGCCTTCAGCTGCTCTTCGAATGCTCCTGCGGGGTCGATGGGTAGCAGTTCAACGTCAGGCGCCAACACGTAGGTTATATAACCCTTTTAGAACTGGACCCACGTTCTAGGGGCCAAACTACTTGGGTTTAGTGTGAATGAGTTTTTTTTTGCTCCAGTAGTAACAGGGCTGTGTGTGTGTGTTTTTTTTGTCCCACTGGCAACAGGCTTAAAACCAAGATTGGCTATAATACAGGCATAGCCACCCAGAAAGCGACCCAATGCGGGCATCTCATCAATATTCTACGAAGACCGTGCAGCAGTGAAAAAGTATCACCATGCTGCCTGCGCGCCTGGCTGTCGTACCGTCCTTCGGACACAGCATCCCCTCTACACCAGCGGAAAGAGCGTGCGGCAGTAAAAAGTATCGCCATGCTTGCCTGCGGGCATATCTGTCGTACGTCTGCTGCCATTGCTCCCCTCCGGACACAAAAATCCCATACCCACGAGCAGCACCTTTTATTTCTTTATTCATCGTGTGGCCGCATGCTGAAATCGCCACTTTTTTTCGTCGTTTTTTTTTTTGCGACACGTTTCCCCTCTCAAAAGTCCAAAAAAGGGTATAAACCGCTCCATAAAACAAGATCACATTTTTTTCCCGCGAGTATTCTTATCTCCGAAAAACGTGCGTGCAAGAGTTAAGTGGGGGAGGTGGTTCATAGCCCCCCCTCGCTCCTGAGGGTTCCCCGCGAAGGGTCACCCTTCATGCGACTCGCCCGACACCCCACGGCGCTTCGCGCTTGGTACAAGCAATGTCTGCCGGGTCGGCGAAAATCCGACGTGCTCCGTCCCGGCATTGTAGAGATTCCGAGGGTCTATGGTCAAACATGTATGGCATGAGTACATCCCCCCTCAAGGGTTTCTGACCGGACATCGGGACTGCACTGTCGGGGGTACATATCCGCTTAACCCTTTTGCTTTCGCAACAATTGTGCAACAGTTGATCCAACTACAGTAGTCTCTCCCTAGAAACGCGGTTACAATTCTGAATGGGTCCTCAGTGCGTGCTGAGCTCGGCTCGGCTCATGTACTACTCCATAGCCCTGCGGAAAGAACGACGGGGTGACTCACCGCGCATGGCCGGAAGCACGTGTTTGAAGTGCTCGGCGAACCCCCTGATTTTCTGCCGGAACATAACGAGCAGCAGGACCACCATCGAAAAATAGACGAACCCCAGCATGTCCGCAGTCTTGCAGAGCACTTGCGACCACCTGCAAACGGAGTACCACCGACCCAAACAGCGCAAAGCAACAACAACAACAACAACATCAACACGCGTCATGGTTTTTGCGTGAGGTCGGGGGGACGGTCATCGACGGGGAGGGACGGGGCTCTCAAGACTTTTCGGTTGGCCAAAGGGAAGCCGCTGTCCCAAGTGGTGCAGTCGACGCCGCGCGCCTGTGGCACAGAAAACGCGCCAAAGGGAACACGACCAGCGCAAAAGCGCCCCCCGAAACGGGACGGTTGCTGCGGCACCAGCGTCTCCACCCTTTCATTGCCGTTGCCACGTTTCGCGTTTCATGAAACGACTACGAGAGGTAGCTCTAGTTTCAACCCCCGAGTAGGTGTGCGCCATACGCGCCAATCCGTGCGGGGGGGGCACGCCTTTTTCCGGAGTCAAGTCGCCGAGCTCGCTCCCTGGCGTCTACGGAGAGCACGCCAGGGCAGGACAGGAGGCAGCAGCCTCCAGACATGTGTGCGAAAAATTGGGCGTGAGTATAAAAAACCTCTCCTCGCGCAGCGAGCACAAGTAGCATGTGTTGCCTTGAGCGGGGCCACGTACTGTCTCATGATTGGGCGGCGACAGCAAAAACATCAAAGAAAAAAAACCAAGATGCGGCAAAAGTAGCACCTGCAGTGGGAAAAACAGAAACGTGCCAGGCAAGCCTCGAGAATACCCGCGACGACACAGTCCCGGCAGCGGCGGCGGTGAGGGCAGCGGCCGCGGTACGAGTAGCGGCAGTCGAAAGGGCTTCCAGGAGCTTACCTCGAGCAGCCGAGGCCGGCGATCATCTGCGCCACGTACGACGCGAAGGCGATGACCATCGGGATGACCCAGTACTCGCTCCAGCGGAAGGGATTTCTGTCGGTGTTCACCGCGATATACCTGCCCCGAACGGACGACAAGAAGGCGATTGATGATGGGACTGTACGTATTGCTAACATAACATTAGTGGCAATACGGCGACCACACAAAGGCGTAGGCAGCAACTTAAGTTATTGTCGTCGGCTGGCCGCTCAAGTTCCCACAGCTTACAGGTTACGGCGATGACGTAATGCGATAAAACCACAACATCACAACTACAGCGACAGCGACAACACATACACCGACAACACCACAACAACGACAAGAGCAACAACGATAGCAACGACAACAGCAACAGCAGAAACGGCCCGGCGAAGCAGTAACAATACAAAGGAACCACACCAACGCAAACACCGCGGCACTGCCGCATGCTTGCGTCCTCCTTGCGGACGCACTCTCTCTCCCCTGCCCAATATCGCGACCGCGCGACCGCGCAGCAAAGTCGCACCGCCCCAATCGCACGGCAGCCTTCTCGGGTCTACACAGTCAAAACCCGCGCACGAGCCACAGCAGACACACACCTGACATGGGCCTCGTCCAGCTCGTCCAGCAGCAGCGCTCGTACTCTCAAGATCTCTGAGCGCCTGCCCATGGTGGCCATGGCATCGAACACGCCCATCCCCCCCTCCCTGCAGAGGCCTTCGTGCACTTCCAGCGCCGGGGGAGTCAAGTAGCCCGTCGCGTCGGGGCCAAGAAGATGGTCCATTTCCGCCTGTACGCCATAAATGATGCCGACGGGGGGGCAGGGGGGCGCGGTAGAGGGGTGAAAAAATAAATAAAAAATAAAAAAATCACCGTGCGAAAGCGTGCGTAGGTTCTCGACAGCCGGTGCTGACGAGCTTAGCAGCGGCCGACGCTGGTCGACTGGCGACGGGAGAGAAAGCGGCAAGCGGCAAGTGGCACTGTTTTGCTTGTCGGCGGAACGGAAACCCTTGCGTGCGAAGCGGCGTGGACATTTACGGAGTTGCCAACGCCTAAGAACGGTTCGACAAGGCGTGAAAAACCTGCCTCCACGACCCGTAAACTGTTACATTTATACAAGACACCCCACCCGGCGCCAGCGCGCTCTGGCGCGGTGCAGGTTGCTCGCCACGGCTAACATCGTGTCATCCACACGGGCAACAAAATGAAACCCCCTTCAACCACCACGAAATAACTTTCACCTAACAAGGAAAAAAAAGACTGACCAACGCTCCCGCACCAACGACGCCACCGAACAGCCTACGCAGTAGTTCTTCCACTTCCAATTTTTACCTTTCTAGTCTCCTAGCCCCCATGGCCCTTCTACGTAACAAGAAAACCCTCGGAACAACGCTCCCGACCCGACAACGCTACCCAATGAACTTCGCAGGAGTGCTTCTGCCTCCGAACCCCCTCCTACCCCCTCCCGGCACCCGCTTTACGCTCGGTGCAAGCAACGCCCGCCTGCCTGGTCGGTGAAAACCGACGTGCTCCGTCCCGGTACTGCAGGGACGCAAGGTTATATGGTCGTAGGACTGCATGATACATGAGTACACCACCCTCCTCGGTATTGTAGGGATGCGAGGGCCTACCGTCATACGACTACGGCCATGCATGACATGACTCCCCCCACCCTGTTGATATTTTACAAGGAGTTGCAGAGGGATGTACGTTATCACCTGATCTATTCAAGATATATATCAACGACCTGATAGCAACAGTCGAAGCAGCGAAGCAGGGAGTCACTATGGAGGAAGATACGGTGTCGGGATTGATGTTTGCCGATGACTTTGTGGTAATATCAGGAACACACGAGGATTGCAGAAACAATTAGAGAAGACGCTAGAATACACAAGGAAATATAGGGTGACGGCGAACGTAAAAAGGTGTGCAGTAGTTGTATGTAACGAAGATAAGGTGAACCCGGTAAAATTTCGGTTGGAAAAGGGGATATTACCGATCGTAGACCAGTATGCGTACCTTCGCGTAGAGATCTCAACATTGTGTTCTCGGGATACACACATAACAAAGCAGTAGGAAAGAGTGAAGCACACGTGGGCAAGATGGATGCGATCCTAACAGACTCGCACCTTGACACTATTAATAGGATCGAGAGATGTATCCAGATGATTGTGACAGTACCAAAGCTAAAATATGCAGGAGAATCATGAGAAGGGAACGCGAAGTTCGTATAACAGTTGGAAACAGTGCGGATGACAGCAGCTAAAAAAAAAACAAGATGCTCACGTGCGACGAGTAATACAGTATTGAGAGCAGAACTGGAAATGTACCCATTCAAGAAATAGAGAAGCGAGAATGTTGAAATGGCAAAATAAAGTAAGGAACATGCCAAAAAAGACGTTGCCAGCCATAGTTGATATAGCTTTATGGTAGAAAATAACCAGACGCCGAGCTGGAATAGGGTGGGATAGCGTAGTTGAAAAATCATGGAAGGATATAGGAGAAACCAAGAAGAGGTGATATCCGCAGAGTAGTTTGGGAGGTACAAGACAGACGTAGAAGAAATGATGGAAAGAAGGGAAATGTTAGCGATGAGAAACAAGGCGAGATGGAAGAAACACTTCGAGATATACGGGGGATTAAGCGAAGGGATAAGAATGAAAACATATTTGCAAGGTCCAGTGGACTTCGCGAAAACGCTGGAGCTGCGATTTCGAGTAGGGGACCTGTACCTGCGAGAAAGAAGAAATAGGCGTACAAGTAGCCGGGAGGAGGCAGTACGTGCACAGGTATGCCCGTGTGGCAAAGCAATGGAAAGCAGAACTCGCACATTAGGAGAATGTGGAATGTACAAAGAAGAACGGCATGTGTTAGAAGAGATGAGGGAAATAGACGAAGGTGACATGTAGGAAATTGATACACTAGATAGCAGCGAGAAAATGATCGCTATAGGTAGATGGTGGCCACGGCCGGCGAAACAGGAAGGGGATAAGATTGGCATCAAAAATATATGGAATATATGGAAGCGACGTAACGAGCGCCCAAACGTTGGAGGTGTCTCTAATAGGAGTAGGAACGGTGCTTCGTTTCGAAAGGAATGCGTTGTCGATGGCCAAATGACTAGGGCAAGCAACAAATGAGTAACCCCAGCCGGTCCATGGTCAAATGACTAAGGCAGGCAACGAATGAGTACGCGCCCCCCCCC
This sequence comes from Nereocystis luetkeana, assembly GCA_031213475.1. Classification (NCBI taxonomy): domain Eukaryota; class Phaeophyceae; order Laminariales; family Laminariaceae; genus Nereocystis; species Nereocystis luetkeana. The sequence continues at coordinate 7,564,407 of JARUPZ010000016.1, read as the reverse complement.
CCCAATCGATGTGTGCTCCGCCCCGATATCGTAAGGACGCACGGTTCCATGGTCGTACGACTACGGTCATGCATGAACACATGAATACACTCCCCTCCCCGGCATTGTGAGCATACGAGGGTCTTCGGCCATACGACTACGGCCATGCATGACATGAGTACCCCCCCCCCCCCCATTCCCCCCCCCTTCGCCCTTCCCGCACTCCAGCTTCACGGCCTCCGCTTTTCAAAAGTAACCCACCTTGTACTTCTGGAGCGCCACGTGCTTGGCGTTTCCGTTATGAGCCCCTGCCGTCGCCTCCAGGAGAGACCTCGCCGCGGGAAAGTGCGCGCCGTTGTGGAAGAGTTCCACATACGCGGTGGCGTAGTTGCGGAGCTCGGGGCCTGTCAGGTTCCGCCCGTTGATTTTCTTCGGCTCCAGCTGAAACCGCCATAATGTCGGAGTCGTGAAGGCATCCGAGCGGGGGGGAGCGGGATCGGGGCAGGGAGGGGGGGGGGTCAGGGTGTGGCTCACTGTGTGTCCCAAGGGGGGAGCGGAGGCGGGGGAGCGGGGGGGGGGGGCAGGGGGGGACTCAATGTGTGCCTCAAAGGAGAGGGAAGGCGGGGCAGAAAGGGGGTTGGGGGTTGACCAGGGCACTCTCAATGTCAGCTTCAATACAACACGGTTGCGCGGCAAAATACGTGTACACTGCTGGTGGTAATGCGGGGTGGAGGTGCACGTTGGGAGGCGGCGTCATCGGTCATCGAAGCCGCGACGCGGAACGCTTGATCGGACAAAACACAGGTTTTTCCACGGCTGCCGTTTACCCGTACTATCGACCCCCCCCCCCCCCCCCCCCCCCCTCCGTCCCCTCGACGGACAAAAGAAACCCTGTCGCTTGCAGACGGTCAGAGCGCACACGATTACATTAAAAAACGACAACGCGGCGGATCAAAGACAACGAACATGTGAAGGGGAAATCGACACGCACGCACGAAAAACGCCACCCCTCGCTTAGGTTTCAAGGCAAAAATCGAAGACGCAGCGGCCGCGTGCATGCGCGGGAAGGCGAAGAAATAGAGAAATACCGTGGAATACGCAAAACGACACAGCACCATCACGCGTGTGGTAAGCTAACACACACCCTACGACAACTTGCCGAGCCGATTTTCCCGGAAAAACTAGGGGGCCGATGGGGTCGTGTTATCTCGCGTGTTACGGAGCGCCCCCGTACGTGCGCGGTGAAGAGTAGAAATACCGCAGAACACGCAAGATTAACACGCACCCTACTGACGGCTTTCTGACCACAGACCCTCGCATCTCTTTAATGTCGCGACGGAGCACGTCGGGTTTTCCCCGACCAGGCAGACATTGCTTGCTTGCACCAAGTGCGAAGCGCCGTGAGGTGATGGCGAGTCGCATGAAGGTTGAGCTGCATCCTACTAAGAACCGCTTGTGAGGCGGACTTGCATATGGATGACAGCTTCAATGAGTTAAGCTATTTTCCGGTGTGGCCACTTCCAGAGACAACAATGAGGGCACTTGGCAGGTAACTGCCTCGTGGGTGCCTTACCCTAGACACTGCCTAACCCTAGACACTATACGTGATGCGATAATTCCCTCTTGTGCGGAGTAAAGGTTCTCCACCCCGCACGAATGATCTAACTCGATCGCCAGCTGTGACCGACCGCCAAAAAAAACAAAACAAAACAACGGTACCCTGGTTGGCCAAGTCACGTAGTGAGCGGGATGTCTTACAGTGTCGTTGCCAACCGACGCCAACCCAACCTAATTCGTGTGTTATCTTCGCGTGTTGGTACACGGTAGACCCCGCTTCCCTCCAGACGCATTTCGTCCAACCCATTTTTTTCTCACCAACTCCCCGAAGATGTGGCGCACGTAGGTGTTCAGCAGGCGGCGGAATGACGGCTGAATCTTGTCGATGTCGCCCTTGTAGGTCTTTTTCACCACGTCGAAGCCCGGGTGCGTCAGGCCGAAGCACGAGATCTTCTCGAAGCAGCCGGTAATCTGCGGAGGCCGGACCATTACCGCGGCCACCACCATTGTCAAACCATCACCAAGGCAACGCAAAAACGGTGACGCAGGACAATCCACCGACGCATATATCCCAAGCGGAGGATGGATGGCGAAAGGGAGGGGGGTAGAACAAAGACGACGCGCGCAAAGATGAGGCTGGGGTGTACGCAGCGAGCTAGCATTGATCGCACGCCGACGCCACGTGCGTACTGTGTAGTAGAATAGAACACCCCAGCGCCTTGAAATAGATTTTGGAGAAAACCATTCATCAGCAAGCGCGCTAACCCTTTCACGCTGGTACGGCAACTAAAATGTAGATCTAACACAAGCCAGCGCGATCGGTCCTGCACGCGGGGGAGCCCACCAGCTCAGCAAACTGAGCCAAGGGAAAAGGCTTTCGGGACTGCGGGTTGGAGGGGACGGCATGTCTCGGCCCCATGACACAGCCGGACATACTGCTGCTGCCACTACTGCTGCTGCCACTGCTGCTGCCATTGCTGCTGCTGCTGCTGCCTACTACTTCTGTTGCCGCTCCCGCTGCCACCGATTTCATGCTCTCAAGGTCGGGCCGAACCTCAGAGCCAACGCCCCTAGGGTGAGGGAGGTCTACTTTCTCGCTTGCGCTTGTCTACTGTTTCCTGGCGGTGGGCGCGTGCGGATGGCCGCGCATATAACCACGACGCGATCATGAAAAGGGAAACGAAAGGCGACGACTCCACACGGCGACAACGAGAAAAGGAGACGCCCAAGAACTACGACCTTGTGGTTTGTTTTGAGGTGGGAATCGAAATACCGCGCAGCCTCGAACGCGCAACGTACACGTACGTCAGCACACAATTAAAAACATGGTGAGCACGCACAACCCGACACAAGCGCCTTGACCCCGCTATAAAAATGACGGGCATTTGTACTTTGAGAGAGCGCAGGAGCAGCTTTATAGCTCCGTGACGACAAGTCGCACTACACCCAAACAAGGAAAAAAAAAACACCAACCAAACCAACCCATGCGCACCGCACCAACGTACCTGCTCGCGCGTGTCCCGCAGGTCCTTGACCCCCTTGTCGCTGATAACCCCTTCCAGGTACACGTTCATCTCGTCTTGCAGTTTTGTCCCCGGCCTGTCCTCATCCTCGTAGTTCTGCGGGCGGGTTTCAACCACCAGGGACAGGCGTTGTCAACGGCTATCGTACCAGGCGGGAATGCAGGTAGGCATACAATCAAGCGCTGCACAACATATACCAGGTACATAGTCCGGAGGGAGGGACAGCACGGGGCGGGGGGGGGGGAGGGATGGACAGAGGGGTACTCGCTCACGCCTCGATTTTCTGCGCGCGCTCGGTGGTTCTCCATGTTGCTCAAGGAGACCAGCAAGATAGTGGGAGGAAGAAAGGGGATGCGAGAGGGAGGTAGGGATGAAGAAGGGAAGATCGAAGCGACTGCAAATGAGTGGGCACGGGGCAAAACTCGCACGCTCCCTGAAATCACAGCAAGGGCACAATGACCGCGCACGTTCTCAGCTCCACTACGACAATCTTGTGTGCTCCTAAGGGGACAACCCTTTGCGCAACTTTGTGTGCCACGCCGGTAGGTGGCGGCGGCGAGGACCAACACGCACCTTGTGGGCCCCGCGGCGCGCGCGCGGGAGCCCTCATCCCTGTCCTACCGCAGGTGATCAACACTTTTTCCATTATCGTGGACCGCGCGCGCAGCCGGTGCTGCTGGTTTCCGCCAGCAAGACAAAATTGCAAGCACGGCCCCAGAGCGATGCCACAGGCTCTATATTGCTACACCGCCCCCGCCCCCCGCCCCCGCCCTCCGCAAGGATACATTGAAGTTACGAAAGCAACGCAGGTCGTTTGGCTCGTCGAGGCTCACGGCGTGCAACTTCGGCGGGAGCGTTAGCCCACACCCCCACAACAACTAAACAAAAGTCTGAAGTCCGCCCCGCTCTGCCTCCTTGAGTCAAGCAGCAGCAGCAACAGCAGCAACAGCATTAGCAGCAGCAGCACTAGCAGCACAGCAACAACCAACAGCAGCACAAGCAACACTCGTAGCAGATATAGCAACAACACCCCGCCCACCACACCTGCCAATCCCGGACGAGGAACTCGAGCCGCTGAAACGGTCGCTCCTTCCAGTCCTGGCTCACGGCAACCCCATCCGCATCCTCCGCCGCCCCCGCCCCCGCCGCCAACGCCGCCTCCTTGGTCCCCGACGCCCCTTCCCCCTCCCCTGCCGAGGCCGCCCGCCTCGCGTCCGCGTTAGCCTTAGCCTTCGCGGCGAATCCAACAGCAGACGGCAAGACGGGGTCGCCTTTCTTGAATGAAGGGAACTCGTGCTTTCCGAGATCGATTCTGGTGGTGGCGGAGGTGGGGTCGGCGGAATCTCCGCCCCCCTCCTCGTCCCCCATCCCCTCGCTGGCGGTGATCGCCTGCTCCTTGTTGAGCGCCATCCTCCCGTACTCGGCGAAGAGGGCCAGCTGCTGCAGGTGGTCCTCCTGGATGCGCTTCTCGACGTTGTAGATCTGGCACGAACTCAGCTGCGTCGCCGACAAAGGGTGGGGGGGGAGAGAGCGCCAAAGCGGTTAAGAGGGATAAACAGACATACCTCTTCCTCGAGTCCCTCCGTCCCCCCACACGAAAAAAAAGGGAACACGAAAATATGAACTCCTTCCCCCCTCATTTCGTCCGCCCCGCCCCCCTCCCTCCCTCCTTCCCCCCTCCCTCCCTCCCTCCCTCCCTCCCTCCCTCCCTCCCTCTCCCCCTCCCTCCCTCCCTCTCTCCCTCCCCCCCTCCCGCCCTCTCTCCCTCTCCCCCTCCCTCCCTCCTTCATAGACAACCGCGCACCGCACACTCACCAGAGTGCTCACGGCGAAGATGCACGCCGTCAGCCCCATGGATGTCTCGTTGTCAAACATTCCCTGCGTGTCCACCAGCAACACCGCCACCTCCTTGCCGCCCTCCGTCCGCCGAATGAAAGGCTCCGACCACACCCAAATCCCTGTCGTCATGCGCTCCACCCCTCCGCGCCACGCGAAACTGCGCAGCGCGGATTCCTCCCCTCCCTCCTCCCCTTCTACATCGCCCCAAGACGCCCCGACGTTGCGGTTGCCCTCTCGCAGGCTGGGCCCGTCGGCCGTCATCCATGCAGCCGACTTATCGTCGTCGGATCTGTGGTGGTTGTCAGGGAGGCGTTATGTGCGAGGGGTTTGGGCAGCAGCGGAGAGGGTGGGCGGGATGGGGGTGGGCGTGTTGTACCCAAACACGTGAGCAGACAAGAGTACTGGCACGCACACGTTCCCCCCCCCCCCCCATGCCAAGCATGTGTATATGTACCAGGTATACATTTTAAGCTGACGATGTGAGAGCGGTGGCGGGAGTTCGCTCTTGGAGAAACACGCGTGGGAGGAGAGGGGAAGGGTCAAACAACCCCGAACCCGACATCTCAGCAAAATCTCCCCCTACCCTACTACTCCTACTCCTCCTATCCCTCCTACCACCACCATCACCACCACCACTACTACAATCACTACCACAGCGACTGCTACTGCTACGACTACGATTATTACTATCACCAATACTTCTACCACTACCACTGTACTAGCACTGTACTATTACGGGGGACCATAGTAAATAGGACCTATGGTAAACACAAAAACTATATATGTCCCTATTTTTCCTAACAATAGTTGGTCCTATTTACCATGGTCCCCCGTAATGCTACTACTACTACTACTACTACTACTACTACTACTACTACTACTACTACTACCACTACTACTACTACCACTACCCCTCCCTCCTTCTCCTACGACCACATCTGCCACGATTCTACCGTAGTAGGCGTTTTCTCACCCGCTGTTGAGGAAGCGCAGGAAGAAGCTGAGCAAGAATGACTTCCCCGTGCGGAAAGCACCCACCACGGAAACCACGGATACCTCCATTCCATCAGGTACCTGCACACCGGTCGACGGACCGACCAACGGACGCACGAATGTTCAGTCGCGATTCTTGAGGTGTCACACGAGAACAATTTACTATACCCCAGCCGAGAACCAATCAGTTTAGTCGATACCCCACAGCTGGCTTACGAGACATAAAAAACGCAAAAAAAGAAGAAAAAGACACGCTTAACACGGTGTCGAAACGATTACGGCCATGATATTAACGCCTCCCCGACGGGGGCCGGGGTCGGTGTATGTGTGTGCGAGGGAGACCTCACCTTGGAAAGCACGCGGTCAAGATTATCCTCGCACAGGGCGAAGGAGTAGTCATCCTCCGCATTGCCGGTGCTCACGAGCTGCAGAGGGCGGTTCTCACGCGGGGCCGGTCCGGATGCCGCGGGCTTCGGAACGCCGTTGGACTCGAAAGCCGCCTTTCAGTGAAGCAAAGAGCAGCCCGCCAAAAACAAAACATAGCCAAGCCAACGAACATTTTCAGACCAATAGCACGACCGATTCGCAAAATAAAGTATTACGCAAGGCGTTAGGTGCGGCGCACATTAGACAAAACAGGGAGACAGGCAGACAAGCAGGCAGTCAGCCGAAGAGAGAGAGACAGACACATAGACAGACGTGGGAGAGCGAGGCAAAACACGAACGGAGGGAACAGAGCGAGGGAAAAAAACGCTATGTGTAAGAAGAGCGCGCGGGGCTTCAACGATTGGCAGTTGTACTCTGATTCGCCGGTGCGAGCACCCGCTCCATCAATCTCTCGTATTTCGAAATCATTCCAGAAACATACCGACGTGCGAACCTCTGTGCATACCTGTCGTGTAACTTGAGAAATTTTACGAAGCACCGTCAACCTCTCTCTTGCCGCGACACGGGGGTAGGCGCACGATGGAGACAAAAACGCAGTACCACTCGGTCCCCAATATAACGATCGTTTCAATATTGATATCTAATGCAAGCGTTCCTTGCATGTCGGGAGAGAGTGATACATACACCATACGTAGTGACGGTCGAGTACGCGTCGCAGCCGTAAATGAGGGGGCGGGGGGGGGGGGGGGGGGGGGGGAGGGGGGGGGATGGAAACACTCAAGGTGCCTGCAACAACGCTTTCGGGTGCCGCGGCTGTACGAAATGCATCTTTCCCTCGCCCGTCGCGGTTGTCGGCTGCCGCAAAGAACAGTGCCACCCGTCGCGCACCGATCACGATCTAAATCATCAAGATCCTAACATGCTGTTATGAGATGCCGTGCAGGATCTGTATAGAAGCATGCTCTACAGTAGATCATGCAGGTTACGCGGCTCCCCCCCCGGCAACATGAGCTATAGACCATAGAGATCAGGAATCATCTATCTGATCTATCTGTCCTCAATGATATAGATCATCAAGCGGGAATCGACGGTCTGTTCGTGGTACGGAACAGTTTTACAAAAACGGAGCCGAGTGGTAAATCGCTGCCAAAATACAAAAACTACAGTGGCATGTCCACAGTGCCAACAGTCACGCTTCCGTCCGAATCCTTGTTCTCACAGAGTGGCGACGGCGTGATACGTATCACCCAGGGTACGACTCAGTAGCAATCTGTTGTACTATTCCAGAAATGAACTATCTTGCTGTATTACGAGCCGTGATACCACGTCTCTCTCCGTTAGCAGAGGGTTCTTGCTGTTGGACTACGGCGGCCAAAGAGTGTGACAACTCGGGCTGGGGCAGCAGTCCGACGACAGGAGGAGACAGGGAGAGATGACGGCCGAGAGCCGAGGGGCGAGCAATCATCGCTGCTCTCGCGGCGCTTGGGGTTCCAGGAGCTTGATGGACACCCATTAATAGGGTAGAGTAGGGGAGAGTGCCGGTATGCGCCAGCCAACAATACCAGCACCATAGCGCCAACCGGCACTATACACTCCGCACACTGCCACACTGGTTGATTCCATCCGTGGCAAGCGACTTAACCGGCATTATATATAGCGGGCAGAGGGCACTATTATACTCAACCGGCACTATAGAGGGGCCAATTACTGCATTGTAGAGACAACTCGCCGCCCGATATCCGATACCGGGGGCAGAGGTCGCTTCTTCCCGACACAACGAAAAAGAAATGGGGCTTGACCCTTGACGGTTGAAACCCGCCGTTCGTCGATGTGCTTGCATGATACTATACCTGGTACTTGGATGGTGTAGCATGATACTACCGAATATGGGACTGCATGGTATTTACAGCGCAGTACAATGCATCTGACATGGTGCTGTTAATATATGATACTATATGGTACCGCGTGGAATGAGGCCGGTTTTTGCTTGTAGGCGAAAAAAAAACTCTTCATACTTTATAGGCGCTGCATAATATTGCTATATATACGGCATACCGCTGTATACGTTACTCGTATCATATTGCTGTAGGATGTTGTTTGATACGGTATTACTTAATAGCGCAGTTCAAAACTTGGACACCACGGGCCCGCGCATACCGAACAGCCACTTGAAGCAGTAACGCCATCACCATTGTACCGCTGCTGCTCGTAGTCTTGTAGTGAATCAATAGCACCACTTCACCCTTTTCCCTTTTCGTCCAGCAAGTATCTCGCGAGTACAAGAGCTGTAGAGCTGCAGCAGCATCGTTTCGTAGAAACGCTTGTCAGGGCGCTACTCTGCTGTCCAGAGGTAGGGCAGAAGGGCTACGCACCCCAGCAGCACGTGCGTGTAGTGTTGTGCGGTTGCACAACGTAAGTGAAAATACTCTGCCCTCTGGGCGAAACCCCCGCAATCGTACTGGTATTGTTATTGATACCAGGTGCTACTAACAGGTGCTACTAACAGTGTCAATAGACCACAGGTTGGGGACAGCGTAGCCAAGGTCTGCTGCTACACGTAGTGGATGTGCCCGTACAAATTAATGAGAGTGTTAATACCTATTTCTGCCAGTCATTCGTGGCGTGACAAAGAAAGAAGGGAGAGAAATAGACAGAAATATAGACATTGAGAGATACTAGGAGAGAGAGAGACACACACAGCGGAAGGGGGAAATAAAACTCATCCAAGGGGAAGATCGCACGGATCTACTAGAGTAGTAAATACTCGTGACTCGTAACCACCGTCGTGCGCAAAGGTTTAGGCCCGGGTGTCTGCTATTGCTGTACCACCCACGGTGTGATACAACACGTAGAACCGCAGTAGGTCTACTGCTGCTGTTGTGTATGTCTGATACTGCTGTACCACCAAAGGTGTGATATGATACGTAGAACCGCAGTAGGCCTACTGCTAATGTTGTATGATAGCAGCAAATCCTGCTGCTGTGTGATGTCATAATCTACTGCTACATCACGGGCCATACCCCAGGAGGTGGCAGGTTCGAAGCCGTCACATATCGCACAGGTTGTTGGCCACCACGGGCGGGCAAAAACCACGCGACGTACATATGTGCAGGAACCAACACCTGCGAATACTTCTCGAAAGTTTGTACCCTGGTACGTCTCAATAGTTTCAAGATGGCCACGAGGCGGCGTGCCAACTGGTGCCCCCCGCCCCGTTCTGTTTCGTTCTAGCTTGGCTGCTGGCTTGACCGACGAACGTCCCAACGTACCAACGACGTCCCAGCGCACACGAACAAAAACGAATATTATTTTGAAGCTGCACAGTATTGCGAGTGCGCCTAGCAGTATTTTTGCATTTTTACCGATATTTTCGAACAAGTAGCCCAACATACCCGTTTCACTCGAAACAATAAAAAACACCGACACCCTCCTCGATATTCATCCGATAGAATTCCGAGTGCTGAGCACTTCTTCGTTTTTTCAAGGTCCCAGTCTGGTTATTGGCGCAACCCGTCAGCTTTCAGCGGAGGGTCTTGTTCGTCAGGACTCAGGCAAAACAGCATGGGTTTTTCCTGACTTTTGGGTATAATATCATCATGTCCTAGGGACTGGCAACAGGGACATCAAACTAAGACCCTCGGGAAACCGAATTATCCCATAACCAGAATGTCTAACCTGGTACAAATTTCTACTGCTGTAGATTATTCAATACCAAGTATAAATGCAAAAAAAGTAGTACATGCCAGCATTTACTTGTAAGCATCCAGGTCACGCCAGGTGTCTTATCACGAGGTGCCGTGGACCCTTCTCTTCTTACTGCGCCGCAAACATCAAACACTCAACTTACCGTCGTCACACGCAGCAACAGCCAAGAAGAGGGAGGACTCAACATTCGAGGTCGGGAACGGGAACCGACCCGAAAAGCAATCCGGCGGTTTGTTGTAAGAGATAATGAGGCGTGTTCATTAATATACTCCGCGTGGGCTTGCTTGAAAAATTGACCTCTATTCGGCAAATCTTGCACACGTCAGACAGATCACCGATTCCTATCTGGCCGTCTAGATCTGTCAGGGCATGTATATTTTAGAATCTGCATGGTCTACTCGTAGCTGATGTTGCCGTGGTGGAAGCTGTAAAAAATGCATAGATAAAATAGGCTTTCTGGGCTGGATCCACTGTACGCTATACATATCCTCCACGACATGCCAGTTATGAATATATCATAACCGCAGGTTAGGATCCAAAATTACGTAGATCGTGATTTCCCCGATGTGTGAAACCTTGTGTGTTTTATCGTTCGAGTGGCAATACCAAGGGGATTTGATACAACGCTGGGCGGTGGTGGCAGACTGGTACTTATAGAACACGTGGAACATACCTTACTGCTGATATTAACAGTAGCTGGCCGGGAGTTGCTGGGCCAGACACTCCGCGATTTCAAACATCTGCGAGGCCCACTCGTCTGCTTATCATAAAATACCGGTACGACCAGTACGCAACGATACCCGTCTGAAGGAAGAGTTTTGAACCGAAAAAAAGGAAGCTGAGAACCACAGCCGAAAACAGGAACGAAGACGAGATTGGACTACAAACTCGTTGTGGTTGGCCGAAATGAAGAAAAAGAGGGCCGAGTGCTCGTAGACCGGCTGAGTTCATTTTAGCTTTTCGATTAAAGTTTTTATTTTTTAAATCCGGAAAGCAAACGCTAAAAACGAAGAGCCCAAATGAGGAGCGAGGCCCACGGCGAGACCCACAGCTAAAAACGCCCCGTAGACCAGACAGCCGGAAGACAGAGAGCAGACAAGGCACGAACAATATGCCTATGGTGCCAGCCATCGCAGCTTCCATCGCAGCAGCCAAGACCGTGACCCATGGCACCGTCCCTATCCAATTCATCGCTGTTGTTCCGACTAAAATTCGTCTGTTGTAGCAAGCGATGCTGCTGTTTGAACAGCACCCGTACAGATCTCGCGCTTCAGGACATCGGTGCCCTTGCAGTAGCAGCAGCGTATCGTCGACTAGCCGTGTGGTACCTGAACGGTGAATCAGTGCTAGTGCTCCACCTCTCGACCGTTGACTTGTTTTCGTTTTCGATTTTTGTTTTGTTTTTCACGCGAGTCCTGGGTTTGTGGAAGTACCTCATTCTCTTTTCCCCCAAAAAGAGCAAATTATGTTTGTCTTGCTATTAATAGCTGTTGTTTTCAGCTACCTGGCATAGTTTTTCTCCGTTTGGACGGCCCCTCACACTGCTGCAGAGTCGGTGCACGGTAGACCGTTTCAGCTGTTGCTATGTGTTTCGCTTGTATTTATGCCTGGTACACAGCAATCAGTACTCGTACTCGTAAGAGTCCACCGCAATTCATCAGAGGCGAGGCGAATGCCCATGAGTGCGTGCGAATCGCCAAGCGGGGGAGGGCGACATAGAGAGACAGGCCGGGGGCAACACAGGAGGGGCCGCATGCGGGCGGGCTGATCAAACTGCAGACCGCTACGCAACAAAGCCGAGCCGCGCAAGAACAATTAGCCTGCGGTCATGGCGGTTCAGAAAAGCTCGTGCAGCAGGACAGGAGTACCTACAACAGTATCGTACTCGTACTGTAGTACGTACTGCTGGAGGTACCAAGTGCCGGTGCGTCCAGGTGCCAGTGCCTGGTAAGCTGTACGTACTGCTGAATACAAAAACGTGAGAACGAGGGTTGGGCAGGTAGATTTCTATGATACCAGGTACATCAACGACACACACCGAGCTGCAGGTTATTCCTCGGCGAATTGTGAGCAGAAAGAAGCAAGCGCTCCGAAGAGCGGCGGGGGGGTGGATACAAGCGTATAGGCCCTCGAGTGTTTCCTCAGCAGCTGGGCGAAGCCAAAAGCCAGTGCCCAGCGCCAACAGCAAACGGTAAATTGGCGACGAGCAGGTCATTTATAGGTCGTGCTACCTGGTACCTGGTACCTGGTACCAGGTACCTGGTATCATTTAGCGTACATATCGAGTCTCCCTGAGAGCTTCTGTCCGGGGACCGAAAAAAACGAGGGGCAGAAAGCTGACTCTGCTTCCGTTTCCCAAGCAATGGGCCGCGGATGAGGGCGAAAAGTGAAGGGCGTACTCCGCGCTGTCCGCAACGTGGTGCGGACACCGTCCACCAGCCGCTGGCTCTCTTTCCGGGGGGCGCTCCCCACCGACCCCTGCCGGCCTGGTACACATGACTTGAGGAACAACATATAGAAGCGCCCACGTGGAATTAGGTGGAGTTATCTACGATGCGATGTTAACGCAGGGTACCGAGCGTGCGAATCCACAACGGCAACGAGAGCTCTCAGAGATGGACTCACCATGGTCTCAGGTAGATCTCTTCTGCAGCAGTGTCTGACGGGCTATTTAGAAGCTGCGACTTGGTTGCGTTGCGGTTGAGGAGGCAAACAGAACGCGCCGACACTCCTTTTTGTCCCCTGTCTAGACCAGCTTTTTTTCTGTTGGAACTCCATTCTTCAGAATTTCCGGCGAACCGGTAATTTTCTCGCCGCAAGCTGCACGAAGTCACAGCATTCACGCCTCACGCGTCGCGCGTCGCCCCAGTGAGAAATCCCGTGGAAGTGCAGCCACTATTGAAAAAAACTCACATTCGCTCGTCACTTATGCTTGTTGTGGGGGTATCGCTTGTGGGCGTTGTTCCCGTTCCCAAGGCGTGTGATGTGCGATACAGACAACAGGAGTGTATCCTGTACGGTATCAGTTTACTATTTTCGCTGCTGCAGCGTCGGCGGAGTACCAACTGCCTATCCGATACGTACACGCATGCGGCAGCCGTCGATGCGTGGCGTGTGAACTCGCCCACCCCGCGAATACGTTTTTGTGGGTGCAGCTGTATACGATATGTGGGGCGAGGGGCGTAGCTGGAGAGTGCGCCTAGAGACGAGCAAAGAAACAGAAAATGAAGCGAGACTATATCTTGGATTTTTCTGCAGCAGTGTAGCTCCGTATCTCCGTATTGCACGCTCATCATATACGTATGTCGTACGAGCGGAGTGTGACTGGTAATCATAGACAAGCAACACTGATTACCGTCTCAGCCGATCAGTCGTCGAGGGTACAGTCAGACCCAGAGGAGCTTTCAGTCGTTTACTTGTATCCGCACATAGCAAGGAAAACACCGGCATAGATGACAACATGACAACTGCCCGCTGTCCACTTGCTTCTCTCTTTTTATCAACAACAATGACAACAAACAGAAGAACTTAACATCAAACGTCGCGTAACGCCAACATGGGATTCTGTTGCGTTTCGCGCGGTCGTTGGCAGTTATTTGCGGTAGGGGCGATTGCTGCTGTGCTTTTTTTACTGGTACTTTTGTTGCGCCACGGGGCTCCAATATCCAAGCAGGACAATTGCGCGATCGATTACAGACCACCGCCGAAAACCGGGCTAACGGACTGCTTCCCCAACATGGCGGCCGATCGTGCGACCTTCGTTGTAAACGAATGCTCCACCAGCACCCCGGAGACGCGAAATCCTCTCCTCGATCATGTCGATGTCGTCGGCCACGTGATGACCTTTGAGTGCGACTCGAGCTATTTGTTCTTCGCAGGGGTGTCCAAGCAATGGCGGGCCACATGGGGCGATCGACCCAAACAGACAAGCCTGCGTGCCGCGGCGCAGTCGGCCTCGCGCCTGGCTTGGGCGAAGCGCTGCGGGTGCGGGTGGGATTTACACACGTGCGCCATGGTTGCCAGCGTTGGTTCGATCGAAGCTCTCAAGTATGCGCGTGGCAAAGGGTGTGGGTGGAACGAGGACACCTGCGAGATGGCGGCCGGAGGCGGGCACATGGAGTTACTCAAATGGTGCAGAGCTCGGCGTTGCCCCTGGAACGTAAAAACGTTCGAAGCAGCGGCTCGCGGAGGCCACCTCGGTATCATTCGATGGTGCAAAGATAACGGCTGTCCATGGGGAGGACATTTTTACGGCGCGAGGACCTGCGAGGCTGCAGCTCGAGGAGGGCACCTCAGAGTGCTGAAGTGGTGCCGGGCCCATGGGTGTAAAATCAGCCTTGACACCTGTTTTACTATCGCCGCGGAAACAGGCAACGTTCCCTTGTTACGGTGGTGCCGACTTAGCGGATGTCCATGGGACAAGAGATACTGCCGTACCGCTGCAGAATACGGCCAATTGGCTGCTTTGCAGTGGTTCCGCGCGAAAGGATGCCCGTGGGACGCGGGAGCATGCGCCAAGGCTGCTGGAAACGGCCACCTGGCTATTTTACAGTGGTGTCGAGCGAACGGATGCCCATGGGACGAAAAAGCGTGCGGGGAGGCTGCGAAACACGGTCATCTGACTATTCTACAGTGGTGCCGAGCCAACGGATGTCCGTGGAACAGACGCAGGTGTATTCACAGAGCCAAGCAGAACCGGCACCTCGATGTGGTGCGGTGGTGCTCTGCGAACAAGGAGGACGACCGGGTGTAAGCGGCAAAAGGGTATACCGACCAAGCTTTCTTCTTCGATGATTCGATTCACGCTGAACGTCACGGAAAGGATAGTTGGAAGACGCTCGAGCGCGTGCGTGTTGGGGAGGGAGGGGCAGGTGAAACTGAACATCGCACGAACTCATGAGGGTTGGGTGACACTTCCTGTATATCGTTTAACTCCGCAGTCTCTTCGTTTCGCCGAACTTCCACCTTAAATCAGTATTAATACGTAGTAGAGCCGAATGTTTACATCGAAGCGGGAGGGAAGGTGGAGAGTTGCACACAAACGGCGTGAGCTTTGGGCTCTACAGTATAAAACCTCTTCGAGGGAGCGAGTGTGGGGGGGTCCACGTCGCCCGCTAGCAGCTGTACCTTTGCTACCTTTGCTGACGCCTGGCGTCTAGGCAGGCGAGTAGAAACGGTTGCGACGCATCGGGGCAGATCGCGTGCGGCCTTCTCGCCGAGGTTTTCGCCTGCCAAAACCGCTTCCTCTGGATGCTACACGTATGAGTGGAGTGTACCTGCAGGATGTTCGGGATTATTGGGGGGAATCCGTGTGTGTGGGGTTTACTACTGTAGGTGTCGTTCCAGTACCTCCGCCAATGCGCTCAAAGTTAGTTTTGTGTTCGGCGGGAGGCCAGAGAGTCAGCGTCAACGCCTCGTTGTGGTTCCTCGACCGGCCCGGTCTAACGAGTGATAGTCAACTACTGTAAGTCGAGTAGGTCACCTTGAATTTTCACAGTGAGGTTGCCCGATTCGATCCTGTGGCTGAAGTGAGGGGTGCCAGGATCAGAATTTGCGGGCACGTTTTTTTTCTGTACTTCGTGTCTACCTGACTGTTGTGAGTAGCCACAGCGGCAACAACGGCAGCAGCACTAGGGATTGCGGACACGGCGTTCGGCATAGTTATTCTCCCTGAAACACCCACGGCGTTCGATGTATTTATTTTCTCTGTAGTTCCTTAGTACAAACTGCACAAACCGAACAACTAACTGCTCTTGTATGGTTATTTGATGTATTTTGAACTTTGAGCTTGCGCCGTGTACATGGCGTCTAGGGCCGAGAGGTCGACGGAACCCGCCGCCTTGGCTTCCGTTTGTGGTCGACGAACACCTGTCAAGGCTCGTTTTTCTTCTGGGCCAGGGTCAGGGCTGCCTCATAATAGCAAGTTGCCGACAGACAGAGTAGTGCAGTCAATTGTAATGTAGTACCAATGAATTGCGTTCGCGTGCTGTTTCCTAGTGCACCTTTTTTGTTCAACAGGAGGCTGGACGGTCGTGTGATAGAGTTCGTACACTTTCGGCAGCAGCTAAGCTGTTTAGTGCAGTCCAATGCAATACATCGCCATGTTGTCATACCTTATTTTTGTTGTTTTAGCTTGGACGGTTGTGCGAACGAGTTCGCACACCTTCAGCAGCAGTTAAGCAGTACTGCAGTTGCTTGTACCGCAGCGCCCATACCATTCAACGGCGTGCTGTTCCCCAGTGTATCCTTTTTGTTCTACATTAGTAGCAGGTTGGACGGTCGTTCGAACGAGTTTGCACACCTTCAGCAGCAGCCATGGACGGTTGTAGGAGTGACTTCCTATGCTTCTACCGCGCTTTCCGCCAGTTTACTAACGCAGGGTTGGCTCTCTCGACAGCTACCATGAAAACCCAGTATGTAAGTTGTTTTGGCCCTACAGCACAATGGCGCGATGTCGAGTTGATCGCCCTTTCGTTGGCCTCGAGAACCGCGAAAGAATGAGGCTCAACGGCTACCGTAGTCTATACTCGTAGTCATGGCGATAATTAATCGCATTATTAGATGGAGCCGACGCGTGTGAGCACTCCTGGGCCCCAGCAATTGGCCCCAGCAATTGCAACTTGCACATACAACACGACAAGCGGTTAGTCGTAAGTTTTTTTTTCGCAAGACCTAAAACTGTTGTGTGATGGTCCAAGACCGTGCCTCTTCTCTCGTCTCACGTGTGAATAAGATGGCGCGGCGTCCAGCCACTGATGAAAACGCCGACACAATTCCCAGCAAAACTTCGCATTCATCACACAGAGCTCACACTAAGCGGGTCACGGAAATCTGCACCACGCAGCGCAGGTAGCTCATACAACAGTTCTGCAGAGGGCTGCCTCTCCTGAAAGCACCCCAGGCCCAACACGTCGTTCCTTGTTGCGAGATTAACAACGTGCAGCCCTCTGAATCTTTGGTAAACCTTGCGCGCATCTTTCCGTGATCGCCTTGTCACCGAAAACGTGCGACAGGCTCAATTAGTGTACTGTGGAAACATGGTTGTGGGCATTGGAAGTACTCGTACGGATTGTGAACCTTGGCCTTCATGTTTCGCGGAATGTTTTGTCCGGGGCAGGCTCTCAAACCATCCAACGCAAACAAACGTGAACTTTCGTCCAGGAAAAAAAAATGCCATTTTTGAGCATCATGTCCTTCGGTGGCCAACGATCGGGAACAGAACAGGCGGCCGGCGGCAGCCAAGCAGACAAGGAGCGTACCTACTTTAGTAAATGATGCCGTGGGCATTGCGTGGGGGCACAACAGTTGTTTATTAAAAGCAACCTATGGCTCGGTTTCAAGCCATCCAAAACAACTACATGGTCCAGCACAAAAAACAAAGAAAGCGCGACGTCAAGCAGTCTCGCTCCTCCAACAGCAGGAGGACCAAAAAAAGATCGTGGCTTCCCTCCTGACCAATACACAGTACAATCCGTCCGTCTCTTAAAGTCCAACCTAGCGCGTCCCCACAATCAACCACGTGCCAACAAGCAAAGCGCGCTGCCTTTGAGTGATCACCCCTCACTGCTAGCCCCCCCACCCCCACAACCAACGGTGGCAACGAACTCTTACGCCCCATGACCCACGTGATAGTGCCATAGCTTGCCGCGAAGCTCAGCGATCGCTGACCGCCTCACTCACACACGAGAAGAAAGGAACACATACAAACAATGGCAAGCGCGCGCGCTTAACCGATGCAGCACGAGCGGAAAGCCCACGCCAGGAAGCGCACGGCGGCTTCTCACGTCCGGCACCCATCGCCCATCGCGCACAGCACACCGCACACGGCACACCGCACATACCGCACTCGACATCGCGCACCGCACAATCACCACTCCTCCATTTGTCTCCTCCGCCCACAACCCATTTCGTCACTTAAAACGCAAGGTCCCCTGCAAAAAACACGCACAAAAAAGGACACCCCATTGCTTGCTGTAACACCCCACGCAAAATATAGGAAATGTCGTAGAGAACGGACGGACGGACGGGCGGGCGAACGAACGGACAGCGGTCGCAAACGTCGAAAAAATCGGAGAGTCGCTGCACCGTTCAACCGACCGATCGAAATTTCGCACGCGTGGGCAGAACGGTGGATGCGTGTACTTTCATCGCACAACCCAGGCTTATTTTGCCGCGCGCCCTGTTCCGAGTTCGCTCTTCGTGTGGCACCTGCGCCTGCTGCTGCTGCTGCTGCTGCTGCTGCTGCTGCTGCTATTGGGCCAAGCACGTCTTTGCGAAAGCCGCGGCCGCCTCGGCAAGCTTGGAGTCGCTCGCACGGACGGTGATGTCCACAGTCCCTCGCGCCTGCCACACCTGCGACATCAACAACGAAGAACAAAAAAGGGAACATCACGCAAGGAAAGCGTGGGGTGGGGAGGTTGAGAACTACCTGCATCCACCCGTGAAGAACACACACACACATTTTTGAGGACAGACTACATGGTGCTCGCGGGGGGGAATGGGGGTAGTGTCATGCCATGCAACGCTTACCAAATGGGCTGCAGAATTATCAAGAGTCAAACGACGTGTGGGTTTCGGTGAAAAATCCAACAAAAAAATGTTGAAAATCACGCCGCCGGCAGAAATGTCAAAACGAAAAAAAAAAACAGAGGAAGAACACCTACGGTAGTTCCTAGAAACCTTTCACAAAAATAAGCGAGACCTCCCCCTGTACTCCCTCTTCTTGATTCCAAGAAGAATTTCCCTGGATGTGCCCATTTCCAGCCCCTTTCCTCTGTACGCGCAAGCCTCGACTTCGGATCCGATTGCACCCCGTAGACGGCACCAACACTAACGACAGCAAAAACGACAACACAACGACCAACACAAACACTAACAATAGTACCAACTCCAACAACACCAGTAACGCCACCCTCAACACAACCACCACCACCCCACCACCAACAACAACTCTACGTCCCTCAAAAACGCGGCACAACCTACCTTGCAGTGCACCAGGCAAACACCCCCCCCGTCTAACTGTCCCGCGCAGATCCCCTCCGCCGTTTGCGGAATGACCTCGACCGTGTGGACGCCGAGCCGCGTGGCGAGCCTCTGCGCAACGGCAGCGGGCGACCCCAGTCCCGGCGACAGTCGCAAACCGGCAGCCTTCCTCTCGCCGGTGCACGCCATCCACCTCTTCCCGAACTCCCCGGTGGCAATGGTTAGAGGTCTAACGGAGCGTCCACCGAGGGTGAACTCGCCCCCGATCCCACCCCCGCCTGCGCTGCCTCTTAGCCCAGTCGAAGAAGAAGCAGAAGAACCCGCGTCCCCAAGGAAGAGACCCGAAAGGTCGAGCTCCGCCGAAGCTGATTGGCCCAACGCCCCCGCCGCCGACCTAGAAGGCGGCGATCCCGCCGCGCTGGTCCGCTGGCCACCGGTGCCCGGCCACGCTTGCTCCCCGTTGCCCATTGCCGCGGTGCCGAGGCCCACGCTTCCGCTGCCGCCGCCGTTGTTGAGCGTGCTCTGTGCGCCGCCGCCCGCGCCGTTGCTACCGCCGCCGCTGTCTCCGGTTCCTCCCCCGAGCAAGTCGTCCAGCGTCTGAGCAGCAGCGGAAGAGGAGCCGTTGGCGCTGAGCACCTGCGACGAGGGCGGAGAGTCACCGCCGCCGACTCCCAGAAGGTCAAGCCCGGGCTGGTTGGAAGACGATGACATCGACGCCGAAGACGCTGACGCCAAACGGACACGCGCGGCGGTGGTAGCGGCAGCAGCGGTGGTCGACGGTTCCCCCACTCCTCCAAGCAAGACGTCTTCGCTCGCGGCGGCCGGCGCTTCCATGCTCATGAAGTCCAGCAGGTCGACCGGCTCTGCTGCCGCTGGCGGACTAGAGGAAGCCCCCGCTACCGCTGCTGCTGTCCCTCGCGGAGTCGACGGGGTAGCGGCCACCGCCGCTGCTGCCGACGCCGCCGTCGCTGCTGCCGCCGATGTCGGCGCGGCGTCGGGTCGGGACGACGACGAAGCAGAAGAAACCCTAGAGCGGGACGAAGTCCCTACAGGCGACGCCGTCGACTTCGTTCGCCCCCCCGTGCCACCGAAGAGCATCGCCGCCATCTTCTCCTTCTCGGCTCGCTGCGCGGCCGCGATCGGGTCTTCCTTGACCTGCTGAGGCAAACATCGCAAGCGCAAGACCGACGCAGGTGTTGTGTTCCATCACCATCGAAGACGCCACGGTGTCGTCGCGCGCGCGCGTGTGCGTTTGCCCGCAAGGGTAGATGCGTGTAGGAGGAAGGGAAGGGGAGGTGCGGGGGGGATTGAGGAAGTTAACAGAGGGAACCACGCCGGGAGCGATTGGAGGTCTGGCACGGGAGGGGATGGCGGAAGAAGAACAGTTGCTGGAACAATGACGCCAGTAATAAGTCGACACGACAGACAAACAGCCCCTGAGCCATTCATGCCAACCTGCCCCCCCCCCCACCGATATTGCCATAACCGCCCACCCGGAGCGGCGGAACCACGCGCGCCGCGAAAATCCTTTCAGCGAAACCCCCAGACGCTTTGGTAGGGAAAGCGAGGCGGATCTTCGTCGCCGCTATCGTCGCGACAAACTTCAACACCCTCATCGGAAAAAAAACAACACCAACTCCGAACATCAAAATCCAACACCAACATCTCCCCCTCTCAACAACAACACCGACAGCAACGTCAACATCGTCAAAACCAACACGAGTTAACACCACCACAAACATCAACATCCGACCCAACACGAACATCGACATCAGCACAACCGACACAGTGACACAAAAAATCGACATCAACATCAACATCGGCAGCAGCACGACCACCAACAACAACGCCCCGTCACATCTCCGTTCGTGCCTGTGCCGTAGGAGCGCCTCCGCCGCCGCCCCCGCCCCACCGTCCCCCCCTGGAGTCGTGCCCGCCCGTCGCAGACGACGACGACGACGGATCCGCGGCCATTTTCCCTGCAGACGAAGGATACCCTCCGCCACCCACGCCCCCCATCTCGGCCGCGGCGGCCGCCTCGAGGGATCCCCTAGTTCCCGAAGCACCAACGCCACCACCAACGCCGCCCCCGGGTTGTTGCTGCGGCTCTCCCGGCTTGGGCCGTCCCCACACCTTCGACACAGGTCTCAATCTAATTATTTTAGACAGCGCGGCGGCGGCAATAGCGAGGGGGGGGGGGGGGGGGTCAATGGTTTTGTGGGAGGCGGAAGGGGGGGGAGCGAACGGGAGGGGGGAAGGGGAAGGGCAACACTATCGACTGTTTTGTCATGCTATATAAAATAGTAGAAGCATGCAAGAACCTGGGTTCGAGAGTTTTTGTGTGCAACAGTCGCGTTCGAATACGAGGTACGAGCGTGTGCACGAGGGGGGTGGGTGGGAGCGGGTCGCTTCACTTCCAGTTCCGGTTGGAAACCACCGAATTGACGCGTAACGCTTCTTGCCCCGTCGCACCCCCACGCCGCACCGGACGTCGTCGCGTCAAGGAATGACGCCAACCAGTGGGTACACGCACGCGTGGCATTGGACAACATCTAAGCGCGAGTCGCGTCGGCGCGCAATCGCCATTGAGCACGCGCTACGCGCTGGTCGCCGCTTTAACAGTCTCCTCTCTACCTTTCCACCCCGAGTCAGGTCCGGGCAACCGGAGCCAGAACCAGCCTACTCGAGCTAACAGTAGATACGACGACCGTACCCTCCTTCGACGGCAAGCACCGGCTTAACTGCTGTAACTCGGCCGCTACTCTACACGATGCGACGACGCCATGGCGGCAGCAACGCGGCCGCTGCTGCAACGCGCCGACCACGACTGCTAACGTAACGCGTGTCCCGCAAACACGAACACTACTGCCACACGATTCCTACCGGAACGCGACCATTGCAACATCAACACTGTACACGACTGAACATGCTGCCACCTGTCGTGTAGCGCGACTGCTTGCGCCCGTCTAAAAACCGAGTCAAAACAAGACTGTCGTTGTTGTATCACCACGACTTGTAACACGTCAACAGATACGCGCTGCTGCCCACTACTCCGGCAGCTGAATACCACTACTGCAACACGACAGCAAACCACGTACGGCGACGCCTCAGGCATGGTCACAACCAAGCACCAACATATCGAGCGAAAAAAAAAAAACACGTCAGTGGCTGGTGTTCCTATGCACGGAAATAAATAACCTTTTACGCAACCCTTGAACACCGATCAAGACCACACAGAAATCGTACGAGGCCTCTCAAACACGCCAGACCTACGTACTCCCGCCGGATTGCGACTGCAAACCGAGCTTGCCCGCGTCGGACGCACCTGGGACCGCTTGCAAAAATGTCGGCGGTGGAAAGAGGAGTTCCGGCGCCGCCCGACGATTGCGGGGGTGGGAGCGGCGCTTGAGGAGCCGCCGCCGCCGATATGGCAGAAGGCTGCTTTCGTGCAGCAATTCATGGTTCAAAACAATCGGGAGGAGGTAGGGGGGAATGGGAGGGGGGGGGGGGGGGGGGGGTGAGAACGGAGGAAGGGGTGGGGAAGGGGGGATGGGAGGGCGGGATGGAAGATAAGGGGGGGGGTACTCGAACTTGCCCTGCACGACGCGCTGTACCGCACAAGGGTTGACAGTGGGAACGGCCACGACAATGACGACACCGACCGCAAAAGATAACGAGGACAGCAACCACAGCAGCCACAGCCACAACAGCAACAGCAACAATGACACCACACCACACCACAGCCGGCGACACACCACAATCGTCACCTAGACCCAAGCGTGGTGTTCACACTGCCGAGTCTCTGCCCCCGCAGGAGACGGAAAAAAAAGGGGGGAAGCGGGGAGGGGGTGGGGTGGACAACTATCCAACCCTTCGCCGCCGATCCCGAACATCGACGCGTAATAGTGGGTTTCCATTGCGGGGGTGCTACCATTTCACCCCCTCGTACCAGGCAAAAAAAAAAACTCAACTGAACACACCAAAGCAGGGGAAAAAAACGTTGAAAAAAAAAACAAAAAATGGCGACAAGTCCATCGCTCGTATCAGCGAAACAGATACACAAAACAAAAAAACACACACACAAATAAATAAACAAACAAACGAACAAAGTCATTGTGAGGGGACAATTCTACCCCTCTTTATCAGCCAAAACTTGAGAAAAATGAAACACAACAAAACAAAACGAAAAAGTCCTAATGCAATGCTTCGTCGCTCAGTGCACCTGGGATGGTCGGGCGTAGGGGGTCAGATTGAAGGACGAGCCCCCCGCCCCTCCCATTGCCGACGCCTCCTCATCGTCAGAGTCGCCGTCCGCTTCGGCAGGGGGCGAGTATCCTACAGCCCCTGCCGCCAAGGCCGTCGAGACGATCCCGTCCAGGTGGCTCAGGTTTTCGTCGGCCTGGCGAGCAGCGGCATCGTCCGTCGTACCGGGGGGTATCGAAGACGCGACGTTAAGGTAGCCGTTGGTAGTCGTTGATTAACGTTGGTTAGTGTTGGTAGCCGTTGGTTGGCGTTGATAGCAGCCAGTAACCGTCGGCAGACATCCGAAACCGTTGGAAGGCGTCGATAGGCGTTAGAACGAGCAGTACGTGGGAAGGAGGAGGAGAGGGGCGTACTCATTTGTTGCTTGCCTCAGTCATTTGACCATTGACCACGCATCCCTTTCAAGACGGAGCACCATTCCTACTCCTACCAGAGACACCCCCAACAATTGGGCGCTCACTACGTTGTTTCCATATGTTACATAGAAACTTTTCGCTAATCTTATCCCTTCCTGTTTGGCCGCCTGTGGCCACCATCTATCTCCTGGGATAGCGATCGTTTTCTCGTTGCTATCTAGTGTGTCAAGCTCCTCCATGTCACATTCGTCTTTTTCCCTCGTCTCCTCTTCCAACACATCCCGTTCCTCCTTGTATATTTCACATTCTTCTACTATAAATATGTGAGTTCTACTCTCTATTGGGTAGGAGGAGAGGGAGGGGATCAGCAAAAAGGTGGCACGAGCGCACCGCAAAGAACATCACATGGGCTGTTTCGAATATTCATGGTCATGTTTTCTTTTCATCTCGCTGAGACGCCTCTTTGCACGGTCAGGCAAGCCTCGTCAGGTATGCGACACAGCCTAATAGGTGCCTGGTTTACCGTTTGGGGACCCGCGCAAAGCGGCCCAACACACACGAGAAGGGCGTACTTACCAAGCGTCTACGACATACGAAGAACGTGCAGCTTCAGCAGCACGAGCATCAACCGTGCTGCGCGCATGCATGGTGTCGCGTAATGTATATACTGAAGTAGCTCCTTACTGTGCACTTCAGACACACACACCCTGCACCCCAGCAGGCCGGGCTAAATCGTTGTGGCGGATGCTATATTCGTCTCAAGCCCCAAAGGGGGTTCAACCTTTTTGGACTGCAGTCTCGTCTGGGGGACAACCCACTCCATTTTCAAGTAAATTGTTCCCGAAACGGGAGAGTAGTCCTGAAAGGGTTAACTTGACACTATTACGGGGGACCATAGTAAATAGAACCAACTATTGTTAGTAAAAGTAGGGAATTGTATATGTTTTTGTGTGTACCGTAGGTCCTATTAACTATGGTCCCCCGCAATAACACGTACTTTGCACTGGTATAATGGAAGCGTGGTGAGCTCAAGCTATTCTTCGACCGATCTGCCGCAGAATTAAATATATATATAGAAAGGTGCCTTGTGAGTTGTGGCATGCGTGATCTGTAAAATGCGGGCATATGATGTGTGGTACCTGGTATGATTCATGTGTCCGGCTTGCGAGATGCGGTGTGTGTGATGCATTGCGTGATGGATCATCACCTCGATGTCCTCAGGTATGCCGATGCAATTCGTGCTTCGTTGGTTTGTGGCATGCGCAAGACGTCATGTGTGATGTGTGATGTCTAATGTGCGTTATCTTGATGCATTGCGATGCATCACCAGGTGATGTACGGGTGTAGGTGTCGTGTGTGTCGTGACGTATCACCTCGACGTCCTCGCAGCTGGCATCGACGGGCAGCACCGCCGCCATGGCCACCGGCCCCTCTCTCGCCAGCTGGAGAAACTCCAGGCACCTCTGCTGCAGGTCGGAGTGCTTGGACTGAGAGTACAGCGTCAGCAAATGCGCCACAGGGGGAGACACCTCCCTAAAAAACAGGCAAAGGCGACAAGGGAGAGGGGGGGGGGGGGGGGGGAGGGATGGATACATAAACTTCGTACATAAATATCTATAGGGGTAAAAGCAGAGGTGGATGGACACCTGCACGTCACCAGGACAAAACGCCACGCAGTTCACCTCGGTGTGCCTTCTCACCAAAGCCTGAACAAAAGAGAGTTCTACCTGCTGCGGGACTACCGCCCCACAATACGATACTCTGTACCAGGTATCAATTCGACCGATTTGCACAGCGCGCTCGCACCGTGATACGTGTACCTGTACCTGCTTGCACGGCAGCCCGCCACACCAAACGGTTGCCTGTGATGCCGCGTTCCTAATTTTGGGTAGGGGTCGGAGCACGCGAGCCCCCAAGGAGCTACTTCGTACCAGGGTATAACCTTTTTAACACCGCCCTCCCGTTCCGAGGACAAACGACTCGGAAATAGAGTTACACGGACGTTTTTGTACAGTGCAGTACCAAAAAAATACGGGGGGCCATAGTAAATAGGACCAATTGTTGTTGGTAAAAATACGTAAAAGTATAGGTTTTTATGTGTATCATAGGTCCTATTAACTATGGTCCCGTGTAATAGGGTCATTCTTATCGGAGAGCTTTTTTTTCCAGATTCTCGACATTTTTTTCGCGCATTTTTTCAATCTCATTTTCCTGTTTTTTTCCAAATGTGTGAAACTGAACGAACTTGATTTTTTTGCTTCTGGAGAATTTCACGAATAGTGACAGAAGGCCTGCGTATATCAATACATATGTCCAATAATTTCCAAACTTTGGAACTTATGGACAAAACGCTTT
The DNA here is from genome assembly GCA_031213475.1 of Nereocystis luetkeana. Classification (NCBI taxonomy): domain Eukaryota; class Phaeophyceae; order Laminariales; family Laminariaceae; genus Nereocystis; species Nereocystis luetkeana. The sequence goes on along the minus strand of JARUPZ010000016.1, from coordinate 7,538,468 downwards.
CCGATAAGAATGAACCTTAACCCTTCAACCCTTTTAGTACCGCAGTCCCGTTTCGGGGACAAACCGCATATAATTTGAACGCATTGTCCGCAAAACGGGACTGCAGTTCTAGGAGTGTTAAGAATAGCAACAATTATTTTGGGACACAACTATGTGGGATTAGTGTGGAGGCGTTTTTTTGTTGTTCAGTTGTGTACGGGTCAAGCTCACCCCGACTGCGCCGACAGCTTCATCAGCGCCGTCACCACGAAGCCGCAGGTGCGGGAATCCCGAAACGACAGCCCCGACGCCACCGCGCACAGCTTTGTGGAAGCCTCCCGCAGGGTTCGAGGAGGGGACACGAGGGAGCCGTACTCGCCGAGCACCCACGCCATCACCTGCATCAGCTGGGGGAAGCGAACAATACAGCAAGCAAGTAGACAAGCGACCGAGACACGAACCACAAGGACCAGGTGAGCCACAGGAAAGTCAAGCAGGTCAGGCAAGCTAACAAAGACCCAGCTAAGTATGGCCGATCAAGGCGAGGCAAGGCCAAACCAAAAGTAAGGCAAGACGAACAAGCCCACGCCAGGCCGGCCTAGGCAAGGCAAGGCAAAGCTGGGCTAGGCTACGCTAGCCAGAAGGCAAGACATAAGAAAAGGCAAGGTAAGGCAAGGTAAGGCCAGGCCAGACTAGGCAAGACAAGCCAAGGCCAGGCAAGACTGCTGTAAAGACTATTAATAGGCAGTAAAACCTAAGGGCAACATGTCGTCACGACCAACACCAAAATACAACACAAACGGCACAAGGTCTGCAACAAGAGCGAAATTAAGAACAAACACCCTCTCAAATCAGGGGGGGGTGCGTACCGCGGGGGAAAAAAAAAAAGAGTGCGCGTACACACACGCGAACACACGAACACAGACACACAAAACCCGTAGGTCTGTCGAACCTGATCATGCACGGCGGGTGTGTCGAGAAGATCCATGTACATGTCCACCGCATCCCGTCGGAGCTCGGTATCGGCCTCCTCGTCCTCCCCGCTGCCCTCCGCGATCAGCTGTAAGGCACAAGCGCCACCCCAGCAAGAAACACACGAAAAGGGGAAAGCAGAGACGGGCAACCAAAAAAGAGCGGGGGGGGGGGGGGGGGAGGGGGGGGCAACGGCACATGGGTTAACAGGCCAACACGTCATAAGACTCGGACGGCGAGACCATAGCTCACCCAGTCCCAAACATCAATCATCACTCCCCCCATCCCTTTGACCGTCAACGTTGGCGACAACGAGAGCAAAAGGAGGTGCGGCCGATCTCCAAGAACCCACATCGGACGCCGATACCAAACACGAACCAATCTCCCTCTGGGGAGGAAACGGCACGCACTCACGCACGCACGCACGCACGCATGCACGCACGCACACACACCTGCATGAGGTTGTGCGCCACTTCCGGCTTGACCATATCCCCCGCCAGTCTGAAGACTCGCGTGATGACGCCCACGTACCACGAGTTGCTGGGGGCGAAACGCTCGGCGCACTGGGTGATGCGCTTGACGAGGTCCTGTGGTACGAAAAAAAAAAAAAAAAAAAAGAGAGTAAAAAAAAAAACACAAATGAAAGAAAGAACAACAACAACGCAAGAACAACGCAAAAACACGCACGCACGCACGCAAGCACGTACAGGCATGGTGGGAGGAGAGGGGATCAGAACAACGTGGGGGAAAAAACACGCCGCAGGACGACACATGGAAACCCCGTAAGCCACCAACACCGCGCGGTACAACACCAAAGACAAGACAGGTTTCGATTGGCTCAGCTTTGGCTATAGACATGGAAACCCCGTGAGTCACCAATGCCATGCGGTGTGGCAGCGAAGACAGGATTCGACTGGCTTGGGGGAGCTACGAGCAGCTGGGTTTGGCTTCTGGCCAATCACATTCACCTGTCTCCAGAAGGAGTCCATCCCCTGCTCCAGGAACGACAGCAGCTTCTCCGCTATGAACTCCACGTTCACCGGGTTGGTCATCGTGTACAGCAGGTCCAGCGTCTTGCGCTTCAGAGTCTCGTCCGGGTCCTCGAGGCAGTCTATCACCACCATCTGGTGGTCTTGGGCGTACTTTGGGTGGTCACTCACGATGGCTGCGAGGCCGGTCACTCCCACGTACCTGTCAAATGTATGGGGGCATAAATGAAGGGAGGGGTGGGGGGTTCTCATGTCATGCATGACCGTAGTATAGACCTCGCATCCCTACAATGCCGGGGCGGAGCACGTCGGGTTTTCACCGACCAGGTAGGCATTGCTTGCACCAATCGCGGGGGGGTGGGGGTGCTAAGTGGGGCGAGGAGTGGTGGTAGTCACGATAACAATCAGCCATAAGTATCGTAACAAAAACACCAGCGGCTGCCAACGTTTGCTTCTTCACCACCGGCAAGAAAAGGTAGTCAAATTCCAAGAAGGTTGTGCCCAAAAAGACGTGGGTGCAGGCGAAAAAGGGTCAGGTCAGCCAACTCATATTTTTTTACCAGGTACCTGGTAGTTTTTCTTCAGGGTCCATACCTACCGTAGCATCCGCCGAGGTTCGATCGGATCAATGTCCGTCTCGGGGGTATTTCTTATCCGGGGTGACACAAATCCGACCTGCTACAGTAACGATATTAGGGTCCACCCCCCCCCCCCCCCCACGCCACACACACAAGCACGCAGTCGCAGCAGAGCGATCTGTCCAGGGGGTACCAGAGGGCTTGTTATCCTTGCCGAAAACTCCTCCTTATGTTAAAGGCGATCCAAACATCAGCCGCCGGTGTAAAAGGTCAAAAACTGTACAAGTACACCTGGAGGCTCTTTCCAGTCGGTCGTCACCAATCAAACTCTCCGTCTGGTTGTTGATCGTGGCTCTCATTTTCGCCAAAAAAAAACCAAAAAAACAAACAAATAAACGAGTACGGCGAGAACCAGAACTCGTGGAGGAGGCACAATGTAGCACTCCCCAAAAGAACCCCAATCGAACGACCCGAAACTGCTTGCGTAGGACACCAGCATATACCCACCAAGCACGAATGCGCCAAAACACAACACAACCCTGCTTGTATATCCGCTGTGTACTGAAAACGACCCTCCTGGCCGCGCCCTTTCCTTCCCTTTCCTCTCCTCGACTCCAACACCCCCCCCCCCCCCCCATCACCAGCAACACTACCACTACCAACGCTCCCACTAATGCCAACACCAACTCCAACGCCAACGCCAACACCACTTCCATCCCCACCTCCCTCCCACCGCCACCAACCTCCTCCCTCCTCACTCGTCGAGAGCCTACCTGAGGTTCTGGTTGCCAGAGCAGATGAAGCGCGACACGCTGGCGGCGGCCGCATCGAGGAGGGGGGCGTTGGGGTAGATGCTGGTGATGGTCTTGACGCACTCGTACACAACCGCGTGGCCCACGTTGATGCCGGTGTCCGCGCGCCGCATGACGTCCATCAAGACCTCGTACATGCCCTCGCTGTGTGGGCCAGCGCGAGGGGGGGGGGGGGGGACGGGAAAAGGAAGGTGAGATGGAGCTATGAAAAAAGGGGCCGTGTGAAAAAGAGGCACTGCTGTGAAACGAGGAACTGCGAGTAAGGAGGGAGTACGGCAGGAAGAATAGTAAAAGATAGGACCTACCTGGTATACAAAGAGGAACCAAGAACATGGACGACGTATGTATAATGTCAACAACAAGGACGATCACGACGACGGCGACAGCGAGCACGCGAACACCAACAAGAGCACAGAACAAAAAAACATCGAACAGCATCACACACGAAAAAAAAAACCCAGATAGCAGCAGAGAACAGACACAGATCGTAGTAGGAAGGCGACAAGCTCGAGCACCAGCACCACAGGAACAGGAGCAAAAACAAAAAGTCTAAAAGCACACACAAAAAACCCAACAAGCTCAGATACGTACAACAAGAACAACAGCAACATATGTTCATGACACAATAACAAGCACCCGAGCAAAGCCAAGATAATGAGCAAAAACGACAAGAAATAAAATTATTCTGACAACCCAAAACGAAATCAAAAGCGCACAGTTGTTGCTGTTGGTGGTGGTGATGTGCTCCTCCCATTAACAGGTTAATTCCTGACGAACCAAAACAATATCCTTTCGTACACATATACAATATACATACCTCGTAACCCTGTCCGCTTTCCCCAGCAGGGCCAGTATTCGCAGCAGTCGCATCTGTATCCACGGCGCCGGCATACGGTGGTAGTCGAAGTCACGGGGCAGGCGGTGCTCCGTGATCTGCATCAAGATCGACACGAAGCTGGGTACCAGGTCCTGATGACGGCGGTGAAAGAGGAGTTCGAGACGTGTGCAGGCGGGGTCGGAACGGCGACGCGCGGTACATAGAAAGGGGGAGAAAACAGACGAGTTGTAATTATTGGGCGGGGGGGGGGGGGGGGAGGGGGGGCTGGCATGTCGGCGCGGTATAAAGCCCGAAAAAAAAGGTTTACGAAACGCCTGAACTGCGCCAAATGAAGAACCGTTACGATAACAACAGCATCGACGGCGATACTAACAAACCGCAACCGCAAACAATAACAGTAACTGTACCAACGACTCCAACACAAGAAACAAAAAATGCCGACACCAACACCATTACTAACAACAGTCGCCTTACCAACACTATTAATAGCACCAACACCAAACACCAACACTAGCACCAGCACCGACGACACCAACACCACCACCAACGCAAACAAAAAAAACACCAACACTATTAAACCGAATACAACGCGCACATCAACACCACCACCACCACCACCATACCGACACCAACACCATGCAATGACTGAACAGCTCAGGGGACCTGACCACCTCCCCGTCCCGGTCCCCCCTTCCACCTCTCCACCACCACGACCACCTCCAAAGGCACCCCGCGCCCTCCCTCTCACACCCTCCCCACTCCTTACCCGCTACACACGAACCTCCCGAAGCGTATGCCACGATCCATACACCCACCGCCCCGCCCACTTTACACCCCAAAGCAGAACGGCAACCCCGCACGAGGCACAGCCTGCCCGTGACAACTCGTTCGAGACCAACACCCAGCGGGAAACCCCTCTTTCAAGACTTGTGCTAAGTGGGAAAGCCACCCTCCCATGAGGCCAACTTCGGTCGGAAACCCCTACCAGTATAATTAAGCCGCCGCCCCGCCCACTTTACACCCCAAAGCAGAACGGCAACCCCGCACGAGGCACAGCCTGCCCCTGACAACTCGTTCTAGACCAAAACCCAGCGGGAAACCCCTCTTTCAAGACTTGGATTGAGTGGGAAAGGCACCCTCCCATGAGGCCAACTTCGGTGGGAAACCCCTACCACTTATAATCAAGGTCAAACCCAGGCAAAACCCAGTGGAAACATGGGGAGAGTAAGGGCTCCTTGACTCTTAACCAAAGACGCTATGGCCACCGCCTTCACCGACCCCCCCCCGCCCCCTGCTCTACTCCACTTACTTCCCGGGTTCTCCCCCCTCCCCCCCTACCGTTCATATGAAAACGCAATGAGCGCCCAATTGTTGGAGGTGTCTCTATTAGGAGTAGGTACGGTGCTCCGTCTCGAAAGGGATGCGTGGTCAATGGTCAAATGACTAAGGCAAGCAACAGATGAGTACGCCCCCTCCTCCTACCCCCCCCCCCCCCCCCCCCCCTTCCCCTCCTTCCTTCTCCCCTTGCCCTCATTTTCCCCGTACCGCCCTTCCCCCCCCTCCTTACGTACCTTGTAGCTAGCCGCATCTACCCTGGCAAGGTCGTGCAGAAGGCACAGCGCCGACCCCATCACTGAAGGGTCCTTGTCGCAGAGCATGCGCCTAAGGTGGTCGCCCATGTGAGACACCGACTGGAAAATCGGCACGCACGTAATGGTAAGGGCCGGGGGGGGGAAGACCACACGAGGGTGGCAGGGAAGGAGGAGAGGGGGGGGGGGGGCAACAAATGCGCACGACAAATTTGACGGATAAGAGTATGGGTTTGGGAATAGGTTGGTTTCCATGCCCGGGCGTGAGGCTGGGTCACGTCAGGAGGGAGGGGGGAAGGGGTTCCGGTACGTCCGCATTGTTGCTACAACTTGAGTTTATCGGGGACGATGACTAAACAAAGACATTGCTTTACTCACGTTGCGAAAATGTATCACATAGAAATACAATTGGATCATTTTTGCAGTGCCGTAAAATTACCTTACGAGGATGGCTAGGGGGCCGCACGACACGGCAAAATTAGCAGGTATTTTTCGTGTTAACCGCCCTAAGCAAGCCAAGAAGGCGTCGCGACGATTTTCACCACATCCTACCGATGCCCCAGCCGCGATATGACGCACTCTATTAATAGTTCAAGCGGGAGTCGTGCCGACACTGCTATCATAGCGCTAATAACGCAAACTGCTTACGCTGATCGCAACTGCGCTTCACGACAAATCACTCAGCAAAGTCATACGAGGGCAGCACCCGCGTCTGCTCGTCGCGTAACCCCCCCCTTTCATATCGCGCGAGCGTGTGCATCGGTGTTGTGTTGTGTGTGTGTTTTGTTTTTGGGGGGGGGTGGGATAAATCAACGACATGGTTCACATGTTCACATTCTTCAGGATGAAAAAGCGGCCAATCTCTTCGCGCTAGAGCACAACATGGGGGCGTTTGGGTTTGACATTAGGCGATAAGCGCCGGCGGTGCACGCTACAGTAACCACAACACCACTACTACTACCACCACCATCACCACCAACAACAACACCGCATCCACCACCACCACCACCACCAAAGTAACCGCACTCCCATTCCCATCGGGACCCTTACATCCGGGTCTAGCTGGTTCATGCGGTGCAGCACCATCGCCGCCTTCTTCCGCACGAGCTCCCTGTCGTGCTTCAGGAGTCGAACCACGTCCGTCATCACCGCCGGGATCATGTCCACCGTAGCTGCCGTACCGTGCCGTGTCGGCCCGAAAGGAAAAAAAAAAACAGCACACGAAAAAAAAAAAAACTATAGAGGCGGAAGACTGGTGTGATAAAATAAAGGAGTTCCTACGACTGTTATGATACACGTAACAGGCTTTTGGTTTGTCTAGGTGATCTTCATGCGGCGGTTCGTGAGTAACCGACGTCTAACGTTAGTCTGCACATGGTCGGATGGGAAATAGGACAAATCAAACATAATAAATGTATTCATAATGACGAAAACAGTACTGCTACTTTAGTTATACAACCTGAACGAGACAGCAACAGAAACGACAGCTATAGTGAGCGGGTACGCAAGCCAAGCAACAAAACGACATCGAGAACAGAGAAGGACACTCGCGCAACGTGCCGCCGCCGCGACACCGACTCACCCAGCTTGCACAATGCCGTCAGCGCCGCCGCAGCTTCCAGCATGTTGGAGCTGTTCAGGTCTCTCTGCATCTGGTTCACCAGCATGAACCGGAACTCGTGCGTCGGCGACAGGGTCAGAGACGCTGTCAGGTACCCCGACCTCTTCTGCGCGAGGTTCTGGCTCGCCGTCAGCTCCACCGCCTGGTGCAGCAAACGGCGGAAACCGACATGCAGACATATGGCCAGAGACGCAGAGGGGCAGGCAGACATAAAGACAGAACGGCAGGCAGGCACACACAGAGGTAAGTATACAGGTAGGTAGGTAAGCAGACAGCCATAGAGGTAGCTACACATGCAGTCGAGCAGACAAAAAAAACAAAATATTAAAACGTAAACACGCGCGTGTCACTCGCCCTTGCCAGCTTGCCAGACAGGGTTTCCCAACCAAGAGGTGGCAGGGCACCACGAGGTTTTCATCGTTATCTAAAAGGCGTTCTTGTTTCTACTGGAAACCCAAAAAATCAACTCTCATTCCAAGTACTTTGTCCCTGAGTTGTTGGTGCAGTTCCGGAGGGGTTCAATTTTGCAAGTTTGCAACTTCCGCACGCCTCTATCCAGCGCGAGCCGCCTTCTGAAACCCTCCCTACACCGCAGAGGCGGCGGCCAACTCGCCTCTAGAGTCTCAAAGGCCGTTGTTGCGATGTGTCCCCGAACCCCGAACCTCAACGTTGGTGCGTCCCTATACACGAAGCTGTATACTGGCAGGGATCTGGAGCCAGTGTTGCCGACCGCACTATACACGAAAACATGCACCCCTGGGGCCTGGGTTATCCCGCTCGCCAAGTACGCCGGACGCAGGAACTATCTAGAGGTCAGGGTTTCGGAAGCGGTCCGATCACCGGGGTCTCCTACAAATATTGGGGGAGTTCAGCCGTGTAAACCAAGTGCGGCGGGATCAAAGAAACCCTCTTCGCCAATCGACACAGAGCGAGAGGCACGGCCAACATCAACAGCAAAAAACAGTCACAACTGGAGGAACAGCATCGACAACACAATCACCGCCAGCACCATCGCCAGCACTACTACCATCTAAAGCACTACCACCACCACTGCCACTACCACCACGACCACCACCACCACTACCACCACCAAGAAATACAACAAAATGAAAACAAAACAAAAAAACGAGCCGTGACTGCTAAATCACCACCAACCTTTATGTAGCCGAAGGACGCGTCGTGGCCGAGCATCTCTACGTAGATCATGCGCACCAGGAACTCCTTCATCTTTTCGCGCGCCACCGTTGCCTCCGGCATTTTCCTCTTCAGAACTCCCACCTATATGTATAGATCAATATTAATAGTAACAAACAGGAAATGCTGACTCAGGCCGAATTTCGCATCGAGGAATAGGCGTATTGTACACAAAATTTCATTTCAACGCCCCCCGAATTTATTGTTTCCCTGCACATCTCAGCCCGAATTTCTTAGTGCTCGCGTTCTTAGCATATACTGGTACCTGATACCACGTAGGTTAGAGTGCACCTGTTAGGTGTCCTGTACTGCTGTATCGCTGTAGAAAATACCCGGTACAAGTGCGTGGTTCCAGCCAGATGCGTAACAATTCACCTTCGGGTATTCAAACAACGAGTACTACTCGACGCTATCAACATATTCGCATGACCGCATCAGTAATGTTTTTTATCAGGGTTGAGGACCAAATTTGGCACGGCGGTTCTTCAATCCATGATGCAAAACGTGAGGACTGTTTTTTTTTTTCCGTACCTGAGTTAAGGCCAGAGTTGCCGAAAAAAAAAGGTGAAATTCGTAAAAATACGAAGAAAGATAAAAGAAGGCCCGATCCTTAGTTTTTTCACATTGCTATGAAGACCAACCATGCCAAAAATTGTAATCCAACTCTCAAATACCGTGGCGCAAAGGTTCGAAGCCAAAACGTTTCGCCTGTCGCTTGGAGTCAGCTCGTACTGCCGTAATTTCCTTCTTGTTTCGGCCACCGCTAAACCGGCGATAGGCGTTAGTCTTGTCGACCTCTTGCTTGTCAGTTTATTCCAGCAGGACGGTACTTTGCTACTGCTGCGGCGGAAGTGTAGAAGCACGCCTACTTGAGAGAAAACCGATTGGTTAGCGCCCAGAAGCGTGTACGGCAGCAGGGCACCCGCAATGCTGTAGCCATAGGTGTGCAAGCGCACAACAGAAACAGCGTTACGACAGCAGTAGTACATTACTCTGGTAAACACTCACAACATGAAGCGAATAGAAGGGATCAATAAAAAAAGGGGCAATACCCCCAAACGGGCACACAGCCGGTCCGTTCTGAGTCCCAAACGGGTGCAGCCTGGAAGCGAGTCAAAAACACCCTACGAGCCCGTCACCCGAATGATTGACCAACACCCAGAAACACATCACACCCGGTTCTGAGGGAGAACTACCCACAGAATACAACACGTGATGCCGGCTACTTGTGTACTTCGACGTATCCAGCTTCAGCGCGGAGAGCGCGGGACACCTGTAAATGACTGCCTGTCATGTTTGGCTCTCAACCGCTTTTGGTTGAAGGGCTCGGCCTGTGTCCTGTGGATGCCGCCCTAACGTTATTCCGTTTTATTCCGAGCTCCTTCCCCTGTCACGTCAGCTCAACGTATTAAACAGGTACACCCTTGGTCCCGAGTACAAAGCGCACGCTTCACGCAAGAACTCTGCTCCTACCTAACAGTAGTTCCCGCTCGGCGCCCTGACCTCACACAGACATGGTCCCACCAGGAAACTCGGCTCATTTCCCCTCAAAAACGGGCACGATTTGTCTTTGGCCAATCGCGTGGGTAGCGGGGTGTGTTTTTAACTCGGTTCCAGTCTGTACCCGTTTTTGACTAAAAATCGACCGGGTATATACCCCTTTTTGGTTGTTGCCCGTGAGGTAGTGTTGTGCCCGTTTTCGGTTGTTGCCCTTAAGGTAGTGTTGTAAGTTGTAAGTTCCAACGGAGCCGCAATCGGCTTCATACAACACAAGCGCCCGCTCGCTCTACGATACGTTGACGCAAGGACGGCGGGGAGTGGCCTACAGTAGCACGTGCCTCTGCATCTTTAGGAGACCTCGGTTTGACCCCTTGACTAACGGCGCCCGACCGTTCCCGACACTAAAACTAGTATACTACGTAAGGAAAAAATAGGCCTTGACGCGCCCATGATGACCGATCTCCTATACATATTATATGTACTATTGAATACAAAAAAAGACCGGGCTCCTACGTGCATCAACGGGATCTCTCCACCAAACCCGCGGCTCCAATCATCTGCGGTCCGCTGGGGCACACAATGCTGCGTAGGTGGTCCGATAGGTCAAAAGATGGCAGGGTAAACAAATGCCGGCATATGCCGACGTACACGCCTCCAGAAACAATTGATACTGGGCTGGCAAATGCTAAATACCCGGTGAGCCGGAATCTCCACACCTTCGGGTTGGAAGGAGGCGGTGAAAAGGTACTTCCTTGTCCCTTCACATTCACGTGCACCAGCAACAATGGACGTTATCATCGCACAAGGCATACGGACCTGCCCTTTTTGCTTCGAACCTACCTTTCTGCGTGGCGAGTGCTGCCTACTGCCTACACGTGGAAGTTTTTGCCGTGCGACTCATATCGTAGTTTTTTTGGTTATTTTATTTTATTTATTTTTTTCAACATTACTTCTACTTTCCAGCCTTACTCGTGGGAGGCTTTACCCTCAACGAGCTTCTGGACAAGCCGAGATCACAGGTGTCCACCCTTCTCCCCCCCGGTACGTGCCTTTATTTTTTTGTCGCGCATAGGGTTCATCATTCCCACACGCTCTCTTTTTCGCTAATCAATTTCTTTTTTTTTGCAAGAAAAAGCCACGAGCATGCACTCGGTGAGACTTGAACCCACGAAATTGATCTTGATAGACACGCGGACCACCTACCAAGCCAACGGGGACACCGGCTAGGTGTTTACAGGTATAGTGTGCCGCAGAGCAGGTAGGTGCAGGTGTGCAGGGGCGGTTCAATCATGTATACCTGTACCTGTTTACTCTTTTGTGTGTTGTACTGGTGTTATTTCATATTAACAGTGTTTTTTTTTCTTACCTCGTGCATGATGATGCGGTCTTCCTCCTGCTTGGACTTGCTCTCGCCGATGGCCTTCACCAGCTCGAAGAACTCCTTCGACAGATGGCTCCCGCTCATGTTTGCCACTGCTGTTACCGCCGCTGAAGAGACACGACCCAACCCCCGCCAGTTCCGACCAATTCCAAGCCCCCCCTCCCTCGCCGCCGCCGCCGACGGCACCCCCCCTCCTCGAAGATAGAGCAAGCAACCCTCGGGGCGGGACCAAAAGTCGATGCTATTGGGAACACCAGACTATTTAGCGGTATGTGCCCACCCCCCCCCAAACTCGTACACAGCCGAGAGAACAATCAAGTCCGAGAATTGACGAGACGGAGTCTGCTCCTCCTGCCCCTGATGCTCAGCTCCTCCTTGCTCCTCTACTCCTGCTCCTATTTGAAGGCAGCTGAGCTCTGCGTGGAGTAAAAAGAAGACGTAGCAAAACATTATACTGCAGCAGCGAACATGGGGGGCTGTTCTTCTCTCTACACGTACTCGTGCATACTTGTAGGGTCGAGTTACCTTCTGTAGTCTTGCCATCGACCGTACAGTTCGTGTCTCCGGGTCTCGCCGCTTGACAGACCAACGAAGCATGAACAAATACGGCATCATGCAATCATCGTCTTTTTTCATCGGTAACACCGATGAGAGGCACGGCTGCAACGCGCACGTACCTGCAGACGGGTCTCGTTTGCCATTGACAGCCATGCAAGTGACCTCGCGTCTACTGCTGTGTGTGTTCTTTACAAAAGCAGCAGAGGCGATACAGGTAGAGCATACACTGCTGTTGTACACACACTATTAATAACATAGGTATCACAAAAGCAGACGGCAGAAGCAGCGCTACAGGTTGGAAGTCCTCTCCCTCTTCCGTATCGTGCGCCGCATACCCGCATACTGGTATATGGTTCCTCCGCAGCATTTGCGCTTACAGGAAGTACAACGAACGGTATCCATATAGCCCCGCTAACGACGCAAGCAATGCCTCTCGGCAGCTCCACTCGCAAAACGGCCCCGTGTGAGGGAAGCAGTGCCGGCCCAACCAAGTGCTCACGAGTACGAGCATTCGGAAGAAACACGTACTACTGCGACCGAATCACTCGTACTCGTAGTCGATGAAACAACAAGCTAGAGAGAGATGGGGAGGCATGGGATGTCACGCAGGAGACGCGAAAATAGCGCAGAGGGAGACTGGCGGAAGAAGCTTCAAGAATTCTGGACGAAGCGCAAGGGCACGCGACTCACCCAAAGATTTACGCTGCGCTGAACCCTCCCTTCTGGGACTGACCCGGATCGTAAGTAGTGCAAGAAAAAGGAGGTTCGGAAGGAGTTATAAACATATGGAAGGAGGCACAGAAAGGGTGAAATCGTCTACATACTCGGGACGAGAGCGACTTTCCAGTGAGTTTCGGGTGTCGGGTGTCGGGTTCGGCCATACTGCGCAGTTCCTGCCGCACCCCTCTGCCTGAGTGGGGGACTTGTTGCTTCTGCGTCTTTCACATTGTTATTAAGCGCGGATACCCCTCCCCAGCATAGCACCGGAGATTAATCCTCCGCAGTGGTTGTTCGGGCCAAAACTTGCGATAATAATATCACCCACCTGGAGCGGAACCGTTCTACTACTTGTTCCAAGCTTGACTATCAAGTGTCTCGAGAAGGCCGCAACCTACATACATCTGACGACAGCGGTAGCCGTAAGTTAGAAGGATAACCGACCTTGGGCTCCCAAGTTCCACGGGGAGGGAGAGCTGCGGGCCGCACCAATGAGCGCTGTCGGCGGCGCCCGCGCTGGGCATAGCTCGGCGGGAGTGGCCTCAGCTGCAGCTGCTGCTACAGGGGGGGCTCCAAGCAGGACAGGCGATGCCGCTGGTGCTGGTGCTGGTGCTGCCATGGCTCCTGCTATGTCGGTCGCTGAGAAGGAGGCGGAGCGAACGGTAGACGTGAGATCGATCCTCAAGAAGAAGGAGGAGGAGGTGAAGGAGATGCTCTCGCCGGAGAAGGAGATGTACGGTGAGTGGTTTGTCGGGATGGAGGACGAAGTTCAGCCCGGTTCTCGCCTCTTGTTCTTGTTGCTTGCCGGATGGGCCAAAGATGAGGTGTCGATGCGTGCCGCCCTCTGACAACGGCATGCACCCAGTATATACTGCTGTACTGCTATACCAGGTACCTGGTATGCCTGGTATGCCTGGTATCAGCTATTAATAAACTATTAATAGAAGCAGTGGGTCATTGTTATTTTAGTTGTAGTGTACCAGGTGCCGGCACGAGTTTGCGATGGGTTGGACCCTACTTAGACGGCGGCCCGATTGCGCCGCCTCTTTTGAGGAAAGTATGGAGACGGTCACTTCAGGCGCAGCAAAAGCAGCAGCGGCAGCAGCAGCAGCGGTAGCAGCAGCAGCAGCAGCAGCAGCAGCAGCAGCAGCAGCAGCAGCAGCAGCAGCAGCGGCCGCAACAGCAGCGGCCGCAACAGCAGCGGCAGCAGCAGCAGCAGCAGCAGCAGCAGTGGGATGTCGAGCGTCATCAGCAGCAGCAGCAGCAGCGGCCGCAACAGCAGCTGCAGCAGCAGCAGCAGCAGCAGCAGCAGCAGCAGCAGTGGGATGTCGAGCGTCATAGGCTGCACGACTCTGCACTCTGCAGAGCTAAAGAGTATTTATACAATACGAATGTACTACTGTACCCTCTGTGTACCCTGGACCATGCCAATCAGTTTTTCGCTTTCACCTGTTTCACTTATGATAGCGTGGGGAGAGAATGCGAGAACGTGATAAATCCCCGGCCTCCTCACCGGTACCTCCCTCCCTCGTCCCTCCACTCCAACCTTAGCTTTGCTTGGGTATGATACGGTAACTTATGGGTATGGTATGGTGTGGTATGGTATGGTATGATATGGTATGTTATGACATGGTGTGGTGTGGTATGGTACGGTATGGTATGGCGAGAGCGCCCACGAGGTACAGCAGACAGCAGGGGTACTCGAAAACCCAGAGACACCTAGGCTACTTTCGTACTCGTAGCACCCGCTCGCCCGCCATCGTTCGGTCGTAGGCGCTCGACTGCTGCTGCGCACCGGACGTAGGGACTAGCTTAGTAATAGTCCTGTTTGGAAACAAGCCGTCGAGCGGGGAAACAGAGCGTCCAATCGTAGATAATCGCGGGAGTACGAGAGCCGCGAAACTGGAGTCAGCCCAACGCGCGAGGGAAATAGAAATAGTACCCCAGGTAAGCGATACTCTGAGTAGGCTATACTATTAATAGTAATATACTCCGTAAACAACAGCCTTTGACAAGAGCGAACACCGACACCGCCGTCGTATTTTTATTGATAGGGCTTGAAACATACCGCCTGGTACCTGGTATATAGCTTGGTATATATTTTTATAGAGCGGAGATCTGCGTATCTGGTATGTGCGAGGTGTTGATCACTCTGTGTTGATGATGTTGATCATCAAAGCAAACCATACTACAGCAGTACAGCAGTACACCAAACCAGCTCGCCTTTGCCGCGCCAGCCGTACGCCGAGGCAGCTCGCGCTGCCGTTGCAACGGCAGCGGCGTGGCTGTGTTGCACAACCGAGTTAAAATTGGCACATTTGAAATTTGTGGTGCGGCGAGTTTAAGCTTTTTCTTAGCCCATGCGCCGAGGCATTAAAAAATCAGCAACAAACACGCCAAACCAGACCAAAGCAAGCCAAACGGAACGGAGCGAGACGAAGCGAAATCAACGACGAAGAGCGGCGCAATTGACCACCAATCGCTCACAATAGTTGGTGAAGAAATCAAAACCGCTATCCTCCATCCAAAGTCTGGGCCAAGCCAAGCAATCGCTCTCGTCCGCCTAACCAACCAGCCAACAGCCAACGAACACACTAACGAGAAAACCCACCGGCCAACCAACCACCCAACCAATCAACCAACCTATCAACCAACCGACCAATCAGAGATCGACAGCTTGGTTATCAAGATCGTGGACGAGGTGCGGGCGTTGGAGTCGAAAGGAGGAGAGCAGGGTGCGGAGAACAGCGACTACACCTTCCTTGCTGCTGTGGAGACGGCGCCACAGTTCCACTGCCCCGTCTGCGGCAACCGGGTGCGTCTTCGGCAAAGGAAGTAACCCTCTACCCCCACCCTCATCCCCACCACCACCATCAATCCCACCCCCAACCTCCCAACCACGGCGATGGATGATATCGAGTGCACCCCTCCCCCCCGCCGCCGCCGCTCGCCCGCCCCTGCCGCCTCCCCCGCATTGCCCTTTGCCGGTTGCATGAGATCAACGAACTCTACTATTGGAATACAACTAGGACTTGCGAGGCTCGAATAGTCGTATATGTGGGTATACGTGTGTATGTCGGCACCAGATATGTTTGCGTTTTAGAGGCGAAAACAACCCGAAGGGTTTCTACACTCTAGGCCCGGCGTTTCTTCCATTCTTGTCCCACGTATTGTCCCACGGGCGCACGGGATCCCCACTGCTGCTGTATGTAGCTGTTGTTTACCAGTACACGAAAAGTCCAGCGCTCAGTTTTTTTTTTTCGTTATCATGAAGGACAACCATGCCAACTTTCGTTTCCCAACTCCTGAAAGATCATGGCGCAAAGTTTCGCACCCAAAATGTTTCGCCTGTGGAGACTGGAACCAGCTCACACTTGTTGGACTTTAAGAGCTCCTTTTTTTCAACTGTCGAGCTCTCTCTCTCTTTTTTTTTTCTTCCTTTTTTTCTTTTTGCGGTACCTGGTATATATATATGGCTAGACGAGGAAAACGTGTAACCAGTATTGCTGTCTGAAGAAGTCCTGACGTTGTTCTCGGCCCGGCGTTGTCTTCGTCGACACAATCGTCGGACACCCTAATTTCCCCTTCTCGGTGTTTTACTTTGGCTGCACAACCGCGGCGCGGCAGAGGCTTGCGTAACGCACCTCGGGCTGCACCGGGAGATGACCGGGGGCGCGCGAGCGCGTGCGGAAACGACAAACGAGAAATCGTAATGGAACGGCTTGGTGTTGCTGTTGCTGCTGCTGCTGTTGCTGCTGTTGTTGTTGTTGGTGTTGGTGTTGTTGTTGTTGGTGTTGTTGTTGTTGTTGTTGTTGTTGTTGTTGTTGTTGTTTGTTCTCACCTTGGCTCATTGCAAACAGGTATACACTGGTCTATCGCAGGGCTCGTGGGCGGGGGGATTATGTCTCCGTATTTTTCGGGCGTCGAACAGCTGAAAATCCTTTCGTTCAGGTGTATTGGTAGTTGCGTGTTAGCACTACTAATACATAGTTACGGCAGTTGAACCACGCCGACGGCTGATGTTCTGTTTCCTTCACGATGGGCCGCTGGTAGGGGTTGGGCCGTCGATTTATTTTTTTTCGAATCCGATGTGCCTTGGTCTGCTGAGCTTCGGCTTCGACGCGTTTCGCGTAGATCTGTCTTCCTTCCACGGCTTGACTGCTGCTGCTGCTGGTGGGGATTGCACCGACGGCAGGGGGGAAGCGATAGGAGCAAGACGTGGGCGAAACGGGTCGCAGCCGAAGCCCTATCACCGCCGTTGTACCGGTTGGGGGAATCCAACAGCCCTGCGCTATCTGCAGTACGTTACGAAATAAGCAGAGCATCAGCCGTCGGCGTGGTTCGACGTGCAACACTTTTTGAAGTAAGCAGTGCATCAGTCGTCGGCGTGGTTCGACTTGCTGTACTTTTTGAAATAAAGCGGAGCATCAGCCGTCGGCGTGGTACGACTCGCAGTACTTTTTGAAATAAAGCGGAGCATCAACCGTCGGCGTGGTTCGACTGCCGTAACCAGCTGTATGATAGTAGTAGTAAACGCTACAGCGCCCTTTCTTTCAGCCCTTTTTTTCCTCGATCGTCACCACGTTTTTTTTTCACGGTTCCTTGGTGCCATCTCCGCCTCTCTCAATTTTCACTGAGACAGAACCTCCACACGCATCACCCCAAAAGTTGTGGGATAGGACGCTCTCACGTACGCACCCCAGTGCCTGGAATGACGCGCGGCGTGATAAAGGCGCTCCAGCGCCCGGCGTCAGTGCCCCCCCCCCCCCCCCCCCCAAGTAGGGTGTGCTTCGGCTCCCGTATGTGTGTTTTGCGCGGCGTTTTGGTTCGCTTAGGGATTGGCGATTGACGTCGTCAGATTGGCGTCGACAGACAGGCGCTGGCGGTGACGTCCTTCCACTCCTCGGACAGATCATGATCCACTGTAGATAACCTAACCTACTGTAGTTCCTCGCCTGCCGTTGCGGGAGACTCTGCTTATTCTAACCCTAACCCTAACCCTATTCTACAGGGCGGTCGATAAAAATCGGCGCGTCTAACGCGCCCGGCTGCGTATTGTTATGCACGAGACAACCACCGTACGTACACCCCGAGTCAGCAAAGCCTGCGATGGAGCGTTCCCGGACCTCTGGCATCTCGTGTGCCGGTGGACGGTGTCGCTTTACCCACGTGCCTCAACCTTCTTTTCTCCTCGTCGATTTTGAGGCTATTGCGGGGGGCCATAGTTGATAGGACCTATGGTATACATAAAAACCTACCTGGTATATGTTTAACCCTTTTTACCAACATTATTTGGTCCTATTAACTACGGTCCCCCGTAATAGTGCCCCCTTTCTCTACGCACCCTCATCCTCCTCCCAACCCCCCCCCTACCCTACCCCTCCCCCACGTTACTTTGCCCCAGCCCCCCCCCCCCCAACCCCCAACATTGTCTGCCTAGTCGGTGAAAACCCGACGTGCTCCGTCCCTCCCGGCATTGTAGGGATGCGAGGGTGTATAGTCACACCGCTACGGCCATGCTTGACAACAGGTACCCCCCCCCCCCCCCCAACCTCTTCTATCCCACGCCACCCCACCCTCACCCTCCATCCCCACCCACCCTCGTTTCACCCTGTCGCTCGTGGCTGCTGTCGAGAAAAAAAATGTCGACGCTTACCTCTCTGTCCTGGGGCCTCTTTTCCTCCCTGCCTGTCTGCGTTGTATGACCTTTCTGCTTGCGCGACTGGGGGAGAGCAGCAACAGGCGCAGTTCATGCTCGACGCTAAGCAGGGCGACACTATCTGCCTTGGGACTGACGGGGACGGCTGTGGGGCGGTTGTGCAAGACCATAAGGTGAGGGACACAGCCCCCCCCCCCCCCCCCCCCCCTCCCCCTGCCCCCCGTTTCTTCCTTCCGCCGCTATATTTGTTGTCGGTTTTATGTGTTCATTTCTGTCTATTTATGTGTTAGGTTCTGTCGCGGTGTGTGTTGTGTCGTCATTTTTTTTGTTGTCGGCTATGTGTTGGCTGTCGCTTATTGTGGGTGCTCTTGCTCTCATGTGTTTTCGCTCGTTTGTTGCCATTTTTTTTTCTGCTGTCGCCTATCTCTTGTCGCTTGGGTGTTTTTCCCTATGTGTTGTCGCGTTTTTGTTGGCGCTTTTTCGTCTCCGCGAAACCAGAAAATGAATGATCCCACCCCCCCGCACCACACTCATCGTAGTTTTTTGTTGTTGTTTTTGTCGCTTAATTGTTATCGCTATTTTTTTGTGGCTTTTCTTTTTTGACGTGGAAGAGGAGGCGGCAGTGGCGACAGCGGGGCGGGAGGCGATAGAGCGGTGGAATCAGTCTTGGCCGGGATTTGGCTTGTTCTTTGATATTCCGATGGTTCGATAGCAATGTACTGGTACTTCGAAGTATATTACGTTTTTTTTATGGGGTGAGTGGTCAGCGTATGTGTTGTGTGTAGGTATCTACTGGCGAAGAGTTTTGTCTGCCATCATTATGCCCCGTATATACGTGTGACATGTGCCATAAGAATGTACCGGGTAAATATGATACCTTGTACTTTTTTTTCCCCTCGGTGTACTCTTGAATTGCTATAGGCTGGCGCATCATGTTGTGTGTTTTTTTGCCCGTAGTGTATTCTTGACTTGCTGTAGGCTGGCGCACCATGTTGTGTGTATCAATGAGTGTGTCTACTCCTATGGGCGGATGGTTTGTATGAATAAGCTGTGTCTACTCCTATTGGCGGATGGTTAGGCCCGCCGACTCCAACCTGAAGTAAATACGATGTACGGCTCTTTGTAAAAACAAGTACAGGTCGATCCGCCTCCGTATCTGTTCTTCTTTTATCACAGTTTGCGCTCGTTTTGAAATCCCAACATCGACTCTGCTTTTGCGCTCTTTTTTCCTGCAGGAGACTTCTGTTTTCATTGAGCTATATAACCTCAGACCTCTGTTTTCATTGAGCTATACCTGGTATAACCTTACGTACGACACCTGTGTTTTCATCACGAGCGGGTGCGGGTCAAATCAAAAGACGGGAATCATCTCCCCCACGAATGCCGGCAGCAGCATGTACTCGAATGGAACATATTTGGTGTCATGCTGGCCGCCATGAACAGCGGAAGAGGATTGCATGGGCGTTTTTATGGTAGAGGCCCTAGGGCTGGCGCTAGTGGCCTAAATGTGTCCTCACCAAGCACGGGCCTTGAATACGGTCAGGAACAGGCAGTCGTTTCCATAGGAAGACACCATTTTTTCCCTTTTTGTTTTTGTGAACAGTCCGCTTCCAGGTACTCCAACGCATGTCTGCACTGTTTTTTGGCTCTCAAAAAACGAATATCTGACCTGCGTACGTTCGGGAGTAACAATAATAAATAGTTGCCAAAAAATCGATCCTATACTGAAACTAAACAATTACACGAGGCGATGCCTAATTTTTGCACTTTTTCCGCACGAAAGTCCAAATGTGCACGCCGTTTTTTCAGAGATAAGACCCTGAACGTTTGCGCACGTGTTATTTATCTCCTTCCCGAAGACTGCATTGCGTTTGTTTGTTTTTTCGCCGAATATAGTTGGTCTGAGGTGGTCCAAATTTGTACAAAAATGCCATAAAAACGAAAAATCGGGGAAACATGAACGAAAACCCCCGTCAGGTCAGGCGTTCGTTTGTAACGATTCATCGAATGCATGTGCAAAAATTGACGATCTAACTCGAAAAAACGGCGCGATTTTTGGCCGGGAATACTTTTCTGTGGTTGACCTTGAACCAGCCTGCAGCTAGAATTGTGTTCGGTTTTCGTGTTATTGAGTTATTTATGTATTTGTTGTATACTCGTTTATCCATTTATTTACTCATTTAGACCTATGTCAATGGTACAGCGAAGTTGCAATTAAAAGTTTGAATTTCAAAGATACCCGCCAAAAAAAATCAGAACACGCTTCCTATGGGCCACCTAAAAAAAAAAAGTTCCTAACTTTTGGAAAAGCCCGAAAAAAGCAAATCTGGGGCCGATGTTGGGCCAACATCGGCTTGAGAAAAACTCAGGCCGATCTTTGGTTCGAAGCGGCGAGATTCCGAGTCCTCGACAGACATCGATCAACAAAACCAACGATTGCGTCATGAATTCTGAACGGAGTGCGCTCGTTAGGGGCTCCGACCCACCCTAGGGTCACCGTCTTCACACCATGGCCGGTGTCATGTGGCGGGAGTTGACCAGGCGTGTGGTAAAAAACATTTGGCCGCTGGTTTGCACAAAACAGAAGACAAAACTTCTCCATCCGTCTCGAATGGCAAAAAATAGACTTTTTTTCAGGTTTGGGAGGATACCGTAGGACGCCGCCGGCAAGCTCTCGCCCCCTAGACCATGGATCCGCCTGATGTCTTCGAGGCCGTCATCTATACTGGGACTCGTTGGGCTTGCCAGATACCGAGTGGGTTGGCCGAGGGCTGAGTCTTTGTCGAGATCGAGCGTCGATCGTCGCACGAGCTGGTTTCGATCACCGTGTTGACAATTTGCGACCAGAAACACACAAATTGCGCCGCCTGCAGCCGTTGGGGAAAAAAAAAGAAAAATAAAACATTTTTCTCTTTTTTTCCCACAGCGGCGGTACGAGAAATTTTTCGGCTGTTTTTTTAAAGCCATATATTTGAAAAAAAACTTTCGAACTTCGCGTTTCCATTGGCATACCTGGTAGGTCTTAATCATATTTTTTTTCAGAGTGTCTGCGCAAAGTGAAAAATATTACGAAATTTGCGAGTTTATTCTCCCGTTACCGACGTTTATTACGGGGGGGACCATAGTTAATAGGACCAAATATTGTTATTAAAAATGGTTCAATATTTAGGTTTTTATGTATACCATAGGTCAAAAAGCCGAATCAAATTTGCACAAATATGACGAACTTGTGCATTTTTGGATAACATGTTATGCTAGAGTCATATTTGTGTGATGCGAGATTCGATCGCTACATCCTGTCCGCCGAAAACTCTCCGGACGCTTTGGATTGGCCAAGCTTGACCCGAGAGTGGCCTCGGGCCATGTCTGCCCCCGACGAGGTTTCGCGGGAAGAATTGCTGCCGCTTCTGCATGCCTACTCTGCTGCCTGCTGCTGCCGCAGATAGGTGCTGCTACTGCTGCTGCACGTCACATACTAAATGCTTGTACAGTAGTCTGCTGCCAACAAGCGCTACTGATTTTTTTATTTTTTTTTGCTTTTTATGGTCTTCTTTTGGTTCCACAAGGTGCACGAAGGGAGCATGTACCGAAAATTCGAGGGGGAAGCCGACCGGAGCCACCACGGGCCCGCGCCGAACCGACTCTACTCCACCGCGCACAACATGCGCACCTGGATCAGCGAGGGGAGGGTAAGGCGCGATTGGCGGCGGTAGCGGTAGCGGTAGCGGTAGCGGATGCGGTCGTGGGTTGGCGGACGATGTTTCGTTAGACTACGACCTCAAGCTCGACATATGAGGATACGTGAGTATATTGATATTATATCCACACGTTCCTTGCATGTTGGGACATATTGGTAAATTAGCTTCCGTCGAAGGTTTTGCGAATGTCTTCCTCTCTTTCAACAAGACAATGCGAACCGTAGTCCGAGTTTGGGACGAACGCCCGTCCGTTATGTTTGTCGTATGGTCGATCTACCCTGGGCAAAACGGGTTACTAGGTATACACAACAATACGACGCCCTTTTCGATGTTTTTGCTTTCTTATTTTATTCATATAATAGTAGTTATAAGTAACGTACAGAAAGAAATGCCTGGTATGAATTTTGTTGTCGACTACCCGAGTTCACTTTTTTTATTGTGATGGACTCTACCGACGTTTGGCCTCTTCTCGTACCGACGTAGGGGTTTTATCGTGGTAGAAGGCAATGAGGACGGGGAAGAGGTCCTGATTTCTCGAGTAACTCTTGCTTTTCTCGTCGTAACTCCTTCTCTGTTCCTTTGCTTGATTTTGTTCCTTTCCTCTTGAAGGTTGTTTTCATACTTTTCTGGTGTTTTTCTGTTTTTTCTTGGTCTTGATTGTAAATAATATTCATTTCATCTTCATTTGGTATTTTTCCGTTCTCATGTTTTCCTGACTTTCGTCGCCTCTTTTTTCGTTGTTTTCGTTCCTTTCTTCTTTTGCTCTGGGCCCTCTCCGCTGTGCAAACCAGGACGCGAACAGGCTGCGTAATCTGGCGGAGGACGTCGAGATGGGCCTGAGCACTGTGGGCAAGGTGCGACCAAACACACACCCGAAGGCGGACACGTAAGTCACCAGAGGAGAATTACTGCTGTGTGACGTGATCGTATGCAAAGACACGCATACCAGGTACCAGGGTATATTGAAGAAAAAAAAGTGAGCATGAAACCTCAGCTGTGAACTCGAAAAAAAAAATCCTCGAAAGTCGTGGTTGCAAGCGTGGTGTGATATGCTTCGATCGCGCGTTCTACTGTACGTGAAAACGCTATATATATGTATATATATTTTTTTTGTGTCCTGGCTTCCTTCCTTCTCCCTTCCTCCCTTCTCCCTTCCTTCCTTCCTTGCTTCCTTCCTTACTTTGTTGTTGCTCTTTTCCTGCCGCTATTAACAGCGCAGATGTCAACCCTTGTAAACCCTTCTGTTAAGGGGGACCATAGTTAATAGGACCAAATATTGTTAGAAAAAATGGTCAAATATAGGTTAGGTTATGTATACCAGAGGTCCTATTAACTAGGGTCCTCCGTAATAGTACCGCAACAGATTGTCCACTCTATCTGAAGGCAGTTTGTCCCCCCAAGATAATCGTGGACGCATTTTCAAAGAGGGCAATCAAAGGCATAGGAGGGCACTCCTACGAGCATTGGACGAATTGTATTTGTTAAAAAATCGCTGTGGCGCCCGCATGGAGCCGCAACGCGCGCGCCTGCAGCGGTGGGCGCTTCGAGGCGCCGCTAAATAGTCAGGCCATGGAAGCACGTCTCGCGTCTTCTTCACGCAAGGCGCTGTGCTCCTGCTTCTGAACGGTCCTGCCCTCCCCCCCCCCCCCCCCCCCGAATTCTTTCGATACTGTCATCCATTGGAAGTCCGCCTCACAAGCGGTTCTTTTTTAGGGTGCAGCTCACTCTTGCATGCGACTCGCCCAACACCTCACGGCACTTCGCACTTTTGTGCAAACAAGTGTCTGCTTGGTCGGTGAAAAGCCGATGCGCTCCGTCCCGGCGTTGTAGGGGATACGGAGACCCATGGTCGTACGACGACGGCCACGCATGACATGAGCCCCCCCCCCCCGCCCCCCGTCTCCCAATTTTTCTCGGACGGAGATCAGGGTCGGGAGGAGGGGAGAGGGGGAGCGTTTGAGGGAAAGAGCAGTGTGCCGATGTTAGGACGAATGGTAGAGTAGGGTTGCTCATTACGCCTCAACACGGCTGGAAGTCGATTCCGGTGCTCCGCTTTTGCTTGCACTCAGCTTCCAAATGCTACGTGAGGGCTGCCGAGCGCGTTGGGAGAAGTCGAAGGCAACACATGGTTGGTCGCCGCCTCCTGTGTCTCTGTGTTGTTCGTTCTGGCTGATCTTCATCGCGGGGCGGTGCTTTTTTTTTCGGCGGCACGACCCGATCGGGCCTTCGGAGGCTTCGTTCCTCTAGGGCTTTCATGGGAGACGTTTTTAGACGGTGCGGCCGACAGCTTTATACAGAAGAACTCGATCGACACCGCCTCTCCTTCGTATGATGTTGTACTGTGGGTGTGGCCTACGTGGCGATCACGGCAACGGCCGATGTGTGAGCGTGGGGGATGATACAGATAGGTGCGCGAGTCACAATGGTTGAATGCAAGGAGCCGTACGGCACGGGGCGCAGTATGATACCCGTACGTACTTGCCGGGCACTCACGCTCACATGGTTGATAGCACCAAAAGTTACCAACCATGGTTTTGGTAGCTCTCTCGGAGTCCGAAAGGGGTTGAGCAGTGTTGACCCCCCCCCCCCTGTGCCTCCTCCCCACCCGGTGGCCCCCCGTGATACATTTCGCCGCGAGACGTTTACAGCAAGACGAGCGTAAGACCCGAACGGCGTACAAGGACCGAATGAAGAGGGAGGCCTTCGACCTGATCAACCACATCGCGGGAAACTGCGACTTGCACGAGACTGTGACGGTCAGGGCCAAGGAGCTCTTCGCGGGGTGGCGCAACGTCAAGTGAGCAACGGGGGGGCTAAACGATGAAAGCGGAAGGAACAGAGCATCATTAATTAAGCAACGAAAAAGACAATGATGACCACAACAGCCCATGTTAACGCCAACAACTCCATCAACATCACCGACAACAACAACAACAACAACAACAACAACATCAACATCAACCGCACCAAAACGCAAGGAAAATCACGGACACGAGCACAAACAACGTTCAGCTATTTTTGTTGTCATCTCGAACGTGCGCCTATAGTCCTTTGTGCGTTTTCACCACTGCCATTGCTGTCGGTAGTGTCCTTACCGCCGACAAAGTTGTGACCGTCGACAATGCTGTTACCGTCATCATTTGCCGCGTTCCGTAACCATGACCGTCGCCGTAGTGTCCGCCGAAACGGTCTACAGTACCGTTAAGGTTACCGTTCCCGTCGACACTGCCCGAACACGTCGCGAGTCATGCTACTGTTAGAGGTAGCGCCTAGAAATTATGAGGTTCTTCACTCGATGAGCTCCATACCTCAACCCCAAAAAGAGGTTGTGAGAAACGCTGCAGTACAGGTGCGACCCGATGGACGAAATAGTGTAAAACCTGACGGCCAGCCAGAAACAATTCGGCGAAACAAAAATGCTACCTGTATCGTAGCGCGCGTCTCGCCATTTTTACCGTTACCTTGGACGGTACCTTACCGAAGCCGTCACCGAAATCGTTGACATAAGCTGGCGGTACCGCCACGGTCGGTATAGCCGTTACCGTTCGTAGCCGTTGCCGTTACTGCTGTAGCCTTTATAATTACCGTGGTAGTTGCCGCTGCCGGCGCCATTGCCGTCCCCGTCGATACCTTTACCTTCGCCGTCGATTTCGTCATGTACCGTCGACATATAGCTGCGGTCGTCGATAGCGCTGTTCCCGCATTGCCATTCCCGTTCACCGTCGTCGTTCCCGTCACCGTCGTCTTTTTTTTTTTCGTAGCCGTTTCCGCAGCCTTTTCCATCCGTACCGTCAACGTTTTACCACTGCCGTCGACGTAACCGTTTCCGTAGCCGCCACCGTTACCGTCGACACAGCTGTATAACCGTTGATGTTGCCGTGGCCATTACCGTTCATCCATCGTCGTTTTACCGTTTCCGTCGTCGATTACTGTGTCCGAATATACAGTAGCATTTTCCATTACCGTCAACATTTGCTTTTACCGTGAACGTTTTACCGTTATCTTCGACGTAACCGTTTCCGTGGCCGTCACTGTTACCGTCGACACAGCTGTAACCGTCGGCATGTGCTGTCACCGCCGCCGCCGCCGCCATATGCCGTCGCCGCCCGCTCTCGTCGCTGGCGGTGATGTTTCCTAGGGAGCACGTCCACCAGAAGCACGCGGTGATTTGCGCGTGCATCATCGCGGCCTATCGAGAGGTGGGCACCGAGGAGCTTACTAGAATGTTCGACCTCCGACAGCAGGAAATGGCGGCAGGGTCCGCGGGTAAAGCGGTGAGAAGGGGAAGCGCGGGAGGGGTAGAGGGCCGATGGGAGGGGTTTTCCATGGAGGCTTGAGGCGTATCGTCTGTGGGATTCGCACGTGCGAACACGCGAACACGTGCACACCCGCAACCCGTAACGAGCTCTGTATCCATTGCCGGACACGGCAGGGTAGGGATGGGAGGGAGTTACGCTAGGCGGTCGGAAGAGTGGGGGAGGGAGGGAGGGGGCCTATTTATGGCAGACATCGACATTGATTGGTATATTTGGGGTGGGTGGATGCACAACAAGGCAAAGACCGCTTGAACGCGTGTGCCCTACTGTGGTGTTGGGCGATGTCCCCCCCTCCCCTAGGAGATACATGGTGGCCACAGGCGGCGAAACTGAAAGAGGATACGACTAGCTAATAGTTTCTACAGTACGTAATATATTGAAACAACGTAATGAGCGCCCGACATGTTGGAGGTGTCTCTATCAGGAGTAGGGACGGTGCTCCGTCTCGAAAGGGATGCGTGGTGTATGGTCAAACGGCTCAGGCCAGCAACAAATGAGTACCCCCCCCCCCTCCTGCTCCGTTTCAAAAGGGATGCGTGATCAATGGTCAAATGACTAAAGCAAGCAACAAATGAGTACGCCCCCCCCCCCCCCCCCCCGGCGCCGTTCCGGTTCATGCTTCCGCTCGGCACCTGGGGATTTCCTTCTCCTGGTAGGACCCGCTGTATCCGTATGTTTGTCCAGAGTGCAAGGCGGGCTTCAATGCTGCCAAGTCGCTCGACTTCCACCAGAGAGAAGTTCACAAGGTTAGCGGCACGGATTCACCCATCCTTGAGAGAGGGCGAGTTTTTATTTTTCATTTTGGTAGTCCGGCTGAAGGGCAAAAACGTAACGCTCAAGCTCCTCACACTCGCCCATAACTTGAGAAAAATGTACCAGGTGCCAGGTATGCGCCGTGTGCCAATTTAACTCGGTTGTTGTACACAACGATTGTTGCAGCACAAGAGGGAGAGATATATATATAGCTGCCAGCCGAGCGATGACCCCTGGTTCGTTTTTCGATTCGCATATTTCTATTTTTTCTTCTTTTTCGTTTTCTTGTAGTTTTTTGTTTTGGAGAGGCAATGCTAGTCTCGATCGTATCACTTCCGCGCGTCGCAAAAAAGTTAACTCGCGCGTACCGTAAGTTTCTGCGCGTAAAACCGCGTTGGCGGTTTTTCCTTGGGCCCTTGGTGCTGCTGGTGTGTTCGGTTCGGACCCCACTCCAGCACTCTCCGTGCTCCTCTGTTGCGTCGTGCGTGTCGGGCCTCCTGCAGCCGCCGTCACCGTGGTGGTGGCGGTGGCTGTATACGCTTATACGGTGGCGAGGCGGCGCCACCGCGACCGTGCGGGGGTGTCTCTTAACGTGCTCGAAAGGAAAACTGGGGAGTGGAGGTTTTGTACCGGTAGCTTAGCGCACCCGAAGGAAGACTGGGGAGTGGGTTCCCTGGATGTTTTTGCAGCTTAGCGCACCCGAAGGAAGACTGGGGAGTGAGTGTCGCTGGATGTTTTGTAGAATGCCGAGCGATCGCGACTTGCAGAACCCCTCAAAGCTATTTTTGTCTTTTCCGTTGATATTATGTTCTCCGTACCCCTCCGTCGCACGCGCACACGTACGGCATCCACATATGTGCGTTTTTTTTTTTTTTTATGGCGAAAAAACATCCGACGCGTTTTTTAAAGTCTGCGGCGGCGGCGGGACAAGAGGTCGGGGGGGCGGGACCGCCCACGCAGATGAGCGAGTGGTCGCTGTCCGATGCACGGGGTTGGCTCACGAGGTACGGGTACGGTAGCGCGATTCCGGTTGTTTGAAAGCTGTTTTGCGATATGTAGGCGTTTTTTAGACGGTTTGAGGCATTCAACGGCTGTGGCGGCGCGTTCTGGAGTTGGCGCTGTGTAGCTGCCACGATTCCGCGTGTTTCTCTGCGTGAATGGCGGTTTCATGGCACTTCGAAGTATTGGTTTAAGGAGATTTGGCGGCGTGCGTTCTCTCGTTCGAGTTGGGTTGGGTTAGGTTGGGTTGGGCTGGGTTGGGCTTGTCGACGGTGGAAGGGTAACGGCGACACCCGGCTGAGGCCTTGAGGTCTCGGGCTTTTGGTGGGTACTTGTATGTACGTGTGCCCTCGGCGTGTGGAACTTGCCTGGGCGGTCCCTTGGTATTTTCGAAAAAAAAACGCATCGCGAGATTTGCGCCAAAAATTGGCATCCTGTGAGATCTGACAAAGCGTGGCATCCCGCAAGATCTGCGCCGACTTGCGGCACCATGTGGTCCTGTGACATCTACTTCCGTGGCAAGGTTGGCTCTATGTTAACCCAAACCAACAGTACGTCCGTCCGTCCGTCCGTCCGTCTGCGCTCGCTGTGCTCTTCGACTTGTCCTATTGTGGCCGTGGGCAGCGTGGTGTCGGGGCTTGAACTCCCGGCGGAGCACGTTAAGTCCATTTGCAAATGGCTGGAGACGAGCCTGGGCGCTCAGGTACGAATGTCGCACAATAGTTGAAGCGTCCCCGTGGATTTTGCTAGGGTGGTCAAGTACAGCGGCTGCCTTACCCTTTGTCGTCACCGATCGGGAGATAGAGGGAAAGAGAGAGAGAGAGAATTATAGATTACATCCTTTGCGCCTCGCCAATTTGTCCGAAACGCCAATCGCGAGGAGCAGCTGCCTCCAAGAACGTGTGAGTATTTTCACGGTAACCGGCCTTGGCGCCTTTGGCGGGACGGCACGCCTGACTGCGCCCCTCCTCGCCCTGTCCACGCCCACCCCCACCCGCTTTCGTGCGTCGGTCTCTGTGTAACGGCGCGGTTCTATGTGGTCTCGGCGCGGCGCTCTCTGTAGGATAAAGCGCAGAAGGTCGGGCGGAAGCGGAAGGCAACGCGCACGGCGGGGCAGTACCTGATGATGCTCAGCCTTGCCAGGTGCACGGAGCTGTGCGGGGGCGGCTCTGAGATGGTCAAGCCGGCGGGGAAGTTGCATCATGTACGTTTTCGCGCGGGTGCGCCTGAGTTGTTCCTGGTGGTTTTGGCAGGGATGCGCGGGATGTGTACTCGTGCCATGCATGGCCGTAGTCGTGTGACCGTGTGACCGTGTGACCGTAGACCCTCGCGGGGGCAGAGGAGGGGATAGGAGACTTTTGCTACTACAGTACCGCCCCCGACGTTTGTTGCTGCGGCGATTCCACCTGTTGTTGCGACGGCTACATCTGTGGCTGCTGCTGTCCCTTTCTGCTGTTACTACGGGTCCGTGACTCATCCAGCCGTAAGTGTTGCATTTTTTTGGCTCAATATTTTCTGATCGGTTAAGGTCCTAAAGTGAGCAGCTACCGGCTAGCGTAGTCCTTATGCGAGTACGTTTTAGTTTTGGACTTCTGCAGCGCATGGAAAATGTTAGTGGGATTGCGCGAACAAACTCCTTCGAAGTCAGGCTTCGGGTGAGATGTTGAGGTCCTCAAGTGAGGAGCTCAGGAAATAATAAGGCACCACCCCTAAAAGGCATTGCTCCTTGTGTTGTTGGGGCTCCATGGTATGTGTACACCCATGTCTCAGCGTCATATTGTTTTGCTACCGTATTTGGGTGGCACAGCCAGTCACCGCGGGAGATCGTAGGAGTAGCCGTTTCTGCGCGTGGACCAGCCAGTTGCCACGGAGCAAAAACCTGAAGTTTTTCACGTGGATAGCTAGATCAGGTACCCATTTTTATTATGTAGATATTTCAGCGCAGATATGTATGTATACATCCCTGATCCACGTGTGTTTTCTGCATGATCTCCGGTAGATCGCCTTACCAAGGTGGGAGCGGTACGATCGGCAATCTACGAAACATTTTGCCGAGTTGAATGCTGTACGACGCAGACCCTGTACAAAAATGATATATTCGACATCTTGTACGACGCAGACCCTGTACAAAAATTATACCTTCGACACGGCAGATGGAAGACCTAATATGATCTACCCGTAGATCGTGCTACGTATGTATGCCTGGTGTTTGAATTTGAAGGCTTGTCTCTTTTATCGGCGTAACCCGCTTTTTTTGCCGCCACTTTTTTTTCAGGAGATTCGACGCAAGAGCGCCGAGCGCTCGAGAAAGGACAAGAGCCGCCTGGCGAACAACCACGCCGCCCAACGGCAAAACCAAAACGTACGCAAGCCCTGGGTCGCGCACATCAGCGCCGAGCTCGACACGGCCAGCGAAAAAGCACGGAAAGCGGGGGCCGCAGCGGCGGCGGCAAAGGACACGGCGGTCGGTGCTGCTGCTGCTGCTGCTGCTGCTGCTGCTCCTACCACCGCGGCAGCAGCAGTGCCCGCGGGTGCAGCGCCTGCCGCTGCACTAGGGGGCGTGTCGGCAGCACCAGGAGCACAGACTCCCGGGTCAGCCGCACCATCGCCAGTTGTGGCTGCTGTCGCTGTGGTGGGGGGGGGGGCGACGGCGCAGGTTCAGGAGGGGGCAGTGGCAGTAGCCGCTGCAGGCGTGCAGATCGCGGCACTAGCGCAGACCGCGGCGGGGGTAAACCCCTTGGGCGTGGCTGTCGGGGCTGGGGACCGATCAGAGCCGGTCGAAATCGACCTCGTTGGCTGACAGGAGTAGGTTGTATGGTAAAAGTGGAGGCGCTGTCGTCTCGAGGTGTGGTCGCCGGTCGTCGAGAAAGCACGCGGTTGTCGGGGGTGTAGGGGGGTGCGGGAGGCGTGAGTGTGGTCCACCTCCCTGGCGTTGTTTTGAGTCTCGCCCGCGGCGATTTGGTTGTTGTTGTTTCGTGACGCGTTTCTGGCGGGTCTGGTGTTCTTTAGGACTCGATCTGGCGGTAGTAGTTGCCCAGGGAGCCACGCGCCTTCAGTTTATCGCTAGCAGTGTGGTAGGCTCTCTCGGTTTGAAAGCATTATTTGTCGTTGCGGGTGTTGCTCGGGAAGAGGGGGCGAGAGGAAACGGAACTTATTAAGCCGTACGTGCGGAGAGAGCCTGCGCCCTCGTCCTGTCCTGGACATCCAAATCGTTCCTCTATGGATGTTTGGCAGCGATTGCCCTCTCACGCGAGACAATCTATGTGGAAAAAATACAACAAGAAGAGTGATAGGAAGGCTAGGAACCAATTTCGGACATAAGAGCCACCAGCAGCGGGCCAGCAAAACCACTCGAGCAAAGCAGCATTTCCTAAGCCCTCGTCGAAGAGAAGATTGGCGGCTCTTGGCGGGATGGAGAGACGCGTTTTTTTTTTGCTGGTGTGTCCGATTTCATGGTGTCTCTCAAATCTGTCGCCGTCAGAGGCGATGGCCTTCTACCCACGCAACTGTTTATGCCGCGGCGCGGGTGGGCACAACAACTGTTGGAAGTCCGAACAGAGGACTTTCGAGTCTTTGCTGCCGTGCCTGGGCAGCCTCGGCCGCCGTTAGTGTCCGAAGCAGCGTCGCAACTCTCTTTCCTGCCCGGAGGCCTCTTGCTTTCCCAGCGTAAACAATTATTTCACGACGGAATTGCAAACAGATGCAGTGGTATAGGTGGAGCACGGGGCAGGGTGCGCACCGGTACAAAGCCAATATTTAGTCTGCCCTGCACAGCAGTCCTTTCCCCCTTCTTTGCGTCCTTGGCGGTCTTTGGAGATTGATTTCCCTGACGCATATTCGGTGGTGACGTTCTACACCCGCCCGTGCGCCCTTCGCGTGTCGAGTCGGGACGCAGCTTTCGGTGGTGGTACTACAGTAGTTAGTTCCTTATTTTATCCTCTCGGAACTGCTTCGAAAATGGGGCTAAAAAAGAAACGGGGATGATGCGTTCGGAACGACCCGTATTTCGCGCCTTACCAGGTCCCGGCATATATGGTACCGATTCCCGTTCATCGTGAAAGCGTCCGTCGGCGATGGCAAGGCGCCTTATTACTGTATCTTCCGCTGTCGTGCAACTGAGAGCCCCCGGAATATCGCAGCGACTACTGCCGCCGCGACAGTGGCGTCTTACGGACGTGACACATGAAGGATGTCGACGATTGTCGACCTCATCGCTGCATGTACTCTGTAAAGAAACGACGTGAAAACGGCGACGTTTTTTTTTCGAGATGACCTGCTGAAAAAGTCTCGGGGGATATAGCTTTTTCGTGTGTTATTACGTTAGTACGTACCCGGTCGTCGGTTCGCCATGGCATCCGTTTGGAAGCCCACTGTTTCTGATGTAAAACAATTCTGGTGAATGCTGCCTGGCGGAAGGAAAATATCACATTGCGGCAAATACCGCCAAGTTTCCTACTAGGTTTACCCAGAGTACTTTTTTTTGTGTAACACAAAGTCCAAAGGCGTCCGTCCGTGCGCAGTGCCGTTCTACCCTCCTAA
This sequence comes from Nereocystis luetkeana, assembly GCA_031213475.1. NCBI lineage: Eukaryota > Phaeophyceae > Laminariales > Laminariaceae > Nereocystis > Nereocystis luetkeana. The sequence continues at coordinate 7,505,776 of JARUPZ010000016.1, read as the reverse complement.
ATTCAGAACCTCAGAACCTACCACGCTTTTTCGTTTTTCCATGCGGTCCCTGACCGTTAACGCCCGTATCGCGCGTAGTGCAAATCGATACCTGACGCGCACACAAAGAGTCCCGCCCCAACTTCCAGCTTCTCCGGTGCCCTGCGCCTTGAGCTAGCGACCCACACGAAGCTTCAGGCCTGGGGCAGAGCGCTCTGCCACCATCACTTACGCAAGACCGATCCGTGTGCACTGCGTAGCCGCGACGTGAAAATACTCAATGGCCACGGAGAAAGCGGTTTCCCCGCGGTCCGGTGCACAAAAAAACTACTCCAATCTTTAAGCCAATATCATCAGCAGTGCATTCACAGGTGAAACCGCCCCCCCTCCCCCCCCCCCTGCACAATGCAGGCGTAGACGAGTCCTTGCGGAGTTATTGAACAATGCAGCAAACCCCACAAGGTGTTGACAACCTCTCAATTCGGTACGCCAAATAGCGTGCTACATTGTTCAATGTCTACAAAAGGATTTTCTACGCCCGCACTGTGCAAGGAGGAGGGGGGGGGGGGGGGGGGGGGTCCCGGCCACCTGTCTGCGTACTCAGGGCTTGAGATAGGCAGCTTACAAAGAGTCTAAAGCCTGGAGCAGAGCGCTTTGCCATTGAGTAGGATCGATCCGTGGGCGCTAGCCGCGAGGTGAAACTGCCCAATGGCCCCCGAGAAAGCGGTTTCCCCGCGGTGTGGGGAGAAAACACTACCGACAAAAATATTGAAGCCAACAGCAGCAGTGCAAAGCAGTAGGGCGAATGCACGCTGTACATCCACCACCACTGCTGCGACGCCTACTACTGTAGTCGACCCGAAAGCAGCATGAACCTCATCGCGCGCCACCTTCGGAATCGTGATCGACAATAATAAGTTGTGCGTCCTCGTGCGACCAGGCGGCCCAGCCGGTATCAAAACCAAACGACTAACGAGTACAACCCTCTCTTCAAGCGGACACTGGCACAAAGGTTGCGAAGGTTGCCAGTGGAAGCCTTCAACGTTTGACAGCACAACACATCAAAATATTACCGCCAGTTGAGCTACTATTAATAGCAAGCGCTGCCGTTCAAACGCGTATTCCAGGCAACAGTAGCACGCCCGCGTTCCCACCCTGCCCACGCCCCACTCAGCTCGATCCCCACCGATGCGCACCGTAAACGCGCTGCGGGGGTCCCGCTCGACAAATAAAATCGAAACGATTCTGCGGCGCGGACGGCCGGCCACACACGGCTGACTACTTTTACTCGTCGTCGAGAACCCATACGCACCAATCACCGTTCTGAGAAAAAAAAGGAGACCTTGCATCAAATCCGGCAGCAGCAGTCCTGCCGCTTGTATAACCAGCAAGCCCCATCCATCTCGAATCGACTACTTCGGTCTACCGTCGATCAAACCCCCAAACAAAACAAAAAACTGCAGCAGCAAGACAACTTCCGGCAGTAGCCCTCCGTTTAGTTGTCAATAAAAAAAGGTCGTCGTACAAACGCAAATGCTCTCTTAGGTTGTGCCAAGACACTCACGAGCGGCCTCTCCACGAGGTGGTCTTGAACGCGGGCCGCAAGAGCATACGCAGTTGAGGTATCACCTATGTACGGCGCCAAATAGTAACAAGCACTCGTACGGGTTACCCTAGAAGTTCACTCCCGTGGTACGAGGGGCGCAGCCGCAACACCACAGCTACTCGCGCTTCCTTGTTGGCGGCTACTCTATGGTAGACCCGCCACCCTCCCTCCTTCCATTTCCCACCTCGGCGCCTTGCAGCGCTACCTCTCGCTACCCATCACCACTACGCAATAGATGCCACGCCCGCACCGCCCCCGACCACACTTCGCGGCGCCACGGGGAGACAAGCAGCTACACGGTCAAGGCTTGCAAAGGGCGGTTTGCCCCCCCCCCTCCTTTCGATCTCAGACCGCCGCCACCCGAGGGGGCGGTAAACAGACTCAAGAAAACAAAAAAACAAAAAAACAAAAAACATCGCTCCGGTACCCGCCGGAACTTCGATTTGTTTTTTTTACCCCAAAAAGCGGGGACAACGCGTACCAGCGCCTCGACAGTTTCTTCTGCTGGCCAACAACGTCGTTCACCACTCGGTGGCAAGCTTCGCCTCGTCTCATATATAGACGGGACCCCGGGGGCTCCGCCCCCCTGTAACGCCCGTCCTCTGCCAACAACGGGCGCCCTGCCTTGGCCGGACAGCAAGCGTAACCCCTTTACCGCCGCAACACACGCCTTCGGGACACGACACGTGGAGTTGGCCTTCTAAAATAGGTCATTTTCGCGGTGGTCGGAGAGTTATAACCCCTCTATCCAGCACCCCCCATCTTTGGGGACAAACTACTTGGAACTAGAGGGGGTTTCATTGTTGCAGTGGTGGAAGAGAGTGGGAGCGGAAGTCCATGAAGAAAAAGTGCACGCGGCCGGGAAGCATTGGGACCCAGATATAAATCCCACCCCTTTAGCTGTCTTAGGATGCCCCCCCCCCACTCCCACCCCTACTTTGTCTGCAGCAAAGCTCGGACTTTCCCAACGAACTCCCGCATGCCCTGGGGGAACTTCCGTCGGCCCACCCTGTCCAGGCCGCCTCCGCACGTACCGTGGTGGGCATGAAGTTTTTCAAACGCCTCCACGAGTCGCGGTCTGGTGGGCTCGGGCTGCGACGCGACAATCTCTCCGGCAAGCCTCTGGAACCCCTCCTGTCGGCATTACGAAGTACGGGTACGTTGGGGGGTGGGGGGGGGGTATGGGTAAAACATGAACAAAAAGGCAGAGGCAGGGAGGGCATTGCCCAACAGGGAGGGCATTGCTCAACAGAAAATAAACACCCAAACAGATCCCTTCGTTGCCTCTTCCAAATACCCCATTTATATGTTTGTACGAGCAGTTAGCGCCTGCCCGCTGAAGACACTACTGTGCCCCCCCCCCCCCCCCCCCCGCTCTCCTCTCCTCCGTCTCGAAAGGGATGCGTGGTCAATGGTCAAATGACTACGGCAAGCAACAAATGAGTACCCCCCCCCCCGCCCCTCCTCCCTCCTCTCCCCTCGCTCGAAGAAATAACTGCCGGGGGAGAGGAAGCGGCATGCTATCCTTCACACACACGCTGAACGACGCTCGCGCATAGCAAGCGCGAGGTAACGTGAGTGTGCCCGCACTTACATCGCTTTATGCTGCTTCAGGCACAACGGCTGCGGGAGGGATACCAGAGCTAAGCACTCCACTCGCGAGCAACCGTCGTCTGCCCCGCCCGTTTGTCCCCGATTCGAGACGATTCAGTTCCGTCCGGCGAGGTTGGACTCGAGAGACAAAAAACAACACGCCCTGAAAACAAGGTTCGATGCTTTCGATCCAAAAAAATGTTCCCCATCGGAGTCATACCCGACCCTAACCTAAACCACAAAGAGCGAAAAACAGTGTGAGTTTCTGCATGCACGTCCTCCCCCAGTAGCATCGAGAAAAACAAGGGGAGTCACCCAAATCAAACTGCGCTATGCTTTATTTTTCTGAAAGACTAGGGCAACAACGCACGAAAGTGCTTGCAAGGAGAATAGGATGATACTGCCCATGCCTTGATCTCCGAACATGCAAATAAAGGGGACGGGACGGGGGAGGGGGGGGGGGGGGGGGGGACGGTGTATCGTCGCGACACCGTTTCGAGCATATTTAGCCTCCACACATCCCTGCCGTCCTGATTGCACACGCCTCCTTCTCTGGGACAAGAAACGTCTCCCCTCAAGAGCGCCTCTTGCACGAATCAAACCGCACGGCCGCCTACCGGAAGAAACCCTCGACGCGGAAGGCAGAAGAAGAGAACCGAGAGCCCGCGAGCACCCACGATCCCGCTGCCCCGCCTTCTTCTAGCTCTATTACGGGGGGCCATATTAAATAGGACCTACGGTACACACTAAAACCTAAATATATTTACATATTTTTACTAACAATACTTGGTCCTATTTACTATGGTCCCGCGTAATAGAGCGCTTTTTCCCCCTTGCACGATAGAAAAGCGGAGAAAGCTACCCCAGCGACAAAAAATACACTTGACGAGAAAGTGCAAACTACAGCACATGGAAAACTAATAAAAGCACAAAAGAAAAAAAAGAACGGTCCACATCGACACCTTGTCCGTGAAGGCACGCTGGCGGCGAAATAACGCGGTACCCGTGGACTCCGGGGAAAACAAAACACAACTGAAATCAACAAAACTAACTCGTACGTATGACAACGAATAGTGTCCTCTCGCTCCCATCCTCCTTCCTTCCTTCCTTCCCTACCGCCGTCGCTGTGCGCACTCAAATTATATTGCGGGAAGTGATACGCATCTATTCCTTCACCTGTTCGCAGACGAGGAGTGGCAGCATCGCCAGCGCGCACGAATCCAGGCGATCCCACACGGACTTCTGAAACACAAGCATCTGCTTTCGAACGACGCCATCGCCACACCGCCACACAGAAGCAAACGAAAGTGTACACAACAAACAACACCACGCCAAACACCCGACAACAAGCAGCGCACAACATATAACACACAAACAACAAACAACAGACGACAAACAACCGGCAGACGGACACACAAAGCAAACAAAGAACACACACGGAAGAGCACGCAGACAACGATGCAGAGGGACAGACAGGCAGACAGACAGGCAGACAGACAGACAGACAGACAGATAGACAGACAGACAGACAGACAGACAGACAGACAGACAGACAGACACACAAGCAGGCAGAAGGGCAGCAAAAAAGGGTCGGGAAGTCGGTCGAGTCACCATGTATGTCCAGTGCGAGAACTACAGCACGCGACAGGTGCTAACAATTACGGGGTTGAGAATTCCAGGCTTGATTTTTCTTCAATATTTGATTGAAGAACTCACAGCTACGTATATGTGCTCAGCGAGGAACGCCACTCTGAATCCTACCAGTGCAAGCGTAAACAGCCGGCGCGCTTCGCGCGCCTTATTTTTTTATTGTCGGGCTGCGCCAAGCGAAACTTGTACGCGGTGTTTCGTTTGGAATAGACAACCACTTCATAATAAATAACAGGTCTTTTATATCAGGGTTGGCCCCTTTTTCTTTGCTGCAGTCCCGTTTGGGTAATTTATATCCGAGTGGTTTGCAGTCCTCAAAGCGTTAAGCTAGCTTGTTGAAAACTTCCTGCTCCCTCATAGTTTCCCCCCCATTATCCTCCCATCAGTGTACAATAGCTTCAAAGAGCCGTGCTCAACGTTGACATCACGACAAGCCCCGAACTTTAGCCCGAAACAAAATGGGAGACTTCTTAAGTGCCGTCGCGTACTGAGAAAATCCAAAGCCCATGTCCTTGAATGAACGCCCGACGGCGAGAGACAACAGACGGGGTGGCCAAAGCAACCGGCTCTTCAGGGGGAACACATGCTTCACTAACATATGGAATATTTCCTCTTGTCGTGTTCCGGCCCATCGTGGGTTCTCATCAGTATGCCCCCCCCCCCAAAATAACCCCGAGGCAGTTACATAGTAAACCCATTGCTGTCTCTGGAAGTGGCCACACCAGAAATTAATTCAATTCATTGATGCTGTCATCCATATACAAGAAAATCCGCCTCTAAAGCGGTTCTTAGTGGGATGCAGCTCACCCTTCATGCGACTCGCCGGACACCTCACGGCGCTTCGCGCTTGGTGCAAGCAATGTCTGCCTGGTCGGTGAAAACCCGACATGCTCCGTCCCGGCATTATGGGGATGCGAGGGTCTATGGTCATACGACTACGGCCATGCACGATAATGAGTACACCCCCCCCCAAAAAAAAAAAACGAAAGCGCTCTAGGACCAGATCGGCTGGGGGGGGGGGGGGGCTAGGGGGAGGGGGAGTGGGGGGAGGGTGAGCGTCACGCACCAGGGGTATTTCACCCTTTCCCATTGATCGCCCAACCGTTTGCGCACATCGGGGACGGACAGATATATCATCTACAGATAGATCATCTACAGATATATCATTTAGATCCTGACCTGCCGTTATGATACGTTGTGCGGGATCTGTGCAAGTACTGATTCAACCCAGGAAAACATGTGCTATTGCAGAGCGTGCAGTTTACACAACTCACAAAACCCCCCGGTAACATGAATGAGCTAGATCATACATATAACACAGATCAGGAAAATAGATGCCCTGATCGGTCTAGATCATGAAGCGAGGATCTGATCTGATCTAACTGATCTACCTTATCTGTCCGATGTGTGCTCTATTTTATCGATCCTCGCGGCTTATCAGGTGAGACGAGCAAGGCAAGGCGTACGTCGACGACAAGGTCAAGAGCCAAAAGTACATAACACGCTATGCCACACCAGGGATACACATCAGCAGCATGTACCATCAAACCGTTCACAACTTGAAACATTCGAGCATGTACCCGGACTCCTGTCAAAATCTCATAGCAGGAATAATCTCATACATAGCAGGAATAAATAATGAAGCAGGCGTGTTGCCATCAAGGGGAAAAAGGGGCGAGCAGGAGAACAAAAAAACAAAACCCAGTCCGGCGAGAAAGTTTACAAAAACCCGTGTTTTAATGAAAAAATCATGAGTAGGTGCGGATTTTATTTTCGTCTACTGTCACCAAGACAGCGCGAATGAAAGCACAAGTATACAAAAGCAGATGGGGAGCCAGTTTAATCACTCGCATCGATCGAGGAACGAAAATAGCCACGAAAAACGCGAACACAAAAGCAGCAGAAGACCAGCAAACAGTTACTGGACACAAGTGCGCGAACGCAAACAACAAAAACGATCGACGACCCCACCCCCCTCCCCCCCCCGACCCTCCCAGCAAACAAAGAAAGAGAACACGACACGCGAAACAAGAAACAAAAAGCGCAAACCTGCAGAAGAGTTTGAAGGATTTCCAATAATATGTCAGGCTTGACGGCCAGGTGAACCGACAGCCCCTCGCCCCCCTTGACCTTCTCCGAGACGTGATGGGTCACCATCACCGTGATCGCCTGTAGGCTGTTGCGTGCCGCCGCAGCGTCCGCCTGGAAACCCAGGGGGAGAGGGAGAGCGAGCGCGAAAACACGAATACAATAATTATTGTTCAGAGCGGAAAAAAAACAAGGGTGTACGACGGGTTGCCACGCGTAGCGTGTACGCCGTGCGAAACTCCGTTATACATCGAAGGGGGAAGCGGGGGGGGGCATAGATAGGGGAGGGGGGGGGGGGGGGGGGGGGGGGGTGTACTCGACAGGAGAGATGTACTCGATCTCATGCATGGCCGTAGTCGTATGACCATAGACCCTCGCATCTCCACATTGCCGGGACGGAGCATGTCGGGTTTTCACCGACCAGGCAGACATTGCTTGCACCAAGCGCGAAGCGCCGTGAGGTGTCTGGCGAGTCGCATGAAGGGTGAGCTGCATCCTACTAAGAACCGCTTTTGGGGCGGACTTGCATATGGACGACAGCTTCAATGAGTTGATTTAATTTCCGGTGTAGGCATTTCCAGAGACAGCAATGGGAGTACTATGTAACCGCCTCTTGGGTGCCTTACCTTGAACACTACGTGATACGATCATTCCCAATTGTGCGAAGTAAAGGTTCTCTACCTCGCACAAAGGATCTAACTCGACAACCGGCTGCGGGCGACCGCCAAAAAAAAAAAAAAACGGTACCCTGGTTGTCTAGCTCACGTTGTGAGCGGCATGTTTTACAGTGTCGTTGCCAACCGACGCCAACCCATCCCATTTAAAATAGAAGGGGGGGGGGGGGGGGGGGGGGTAGATTGAATGGTGTCCGAACTCGATGGCTATAACAGCACACGCACAGACGGACAGCGTGCTAAGGAAACCGGTCGGGGCCCCGGTTTTTGAGCGTCCGGTGGAAACTCGTCCCCACTGTAACGCGCCTTCTTTTTCTTTAAGGGTGGTAGGCGCGTGCAAGGCGGAAATGGCGCTGAAGAGGGGGGGCGGGGGGAGGGGGGGGGCACTCGATATTGTGCATGGCCGTTGTCGTATGACCATAGACCCTCGCACCCCTAAAAGGCCGGGACGGAGCACGGTCGGGTTTTCACCGACCAGGCAGACCTTGCTTGCACCAAGCGCGAACTGCCGTGAGGTGTCCGGCGAGTCGCATGAAGGGTGAGCCGCATCCTACTAAGAACCGCTTAAGACGCGGACTTGCATGTGGATGACAGAGTCAATGAGTGGGGGGGGGGGGCGAGGTGATATCGGCAGGCAACACAACAAGAGGACAGGACGGGGCCGATAAAAGCGGTCGTGAATTTAATCCGATGTGGGGCCGTTCCCGGGGAGAGCGGAAACAGCAGAAGGGAGACAAAAACGTAAATCAAAACACTCACCTACTTCATACACAGGCTTGTGTTCCGTGTGGTCGGGATAAAGACGCAAGCTTCACCTCTGCTTTTTTCGTCAACAATTACAGTCCATCACCTAGAATACAGCCCAAAACAACCTAGAAAGCTGCTCCACGAGAGCCGCACAGGCATAACGCCAAGTGCTTGCAAACTCACATGAATGGGACCCCCCCCACCCCTCTCCCTAAGTCAACATCGATAACGAAAAAAAACGAGCGAAAAAAATCTTTCCAGCGGGCAACAATTTTCCATGTCTCCAGTCTTCGAAACAAGCATTAACGTCAAAAGCGGTACGAGCAGCGGGCACACGCAGTGCCATCTCCCAACACATCGGCCCACCTGCTGGCTGCCGAACACGAGCGAGTTCACCACCTGGTGGAACAGCTCAAACTCCAGACCCGCTAGCTTGTGCGAGTACGTTTGCACCATGAAGCCCACCTGCCACGCACGCACGCACGCACGCACGCGTCGCGAGTATTATTGTTGATATCGCCGCTGATCTTGAAGCAGATTGTTGAACGTTGTTGTACTTGTGATCGGTATGTTACTGTCACTACCGGTATTGTTGCATGCACGCTCTTCTCGGCCCGTAAGGGCCGCACGGAAAAAAGAAATCAGAAGGCGAGTAGGAGGCGGGGGGGGGGGGGGGGGGGTGTACTCGATAGGAGAGATGCACTCTATCTCATGAGTGGGGGGGGTGGGGGGGGGGGGGGTAGAGGTCGTCGGGGATGCCGCTCTCACGCTTCAATCCAAAAATTGGTATGTGGTTTTCCCAGCAAGTTCGTACCAAAAGCATGGGTGTGAATTGAATAACAATACAAAACCGACCACTCTTATCTTACCAACGAACGCCCAATACAGTGAAGCGTCGGTGCCGTATTCATAGGGGTAAGCAAGGCACGGCAAGGCAAAGACAAAGGCAAGGTCCAAGGCAGAGCACCGGAAGGCCAGCAAGGCTTGGAGCTGCTGTATATAGGACGCCCCATCTCAATATTATTGCACCACGTGTGTAATTCCTACGATGGCCTGTGGGTCGATCGAGTTTATACGAAACGTCAATCGGCTTCACTAGGAGCTCCCCCACTGCAATGTTTGAGCTGTCAATGCCTGTAGTTTTTCATGACTTTGTAGTTGTGCTGATACATTTCTGTGTAAACGCTGATACGGACGGCTTCGTTCACTCACCAGGGAAAAGTATTTGGAGGCAAGCGTGGGAAACTGGAGCAGTCCCTCGGTCATTAGGGGCATAACCTTCTTCAGCCCAAAAAATACGACGTCTGTCACCATCACTTCTCGGCCCTGTTCAACGAAAAACAAAAGAAAGAGAGATTGAGAGGGGTGGGCAGGGAGATGAATCAAAAGGGCGAAAGCGACAGAATCCGAGACAAGGTGAGGCAGAGGAAATATGGAGGGAGAGGGTGGTGTGGAAAGAGAGACGATCGAATTTCTCAAGGGCCCCCCGAAAACAAACAGAAAATGACACGAAATACAACGGGTGTACAACGGCAACAGGTACTACTGGCGCTGCTACTAACAGAGAAGTACAGCAGTATCGGACACAACTATTAATACAAGGATTGATGCAACTGCTACACGTACCGCAGTCCTACATACTTGCACAACAACTGCTTCTACAGCAGCATTCCTCCGCCTACAGCAAGCAGCAGTACTACGGTATGTACCGTGCTCCTTCTACTATTAATACTACTACTACTACTACTACTACTTCTACTACTGCTTCTACTACTACTACTACTACTACTACTACTACTACTACTACTACTACTACTACTACTGCTTCTACTACTACTACTCTACTACTACTACTACTGCTGCTTCTACTACTACTTCTACTACTACTACTACTACTACTACTACTGCTGCTACTACCACTACTACTACTACTACTACAACTACTACAACTACTACAACTACTACTGCTGCTACTACCACTACTACTACTACTACTACTACTACTACTACTACTACTACTACTACTACTACTACTACTACTACCATTACACCTATCACCTTTTCCCCGGCATTCGCGTCGCTCTCGTCGCTCTCGTCGACGATGTCCTTGGTGACCAAGTGCCCCAGCAGCTCCAGCACGCAGAGCACGTCGTCGTAAGAATCTTCCTCGGAGGTGGGGTCAACTCGCCTGCGCTCGCGGGGATGCATCGGCGAACACATTCGGTGTCGGGTTGATTTTTCAAACATGGATGCAGCATATAAGCGTGTAGCACTAATGGTATGGTATCTGGTGTTTATGGACCTACTAGGTATGTTTCAATTTGCTGGTATTCATGTCAACCCGGCGTACTTTTTTTGGGTTGCTTGTTTGTTGACGCAGATGTACGCAGATGCCCATAGAGTTTCCACGGCGCTGTCGATGCAGCAGAAGAAGCTTCGGGCGGTTACTCGCAGCCCAGAACAACGACGTGGTCGCGGCTTTCGCTACCCTCACCTTGATGATCGCTGATCGTTACCACTCAACCAGCTTGAAAAAACATAGTAAGGTAATTCACTTGGCGTGAGAAAAACACAGAGACAGAAATAAGAATAAAGGAAGAAGCCATCAGCGAAGTACGAACAAGGAGAACACGGACCTCTCTACTATTACGGGGGGCCATTGTTAATAGGATCGAACATTGTTGGTAAAAATAGTGAAGCGTATAGGTTTTTGTGTGCACCGTAGGTCCTATTTAATATGGTCCCCCGTAATATGTACGAGCACGTGCCCCGAGCGCGGCAAGCACATTGTTTTTAGTTGTATCCCTTGTTTGTCGCGCTGCTCCTTCGTGCGTACAATCTACGAAGATTCGAAGGGGGGGGGGAACTGATAACGGAAGCACCGCGAAAAGTTGTGCGCGCGTGCGTGCGAAAAGTACTCCAGCACGTTTGATAAAAAAAGTAGGCGGAAAGGTTCGCTTCGCCCTCTGTCTCGTTGTCTGTCTTTCTTTCTTTCTCCCTCCCTCTCTCCTTCCTTCATTTCCTTCCTTCCTCCACCCCTTTCTCCTTCCGTGCATTTCGGTCCGAACTATCATCTCTCGCTAGAATAAGAAAACCAAAAAGAGCGCAGCTGTGCGTTGGACAGAGTTTTTCTGTAGCTGAAACCCCTGAAAGTTTTATGGCACCGAAGCTCCGCACACCGTCCGCTCTACGCAAACGTTGTTCCAGCTTCACGGTAGCTTCATGGTGCAGAAAACCAACAACAGTTGACATGGTATGGCAGCCCAACCATATATGCTGTAATCGGCAAAAGTCGAGAAATTTCAGCGGGCACGGCCAAAAACAATCCCGTTCGCTGAGACAGTTTTAGGATTTCTGCCTCCCTCCCTCCTTCCCTCCCCTCCCCCCCCCCCTCCCGCCCTCCCTCCCTGCCTTCCATATATCGATCCTTCACCTGACGCTGCCTGCGTGCTGGTCGGCGTAAATCTTGAGAGCCCTCCCGCAGGCTTCATACAGCGCTATCGCTTGGCTGGTGGACATGTAGAGCAGCATCTGATCGGCGACGTCCCTATTGCAGTTATTGGGAGAAACGGCACGACACGACCAATCACGATGCGGCAAGCGAGCAAAGCGGAGGGACGTACGCAAATCACACCACAGCGGTGACTAGACAAGTGATATTAAACGTTGGTTTGTTGAACGATCCCGAGCGACTATTCAAAATAGAAGGAACTCAACCAACGAGCCGAATGACATACCTGCAATGAAGGCGTTTCGCGAAACTTGTGCTGTAAACCAGCTCTCAATTCTACAAAAAAAAGTTCCTCAATACCCTAAATAGAAACGCGAAGACCAGCTCCTTCTCTTCTATTAGCAGCTCAACGAAAATATCTCTCAGTCTCATTGACCATACACTGATCCATTTTCCCATTTGGGACTTGATAACTTGATTGTAACATTTTTTTCAGTTCTCTTTTTCATCCCATTCACTATTTACGCCCCTCTTTTCTCTCTCCCTCTTAGTCGTAACTCGGATTTGGGGTCACATGTGTAACAGGCTCTTCCCCTCCCCCTCCCTCCTACGGTTCGTGCCCTGCTTTTTTATCGCGAGAAGACTCCGGCCCTTTCTTCCCCTCGTCGACTCGGCGTCGAGTTTAAAGGGGGAAAAGATGGAAACAAAATGACTCGACTATGGTACAGCATCGGAAGCACGAAGAAGCCGGGCTGCTGGTGCAGTAGGCGACACGTCCAAACTGCAACATGGTGAACACAAGGGAGACATACGACACGCGTGCGGCATTCCGATACTTGTACTGCTGCAACACTCTTCCTAGACGCTGTTGATAAAATCGCAATCGTCGTATTAGTCAGGGCTTTCCGCGGGCCGGGTCAAACCTCGCGGGTGAGGTCGTGTCGGAATAGGTAAAGGGTGCCTCGATCCGACCCGACCCGACCCAACCCGACCCGACCCGTGATATCTAAAAAAACTTCCCGATCCGACTCGACCGGGTCGGGTAGTGACTTGCGAAGAGCCCTGGTATTTTTGGTGGCCATACATGGGTCCCAAAAGGGCTTCATTCTTTTTTAGCTATCCTCCCCACCCTTCACGACACCCACCTCAAAAACTGCAGCACCTCGTATACCACGCTCTGCGCTCCGGACACGTGCATGGCCAGCAGCAGCGTCATGCCGTCATACGTCTTCTCCACGAAAGCGTCCCCCAGCTCGTGGTGGGTGAAGCCTGTTTGAGTGCAAAAACAAGCGACGCAAAAAGGGAAAAGACCAGAAAGACGAAGGGGGGCCGCGAGGGTAATCGTAAAAAATGACGATGATGACGACGACAGCGCTTCAGAAAAATTAACTACTGGGGTTATTGAGTGTAGTGTGGAGGGCACCCCAAGCCCCGAACAGGCGACCGTGTAGAGGGGGCTTCGGCAGGTTTCCTTGTGCGGCGGCGTTCTGCGCTCTTGTCCACGCCGAGCCCTGTGCACGCTCACCGCCATATTGAACTCGCTTCCGAGCCCCTGCTACACTATTGAGTTTAAAGCTCCTCAGCCGAGGGCTCCCTCCGTCAGCCAGAAATTGTTCGGCCAAACAAAGCTACCCCCTATATCGCAAGCACGCCTCCCCGCGCAGTGGTATGGGGGGCGTTCTTTTGCTTGCTTACCGACGGTCCCGCACCCGACGGCAATGCCTCTGCAGAGGCGAATGCACAGGAGGCTCTCCGCCACCGCTCTGGGGCTCTGCCGTTGCGTTCTGACGAAGCAAGCAAGGGGTGATGGCGGCGACGATTACTACGGGCGAACGCGAGTTTAATATTTTGATGGCGTCGAATAAAACATAGACCCATTTTCGAGTTGGCTGAAGCGTTCGTCGTCAAAATACCGCAAACTATTTGGCTACAGTTACATATAAAAAAATCTATTTATACATATAATATATATATATATATATATATATATATACATATACCCTGCTGCGCGAGTTTCCAGCGACAACTGTATTATCTTCGTGGCGGTGGTCATGGTACAAGGTGGTTTTGTGATGTCCATGACGATGATGGAGGTGACTTTGACAGTGTTAACGATTGCGATCATGATGGTGATAGTGGCGATGATGGCATTGTTAATGATAATGACGATGGTGATGATGATAACAGGAGCACACAACCCACACCGCCAGTAGCACCGCGTTAGAAGGAGGTCAAGAAGCTATACAGAAAAAACACAAAACACGGGTAGGACAACTGGACCATAAACAACGACAATCACTGCGTCTGACAAGGGACGGGGGGGAGGCAGGGGGGTCAAAGAAGCAACACCATTCGTACCATATACTCGTACCTAATAGCTATCGTATGTCATATACGATATTACTATTATTTGTCATTCATAACCTCATGATACTGGCCTTTCTCGCGGCAATTATCGGGCTGCTTTTTACGGCCGAGGGCGGGGAGGGGGGGTGTACTAGATAGGAGATACGTACTCGATCTCATGCATGGCCGTAGTCGTATGACCATAGACCCTCGCATCCCTACAATGCCGGGACGGAGCATCTCGGGTTTTCACCGACCAGGCAGACATTGCTTGCACCAAGCGCGATGCGCCGTGAGGTGTCTGGCGATTCTCATGAAGGGTGAGCTGCATCCTACTAAGAACCGCTTGTGAGGCGGACTTGCATATGGATGACAGCTTCAATGAGTGAATCCAATTTCCGGTGTAGGCATTTCGGGGAGGGGGGGGGGGGGGTGTACTAATGTCATGCATCGCTGTAGTAGTGAAGCCGAGGGGGGTGTCATTTAGCAACCAACGAGGAGGTCTGCCCTCACGCGGGGGGTGGAGGAAAGACTCGCAAACGCGTGAAGAAAAAAAGCCAACGCATACCCTAACCATGAGTAGCGACCGCGATCGACAGTGGCAGATCGAGCGTGGATTGGATGAAAAATCAAGATTCGAAGAGGCGAGCAAACTAACGATAACCTGAGAAAGCAAGAAAAAACACAAACATTAGAAGAACAAAAAAAAACAAGCGTCCCCGAGGTACGTAGACAAGAAAAAAAAGCAGAAAAATGCTACGTCAAGCCGCGCCAAGTTATCCCCTCTAGGACTACACTCCCGTCGTGGGGACAAAACACTTCTAGTCAGTGTCAGATTTAGGTGCATGCTCACTGCAGTACTAAAAGGGTCACGCGGAATCAGATCACGTCAAGTCAAGCCAATTCACGAAGCGAATTCTAGAACAGCCGACACACCCGCCCGACCAGCGACCGAAGAGCACAACGACATGTCTAAAACCACGACTGCGAGTGGAACAACACAACAAACGACTACCTGGTCCTGCCGCCACTGTTAAACGCGTGCGGCAACCAGCGCGACTGTTGTGACAGCTACGGAGGGCGCAGCAGAAGCACCAACGATCGATACGACTATCAATACCTCCACCGAAGCAGACGACAAGAACTATCGGCATCTATACCCAGAAGTGCAAACACAGAAAACAGCCGAAGGCAGACCCCACGAGCGAGCAGGGCACAGCACCGCGCGCTCGCCACCACCTCAGACCGACACCAACACCAACACCAGCGCCAATGCCCTCGCCGTCGCCAACCTCCCTCCCGCCTCACCCGTCAAGACCCCCCACGGCGTGCAACAGCCCCCGAAGTCTCTCCCACACGGGCCCCGACACCTTTTCGAACCCGTCCTTTGCCGACGGCAAATCCTGTGCCCTGTGCAGGACCCCTTCGCACAGCCGCTGCACCAATTTCCCCTGCGTGTCACGCGAAAATGCCGAGGAAACCGCCAGCCAGCGACGAAATCAATACGTGCGGGGGTTGAATGGTTGCGCCGGGGCGGGGAGGAGGGGGGGAACTCTTCATTGTCATGCATGGGCGCAGTCGTGCGACCATAGACCCTCGCGTCCCTAAATTGTCTCGACGGAGCACGTCGGGTTTTCACCGAGCAGGCAGACATTGATTGCTTGCACCAAGCGCGAAGCGAAACGTGAGGTATTGGGCGAGCCGCATGAAGGGTAGAGTGCATCCTATTGGTAAGAACCGCTTGTGAAGCAGGCTTCCTTGCATATGGATGACAGCGTCGAATTCATTTGGGGGGTGGGGGGGGGGCGAGGAGCAAAGCTGGGTGTCCCCTGCGCTTGTGGATAACTCTTCCGCACTATTTCCTTGGAGCTGCTTTCTGGCCCTCGGACGGACGATAAGACTCTCAACGTCCGTCGAGGACGTGAACGAACCACGCTTCCAAGCAAGGAAGGGCGGAAAAAGGGGGGGGGTGATAGAGGACGCGCACTTTGCTTTTCTTCCCCGGTTTTTCGGGCACGAAACACGAAACCAGTCTCCCGTCCCCTAACCCCGTCTCGCCCCGTCCCTACCGAACGCCTCATGCCTCCGTTTCGGCAGGTGCAGTGGCCATCGGTACCTGCGGGAGTCTCGAGCTCTAAGCTCTACAAAAGATATGAGTCACGGACGTGTCGCTGGTCGCTAGGAAACCACTCACGCAACATGGGAATTTTGTAACTACTGTCGTCAATTTCTGGTGAGCATTGGCGGACGGCGTGCGTCGGACGCTTCAGCAACTCGGAGAGGCGTTCTACGATAGAGGTTCACCCTAATATTTCTGAGGCTCGTAACTTAAGGAGCTCCATACCTCACCAGGAAACTGACTTCGGCGAAACTCAATTGGCTCCCGATGAATAATTCCATGGCCCAAGCATACAAAAAAGTAATTTCTCGTAACAAGATTGACATCGCGACGATTTTGGGTTATGGAGCCCCGTCATTCAGAAACCATTTCAGCGGAAATGTGCTACCTCTATCGTAGAACGCGTCCGGAAGGGGTCCGTATTATTGTGGCGCCGTCAACACGAGAAGCTCGCGTTCGCTGTTAACAAGTCCTTCATTTTCCCCAAGACGTAAGGGACACCTACCCTGACAACGGCGGGCGGAACCCCTACACCGGCACGCCTCATCGTAGATAACACCTCCCTCCCCCTGTATTTTACATATAGATTGGGTTGGCGTCGTTTGACCACGACACTGTAGTATATGCCGCTCACTACGTGAGCTAGACAGCCAGGGTACCGCTTCTTTTTTTGTTTGGCGGTCGGTCAAAGCCGGCTATCGAGTTATAGATCATTTGTGCGGGGGGGGGAGTCTTTGGTCGGCACAAGGGGAATACTCGTATCACGCAGTGTTCATGGTAAGGCACCCACGAGGCAGTTCCATAGTACTCCCATGGCTGTCTCCGGAAGTGGCCACACCGGAAACTAAATTAACTCATTGAAGCTGTCATCCATACGCAAGTCCGCCTCACAAGCCGTTCTTGATACGATGCAGCTCACCCTTCATGCGACTCGCCGAAGACCTCACGGCGCTGCGCGCTTGGTGCAAGCACTGCCTGCTTGGCCGATGAAAATCTGACGATCTCCGTCCCGGCATTCTAGCGATGCGAGGGATACGAGGGTCTATAACCGTACGACTACGGCCATGCATGAAATCGCGAACACCCCTACACCCCCCCCCCCACCCCCCTCAACCCAGCCCATCCCCCAAGCGGCCCTTCTTCAACAGTCAACCTCCTGTGCAGGCCTGGCCCCCGTCCTCGCGCGGTACACCCCGATGTCTGTCAGAGCCCATTGCAAGCACCCGCGACCATCGCATCTATGATATGCACCAGCTACCATTGGGTCTACCTGCTACCACTGCACACACCTGCAAGTCCACCGACATGCGGCGGAACCCCTCTTCTCGGCGCCCAGCTGCCGCCGCTGCTGCATCCCGCTCTCGACCCCCCGAGCAGGCCGCCACGATCTCCCACCACAGGGGCAGGGAGGCGGTGAAGGGCGCCTTCGTGCGGCTAACCAGCGCTCCAATAAGGTCTCTGCCGGTGGGGTTGCGCGTTGTTTTTTGCACGAGCAAATGTGAGTTTCTAATTTCGTTAACACGGTCTCCCCAAAAAATAGGGAATCCCTTTCGATCGGGCTGAAGCCGGATTTCACTTGATGTGAAAGGGAGATCACGACCGCCGACCTCTACGATCAGATTACGGTAAAAATACCTGTGTTGGAACCGTCCATCAACGCACGCAAGTTGTCGACAGCTATAAGAGTACGGCTGTGCGAGTTTCTAGCGACTGCTACACTATCTCACGGGCGGTGCGGTGGGGGGGTGTGACATATAAAGGTACATTCTACCAGGGGAAGGGCGGGGGGGGGAGTTGCCTTGGTACGTCCTCCCTCTTTCCACACGCCTCCGTCTAAAGCCGAGACGCCTCGACCCTCGACCTTCTCCTTCTCACCGACTTCGGCAGCAAAACACACAGCGTTCCCCAGCTCGAAGGTTCAGCGCAGTGGCAAAGTACACTCAAAGAGCGAGTGGGTGAGCGAAAGAAAGGGGTGAACGGCAAAGGCGGGGGGTGGGTGGGCGGGAGATACCAACTCACAAGGCGTTCGAACACACATCCGGCTGCGAGGGCCACGCACACAGACAGATCCAGCTCGCTCGAAGCAGACGCTCTGCCAGCGCGGCTCCCGCCCCCGAAGCATCTCCACCGCCACCGCCGTTGCCCCCGATGTCGCCTCCTGCTCCTCCAACTCCACCTCCGCCCCTTTGGGGAGGGTGTCCCAGGGTCACCGGGGACGTAGACGCGCCGAAGGCTTGCGTGAGCCGGTAGCTGAATCGCCCTCCCTGGCGTCGTGTTGCGTCGCGGCAAGCAAGAGCGGCGGTGATGTGTGTGTGTGTGTGGGGGGGGGGGGGGGGGGGGGGTTAGAGCGTTCAGGCGTCGGAGCACTCGGGCGGAGGTGTGAGGGGACGAGGGAATGAGGTAGGGAAGGGACGGCGAGGCGGACAGCGAGATAACTTGAATATACCCGCCGCTACGCTATTCTATCTACTACTACAGCAGAAGAACAGCACGTGCGCAGCTTCTTAGGCGGGCGCCGCAGTGCATTCGGCCGGGGGGGCGAGAGGGCGAGGGGGTGAGACAGGGCGCGGTCGGCGAGGCGGAAAGCGAAATAAAAAACACCCTGCCGTTATGCTATGCTTCGCGATGGTACGCGATAGTACGCGATGGTACGCTGTGGTACGCTGCTGTGGTACGCTGTGCTACGCTGTGCTACGCTATGCTACGCTGCAGCAGAAGGACAACACGTGCCCAGCTTATTGAGCGGGCGCCACACTGCCGCTCGTTACTTGATGCGTGTGTGGGCGGATGGGGGCGGGCGGGCTTGCACTCGATAATATGCATGGCCGTAGTTGCATGATCGTGGATCCCCGCATCCCTACAGTGCCCGGACGGAGCACGTCGGGCTTTCATCGATGGGGGGAGGCGCACTCATTTGTTGCTTGCCTTAGTCATTTGACCATTGACCACGCATCCCTTTCGAGACGGAGCGAAGGGGCTGAGCGGTGGTGCGTGTTGGAAAAGGGCAATGCATCCGTTTCTTACTCTTTGCGAGCGTACTTTGGGAGAGACAAACTCGGATGCGCGAGAGAGCGGAAAGAGCATGCGTTTCTGCGGGGGTCGCGGACAACGCGCCTGTGAACCCGTTCTGGGCAGGAGTGCTTTGACGGCCGCTGGGGGCACTGATACCGCTGTCGACGAGTGCGGTTGCTCTTCGGAGGCAATGCCGAAGACAGAGACGCAAGGACAAATAAATCATATACCTGGTGCCTTGTATTTCGTAACATGTCAGCGGCGCCAAAAACAGGTCGTATTTTGAGACAAAGAGAAAGATAAACAGACCAGCACCGGGTCTGAATAGAACTACCGGTATGCTACACCGAAGTACACAAAAACAAGGATATACCGGTACTGCTGTGAGAATAAAATAAACGAGAGCCCTAAAACTATTGAAAGAAAACAGTTTCAGCTAGGACCCCCACCAGCAATAGCTCTATTAATAGCAGCGAGAGCGAACGCATCAATAGCGCAGGCACAAAAAAATTCAGCACCGACCAGAAATAAACAGCTACAGCAACAGCCTCGAGGCAACATCGTCCCGCCCTCCCCCCCCCCCCCTCCCCCTCCGTCATTATCATACCTCGTACAGGGTCAAGTCAGGCAGCAGGTAAGCGGTGGCCACGCGGGTAAGACACCACAGCAGCGCGCCACCAAGGTACGGGCTCAGCAGCGGGCTCGGCGACGACCCTCCTCCTCCTCCCCCTCCCCCCGCGTCGCCACCGTTGCCACTCCCGTGGCACCTCCCCAACAGCGTCGCGTGCAACTCCATCAGACTTAGCAGGCCGTGCACGAGCTGTACCAGAAGATCGGAAGCCTGAACAGCGCATTTGTTTATACGTAGGTTGGGTAGTTGAGGAGGGTCGGGAGTCGGGAGAGTCGGGAGAGTGGTCAACAAATATTTTGCGCGCTCTTTCGATCCCCGAGTATCCGCCCCGCGCCAAAACGGAAAATAAAACGGAAATAATAATAAGCGACAACAAAAGACGAGAACGAATCCTTGTATATTATACACACTGAAAAAAAAAAAAAACCCAAACCGGGAAAGCAAAAAGGTCCACCCGCACGTCTACCTTGTCACCCCGCGCCGCTCCGTAGTCCGGTTCCAACATGCCTTTTCCTCGGCCAGCTTATCTATGTACGCCTGCGCAAGCCTTCCTGGACCAACCCTGTTCTCGTTTCACCGGCATCTCCGATGACTACAGAGCGCCCAGCCGGGACACCGTCATAGCAGTAATTTTAACGTACAAGAATCGAGGTGGTCTCGGCTACACAGCAAGAGCGGAGCCTTGCATATACGGCACACGGCTACGCCCCTTCCCCCCCCCCTCTCCGGTTATCTCCCCCTTAGCAGTACCTTGAACGTATCCAATCGAGGTGGTTTCGGCCAAACAGGCAACAGCAAAGTCTCGTAGGCCACACGGCTACGCCCCTCCCCCCCTCTCTCGACATGAGTACACTCCCCCCCGATCCCCTTTCCCTTCCAGGTGACAATTCCCGTCAGACACGGAGAACGAGATTTTCTGTTAAAGCATGTCGGATATACTCCATGTAGGTCGATTTATGTAACGGCTGGGGGGGGGGGAATACGTAGAGACCATAGGCGTGTTTCTCTCCCCGTGGCAAAGGCGCGTGCCTCGGACAGGGGGCTCACCTTCATTTTCCAAGCAGACTGCCGGTTGCTACGTCCTGCCATCATGTGTGCCTGCGCTGAAATACCCATCCCGGCTTGGCCCCCCGTCTCACGAAGGAGGGAGCCCTCGACCCTCTCGGGTCATCAGATAAGGAAAGTTGACGGTACCAAGTGACGACTGCAGCAACGGCTGCTGCGTTGGTTGGGGAGACGACACAATGGTTGGTGTCCTACATAGTGACAATGGCTGACGCAAGAAGGAGGTCGTACGGCACGGGCTGCTCAACAGGATTCCTCTCTACCCGTACGTACTGCTGGGCGCTCACGCTTACATGGTCGTTAACGCCAAAGCCACCAACCATTGTTTCGGTCGCTGTCAAGGGGTCCCGAAGAGGTCAACACGCTACGTATGCACGAGACAAGAGCCGAGAGACTCACGTGGTTGTCCTCCAGGAAGACGGCGTGCAGCACCTCTGGAATCATGACTACGCCGTCGCCGTCCACCTAGTGCGAGGGTATATCGTGAGGAGCACAAAACAAAGGCATAACGATGACAGTAGAGCTCACCGCCATGCCGGCATGCGGAGAAAACCAAAGCACCGAAGTCGCGTGGGTCAAATAGTGAAGTCCGACTAGGGTTGAGATAGGGTTGACCCAAAATACCGATGTTCCGTTAGGGTCGTCACAGTCCGCTGTGTTGTCTGGTAAAGCAGGGTCCGTCAACCATTGTGCTGAATACCTGGGAAATTACCCTCGAAAAGGATGCGTGTACAGGACATTACTCGTAGGATGAACTCACGGTGTGCCGAGAGAGTTGACAGTGTGAACGAGAAAGTTGACGGCGTTTCGTAAGATTGTTGACTGAAGTGCAGAATTGATGGTACGAACCGCCGTGTGGCAGGAGGGGGAGCGCGCGGCGGGGGGGGGGGGGTGGGGGGGGGCATGATGATGTAATCATGGCGCCATGTTCACGGCGGGGGGTGACAACTCAGCGCGATACTGCATACCAGGTACCAGGTATACCTCTAACGCGGCGACCACCACCTCGTTCACGAAGGGACTAACACGTGCGCAGTCATTCTCTCTCTTTTATACACGCTCGCCCTCAGTATGTCTTTTTTTCGGGATATCGCTTGGTAGGGCAAAGGGGACAAAAACAAAACATGGTATAAATACCTCGATCAATGTAGGGGCAAGGCTCAATTGTGAGAAGAACCACCTGTAGTTGTAATCCAAAACAAAAAAACACAGGGAGACGGCCAAGCAAGCTGGAAACCAATATCAACCAGGGCCAAAACGCCTCCAAAACAGGGTACCGCGGACGCACCAGGCGGAGATCCACGACGCTCAAGCACTCTCCCGACGAGGCTATCGCCTTCCTTAGTGGGAACGTATGCGGGGTAGCCCAGGGCGGGCACGCTGGCGTGTCCGGGCACCGCTTCAAAGAGTACCCAAAGCGGCGCAATGAAGCCCCCTCGCCGTAAACAATGGTTGACAAGCAATGCTTCTTACGACGTTCTCCGGAAACCGACGACTAGCCCGTTGCACAGCGGCGAGAGCCGCACAGCGCAGCGTACCACGAAGCTCCACGCACACACCAGGTAAAAACCTCTGCTATAATCGAGAAAAATCTCCGGGCGGAACCTCTGGCTTCTGTTTGGCACGCCGGTGTGTTTGTCGGGATGGAGACCAACCTCACGCGTTCGAGTTCTAAGAAGGAACCACTAACAAAATGCCATTTCATTCATCACGAAACCCTCCCAGAAGGTTTAGTTTTTGAAAATCTCAGAGGAGACGTCGCGACACACAAGGCTAACGCGCCCCGTTTATTGTCTCAAGCTTCTCCGTAAGATCGTCCTCAAAAGGGAGGCCTTGCGCGCTTTACGACGGATGCTAGTCACGATGCACTGCCTGCCTAGGCATGGTACACACTTGATGTTTTCAACATGAGAATGCACTCGGGAATAGCGTCGACGGCAGGTTTTGCTGCGGCCCAAGCGGGTTTCGATGGGGATCGCAGAAAAACCTGCCGTCGAATTTTCTTCTCGCTGGCCTTCTTATCCTGGAGACACGAACAGTGCACCATACGTTGGAAGATCTTGCATCGGTGCCAGCTGTCTTCCAACGTCTGCCGCTTGCACCCGTCGTGTATCGCATCGCGTAAGGTTCCCATTCGAGAACGAGCTCGCCAAAAATCTTGGAACAATGAATGCAGTGTTCTGCCTTTTGCTCGTTGCGATGCCTCCCGTTAGTTTTTCAAAAATTCAAACTTTTGGGCGGGTTTCGTGATGAATGCAAAGGCATTTTTCATGGTTCCTTCTGAGAACTCGAACGTTAGGTTGGTTGGTCTCCACGTCTACAACCCCGGCAAACACACCGGCGTGTCAAACAGAAGCCAGAGGTCCGGCCGGGAATTTCCTCGACTGGAGCAGACGTATTTACCAGGCGTGTGCGTGGAGCTTCGTGGTACGCTGCGCTGTGCGGCTCTCGCCGCTGCATACGTATAGCGAAGGGGCTTTATTTGCGCCGCTGCGGGTACCCTTGAAGCGGTGCTCGGACGCGCCACCGTGCCGGGCGTGGGCCATCCCGCATACGGTCCCACCAAGAAAGGCGGCAGCCTCGTCGGGAGACTGCTCGGGTGTCGCGGACCTCCCGCCTGGTGCGTCCGCGGTGGCCTGTTCTGGAGGCGTTGTGTGTCCTTCGGTCTCATCGGTGTCCCGCTTGCTTGGCCGTCTCCTTGCGTTTGGTACAAGAGATACAGCCTAACCCTAGAAAAATTAGGATAGAAGTGGCGTGTACGTATATTTTGGCCACTCTTTGCTACTTTCTATTGGGTTGGGGTACAATGAGTCTTAGAAAGGTCCCATCGGGTTGGGGATCATTTCTATGTACTTGTAGGAATCAGACCACAAGAAAAACCGAACCAAAGTTGGTTCCACCCAAATTCTTCGCATACAAGCTACCAGGTAGGTGTATACCAGGTAATACTTCTACTAGTATTTCTAGTATTAATAGAGCTCAGTAGCAAATTTTGGTCGGGTTGCCCCTTAACATTTTTGTCAAGGTAAGTGTTTGGGCGAAGAGGCAAATAGATTATCCAGCGGGGAGCCGCAGAAAATTCGGGCACTAACCCCCTTCCGTCGCAGCACACGTCATTTTGGAGATATTTTTTTTTGGAGGCGTTCTACGATAGAGATTGGCCCTAAATTTTCTTTGAGGCTCCTCACATAAGGAGCTCCATACCTCACCCGAAAACTGACTTCAGCGAAAATTCAAATTGCATCTAGACGAACAATCCCCTGTCCCAGGTATACAAACACGTCATTTGTCGAAACAAGATTGTGATTCCGACGATTTTGGGTTAAAACGAATCCCGTCATTCAGAAAACATTTTGGCGGAAATGTGCTACCTCTATCGTAGAACGCGTCTTTGCAGCATCCCTTCACGACTCTACCCGTGTTTTCGTGACAACCTATAGTATACACGCACCAGGCACTTGCTACCAGCCAGGAGTTACAGAGGAATGATTCTTGCAGTGTACGAAAAATGGCTCAAACAACCCCCGTCCTCGTACGGTATACATCATGTACATACATTGTCGGCGATGAGGTGGGCGGAGAGAACAATCGCGGTTCTAGCCTGCTCCATCACCCCGGTGGCGGCGGGCGACAACCCCCCCCCCTCGGGCAGCAACGCCTGCTGTCCGCTCACGAAGCCCGTTTCGAGGAGGCGGTTCAAGACCTCGGAAACGCCCCGAACCTGCGCGAATGGAACGACAATCCCCCCCCCCCCCCAAAAAAAAAAAAAAAGGAGCGGCATGAGAATGGGGAAGTGATTGGGTCGGCGTCTCGACGCCCGGCATGTTTTCCAACGGTGACGGCATATGAGGGTCGGTCGATAGACAATAGACCCGACACATTCAGGGTTGGGGCGAGGGCTCTTCGAGCGGAAATAGCCCACCAGCGTTTAGAAGAAAAAAACGCCTACTCAAGACTTCAGGGCCTACCCAAGCGGCGGTCTCGCCATTCAGAGTCGCCTGTCCTTCCTTCCTTCCTTCCTTCCTTTTGCCAAGACCATTGCGGCGTGACAATGGTCAGACCCCAAACCAGAGGTCCGAGAAAAAGGAGCTCGTCGAACGACATCAGCGCAGCAGCGTTTGGAGGATTTTTGGTTTTCTGATATTTACTACCGCGCCGTTCTCGCTATGCAAGGCCGCCTGTCCTGCTTTTTTGCCAAGCCCACCACCAGAAACTGCAAGGCGCGCACAAACACGCGCGTGCCATCGACACACGCCGTGTCGCATCAACGACACACGCCGTGTCGCATCAAGCTGCGCGCGACATGTGCACACCAAACGAGAAGAAGTCATCACCATCGAGTCCGAACCGACCCTGCTCAACCGACAACAAACCTTAGCCGAATGAACCCAAATCAACCCAAGCAAAGACTCCGAAAACCCGAAAAAAAACAAACACACGAGACAAGCGAACCGATGCAAAACCCCAGGAAAACAAACCAGCTGAAACCACCAGCTGAAGAGGCGTTCTACGATAGAGGTTCACCCTAATTTTTTTGAGGCTCCTAACTTGAAGAGCTCCACAGCTCACTCGAAAACTTACTCCAGCAAAAACTCAAATTGCATCCCGATGAATAGTCCCATGGCCCCAGCATGCAAAAACGTCATTCTTCGAAACAAGATTCACATTCCGACGAATTTGGGTTAAGGAGTTCCGTCATTCAGAAAAAAAGCTTCGCAGAAATGTGCTACCTCTATCGTAGAACGAATCTGAAACCACAATATATCAATACTAGCCCAAGGCTGAAGGCTACCATCCCCTTCCATTCCATCCCATCCCATCCCATCCTATCCTATCCCATCCCATCCCAGGCCATCCCATCCCACCCATCCCACCCATCCCACCCCTTTCCTTCCCATCCCATCTCGTTACCTGAGCCCCGACGGCGGTAAGGGAGCGGGCCGGGCTCAGACGCCCCAGGCACGCGGCGGAACACATCTGCTCGTCCTTGTCGGCCGCCCCGATCTCTTCCTCCTCATCATCCTCCTCCTGCCCCACGCTAGCCTCGGCCTCTTTACGGCTGTGCAGATAACACACGATGCCGCCACATGGGTGGGTCGGTGGTTGGTTGGGTGGGAGGGGGGCCTACTCATAGTCATGCACATCCGTAGTCGTATGTTTATACCAGGTATACTCTTGCATCCGTCCAATGCCGGGATGGAGCACGTCAGGTGGGAGGCGGGGGTGGGAGCGTTGCGGACGACTGGTTCTTCTGGGGGCTCAATCACATTGGTGGGTCGGCTCGACCTGATACTCGACTAGCTTGGACGGACGGCCCTACAGGAGACCCGGTTTGGGTGGTCGGTCGGTTCGATCGGGAGCGCGGTTTGACTGGTCAGTTGGTTCCACGGGAAGCTCAATTCCGTCGGTCGGTCGGTCGGTCATCCAAGATCTTGTCCGCGATTTCGACTGCAACAACCAACCGCTTCTTATGCGGTCAGGGCCGCGGGGGCCTTATTACGTGATTGTGGAAGATAACAAAACATTGTTCCAACAGTAGAGCAACGGTATCACCATGGTCAATGTCATCATCAGCATCGTCATCAACACCACCGGAAGCACCGTCATCAAGATAATTATATCGCCATCCACCTCATCGTCATCATCATCCTCGACATCACAATTCTCACAAAGAAAGCCACAAAAGTATAACGTCGTCCCCCGGCAATTATAACTCTCACTCCGGGTCTGTGCTCAGATCGGTGGTTTGGTCTGCACCAAGAGAGCCATCTGCCCGTCCGTCTACCTGTCTGCGGGTCTGCCTGTCTGTCTGCCTACCTGTTTATTTTACCAATACACCCGTACATCTGTGTGCCTGTCTGTCTACCTGTTGAAACTATCTGTCAGTCTAATCGTCTGCCTGCCTGCGTGCCTGCCCTTCTGTACATGTACTGTTTTGACTGTTTGTCTATCTAATTGTCTACCCGTCTACATGCCTGCCCACCTGTCCACATGTCTAACGTACGCCTAACATCGCCTGTCTGTCTGCCTCTCTCTACTTGTCTATCTGTCTGTACGCCTGTCTATTGCCTGCTCGTGTGCCTGTCTACAAGATACACGTCTGCCCACCTGTCGTATATTCCTACTATAGTCGTCCGACTAATTGTGTATCTCTCCACCTTCTACCTTCTGACAACATGCCTGTCTGTCTATCTGCGTGTCTACCTGCCCGTCTATCTCCACCTCTTTTCTGCTAAGCCTGCACGTCCCTCTGCCCACCCCTCCCCTGCGGCCGCAAGGTCAGACAGATAAACGTGGAAGAGGGTTGCGAGTGGAGCTTTGGAGAAGAAGATGGCGGCAAGTATGCCTACGTCGACTTATTCTGGTGGAAGCAAGGGTGAAAGAGGAGCAGGGAAGAAGGAGCCGCCTCCCGTTCCCCTCATGGTCCCACCTGATGGTCATCTCATGCTCGAAGTACTGCTCGTACAGCGGGAAAGTTGCATCCTCCACCCCCTTCCTCAAGGAAGGCTCTTGCCTACTCGTCACCTCCGAGTCCTCAGCAATCTCTACCCAGGCTTCCAGCAGGAGCGCGAAGGCCTCCTCACGCCACGCCTTTGCGTCGTCCTGGTAAAAACAACGCGCGCGGGAAAAAGGGTACCGGAACGTGGAAAGTGGGGGTGGAGCCAGGGGCGGGGGCGGGATGTACCCGATGTCACATACGGCGGTAGTCGTATGACCGTAGACCCTCGCATCCCTACAACGCCGAGACGGAGCATGTCGGGTTTTCACTGACCAGGCAGGCATTGCTTGCACCGAGCGCGAAGCAGCGGGAGGTGTCCGGCGATTCGCATGAAGGGCGAGCTGCACCCTACTAAAAACCGTTCGTAAGGCGGACTTGCAAATGGATGACAGCTTCAAAGAGTTCATTTATTTTCCCGGTGTGGCCACTTCCAGAGACAGCCATGGGGGTACTATGTAACTGCCTCTTGGGCGCCTTACCGTAAACACTGCGTGATACGATTATTCCCACTTGTGCGGAGCAAAGGTTCTTCACCCCCCACACATGATCATACTCGACCACCAGCTGTAACCGACCTCCAAAAAAAAAACAAGAAAAAACGTTACCCTGGTTGTCTAGCTCAAGAAGGGTACAGCGTGTTTTACAGTGTCGTTACTAATCGGCACCAACCCAACCTATAAAATATTGGGGGGGGGGGGGTATACTCGATATTATGCATTGTCGTAGTCATATGACCATAGCGGGCGGGAGGGGGTAATTCCGGGCGGAGGGGGGGGGGGGGGTCCTATGAAGGCGTGGTTTCAGAAGCGACGCAAACACTGCAGCCATCACCGGAAAAAAAGGAATAGGAAAAAAGAGGCACCAAAGTCGGCGGACACAACGGGACCGAATGGGAGAGGTTCTTTCTCTCATGGCGCATTGTGTGTGTAAAACAAAACGAGCAGGAGGTGCAGAAACTGTATATCTGTGTTTGCCTCCCTCTATGTGAGGGTCTATGGTCATACGACTACGGCCATGCATGATATCGAGTACACCCCCCCCCCCCCCCCCCTCTCTCTCTCTCTCTCTCTCTCTCTCTCTCTCCCCTCTCTCCCCTCTCAGCTTGTTCGTCGAGGCGTGCTACGATATAGATCCACCCTAATTTTTCTGAGGCTTCTATGTCCCTTCGAGGTATAACGCGGAATGCAACGGGGACGAGCATATGAATACGGCCGATGCTACACGTATCTAGTACGTGTGCGTATGCATTCAACCCAACAATGTGGGGCACAAGTTATAGGTTCATCCTTAAACTGGCGCCCAGCAAGGAAGCCGTGGTGTCTCAGATTTTATTTTTTCATATGGTAAACCTCTATCATCGCATAACGTTCCCGTCCTCCTCAATCTTTGTTGCTCCTCGCCTTGCCTCTCCTCTCCTCTCCTCTCCTTTCCTGTTTTGGGTGTCTACCTGCCCTGCTACCTGTCCGTTTATCTTGCTGCCTCTGCAGCTCCGATGCGGGAATGACGACGTTTCCCATGCCCAGCGAATGCGCAGGAATGCCTACGCATACAACACGAAAACCGCAAACGCGTACATACTCACGCAGGTTCTGACACCCAAGACAAACGTCCCTGCAAATCGTCACCATACGTCATACGCACCCAGGCGTAAAAAAAAAACATCACACATCCATCAGCCCGTCATCGAAGCAAACAAAAACAAAAAACCGGAACCAAACCGACCCAGCGAAGTGAACTATTTCCGGCGCCGTGTCGGTATGCGTCATGGTCAACGACTAACGTCTAGCGATTCACGACTAACGATCTACGACTAACGACTGCACACCAACTAACGACAGCAGTTTCCCCCCCCCCCCCCCCTTCTTCCGGTATCTACCAACCAAGGCTAAGGTTAGCTACTGCTGTTACATGAATGAATACCCCCACAATTACAACAGCTGCTACTCTTGGTAATACAAACATAGAGCTACACGCGAGCCATGGCTAGAACATCATCTCACGTCTACTCCTGTTAGGGCCGCCGACTCCGAGAGCATGCGAGACGCGAGGGTACCCAGCTGGTGAGCGAACCCCCCGAACGATTCCAGGCGGGCGAGCGTGCAGAGCCTGAAATTCGCGAGAAGGCGCACCGCCATGCTGAGGACGGGCGCATAGAGAAAACCCGGGGGCGTTATAGAACCAGAAATATAACAGGGGGGGGGGGGGGGGGGGGGGGGGCGAGGGTAACGCACGCAGGTGAACGTTATTGTCGTGGTAGATGCTGCTGTTGATATCAATTCAGTTCATGGCCATACTTTATTACCGTGGTAACGAAAAGGCACAAGAGACGAGTCAACACGTGTCTAGGAAAACAGCCCGGAGGCAGTAGAGAACCGGGGGTAGGGGGGGGGGGGGGGGGGGGGGGTGCTCGATATTATGCATGGCCGTAGTCGTATGACCATACGACCCTCGCATCCCTGCAATGCCGGAACGGAGCACGTCGGGCTTTCACCGACCAGGCAGACATTGCTTGCACCAAGCGCGAAGCGCCGTGAGATGTCCGGCGAGTCGCATGAAGGGTGAGCTGCATCCCACTAAGAACCGCTTGTGAGGCGGACTTGCATATGGATGACAGCTTCAATGAGTTAATTTAATTTCCGGTGGGTTAGGGAGGGGGCTTCTTCGGGGCCCCTCGGCCCATCACACAGTCACAACCATACCTCGCGATGCCGATGTACTCATCCGCTTGTGCTTCTTCGGCCTCGGCTTCTGCCACCCCGCGGTGTGCCCCCACATGACCAACACCTGATGCGGTCGGAGGGGGTGGGGGGGATGAAACGTTCGCGAACCATAACTTTGTAGCGGCACAGATATGCACCAAAATAAAAAGCAGGTAAAATGCGAAACCGTCTGGTGGGATGCTTCGTACCAGGGTATACAACAGCAGTTCGAATACCGCCGCTGGAGCAAACACTACATTTGATGCTCGATTTTGGTACGCCGAGACGCTTTTCAAGAGAGGCCAACGTGCAACGATCGCGTTAGATACATGACATGACCCGCGATATCCCCCCCCCCCCCTTGGAGAAACGAATTGAAAAAAAAAAAACGAGAAAGAAACAAAACGAAGAAAACAAAAACGAGAGCAGAGTGCATGGCAACAGAAGCTCGACCGCCAGCCTACGCACACGACGGACACACAAACGCGAGGAAAGACGAATGCCTGACAAGGACGGCGTGGAAGCAAGAACATGATAAAACGAAAAAAAAAAAAAAACAGTGGTGTTTCTGTACGAAACACGGCCCACACGTCACCCACCACACACCAGGTATCTAGGAGTGGGCAGCAACAGCAACAGAAACACCAGGAGAAAAAGCACCAGTACCAGCAGCGACAGCAAACAGCAACAATAGAAACAGTAGCGGCAAAATAAACAGTAGTGGCAGTAGCAACAATGCCTTCTGCCGAACATGCCAGGGTGAAACCAGAACGCCCCCGACGCGCTCTTCTTGAGAAACGAAAAGCGTTTCTTGTCGGGGTCACCCGACGCGCAATGGCACCTGCCTTCCCCCCCCTCGCGTCTCCCCACTTCACCCCTCCCCTTACCCCTTCCCGCTGCTCAGTAGCGCGTATCAGGCACACAACGACGCCTCCATATCCGTCCAAACAAACTGCCTTCGTGCTCCTCCCTAACCCCCCCCCCCCCCCCCAACTCACCCTCCCTGTTCCCCCTCCTCCAAGTCAGTATCGCATCCACAGCGATACCCCATAAGCCGTCCACCCCACTCACCCACCTACCCACCCACCCACCCACCCACCCACCCTCACATCCACCCACCCACCCTCCCCCCTACCCCCCCCCCCCCCCCCGCCACCCACCTACCCCCTGACCCACCTACCCCCCCCACCCACTCACCAGGGGCGACGAGCGGAGAGGACAGCACCGCCGTGGCACCCTTCACCAAGAAAGACGCGTAGGCTTTCTTCTCTTCATCGTTTTCGAAAACTTCCCCCTGGACCGACGAGAGTTGGAGAAGAAGCTGGCGGAGCGAATGGGGTAGGTTTCCCCCGGAGCCCCTTGTTTTGCGGAGGCGTACCTGTTTCGGTTAGAATCGTTTTTGATACGTTTCGATCGAATCACGGAAACAGGAGGGGAGCGAGTTCGAGGCGCTGGTGTTGGACGAGGCGGTTGGGGGGGGGGGAGGGCGCAGGTATCTTGTGTATTTTTATTTTCAGGGGGTGGTACAACACGATGGCAAACTGAAACAGCAAAGAGGGGACGCCCGCAGGGTGGGTCCCTTCCGAGAAAGCCTCATTCTTGTACCCGGGAGACAGCATTTTTTTCATGGGGTGGCACCAAGATGATAGGAAACACTGACAGCGGTGTCGACAACAGAAAAAAAAAACAAACTAAAAACCGAAAAGAAGAAGACAGCGCCTGATTTATGCCTCTCGCTTTTTGACCGATACGCCGCGAACGCCATGAACATCAACACGACCATCACTAAGAGCACCAGTGGTATGAACTCCATACCTGGTAGGTACGATGAGCAACATGAACACAACGAGCAGTAGCTCGCAGGGTCTCTTACCCGATGGTAGACGTCGAACACAGCTCCTAAGAAGTCGGGTCGGACGAGGTACTGCCTCCAGCGAGGCCCCGGACGGATGAGCTGCTGCGTCGACGGAATGTGCCACGGCTCGCGGGTGCTGAACTCCCAAGACAGGACCTCCGCGAGCAACACCAAGAAACATGCGAAAAGAAAGACGGAAAAAACGTGCCGAATAAAGGCGTCAAATAAAAGGGGGGAGGGGGGGGTGTACTCGACAGGAGATATGTACTCGATCTCATGCATGGCCGTAGTCGTATGACCATAGACCCTCGCATCCCTACAATGCCGGAACGGAGCATGTCGGGCTTTCACCGACCAGGCAGACATTGCTTGCACCAAGCGCGAAGCGCCGTGAGGTGTCCGGCGAGTCGCATGAAGGGTGAGCTGCATCCTACTAAGAACCGCTTGTGAGGCGGACTTGCATATGGATGACAGCTTCAATGAGTTGATTTAATTTCCGGTGTAGGCAATTCCAGAGACAGCAATGGGAGTACTAAGTTACTGCCTCTAAGGTTCCTTACCTTGAACACTACGTGATACGATCATTCCCACTTGTGCGGAGTAAAGACTGTTCACCTCGCACAAACGATCTAACTCGACAACCAGCTGTGAGCGACCGCCAAAAAAAAAAGAAAAAACGGTACCCTGGTTGTCTAGCTCACGTAGTGAGCGGCATGTTTTACAGTGTCGTTGCCAACCGACGCCAACCCAACCTATATAAAATAGGGGGGGGGGGGGGGGGTAAGCGGCAGCAGCAGCAGCGGTGGTGGCGGCACTGTCGGGCAAGACGGAACCGAGCAAGGGGGGTATGGCGATTACTCGGTTGTGCAAGGGTCGGGATGGAACTATTACGGGGGGCCATAGTTAATAGGACTTACGGTACACACAAAAACCTACATATTTACCTACTTTTACCAACAATGTTTGGTCCTATTTACTATGGTCCCCCGTAATAACAATAGCACAGACCGATCCGTCTTGGCATGCTGTATGTATACAGCAGCTCCCCCCCGCCCCCGCCCCGCATACACATCGGCAGCAGACAACACCTCGACGAAACGCCCCGATGAGCCTACTCGCCCTCTCCCCCCCCATTCTCCGCCTCTCTCCCCCTGAGCGGAACACCCCACCTCTGCGCAAACGTTGACGACGGTGGTGACCAGCTCCAGTACGGACACGTCGGACAGCGCTTCTGGGTCGGCCACGGCCTTGACCACCCCTCCAAGCATGTCCATAGACAGCGCAAGCGTCTGTGGCGGGCAGGGGAGGGGAATGCAAAAAAAAACGGGGTAAGCGACATGGCATGTATCAAACAGGGGGGGGGGGGGGGCGATGAGGAGGCAGCCGAGGAGTAGGAGGGGGCGGTGGGAGGGAGGGAGGGTTCAAACGAAGAGGACGGGGGGGATGGGAGGGAGGGAGGGTTACAACGAAAAAGTGTGTGTGTGAGGTGGGGAGGGTGGAGGGGTGTACTTATCACCATGCATGGCCGTAGTCGTACGAGCAGAGACCCTCGCACCCCTACAATGCCGGGACGGAGGGCGTCGGGTTTTCACCGACCAGGCAGACATCGCTAGGGGACACGACAAAAAACACACTACTCGCCAAGACGCCACTCGCACCGACGGTCTCTTAACGCCGGGAGACGCGAATCTGCGTCGTCGAGTCACACGAAGTGCCTTTCCCAACCCCCGCCCATTATTGAAAGAAGGACGGGGGCAAAGAAGCACGTATCCGATAACTGCACCGCCGGGAACGCTTAACCCTTGCGCCACACGACAAACCCCTACCCGCTGCACGCGCGAGCGCTGCGGTTCTATTCGGCATCAAGCGAACGATCAGCCCACCCACGCACCCTCCGCCCCTCCACCGAACAAAAAGTACGATGGCGGACGGGGGGTTTGATACCGTCGGAAGGCTTGTTGACTTTTGCGCCAGGTTTCCCCGGGAGCCCCGGCAGCCCCGGCCGCCGTCGGTGACCCCGGTCACGGGTACGACCGTTCCGGCGCTACAATAGCAGATGCGCGCCGAATGGCGTGCACGGCGTACGAAAGGAGACGCGTGCGCCTATCCGAAGGCAAGCCACGCGAGGCACACGCATATACACACACGACACACCAGTACACACAACACACGGACACGCACAGAGAAAATATCACAACACACACACAGAATCTCACTTGAACACACAAAAAAACACACGCGCGAAATTCAACACCAACCCAAACACATATGGCGGGCCCACGACAAATAATGTCGCCTAACAAAAACCCACCATTGAGGTACACGTCGCCGATGCTCTCTCTCTTCCGTTTCCTCGCCCTCTCTAAGAACTAAATGTACACCCGCGGCGAAGACATATCTACCCTCAGGGTGTCCCTCTGTAGCAGCGCCAGGTTGGAAGCACACCATCCGCGCAGCCGACCTACCTTCCACCTACCTTATCGATCAAACCTACCCACCGAGCCACCTACCGAGCTACCGACCAAAACCTACAGTACCTTCCTACCTATCTGTCTACCGACACACCCACCGACTTACCTGGTCCAACCCCAGCTCCTCGAAACTTTCGTGGGTCGCCTTGAAAAATAGAAGCGGCAGCCCCAACGCGGTGGCATGAGCAGAGCTGAACTCCGAGACAAGGGCGAACAGGGCCTTGGCGCTTCGCAGCTATATGTACACATGAGGGTTCCATGATGGTCACATGTTGAACGACAGGGCCCGAAGACAGTGGCAGTGAGGGAGGGTGGGGGGGGGGGTTGTGAAAGTGGCGACGATTTGCTTTAGTTGGCTTGATCGGGTTTTCGGTGCACGGGCGGGTGCTGTCCCCCACCAGGTGCCGTGCGCGCCGAATAAAGGTAAGGGCAATGGTAACGGGAAGGATACATGGACGAGTAAGGGCAATGGTAGGGCCCGGGGTAGCAGTAATTGTAAGGATGAGAGTAAGGGTGAGGGGTAAGGGGAGGGGTAGGGGTAGAGGTGGGGTTCAAGGCAAGGATGAGGGTAAGGGGAAGAAAAAGGTGAAGGGCAGGAGGATGGCTGGGAAGGGTAAGGGCAGGGGAAGGATAAGGGCAAGGCGGCCACAGATGAAAACGCCTTTGCCCCTGATCTCGAGAATAGAAAGTCAGCCGGTCGCAAATTCTCTATATGGCGTACACGGCGGCGGCCGTCGTCCAAAACCAAAACCCAAACGCCCGACAACCAACGCCTACAGCCAAGAACCAACCGTCGACAACAACAAATACACCACTTGTGTCTCTGTCCTCCACCGTGCCACCGCCACCGCCGGCCTCCGTGGTACCCCCCCCCCCCCCCCCACCCCCCCCACCACTACCACCACCATCACCATCACCATCACGACCACTACCACCACCACCGCCATTACTATCACCGGCACGAATGCACGCCATGCGAACTCCACACACGGCGGCGGCGGCGGCCAACAGGGCGCAAGGTCCTCTCACCGCGGCGGCTCCCCCCTCCGTGCTGCCCTGGCCGAGGAGCACGAACAGCGACAGCTTCCCGTCCTCCGTCTCCCCCATCCAACCACGCCTCCAAAACAAGCAAAACGTTCGCAGAACCTGCGAGGCCACTGCCCGCTCCAGTCTAATCATGACGGCATCAGCACGTGAGGCCATCGTGTGAGGGTTGAACATGGTGAGGGGCAGTGGGCGGGGGTGCCGAAGGGGAAGGGGGGGGGGGGGGGCGAGGGGTGACTT
The DNA here is from genome assembly GCA_031213475.1 of Nereocystis luetkeana. Lineage (NCBI taxonomy): Eukaryota > Phaeophyceae > Laminariales > Laminariaceae > Nereocystis > Nereocystis luetkeana. Next base: position 7,470,007 of record JARUPZ010000016.1, on the reverse strand, counting down.
ATTTTTTCTCGTCACACTCTTGTCAGTTCTCGACGGAGTGGCTCGGTATGGCACCGCTGGTTTTCGCCCCTCTTACCGATTACAGCCCATGCTACCTGCGTGTCCGCGATCGCTTTGTGTCGCCTCACGGGCAGGCACCCCAACCGCGTCCTATCCCGCGCTTTGGACAGACAACACGCCACCCCTTTGGAGATTTGACTATTAATAACATGATCACAGCATAGGCACCACCGTTTTCCTGTACACCGTCTCAGCTTACCTCCTCTTGGTCGCGAAAAAAAAAGCATCTCTGCCCATCAACCTCTTCTCCAATCTTCACCCGTCGAGATACTGTAAGAAACACCCCGAGTCCCTACTTAAGCACCGCCGGCAAGGGGTTTATATCCCAGCCAGAGGCGGCGGCTCTATCCTGAACAAAACAAAACAAAATACGACCCGAATCTAACCATAGCCCCAACGGCAGCAGCGACAGCAGCAGCAGCAGTAACCCGCCAAGAGGGGTGGGCAGGTGCGCGTAGGGGCGTCGCCAACGCACCTGGTCCACTCGCGGCAGGAGAAGTCCCACAGGTAGGCATTGAGCGAGCGGCGTTCGGCCAGCGGTATGGCGTCAAATCGAGACAAAACCGCCTCCTGGATGGTCAGCAGCGAATGGAACTGAGCCATCGGGACCTGTGATTGTTCTGCGAATCGGAAGAATAAGAAGAAGAAGAAGAGAAAGGGAGGAAGAGTCCGACGAGACTATGGTGGGGGCCTACAAGATAGGACACAGAGACAGATATTTCGCGAATGTGTGCGCGCGCGTGTCGCGTTGCTTTTTCGAGAGAAACGGAGATATGTTTGGTCCGAAGGGAGGGAGGGAGGGAGGGAGGGAGGGAGGGGGGGGGGGTACTGCGCCTCTCAAGGAAAGCGACCATACCCGCCCTCTCCTCAATAATCACGCCCTCGGAGAACATGTAAAATCTACTAACATTCTGTGATACCCCCGGACAGGTAGCCGTATTCCGTGCTGCCACGTGCTCGTATAATGGCGGTCTCAAGATCCGCACTTGAAGAAACAGCTCGCGGTGGGACCGTGCCGAAAACCGAAAAAATCCCCCTTCGTCTCGTCCGTGCGTGCTCCACCCAACTCTGCTCCCCCTCTCCGCCCCTTCCGGGATCCCCACCGCCACCACCACCCTTGGAATTCCTGCGCAAACCGGTGCCCATCGCCGATCGACAGGCGACTCCGACAGCAGGCATGCAACACGGCGTAGTTCCCCCCCCCCCTCACTCCCGTCCCCTCTGGTTCGGTAAAACAGACACCTTCATCCGAATCAACAACGCCTGCCGACACCACCAACACCACCGCCGACACTCGACACACCGGCGCCAACACCAGCACCGACGCCGAGGCCGACACGCTTGCCGCCGCCACTGCCACCCCCACCCCTACCGCCACCACGACCATCGACGCCGCCGCTGCTTCTTCTTCGGCGCTCACCTAAGATGGTCTTGGACACCTCGACGGCGTGCTCTGACTGTCGCAGCTCCATGAGAGCTTCTTCGGCCGCCTTGGGGTTGGTCGAGAACGCCTGGCACAGGCTCTCCATCCAGCCCACCGCCTCCTGCGGGCTGTTGGGGAGTAGGCCCACCCCAGTTTTGAGAAGAGACCCGTCACGACAAGACAAGGCCAGACAAAAGAAAGATAAGACACGACGCGACACGATATGAACATGTACGACGGCACGTTAGGAGATGTGTTGATAGAGGTAGTGGCAGAGGTAGCGTTGAAGGCGCCGTTGGAGGTTACCGTTAAAAGGTTATAAGCCGTTGAGGGACCGTTGAACTTACCTTTGGAGGTTACCGTTGGAGGATGTCTTCGAAGGTTACCGTCAGAGGTTGCTGTCAGGGGTTACCGCAAGAGGTCGCCGTTCGAGGCTACCGCAAACAGATATTACCGTTGGGCATTGTAGTCAGAAGGACCGAAGTTGCCGTCTAAGAAAACATTTGGAGGTTACTGTCAGAAGCTATCGATAGAGGCTACCGATAGACGTTGCCGTAAAAGATTAATGCCATAAGTTGCCGTCATAGGTTACCGCAAGAGAGTACCGTTAAGAGTTTACCGCTTGATTTTACCGTTATAAGTTACCGTTGGAAGCTACCTTTAGATGCACCATTAGAGGGACCGGTAGAGACACCGATGGAGGTACCATTAGACCGGCCGATGGAGGGATCGTTGAAGGAACCGTAAGAGACAGGCCATTAAAGCCGATAGGGCACTGACGAAGGTACCGTTGGCCGGCAGAGGTACCGTTGGATTGACGCTTCTGCGGGTGGTGTGGGTGTGCGAGGAAAACATAGCGGTTTGTGCTCTGGAGGGCTGCTCTGCTTCTTTCGGTGTCATTGACAGCGAAATAATTATCTAGCGACCGCGCCCCAAGGCCACCGCAAGGGCGACGGGGTCCCGGGTTATAGAGTTTTGACCTTGGCAATCACACCATCGTCCACCGTACAAGCCGGGAGGGTAAGAGGGGTGACAGGAGGGGGAGAGATACGACCATGACGAAGGGCAGCCGGCGGACCTCGCGCTCAATGCTTACAAGCATCATGATTCCTATGTCTTGTCTGCTGTTGATTGGCCGCGCTCCTTCGCGTTCTAGGAAGCGGCGGTCTACGGGGCACACGGCACGCGAAGGAGTGGCGGGTAGCCTCATGACGCCGTCGCATATTTTGTTTTGTTTACTAGCAGGGAAATCTCGGACTGGTCTCCCCCCCCCCCCCCGGGGAAGGAGGCGTACATTCTACACCCAAAAGTAAAAGTGAGAGGCACGCAGACAAGCGGGCGGGTTGTATGGTGCCAGAGAAAGGGGGTGAGGAAAACAGAGGAGGAAGCTCACAATATTGTTTTTAGCTTTCGACGGCGTGGGTGGGAAGGCTGCAAATACTATATAAGGATGATACTCGCGGCGGGGCGCTGGTTCGTCCATTTCCCAGTTCCTCATACGAGCAGCTTCTCGCAAAAGGATGGGGATGAGGTGAACAGGCAGGCGAGCAGGTAGCAGTAGCTCTACGTAGAGCTTTTGAGAGAGAGGTTGCGGCTTCTACCTTGAATGATCCTGCATGTCGTTTACAACGATTCTGGGGGTACAGTTTATGTACATGTATGCCCATGCGTATGATGCGAGGGCACGCGAAAGACCAGCGAGGGCGATTGGTGCGACAAGATATTCTCGCAACAGAAGTGCTGTTGAAATAGTAGCGGCAAGTCCGTGAATCGCAAGCCGGAAGGGCAAGCTGCACAAACCGTCGGGGCGTCATCGACGACGACCACCTAACCGCGGCAGCGCAGCGCAGCAAGGCGAGGCAAGGCGAGGCAAGACAAGGGAAGACAGGGGGCGACAAAAGGAAGGCAACGCAACGCAACGCAACGCAACGTCGCACGTGACAGAGCGGCCATCGAGAGACTCGTAGAGAGAGGGAGATACACAGAGGAGTTACGTAGACAGGGGCTCGGACGACATCTTCGTGAGCGGGTTGCATTAATCTCTGAATCGCTGGTTCCCTGAATCGCTCGCACCATCGTGAATCGCTCGATGCGTCGTCAAGTCGCTCGGTGTATTTATGAATCGCCCGCTGGGTCGCCGTGTACCGTGCAAGAGCGCCAAGTTCGTACTGGGGCGCGATCGTGTTTTCAGCGCTTTCTCGTTTTCTCGACAATGGTAAGGGTGCTAAAATTGAACGTTCTATTCTCCCAAGGCTCTCGACCAAATCTTGCCGAGGACAACTTAATCAGTATTATTGGCAACATTCCCCTTCTGGAGAAATCGAGCGGTGAAAAACCATCGCACCCCCGTTGCGAACTCAACGCTACTTACGTCATGTTCGCGAAAACTGGTAGCATGGTATCAATCACAATCAGCGCAACCAGAGTCATCCCTAGTCGCAGCAGAGAAAAGGCTGCGCCTTCGGCGCTCCCCTCTCTCGTGCCGATGCGCGGCGGCGGCGGCGGCGGCGGCGGTAGGGACAGGTATAAGGAGCGCTGTTGCTTGTCCGTGGCTCGTGCCACACAGCACCGAACCCCTCTTCGCCTTCACCGGATATCGCCTCACCGTTTCAACCGGTGGGGCGGGGGGTACTCAGCGCGAGCTGAAACGTACGGTCATATCTCTTCGCCCTTGCCGCTTCATCGTTATGTCGTTCCATGGGGAAGGGGCGAGGGGGGGCTGGCGACCAAAAAAGAGTCTAAAGCTCTGAGCTAGGTTATGATACACGAGTGCACAGTAAAACAAAACCTGATACTTGATACTGTACTGCTTGCACCCGCCGGGTACGAGAGAGAGCTCTACAGGAGTGAAGCGATCCCAAATCCGCATCTAGGCGGGGCGCTGTGGAGGCCCAGGCCATAATACGTAGAACTTACAGCAGGAATATTAATAGGTACGAGTATAATTCACAGCAGCCGTGAGGGTGGAGGCTTCGGTGCACGCAGTTGAGTTGCCTGTTAACGCCGAACATCGTTTCCACCCACTTCTAACGTATCCCATACGGCGTGTTGTTCGTGCCCTGACGTCATGCTTGCCCTCTTCTGAGTCCTAGCAGGCAGGTGCCGTCGTGCCGCCGTGGTCCGTTGGTTGGTGAGAACTACTCCGTAGTGGGAACGGATTGTTCCTCGCGGTGGTGATGACGTAAACTAAATAAAACAAACGTCAGGGTTGCCAACTTTTGTAGGGATATCTCCTCCGGCGCAACAAGAGCGAGCGGCTACGTATGCCATAATGAATACAAGCAGGCCTGGAGAGGCACCTCACACACAGGGCAGACGGCAGCCGTCGACTCTGGGCAGCCAGCTGTGCTCCACACGGCGCTGGAGAGTGGGGCGTGGAGGGTGTATACGAGCCCTAGGGTAAGTACAAGCACTGGGGTTCACGTTGTCTCCATGACAGCTGGAACAGCAGTGATGCTGCCATACACACGACAGACACACGATATTTTGAAATACCAGGGTAACAAACGTACCACACCTGCGCCCCTATGAAATCCACGGAGACAGGCCGTCCGACGCAATAGCCAAGGCTCAAGCGTGGGAGGTAAATGGGTGCCTGGCATCGTATCCGCAAAGGGCTCACCTGCTGAAGTTTGGCAACATGACTTGTTCCGATACCAAATTCTAGACGACAATTTTGCGTCCGTCCTCTATTCGCGCGAGGTATCTCCACGGCCCAACGATCACGGTGCGTAGTAGCCTCAAACTTCGTTTAACTCCGTCTGGTCAGCTCTCTCCCTGTCTGTTTCTCTGTTTTAACACAGCAACCTCTACAGCAGCTACTGCCTGTGCTCCGAACCGTGAACTTTTTTGAAGTTATGGGAGTTCATTGTTGAAATAGTGGCGTTATTGCGGTGGGACCTCTAAGCACTGCCGAAACGAGGGGGGGGACGACAACGGTGACGGCAGACGGCACGCCAGGCAGAAGACTCGGACACATCCTTCCCTGTACGTGAACAACTGGCACCTTGACTCGTGCTCTCTCTTGTGGTTCTCTGTGAGAAGGTGAGAGGTGCTCGCGTGGCTGCTTTTCTGAAGGAACGATCGGTCGTGCCGCAGGTTCCCCAACCAGCCACCTTGAACGAGCCGCCCACAAACTCGTTTCACCACTGATATGTGTCATGATGATGGGGTGTGCTGGGTGCTTGACGTAACTCGCCACTGTTAAATAGCAGCATGCTAACCTCTGGGATCACCCTTGCGATGTTTCGGTGCGTCGTAAAGCTTTAGTGAGGTGAAGGCGTGGCATGCTTGACACCAACAGAAGCAGAGTGCTGTGCACAAACTGCTAAACACCGCACAACAAGGGACTACATGAATGTCAACGCCGCCTCCCACGTGCTGCTGCTCATAGCACGTGCAGCAAGCCCAGAAGCCGAGAACCTTTCTCTCTTCGTGGCACGAGGGGCGGCAACTCGATCGAACTGTATTCTAGGCAGGCGATGGCCTTCGAGCCATCTCCCACCCTTTCCCGACCTAGAAAACGCTGAAGACTGCTGTGGAGACAGCAGCACCAGAAGCGACCCACCCATTCGCCCCAACCCAACGACGCTTGCCACTTACCACTCTGGACGGAAATGTAAGGACCGTTTAGACATGAACCTTTTTAGTACTGCAGTCTCCAGTCCCGTGTTCGGGACAAACTACAGTACTTCAAATTTGAGTGTTTTGTCCCGAAAACGGGACTGCACTTCAAATTTTAGGACCCCAGTCCCGTTTTGGGGACAAACTACTTATATTTAGAGTGAATTGTCCCCACATATGGGAGTGCGGTTCTAAAAGGGTCAATGTAAATATCAAGCGGTCCTTACTTTTACGTCCACGGTGATAGCACACTGGGCGTAAATGTAAGGACCATTGGATATTCACATTTATACACCGATGGTCCTTATTTTTCCGCCATGACAGGCATTGGAGAAAATTGTTGATGCACTATCTGTGTCCTACTGTCCTACTGCTGTGTCGTACGAGACTCGAGACGAACATAACTCGTATGAATAGCTGTACTGCTGGACACCCTTACCACAACCCTGAGCCAATCAGACCCAATCAGCCAATGATTGTGAGCGTAATAAGTCTCGTACACAGCACTGCTGTGCGTCATCCATTTTCTTGAATGTGATAGTGGCAAGCTCTGCTGAACCCGACGACACCCACAAACCTTCACCACCTTCACGTCCAGGCATTTCCTTGCAGTAACGCTGCTCTGTACCTCGTATCACGCGAATATACCATATGCTGAGCGCCGCTAACTCCCGCGGTGCTTCCATGGGAATTTCATGGGAGTTCCATGAGACTAAATAGTGTGCATGGTGTTTGTGGCAAGTGCCCGCGTATCATTACCATCGACCTTGTTCAAGCTACAGCGTTCCTCTCTTGCGCCATTAGTCAACCTTCCCGGTGGGTTGCCGTTTCTGCCGACCTACTCTTCACGTTCAAGGAAACAGCTACGACTGCGTGGTATACGTTGATGCCGGTACCACTCTGTCCGGAAATGTAAGGACCGTTACGGCCGTTACATTTCCGGACAGAGTGGGAAATAGGAACATGTATCAACCACAGCGAACAGCAAGACATTGCACGTGCTGTAATTCACTGCTTTTGCAGTATCGATACCGTACGCAGTGGAGGGGCGAGCCTCCTCCCCCGGCGCGTCTCGCACTGCCGACGACAGCCACACCGACTGAAAGGGTTGGTTTGTACTGCTACTACCGTCGTACTGCGTTCGTGGGAGTCACGACGACCACGACGGCGCCAACCGCAGCAACAACAGCAAAGATGACTGCAATAGCAGTTGTGGTATTACTAATACGGGGGACCATAGTCAGTACCTGGTAGGACCTACCAGGTATAGGGTGTACATAAAAACCTACCCGGTATACATTTAACCATTTTTACTAACAATATTTGGTCCTATTAACTATGGTCCCCCGTAATAGTATTAATAGTAGTGGTACGAGAAAAAGAAGGTGGAGTATCGTACAGCAGTACTGCTATAATGATAGTAGCAGAAGTCGCGCATTGAGCAGTATGACGAAAATAACCCTGTGATGGCGACAACGACCCGCAAGCCTATCATCCTCCATGGACACCCTGAAAAGGTGCTGTGACAAACAAAGCTGCCCCTCCGAGTCGGGAACGCTCTTCGATCCCTTCTCGCTGGCATCAAGGGCCTTCCTGACTCGGAGTGTAGCTTTGTTTGTCAAAGCACCTTTTTAGGGTGTCCATGGAGGATGATAGGAGCCTTGCGATCGTTGTTGCCATCATAGCGGTATTTCGTCGTATATGTATATCAAAGCGCGAGTACGTGCTGTCAATGTCTCTCGTTCCCAGCTGCAACATCCCGGCGGCTTCTCTTTGTCGTGCACGCATTTCTCAAGCTGAGCATACGCCCAGTGAAGGTTCCCCGAAGATAGATTCGCTGGCGAAGCTGGCCTTGACCATGCTGGTGTGGCCGCAGAAAGCTGCATGCTGATCGCGGCTCGGGTCGGTGTATTAGACTCAGATGGCAAGGCATTGATGGCATCTTCGGCGAAATTAGATGCACCACCCTGAGATTTGATCGTCTGTTTAGCTTTGGCTGCTCTCTTCGCTGCTGTTTTCGCTGTCCTAGTCATCCTTGCCGGCTTCAGACATCTGCTTTACAGCCTCGTCGTTAGACGTAGACTTTCCGGCGTTGGAAATTGTCGACGACGGCTGTGTCGCCGGCGTGCCCGTCGACGTGCCTCTAGCTTCGTGTTTTTCCCTCCTCCTCTGGTTCTTGAGGTTACGGCGCTGGCTCGCCGACGTCACAAAGTCAGTACATTCCATCGTAAATACTCTCTTTTTAGAATTAAAAAAAAACTACACGAAAACACGAACGACTCTAATTTTTTTGTAAATTCGAATCAACCAATCGATTCTTAATATGAAGTCTCTACTACTGCTGTCGTAGAGTCCCAAGTAAAATGGTAGTGTTGACCCGCTGCCAGGGGGCGCGCGTTTTCTCCCTTACATGTAGGCAAGGAGAGAGAACTCCACAGCGGTTGCGGGGAGAATGCAGAGAGCGAGCTCGGGTGGGTCAACTAGACGCGCCCAAGACCTGTCCTACGCAGAAGTAGCCATACTAGTCTAGTAACAGAGTACTGAGAGTAGTCTAGACTACAGTGCCAATAGTAGCAGTCGCTGTTGTGCAAGCACAAGCAGTACGTACGAAGTATGGTAGTACAGTAGTACTAGAATGACCTTGGGGCCAGCAAGCATGATACGTTCGTCGTGGCTCCCGGGTCAACAGGCTCAGAGTCGGGGGAGAGGGGGTGACCGCTTCTACTCGAATCGACCTCTGTAGGAGCCCCCTCCAGTCACGCGCCGGCAGCCTGCGTCAGCTGGACACCATCGCCTTCTCCCACCCACTCTCCCCCCCTCTGTACCTCCGTCCCTCCCTCCCTTCCTCCCCCCCCTCCCTCCTCCCTTCCATTCCTCCCCCCGTCCTTCGTTCCCTGTGCTGTATTGCTTCCTGCCTAGTAAATCCGTCTTCAATCGCTTCGACTAAAATCCACAGCGAGTGTTTGCCAGCTGCTACTGCTGCTGCTGAAGCTACCGCCGCTTTCGGCTCCGAAAAGCTCCTCTCGCGCGTGGGTTTCGAGTGCCTGGTAGTAATTTAGAGGCTGAGCGAAGGAGCCGCGACATCGCCAACAGCCAGGCACCCACCGAGCCAGCCCACCAACGAAACACGCAAGGAAGGTGGCGAGGGGGACGCAGGGAACAGGGGCACAGGGGCAGGTTAGCAGGTGATGAGTCGCCAACCACCGCTCGTCGTCGTCAAGAGCAACGGGAGGGGCCGTCGCCGCCGGAGGCTCGCGGCGCTCTCCTCGCCCGGTGCAGCTGCCGCCGCCGCGGCATCTTGTCTGGCGGCGCTGATCCTCAAACCTGGTGATTCTTCTGCGTTAGCGGCGGCTTTTGTCTTGTCTGGTGGCGACACCTGCGGCAACTGTAGCGGCGGCAGCGGTGGCGGCGGAATCGCCCCGGCGTGCTTCGTCGGCGCGGGAAGAGCGGGGAGGCTAAGGCCGAGACCAGCGGGAGGGCAAGGGTTGGGCTCGGCGCGGGCGGTGCCCGTGGCCGCAAGATCGGACGGGAGAAGCCAGGGCGTTTCGATCGGCCCGCACGCGTCTCACTTAGCGGCGAGGGGCGGGAGCGGGAGCGGGAGCTTGAGCGGGGAGGCGAACCCACCGACGACTACGTGGTGGGCAGCAGCGGCAGCAGCAAGCGCAGCAGGAGGATCAACAGCAGCAGCGGCGGCGGCGTCATCCGCATTTGGGCAAGGGTTCGGCTGCGAGAGGTCCGCGCGGTCGCGGCTTTTCATGTCGACCGCTGCATTAGATACCAGCGGCGGCGGGTCTGTACGAGCTGCAGCAGCAGAAGTTACAGCAGTAGCGGCGACGGCGGCTCCGGGGGAGAGCCAGGGAAGAGAATACCACGAGGCGACGTCTCCTGAAAGTCTGACCAAGTTGAAAGTTTCCGAGCTGAAGGCGCTCTACCGGCAGGGTGGAGGCAAGCCCGGCGCGCTGCGGAAGGCCGAGTTGGTTGAGCGCCTGACCCGGTCGCTGGACGAAGGGCGGGAAAGCGCGGACCCTCGACCGTCGGAGATAGCCGCTTCTCCAGCGCCTGCGGTGGTCGAAGCTCACGCGGTGCGGACGCTGGAGATCGAGGCGGCCACCCCGCCCGCGGTCGGCGCAGAAGGTGCGTCCCTTTCCGTCTCCTCGAGTCCGCAGGGTCCGGAGGGTGCGGAGGATCGGGGGGATCACGAGGGGTTCCTTGTAGACAGCGATCTCTTGGCGCCGTACACCGTTGATGGAGCGGGGGTGGTGACGGAGGTGGCGGAGGCGGGGGGGGGGGTCGTGGGGAAGATTGATAATTTTACTCCGCTCGTGGCGCGGAGGGGAGAGGAGGAGCAGGCCCCTCCGATACGGTTTGGGGCAGACGGTGGCGGCGGCGGCGGCGGGGGAGGCGGAGGCGGGGGAGGCGGAGGCAACGTTGCCGTCGGTGACCCGCCGGAGTCGGTAGCTCTAGCTGCGGGCGATCGTCACGCTATCGGGGCTGGCGTCGCCTTCAGCCAGTCACTCTCGTCCGACGCTCGCGGTGCCGTAGCGCGAGCGCGAGCGCGAGCGGGGGCGGGGGCGGGGGCGGGAGCAGAATCAGGTGCGGGAGCGGGAGCAGCAGCGGCAGCGGACGGGCTCGTCGTCGACGCTTCGACGTTAGGAGCGAGGGAGGAGGGGTCGGTCGCGGGATACGGCAGCAAAGGTAAACGCGTGGCGGGGGATATACTGTCCAGCGGACCGTCCGCCGTGGTGGCGGCGGCGCGGGCCAGGGGAGCGGCGGCGGCGGCCGCCTCCGTGAGGGTCGCCGCGAGCGGCAGATCTCGGGCGATGGCGGAGGTGAGACGGCACACCGAGGCGGTGCGGTCGAAGGCGGCGAACGGCTGGTCGCAGTCGGTAGAGGGGCTTGGGCAGGAGAAGCAGCGGCAGGGTGGCGGCGGGATGTGGCCGACGAAGGGGTCGGCGCTCACGGGAGTTCCACTGCAAGGTAGCGGAGAGCGTAGTGGGGCGAGGACCGGGGCTGGAGCTGGAGCTGGAGCGGGGGTGGGGGTGGGGGTGGGGGTGGCTGCTCAGGCGAGAGGGGGCGTGAGATCGACGGCGATACCGATCCCTGGTTACGGAGACGTTCCCAGGCAGCCGGCCCACATGATGAGCTCCGCGCCAAGAGGGCGCAGAGCGGGAGGACAGGGAGAACGAGGAGGCGGCAAGGAGACAGACCACCAGGCGGGGGGTGGCAAGGCTGGGCGCGCGGACGGGCACGGTCCTCGGCCCCGGAGAGACGCCGGGCGGCCCAGGCTTATGCCCGCGATGCCCAACCCTTGGGCGAGAGGAGGTGCGGGGGGAGCGGCGGAGGGTCTGCCAGAGGAAGGGGACGTCGTGGATGCTTTCTTGGAGGATGTGATGATGCAGTCCTCGGACAACAAAGAGCGTGAGCCCTCGGGGGACACCGTGTTCGATAGGTGAACGCTCTCATAATGGAGCAAGCGTGTGTATGGGTGTGTGGGTATCTGTTCTGTACTTTTTGCATGTCTAATATGATTTATGTGTTTGTTTTTTTTGTAGGGGGGCGGCGTGAAGGACGAGAGAAGAGGCCCCTACCCCTCGCACCTGCCAGAACGGGGTCTTTTTGGGAGTTGTACTTTGTGCCGGCGGGAGACGGGGAGCGAGGGGCGCACAGACCGTTTGCCACATGCGCTAGACACTCTTCATTGGCACGTGCGTTCGGGTGGTGCGGTGTTCATTCAGTCAGGGCTGCGTGCCGCGGGCCTGCTGCATTTCTACCCAGTCGGGGCGCTTCATGAAATGAGGAACTCGCACGCCCCGGGAGTTCCACACTCCACATATACGCTTTCCGTGGCATTGGGTGCCCTTTTTTTCAACCGCGGCTGACCGTGGAACTCCCCCCCCGCCTCCCCTTCCCGCTCATAAAGACAGCTTTCGGAGGTGAATTCAGTTTTTTCTTGGCACAACTCCCGTCTTCTTTCCCGCCTTTTTCTTATTTACGAACTCCCCCGCCTCAGATGAACAGCTGTTCGAGCTGATTCTTGTTTTTTTCTGGCCGTATTTCCCGCCCTGTTTCCCGCCGTTTTTTCTGTACGAACTCCCTCCAGGGAGGCCCGTTTTGAGCCTCGCCTCGGGGCCTCCATGCAGCTGAATTTCCTCGGCACCGCCTCCTGCATCCCCTCGACCTCGCGCGGTGTGTCCTCCACTGTCCTTCGGAACGAGGGGGAACTGTGGATGTTCGATGTGGGGGAGGGCACCCAAGTTCAGGTAAATATTTTGTGGGGGTGCACTCATGTCATGCATAACCATAGTCGTATTGCCATGGACCCTCGCACCCCTACAATGCTGGGCGGAGCGCTTCGGGTTTTCACCGACCCGATGGGGGGGCTCTCGTGGTGCTCGCTGCCTTTTGTTTTGGAATAAGAGGCGAAGGGGGAGGAAGATGACGAGGGGGGGGGGACGGGGGTGCCGGTTTTTGAGTGATTGCTCGTACGTCTGTAACAACGCAGATGTCGGCTGGTGTTGGCTCACAGATGAGTCGTTTTAGTTTCGATGTAATTAAAACTTTTCAAATTTAGGCTTTCAAGTGTTTTTTTTTACACGGTGTGTACCTCAAGGGTGTTTCACTGCACGATGGCGACAAGCATGTCAATGGAGGCGAACTCCAGCGCCCCCTGCACCACACGGCACCCGTGCGTCCGGAGGGTCAGCTGGACCGCGTGCCTCGCCAGGAAGCTCGCCAATGCCTCCTGCCGCGTGTGGGAGTCACGTTGTCGAACAGCTTCTGCCACCACGAAGTTCCCGAAGGCATCCGTCATCAAACTGGACACCTGATTTTGATCAGGAGTGGGTACGGCAATGGGGAAAGAGCAAGACAAAAATGGAAGGGTTGCGGAGGAGGGAAGAGGGGGGGGGGGGGGGCGGGAGGAGGCGGGAGGGAGAGAGGAAAAGGGGGGGGCGAGGAAGGGGAGGGGGGATTCGAGCGAAAGGATGAGACAGAGAAGGATCCAACATGATATCGAGAGTACTGTATTACAATGGGTATTTTCAAGACCCCTCAGGAGCTGCAGCGTTTTGTGCCGTGTTAGTGGCCTTCCGCGGCTATTGGCACCGCAAGGCGGTATCGTTGGTGTGTGTGAGCTTCTTCCTTGGTTTTGGTTCGGACGCCTGTCCGATGAGTCGAATTGCGAGGTTGTATGTGTGTGATCGGTGAGTCATATACACAAGTGTACCAGGTACTCGTATCTCGCGGGAAATATTTTTTGCGCATTTTTTTTTCAGGCCTTCTCCGGTCATGGAACGCCCTCGTGTATAATACGTAACGCGAGAAAGAACCCTCGCAGTCGGCCCGAGACAGACTGCCGCCCTTTCTTCCTTCGCGAGGAATGAGCGTAGAACATTCGCGACCGCAGTAACAGCCAATAGGCGTGCTCAGCTGAGTTTCGACTTTTAAATCGAATCGGTCGAAATGCCAGCTGACTCGTCTTGGAATGTCTGGATGAAAACCGCCACAGATCCAGAGAAGTACCATCAAGCCTACGCGGATAACCAAGATTTTCATCACCCACGCTCACGGAGACCACAGCTTCGGCCTGCCCGGCATGCTGTGCATCATGGGGAGAAACTTCGAGAGGACTCCGGGCAAGCGGGTGGAGATCTACGGGCCTACGGTAAGGGCAACGATACCGCAGCGGATTGGCATTTAGGGAGGTGGAGTAGGGGGAGCCAGGAGGGGGCGGCAGGGGGGGGGGGGGGGGAGGCGTGTACTCGATCTCATGCATGGCCGTAGTCATATGACCATGTACCCTCGCGCCCCTACAATGCCGGGGCGGGGAGCACGTCCGGTTCTCACCGGCCAGGCAGACATCGCTAGCACCAAGCCCGAAGCGCAGTGAGGTATTCGGCGAGTCGCGTGAAGGGTGAGCTGTATCCTACTCAGAACCGCTTGTCAGGCGGACTCTTGCTTGCAGATGGGTGACAGCACAATCGCTCGCCGAAACGAAAGTGCTCGCCAACTCGCTTTTCGACTCGCGTAAGTTCGGTTTGCGTTGATTCCGCGCTACCCCACAGGGTCTTCGGTCGTACCTCCGCGCCGCCTTGCGGTACACCAACTCCAAAGTGACGGCCCCCTATGTCGTACACGAGCTGGCGGATGTGCCGTACTTGCACGGCGACGTGGTGCCGCCGCCGGATGAGTTTCACGTCGACATCGAGCAAGACTACAGGTGACTAGGGCTTATGTTCGATAAGAGAAGGAAGGGTAGGAGGGAAGGGGGGGGGGGGGGGGGGTGCTGAGCAGCGGTGGTCGACGCGCCTTGTGGTGCGCGGGAACGACCGTTTTGGTTCTTGATGATGGTCGTCCGCGTAGCTCGATCGGTAGAAACAGGGTTGAATCATATACCGTTGATCAACCAGGGTATGACACCGATCGGTTCCGTCGGCTGATGGTGAATCGGCCGGAGTGGCGAACACCAGGATTACCTCGGGCAGGCGATCGGACCGTACCGTGCCCATGCACCAGGCAGTCGGGTGTATGTAGCAAAGCACAATTAGTAGATGTACCGCGTCAAATTTTCGGCGATAAGAGTTATTCTACCCGTGGTTGGTAGAGCGTTTCAATCGGTCCGAAACAGCAGGCAATCGGCTACCAGCGAGTGGTTTGCCCGCCACCGCAGCACGTTTAATGTCCCATCGTCCGAATATCGAAAATGCGTATGTGGGACCGGGAGGGGTGTTGCGGATGTGTACGTACGGGTCAGAGAATCGTGAGAAAAGGACAGCAAGTCACCCTGGTTCGGTCTCGGACTGGTCGGAAACGCGTTGGTGTGGCGCTGGCAGCCATGGGGCGGGTGGTTTGGAGCTGCCTCCCGATGGTTGTATGGTTCTGGTAGAGGGGCGTGATTGTTCGTGCGGTACGGTAGACGTTACAACTGTTGTTTACCCTGGTACGCCGTACGCCCGCAAGAAGCACGCCGCGAACGAGGGACTCCCCCAGATATAGCAATAGTGCCCCTTGTTGCGTGTGTTTTCTGAACAAAAAAATGGCAGTTCCGCTCATTCCGTTGTTATCTTATGTACGTAGTGTGTTCCGCTGTTTCTCATACTCGCCTTGGTCCTCCCGTCCTCTTGAATTTGTTTCGGCAAGCCGCCTCGAGATCGTGTTTGACGTCTGGTCCTGTGTTGTTCGGCTTACTTCACAGCCTATATTATTGCTGCTGTCGTGCTTGCTGTTGCGCTTGCGGTCACGCGGGCTACAAAGGTACGGAGAGCAACGCGGAGGGCGGAATTTCTACCCTGACAAAAACGGGCACTTCGAGCTTTTCCGCGACGAGAAGGTGAGTGGGATGCATGCGAAGAAGAGGGGAGGGGGGTAGGAGGTTGCCTGAGAACATGTTGAATCAGTCGTGCCGGCATGGCAGCGCTTGGCAGGGCATGACAGTTTCATTGTTTCATATTTGTGCTCCTTCCCTTCCTCCTCCTCCTCCTCCTCCTCCTCTTTCCTCGCCCCCCTCCTGCTGCCTTACTCGCCATCGCCTGTCTCGGCCCATGGCAGTGGATAGTGCGGGCGGCGCCCATGAAGCACGGCATGCCCTGCGTAGGGTACTGCGTGGAGGAGCCCGACCGCCCCGGAAGGTGAGCGAAGTCGACCGATCTACGACTTCTGAGCTCTCGAGTGCCGTGAGCTAGGTGTGTAGCTGTGGCGGAAACGGCAAGGCAAAGCCGCGCGTGCTGCGCAGCTTGACGGACGAAGCGGAAGCGGCACGCTCGAGCGCTCCCGGGCGGCAGCTTTCCTTGCTGTCGTTGGCGTTGGGTCGTCTGTTTGTTTTGGTCTGTTTTTGTTTTTTTTGTTGTCACGTTTGTGGTTCTTGTATCATTGCGTTTTGTTGTCAGGTTTATTGTCGTGTCTTGCTTAGTCTGTGTGTTGCTGTGTTCCCAAGGCTTCATCATGAATTGGTGCTCGCCGCGTAGAGCTTAGGGGGGGAGTGTCGAGTGACCGCTACTGCACCTATCGCGGGAGATGCGGGAGAGGAGGGGGTTTATCTTGGTTCAGTTAGTAGCAACGACACGTATTGCTCCCCCCCCCCCCCCCCTCTATTCACGTTAGCAAAAAAAAGTTGTCGTTTTGTTTTTGTGCCAGGGCATCTCGTCGGGCGTCTCGTTGCGTCTCTATTTTAAAAAGTCGGGATGAAACACCCTTCGAGTCCGGCGTGTTTTGATTGGTTGCTACATGATTGGTTGCTTGTTTTTTTGCGCACTTTCACTGGAACGCTCACCGTCCATCCCCCCGTGCGCTCGCTAAACGCGTGGCAGGCTGAAGATTGAGCACGTCAGCCCTATCCTGAACGAGCACAAGAAAGCGGTCATGGAGGCCACGGGCAGGAAAGACGTCGGGTGGCTCCTCGGCGCCCTTAAGGTGGGAACGCGCCCTTCGAGACCCAAACGCGGTGGGGCTGATCACGGAAGACCGCATCCCTGTGGTGAAAAAACACTCCAGCTATCCCTGTGGTGAAAAAACACTCCAGCTCTACGTAAGCGTATGATATTTCCGCAGTTTGTGCCGAGAGCAGGGGTCTAGCAGACTGGTTCCAGCCTTGCATATACAATAGAAAGCAGCTCGTATCGAGAATGCGAAAATATCGTCTATTACGGGGGGCCATAGTTAACAGGACCAAATATTGTTAGTAAAAATGGTTAAACATATAGGTTTTTGTGTATATCATAGGTCCTGTTAACTATGGTCCCCCGTAATAGTGTGGCGTGCCGTGGTGCGGTGCGGTGCGGTGTGGTGCGGTGCGGTCGACTCGGTCTAGGTGCTGAGTGCCGGTCAACGGGGAAGCCAGCCCCGTTGCGTTGCGAGGACGGGGCCGGGGCGGGGGATGGGGGGCGGGGGTCGTTGTAAGATAGCACGGCAGCGCGAATCGCCGACGCAGCTATCGTCGTGGCGACGGCGACGGCGGGAGGGGGGCGAGGAGTGACGCGGTAGCCATCATAGCAGTGGACGTATGATGCGCGACACGCTCCGCTCGCCTACCTGCGTCCTGTCCAGAGGGACGGAACGCGCCTTAACGATTTTGAAGGCGGTTCTTGAGCGCAAACTCCCTGCCCTGATGTTCGGGAGAGTGTGTGCGGGTGTTTCGCTTTTTCTGTCGAGTGTGTCGCGATGATCGTTTCGCGTCGAGCGTTTCGTGCCGAGCGTTTCGCGCCAAGCGTTTCGCGCCGATTTTGCGCCGAGCAGTTACCTCCGGATGCCAGCGACGGCGGGAGAAAGTGGGACCAGACGAGGTTGTACACCTTCCCTCAGCGTGACTGTGTTGTGTAGCCTTTCTGGCCGCGGGCTCATCACGCCCGCAGACCACAAGCTTACTGCTGCTGCTGCTGCTGCTGCTGCTGCTGCTGCTGCTGCTGCCGCTGTGGCTGTGGCTGTGGCTACCGTATTGCTGGCGTGTTCGTGCAGTGCTTCTTTCACAAATCGTTGCGTTTTTTTGTGTTATGGGAGAGAGCGGGCGCTGGAGGGGGCTGCCGATCATGGGTCATGATCGCGACGCATTGCTGGGAGCTCTATTAAATAGGCACCGTTCTGAACTCGTCTTGTGGGTGCCAGTGGCTGGCTGCCGCACCTACTGAGTCCTCCCATCGGAGCGACGCCGAGCGCGCCCGGAAACCCGCGCCCCGTGATGCTTCTCCAGACGCAGTAGAGCGGCGCAACTGGGTAGTACGCCCATACCCGAGCCACTTGGCGATGGCTGGTGTCATGCGTTGACGCGGTGCGCAGGGAACGACGCCTCTACAATTTCCCACGGGTAACGTAAAGTACGCATGATAGCGCACACACCCTCGACGAATTTCGAAGCTGGTTTTCTCGACAAATGGGGAAGGCGCAAAAACGCCGAGCGATACAGTACAACAGTCTATGGGAAGACCTCGCAAGACCTCATCGAGGTATTTCCAAAGCCACCATTTTCGTTGCGTGGGCCCCCCTCAATCCTTTTAGGACCGCAGTCCCGTTTTGGGGACAAACTACTTGGAATTTGACTGGTTTGTCCCGTAAAACGGGACTGCGGTTCTAAAAGGGTTAAGGCGCGTTTTGGATAAACTCGGCTTGGAAAATTCCGTCTCTCAGCAGAGGCTGTGTTGTCTTGTCAACCGTGTGACACGGTGCTACCATACATCGTCAACATCGATACTCATGCGCTGTCTCGTGTGTTCGCTGCGCTCCTTCTTGCGTTCGACCCGTTTTCGTTTGCTCGCACCTCACCTCCCTCGTCGCCTCCCGCAGTTGATGAAGCCCGGCGATTCCATCACCCTGCCCGGGACAGACTGCACCATCCGCAGCGAGGATGCCGTCGACCCCTCGATTAAGGGCCGCAAGGTGCGCGGCTTGCTGTTGGTAGTGTCGCAGGGGCCAGGAGGTTGCTACTGGCAGCGTAGTAGAGCGGTGTAGCATGGATCAGGAGACTGCAGCGCTCGACAGTAGGTTGAGGCGGTGTCGTGTGGAATCAGGAGACTAGCGGTATGGCAGCGCCGAAGTTGAAAATGATATTACACCAGACACCCTATTCTCCTGCACATGGCTGGCGTCGCTGTTCGTAGCCCCCCTCTCCGCACCGCACCGCATCGCACCGCACCGCACCGCACCGCACCGCACCGCACCGCACCGCACCGCACCGCACCGCACCGCACCGCGCGCAACAGCAAATACCAGGGCACTGTGGCACATACCCGCATGTAATCTCCGGCGGAGGTGTCGGGGGGTTGAGTCAATCAGGTGCCCACCCCGTACGTGCCTCGGCGCGCTCCCGACAACCCCTAACACGCCTGATCGTTTCGTGTTTACGTAATTCAAGTCGACGTGCTGAACGCCATTCAGCACTTATCGTTCTCGGAGGTCCCGGCATGATCAAAAGCATGGTTCGACGGCTGGAGTCCATGAGAAGCTCGCCCTCGTATGTACCAGGTACATGCCCCGCCCTCCCCCGCGCTGACCTCCCGCTCTCTCCTGCAATGACCCTATTTTTTTCTTTCTCTCCCCGCCTTCCCGCTCTCATGAGACAACCCATACTTTCCCCCTCGCCCCCCTTGCCCTCTTTTGAAACAAAACGATTTGCTTCCCTCTCCCCCCGACCCCCCCCCCCCCCCCCCCCCCCAACCTTCCTTCTGTACTCGGGCAGGTGATTGTATTGGGCGACACGTGCGACGCTAGCAGCATGGTCCCACTCGCCATGGGCGCGGACGTCGTCGTCCACGAGGCCACCAATGCTTGGCTGACCCCCCTCGATCAGGTGCGACGAGCTTCAGCTTTCTCTTCGCGGGTTTTCGGCCCATTTGAATACATTTCAGCTCGCAAGACCATGCACGGATGCCTATATTGTCTCCGCCGTTCGTGGGGTCGTTTTTTTTTTTTTTGTTCACACGCTTGGTTGTTGCGTTGCTGTCGACAGCTGTCATGCCACAGGGCCACGCCAGAAACGCCTCCGCGGTCACGGGGTCTCCGCATGAGATCGAGGCGGCAGGGTTCCTAGGGATCCGTCGAAGGTCGTCGAGTCGCGTTGTTTGGTTCGGCTCCGCCTAATACCCCTGGAGGCTGATCTCTCTTGTCGTGTCCAGTCCAGCTTCGTGATTTTCATTGTTGGGGGGCGCATCGGTTGTTGCGCTAGGTCAGACAGTTTCTGAGCTTTCATGCGCGCGGGAGGACTGATAATTTGCGAACCCGATTTGCCGCTGACGTCGGGGTAATACCATTTTCCCCCCGTTTTCCTCGAAGTTCGCTGCTGCCTGCCTAGTTGACGCCATGTGGGCAGACGACAACAACAGAGGATATTTGCCCACAGCTCGTCTCAACCGTTTCTAAGCCCGCTCCTCTCCCTTGCCCTGGCCTGCCTCCCCCCAACAACTGCAGGGCAAGACCTACGCGGATGTCGAGCGCGACGCCATCAGCCATGGCCACAGCACACCGGTCATGGCTGCGCACTTCGCGCAGAAGGTCGGGGCCAGAACGCTCGTCCTCAACCACTTCTCCGCGAGGTATCGGGGAGACGACTCCGACGCCAGCACGGCCGGGATGATGAGGATAGAGCGGCAGGCGATGAGAGCCGGGGGCTTCGAGAGGCACCAGGTCCGTCGTCGTGAAGGGTCTCCAGCATTTTTTCGCGGATTTTTTTGTTATCCGTTTCCTCTCTGCCCCCCCTCCCCCAACCCTCATGGGATTGAGCGACCGTGTGTTGCGCGTAAGGACTGACTGTAATTTCGGCCTCATCACGGGGTTATTTTCGCAAGGGAGGAGGGTGACCGTGCATAGCAGACCTGCCGCCAACTGAACTAGCCGCGTGGCGTAACCACCCTTGTCGTTCAGCTTCAGAGACAGTAGGAGCGATCTGCAGTACGAGTACAGTCTATCGGTTGTGTTGCTGCATCGAAGTGTCTCTGGCTGGGCTCACATCGCTTGCTTGTTTTTGAACCTAGTCGATCAACCCCACCTCCCCGCCGCTGCCGCTGCCTTGCTTACGTCCTCACCCACCACAGGTTGTGGCCGCATGGGACCTCCTGCAGCTCCCCGTGTTGTCCGCTGACCAGTGGGAGGCTAACCGAGCGAAGGCTAGGGAGGACGACGCCGCTCACGCCGACGACCTACTCACCAAGGCTTGCGAATGGCAGGTCCAGTCGGCAGAGGCGTCCAGCACTGCCACAACCTCCGGCCAAGAAGAACAGCCATCCGCGCCCGAGCACCACCAAGGGGCGACGGCTGCTGGGCAAACGCCATTGCCGCCACGGAAAGCCCAACCAGAGCTTCCCAGGATGGCGCCTCCGGGCGCCCCTGGGTTGGGAGAGGGCGGGGACCTCCGCCGTGTAGAAGGTGGTCCTTCCGCTGTCGCCACTCGTGGCTCGTTTGAGGGCGAGGCGTTAGATAGAGATCAGAGGCTGTCCTCTAGGTTGGAGAGAAACAACGCCGTCATCTACGGCAGCCGCGAAGCGGCGAGCGGGTTAGAGGTAGGGGGAGGGGCCACAACAGGGGCCGCAAGACGTGGTGCGTCAGACCTTGTCACCCGATAGTAGCCACGAGAGGCTGGCAACATGCATGCGGGGTGGTGGTGGTGGTGGCGGTGGTGGTGGCGGTGGTGGTGGTGACACGCGGGAATTTGTTTGGAGCAGAGGGGCGGGGGGGTGTACTCGATACCGTGCATGGCCGTAGTCGTATGACCATAGACCCTCGCATCCCTACAATGCCCGGACGGCGCACGATGGGTTTTCACCGACCAGGCAAATATTGTTTGCACCAAGCGCGAAGCGAAACGTTAGGTGTTTGGCGAGTCGCATGAAGGGTGAGCTGCATCCTACTTAGAACCGCTCGTGAGGCGGACTTGCTCATGGATGACAGCCTCCTTGAGTTGTTGTTTTTTCCGGTGTGGCCACCTCAAGAGACAGCGGTGGATGTAGTACGTAACTGCCTCGTGGGTGCCCTACCGTAAACACTATGTGATGCGATAATTCTCCTTGTGCGGAGTAAAGGTTTTGGGCGGCAACAGAAAGGCCGGGCGTTTGGTGGCGGTTCGCGCGGTAGTGAACGGAATCTTGTGGGCTCGGTAAGCGTAAACTCTGCCGTAGACCGCGGAACGCGCAGTGGCGTGGTGGAGGAATCGCTGATGACAGTCGCGGCCGGGGTAGGAGGGGAGCGGAGGGGGGGATGGGGGGGGGGGTACTCATTTGGGGGTGATTCGTAACTTGCGGGTCGTCCGGTGTCGCAAAGACGCGTTTTCGATGTTTTCACCGCAAAAGCTGCATCGCCAGCTGCACCGCAAGCTGCAACACTCGAAGGGTGTTTTCAATGCGCATTTCGTGGCGCGTGCCTCGCAGTCGGACTGTTTCCTAGAGATTTTGCCCGCGGCTCTTTTGTCCCGAGGACTTTTCCTGAGGATGTTTCGAATCGGCAAAAGGAGCAGACGCCGCCTAAAGCTTTCGGCTTTTGCTCGTCGGGTCAATGCTGTACGCAGCAGCAGTAGATTTATTGCGGTCGTCGACGCAGTATCTGTTCGTCGCGTGCACCACAGGTACGGGCAAGCTTACGCGTCTCCCTTGAAAGGGCGGCGCGCCTGACTCTGCTCTGCGCGGCGGTGGCGGGCGTTTGGTCGCACACCCAGCATGACGAACAGAGTAAGAACCGTAACGGTTTTTCTGTACGGTAGGGTTCGATTGGTAGCTCTACGCGACGAAACCAGGCCATGGAGAGTTTATGTTGGGCGCCTTTTACGAGCAACTTGCGGTTGTTTTGGGTAGGAGGATAGGGTTTCGAGCGCTTCGAATCGTGTCGACAACGATAAAACGGCCACGAAGTACGAGTGCTGTGCTTCTTTCTGTGTGTGTGTATCGCACCGTTGACTTTTTTTCGTGTCGAATCGCTGAGCGACGACGATCTGCAAGTTTTCTCGACCTTAGCCCCGAAGAAACGAGTCTTGTGGGATGTTGCGATTGGTAAATAATTCGGGAGCTCTTAGAGCTAATACCTGGTATGAAGTACCTGGTGGTAAATCAACACCCACGAAACCTATCGCGCTTCAAGGCGCCACCGAAGCGACCCCGTCGTGATCGTTCTCGTACGTTACTATACTCGCTTGGTCCCGATCAGCAGTCTCGCAAGCAACTTTGCGAGTTCATTCCGAGATAATCGCGTGGTGGGCATCCGGAGAGGACGAGAGACGGCGGGTGAGAGTCGTGGCGGGGGCGAGTCTCTGACACAGACGTCCGGGGTATAACTTTGGGTGTCTGAAATTGATTTTTTTTTTTCACGTGGCTTGAAAATGGCAGAACAACTATGCGAGAGTCAAGCCTGCGGCGAGTTTGGACGTGAGAATGTCTGAGTTGGCTGGACTTCCCGCCTGTTTTCTGATTGGTCAATTTCTCTCCAGCAGGTACCCTGGTAGTTATTACTGTAGTTGACTGGTCGACTGGCGCTATTTGGTTGCTTTTTACGCACAACATGGTAAAATAGGGGCCAACGACCGTCGATACCGTCGATGACGATGGGCTTTGATGCACCATGAGTTGCAGCAGACCTATCAGTTCTCTCTCCCTCTCTGAGCGAGGGGTCTCACGGGAAAGCGCACCCTGTAGCCAAGGATGACTTCCATGAACAAAGGAAATCCCATAGTGTAGGATATAGTTGACACACCTGCAACAGAGCTATGATACCCAGCTGGCGCCTTGGGTCATCCAGCTTACAGCTCTACCACAAATGGATTTCAGTTTCTAGAGACTAGTAAACCGGGGAATCGCGAGCACTTGAACATATTTCAGCAACAAACAAAATTATCGAGTCCTGTCCTGAATACATGTGGTAGATGTGAGGGGAGAGCTAATTACGTGGGATGCCCCCAGTCTGAAAACAAAACATGGTTTGAGGCCGACTACTACTATACAGTGCGTGCGTCTCTGTCCGTGGTTTGCTCCAGTTAGTTCGTTCCTGTGTACCGTGCCTCCTCCCGCGTTGCCACCGTGGGATACGTGACGAGCCACTGCTGTGCCGCGCCGCCGCCACCTTCGCATTAGCTGCACCAACCAAACAGCAACAGACATCAGGACCGCACAGACAGGTCTGTAGACGCTGCTACTTTGGGCGGCAGCTGCGGAAGCGCCCGAAATCTCCGGCCCAAGCTCCCAATAGTAATGGGGCGATCATGGATTAATTTCAGTACATCAATATTTTCCACGCCATGCTGCGGTCGTGCCGTACCTATGATATGTGCTTGTGGCCCCCGCGAGTCTGCTGTGTTTCTCAGTTCGAACAAGCAACAGCATCGCGTCCGAGCGTGACGCCACCAAGCACCAAGCACCAGCCACGGCATTGTAGCAGCAGAAACAGCAGCGGTAGCCGCAACGAAGACCTTCTCACCAACCAACGGGTCGTCAACCCCCCTTCCCTCCCCACCTGCCGCCGATCCACTTCGATCGTGTATATGCCCTACATCATAGCGTATATATGCAGTGCATCTATTGTAAATCTTCCGCCCCCTTGTTCCACAAAGCACTTGCTGAAACCCTCTTGTGTTCCTTACTTACCCGGTTTGTTGTTGATATTTCACAATTATTTAGAGTTTTTGGTGCTCACATACGAAACATCCATCGACAACATCGCAACACGAAACAGCAAGTGCGTGTTGCGTGCGCGAGTCCAACATATGTCCAAAACACCTCCTTCCACCGGCTGAGCGTATCGTCCCATTAACACCCCCTCCACCCCCCCCATTACCCGCCAAATATGACACGATATTTCAAGGCGAAACGGAAAATTTGTCGTAGCCAAAAACAAGAAGCAAAATAACCTAAACGGTGACCCAGATGGTGACGTATCGTCCCGTTAATGCGTGCGTGCGTAGGCAGCGCTTCGCTACCCACGCACGCATGCTTGCGGCAAGCGGCAAGCGGGGTCATACGGCGGCGTACCGGCCCAACCTGCCCCCCCCCCCCCGTCCCCCGTCCCCCGTCCCCGCCGGCGCGCCATACAACTAACTACGGCTATGCATGATATGAGACGCCGCGCCCGATGAAACAAAAACGAAGCGCTTTCGATCGCGTGGGGGCCTATACCGTCTACAATGGTATGGCAAGGCGACGGCAACAACGGCGACAACAACGACGACGAGAACCACAAGAAGAAAAAACCCCGACAACCCCTCCAAAAAAAAAGCACCCCTACAACATAATTGCAGAATATAGAGCACTCCACGAAACCGCCGTGGCGGAACGGAGCGAGAACCGGAGCGGGGCGGGGCGGAGCGGGGCGGGGCGACGCCCTCTCTCAGCGGCGCTCGTCCCGCTCCCGGTGCCGGCGTCGGTAGCGATCAGAACTAGCGCTGCGGCTCCTTCGCCGCTTCTTCCCCCACCCGCCGTCCCCGCCCCCCCTGTCCCCTCGACCGCCTCGCCCAGCCCGATCACCGTGGCGATCTCGGTCTTCTGGCCCAGTCGACGACTCCCGACTACCTACACTGAACGCGTCCGTCTCAACGTAGACCCCGCTGTTGCCTTTCCCCGTGCGGCGGTGATGATCGCCGTTGTTGTCCGTCGCCTGGGTCCTGCTACTGCTTCTGCTCACCGGGAGCGCAAAAAACGGAAACACATTCGTTTTTCGTTCGTTTCCAAAATCGATTTTGTTTCCGCGACGGATTTTGTTTTATCCGGGACAGAAACCAAAAAAATTCCCACCGAAAACAAAAGGTTTTGTTTTTTTCGTTTTGCGCGTGGGATTTTCGTCGAGACGAAAACCAATTTTCCCGTAAAAAAAAAACGTTCAGGTTTTTTTTCCCGCCGGGTTTTTTTTTTCGGGACGGAAACGAATTTTCCACCAGAAAAAATGTGCGAAGCGCAACAAAACGCCGGCGTCAGCAGGGAGCGCCAGTGGCAACAGGTACCGAACGATGGGAAAAGTACACGGGAGAGGCAACGGTACACCCGAGGAAAGCAACAGAGGGAGCGGTAGCGACGGCGAGAGGAGGGATAGAAGGGACGAGCAGGAGCGGCAGCGGCGGCGTGGGGGCGGGTAGAAGGCGGGGTAGGGGGGGGGAAATAGCTTAGCTCAGCGGTAAGGGCAGACCCGGGGTTCCCGCCTGCCTCCGCAGGGGGAAGAGCGCGGGAAACAACAAGCATGGTCGTCCTGGCCGGTTTTCAAGCCCAAACAATATCGCCTCTCGCGTCGTCAGATTTTACAGGCGACTGAGCCAGAGGGGTACACAGGCCGGCCGGCACACAGTCGCGACACTAAAAAAAACAGCAGTCTAGCTTCCGCGTCGAATTCGAACAAAACACGACGCGGACGATGAGCGCGCGGCGTGAAAACTGCCCGTCCGGCGCGCCTCAAAAGCTTCAACCCCTGCTGCTAGCGGCGAGGCACCTGCCTGCGCTCGAGGACCCCTACATGTTGCTTCTTCGCCTGACCGCTATCTTCGTCAGCGGCGTGACATTTTGTCGGCCCACAGCAGACTTTCGGGCGGTAGACGTCGTTTCGGGCAAAGAAGCGAACTAAACCCGCACCATCATCAGGTGTTCTGTCTCCCCCCCCCACTTCTCTCCCCGCCGCCAACCGCAGACAGATACACCTATTGGCGCTTCGAGGACACAACCACTTAAACGCCTATGGCTCAGTGCGTGGACGTCGCTGTGACGGCACACGTGGAGAACATCGGCGGTAGCGTTGCAGACGGCAACGTGCGCCTTATCGCTAACATACCAACTCCACGTGACAGCGCACGGAGCCCAAAGCCCGCGACCAACCTACCAGGGCCCCGCCTGACCGCCCTGATCTACTTCCAACACCACCCCTCGCCACTACCGGCACGCTTCCGCCAAAAAACGGTACGATCCCAACAAAAACAGTACAAAAAATCAGCGGAAACCGTACGACCCAACCAAAAATGGTACCGCCTGTCCCCAACAAAAACGGTAGGCCGACCCTCATGAAAAAAATATACGATCCCCAACAGAAAAAGGTACACCCCCCCCGGGCCCCAAACCGGTACATGTCCGCCGCCAAACCAACAAAAAACACGTTTCTACAGCAGGAAGAGCGCTCATCAATAAAATACCTCCACCCGATCTGTCTCGTCTGTCCGTGCGCCCGTCTTATTAGTACGCCTGCCTGTACGTCTCCCAATCCGCCTGTCTGTCTGTACGCCTGCCTGCCTGAACGCTTTCGTCTGTCTGTACATCTGTACTTCGTATGTCTGCCTGTCTGCCTGTCTATTCGTCCGTCGATCGGTCGGTCAGTCGGTCGCGATCGGGGTCTAGGCCACCTGTATGAAGGCACGGAATGCGACCTGGAACCGTGGGAGGAACCGCTCCTATCTCTGTATCGCCCGCGGTTCGAAGGGGCCGCCTCTCTCTCGCGCTCCCCCTTTCCGCTTCGGCGGCGGTGACCGCCTCCGCTGTTCCCGCGGTCCTTCTTGTCCCGGCTTCCCCCACGCCGCGAAGATGAGCGGTGTCGGTCGCTGGAAACACAAAAAAAAACGAGAAAAAACAGTCACCCAAAACGGGGAGAAGGAAGCAGGGGAAGTGGGATGCGGCGAGGCGCGGAAAGGGGAGATGGGGGGGGGGGGGGGGGGGTGTACTTATCATCAGGCGGGGGGGAGGGTATACTCATGATCATGCATGGCCGTAGTCGTATGACCAGGCGGGTGGGGGGGGGGGGGGGGGGGGGGGGGGAATTGAGGACCAGGTACATAACAAAGCCGTCGAAAACCACGAAACATCAAATAACGAAATCACAAATTGAGAGGAAGAGGAGGCGGGGGCAGTGTGGGGGTGGAAGTAAGGGTGGGGGGGATCCACAAAATGACAACACATGCACAAAAAATGTCCCTCGACACCCCCCCCCCCTATCCGCCACCCAGGCAGCGAGCACTGTACTTGAGTGAACGCCGAGCAAGCGAAGCGTTCCCGAGATAGGAGGCAATGTCGGCGCAAGAGCAGCACCAGCAAACACCAGTGCCAGCGCAGGCGCGATCGGAACCCGAAGCCAGCCAGCCAGGTCGCCGCGCCACACGCTGAGATCGATACTGACGCGCTGCAAAAGAGCAGGGATCCGTTCACCGAAGACCAGAGAGAGAAAGAGACAGAGAGGGAGACAGAGAGAGAGACAGACAGAGAGAGAGAGACAGAGAGAGACGAACACAGAGACAGAGAGAGGCGCACAGAAAAAAACGCACAGAGAGAAAGACTGCGACAACGCGAACAGGTATGAGCTCGTTCCCCGCTGCCTCCTCCGGCCCAGCTTGCTGGGAGAAAATCGCAAAATCCCCCCCACCCAGTTTACGCACGCACCGAGAGCTGGAGCGCGACCTGGACCGGCGAGTGCGCCTGCGCGGCGGTGAGCGGGACCGTGACCGTGATGGCGAGTCATTGGCGTCCCTAGCTTTCGCCTGGCGGCGCTCATGCTGCTCCTCGTCCAGCCGCTGCTGCCTGCGCTCGTCGAGAAAAGACATACGTAGGTGCAGGGAGACAAGCCGGCGGCGGAGAGCGGAATTTTGAAATAGGCCGCATTAGGGTTGCTGTTGTTGTGGTGGTAGTTGTAGTAGTAGTAGTAGTAGTAGTAGTAGTAGTAGTAGTAGTAGAAGTAGTAGTAGTATTGGTAGTAGTAGTAGTAGAAGTAGTAGTAGTAGTAGTAGTAGTAGTAGTATTAATAGTAGAAGAAGCAGTAGTAGTAGTAGTAGTAGTAGTAGTAGTAGTAGAAATGGTTGTTGTTGATGTTGTAGTACAGTATTAGTTGTTGTAGTTGTTTCGTTGGTGGTGGCGTTATTATTGCCGCTATAGTTAAGAACTTTCCGACGGAGTACACACCCCGACCCCCCCCCCCCCCTTCGGGCAGACGCCGCAATGCGAGGACGGGGTTCACTTCACATCCCTTGTTTCCTGTGTTCTATCCTATTGTCCATTCTGAACTATGTTCTGTGCTGCTCAGATACGTTCAGTTCGGCTCTGCCTGTTTGTTTATGTGATGCAATGCCATGTAATGTAATGTGACTTTCGGTTCGGTTCGGTTCGGTTCGGTTCGGTTCGGTTCGGTTCGGTTCGGTTCGGTTCGGTTCGGTTCGGTCCGGTCCCGTTCGTTTCGTTTCGTTTTGTTTCGGTTCGGTTCGGTTTGGTTTGGTTCGGTTCGGTTCCAATCGGTGTAGTCCGGTCAGGTCCGGCCCGTTCCGGGTCGGGTCGGGCCGAATCGGGGGCTCACTTTCGATCAAGCTCGGCCATCTTGTTGTCCTTGCTGGACTTCTTGGCGATGGCCGACTTGTCTTTCTGCAGCTGGCTGTCCAGAGCCTTCCGCATGCGCAGTTTCATCATCTCCATCGGCGTCAGCTGCTGTAACCGGTGAACCAGGAGGACGAAACGAACCAAGAGAAGCAGAAAAAAACGATTACCCAGGGGAGTCACCAAGCTATGTTCTTCACGAGGTTCATACATATACAAGAACTACTGCTACTGCTACTACTCTTAATACTGCTTCTACTACTACTGTAGTACATACCAGTATGTAGCATCACACGCAGGTTGCAAAGTTGAGAACATTGAACAAAAATGATCAAACCCGCGGCTCACATTTCCGTGATTTTTTAAACTTCCATGGCAAAAACACAGGGAAAACGACAAGCAGCGGGGCGTCATACACTTTTGCGCTATAGGGCTACAAGCAGAGGGCATACATAGCGAGGGGGGGGGGGGGGGGGAGGAGGGGGTTGCTCCGTTGCGATGCGCACATTGAGCGCACGAGCTGTTACAACCCTTTTTGTGGCTTGACTACAGTCATAGCGACAAGAAAAAAAGAAGAAAAAAAGCGACGAGCGAGGTATGACCTGACCAAATCAAGCGTTTTTTTTTTTAGGAGGGGGGGGCAAATTTTTAATGGGGAACACAGTAATCAGGACCAAACGTGCTTCGTGAAATATCCGAATACGTAGTTTTTCGAGTATATGATACGTCCTGATCACTGATAATATGGTCCCCCGTCCTGAGTAATCAGAACCCACGATCGTCCAAAAAAGGTGGGCAAATGTAGTAAGAATCAGAACCCACCATGGGCCCAAAAAAGGGTGGGCAAATGTAGTAAGAATCAGAACCCACGATGGGCCTAAAAAAGGGTGGGCAAATGTAGTAAGAATCAGAACCCACGATGAGCCCGAAAAAGGGTGGGCAAATGTAGTAAGAATCAGAGAATCAGAACCAACGATGGGCCCAAAAAAACTTGTATCCCCCTATGTTTTACTCACCATATTTGGCCTTGATTACCAACAGGAAGAACGTGAAGCAGCAGCAGTAGGAGTACCAATTTCATCATCACGCGCGAACCTAATCGCGCGTGTCGTGCGTACGGCATCCACTTCCTTTTTGTCCACTTCACAGACACACCATCATCCTCCTACTATACGTATTCCACCACATAAAAATCCGGGCTGCTTCGCGTGGCCGATGCCGTACAGTGGGGCGAGCCGTACACTACTGGAGAAAAGGTAGTTCTGCACCCCAGAAAAAGCGGCGTTTTTTTTTGGTCAGAGCCGCGGGAAAACGCACTAAAAAAAAAAAACGTCCGCTTTTCAGTTTCAACTTTGCAAATGCTTTTAGGTCGCGTGTGTTTGCACGAAACTCGTCGGGAAGGGAAGGAAGGAAGGAAGGAAGGAAGGAAGGAAGGAAGGAAGACAGGAACATAGAAACAACGGAAGCAGAAAAGGGTATGACCATGTCACCTTCTTCTCCACCTTTTGGGGCGGCTTATTCCCGGACCCCGTTTTCCCGGAGGTCTCCCGCCGAGACCGTTCATCGCCCCCGGAGCCGCTTTTGCCGCTGCGTCCCCTCTCCCCGCCCCCACCTCCGCCTCCTCCTCCCCCCCCGCCCCCGCCACGCCTGCTACTCCTGCCCGTGCTTCTGCTCCTGCTACCCCTGCTGCTCCTGCTGCCGCGCCTGTCTCCATCTTTGTGGCGGTCACGGTAGCCGCTGCAGCCCGGGGAACCGGTGGAGAAGGCAAGGGGACGGTTTTGCGCTTTAGTACACACGGACAAGTTTGCTCATGTACTGGAGGCGTATGTATGTACCGTTGGACTAATGTGCTAGTGTGTTCGCGTATTGATGTACGCATGTGCATATGTACTATTACGGGGGACCATAGTTAATAGGACCAAATATTGTCAGTGAAAATGGTTAAATATATTGGTTTTTATGTATACCATAGGTCCCATTAACTACGGCCCCCCGTAATAATGTACTGGTGTATCCATCGTACTGGTGTACCCATCGTACTGGGAATAGTCTTTTTTTTTCTTGTCTTCAATCATCATTTTTACTTTCCAGCCTAAGACCTATGCATATGGTACAGCGAAGTTTCAATAAAAAGTTTGAATTTCAAAGATACCCGCCAAAAAAAAACAGAACACGCTTCCTATGTATGGGCCACGTAAAAAAAAAAAAAAAGTTCCTAACTTTTGGAAAAGCCCGAAAAAAGCAAATCTGGGGCCGATGTTGGGCCTTTTCTTCTTCAATCATCATTTTTACTTCCCAGCCTAACTCGTGGGAGGTTTTACCCTCAACGAGCTTCTGGACAAGCCGTGGTCACAGGTGTCTACCCTTCTCCCCCCCGGTACGTGCGTGCCTTCATTTTTTGACGCGCATAGGTTTCAGCATTCCCCCTGCTCGTCGATTTTCATCGAATGTAGCTATAACTCACGCTCTCGCGCTTTCCGCTAATCGTTTTTTTTTAATGCAAGAAAAAGCCCCTTCGGAGCATGCACTCGGCTAGACTCGAACCCACGAATTTGATCTTGATAGGCACGCGGACCACCTACCAAGCCACCGGGGACGCCATGTACTGGTGTATTAAATGTGTTTGTGTACTCGTGTATTGGTGTACTCACGCACTGCTGTACTCGTACACTGCTGTACCTGAATGTGCTGGTATATTCATGTAGCGGTGCACGCGTGTACCGCTACTGGTGTGCTCACATACCGGCGTACTCATGTACTGATGTACTCACGAAACAGGAACCCTCATGTGACACGAGCAGAGTAGTGGTAACATCTCTCTGTCCACCCTCACCGGTCGCCCCTATCCCTCGACTTCCCCCGGCTAGACCTCGACCGCGACCTTGACCGGGACCTTGACCGCGACCTTGACCGCGACCTCGATCGCCTCCTCATCGCCGCGCGTCTCCTCGCCCGCGCTAAGTCGCGCTCCCTGTCCCGTTCTCGCTCTCGCTCGCGGTCCGCCTCGAGTTCACTCTCGAGCCGCTCTTTCTCCTGACGGGGAAAGGGGGAAATGTTGAGGACGAGAACATGGGAGAGGGTGAGAGCGTGGGGGGTGGGGGAGGGGAGGTGTTGTAGATGATGTGGGGAACGAATGGGGGAGGGAAGAGGGGTCGCAGAAGAAGAGGAGGGGCGAGGGAATCAAGCAGGGTGGTGGTGGTGGTGGTGGTGGTGGTGGTGGCAGACGCCAGTCTACACCACCATCGCGATAAAAACTGCGACCCAAAACCCCCGTCTCACCTCCAGGTGCCTGCGCAAGGAGTCCGCCAGGGTGGGGAAGAAGCCTTCGAGGAGGGACAGGTGGGACCCCCCGCCCCCGCTCCCGTCCTCGTCCCCATCGCTCTCGGAGCTGAGCAGAGAACCGTCGTCGTCGTCGTCGCCGCCGTCGTCGCTCCCGGCTTTCTTGCGGGAAGACTGTTTTCGGTTCGAGCGACGAGCGAGGTTTTGGTGTACTACGGCACGGTTTGTAGGAAGGGTATGGCTTGTAGGAAGGGGGTGGTTTGTAGGAAGGAGGTGGTTTGTAGGAAGGGGGTGGTTTGTTGGGAGGGTTGGTTTGTAGGAAGGGGGTGGTGTGTAGGAAGTGTATGATTTGTAGGAAGGGTATGATTTGCAGGAAGGGGGTGATTCGTAGGAACGGTATGGTTTGTGAAAGTATATGATTTGTAGGAAGGGGGTGCTTTGTAGGATCTAGAAAGGTATATCGTCTAGACCCTAACCTGCCATGATGGCATGTTGTGGGTGGTTTTACAGGATGTAGGAAGGGATAGGTGTCACACATCGGACAGATCATCTACAGATAGATCTCTACAGATAAACCATGAGCCACATCGTAACCTGCCGTAATGAGATGTTGTGCAGGATCTGTGTAGTACAGATAGGACCCAGAAAACATGCGCTAAATAGATCATGCAGGTTGTACGGTTCCCACCCGGGAACATGAGTTAAACCATACAAATCATACATATCAGGAAGCTATCCGGCACTGAAAGATTCAGATCATCAAATAATACTCGATTATCTATCGTGATGGGGTAAATTTGGCTGTGAGTCGGAGCGAAAAAGCGGTTGAATTTAAACCGGATTCGGCGAAAAGCCCATTCATGAATCGGACAGCATGAATTTTCGAGCGAAATCGAACCCGATCGAAGGGGGTGATTTAGCCGATAAAATAGGATTTAAAAAGAAACGCAAAACGATCACAACCATTTGGCGATTCCGATATAGATTGAATCGTATGAATCGACCTACTCATAGCCGTATACCTGGTGTATTATAGTGTGGTTAGGTGGAAAGGTACACACATCAGGCATATCAGACATAGATCAGATAGATCATTCCCACAGTTCATGATCTAGATATTTCAGGGCAGATACATGGTATATTCCTGATCTGTATGATCTGTGTGATATGTATGATCTAGCTCATGTTGCCCGGTGGGATTCGCTCAACCTGCGAAAAATCTATAGCAGTATGAAATGTCTCCCAGGTTGGATCTGCATATCTACTACAGCAGTACACAGATCCTGCGCAGCTCCTCACAACGAATATACTACGGGGGACCATAGTAAATAGGACCTACGGTACACACAAAAACCTACCATATATATTTCCCTATTTTTACTAACACCTTTGGTCCTATCTACTATGGTGCCCCGTAAAAAGATCACGATCTGTTTGACGTGAGCAAGTTATACCCCACCACCACAAACGACCACCGACAAAAAAGCCCATCCCAACAACAGCACAATCAACACCATCAACAACCGGCCCCAACAACACCAACACCAACACCCATAACCGGACGCTCCTCCCCCCCCCCCCCTTTTCCCCAAATCACACCCTGGACAGTTAGTTGCTGTTGCAATAGATGATTGCTTCTACAATTGGTTCCGGAAAAAATCATCTATGCATATCAATACGAGTTGGTTCCAGCAACTGGTTTCGGAGGCTGTCTATACTACAGTAGTAGTATTTGTCGACCAGAACTGATTTCGGAGGCCGTCCACTACTACGGGGGGCCATAGTTAGTAGGACCAAATCTTGATAGCAAAAATAGCGAAACATATAGCTGTTTGTGTGTACCTTAGGTCCTATTTAATATGGTCCCCCGTAATGCTGCAGTAGTATGTGTAAGGACAAGGGGTTTCGGGGCTTATTTGGTAGCCCTTTGGGGGCAAACTGCACTACCGTATTGGGGCCCAGGCAGTCAAATTCTGAGTAGCTTGTCCCCACTACGGGACTGCAGGCAGTGCCAAATGGGTGAACCCTTTCAGAACCGCAGTCCTCTTTTGGGGGACGAACTACTTAGATTGTATGTGTTTTGTCCCCACAGTGGGTTTACGGTGCTAAATGGGCGAATAAAAAAATTGTCCGCCACACTTGATTTTCCGATCAAAACCGAGTCATTCGACGCCGTCATCCACGATGCAAGAAAAGACGCACAGGGGGCCGAGTCCGCCTCACGACTGTACGTAATGGCAGCAGTTTCTTGGTAGCGTACGTACAGCTCACCCGCTATGCGACTCGCCGAACACCTCACAGCGCTCGCTCGGCGCTCCGTGCAAGCAACCAATGTCTGCCTGGTCGGTGAAAACCCGACGTGCTAGCGTCTATGGTCATACCTAGGGGTGCTACTAATAGCGCCTGTGGTCATACGCCTACGGCCATGCATAAAAATGAGTACACCCGTCTCCCCCCCCCCCCCCCCCCGCCAACCGCCAACCGTCACCAACACCAACGCCACCATCCGGGTCACCTTATCGGCGACCTCGAAGGAAGAGATATACTGCCGCCCCCTGCCACCCCCACTCCCCGCGGCGCCCCGAGACGACCCCGCCCTCTCGCGCTCCTCCCGCCGCTTCTGCCTCCTGGCTTCCAACGGGTCTCCGAAGTCTTCGTAGGTAGGGCTGTCGCGAAGGGAAGCCCCTAGCCTCTGCCTTCCTCCTACAAATAGCGCGGGTGAGAGTCAATCGGGCGTTTTTGTTCATTGCTGTTATTACGGGGGACCATAGTTAATAGGACCTATGGCATACATGAAAACCTACCAGGTATATATTTAACCATTTTTACTAACAATATTTAGTCCTATTAACTATGGTCCCCCGTAATAGTGTTTTGTTGGCCATGGGGCATTTAGGAGTGGCGGAAGTACAGGGGTAGGAGGGTGGGGGGTAGGAGGGTGGGGGGGGGGGAGTGAGAGGTAATCGTGGGGAGGGGGGGGGGAGGGAGGGGGGGACTCGATATCATGCATGGCCGTAGCTGAGTGAGAGGGGGAGGGGGGGGTACTCGATATGAGATACAAGGCGCTTCGCTCCGCGGGCGGCCTACGCCGCCCGCTACGCTCGCTCAGGAAGGGAAAAAAGTACATCAAATTATGCGAAGCGAACAGAGGTCCACGATTGAGTTTAGTTCTTTCAAGGATCGTAATTGCAAACCGGCGACTTGATAATGCCAAGAGTCCCGCCGCCATGCTTCAGGAAAAAACAGCTCCGACGTCAGCTTGGATGCCACATATACGCTTCGCGTCGCGGATGTCGTACGTACGTACATACCCCAGGTAGGGTACTACTGTCTGTACTTATTTTCTTCTTTCGATATGCTCTATGTCTGTACTGTATGTACGAAGAAAGCGAAAGCACAGCACGGCACAGCAGCAAAAACAATGAAAATGAAACCGAAAACTCGGAAAGGGAAAAAATCCCCGTCCCCTCTCGTGTAATATTTTTCTGCCTGATTGGAACACCTTACACCCGCAGCCCGGTCGAAAAGAAGAAAAGAAACAAATCGCACAGAAGAGCTTCTCTCTCAGCCTCGTACGCCGCCCGCCCCTCTCGCGACCACCTCGCTACCGATTCGGTCCGGGTAAAGCTTTTATCACTCTCTGCCACAATCAGCCCCGTCGCCCGCCTCGCGTGAAGCCCGGTGCTCACCGTGGCCGTCGTTCGCCAGCTCGATAACGTTGGTGTTCAAACTGCACACCTCCCTCTTTCAACTTTAGCGTGGTCGCAAAAATAAGCACCGCTTGAATATTATCTTGCCCTCCCGAACGACCTTCATAACTCGTACATACTCTATCAACAACCATAAATCGAAGCCAGACAAAGCCCGTTCATGCATCTGTCGTGTCTCGAGGTACACGCGACGCCTAGGCACGAAAGCGGCGACCGCGCTCCTTGCAGCCCCCCCTCTACCCGCCAGCACCCGCTGACACCCGCGACGGTGCCGGGTCCTCCCGCGATGCCGTGGTCGGAGAACACGCACGCACACGAAACGAAAGAAGAAAAAAGGAAGGAAGGACCGAGAAAACAAAGAACTGCTGGAAAGGTCCGGCAAGTAATGAAAGGAGGCGGTTTGGAAGTGGGAGCTCTGAGAGGCCAGGGATGCACCAACCAAGCACGCTCAGGGGTTGTGATCTAAGTATGTAGTTGTATGTACTCGGTCCCGTGCATGGCCGTAGTCGTATGACCATTGACCCTCGCATCCCTACAATGCCGGGACGGAGCATGTCGGGTTTTCGCCGACAAGGCAGACATTGCTTGCTTGCACCAAGCGCGGAGCGCCGTGAGGTGTCTGGCGAGTTGCATGAAGGGTGAGCTGCATCCTACTAAGAACCGCTTTTGGGGCGGACTTGCATGTGGATGACAGCTTCAATGAGTTGATTTAGTTTCCGGTGTAGGCCTTTCCAGAGACAGCAATGGGAGTACTACAGTATGTAACTGCCTCTTGGGTGCCTTACCATAGGGCGGGGGGAGAGGGGATGGTGGGGTTAGGGGAGGGGGGGGGGGTGGTGCGGTTGTGTGAGGAGGATGCAGACGAGGGTGTGGAGGGGAGGGGTGGGGCGTGTGTACCCATCTGGTTGCTTGCCTCATCAATTTGACCATTGACCAGGTGGGGTTGGGCTGTAAGACCAGCAAGTACGTTTCACACTACAGGAGTACCGTGGTACGGCGTTGCCGGGAGACTTGGCCGGCCGCTGGCACTCGCAAGAGCAAGAAGGGGAGGAAGGAAAAAAGGAAAGGACGGAAAAAAAGGGGGCTGGAAAAACACAGAATCAAGAACAAACAAAAAACGATCAAAAATCGAGAAGAAACAACGAACACGAACCTGGTACGAAACTTAACCCTTTGAGGACCCCAGTCCCGTTTTGGGGACAAACTACTTATAATTAGAGTGTTTTGTCCCCACATATGGGAGTGCGGTTCTAAAAGGGTTAAGGAAACATTAAATCGAGCAACAAGAAGGAAGAAATATATAAACAGGATGAAATACTATACAGGCAAAGGACACTAGAAAGGGGGGGGACATGAAAAGGGAAGAGAAAGCCACGCCGTCGCCCGCCGTCCCAGCGTGCGCACACCCCCCTCGCTCGTCGCAGACTAATTATATTTGGGCTCCTGCACGCAATCCTCATGCAGCGGAAAAGCAGTTCACAACGCAACCGTTCCCTGAAAACATAACAACAAAAATGGGCGAGAAGAAGAAAAAAGCAACCCACTTGCGAATCGTTCGTTGCCTACCGTGCACCAGGCATGTACAATACCTGGTACTATCCAATGTGTTACAGTATATATAATGTGGAACACACACAAACCCAGGCTCCGCAGCAGACATCAACATCAACATCAATGCATACAGGTATCGCACGCACGAGCGCTAATCCGCAGCAGCAACAGCAACAACAACAACAACAAAAAGAACACGAAAACACAAAAAAAATAGAAACACCGTTAACCTCACCAGTCCGTGTGCCGCCACCGCTTCCGTGTGCCCCCTCCCCCTCCTCCAAGCCCCCTCCCGCCGGCGTTCCGTCCGCTTTTTTCTTCGACTTTTTGCGCTGCTTCGACGACTCCATTTCTTCCGCTCTGCCACCCACCCCCCGCCGCCCCCCCGCCCGCCAAAACACGCCACCACCACAAAAGAGCGGCCAGGGGCCAACGAATGAACCCACAACGGCATTGACAGTTTTCATTTCGTCAGCTTTTGCGTGCGTGTCTATTTAGGTGTCCGGTGGCTTGGCACGTGGTCCGCGTGTCTGCTAGGACCAATTTCGTGGGTTCGAGACTCACCGAGTGCATACTCGTGGGGGATTTTTCTTGCAGAAAAAAGCGACTAGAGAAAAGCGCGAGAGCGTGAGTTAGCATCAAAAATCGACGAAAAATCGACGAGCAGCGGGAAAGCCGAACCCTATGTATGCGCGGGTAGGAGAAGGGACGATACCTGTGACCACGGCTTTTAGTCCAGAAGATGCTCCGACGGGTGAAAAGCTGGGAAGTAAAAGTGACGATCAGAGAATAAATCAATACAGAAATGAATGGGTATATACCCTTTCTGTCCGGTTTTTATAAGGATCATCGGAGTACAAACATGAACACCGAACGGTAATTACGTTTCCGTCCAGAGTGGTATACTTAGTACGTGAAATGTGTGTTACAGTAATGAGCATCGAACGATAATCAATACGACATTCGACCCTATTAATAGTGTGTGATGTGTGTATGCATGTGTATGAGGGAAATGCAAAGGGGGAGGAGGGGGGGTGGGGTGGGCGAGCGGAACTGGGATGGAAGCAGGGGGTAGGGGATGGGGGTGGGAGTGGGGGGCAAGGGTGAAGCGGGAGAGCGGCGGGGAGGGGAGGCGATCGGCGGTGGGGGGCAGGAGGAGATGCACTCTTCTGGAATAACGTAACGCCTCCCCACATTTTTTCCTGTCACAATACCAGACAAGCACCACACCAAGCTTCACAAAACGCGGAAAACCTTGCTGCTACGCGCTCCTCCCCTTCCCGCCCACATTTTTCCCGTCACAAAATCGGAGAAGCACCAAACCAAACTTCACATAGCGCGTCAAAACTTGCTGCTACGCACTTCCCTCCCCCCCCTTGCCTCCGCTAAAGCAGAAAACGCCAGCGGATCGGTCACATGCACCCCGCTGCAGCGCAGCGACCACGACACGTGACCCCCGCTAGTACCCTGCCCCCTACGCACCTAAGGGCCCGCTGTTGCGCTCGATGCCTCCGCTCGTAGCGGAGCAGGCGGGAGTAGCTGTAGCCGCTGCGCTTCTCGGATATGCCGTAGTCCTCCGCAGACCGATCCTGCGCTG
Source organism: Nereocystis luetkeana (assembly GCA_031213475.1). Lineage (NCBI taxonomy): Eukaryota > Phaeophyceae > Laminariales > Laminariaceae > Nereocystis > Nereocystis luetkeana. Next base: position 7,431,049 of record JARUPZ010000016.1, on the reverse strand, counting down.
CCGCCATCGCTCGCGCAGCTACAGCACGCGCGCACCACCACCCGCGATCGCAGCATGGGGGGGTGGAGGAAATTGAAAAAAGAAAAAAGGGAAGGCGGGAAAAGCGCGGGGGGGGGGGGGCAGGGAATAAGAAGAATTAAATGGAGGTGGGAGGCGGGGAGGTGTACTCATTTCATTCATAGTCGTAGCCGCAATAAATAAAAAGAAGAGGGAGGGGGGGGGGGGGGGCGCAGGGGTGTACCCGAAATCAAGCATGGCCGTAGTCCAATGACCATGGACCCTCGCATCCTTACAATGCCGGGACGGAGCACGTCGGGTTTTCACCGACCAGGGAGACATTGCTTGCACCAAGCGCGAAGCGCCGTGAGGTGTCCGGCGAGTCGCATGACGGGCGAGCTGCATCCTACTAGGAATCGCCTTTGAGGCGGGCTTGCACATGGATGACAGCCTCGATGAATTAATTTAATTTCCGATGTGGCCACTTCCAGAGACAGCCACGGGTTTACTATGTAACTGCCTCTTGGGTGCGTTACCATAAAACTACGTGATACGATCATTGCCCTTGTGCGGAGCAGCGGTTCTTCCCCGCGCACATTTGACCACCAGCTGTGACCGACCGCCCAAGGAAAAAGAAAAGAAAAGGTATCCTGGCCGTCTAGCTCAAATAGTGGGCGGCATGTGTTACAGTGTCGTCGCCAACCGACGCCAACCCAACCAATATATTATATAGGGAGGGGGAAGTGGGGGATGGGGGGGGGGGGGTGAGGGGGCATAGGGAGGGGAGGAGAAGGGGTGCGGGAGGGGCAGGAAGGAGAAAACAACGGGGGGGGGGGGGGGGGGGGGCGAGGGGAAGACAGGGAAAAAGTGAGTGGAGCGTGGGGGGGCGGGGGGGGTCGATGGGTAGCGAGACAGGTGGCGGTGGTGTCCACCCTCCACGACCGCAGCATACACCCCGCCCTCTTGGGATTGGCATATAGAGTGCTGATTGCCATCTAGGATCGTTGTCAACTTGATACCACTTTGTCCTAACCATTAGGATCGTTTGATTTAATTCTGTTTATATAAATGTTTACTCTGTTGAATACGTTGAGGGGCAGAGTGGTACCATTACGATGATTCAATGCTTCCACGCCTTGAACAGATGATCTGTATGATCTGTATGATCTGCCGGGTGGGACCCGTAGAACCTGCGTGATCTATCTGTAGCGCACGTTTGCTGGGATGGATCTGTGCTATACAGATAGATCCTGAACAACCTCTCACAACGGCAGGATCCGATCTACAGCAGTAGATTATCTAGATCACCGTCTGTCCTACGTAGAAATACGTGGTTACCCCTCCAAACTTCGATACCCTAAATGTTTCGACATTTACCAATGTCTTGAATTTCCGATACGTTGCAAGCGCGCGCGGCAAAGCTCCCCTTGCAGCCCAAGAGTCAGTACCCCCGAACGCCCCAAAACACGTCGACAACAGCCGTGTTGCCGTGGCAAAAAACAAAACTCCCACATGCTACGACAACAACAGCAACAACTACAAAGGAATCAAGCCACCCCGGCCGGGAAGAGAAAAGGCGGCGGGGAGGAGAGCGGCCGGTCGGTTGCTCACCATCCTCGTTCTTATCGCCCTCTTCCTCGTCATCCTCGTCCTCCTCGTCCTCCTCCCCCTCCGAGTAGTCGGAATAATCCGTGCTGTCGCCCTCGCTCGCCCCCCCAGCCCCCCCCGCCCCCCCAATCTCCTTCTCGATGAGCGCAAGAATCTCCGGGTCCAGCTGCGCTTCATCCTCGTCCTGGTCCGGCTCCGGATCATCCTCACCCCCGCCCCTGCCATCCCCTCCATCCCCTTCCCCTCCCGCCTCCCCTCCAGCTTTGCCAGCAACCACGTCGCCGCCGTACTGCAGTCCCACCTCCGCCCCCCGCCCACGAGACTGGGCAGTGGCGCTAGCTCCGCCAGCCCCCCCGGGGCCGTAGTGGCCGTGCACCCCGGCGTTCTTGGCCTCTTTTACTGCGGCTTTGTTCTCGGCCTTAAGGAGGGGGGGTGGGGGGGGGGGTATGCGTGTGTTGTTACGCATGGCGCCGGAGATGAAAGGCGGGGGGCGGGGGGGGGGGGGGGGGGGGGGGGGGTACTCATTTGTTGCTTGCCTTAGTCATTTGACCATTGACCACGCATCCCTTTCGAGACGGAGCACCGTTCCTACTCCTAATAGAGACACCTCCAACAATTGGGCGCTCATTACGTTGTTTCCATATATTACATAGAGACTTTTTGCTAATCTTATCCCCTTCCTGTTTGGCCGCCTGTGGCCACCATCTATCTCCTAGGATAGCGATCGTTTTCTCGCTGCTTTCTAGTGTGCCCAACTCCTCCATGTCACATTCGTCTATTTCCCTCATCTCCTCTTCTAACACATCCCGTTCCTCCTTGTATGTTTCACATTCTCCTACAATGTGACTTCTACTCTCTATTGCCTTGCCACACGGGCACATCTGTGCATCTATTTCCTCCTCCTGGGGGGGGGGGGGGGGATTAGAGGGCGGCGGCGGAACAAGGCACACAAGGAAACACAAGCGGGCAAAACAAACAGACAGACACACAAACAGACATACAGACAGACACACCGACAAGATAGACAGACACACAAGACAGAAAAGACAGACAAGACAGGCAGGCAGGCAGGCAGACACACATACACGCAGACACATAGGCACAGAGGCAGGCAGGCAGACAGACAGGCAGACAGACACACATGCAGACATACGAACATACAGGCAGACAGTCAGACATACCTTTTTGTTGCGCTGGCTCGCGGCGTCCTTTGCCGCGGCGATCTCAGACGCGTCCGGCTCGCCCTTCTTGAACTTAGCGATGTCCGCCAGCTTTTCGTTCACCTGTAAAATTGTTCGCGAGTCGGCGGAGCACACCGACGAAGCACATTGGGACCAACGGAAACCAAAGGAGACAGCGGAAAACAACGGAACCGACGGAACCAGAGAAACCGACGGAACCACAGGAACCGACGGAACCAGAGGAACCGACAGGATCGACGAAACCAACAGAACCGACGGAAACCAACTAAAGTAACGAAAACCGAAGGAGACAACGGAGCCCAACGGAACCGACGGAACCACAGGAACCGACGGGATCGACGAAACCAACAGAACCGACTGAAACTAACTAAAGCAACGAAAACCGAAGGAGACAACGGAAACCAACCGAACCGCCCGCAACCAGCAGAACCGACGGGACCGACCACCGCATCGGGGGGCGGGGGGAGGCCTCGGCGGGTTTGACAGCACTACAACTACGGGCTCGCACTGCTGCTGCTGCTACTGCTTCTGCTGCTGACGCATTGCACCATGACCCTACACGTGTACCTGGTACGGAGTGTATACAAAGAAAACAAAAGGGGAGAGGGAAAGAGCAGGAGGGCGGGAACCATTCAAACCGAGACACTACTGATTGCTGACTGGATACGCGAGGGTACGTCAAGAGGAAAGAAGGAAAGCAAAAGATGGGGGGGAAAAGGAAAAAAAAAAAAGAAGGAAAAACGAGAACGAAAAAGAAAGGGGGATTGAAAAAAATGATCAGGGGAAGCGGCTGGGGGGGGCACGGGGGCGGGCGGGGGGCGAAGAGAAGAAACCGGGAAGAAAAGCAAGAAGGGAAACTTCAAAACAAGAAGAAAGAAACGAAGAAAATAAAAATAAGAACAACACAAAGAAACGGCGAGGGAGACAGAAACGTGCCTGATCGGCGACGACGTGGGTGTGTTCCTTCTCGCTCATCGATGCACGCTGCGCGTCCAGAATGCCTCGGTACCGCTCGAAGCTTAGGAACGTTTCCAGGCCTTTCTTTTCCCGATGGTCCCCCGTGTCCTTAAACCGCGGGACGGCGGAAACAAAACAAGGCGCGACAAGTGTATATATACATGTGTACATGGAAGGAGGGGGAGCAGGGGAGGAGAAGGAGGGACAGGGCGGGGGGGGGGGGGGTCACGAACTGGAGTGTTTGGGGGATAAATCGCAATAAATAGACTACGGGGGGAACTCCACAATGATTCGTCTTTCAAGTCTTGTTTTTAGGGTTTTAGCCAGGAGTGATCCAAGCAGGGGGCAGGGGCAGGTGGGAGGGGGGTCGTGTACTCATGTCACACATGGCGCGACCATAGACCATCGCATCCCTGCAATGTCGGGACGGAGCAAGTCGGGTTTTCATCGACCAGGCAGACATTGCTTGCTTGCACCGAGAGCGAAGCGCCGTGAGGTGTCGCGCGAGACGCACAAAGAGTGGGCTGCATCCTACTAAGAACCGCTTTTGAGGGGGATATTCTTGCATATGCATGAGAGCGTCAACGAATTGCTCGACTTTGATTCCGGGTTGGGGGGGGTTCCGTCAGCCTCGTGCGACCGTCGGACTGCAGTTCCGAGATCGCTCGTCCCCCTCGCAATGGCGGCCGGGGCACTGCACAGCCTATACTTTCATCATACCTTGGGTGAGAGAGGCACCATGTCCAGCACGGCCCTGGCGTCGAAGCGGTCTATCAGCACGTCCTGGCGGCCGTTCCAAGGCATGAGCGCCGCCTCCACCGCTCCCGCCGCCGAGTCTCGGTAGACCTGCCTCGCAACGAAACGGAAGGATGGCGCAAGCAAGACCAGAGAACAGAAAGTCAAATTTGAGAACGCTCCAGGAATTTTAGAAAACACATATACCAGGTATGATAGCATTGTGTTGGCCAAGAATACGTAAGCAGGTATATGCCAGGCACCACTCTGCCCAGCTATGCAAGGACCGTTATATGCGCAACGCTTCTTAACCCCCGCCCCCCGTACAGAGATCGGGGGGGGGGGTGCGGAGAGCAGACGACCGGCACGAGAAACTACCGAGGACTACATCGCACTTCTAAAATTACGTACGTAACCGAAACCGACACCAACACCGCCAACACCAACACCGCCGACACCAACACCGCCAACACCAATACCAACGCAAACGCCAACACCAACGCTAATATCAACACCAACGCCAACGCCAACGCCAACGCCAGCACCAGCACCAACACCAACGCCACCACAACCACGACCACGACCAGCATACTCCCAGCCATCGCATGCGCAGAATGTCTCTCGCGCCGGGAAACACCGCCTTTCTACCACGGAGAGGGCGAATCCGAGCGAAGCGAAACCAGGCGAAGCCTGGGACACGAGCGCCATCTCAAGGCCGGAAAAAAAAGGTGGCGAGGGTGACAACGAAAAAAAGAAAAATATTCTGCGCTCGGTGGTCCTTTCTGCCTTCCTCCCTCCTTCCCCTCTTCCCTTCTTTCCTCCCTGTTAGTTCCTCCCTCCTTCCCTCCCTTTTCCCCCCACCTTCTCTCCCCCCCCTCCCTCCCTCCTTCCCTCCCTCCCTCTCTCCGTCTCTCCCTCCCTCTCTCCGTCCCTCCCTCCCTCTCTCCGTCCGTCCGTCCCTCCCTCTCTCGGTCCCTCAGGCCCCTCCCTCCGCCCGCCCTCCTCGTACCACCGCGCGCAAACTGTTTTCTATTTTCCGTGGCCACCATTCTGGCTTTTCCGGCCTTGAAATGAGCGCTTGTTTTCCCCAGGCATTGCATATGTATTACTCGGAAGTTACCCTCTCACTAGTGGGGGCAGTGTTCCCAGCCGTGGGAGACGTCCTGCGCATCCGCGCATACTCCCAGCGCATGCACAGGGTGTCTCCCATGCCGGGAAACACCGTCTCCCCCACGGGGAGAGCGGCTCTTGAGCAAGATAAAACCGATGCCTGGGGAACGAGCGTTCATCTCGGAGGCCGGAAAAGACGACGAGGGTGGCCACGGAAAATGGAAAACGTTTGGCGCGGTGGTACGAAGAGGAGGGGATAGTCTCCCCCTCCCCCCCTCCCTCCCTCCCCCCCTCCCCCCCTCCCTCCGTCCCTCCCTCTCTCTGTGCCTCCCTCCCTCCCTCCCTCCTTTCCTTCTTTCGATCCTAATCCAAACCGCTCACCTTGCAAGTCTTGCCCTCGATGATGAGCGACTGGTGATGGTCACGGCTGTGGACCCGTAGGAACTGCTTCATTTTTTCCTTGCGTGCCTACCGAAGGAAGGGGCAGTGGAGGGGGTGGAGGGGGGGGGCGGGGTAAGTGACCAGGATAAGGTTCCATCACGTGAAGCCGAAAATGCTGCCGAGTCACAGCCACTAGTCAACCGGAACATATTGTCGAAAACAGAACCTCGGGTCCCCAACCTAAAACAAAGCCTAATGTTTCGTGGGCCATTCGGCGTCGGTCGCTTGGTCGGTCGATCGCTTCGGCGAGACCTCGAAAGGCGGCCGTAGTACCGTTCGATGTAACGGCAACCAGCCCCTTTATAATACCTTCGAGTCACCCTGTCGTCAAGAGAAGGTGCCCGTGGGTACCAGCTGGTGGGTATAGGTACCTCTTCACAGCGCGAGCGACTACCATACAACTCGGAAGAAAGCACACACCCTCTTAGTGAACACACACACTCACATGAGCACACCCGGTGATATATTAGGGTCCGTTTTTCGATCGTCACTTTTATCACCGGGGGTAGACAAACCCTGCGGAGGTGCGTCTGAAAACAGCATCAAACTCCAAATTATCACACCACCTGGTGGATACCATTCACCCGCAACACTGCTTCAACTCCTCCTACTGTGCCCTAAGCCCCAACCACCGGCGCCGGTACATATTAAAAGTAGGTTTGTGGCCAATCACGGGACTTGTCGCGTGTCACTGTATGTAGCTCCATCTCGGGAACAAACCAGTGCGCAATCCTACATACGGCGGTGCGCTGTCCGGGGCGTCGGCTAGAAACAAAGGATTCATAGATTCTTGCAGCAGCCATTTTTTCAGCGGGTTAACTCTTTTAGGACTGCAGTCCCGTTTCGGGGACAAACTACTTAGAATTTGAGTGCTTTGTCCCCAAAACGGGACCCCAATCCTAAGAGGGTTAAGGGCCTCTGAGGTGCGCAACCTTCGGGACTATTTTACATAATTGAATCCCTATGGTGGTTGGTACCTGGAACCATACCATATGGTATTTAGTAATTAGGGCTCCGCGCCTCTTCCGTGAAGCAACAACGTGAGGTGGAAAGCGTGGTGCGCTCACGCGCCGCAGGCGTGGAACCCGCCCACAGAAGGGACCGGGAGAGTCGCCGGAGGGGAAAAAAATGCGACAATCGCGTTGATATACGCCCCGAAAACCACTTGACAGAGCGTGTTGAGACACCTAAACACCTATTTTGTCCTCCACAGCGAAAACATAACGGTGCCTCAATTATCTGTTTATGTCCAATCGTGTTGCGCAAACAGGGGCTGAATTCCAACCCAGAGGTCGCGCCAGTGCAGCGGCCACTGCATGCCATACCGGAACCGTTCTGCGGCATTGCGGCAGGGCGGGGATATATGCTGCCATCTCCGGTTCCAGGCATAGTCCTTGCCGTCACCGGCAGTATTGCGCAGGAATGGAACTGGTTTCAGACCAAAGCCTCTCACATGTTGGCACAACCCTTCTTATCACACCCCTTTTTGTCGACACCCTTACTAGTCTGACCGAGGTCTCTTAACGCTCCTTATTAATAGCAATCGTTACTACCGCCGTTATCACCCCCCCCCCCGTTACCACACCCCCTAGCTGCGGGGCTTCCGTGCATGTTGCTCATCGCCGGGAATGCGTTAGACAGCACCGACCCCCACAACAGTACACCCGGTGATTCCAGCATACCAGTAATGTTTTCAAATGGCAAAACGTTATCACCGGGGTGTGTTTTCTTCCGTGTGACCGTGTAACACTATATCTGGTACCAGGTAAATATTAATATGAATCCTGTTCACTGCTGCTGTACACTCGGATGATAAAAGTGTGACAAACTACTTGCAAATAGCGTAGGCAATTTTTAAATAGCTTACCTCACCAAAGGGCCTCTTTGTCCGGGAGGGGGCAGCACTGCTGAACTACAGTATTAGTTCGTACTCACAAGAAGAGTTACTGATATTTTTTGTATTTGGGAGCTTCCGCACCAGTTAAATCTAACGCCGATACCCTCTCCACACAGAGGAAATCCACACTACCCTCGCAACTCTGTGCTCCACCATAGTGCACCCCACAACGACAGCAGCAACTTGGGTGTACGGACTCGTTGTGGCTTACAGGAGGGAGTGGACGCAGAAGGCGCCCAATATCTTGCCCTTACTTCGTCCTATCGGGCCCTCCTACCACGCTCACCTTGTTCTCCTTGGCATGTCTGCGAAGCCACTTGTCATGCTTTCTCGCCTCGTAGTAATAGTCCGCCATAATATTTGAGGCCGGGTCTTAGGCGGGCTGTAGAGCCGAGAGAGCCTGCTCTGCTCCTCGCAGCTGAAAGTCTCACGGGGAGTTCACTCATACTTCGGAGGCATTATACTATATGAACTGCTTCGAATCAAGAGGGATTCCACAACTTCCAAGCAAGGGCTGCGTTCGCTGTCGCCAGCACACCACACGGGAGCTCTCCACCCACACCCACGCTATCCACTATCTTCCTGGGCCTATATAGCCAGCTGCACAATCCATAGCTCCGCAGCCCATTAACTACCAGCGCTGTTCGTGTGTGTATCGTGCGCACCAAGAGATGGATGGTCTCCCGCTGGATGTCATCCTCGTCGTAACGGGGGCCATCGTCGCTGTGGTCATGCTCGTGGCCTTCATCTTTAAAAAACTGTCAGGCAATCAGGTAAGCGTAGAGCTCTAGCCCATATGGCCTATGTAGGAACCAAACATTGCATCCTATGTGGTTTCATTCGTTCGATAGAAGGAAGAGGTCTAGCTCTAAACGCACCTACGAGAAGAACGCAATGCTCCAATCTACTGCTGTATCATAGTTGCGAGTTGCAGTTGCTCTGTTGTATACCCTGGTAGCCTGTTTGGGGGCCGATGGCAGCAGAGGCTATACCTGGTATATACGTGTAGAGGGCCAGCACTGCTCCTGTAGGGTGCGAGACAATTTTTCGACGTTAGAGCTGCATGTTGTGCCTGCCAACCTTGTATGTACCTGGTAGATGATACCGGAATGAATGGACTGTCTGTTACGCGATAGGTAGATCTCGTAGCTCTGAACCAGACGACATACGGCCTGCTATCCTTTGTTCGGATCAGAGTTCCGTACTTGTACTCGTACACGCAACGAGTCTCTCCGCAGCTGCAGGTTGATTCGGGAATTGTACTCGTACATGCAACGAGTCTCTCCGCAGCTGCAGGTTGATTCGGGAATTGGGAACGATTTTGCCGAGTGCAACAAGAACAGTCGGGATGAGGGGTGTGACGTATGCTCCTACAGAGTAACTGATCTAGCTCCTGACTGCACTATTATTAATAATGCAACACATATATGCATGCACCAACCGCCAACGCAGCAATGGAAGAACCGCCAACCCAGCAATAGCTTCATGCAGTTTGGAGCTTGGCCACTTACTGCTGTAGGAGCATTGGTCACGCTCCTTATTCCCACCAGTCCCCACTCACGACCGACTTACCGTAGAAATTTAGTCTCTACCTGGTATACCTTAAGGCCGCGGGGATAAGGCCACGAGTTTTGTAGTCAAAAGGCGTGTTTCATTATTCTTTAAATAGTAGAAAACCTCGTCACGGGTTTCCAAACGAAGAAGCCCTTGTTCAGAGTCTCGCCGCTAAGGGCCGGTCTTAACGAGGGCAAAAAAAACGAAAAATAAAACGAAATAAAACGAACAGACTTTCGTTTTTAGAAAAAAACAGGAGGTTGAGTCCTAACGAGGGCAAAAAAAACGAAAAAAAAACGGTACAAAAATAAGAAGCCGAGTCGAATTTTTACGCGGTGCAATTTTTCGGAATGACTCAACCGCCACAGCACGTGGTTCCCGGCGATAGCGCTCGACAGCGACGGTGGATAGACACAACTCGTACACATATGGCACCCTCCACAGCAGGCGGTTCTCGTGGTCCAACCCGCTCCCTACGGAGTGCTCTAGAACTTGTGTGTCGGCCATCGCTGTTCGATGGCAGACGTTTGAATGTTGAGTGGGATTCATGTAAAGAAAATATACCGCCACAGCCACTTCCTGATCCCCCGGTTTCTTGCGAGGGCACCCTATGGTGATTCCCTACCCATATGTGCTCGCGCCGTCAGCAGACAAGCCGCGTGGCAGCCACATGCACTACCTCGGACATCGTGCGCTTGCCAACCGGTCGTAGAAACTTTATCGGAACTTCATCCCAACGCTTCGAGCTCCTCCTATGTTCCTCTTCGGCCCTGGGTATCCCATATTTCGTTTATTTGGCACCCATTTCGTTTTTTTTCAAGTCCTCTGGGACTTAAAAAAAACGAAATGTGAAAACGGAGGTATCGTGATCTCTACTTCTAATTTTTACAATTTGACCAATAAAACCCACGTACTCTTTAGTTCTGTTTTTCGTTTTTTTATTTCGTTTTTTTTTTCGTTTATTTTGCCCTCGATAAGCCCTAACCCGAAAAATCATCAAAAATAGACGTGGACTCCAGCCGATGCAGGAGGAGCGAGCTCAGCGGGCACCGTGCCAACCAACACTTATTCCAGGCATGAGCATCATGTGATACATATCATATGTTTTGCATTACGACACCAGCCAATCGTTCCCTTGATCCCTTGCCTCTAGGAGCTGCAGGTCTCTCGAAGTGTCGTCGAGTCCCAGGCACCGTTTGGGCTGGTGTCTGCGGATATTTTGCCCCATATCACCCCACTACACCACACCACACCACACCAACAGCGATTCTGCCATGTCTGCGCGCCGGCGACGGAAGTTTTGAGCTTAGGACTCCTGTCACACACCACATAGATACCTGTGCTCGATTTCGCGGCTACCACTGCCCATCGCTGTTGTGGCTTGTGGGCCAAACATTCGTCGCCGCCTGCCGTTTTCGATTGCTGTGTGATCCTGTTCGTTCGTGTAAACAACCCGATCCTTCTTGCCATGCATCGACCTCGAGCTACACATCTCCAGTTCACTGTTAATAGCTGGAAGAGCGAAGCTCCCGTACGTCGCGTTGAGGGCAACAGGTCCCTTGACGACAAGTTGGTCGGCTCAGGAAACACATAATCAAAGTCACGATTTCTCCACTCATATCCTTTTCAATGATTAGCAGGAAAAGTGCCTGAATCGGCCAACTCTAGAACCCACGTTGCATAAAAAATGGGGATGGGAAAAAAAGAAGGGTCTCGACCCGGGGCCTTAGCCCTCTGCCTGCAATAGCTCGATGCAGTAGAATACTTGTGCTCCAGGCGTATCATACCAGGCAGGTCTCGTATCAGGTACCTTGTTGACAACAAATAGGGTCACGGCACCAGCAGCAGCACCGGCATGCCAAGCACCTGCATGCAAAGCACCAGCAATGCGGCAGCTTCACGAGTACCGGTGCTTTCCCACGCGTACGAAGACGCAACCCGCAACCCAGCTGTCAAACGTCCACCAACTCCAGCACAGCACGACAAGAAGAGGCCCGCGAGGTCTGCGAGCGCGTGCAGACGCCCTTTGCAGTGTGCGTGTCAGATGACCCCTGCTTGTTCGCCGAGAGCGCGAGCTCGTCTGGCGACTATGCTGTGTGGGGCTCTCTCTGCTGCTCCGTCTTGACGCAGGGACTCTGTCGGGATGCGGCGGAGCAAGCTTCTCTTTTTTTGCTGCCCTGGACATAAGAATACATCTGATGCAAATTCCAAGTGAAGTTGCTCCAAAGGGGTAAAAAGGCGTCCCAAAGGAATAAAGGGATTGCCAGCCTTCGATTAGGGCGGCCACCGTTCTCTCGGCGAACTGGGCGTTTCTTCGGACACGAGCAGCGCAGGACGGAGCTGTCATTCAGGCCCCTGCATGGAACCCGTCCGTGTTCGGTCTTGTGTACGTCTCGCGCGGTGAAAATTTCTTCTTTTTGTGACTGACAGAACGAATAAAAAAACGAAGGAACGATCGGAGGCCAACAAGTCTACTTTTTCATGAGCAACCCTACCCTGCAGCCAGTTTTTCTTTCTTCTCTCACACACCCGCACGATCGACGATTGCATAAGAGGAGTGCGGTATTATCGTCGCGCCTCGCGCTACTCGGATTTATGCTCCTTATTACGAGGCGCCATTGACGGCAGCAATGGCGTTCACATAGTTCGAGGGTCGTGGGGCGTAAATCAATACAAGTGCGTATCATACAAAGACGAGTACTATTAATAGACTCGTACTCATACAGCATGTTGAACTGGCCAACAAAAAAATGCACCAAGAGGCGTTTTTTTCCCGTTTTCCTGCAGGGGGGGGCGGGGGGCGGGGGGGCACTTCAATTTGACTTGCCGTGGGGAGACTTGCAGGTCCTGTTTTTGTGTGATGCTTACTGCGTGTTTTTTTTTGTCGTCATGGCCCAAGCAGCATTCAGTAGATTGAGTGCGTCCATCTGGCGCCACAAGGTATCAGGGGGTGTCTTGACCCCCTCCGAAGAGCATTGGCACGAATGGAATGGATTATTATGTGCCAGATGAATTGGTACTGATTGGTCCTCTGGAAAGCGAATAGATTCCACGCAGCCCGTGCGAAACAGTGATTTCTGTCAGAGAAAGAAAAAGGGTCTTATATGAGTACACCCTTTTTTCTTTTGGTATAAAGGCGTAACATTAGCCTTGTTGGTCAGGAGAACTGAAGGCCCGACCGAACAGATACACATAGGGCAATCTCCTTTGGTGTAGATGGACGTTAGAGGGCCCAACATACTGTGATGGCGTGTGCTGCCTGGGCTTTGCACAAGCAACAAGCAACTACCAGGCACACTGTTGCTGCTGCTGCTGCTAAACATAGCTTCGTTCGCCTTGGTCATCGCCGTGGGCGCCGTGCGCCCAGAACAGTCTACATGCACTGCCCTCCGGACAACACACCGCAACCAGTGCCATGGATGAGAGCAAAAACGAGTTAGCATGGACCCGAGCCTCGACGACTTGAGTGATGATAATACGCACGAGAGAGGCAGCAGCCACCCTCCGGCCCGGCAAGGCTGGCTCTGTCGACAGTAAAGCGGCTGCGTCCACGCGTACGGGCTCAGCGGCCCCTCCCCACCCCATGGGGCACCCCGGTTCCTGGGCGAAATATCCGACGGCGGCAGGTACACTGGGTGGAAGAAGTCCCAGTGTGAGGTATGGCGAGGCGACCGGTTCGCTCTCGCACCGAGTCCCTGCCCACGAGCACATCGCAGGGTGTTGGTGTCTGCAGCGGTAATCTCGGCGCTCCTTGAGGCGGCGCAAGCTTCACCACGGAAGACACGAGGCTGTCGCTCGGCGCTCCAGCGAGCCACCACGTGCAGGCTGCGGGCGTTGGATGTTGGTGAATTTTCATATCCCTATAAAAGCGCCTTGCGGCCGACCACAGCACTGGCGGGAGCGGCGGCATCACCGGGAGCGGCGGGAGCGGCGGCATCGCCGGGAGAGGCGGCGACGGGAGCAGCGGCACGCGGCTGGGCGGGGACACTTGTCGGCGGCGCGGAGCCAGGCTCATCATCTGTACCTCCACCTACGCCAGGCGAAACACCCCGCGCGTGCCCACATTATTAACGCCTTCGCGAGCAACACCAACGTCGCACACACCGTGCACACGCCTCGCCACTCCGGAGAAATTACGAAACAAGAGGCCTGGTTACGATGCGTGGACGATAGAGTTGTTGACACAGGAGCTCGGGAGAAGAAGGGAGAAGGGGCCGAACATGGAAATCGGCCCAGGGGTCGATGACGTCGAGAGGAGACCTTCCAAGGCGAACCGTCAGTGGTTCGAGCACTTTTTTCTCACTAGTTGGAGTGTCTCATGTAGTGATAATATTATTGCTCTAGCCTTTTGACGTTTTGCCTTCGAAAGCCTCCTCTCAGCGTCATCGACCCCTGGACCGCACTTGATGCTCGATCCCTTGAACCCTTCTTCTCCCGACCTCTGATGTCGACAACTCTACCGCCCACGTATCGGAGCCAAACTTCTCAGCCTGTAGCTTCTCCGGAGTGGCGAGGGGTGTACAAGATGTGTACGACGTTGGCGCTGCCAGCGGAGACGGTGACAACGTGGGTATCGCACGGGGGGTCTTTCTGTTTTCCCTGGAGCGCGTGGGGATACATGTGCTGAGCTTGGCTCCGCGACGCCGGCACGTGTTCCCGTCCAGGCGCCTGCCGCCGCCGCCGCCGCCGTCCCCGCTCCCGCCGCACCCACCGATGCCACCGCTACTACCATTGATCTAGTCTGGTCGGGGGGAGTGGGGGCTGCAACAGGCGTACCTGAACCGCCGATGCCGGGTCCATCTATGCCTATAGTTCTTAAGACACGGGCAGGCGCGCGTAAACGACCTTTCAGGCACTTGAAACTATAACGCCGTTAGGCCGAAACTCCCCAAATCAGGGGAGAGGGGGGGTGTACGATACAGTGTCTATAAAAGAGGCATGAAGCCTTTGGAAACAAACTACTGTACCTGGAATTAGTCCAGAGTGTGCCTTGGGGCGCTGGAAAGGTTTCAGGCACATCTCAGGCATTGTTCAATACAACTCTATCTAGATGGGCATGCTCAATGCACGCCCATGCAAATCAGGCATTAGCCTATCTACGTGCCTATCTAATTTTTTGTTGTTGTTTCGCCCGCGAAGTGCCTGTATACACGTGCCTGAAAGTTCAAAGGCTGGGCGCTTAACCCACACATCGTTTTCTCTACCCATTGGTAGGAACGGAAAGAACGGCCACGAAAAAAATGCGTTCCGGTCCGTTTGGTCCTGCCCGATGGAATGGGGTTAAGACACGCCCTCCGTATTATACTGCGGTGCTGGTAAATAACCATTGCTGCTGTCCAATTTACCCCGGGCAACGTGACCCAACCGGTTTTTACATGCAATAATAATGTGAAACGTGAAAAAGCTCTTGCTTTCGGGACCAAAATATACACCAGATACCTGGCAAGAAACTGCATGCCTTGTATAGTATAACACTGTTGGCTTGGGCAAACAAAAAAAGGTACTGTATCGAGACTGGGCCATGTTGAACAATAGGCGCACCTTCTTAGGAGATGGTCTGTACTGCTGTACCAGGTACGCGTTTTCGTACCACGACGTGAAAATACTTGCGAAGCTTTTTGTGTGCTCAATGTGAATACTGCTATTATTTACGCGACATAATGGGGGCGGCGATGAGCGTGTTTGAGTAGGAGGAGGGGTCACCTTCGCGGCGGAAGGCCCGCACGCGCACCGGCGACGGCCCATGCGGCTACCCTGCACGGGTTGGATCGGTCTGTTTTCCCAGTCTTCTAGCGCCGTCCCGTGCGGTGTCCGCTTGATATCGCCACTCGCGCGATGGGCCGAAGAAGGCTACGTTGCTGCCATCAAGATGCATTGTTCAAACACACACAGAGTATGAACCAACACGCCTCAGTATCTCCTACAACTAACCACAGGTTAGTCCTGGTTCGGTACCCGATCTGTAATGATATTTATAATCCTATCGTGTATTATTCGTCCGCCTGTTGTATTTTTTTTTGTCTCGGGGCATTGACTCCGTGCCCATACCGCAGGAGGAAGGTGCAGACGGCGCGTCCACTCAAACACCAGCCGCGGCGGATGCAGTAGCCAGACACCCCGGGGGGGAGTGCACGATTTGCCTCTCAGATGATGTGCAAAGCCCTGTGCAGACGAACTGCGGCCACTGGTACTGCGCAGGGTGAGCGAATTGAAACCTCCCGGTGTTTGTTACCAGGTGCCTGGTACCTATTGGTATTCTCGGTACCTCGGGGAAGATCATCGATTCCCACTTGATGTAGATATTTCAGGGAAGATAGATAGATCCCTGATCTGTATGATCTATAGCTCATGTTACCGGAGTGGGAGCCGTTTTACGTGCATGGTCCACAACGTGTTTCCTGGGTTGGATCTGTACTAAGATCTTGCACAACAATTCATAACGGAATACTATTAATAGGACCTACTGTAGGTGACCTGTATACCGTGATATGTCCGAGATGTGTATCGTATGTTAGTAAAGACGAACACATAGTAATTTTGCTAAGATGTACCATGTATGGTATCTTATGTCGTCATGTGAGATCCTGACACACGAAGTGCCATAAATTAACTCTCTGTACGTACTCTTCGTTCATATTTTCGGTACATAAGTCTGTACCGGTTTTATATGATACCAGGTACTCATGTAACCCTTTTAGAACTGCAGTACCGTTTTGGGGACAACCCACTCAAATTTCAAGTAGTTTATCCCCAAAACGGGACTTCAGTCCTAAAAGGGTTAATCTACCTTTACGGATTTTCGTTTCCCGTACACCCTGGCCACACCCTTCCCGCACCAGGCCTAATGTAGTGTATAGCTGTCCGTGCCCCCCGGCATGGCGTGTCGTATCGATGATGTTTTTCTACAGTAGTTCCCGCCGGAGACCGACACGAAGACCGGGCACCCTGACTGCCTTGCGTCGCCGACGGCAGGTGCATTCTGGGCTGGGTCGATACCCACCGCAGGGGGCGCATCAGCTGTCCGGTGTGCCGCCAAGAGGTGAGGGGTGAAGTATGATTGGTTGGTTCGGTACTGGCGAAAGGTGATTGGTTGGTCTGTTTTTTTTGTGAATGGTGATTAGTCGATCTGGCGGTGGCGATTGGTGATTGGTTGGTCTGGCGGTGGCGAACGGTGATTGGTTTGTCTGGTACTGGCGAACGATGGTTGGTTGGTCTGGTGTTGATGAATGGTGAGTGGTTGTCGTGGTGGTGGCGGATGGTGATTGGTTGGTCTGGTGCTGGCGAATGGTGATTGGTCGGTCAGGTGGTGGCGAATGGTGATTGGCTGAGCTGATGGTGGTGACTGGCGAGTGGTTGGTCTGGTGCCGGTGAGTGGCGCGATGGTGGGGTCTGGTGCTGATGATTGAAAGGTGATCGTTTGGTCTTGTGCTGTAAAACATGGTTGGTTAATATGTTTATGCCGTTTGACGATTGGTCTGTGGCTGTTGCTTGGTGACTGTTTCGTTGCTGCCGCGTGGTTATTTGTCTACTGCTTTCGCGTGAATGACTGGTCTGTTGCCGTCGCTTGCACGCTCGTTCCGCTGCCGCCACGCTTTCATTCCTCTTCGAAACCTTGACCTCCCCCAAAGCTGCTTGACCTCCCCCAAAGCTGCCTTTCGTACACCCCCCCCCCCGTCCGGGCATTTTAGGGATGCAAGGGTCTATCATATGACTACCGCCATGCATGGCATGAGTACACCCCCACCCCTGACGGCAAGATCAGCTGCGCGGCACGGCTGTATTCTAAAAACTGCTGGGTCTTCTAACTACCCCAACACTCATAGCGCGGTATAGCAGCTTCAACTGCAACTTACCGTTTACTCTCGATGAATGAATTGCCTCATGTTAATGAGCATGTAGTCTCTCGATGAGTCTGTTCGTAACGGCCACACCTCTGTGATTCCTGCCCAGAGCTGCAGCATGCACCAGACGGGCCGACCAATGCACCCCTGCCCGGCCGAGGACGTGCCAACCAGCCCGGGCTCTGGCAATCCCTACAAACCCTAGACAAATACACGCAGGGACGACCCTTGCGTTAAAACAAAACGTGCCTGGAAACGCCTGATTTATCAGTCGAAAACCGCCCCGCCTTCGCCATCCTCGGCCATTGCATGGAGACAGACCATGCGGTAAAACAAGCAATTTTGTTTTTTCCGAAGTGTGTGAATACGCCTGGTTTGCCACTCGAGAACCGGTCCGCGTTCCCCCCCTATATAGATAGATACACACGGGGCTGGACCGAGCGCGAAAACAAATATAAAACGTATCTGAAAAACGCCTGGTTCGCCTATCGATTTTTTCTCTTGTGCTCCCCACGACAGGTGACCATGATCCACCGAGGACTGGCCGCAGACGCACCTGAAGCCGCGTCGCAGGCGTCACCGCCGGTTGCGGCGGATAACGCGGCGGAATCCGAAACGCAGGCGCGGATAGCGAGGTTCAACGAGCGCAGCTCGGGGCGGCAGCGGACACTGTGGCAGACGGTGAGGGACTCCCCGCTGCTGCTTCGACGTCTCTGGTCCGACGTCAGGCGCGGGGATACCCGCGTGATTGGGGAGATGATCGGGAGAGGGGTGCAGCTACAGGTTCTCATCGTTGCTTTGTACATCGTCTGCCCGGTGAGAAAAATACGTAAATAAATCGTCTTTTTTGGGGGGATTTGAGGAGAATTTATACTGTGTTTTTTTTGTCTGATTTGTGGGCTTCTGCTGCTGTTGTTGGTGTTTGTCCTTGAGCTATTGCCACAATTTCGTCCCCAGGATCACAAATCACAAGAAAAGGCTATTCTTACGTTCTGGAGTGCAAGGAATAAAACTGCTGTAGTCAAGAAAGCGTGTGTGAGTCTGCCGATCCTCGCGGGTCTTGTGTGTGGCCGGCCAAACGGCTGTCGTCGTTTTTGGTCTAGGGTTGGTTTCGGGATCACGGTCCGCACGCCGCGTGGCGTGGCTTGTTTTTGTGTGCGGCCCTTTGCAAGGGGATGGGGGTGCCCCACCCGCATCGCCGATGTAGCTGCCGCATGTTGCCCCGATCCTATCTTTAACCTGGTACCCACCGTTTTTTTCTTTGCGCTTACACCCTTACTTGTACCCGCGCCTATATTACGTAACATGCCTCCAAGACAAACCCTCCAGGACAAACGCAATAACGCCTGCCAAAATGAACAACCCCCCCCCCCCCCCCCCCGCCTCCTCCTCCCCCCCCCCCTCCCTCCATTCCGCCCCCTCCCCCTCCCCCCCCCCCCCCCCCCCACCCCCTCCTTCGCACCAGTTCGATATCCTGCCCGAGAGCATCTTCGGCATCGTGGGGTTGTTGGACGACCTCATGATCGCTCTTGTTTTACTCCTCTACATCACCACCGTCTACCGGACGATGCTGTTGTCGTGGGAAAGGGCGAGAATGGCGCGCGCCGCCACCACCGCTGCCGCCGCTGCCGCCGCTGCCGCCGCTGCTGCCGCAGGCGGTGCCGGTGGCCCTGCCCCGGCTGGAGCCGCTCCCGGCGAGGTGGGGGGTGTCGACACGTCAGCGGGCCCGGGCTGGGCGGCGTTTCTTGCCGTGGTTGCGGGAGCGCTGGCGACGTTTGTCGGGGCAGGGTCGGGGTTAGCAGCGTTGGCGGCAGGCTTTATGGGGGTGTTCGCGGCGGCGATTCCGCCCCTGCTGGACGCGCGAGCTGTGCCGCCGCTGGCGCGGGACTGGTAGTTCGTTTAGTTTTCCCCCGCATATGCATGCGCGTTGGTTGGCGGGGCACGACGCACAGGGTGTATTTTATGGCCTAAACTGCACGCCGACTACAGCCGTACTTCAGCTTGTGGAATATTTGCTCCGCCCGGAGAGCCTTTTCTCGTCCTATGGCCTCTCAGCCGTGTATTTGCGCGTACCGGTAGTTTGTTGTCGCTACCAGGCGACTTGGCAGGCTGCCTTGACCGGCGGCAAGAGATTATCGCGCCAACTGGTAGGGGGTGAGAGATGGCGGCTGGGAAGAGTGATGGAAAGCGCTCGCTTGGTGTATGGAGTGCCAGAAGTTAGAGGCGTTAACCGTTTTAGAACTGCATCCCCGTTTTTGGGGGGACACACGCTTTGAAATAGTGTAGCAGGTATTCTAGGTGAGTGCTGCTTACCGGCCATGTGGTCCATCTAATTTGTTGTATTCATAGATTTGTATGTCCTGCGGGGTGGAGGGTGCGCGATTTGCGGCGTAAATAATTATGGTGCTTTTCGGTCATCTGCCGTCACTTGTCAAGGCTAATGGCGCCTTCAAATAGTTGTACGACGGAAGAGGCTATCAATAATGGTCGCATATCCGCAGTAGAACACCGACTGTATAACTGCTGTATCTATCCGACTTTCTGTGCGTGCAATCGGTGCGGGATGCACCTCCGAAGGTGAACAAAATTGCGCTGCTCATTGTGTTCGTGCGAAGGCGCTAGACAAATGCGGGGGAAATGATGAAAACATAGACTTAGAGCATGCGGGGAAAATATTGAAAACATAGTCTCAGAGCAGAGCCGGACCCCCCCCCCCCCCGTCCCGTTCCCCCGTCCCTCAGCCTCGGGAAACCTCCCGGTCAGGGTTAGATTTGCCATAGAGCAGGCGGGAGAGAGAGGGGGAGAGGGTGGGGAAGAGACGAAAGAGTTTGCTGCTGCCCGCGGTAGCTCGCTGCCAACTTACCAAAATATGTTGCACTCGAGTGCGCGGCAACTAAGTGCCATTGAAAATGAGTTTTTGCAAGGCCATGATGTCAACATTTACCGCACTTGTTGCCTTCGCGTTATTTCATGTAAAGCCGTCAAGGTAGCTCTGGCCACAGCGATGCCTACAGAGTTTAGAGTCTAGAACTGTGATATGGATGGCATGTCATACGCGGGGTCTGTCTGCCCTTGCCAGGTTTGAGGAGCGAGTTCCGCAAGCAGCGTGACCCCGTGGGGGCAGCCGGGAATGCTATTTTGTCTGTCACCACCGCAAAAAGTGATTCCACTCTAATTCAAAATGGTTTCTTGCCGAAAAATGGGTGTATACCTGGTCGTTCTGAAGTAGTCAGGGGCGCTTCCCGATATACCGTTATACGTGCCCGGTAGGAGTGCAACCATGACGCCTTCGTTCAGCGGACCGGGCACGTTGGACCCGCGCGCACAATTGCAAGCGAGAGATGCTACAGGCACGAACGAAGAACGCTCAATTTGTTGCTTGCCTTATTAATAGTCATTTGACCATTGACCACGCATCCCTTTCGAGACGGAGCATGCATGTATCGGGCGAGAAGAAGCGGCGTCCGATAACATCGGCGAGCTGTCACCCTTGCCGACTCCGCAAAGGCCGACATTGACGCCGCCGACAGTATACATGGTGTTGGGCTTGGCTCGCGCCAGACCGCATTTCACTGTACATTGAGTGTCTTCTTTCGTTTGTCGTTGCACCAATCGATAAAAAAAGGGAACAAAATAACCCCCCCCCCCCCCTCCCGTACCCCCCGCCCCTCCCCAAAACAAAATAAAGGGAAATATAACGCCTCGTTCACTTTCCTCGTGTGCTCATGCGGCGCCTACCGCATCAGCAAGCCTTCTGCGCGACGACTATGATATCATACTACATTTTCTATCAAAAACCAGGTCCACCGCTTGGCCTAAGAGCGGCAGTCGGTTTCCGCTATACAGGTCCAGACACAAGTCCCAGGAAGTCGTCTTTGATGCTGCCCACCGCTTTCTGCCAACGACAACGACCAGAACAGGGGCGGCAGAGGGTCGATGGGGATAAGGGGGCGGGAGGGCGGGGGGGGAAGGAGGGGATGTACTCACGTCATGCATGGCGGTAGTCGTATGACCGTAGCACCCTCTCATCCCCACACGGCCGGGAAGGAGCACGTCGAGTACTCACCGAACGGGAGGGCATTGCTTGCACCAAGCGCGAAGCGCCGTGAGGTGTTTGGCGAGTCGCATGAGGAGTCATGCCAACGGTAGGGGTCGTGCCTTACAAGGGCGGAGGCTTATTTCCTGAGCTCCTCCTCTCCCACACGAGGAGCTCAGTATCTCACCGGAAACACGACTACGAAGAAACTTTGTTCGCGAAAGCTGGTCAACATTTTTACGTACTACAGCAGTCCTAAAAACAAATACACTTTTCAATAGTAAAAGTATCATACTAAGCTGGTCAACATTTTTACGTACTACAGTAGCCCTAAAAACACATGCACTTTTAAAAGTAAAACTATCATACTAACAGGTGTACTACAGTAATGCTAATGGTTGCTCTCTTGAGGAGCCCAACCGGTAACAAAATGGTAAACCTCTTTTAGGACAGCAGTCCCGTTTTGGGGACAAACCACTCGAATTCCAAGTAGTCTGTCCCCAAAACGGGACTGCAGTACTATTTATAAAATTGTTAACTTAAGCCGACAAGTGCAACCCCTACGGTGCAATAAGTTTGAAGGGTGAGCTGCATCCTACTGAAAACCGCTTGTGAGGCGGGGGGGGAGGGCGCACTCATGTCATGCATGGCCGTAGGGAAGGGGGGTGGGGGGGGTGTACTCGATAGGAGAGATGTACTCGATCTCATGCATGGCCGTAGTCGTAGGACCATAGACCCTCGCATCCCTAAAATGCCGGGACGGAGCATGTCGGGTTTTCACCGACCAGGCAGACATTGCTTGCACCAAGCGCGAAGCGCCGTGAGGTGTCCGGCGAGTCGCATGAAGGGTGAGCTGCATCCTACTAAGAACCGCTTGTGAGGCGGACTTGCATATGGACGACAGCTTCAATGAGTTAATTTATTTTCCGAAGGGGGGGGTGGGGGGGGGGTACCAGTTTTGGGGGAACAGGGTTGTTGACGACGCGCACACCGACAATCGGCAAGGATCGTACCTTCACCGTTAAATACCGTACGTGTCACCACGGCAGTTTCACGATTTCTTGACCCTGAGGCCTCGGTGCTATGGACAGCATCAGGTCAAGCTTGCGCTGCCGGATGGGCTATTCTGTTCGGTTCGTTTCGGTTCAGCTCGGCATACTCTAATAATGCGGTCTCGTGGAAACATTGAACCAGGCCAACGCTGGATTGTGTGCCAGCAAGTACTTCACTGTGGTCTTCTGCACGCCCCGCCCCGCAACCCCCCATCCACCAGGAAAACTAAAAGATTCACGCAACGCCAAGCGCGACGGCTGCACCCACGTTTTGGAGAACAACCTACTTGGAATTGAAGCTCGATACTATTCGCAGTAAACAGTAGATCGGTCAACCGCCTGAATCCCACACAGCGACGAACGGCATCGCCAGACAACCGCGACGGCGAACAAGAAACGAAAAAGAAGACCAAGAATCCCCATTAGCGAGCGGCCCCAAGCAAAAGGAAGACAGAACAAGACAGGCAGGAAAACACACAGCCAGCTCCCCAATAGTGCACATAAACAGCCACCAAACAAGCGCATGCCCCACCAAAAAAAAAATGTGTAACAGCACTCCCCATGCCGCTCACCAGCTCGGCGCCGACAGTAACGCCGATGATGCGCAACCGCACCCCGCACCCCGCCTTGATCTCCGTGTCCGAATCCTCGGAGGAAACCCACATGTCACCGACCGGGTCGTAGCCGCCGGCGATGTCGTCCGGCATCCCCTGCGATGACCAGCGAAAAGGCATGGTGGGGGAGGGGGGGGGGGCGGGGGGGCGTCCGAGAAGGGTTGGGGATAGGGTTGGGGGGGTAAGGGGGCACGGGGATGTCGTTTTACTTGCACTGCTGCAATAATTGCCCTACTCAAGTGCCTTCCCCTAATATTTTCGCGTGATGGTACCTACCGAGTATGCCACATTTCCTACATGCTCAAAAAGGGGCCAGGGTCGGGCCATCCTGCCGCCGTCGCAGAAGGACGCTCCCGACCCCGGGATTGAACGCACACGAGCAGAGCGATGCTGAACGGAAAATCACGTTCACCTGGACGGGAAGAACGAACACCAGACAGCTTTGCTGTACATCAAACCTCCAACGCTGTTACGCTGGCCTGAGCGGCCGAGCCAAAATACAACTACCCGCACCAGACTACAGTAGAAAGAAAGAGGACGTCCATCAGCGAAGCAAACCAAAGCAACGCAAAGCAAAGCGAAGCGAACCAAAGCAAACCGAAGCAAGTCGAAGCAAACCCAACGCAAACCCAACGCAAACCCGACGCAAAACCAAAGCAAACCAAAGCAAACACAAAAAGCACACCACACCAAAAGCAAACCGAAACCACGTTAACTCGCCCGGGAAACAAAACAAAACGAAACAACAACAACAACAACAACAACAACAAAACAAAAAACGACAGCCGCGCTGCAACTGCCTGTACAGCCCACCGCGAGTCTTTTGCTCACCAGGCGCGACACGAACACTTCAAGAGGGCCGACTTCCGCAAAGAAGCCCAGCTCGGTGACGTGGCTCACGGCGGCGTCCAGTACCTCGTTGACGAACGGCCGGAAGCAGATGGCGCGGTACACCGCCACCACGTTGACGAACCCGGTGTCAAACTCGATGGTCCCCAGCTGGATGTGGTCGTCCGTCACCTGCGCTCTCGTGCGGATACACGCACATATGTATATACACATGCCACTAACTGTTGGATATCGTATCGATTTTTCCGAAATGTCGCAAAAATCTGAATCACTTAACTTCCGATATGTTGTGCCGAAAGCATCTCGCTCTTCATCCCCTGGCATCCGCGATTGCTTTTGTGCTGATAAATGAACGAAAACAAATCGGCTATCGAAAAATCGCATCGAACGTATACTGCACGTAGGTCCTTTGTTTATCGATTGTTGACAATTACTAACAACACGAAAACAAAAACAAGCACACGACGGCGGCGCGAAGCGGTGGCAAACCGAGAGAAAACGTCACCCACGGCGAATTGGCCGCTCACGGAGCAGAGCCTCACACTACTATCGCGTGGAGGGGTCAGCCCGAAGCGGCGCAAAGCCAGTGAACGACGAGCGGAAAAAAAAAACAAAGCACAGCTGACGTATTCGTCAGATATCACGGAACGAGAAAAGCTGAGGCTCGCGGCCGAAAACCAACACGTGCGCTGCACGCAACTGCAGGCGGCTGGTCAGTGGTGTCCGACGCTTCGACTCCTATTTCCTACTGTTGGTAGACTGCACCGAGTGAAACGTACGACGCCACCACAAACACCCCAGAGGGGCGGCGGCGGGGGGGGGGGGGGGGGGGGGCGTGCTTATTTGTTGCTCGCGTTAGTCATTCGACCATTGACCAAGCATCCCTTTCGAGACGGAGCGGGGGGGGGGCGGGGGGGGGGGGGGCGCACGGAGGGGGGGGGGGGGGGGGGGGGCAGCGCCGCCCCCGGTGCTGCCATTCTCCCATCCAACACGGTCTCTTCACTTTCGGTGACCGGGATAAATAGATAAACCGATGCTAGTCCGCATTTGTCGGCACGCTTACCGGGCGCGCGACGCAGCACAGGTAGCAAAAGCTCTCGTCCAATGTGCGTCGACCCCATTTGTCACCGTCGGAAATATTCTCTGGGGGGATTGACTTTCGGAATCCTGCAAGGGTACCCGAGCATTGTCTGCCGCCTTTCAAAAGTGTGGGCATTTGTCTTGTGTCCCGAAAAAATGCCACACACACATACATCGGTAGAATACTACCAGGTGCTGGTATTCCTAGTGGGTTCGCAAAAAAAAGAAGTAGGGCACGGGACGGTGCGGTGCGGTGTGGTGCGGTGCGGTGCGGACTCGCTCACCTCAGTGACGGTAATTACGAACCCGAGAGCTCCCACCGAGGTTCCCTCCACCTCTTCGATCAGCTTTCGCCTGGTGGCACCAACAAGGAGAAACATGTCCGAGCGCGCGACAAAACCGGGGCGTCACTGGTCTGATACCATCGCCCCCCGGCTACCATATGCAGGCACTCCCGATGCCAGAACTGTTGAACAATCAGTATTAAGAAAAACTATTGCGAACAACACACACCTGCGTCACCATGACACTATTACGGGGCACCACAGTAAATAGGACCTACAGTACACACATAACACCTAGATATCTACCCATTTTTACTGACAATATTTGGTCCTATTTACTATGGTCCCCCGTGATACTGGCCTCTGACGATACGCCTGTACTGTTTTTCTACGGCCACCGTTATTTGTCATCTAACCACCACAACGCGTGTACTCTTCCTGCAACCACCACGGCTACATGCTACTTCTGCTACTTCCACTGTACTTTTTATACAAATATCGCTATGGTTACCATCAGATTCCTCCCACTGCAGCTGCTGCTACTCCCTATATCCACGGCTGTTCACGGGTCGGGTCGGGCCGGGTCAAACCTCGCGGGTCAGGTCAGGCCGAGTCGGGTCGGACCGGGTCAAACCTCGCGGGCCGGGCCGGGTCGGGTCGGGTAACGGGAACCGGGCCCGACCCGTGATAACGCCAAGACTTCTGACCCCACCCGGCCCGGCCCAAACCGACCCGTGAGATTTCGAACCCTTCCTGACCCGACCCACGAGTTGGGGTTCTTACCTGTGAAGATCCCTGCTTAGATCGCCACCACTACCAAACCACCAGGCGAATAACTTTTCCAGCGGAACATGAGGGAACCGAAGGTCGCGGATAGGCGACACGCCGCGCTCGAGACAACGGTAACGGTGGGAGCGAAAAAGATCCTAAAAAACAAAACGCACCTAGCTGAAGACTAGATCTGGATACAGCGGTAACGCTACAGTACTTCAACGAAGCGAAAGCAACCTACCCCTACCCAATCCGATGATCCGCCGCTATCATAAAACGTCAACGCCAACACCATCACCACGAACACCACCAACGAAAATCATCCATACCATCACCACACCGCCGCAACCGCCACGACCAATACAAAACAAGAATAACCACCAACACCACCACCGCCATCACTACCACCACCACCACCACCATCACCACCACCACCACCATCACCACCACCACCACATCACCCCTTTCGCCCCCCTCCTTTCTCACCGCACTGTGTCCTTCAGCTTCGGCCCGAAATCCGAAGGCGGTATGAGCATGGGTCGCTTCAACTCTTTCTGTAAACAACAAAAACAGCGTTCGCGACATCCGCACGACAGTAGATGGGCGAGCGACGGAAGACGAGCAAGGGGCGGCGGTGGAGCGGGAGCGGTGGGCGGTGGGGGGGGTGAGGCATGCTCAGGTGGGGCGCATACCCCCTTTGCGGTGGGAAAATGTACGTTAGTACGTATCGCCTGTGACGATTTGTGCCGTAGTGTTCGGTATCGGTGTTTGTGGCGGTGTTGTTGTTGTTGGTGTTGTTGGCAGGCGTTGGTGTTGGTGGCGTTAGTGGTGTTGTTGGTAAGTGTTGGTGTTGTTGTTGGTGGTGGTGGTGGTGGTGTGGGTGGTAGTGTTTGTTAGTGTTTGTAGCGTTTATGGCTGGTGGTGGTGGTGGTGGTGGTGGCGGTGGTGGTGCTTGACTGGTACCGGGTGTAACAGCACGAGTACTGAAGACTCTGCTGTCTGTTGCACATGATGGGTCTGCGTCTCTCAAAAAGGACCGAACCCAACCCAACCCGACCCGATCCGACCCGATCCGACCCGTGAGATTTCAATAAATTCCTGGCCCTACCCGCGGGTCAGGTCATGGCCCGTGAAGAGCCCTAATGAAATTATACATATAATATACCAGGTATACACATACTTAAAGTTACCCTTTTCCTAAAATCACTTGATCAGAAGCACCTGCCTCACGCTCAGCGAGTCTCCCACGGTTTTTGTCGCTCCTACGATCCTTGCGTTCTTCGCGATCTTTGCTTTTATTTGCGTGCTTGCTTCTCGTGCCACACTTTTTTTCCCGGAACAATGGAAAAAAAATCTCGGGAAAAAGAAAACGTCGATTTTGTTTTTTCAGCGGTTTGGGCGGCTCTCTTTCGCTTTTTTTCACCGGCTGGTTGAAATTTCTTTTGCACTTTCAGTTTTTTTTTCCTTTTTTCTTCTTCCGTTTCGTGTGCGTGTGTGTAGTCGGAGCACGGTGACGCGGGCGAGCCCGGCGCCGTCGCGGGTGTCGGCGGATGCTGGCGGGTAGAGGGGGGGTTGAGAGGAGTTCGGTCGCGGTTTTCGTGGCTAGGCGTCGTGTGTGCCTCGAGAAACCAGGGAAGCATGAATGGGCTCTGTTTTGCATCCATCTGAAAAATTAGACTGAGTATGTTCGAGTCCATAAGGGTCGTTCGGGATTGCAAGCTAGAATTCAAGCGGTGCTTATTTTTGCGACCACGCTGAACTATACAAAGAGACGAACGCCCGTCTGACCATCGACATCGTCGAGCTGGCGAACGAGGGTCACGGTGAGCACCGGGCTTCACGCGGGGCGGGCAACGGGGATCACTGTGACAGAGAGGGAGGAAAGCTTTACACGGACCGAATCGGTGGCGAGTTGGTCGAGAGAGGGGCGGGCGGCGTACGAGGCTGAGAGAGAAACTCTGCTGTTCATTTTTTTGTTTTTTTTCTTCTTTGACTGGTTGGTGCAAGGTGTTCCAGGGGCAGAGAATTATTACATGAGAGGGGACGGGGATTTTTTTCTCTTTCCGAATTTTTCGGTTTCGTTTTCATAGTTTTTGCAGTGCTGCTGTGCTGTGCCGCTGTGCCATGCTGTGCTTTCTCGTGCGTACATACCAGGTACATATCATACAGCATATCGAAAGAAGAAAGTCAGTGCCCTACCTGGGGTATGTACGTACCAGTACGTACGGCATGTGACTCTTGGCATTATCAAGTCGCCAATTTGCAACTATACAACAATCATAAAACTATATGTTCAATCATCGACCTTCTGTCCGCTTCGCATAATTCGACATGTACTTTTTCTTCCAGAGCGAGCGTAGCGGGCGGCGTAATTTTTGTCATACTCGGCTAGATACCTGGGTACCTCCAGATGGCATACCCTGCTACGAGTAAACACATCCTTGAAGGCTTCGCATGCGTGCCGGCACTCGCCTGCACCCGTACTCCGGGAACGGGAGAGGGGGACTGTAAGCCGCCCACTAAGGTCGCTGAAGGACACGTAAAAGGACATCGCGAAACGGAGAGAGAGGTGCATGATTTAGTGCAGCCAACGGTTTGCAGCTGCTGAAGAGCTCCATCGTCGGCCCGGGAAAACAACCCGGGCTCGTACGCATGCATGCACGAAAGGACGGAGCTACATCGTGCTATTGCAATACTTCCTATCTACGAGTATTTATAGAGAACGGAAATGAACGCTTATCCTTCGCGCGTCACCAGCTGCTATTGATGGAAGGGACTGCGCGTTACGCGTTACCCACTCGTTCGCCTTCGCAAATCCACGGGGTCTTGGTCATTGTACGAAATAGTCACAAGAGGTGTTTGGTTTGGGGCGCAAGCAACGTTCGGGCACGTGGCACCGGTACGGGGAGCAGAAGGACAATGACGTTGTAGCTGTCCACGTGTGCAACAGCTGCCGGGCGCTGGCCATGCGGTGGCGCGCTACAGCTGCTGAAACGGTGAAGCCTCGTGGCAAGAAACGGTGTTGTGGCAAAACCGGGGATGGCATCCAGGCACCGCCTGCCCACCCCGGGGACTTTCGGAGCGACCGTCTCCTCGCAGAAGCAAGCAGTAACGCTTCTAGGATTCATTAAGTGCTATGAGCGGAGTTTCGTGTTTTTCAAGGTGCTTCATCTTGCCAAAAAATATATACCATGGTATATATGTATCATGCCAGAGCTCCATCATCACTCCGGGAAAACAACCCAGACTCCGCATGCATGTGTATAATACGAGCGAAAATACCTTCATATCGAGAACGGACATCGTGGCAACCCCTTCGCGCGCTATTACGTGGGACCATATTAAATAGGACCTACGGTACAGACCAAAACCTATATATTTTGCTATTTTTACTAACAACATTTTGTCCTATTTACTATGGTCCCCCGTAATAGCTGCTATACAAATAGCGGTAAAGGGCAAAATGCCACCCCCCAGCCCCGCAGTGTCTCTTTACTGCTGGGATTGACGGACAGTTGGCAAGTAGCAGGGTTGTCGTTGCTACGTGTGTCGTAGACTACGTACGTAGTAGGTGGAACTACTATTAATAGAGAGTGCTTCCTCGTCCTTATGACGATATTTCCCTCGCAGCCTCTGACAAGGCAAGGCCAACTATTAATAGGGGATCCTTTTTTTCATTTCGCCGCCCACAACGCTCGGAAACCCACCTCCGCCCCCCCCCCCCCCCCCCCTCTCATCCTGGGCAGAGCGTGAGACCCCGCGTGCCGCACGCAGATCGTGTACTCGCATGGAAGGACTTCAAGTACACCTACCATTACTCGAAATACCCAACACTTACAGCAGTAATACTACGCGTACATATCACGCCTACCGGTACGTACGAACACCGTACAAGCAGCAGTACGACCCACGATCCGCTATTTACTCTCGTTCAGATTCACGATCGGCTGGCAACACGCCGTTCGTGAGTCCATGTTTCCGATACTACAATACTGCTGTTACCAGGTCGTACCAGGTACTTGGCACCGAGGGTATATTGCAGGGGTCCTTTGGCAGAGGGCAAGGCCAACCAGAGGATGCCTTTTTCTTAACCCCTTTAGAACCGCAGTCCCGTTTTGGGGACAGACTACTTAAAGTTTGAGTGGTTTGTCCCCAAAACGAGACTTCGGTTCTAAAAGGGTTAACTTCGCTGAGTATGTGCTCGTACCGACAACGCTCCAGGACCCCCCTCCACCACCACCCACACCACTTGCTCTAACCTCCACTACCTCCGCCCCCTTGATGGATGTGGAACGTGGAACAGATTTGAATTTCTTTCGTATAGAACAGCGGTGGGTGCTCGACGACATGATTGATGGCTCTCGTGGCTGGGTGAGAGCAGCAGAAGATGCAACACTAAACGCCCTCTGAAAAAAAAGTCTACGATTGTGATGTAGTGGTGACCCTCGTTACAAGACGCACAGCAGCACGAGTGACCAGACAGCAGACCGAGACAGCACTTCGTTGCACCCGCACTTCGGAACAGGTCGTGATCCGCAGCTTTCGATTGTTCGCGGGGGGGCACCTATGAATTGCACGAACACTCGTCGCGTGGATCTGCATGATGGGAGTGAAGGTGGGTCTGTCTTTGCCTTACGCGGCGCGTGATACCTCGTCCTGCTGCACTGCTGTATCTGCGAGCGTGGTATCTACAGCGTTCGTCGAGGGTACCTATTAATATGATACCTCCTGGGATACATAGGGCACCACCAGCAGTGTTGCGTGGTGTTGTGCTGTAGGCTGCGTGCCGCAGGCTCTACTGCGATCTTTGAGAATGGCTGTGATGTCAACACCACTGCTGTGAAGTGCGTACATAGAGAACCGAACTTGCGCTGTGTTCCAACTCAAACACGCGCTCTTCTACGTAGGGCTCACAAGGTAGAACATGCTGCCAGCACAGGCTCCTTCTTGCTCCTTGGGGGAGAACTGAGCGACGGACCGCCGAAGTACGACGCCTCACAGCAGCCGACAGGTGGTCTTTGATCGCCAATAAGCCAGCCCTCGAGAGACCACCTCAGAGTGCACTAGCACCACAGCCCTGACCGATCCTTATCCAAGTCTTCTGTCCTTACGCATAGAGAATGGTCGCTTGCTCCTCGTTGCTCGTTTCCGAGTTGCCGCGCTGCCCGCTGTTCGAAGGAGTTCGTATGAGACAGGAGGCCTTATACTAATGCGGGGCAACGCCGTTGTTCTTGACACCGCACGCACAGCAGAGCCACCGCATGTCTCGTCCGTTGCTCGCCGAGCCGCCGCCCAAGCGGCAACGTGCGCCGGGAGAGGAAGGGGTAAACGCCGAAGAGCAGGAAGATCTTGAAGAGGACCGGGAATTCAGGCGCCTGGAAGCCGTGTCTACCGTCCAAGATGAGCTAAACGCTCTTGAAGACGAGGAAGCGCACCAGGTTCGTGGAAAGTAGGAACACAGAACACAAAAAAAGTGTCTGTCGTGCCATTGAGCAATGTTATAGGCTGGAGCCATGGCAGGCGGGAAGACACCGGGCGAGGGCAGTTCACACCTCATTGCGTTGTTGCTTGCTTGTATGCACGTATATCATGATTATCGTTTCCCCTGCTGTAACTCATACACACACTCTTGAGAAAGTTGCAACAATTTATGTTCAAACGGTTCTTTGGTTTGTGCGTGAGAGGAGTGTCTTATGAAGATGACTGAACCTCGGAACTCGGCACTGCGTCCTCTGCCCGGGTCCCGGGCCCTGTGTGTACGCAGTGGGTCCTGGGGAGGTACATAGAGCGATGTCTGGCGAGGAAACGCTTGCGCGTCCGATTCGTCCAGCCACCAAGCGGAGACATATGGCTGGCTTCGTCGGGGCTTGGTTGTCGCTAATGATATCAGCGCTTCATATCGATACGTAAAGTAGCGATACAGACTGGCTCTTCCGTCTTCCCCCATTGTTGTGGCTAACACATGTTCCAAGCAAACAGTTGTACCAGGTATATCGAATGGTCTGCATGTGATAAAAATGACAATGATATATGCCCGTGTGTTTATGGTTATACAGGCACTCGAACGTACTCAAAGTGCTGATGATTTTATCATACCAGTACGTACTCGCAAAGAGTGTCCTCGCCCCCCCCCAGGGGGAGGTCAGTGGGGCAGTAGGTCAGCAGGCTCCTGGAAGCACGTTTTTTTGCGCGTTTCGATGCATGCAGGGTGGTGCGTTACTGACAGCAGCACCCACCACTTCTGTCCTGAGCCTGCGCTGTATACTCCTGGTGCGGTCGATGTGCAAAAAGCAACCAACGTTGAAGGAAACAGGCAAAACTCGGGATTCATCACGAATACAAGCAAATCCGCACGACCTTTAAACGGAGCCTATCGTTGGGTGTCAGCTTTGAAAAAAAAAGAAGGAAACTCACGATGCAAAACGCGTGCACCCCCTGACGCCCACAAAGCACCTCCTCCGCCGCCATCAGTCATCGGCCTTAAGGTTGGCCCGAGGGGAAATAGAACGAAGCGCTGCTGCTGTTGTGGGCAAGAACCGTGAAAATTCTGGAAGGCAACATAAAGTATTGTCGGTTGACGGCTCTCTTGCCCCTTGACGGGCAGCGGCTAAGGACCCCCCCGCACTAAAACTAGGATGTTAACCCCCTTCAGTACCCCGACGTAGCGACCAAAACAATGATAACATACATTTGGTGTAGTCAAGCCGTCTACGAGCTTCGTGAGCGCCCAGCAGTACGGAAACGGCAGCAGTGGGATTATGTTGTGCCTTTGCCGCATGATACCGACTCCTTGTTGCATTTTAACTCGGACACCAATTTGTGTCATTCCCCACCCAATCACGCGGTGGCCGTTGTTGTAGTCGTCGCTTTTTATTGGTCTATTTTTCCCCCCTGGAGTAAGTCGAAAGGAGTCCTTGGCGGGCCACAGGTACGTACGACGGACCGTCAGCCGGCATATTTTTGCTGAAAAGGCTCGCGGCCTTCTCCTCACCCTTCCTTGCGATATGTGTGCGCGTACAACTCGTTCCGTCTTGCTTCGCCACATACCTGGTGTGTGGTACATGGTCATGCATGCGGGCCGGCAGGTTCTCATGGTGCACAAGGCGTTTCTCAAGCGGAAGCGACCGCTCTACTCCAAGCGGCAGGAGGCGATCGCAGAAGTGCCCGACTTTTGGCTTAAGGTGGTGAGTCGTAAGAGTGCTGCATACGAGTATGCGCTGCTGTGTTAGGAGGCGAGCGGGTGGAGTGGCTACAGTAAAGGCAGCCCAGCGCGTCCTACGGCGCGGCGGTCGCCCCTGGTAAAAGCAGGCGGGACGCTTGCAGCGAGTAGCTACTCGGTGTTACCTCTCTCCGAGCATCGTCCGACCCCTTCGAGCGCACGACGAGCCTAAAAAGAAATCAAAGTCGCTGGACCAGTGGTCAAAACGAGCGCCGCTTTTTGGTTTCGTTTCTCGTACAAACTACGGTGCTTCTCCTGTGCATCCGGTAGAGCACCTGATCCTCCTCCCGTGGATCTGCCTCGTCAAAAGCCCTCCCCCCGCCACCGCTTCCCCTCCCCTCCTTCTGCCACCACCACCGCTCCCGCTATTCTCCTCCTCGTCGTTCCTGCCCCCATTAATCCCCCTTCCCCCCTCCTACTCCTCAACCTATTTTGTCCTCCTCCTTCCCCCCCCCCCTTATGCTCCGTCCCGGCATTGTAGGGACGCGAGGGTCTATGGTCATACGGCTACGGCCATGCATGATATCGGGTACATCTCTCCTATCGAGTACACCCCCCCCCCCCCCGTCTCTTCCTCACCTCTCTCCCCTTTTCCCTTTCCCACCTTTCGTATTTTCTCCGCCCCCCCCTTGCCCTAGCTCCTGGCGCACCCCTTAACCCAGCCGTACATATCTGACGGCGACCAGCTGGCGCTGTCCTACCTCGAGTCGGTGGCCGTGCACAAGGCCTCTTCTGGCGCCGGGACTGACGGCAAGCCGCGGCAGGAAGGAGCCGGGGATGATGACGCCGCTAAAGTCTCGGCGGAGGACGGGACCGAGGGGGACGGGGAGAACGGGAAGGGAGCCGAGCTCGATGATGATGACGACGTGGGCTTCCGGGTTACCTTCGTGAGTGGAGATCGTAGCGGTGGGTGTGGCGGAGGAGCTGTTTGCTTTGCTTTGTAGTTGTGTGGGAGGGGGTTGGAGGCTCTTGGTTTCTCCCCCCTTTTCGCTTTTTGTTTTCTACCTCGTTCTGTGCCTACCCATCATCGCCCTTTCTCTGTATCTCTGTATGTGTCTGTCTCTCTTTCCCTCTGTCTGTTCATCTCTCTGTCTCTGTCTATCGCTCTTCTTATTCCTCTCTCTCGTTCTCTCTCGCTTCCTCTCTTTCCTCCTGTTTCCCTCTCTCCTCTCTATCATGTCCCCCTCTGCCCCCCCATCCCCCTCCCCTTCGCTCCTCTCTTTTTATCTATATATCTATACCTACACATACCTACACGTAAGTATGTCTCGGGGTTTCCCCGCGCCTCCTGCGCCGCGTGTGGTCTAGCCGGGGGGCATCACACGCACCACCCCCGCCTCCCATGGTCGCTGCGACTCTTTTTCACGTCCCCCCGTAACCCTCGACCAAAGTGAAACTTAACGTACTCTGCCCCTATTTTAGTGCTCCTACTTCGAAGTATGCAATATACCGCGAGGCAATACCACCCTGTGCACCCCTCAGCGCGCTCGACCAAGCGGTGCCGCTCTCGCTAAAGCGCTACCACCGTGGCAAGCCGTCGTCGCATACAGTACTCCGGAAGGGGATGGCATGGTGTAAAATGACCTGTCGTGGGGGAAGGAGTGGTACGGAATGTATTGGCATGGGATCAATGGGCCGCGAATGGTGTGGCATGAAACTGGATGGAACGGCTTATCAGGGAACGGAATTGGCATGTCTGATGGCATGGCATGTTGGCATGGAATGGCATGGGAGGGCATCACAGGGCGTCTCACGTCATGGAAGGGTATGGAATGCCATTGGGCGTGGCGTAGGAAGGCATCTCATACATGGCATGGAAGATGGGGGAATAGAAAGACATGTGGCATGGAATCGAATGTGGCATGGAGTTGATTTGCATGGCATGCCATGCCATGGAGGACGGAATGGCGCGGAATGACATGGGATGGCATGAAATGGAACGGCATGTCATGTCAGCGGAACCGGAATGAGATGGGATGACATGGAACAGCATGGCATGGAATAGCGTGAAATGGCATGTGACACACAATGGACGAGCGTGACTTGGCATCGCATAGCATGAAAGGGCATGACGTGACGTACCTTGGCATGGACTGACACGAAAGGAAACGACATGGCATGGAGTGGAATGACAATATGGTGTGCAATGGCATGACCTGGCATGTCGTGGCATGGCATGGCATGGCATGATATGATCTAATGTAGCGTAGCACTGCGTAAGTGCCAGCCAGGGCGAGGCAACGTGGCGACCTCGTCGACGGCCCTCACGGCAATGAGGGGGTAAGGTAGGAGAGGGTTCCATCACGCGAAGCTTCTCGGCAGACGTTTCGCGGACTGCTGCACTCTCGTCACGCTGCCATTGTCGTCGTCGTCCCTGATCGGCTTACCGTTTCCGGCTCCGGTGTTTCCTTGGCCACGGCGACCCGACCCTATCCTCTTATCTTCATGTCTTGTCTTGTCTTGTCTTCTTCTTGTTTATTCACCACTCTGGACGTGTATATAAGGACTGCTCGGCCCTCCAAGTAATGCATAAACGATGCTTATATTTCCCGTCCAGAAATGATATGCTACAAAAACACCCCATCTGTCAAAATCGATCATTTTAGTCGAAACTCAATTTTGGAAGCTGGGAGTGATACTTCGATCGAGCGAACTAAGAGGTTTGTGTGTGTGTGTTTTGACGATTCGTTCCGCTGCCCGTTGCCCGCCGTCCTTCGCCTCCCAACCCCCTCAACCCCCTCCAACCCCCCCGCTGTGTCCGATAACGCCTCCAGACTTTCCGAGAAAACCCTTTTTTTTCGAACAGGGAGCTCTGGCGAGAGTGGGAGCCGGCCGAGGCGCAGGAGGTGAGGACCTTTTTGTTTTGCCTCCCGGTGGATGTGATCTCTGCGGAAAATATCGACATGACCCCAACGCGTTGGGGCAGCCTGTGCTTCCCCTGTGTGTGCTATGTGGGCGCGGGTATGCGTTAATGGTGGCATTTGTTTTTTGCCGAAGTTTTGCTTTTGTTTTTGTTCTTGTTTTTCGCCTGACGGGGGGTGTTCTTAACCCTTTTTCTTATAGTAGTGCACCTTACACAGAAACCAAATATGAGTCTATTTTCAAGCGGTTCGTCCTCACAACGGGAGTGCATGCAGCCCTACTGCTGTATACCTGGTACAGAAGAATCAAAGGCCTGAAGAGGTTGATTAACCCCCCGGTGAAACTGCACCCCACGTTATTTTGGACAAACTAGTTAGACTTGACCCTTTTAGGGCTAAAAACCGTACCCCACCTTTTTTTATAACAAACCACTCAAAATTCTAAGTGGTTTGTCGCCAAAACGGGACTGCGGTCCTAAAAGGACTGATCAAGTGAGGGAAAGTGTGGGGATTTTTTTTGTTTTTCATGTAGTGAAAGGGGGGTGACTGATGGAACTTTACCCAATGTTGCTGTGGGCCCATTTTTGTGCTTCAACAATAGTGCTCGTTACTATTCAAGCCAGCTTTGGGAAACCTTTGTTAGGTGCCACGACCCGCCTACCCTGGCATGCCGCCGTGTGTGGGTGTGTCTGTGCGTGTGTCTTTGTGAATCTGTTCGGATCTGTGTGCGTGTGTGTTGCTGTGTGTGTATGTTGTTGCTTTTGGTGATCGTCGTCGTCGTTGTTGTTGTTGTTGTTGTTGTTGTTCGAACCTTTGTCTTCCTGCCCGCCGGCCGTCCCGCCCTCGCTGACCAACCGTCGCCTGCACCCCCCCCCCGTCCACTCGAGAAGCATCCCTCTCGCGCACGCCGCCGCTGCGGTTGGGATCCGGTGCACCCTCTTCTTTTTTTTCGAGCCAGCACAACGAATCCGTGCATGAGCTGTACTCCCGAGATTTTCGGGAGTGTTGCCTGTCTCCCG
This sequence comes from Nereocystis luetkeana, assembly GCA_031213475.1. Lineage (NCBI taxonomy): Eukaryota > Phaeophyceae > Laminariales > Laminariaceae > Nereocystis > Nereocystis luetkeana. The sequence continues at coordinate 7,393,922 of JARUPZ010000016.1, read as the reverse complement.
GTGCCTCCTCCGCCGTGGGCGTCTTCTGCCTGGTCATTGAGCCTTCAATAGGGTGACCCCCCCCCCCCCGTCCCCCCCGTTCCCCCGTCCCCCCACCGCCCCTTCCTTCCCGGTCAAAAAACCCCACTGCATGTTATTAATAGTATACAACCTCTTGGTGTCTGCATTCACCTTTGGAGCACAAAGTACTGGTATCTGAGTTATATATGGGGCTTGTAGCATCATAGGAACAGGGTAAAGGTATGCCCCCACGCCATCCCCCGTACTCTCCCACCCTCCCTCTCTGCCTTCCCCCCGCCCTCCCTCTCTCGCTGTATATCTACGGCCGTGCGTGACACGAGTGCGCCACCCCCTTCCCTTTTACCCTCCCTCCTTCAACCCCTCCCTCCGTCCCTCCCTCCCTCCGTACCGGTCGAAACCCCAGGCGACATTTTCGGTGGTGAAGTGGAAGGACACGGAGGAGGCTAGGGAGCTGCAGTCCTGCCTCGTCTGGAACATCGACCCCACGGCGGAGCACGAGGAGACGCCCTCGTTTTTCTCGGTGAGGGCGCCCGGCAGATCATGATCTAGATCCTCTATCATAAATCCTATGCACCGGACGGATGACGATCTACTGCAGATCGTCTATAGTTGATCCTACATGTGTCGCTATGAGAGAGACAATGATCTACATATTCCACCAACATACGGGGGGACGTAGTAATCAGGACCAAATATGCTTATGAATAGTACTGGTACATATAGGTTTTATTGTGTATCATGGGTCCTGATTACTATGGTCCCCCCCCGTGATATTAGATCCTGTGTTTGTCGTTATGAGGCAGATCTCGAATTTTGCCTAATCTGTTGTGGGTCCTGTATTTTCCGTTGTAGAAGGCAGATCACGACCTGCTGCTGAAAATCTGATGTTAGATCCCGTAATTGCCGTTACGCGTCAGATCACGATCTGCCGTGGATATTCTATTGCTGATCCTGTGTTCTCCGTCGTGAGATACCTGATACCAATATTGTGCACACGCGGCAAACATGTGCGCAACACCCGTGTCATATATACATAGCCCACCCGGCGCAGATCGTATTAATCAGGGATCTATTTGCTCCAAAACATCCACGGCATATATAGGGGATGAAATATGTCCAAGTTGTGCGGGGTTTCCACACATACTGCAGTAGGCAGGGGGGCATGCGTACACAGTAGCAGCATGTCCCTATAGGGTGGGCGGGGTGCGTGAGGGGTGTCTTACTATTACTGTTGTTCTATATGTTTAACGTTTTCTCAGTCTTTTTTTAATATTCCCTTTATGAATATCTGCGACCATAAGTCGGGTACGAATCACTTGGGATTTTGAGTATCTGTTATTCCATATTTTCTACGCGTTCTTATTCCGTTATTATATTCCCTTTACAAATAACTGCAACCATAAGTCGGGTACGAATCACTTGGAATTTTGAGTACCTGTTGCTGTGATGTTTCGTGTTGTTTCAGTCGAAGGCTTAGTAATCGCTGAGCGTCATTACCGTATACCATGAAGATAATTTGTTTCCCGAGGTTCTTCGCTCTGGCGTGTGGTGTCTCGAGGGAAAGGCTGGTCGTGCTATGGCTCCTTGTTTACTCCAGAAATGTTGCGAGCGCTGTGTCGGCCCACACACCGCACACGAGGGTAGATAGCTCTTCGACTGTGGGAGTTATGTGCATGTCGGTGGCCTCGTGCCGTCTCGCCTATTAATAGTATCATCTCGCTTTCTTGCCGTCGTACCGTGTCCCATCGCGGCTCGTCCTGTCTCACCCCGTAAACATCCGTTGAGTTTCGGAATCAATATCCGTTGAGTTTGGAATATCCGCCGAGTCGGAATGTTCGTCGAGTTCGGAATCTCCGTTGAGTTCGGAACATCCGTTGATTTAGGAAATATCCGTTGGGTTCGGAACGGGGGATCCACTGAGTTCGAGACACCACCGGTTGAGTTCGGAACATCCGCTGAGTTCGGCGAGGTGTTTTTTTTTTGTTTCCTGGTCGGGAGTTCTCAATATGTTGTTGTCGTTGCGGCGTCTCTGCACTCACGCGTTTCTGTTTATTTCTTCTCTCTTTTGGTCAGATATTTTGCGAGGACATGGACGACTACGAATTGGGGGAGGCGTTGCGAGGGGACATTACGGATAATCCCCTCGATATTTACATGAGGGTAAGCGCAAGCGTCGGCGGGGGGGGGGGGGGGGGGGGGGGGTACTCGATAGGAGAGATGTACTCGATCTCATGCGCGGCCGTAGTCGTATGACCATAGACCCTCGCATCCCTACAATGCCGGGACGGGGGTGGGGAGAGCGGTGGGGAGGGGCTGTTGAAAAAGGGGACGGGGCTGGCCTGTTTTTTGGGCTTGCTGACGGTCTGTTTCGGTGATGGCGTCGGGCGGCTCTCTTTGAATGGTTGATCCGTGGGTTGGTTGAATGATTCATGGTTGGCTGGGTGGTTGGAAGGTTGGAAGGTCCGTGTTTTTAGGGGGTTGGGTGATTGGTTTATTGATCGACCGGTTGATTGGCTGATTGGCTGGTTGGTTGATTGATTGATTGCCTGATTGATTGGTTGATGCATCGACTGGAGCTATCAATCTGCCCAAGGCTCGCGCACTTTGACGACCGACCAAAAATGACACAATCGGGACATCAATCACCAGGCCCAGCCCGCGCAGTCAATCACCAGTCCTATCTCGGAGGGTTACGACATACCCCCCCCCCCCCCCGCCCTTTCGACGCGGTCGTCCGTATGCAAGAAAGTCTGCCTCACAACGGTTATTAGTAGGATGCATCCTTCATGCGACTCACCGAACACCTAGCGTTTCGCTTGGCGCTTGGCGCAAGCAATGTCTGCCTGGTTGGTGAAAACCCGACGTGCTCCGTCCCGGCGTTGTAGGGGTGCGAGGGTCTGTGGGATACGACTATGGCCATGCATGACATGAGCACACCTCCCCCCCCCCCCCGATCCCCCCAGCCAATGCTTCCTCCCTTCCCCCCCCCTCGCACACTCACACTCACGCATTCACGCTCTTGCTGGTCATGCTCGGCATCATCACCGGCGCCAATAATCCCCCTTGTTTATTTTCCGTTCCATGTTTCTGCCCCCCCCCTCCCCGCCTCTCTACATTGCCTCCGTCCTCCAATCAGCACGACTTTGATGCTGACGAAGAGGAGGACGAGGGCGGGGACAGGGACGAGGGCGAGGGTGGTGACATGGAAGATGATGGAGGCGTTTTTGTGTCGGGCGGGGATGGGGACCACTACGACGATGCCGAGGAGGAGGACGGAGGGGGGGAGGGGGGGCGTCTGGAAACCCATGCGGAGGAAGCTGAGCGTGGGGAGGGGGAAGGGGGCGATTGGGAGGGAGTGGCGGGAGGAGAGCATGGCGGTGGCCGTGGTGGTGGTGGTGATGGCATTCGAGGGGTGGTGGGTGTCGACCAGGACAAGGAGGATGAGGAGGAGGGGAAGGAGGAGGGTGTTCCTCTACAAGGTGGCGATTGTGAGGGTGGCGCTGGTGAGCGTGAAGTTGTGGGAGTGGAGGAAGAGAAAGAAGAAGAAGGACCGACCGAGTAGAGGGAATATGCTGACACCTGCCACTTTTGTAGATTGCTCTGGAGGGATGGGAGCCTTTTAAAGTACCGGAGTGCTTGTTTCGGCAGTTGGTGTTGAAAAGGCTGGCTGTTGTGTCTGTCGAGAACCGAGGCGACCTTGGTTGTGATGCTCAGCACCCCCTGTCTGGCCCGCTATTATCGCCGCAGAAATACCCCCGACGCACGAGATAGAGCGCTGGGGGGCTTGTGATATGCAATGAGCGCTCGACTGTGCCTCCATGGGTTTTCTTTCAGTTTTTGACGGCCGTCTGCGAAAGCAATGTCCCCTTGGGAGGGGGGGGGGGGGGGGGGGTTGAACGCGCCGCAAAACGAATCTCGGTGTTGTGTGTTTTGAGTCGGTGTCTGTAGGATAAGGGGCGGCCGTGAGCGAGAGGTGAGGGAGACGCCTCGTCTTCGTTTTTGTTTTGTTTTTCTTTGTTTAGGTTAGTTCAGATTAGTTTTGTTTGCCTTGCCCTCCCTGGCCGCTCGTAGAATTACCCGTCCTGCTTGTTTTTGCCCGGGCGTACCCCACCGCCGACTATCGACCACCGGGCTTCCGGTTTTGTTGATTTGTCGACAGATCGGTTTTTCCAATACCGATTGTCGATTGTCGTTCGTGTTTTTTGTGCGTTTCGTGAGTTTGTGTTCGTTTTTTGTCCCAATGTGTACTATAAATACAATAAGACCAAACAAAATAGCATGAGATAATAGGAGGTGCCAATAAGAAGAGAAATGACGCCTACGCTCAGCCGTCGTTTTCCGGTGCCATTTCTTGTAGTCGCTTGCTCGTATTTATAGTTCCCCTGGGCGAAGGGCGAACCAATTGAATTATCGTAGCGCGTTCCTCACGGCCGACGGAGAACAACCAGCTGTCGTCCTCGATCGGGTCGAAACCGACTCGTGCAGAGCAATATGTTTGTTATGTGCTCTCTGGGACGAAGTATTCACCTACCAGAGTTACGAGCACCTATGCGCAAGAGCTTTGAAGCACTGCCTGCTGTTGATCCCGTTGCCACAGCCCCATCCCCGTTTTGCAGTTTTGAGGGAGGACGTACTTGAGATTGTTAAAGAGTCCCGAAGTTTTTGCTTGGTTTTCTGCTGTAATGAAGCAGCATTTCTTACGAAGTTTGTTTGGGTGGAGGGAGGGTGGGTGGGTGGGCGGGTGGGAGAGTGGGGTCTGTCTACTCCAAGACCTGCCTGTCGTCACGTGAAGACGTGTTCTGCTGCTGCTGCTGCAGGAAAAGGGATGCAAGATATGGGGCAGAGCAAGATATGGGACAGCCGGGACAAGGGAGGCGGGGGGGAGGGGGGTTGACACGCGTGCCGGTACGTCGCCAGCACCCATCCGTGTGGTCCCCTGCCCGCTGCCCCCGGTTTGTTTGCGTTTCCGATTGGGCTCTCGTGTGACTAAGTCACGGCACCATCGGGCGGTTGGGGAGATAAGGCATGCCTTACTCTCGATAGAGCATGCCTCGACTGTCGCTAGGAACGAACTCGGACCAGTGGATGTTTGTATCTGCCAACTGTGTTCGCTGGTGTTAGACTTGATTTTCATTCCCGTTTTTTTTTTTATTCACAAATATTTATTGGTTGGCCGGCGCGTTTTTTTGGTTTTTGTTTTCAAAGATTTATCGGTTGGCCGGCGCGGACCTCCGGCTTTCAGATTTTCTGTAGACAGGGATCTCCGGCTTCACCTCAGCTGAAAAGTAAGGCCTTAGGGCATGCCCTATATTTCAGGCGGCGAACAAAACTGGCAGCCCCTATATGATTAGGCCGCCCGACTAAATTTAACAACTCGCTTTAGTAATGTGTCCAATTCTTGCTGAACACACCATGTATAGCACATCACATCGGGATGGCTCTCTTTACAGCGGCGGTAAGCGCAGGCGAAATCAGACACGGCGCGCCATTGGCGTTAGGGTATGGTCCCCCCCCAAAAAAGCGTCACAGGGTCTGGGTACCACATGTATACCACGTATATACGTACCTGGGACACACGTACCACATGCTTACCGGTGGGGACGCATGGCCCAGGAGAGGAGACACGTTTTTTTTTTTACCAAGGACGTCTTCACCGCCACTTCCCATAGAAGTTCCCATAGGGCTCCCACTGAGATCCCCATGATATTTCCAACGATGGTTACCATGAAGATTCCCGAGAAAATTCCGGAGAAATCCCTACGGAAATTTCCTACTACGGGGGACCATAGTTAATAGAACCAAATGTTGTGAGTAGAAATGGTCAAATATGTAGGTTTTTATGTGTACCACAGGTCCTATTAACTATGGTCCCCCGTAATAGGAGAAAACCGTGGGGAGTAGAGAGAACCCACGGAGCTTCTCAAAGGGGGTTTTCGAGGGGATGGATTCCCACGAGATTCCCGCTAGGATTTCCGCGGAGATTCCCAGGGAATCCCACAGCAATCCCACGGGAACCCCAGTGAGGATCCCCAAGGACATTCTAACGGGGAGTTCCATGGAGAACCTCACGGGGATTACCATGGAGATTCGTACGGGACTGGTTCTCCACGTACGGGAATACCGCGCGGGCTCCGACGGAGAATTTCACGGAGATGAATTCCCGCGAGGTTTGACGGCGATTCCGGCGGGAGCACACCGGTATATCCCCACAAGGATTCCTTCAGAGTTCCGCTTCAATCGGACCCAATCCACAGCAAGCAATGACTGTTGGGCTACTATGGCCGCCGTATTTGTTTCCCGCCTTTGAAATGGCAACCGACCTGATTCAATCAGATCCAGTCCAAATCCCCAACAGCGGTGGTTGTTGGTATTTAGCCCGACGCATATTTCAGCACCTGTCAACCGATCTAATTCAATTCGATCCTATCCAATCCAATCCAATCCAATCCAAGAAGTGGTTGTTGGTTTAGGCACCGTATCGTTCCGCCTGCTGCACTGGCAGGCAACCCGATCCAAACCAGTTCCAATCATGAACCCAGAGCAAGTATATTAGTTGTTGATTCTCACTGCTGTCCTTTGCCGCACGGTATCTTCGGGCCGGCGTCAACCGACCCGATCCAGTCTGACGTCATCCAATCCACGGCGAAAGCAAGCGGTTCCACCTTGGCATTCTCCAACCCGCAGCAAGCAAGTGGTTTTGCTGATTTAGCCTATCGAATAGGATTCTTACCGTTGATTCTTGCAAGGATTCCTGCGGGTGACTCTCAAGGGTATTAATTATCACGGGAATATTTATCACGGGAATTCCCGCACAAGTTGGGACTCCCACGGGATTTCTTCGGGGATGCCCGTTGAGTCTCCTATCTGATAACTCACTACTGGAGTGCATGGAAGTCAACCGGTTCTCAGCTACTGCAGGTAGTGCAGGGGTCGTCCCGTTCCTGGACGAGCTCCGGGTCGCGAGGCACAAGACGCAAGAAGCCAAGGTCCGATTGCAAGGTTTTATCGAAACAGAAACAAACAGCCCGTTCCCGTTCAGCGGCCCCTCCCGAAGACCCGGAGAGCCTTTCCCCCCCCCACACCCTCTCCTCCCTAGGCCGGCCCCCCGCCCCTCCCTTCCCCCCTCTAGGCATGCCGGGCTAGCGCTAGCTACACGTGTGGTGAGACTTTAAGGTTGAGCGGGAACGCCCGCCAGATTTAATGTAACCACCCTATGCGTGGTGCTTCAGGTAAAACTCGACGGTGTTATAATGCAAAAAGTCCGCAGCGCCAGCGCTGCCGCCGCCGAAGCTGCGAAAAAAACGGCACCTTTAGCTCTGACTTTCGATTGGCCGACCGGGCGCGATAAACTTGTGCATGCTTGATACCTGGTATAAAACAGAGCTACCACTACTGCGTAGTGCCCACTTTCCCTCCGGCTTGACTTTAATAAGCTGATCGTTCGGGCAAAATAGCACCTTGGCAAGAAGCGAGCTCGAGCTGAAGCTGTACCCACACGGTGTACCACCGGCTTTCGGCTCTAGCCAGTCGATCAGGCAAAGAGAAACTTGCTGTGAATCGCGCTCGAAACGCCTCGTACCCGTTCTTGTCCCTCCTGTCTGACCTGTCTCATGATCGACGGGCGACGACAAGCTTGTAGCTCACGCTCGAAACGAACACGTAACCGCCACGATACCGCCGGCATAAAAACTTTGGTTGTTCGGGTTGGGCAAGAGAAACAAAAATACGCAGCGCCGCTCCTGAACGACCGGCCGTTTTTTTCCTCCGACTCGGATTTTCGATGACGACCGATATGGGCAAGAAGAGGGAAACTCGCCGCGCGCGCTTCGAAACCCCCACAGAACTCACTACCTGGCACGCTACCGGCGCCTGCTTACGCGCCAGCCAAGCCTGAACACAAGACCCAACCCCGCTTCAAAAGAGCCACAGCGCACTATTAATACCATAGCTTGGTCAGGGACGAAAAAAAAAACACACACACACACACGCACCCAAGTTCCTCCCGCACCGGCCTGTTCATGCATTGACCCACCACGCCGCTTTTACTTCCTCCCTGCACCTACCCCCAACACACCCCAAACACCTAAAGTATTCATAGAAATAGTAAAAGTCCCCCGTCATGATTTCCAGAGCTTGAGCAGCCCTTCGTTGCTGAACGTCGCCAGGAGGTTTCTGCCGTCGCGGGTGAAAGGGGTTTGTTTCACGAGCAAGAAAGCGTGGGCGAGGGCGAGGGTTCCGTTTTCACCGGCTGTCATAATTTGTCAAAAAGAGTGTCAGGGGGGTCTGGGGAAGGGAAGAGGACATAAGGGGCGGCGGAGACTGGAGCTAAACAGAGCGGCGGCAGGATGAGTGTGGACGACACAAAAATAACACAAAAACAAACAAACAAACAACAACAACAACAACAACAACAACAACAACAACAACAACACCACCAACAACAATAAACGACTGATGCCACACAGGCACAAAGTCGCACTTCGTACTCCCCAGCCTTTATCTCCTTCTACCGATACCCACTCGTCGGTGCCCCCCCCCCCCCCCCCCCCCCCCCCTCCCTGGACGGTGAAAACCCGACGGGCTCCGTTCCGGCATTGTAGAGATGCGAGGGTCTGAGGCCATACGACTACGGCCATGCATGGTATCGAGTGTACCCTCCTCTCCCCCTCCCTCCTTCCTACCCTCCCTCCCTCACCTGTGGGGATGATGCGCGAGGCCGATAACCTCCTTGTCCGACACCTTCATCACCCTCTCCATCTCAGCCGTCGCCGCGTTGAAGCAGACCATCTCCCCGTCTTCCCCCACGCAGTACACCCACCGCCCCTTCGGAGACATGCAAGCACATGTGAAATCCGCACGCACCGACTTGGGGGGGGGGGGGGGGCATCGATCGACGGAGGGATAGGGGCTAGAGTTAGTGGTTGAGGTTAGGGGTTTGCCATAGGTGTTAGGGATGAGGATTCGGGGTTGGGGTTAGGGGTTGGGATCAGGGGTTGGGGTTAGGGTAGAGGGTTGGGTGGAGGTGATAGGGATTGGGGTTAGAGATGGGGGTGGGTTAGAGGCTGGGCTAAGGAGTTGGCGTAAGGGGTTGGGACCAGGGGTTGGGGGTAGGTGTTAGGGTTGGGGGTTGGGGTTCGCGGTTGGGGTTAGAGATTGGAGTGAAAGGCTGAGAGTAGTGGTTGGGGCTGGGGTATGGGGTTGGGGTTATAGATTGGGGTTAGGGGTTGGGGGTAGTGGTTGGGGTCTAGGTGTGGGGTAAGGGGTCGGAATTAGTAGTATCCTGGTAGGTTAGTATTTGGGGTTAGGGTCAAGGGTTGGTATTACACGGGCTGGGGTTAGCAGGTGGGGTTATAAGAGTGGGGGTTAGGGGTTGGAATCGGAGTCAGGGATTGAGAATAGGGGTTGGGGTAAGAGGTTGGACATGTGGGCTGGGGGAAGGGATTGGGGTCAGGGGTTGGGAGGGGAGGAAGGCAGGGGAGGGGGTATCGGCAGTTGTGGCTTGGAAGGGGGGGGGAAGGGGCGGGGAGGGGGGGGGGGGGTGTACTCGTTATCACAATCATGCATGACCGTAGTCGTATGAACATAGACCCTCGCATCCCCACAATGCCGGGACGGAGTACGTCAGGTTTTCGCCGACCAGGCAGACATTTGGGGGGGAGGGCATTGACAGCGTCGGCCATCGAGAGAAGAAATATACCGTCCTCGATGAAGGGAGGTGAGGGGTAAGCACTGGCGACCTCGTGGAGAAATTTGGGTGTCCGGTTTCTCTCAGTTAAGTTTGGGGGCGGGGGGGGAAGAACCTCTGCCAGCCAGGCTCTGCGTTGTATTCCAGAAAACTTTTGAAGACGAGTTGGCTTTTTCGGTTTGTAGTCGATGCAGCCCCGTCCACCGAAGCAGCTATTGATAGCTGGGCCTTCGTGCTTCATGCCTTGCATATCGTACCAGGCACGTACCAGCACGAGGAGTGCACAAAAATACCTTACTATTAATGGTAACCCCTTGGGGGCTCCTTTGATAGCGGCCAGAACAATGGTTGGTAAAACTGGGTCTGACAACCATTTGAACCGTCTGGGAGCAGTATGGGTAGAGGATCACCTTGCGCCCCTGTGCCTGTCCTCGCATTGTAACTATTACGGGGGGCCATAGTTAATAGTACCAAACATTGTTTGTAAAAATGGTTAAATGTGTAGGTGTTTATGTATACCATAGGTCCTATTAACTATGGTCCCCCGCAATAGACTCGGACACCAACCATTGTATCTCATCCCCTACATCACGCAGCGGCAGCCCGCCGCTGCCCTCTGCGGTAGCTCGTCACTTAACTTTTCACCGTCAGCCTTCTTCCCCCCTCGACTGTCCCTATTACGGGGGGACCTATTAAATAGAACCTACGGTACACACAAAAAAAACTACATGTTTTCCTGTCTACTGTCACGGGGGACCATAGAACCGACGGTACACACAAAAACCTACCCTGCTATATGTTTTCCTATTTATTCTGTTACGGGGGACCATAGTAAATAGGAGCAAATATTGCCAGTAAAAAAAGCGAAGTATAAAGGTTTTAGTGTATACCGTAGGTTCTATTTAATAGGTTCCCCCGTAATAACGATATTTGGCCCTATTTTCTATGGCCCCCCGTAATAAGAGGGCGAATATGATACTGCGGTTTGTATTTGAAATAGGTAGAGGGGACACGTTTTTTCACGCACATGGGGTGATTTTGTTTCGTTTTTCTTTCTTTTTCTATCCTCCGACGGATTGGTAAAAATGAAGCTTAACCCTTTTAGAACCGCACTCCCATATGTGGGGACCATTCACTCTAAATATAAGTAGTTTTTCCCCAAAACGGGACTGGGGTCCTAAAAGGGTTAAGCTCGCCACACGTGAGAATCGCGCGCGCGCACAGAGCGCTTTTTTTTAGTACGCGTCTATCGTAGTGATGGGAGTACATAGCGAGTCTGCCTCATGATATCCCACCCCTCCCCCTCCCCGCCCGGTCCCCACCCTTCGGCCCCGCTTCAAGCAGTCTCGAGGCCGACATCGAAAAGCTGAAGACCACAGTGCAGTGGAGTGTACCCACTTTTAAGGCCATTCGGTTTTCACTAGTTATCGGGATTTGCTATTATAAAAGACCAAGGGAGGAAAAAAAACGCTCGGTCACGAGAACTAACCCACTACGTAGAGAGTTCCAGTACTACAGGCACGATTTTGCAGCACCTGATAATAGCAAAAAATATGACGGAAACAAAAAAAAAAAATGAATCATGAGCAGAGAGAAAAAATACCACTGGAAGGGCATTCATTCATTGGTTACGACCCCTCTCAGGGCAAAAAAACTGCAGTCCCGTTTGTGCGGACAAACCGCCCAACAAAATCGCAAACCGCCCTAGAAGGGTAAAAAGTGGGCATCCCACCGCCTTGCGAGTGGCAGCGATAAAACATCGCGTCACCTTGGGGCTTGTGAAGCTCCGGACGACCTGACCCTGAAGGGTGCACAGGAACGCGGTCGAGGTCCGGTTGGACACCAGCACCTGCTCCGTGGACCCCGGCAGCGGATACACGGTGTGCACGCTGGCCTCGGTGTGGGAGCCGATGGACAGAGCCGGGTGGAAGCTGTGGAGGTTTTCGGTCGTCTTCGCGTCCCACACCTAAAGAGAGAGAGAGAGGGGGGGGGGGGGGGGGGGTGTCGGTGGCGGGAAGGGAGAGGAGGGCAAAAAAGTATCACGATCTATACAGCAGATAGTCTATTGATAGATTGATCTACCAGGTGGGGCATTTGATTTGATAGATTGAATAAATCCCACGTATATACCAGGCATGCATGTTGTTGCTGTTGTTGTTGTTGTCGTTGTTCTCGCATTAACTCGTGTCCAAAATCGTGAGTCCGCGGTCACAGGAAGGACAGGCTCCAACAACAAGAAAAAAGCTGGAGCGGAAGACTAACCCCAGGGGAAACAAAATAGTCGAAACATACCACGATTTACTGCTGTCGTATCATCTAGAATGATCTGTTGAATACAGCAGATCATCTAGGTCCTACTGCTGTACATCTATACTTGCCGCGTTGAGATATTGCCGCGGAGGGCAAAGGGCGACAGATCACGATCTAAATCATATATACAGATCCTACTTTCCACGTCCATCCTGGTGATCTATGCCATAAGCTCTATAACTATGTTTACACAAAGAAACAAAACTGGCCACGTACGTACCTGGAATGTGTTATCATTAATCGCAACCGGCAGCCTGTCGGTCTGGTCTGCCCGCCACATTTTCGCTGCTAAGGGGACTATTCGAGCGCTACCTGTACCTCCACGCGGCATAATCCTGGGGCACTCTGGGGTGCACGGTGCACAGCTCCATCACAAACAAAAACAGCACATCCCTACCCCCCTTCTGGCCCCCGTTCTCTCCCCTTACGCCGAGGGGCCGGGGGGGGGGGGCAGGGGGCGGAGGGGTGTAGTCGATACCGGGCGTGTACTCCTCATCTGCTGCTTGCCTGAGTCATTTGGCCAACGACCACGCATCCCTTTCGAGACGGAGCACCGTTTCTACTCCCAACGGAGACACCTTCAACAGTTTGGGCGCTCATTAGGGTTTTTCCGTACACGTACGAATACCACATACCAGGTATGATTTGTTTGCTTACCATATCTCCAACCCTGTTTCCTCCTTTTGTGGCCGCCATCTATCTCCTACTGTAGCGTAGCGATAGTTCATTTTGCTGTTAACCACCAGGCTGATGTGCTAAACTTCTCCATGTCACAACGTCGAAACGGGGGGTCAAGGTCAAAGTGGGCCCATCTGTTTTTTTTTTGCTATTTACACTGCATAAAACTACA